>CM051516.1:39650229-42050229 GCA_028015205.1 Mytilisepta virgata
TGGTGTTTTCCTGAGTTTTAGTGGTATTACAGCTCGTATCAAGTAGTGGTCGCTGTTCACATCTGCACCTCTGAAAGTTCTTACATCCAATAGTGATCTTCTCCACTTTGAGTTGATTATTATATGGTCAATTTGGTTTACAGTATTGCCATCTGGTGATATCCATGTCAATTTGTGGATATTCCTGTGAGGAAAGACAGTGCCTCCAATTATAATAGTTACAACAAGAACAACTGTAACAAGAACAACATAATATGCATCTGTTGGCAAGACAGAAATCAACGAGTTGTTCTCCGTTTTCATTTCGAATACCACAGCCATGTTTTCCAATAACTTGTTCTAAGTTGGTATTAACTGTTCCTACTTTAGCATTTAGATCTCCAGTTATTAGTATCATATCATGTTGGGGTACCTGCTCGAAAACTGATTGCAACTGGTCATAAAAGTCTATCTTGTCTTCATCATCCGCTTCGTTTGTTGGGGCGTAACACTGTATGATGGACAGTTTGCAGAATTTGGAATTAAATCTAGCTGTTATTAAGCGGTCGTTGATTGGTTGTAACTGTAATAATGTTTTCTCTATCTCTTTGCTGATGAAAATAGCAACTCCACTGAATGGTTGATGTTTTGTCCTGAGTATAAAATTGTGTGTCCGCTATTCAATCTCATTTACCTGATCCTGTCCATCTGCATTCACTTATACCAAGGAAATCTATATTGTACTGCTTCATTTCTTTCGTGACTTGGGCAGACTTGGAAGTTTCATACATGGTACGCACATTCCAAGCACCAACTTTGATCTTCTTTTTCGGTCTCAAGAGGCTCTTCTTCTGTCTCCTAGCTTCCTGGTTAGGGCTTTCACTAGAAGTTGTCATACTGCCAAAGATGTCTTCTTGGCTAGGGTCCTCTGTAAGACAGAGTTATGTTCTAAGTTGCTTTCTGTAACAAAGGTTTTTTTTCTAGGATGGAGTTGTTAGCCCCATGCCAAACCTCCACTCTGGTGGACCGGGTTTTCTCTCTGGGTTGTCCTTCCCGTAGATGATTGCATTCACCCTGCTATCGGTATCATCTTTCCGGTTTTCTGTCTGGGTTGTCTCCCATAGCCTTTGAATATATAGTCTATCACAAGGCAGTGATGTTATCTACCCATAACTGGGGCAAGGTTGATGAGTGCTAGGGCGTGTCCACATGCCGGTGGGCCTACACACTGCATCTCTGGGGTCCTTGCTACTCCGATATCCTCCACAGTTTAGCCTAGGATACTAGACCCTAGTTACCGTGTGCTGTCGCTTGGAGGCATTGTAGAGGTCTTAGACTGGTAGAGGCTTTGCACTGGCAAAGAAAGACTTACGCATTCGGCTTTCTCTTTCACCTACAGTAGGCTAGCCAGCGACAGTAGTAAAGTCTTCGCTTTCCCCTGCACTAGGCGCATAACCAATTCCTGTTGTAAAAATACCACTAGCACAGAGAACTATTCCGTTCCTCAGAATTAGCATTTCGTAACAAGAACAACATAAATATCTCGTTCACAGGAGTCATTATTGTGTTTTCCTCGAATTTTAATCTCGATCCTTTGAACGAAATATTTTTCGTTCGAATTGAATGTATATAGTTTGAAAGAAATACATCTCTGTGTGAAATTTCGTACGAGCGAAGTTTTATTATTTCGAGCGAAGGAAGTAATACGTGTTTTCCGGCAATAATTTAATCAGCACGGTGAACCACTTTTTGTTCCCATCAGTCCCCCTTGTAATTTTTTTTTGCGCTAACTTCCCTTTAAATACATCCTTGGACAACGATTACACTACGTTAAATATAGCTCGATTCGATTGATTGAAATTAAGAGTCAGTGACAAGATTTTCTCTCAAAAATGTTTATAAATTTATTTAAACTTTAGACTCTACTGACAACATTTCAGCAAAAAGTTACTATGCAAAATGTGTGCAAGCTTAATCGTTTTAGTTTGGTACGAAAGTTTAAATGTTCTTGTAAACCCGTAGTAGAACATGGAATTGCCTCTTCTTTTCATTGCAACTATCTTGGTTTTATGTAATTAATATTTTGAAGTCTGCTATGTGAAGCAATACATTTTATTGTAGATGTTGACTAGTATACGGGCGGGGGGGGGGGGCTGGGGGGGGGGGGGGGGGGGGGGGGCACTTTGTCCCTTTCGAGACAAAATGTGACCATGTTACATACCCCATTACAGCCAATCTGTGTTTAAAATAATACCCTTTTTCTACTAATAGGATTTACCTTCATTTTCAATGCAATAAACCAATTAAATGGGCAATTAAGTTGTTACCCTCAGCAGGATTCACTTGTAGATAATCACTGGATTCCTTCAAATTAAAACCCCGTTCCAGATGTTCTTGACAGATAACCCCATTCCAGATAGTCAGATATTATCCCTTTTGTTTGTTTGTTTGTTTAGTTGGGGTTTTACTCCGTTTTCAGCACAATTGGCTATTTTGCGGTGGCCAGTTTTTATTTGTGGAGGAAGGCGGAGTACCCGGAGAGAATCACCGACTCCGGTAGGAAAATTGGTAATCCTTGTCAATTTAGATCGGAGTCGAACACACCCGCCACATGTGAGATTCTAACTCACAACCCCAGTGTGGTGATCATTAATAGTCCTGACAAAGTATATAGACCACTCGCCCACCGAGGCCCCTATCCCTTCTGTAGCAAAGAGAGAAAAAAGTATACACCTTTACAGTCGTTTTGCGAAAAAAATCACCCCTTTTGTCAGAACATACCTAGCACCTCATATATAGTAATTGCCCCCCCCCCCCCCCACCACCACCCCCAGGCTTGAATATATATAACTATAACATTTTATTCCCAATCAAATGGTCCTAAAAGGGCAATAAGTATAAATGATAGAACTTACAAGACAAAACGAAGGGAAAGAGTATTCATTTATAGAGTTCACTATAATTAAACCACACGTAGCATATATGACACAAATATTTTTCAAAATAAATATAATACTGATATGATGGGATAGAAACTAGCTCATATTATCATGTCTCTTGAAACGCAATGGACCATAATGTAGCGGCATGTTTAATAAGCAACATATTTTATGTGACTATCTAAATTTTTTTGTCGATACTAAATATTCTGTTTCCTGACTTTTCTTCTTCAGAGTGTGACGTGAAGCTGAACATAATTTGTCTTTAAATATTTTAACCCAATATTAAGGCGTTAACGACATGACGTTAGGGAAAACTGGTTGATATGATCAGATAAGGGGAAAAACTCGACCTTGTCTATTTTTCAAAATACAGAAATTTACAACAGAAATAGAATTTTAAATTCCCAGTTTTATTTATACCAAAACATAGAAGTTTATTAATAGCTACCGTTGATCATGAAGTTATTATCAATGTGTTAAATTCTATATCAGGTATTTATTATAAATACGCAGTTAACCACATCATTCTCCTGAGAAAGGTGAAAATATATTCAGTCACAACCAAAATTCAAGTATTTTGAATTCAGACGAATTGAGATGTCGCAGTGGACTTGTGAGGAATGTACGTTGCTGAATGGTTACAGGCGTACTAAATGCCGAGTTTGCTTCGCTAACAGAGGTCGAGAGGAAATATGTCTGCCTTCCGGGAAGAATAACTCAACACCGCATGATACTGGTATGTTACTCCTGTCAAACGCTCAAGTAACTCAAACGGTTCCATCCTATCATTATCAACTTTGTTATTATTTTATTGATATTTATTAGTTATTCAATTTTTTGTGAAATGTGAAACATTTATTTTACACAATTTGTTACATGTATTTGCAATAGTTTTAACGAAAATCGTTCGAAGAACTTTCTTTTGACTCCAGCTGAGGGCGTACCGTCTGTAGATGCACAAGAAGGTTTTTGAAGCTTACGACCAGAACTCCGCTTTAATTTTTGTTTAATATTTCTTTACAGTATTGTTATACGCTATATGTAGATGCGCTTTTAAAAAAATGGGGAACACAAAAGTCAAATATCGAAAATTATAAATTTAACCCTGTACTAAATTCCTCCTACATTTTTCATTTAATGAATTTTATTTCTGTACAGTATTGTCATACACCTATAGGTAGATGCGCAACAAGGTTTTAGGATTTCGATTTTCAAAATCTGGATCCTAGAGGAGTCAAAGATAGAAGATTTTAAATTTAAATTTGTGACTTAAAATCCTTTTTTATTCTAAGTCTTCCCCTCCATCATTTTTCATTGGGTTTACAATATAATTTCTTAATAGAATAACTTCATACCATCAATGACGGTTTTGACTTTCGCGAGTTTGGCTAATTGTCCCAAATTTTAGTAAGGTACTTCTAGGGGCGCTAGGATAATTGTCAATTAAGCCAGTACCATTGTGATTAAATTGTTGTACATACTAGGTAAACATATTGCATATTTGCCAAAGGTATGACAATTGTTAGTGTATTTCTTACTGTAGATTGGTCCTGTATAAAGTGTACATACATCAATAAGATGAATCGGAAGAAATGTGACATGTGTGGTTTTGTAAACAGCAATGAATCTACTCTTCAAAACAACATCAGTTTTGCATGCAGTTATACGGGTAATTCCACATTATCACAATCCCAGGAACAATTATTTTGATACTAGAATGAAATTAACCAAAAGTTATAAAAATGTTGAATTTTGTGAACGCTTATCTGGTCATTTTGTACATTTTATCAGATCTGCGATAAAATCGGCCATTTTTTATTCCGTTTAACGTTCCCTTTCCAACATGTTTTGACACTGAACAAAACACGCAACGCTTGAATCTTGATTAATGTACGACAGCATATGCGAACAACTGCAGGAAGCGACTATATTATTTGCACTAAAATGTTTCAATAAGTGCCACGATGGAAACATTAACAAAATGAAAATCTATGCACTGCTTATAAACATTATCTTTAAAATAGTTAAAAGATTAATGTGTTGAGTATTAGTCACTAGTCGGTATTTCGGGGAAATAACAAACTTCATTTTGTCCTCATACCATTTGTATTGAATCGGAGATGAATTGCTTTGTTGAAAACCAGATGTAATCGTTTCTTTAAAAGCCTATTGGTCCCATTGGAAGGCAGTAAGACCTTACGATATGACCTAGAATTCCGACTGGGAAATAATTGGGGTAACCCTAATTTGATCGAAGAGGATACTTTAATTACATATTCTCTCAGATACGACATCTAATGTCTTGAGCACAATCAATGAGTTGTAAATCGACGAAATTTGCACATATTGTGCTACAAAAACTTGGTGTGTATCGGCCACGACTTTATCATTTCTTTTAATACACTATGAAAACCAAGTAAAGATATTCCCCGCACTTTTGAAGAAATTTCAGGGATACTGCGATGGTTTCCGTCCGTCACACTTTCTTGAAATCAACTTCTACTTCACTTTTTGGTTTAGGAATTTAATTTCTATATAGAATGGTTGCACACCACCTGTAGTTTTGATTGTCTAAATTTTAGGCCCACAGTGGGTCAAACTTTAAAAACTGTGAATTCAATACATGTATATGCATTTTATTTGTTTACAGTATTCCAATACACCATATATAGATGTACAGTAAGATTTTAAAATTTTGATTTTCAAAACTTGGGGCCCGCAAAGTTGAAGTTCAAAAACGATAAATTTATGATTGTGACATAAACGTTTTTTTTTCATTTTTGTGTGAATCAAATTTTCCTGTCTCGTGCAAATCTGGAGTCTATGCCAAGAACTAATATAGTATACCCAGTTTTCGCATTTTATAAAAAAAAAAAATTAATTTTTGTTTTAAAGGTACAGCCTCGGGACAAAATATTCTTACGACCGACGATGAGATCCGCATTGTTCTGATCGGAAGAACAGGTTCAGGGAAAAGTGCTACCGGAAACACACTTTTGGGCAATAACCATTTCGAATCGCTTGTTTCCGGTTCATCTGTAACTAGTATATGTAAGCGGGGTGAAGGACAAAGGCATGGGAAAAAGGTTATTGTGGTTGATACTCCAGGACTTTTTGATACTGGCATGACGAATGAAAAAGTGATTATGGAAATTGTGAAATGTATTGGTATGACGTCACCAGGTCCACATGCTATGGTCTTGACAGTTGGAGTTGGAAGATTTACTAAAGAAGAACAAGATACAGTTAAACATTTCGTTGATCATTTTGGTGAGGGGATGTTGAAGTACATGTTAGTTCTTTTCACCCGAAAGGATGAATTGACGAAAAGGAACCAGTCCGTTTGACAGTATGTTGCTACAGTTCCACCTGAACTTAAGGTTGTGCTCCAATCATGTAATAATCGCTATATAGCCTTCAATAATGATGCTGTAGGACAGGAGAAGGATCACCAGGTAGAGGAATTTTTCGATATGGTAGACAGAATGGTAAAGAGCAATGGTGGATCATGTTACACTAGTGAATTATATCAGGCTGCAGAAGCCGAACTGCAAAGAAGAATGCTTAAAGAAAGAGAGCGCCTTAGATTTGAAAAAGAACGGGAGGCTGAAAAAATAAAAAGTAGGATAGAGCATAAATATCAGCATAAGTTAGAAAAAGAAATTCTCCAAAATAACAAATTGGAAGAAGAGCTGAACGCCAGAAAAAGAAGCGAAAGAAAATCTAAAGAAGAAAAAAGGAGATTAGAGAATGCTATCAAGGGGCTTAAAGATAAAATGCGACAGACTGAAGGTACTATGACGAACCAGGATGTAGCGGAGAGAAAACACATGGAAAGTCAGATTGAAAGTTTAAAGGCACATCTTCAATCCAACGAAGTGAAATCTGCAGAAAGAGAAAGAGACAAACTACAAAGAGAACTGGATGAATCCAATCGTCGATTTGAGCGACAACTGGAAGAAAAAGATCGAGAAACGAAACGAGAGATTGAAAGAAGGAACCAGGAATACGAAAGACAAATGACTACAGAAAGACTTCGTCAGAAAGAAAGAGATAATGTGGAAAAGGAAGAAGGCGGTGTTATATCCGATATAGTGGGCGGATTTAAAAAACTTGGTTCCGGAATATTAGGTGCCGGAAAAAAAGTCTTAAGTTTCTTTGGATTTTAAGTTCAGTTACATGTTGCCTCATGTACGCGGGTAACAATAGTATTCGTAAGTTATAGAAAAGGAAAAAATAGCTATGAATTTTAATATCAATAATAGAAAAGCATTCATGTTCATATTACAGATCATGCTATAGTGTTATTAAATGGGTATTTTCATATGAAGGTTGTATTATGTCCGAGTCAGTCATATTGGGTCGAGGTCAAGTGTATACAGCAGATCGAGACCCAATACAACTGTTCGAGGACATCATACAGGCTTTATATAATGACTTAAAATTACAGTGAGACTGTACAAAGACATAATACAGGCTTTGTATAAAGATACCCATTTATGACACCTTTATCAAACAATGACTTACAATTACAGTACTTTTCAGCTCACCTGTCCTAAAAGGACGTGAGCTTTTGCCATCACATGGCGTCCGTCGTCCGTCCGTCCGTCGTCCATCCGTCCGTCGTAAACTTTTTCAAAGATCTTTTCCTCTGAAACCACTGAACCAATTACAGCAATACTTAGTCTGAATGATCCTTAGGGTATCTAGAATAAAGTTTATGTTTTATTTTCTTGTCCGTCGAGAAACATGGCTGCCATGGCTAAAAATAGAACATAGGGGTAAACTGCAGTTTTTGGCTTATATCTCAAAAACTATTGCATTTATGGCAAAACTGACAAGTAGTGAAAATGTTTATGAGGTGAAGGTCTACCTGCCATGAAATTTTCAGACGAATCAGTCAACCTATTTTTGGGTTATTGTCCCTGAATTGTTAATTTTAAGGAAATTTTGCAGTTTTAGGTTATTAGCTTGAATATTATTATAGATAAAAACAAACTGTAAACAGCAAAAATGTTCAGCAAAGTAAGATCTACAAATAAATCAACATGACCAAAATCGTCAATTGACCCCTCATAGGAGTTTTTGCTCTTAAAAGATTATTTACATGTAAACAGACAATAATGGTCCGACATTTTGTCACAGATGTTTAGGTCATGTCTTGAAATAAATTAAATGGTAGCTGTACAAGTAAAATGGAGCGTCAAGGTCAAAGTCATTAAAAAATTCTATAGCAACCGATGAAAAAGTCCTTAGCAACCATATATATTTGGGTAAAGGACCTTATAATTGACCTGTACAAGTCAAAAGAAAGGTCACGAGTCAAGGTCACTGAAAAGGTCCATAGCAACTGATGAAAAAGTCCCTAGCAACCATATATATTTGAGTTCAGGACCCTACAATTTACGTGTTCAAGTCAAAATGGAAGGTCAAGAGTCAATGCCATTGCAAAAGTCCATAGCAACCGAAAAAAGTCCCTAGCAACCATATATATTTGGGTTAAGGACCTTATAATTGACCTGTACAAGTCAAAAAGAAAGGTCAGGAGTCAAGGTCATTGAAAAAGCCCATAACAGCTGATGAAAAAGTCCCTAGCAACCATATATATTTGAGTTCAGGACCCTACAATTTACCTGTACAAGTCAAAATGGAAGGTCAAGAGTCAATGCCATAGAAAAAATCCATAGCAACCGATGAAAAAGCCCTAGCAACCATATCTATTTGGGTTCAGGATTCTATATTTTAGCTGTAAATATCAATATTAAGGAGAAAATTGCGACGGTATACATTAAATAGCAAAAATAATCATTGATGCAAGATCTATACAAAAGATAACAGGTGGGCGATTCAGGCTTTTGGGGGCCTCTTGTTTTTAGTTATTACTATGTTATAACTATACGACAAATATATTGTCATTTAGGTTATTTTTTCAACAATAATATCTTATGGAGAATATGCAGAAAGCAAAAGTTTAAGCACGGCCGATGCCCTGTATAAATGTCAGCTTTCATGAACTTCCTGTTATATTGAATGGCCCATTTATACTGTATTTTAAATCATTGGTTAATAAATAGAAATATTGAATTGCACACTATCGATTTTTCCAAAGTACTACATATCAGATAGATTTATCCATCATTTGTCATTTATTTTTCTAACGGTCTTATAAATATAACAAGGCTTATGCTTTTTGCCACGTTTAAGTAAAATGTACCCCAAATTAAAAAAAAAATTGTGCTATATAGACGAATTACCTAAGCTCTTTAAGGATGTCTTAAAAAGGGAGGTTAACATCAGCACCGTGAATACAAACTATCATAGGCCAATTGGAACCAGATTTGGCAGCAATGGTCCTTGATGGTCCTCTTTCAATTATGACGATGGCCCGGACTGTCAACCAATAAGGCTGCCACAGCTGAACTTAGTTTAACATAGGACCCTATTGGAAAATTCATTTAAAAATCTTGTCTGAAACCACAAAGCCAATTGGAATAAAACATTGCAGCAGTGGTTCACAGATGGTTCTCTTTCAGAATTGGGACCACGGAGCCGGACTGCCAACCAAGATGGCCACCAGAGCTGAACTTAGTTTAACATAGGACCCTTTGGGAAAATTCATTTAAAAATCTTCTTGTCTGAAACCACTAAGCCAATTGGAACCAGACTTGGCAGCAATGGTTCTTAGATGCTTTTCTTTCAGAAGTTTGTCCGATGGCCCGGACTGTCAATCAAAAGTGGCCGCCACATCAAAACATATTTTAAAATAGAATTCCATGGGCTAATTCATTTAAACATGTTTTGTCTGAAACCACTTGGACAGTTGGAACCATACATGGGAACAGTGGTCCTTTGGTGGTCCTTTTTAAGAAGTGTGTCCAATGGTCTGTACTGTCAACCACGATTGCTGCCACATCCGTGCGTAGTTTAACATGGGACCCTGTGGGAAAATTCTTTTAAAAGTCTTCTTGTCTGAATCCACTTGGCCAGTTGGAATCAGACATGGCAGCAATGGCCCTTAGGTGGTCCTCTTTCAGAATTGTGTCCGATGATACGTATCCTGTTATGAAGACTGTCAACTAAGATGGCCACCAATGCCTAACATATGATCAAATGGTTAATGATTTTATGGCTATTGATTGGCAAATTGAATCCAGGTGAGCGGTACAAGCTCCTGGGAGCATATAGTTAAAAATTAATTGCACATTATACTGCACATCTGATAGATTCATCTATCATTTGTCTTATTTATTTTTTGGCTCTTCTAAATATTATAGGGTTTTACCCCACCACTGTTCAGTTTCTGTACCAAGTCAGAATGTCCTGACTCTCTGTTGTGTTAATTTATGTTCGTCTTTGTGCTTTCTTATGTTATAATGTCTGGGGTTCTATCTGTTGGGTGGTATTGATTGATTGGTATGTCATTTTTGGCCTTTCCTGTTATCCATTTTAAGTTTATTGTCATTTTGCCACGTTCAGTAAAATGTGTCCCAAATTTATATTAAAAATCAGTTAAGACGAATTACTTTTGTTCTTTACGGATATCATAAAAGCAAGGGAAAAAATCATCTACATCATTTCAAACCATCATGGGCATTAATGACAAAACAGTTTTGACCTTTTATATGTTGTTTTGAAACTAATTATTATAGATTTGAAGAAAGATTGAGTTTTCGTTCACTTTATTGCATACCATATACATCAAACATGTCCTTTATCCTTGCATTATTTATTCATTGTATGTTTATCTTTGTTTTAATATTGTTTATGGAACATTAAAACAGAATTTATTTTTTAAACATTTAGTAAAGAAAATTGACCACAGATAGTTTCTCATTTCCTGAGATAAATGTATTTGTCTGGAATAAGTTGCTATGTTGTCATGAGTGGTTAGTGCTTCGCTTGGTGTTCTGTTTGATTTTTCGGTCTAAAAACGTCAGGTTCAAATAAGGCGTTAATATTTCCAATAATAGAAAAGCTGTTACATACAGTGGTGGATTCTGCTCTGATTTCAGGTGTTTCTGTAGCGAGAAAAAAACATAAATTCTCTACTAATCGTATTTCTATTCGTTTATTGCAGGATCTAACCACTTTAAGAAATTTGTTTTGAATTATTGAAATAAATGCTTTGAAACAACTTGAATGAATTATTTTTGGTCAGTTAAACATTCTTGAGAAGTATTGGATAAACTTAATTTTCCTGGAGATTCACTTTATTCAATTAACAGTTTAGACTTTTCTATCATTAAGACAACTTTACCACCACAATCCTATTAAAAATTAATTATCACATCTAATCAAATAGTGCTTTGATATATCCGAAAGTACCTATATATGTTGAAATAACTTTAAAACTTGTTCAGTTGTGTAGGCAGGACAAATAAACTAACTGGACCTATCTGGAAATGACTTATACTTTTTGCTAGACAATATATTTATTCGTTTTGAAACAACGTTTTTAGACAAATTAACAGTATTTCTACGGGCACAAATTTTGCACCTCTTGTCACGATCTGTTTTTCTATTGCTATGAATCGCAACTTATAGCTAAGCTATATAAAGATCAGACTAAACACGACCTATTAAAAGATTTCAATAAAACCTTTAAATATTTAGTTGATATTCTTTCGCTAAATAACCCAGAATTTGAAAATTATATTGATGAAATAATATACCCAGCTGAGTTTTACTATCGATGTGAATCTTGGTAAGAAAATTTAATTGTACTTTTTAAACAAAGTTTATCGCAACCCTCATTTTATGGTAACGTAGTTTAGCAAGGTAAATCGATATTTTTTTATTCCATTATCAGTTACATTATAAATTACTCAGAGAAAATTAAAATCATTTTGAACCTTTTGCTTTATATTGTCAAGTGTTTGTCATTTTACAACTTCTAGCTATGCTATCTTAGATTATGATGTTTCTACACAAAATTACCAGCTTGCTGGGAGTGTAGCAGACTAATACTTCATAAGATTGGTAGGCTTGAATTCAATCTATCCATTATGCTACCCCAGCTTGCTTTCAGTTAACTGCGAGTACTTTCATGGTTATTAATTGTTTTGTTTCTTATGTTTAGTGTCGCTGGACATAACAATTCATGAATTACTGTGGGGCATGGTGTGGTTTTTCACCATTGATGACCATCTCTGGATGTTAATTTAGTTATATACTTTTGATTTTGTGCTTTCTTTGTGACTTCACTCCATGTCCGTTTTTCTTCACATTATAGAGAAAATTAATATCGGCTGGGAGAATAAGGCTTAATACCACCCAGATAGAACTGCACAATATTAATAACCAGTTAAAAAACATTTTAATGATTCCGATTAGGTAATAAGTTATTCTTTACATGTAAATCTTGTCTACTTAGAATTATTTTAATATTCGAAATCTAAATGACTATTGAATCACGAATTGATTGATTGTACAATGTGCCAATATCACAGGTCAGATGACTTTTGATTTATTTTCGCTTTCGTAAAGCATCATCTTTCTCCACAGATTTCCAACCACTATACCGGATTAACCGTGCTGAATCTCACGACGAGTTTCGTACAAGAAACAGGAACATCTTACTCTTCCGGTGTTACATAGCCGTTTTCCTCCTGTGCCGGGCTTGATCCAATTTTCCCCCTAGTAAATTTGGGATTAGAGCCATTTCCCCCCTAGATAAAACTACAATTCGTATAAATATTGCAGTTTTCCCCAAGCCAAAACCCCCTCTCCCTAATATAAACATGAAATTGCACACTCTACTTTTCATGACAGCATACTTGGTTTTATGTATAATAAGTATTTTGCAGTTTTTTACTTGTGCACCATTTGCAGCTTATCATTAAACGTAAATATCTTAACCTATATAATTTGAAAGTTGAGTACGAAAATGGTGAGCTGTTAAAAGGGGCATGTATCGACTAAAACGTACAAAAGACACAAGTCGAACAAAAACCAAATGCAAAATAATAATAAAGCAAAAAAGTTAAAATGTTATTATTTTGCATTTGGTTATGTTCGAGCTACAGATCAAGTTTTGAGTTTCAGGATAATTGTTGTGCGAATTATTTCCTTAGGAAATACACGTGTAGAAATTATTGTTTCCTCACAGCTGTAGCCGGTAGGTGACATTGTATTGCTCAGCCATACCCTCAGAATGCTTGTTTATCTGTTGAATTACATATATTTATTGTTACCAAGATATTTTCCGTTTCTAAACTTCGGACAATGAAACTTTTAGATCAAAATATGTCAGTCGTACTGACATGTGAAGCTGATGGGGCCATATTTGGCACTTGCATGCAATGTTAAATGTTTTTATCAAAGTTACAAGACTTGAACATGTGAGAAGTTATTTTTAGAAAGGGCGGTTCGATTGGTGCATGTCATGCACGAGTGATAATGAGATTCGAGTCATTGAAACCAAGTGTACGGTGCCCTTTCTCGTCGTCCAGAAGATGATACTTTTTGCTGGTATTTCTTTGTATCATTCCAATGAAACAGGAAGGACAGTTTCGATTTAAGCGAAGCAAGTATGGAAGTGTTTATCGAACCAGTTCTACAGTAGGACTACAAATGTTTGTCGTCAGACTGAAATATTACAAGAAGGACCGTTTCTAATAAATCGCAAGTATGGAAGTGTTCATTGACCATGCAGTTCAAGGACGATGTCGTCAGTTTGAAATGCTATTTCTGGATAGGTCGAACGGACCCAGCCCACTGAAAAATATCTGTACCAGCTGTAACGCAATAGGCCATTGGAGATGCAGCTCTTCGAAGGTTTACAACTGGACAACTTTAATAAACGATAAGTATATTACAATAAAGATTATGATAAATCTGATGAAAGTGAACACTTCTGGGGGCTACAATTTAATTATCAATGTAAAAATTCAATATGTTGAAAATGTTTGGTGAAGCCAGGAAAGATTGAAATACTATTATAATTATTGGGAAATTCAAAATTGTTATTCATTTATTTATCACCATTACTCGAGTTATGTTTTAGATCAATGCCAATATTCTGATTTTGTAACGGAATCAATTGTCTTAGCATTGATATTAAAAAGTCTGGTTTGAAATATTTATTAGACTAAAAATTTTGAGTTTTGTAAATCTTCAATTTCAGATAAGAAGTTAAATTAAGACGGTACAGATATTTATTAATGTTATAATTATTAAACGTAAAAGTGCATGGTTTTGGTAAAAAAAAAAAACACAACTTACACGGCAATATTACGTAGTTAGATAGAACTGTGTCAGCATAACAATCCAAATTATATAGATTATTGTATACCAGTTGAGCAGTAGACCGACAGATAGCAATATGACATTTGCTCTTGACCGTACACACTGTTACACTCATATGTTTGATCGGCGCTTGGGAAAATAACGATTACAGCTTCATATGTTATTTCAGCTGAATAATACTGTCTCAACTTCAAATATTTATCGATCGTTGAAAATCAATACAGTTACACATTCATTTGGCAATATACTGGGGGCCTCGGTGGCCGAGTGGTCTAGGTAGTTCGTCATTACTACTAATGATCACTAGCCTGTCAACGCTGAGGTTGTGAGTTCGAATCTCACCTGTGGCGGGGTGTGTTCGACTCCGATCTTAATTGACAAGGATTGCCAATTTTCCTACCGAAGGTCAGTGGTTCTCTCCGGGTACTCCGGCTTCCTTCACCAATAAAAACTAGCCGCCGCGAAATAGCCAAATGTGCTGAAAACGGCGTTAAACCCCAACTAAACAAACAAACAAACATAATGTTTGAAAGTGGATATATATAGTAATTGTCTTTCAAAATGTGGGATGAATTGATATTTTTGTATCGTTTTCCCGTTCTTTGTTGGTCGACTGGTACACTTGGCTATTCAAGTGACTACTCCCATGTAAGAGTTTGTGTTATTTGATAAATATTTTATTTTCGTTTAAGTTTACGAATTAGAACATAACTATATTTCCTAATTGTAAAATATGATTTTCTAAAACGATAAGGCAAAAAAAAAAACTGCCTCCACCAGGCCTATACACATGTAGGTTTCAGAATCAATATCCCCGTGAGGGGGTGCTACTCTCAATCATTTTGGTGTGCCGCAGTAAAGGGTTGGATTTTCACGCTCTTGCTCTCTAGAGCAGGGTCAGTCTTAATTTCTGTACGATTTGTCTTGAGCAGGATCATGATTTCTCCGTGCTTAATATTAAACTTAAAATACAGATGTTGATTGTTAAGAAAAATGTTTCATTTTTCAATATTCTGTAAATTCCTCTCAAATTATAGTTGTAGGTTTAATCCGTAAATAGAGTTCTTCTAAATCTGTGGACAATGCAGGTGTTTTGTTATTGCCCGTCGTAAACATGGTATGTTATTGCAATAACCGGTCTTTAACACGGTAACAATGTATGTTTTTTTTTAAATTGTCTGCCGTGAACAAGGTCAGTTTTTGCAAGGGAAATCGGCACAAATACACCAGTATTATGGTCAAGTAGTCCCTCTCCGGGATGAATATGTTCTCGCAGATAAAAAAAGTAAAAAGCATCTTTGAAGGCCCTAAATTACATTAAGAATTTGTTCTATTTTTCAAATATGCCACGACCATTGTATCCTAAGGCTGAATGATTTATTCATTACAGTGTCGCAACACCTGAAGCAGATATACACATGTTCTGATCATGTATCATGACTATAACAGTTATAGTATTTTGATTTCCTGGACAGCACGAAGAGTACAGTACATAGAGCAGGAGCTACTTACATTTCCCAAAAGACAATTTCTGTTCAGGTTGTCCGTTGTATTTTAGTCTTCTTTGTTTTTCATGTTGTATTTCGGTATTGGTTCACATATTTTTATGCACGGTTCCTTTTTTACGACTGGGGCAGTTTTGTCTACTAAAAAAATATTTTCCATGATTTATCATTTATGCATCATGGCATGGTGGGAACATCACTATTCCATGGTAGGGGGTGTCAATACATTATATAGTAGTCGATATACCGTGATTGCAAGGTCACCTTTTTATTATATTATTTATACATGTATGTGTTAAAGTGTTTTGGTTTTTCTGTGATAGGGACTTATTAGTTACCAATTCGAGAGCTGTAGTTCTCCAGAACAGCAACATGTGTCCTTTGAGAGACTTAAACCTGTGGAAACTTATTTTGTGGTTATTCAAACTTACCTCTATTACCTTTTGCTCTTTACGAACCCCTTTTATATCTCTAGGCGGTCAAAATAAAAAGTGTCCTAAAACACTACCATGTCCAATCCGTTTCAGTATATTCTGATACCGACAGAGGTAGACAGCGCCATCTGTCGTCATAATTGTATACGCAGTGTGTAATATTACTTAGTTTCAAATATTAAAACAGAAGTTAGAAGTTGGAAGTTTGAAATAAGAAAATAAAACTTGGAATTCGGAAGGACCAAAATCAAAATTAAATAATTTGGAAACATAGAATTAGGAAGTTATAAAAATATAATTTTAAAAATGCAACATTATGAATTATAGAAGTTGTAATTTACTGGTAAGCATAATGCAAATTACAAAACGGGCATTAGAATTAACAAGTTTAAGAAGACAGAATTAAGAATAACGAATTTACAATATAGAATATGGGATTTGGAATATAAAATTTAGAACTTAGAACTTAGAATGGTGGCGGTGATCCCCCTTCTATAAAAAAGGATCTTGTAATGTAGTCCTAAGTTAAATTTCCTGTTTATAGAAAATGTGTAGAAGGAAAAAAACAGATGCGTTGGTTCTAAATGACTAAAAAGGATATAAATATTTAAAGAAACATATAGTTTATTTTTAAAAAGGGCATTTCCGTAAATTATATTTTTTCCGTGTTAAAATGATTTTCCTCAAGTTTTAATAACAATTTCTTGTTACGTCACGACCAAGTACATCAAGCTGTTAATTGATAAATACCTATTAGAATAATGTGGATGTGTTCTCAGTGTACATTTTTGAATGAAGACTGGAGGAATAAATGTAAAATGTGTAGATCTATAAAAAGTCAAGAGGATTACGGCGCTTGCGGTGGGAAAAATAATTCAGCAGATAAAGTAAAGGACGGTAACTATTTTCAGTTTATATATGCAGTCATTAATTTTTTTTCACATTCGAATCTGTTTGCATTCTCTTCATAAATGTTTAATCTATCATCCTAACTTATTTGTCTTGACGAAGTTTGTTTTCTAGATTTACCGTCATAAGAGAAGGTATTAATTTAAAAAAAAATTTGGGGAGTCAAAATTATTATTACATTAGAGGTATTTAACTCAAAACGGACTTGAATGACCATTAGATATTTAGATTTCCCATCTTTCAAAATTTTCGGTAAAATTGCCAAATTTAGGCACTAGTATAACTATAACTTACCAAAACCGATGTTGATTTTTAAACTAGATGAGCGATCACTGATCGGGTAGATATTACATATTTTATGATTTATTATTCTTTCAAATTCACATAGAACGATTTTAATGGCTAACACAAAACTTGAAAATAATCTTTAAATATTCACCATTCCAAAACTGGTACCTATATCATACTTCTGTTTTAATTTAAGACCGTGTAATATATAATTTTGTTCATATGTATGATTCTCTAGTATTTTTCATAATCTATTATTATATTTTTCAGTTCAAATATTTTAAAATATTCTATTTTTTGTAGATTACAGTTGTTCAGGGTGTACCTGTAGTACAAAGACATACCAAAATAAATGCCAACCTGGTTTCTGTAAGTCTGGGAGCAGTAATACCTACAGAAGTCCAGACAGGCCATATTCAAGTTTCTGTAAGTCTGAGAGTAGTAACACCTACAGAAGTCCAGACAGACGGTATTCAAGTTTCTGTAAGTCTGGGAGTAGTGATACCTACAGAAGTCCAGGTAGGTTCTCATTTAATAGTGATTCTTAGAATTATTTTGTACATTTGAAACGTGAGACACTTGCTAATACACTATCAATTATAACCAATGTAAAATCCTTACAAACAGCCATTAAATAGTTGTCAAATATTAAGTAGTTGGGGAACTAATTAATCTAAATGTTCATCTTATACACTTGTCATATTATATACCGCTGGGTTGTTTCCACTAACCAAACTCTTAAAAGATATAAACGGCTTGGTTGCTAGGATATTATCACTATAGTGAAATAGATACTGACCATGCATTAAACAGGTCGATCTGTTGGAAGTCAACAACGATCTCATATCAATCTCTTAACAACAAAAACCTAATTTTTGGTAAGTTTGGAATATTACAGAATGCATGTCTATTGTATAAAGATTGTCTAACAATATTTTTATGCTTTGTCTTTTTGATAAATTGTTTCTTGCATAAGGATTGGCCTACAATGATTTTTTGGTTTTTGCCCTTTGTTAGTAAGTCTCTTGTATAAAAGTTTTCCTACAGGTTTTTTGGGTTTTTTTTGCCTTTTTGATAGAATGTCTCTTGTATAAAGATTGTCCTACAATGCTTTTTGGTTTGTTGCCTTTTTGTTAGAGGGTGTATTGTATGAAGATTTTCCTATAATGCTTTTTTGTTTTTTTTTGCCTTTTTGAGAGAATCTCTTGTATAAAAATTGTCCTTCAAGGTTTTTGGGTTTTTTGCCTTTTTGATAAAATATCTCTTGTATAAAGATTGTCCTATAATGCTTTTTGTTTTTTGCCTTTTTGATAGAATGTCTCTTTTATAAAGATTGTCCTTTGTAAGAAATTCAAAACATAAATACTTTTTTCTGTTAAAAGACAAAGCCAGGAATATTCGAACACTACGAATCTAAAACTGAATGCCAAGCCTTTAATTTTTCTTAAATAGTAAACATTGAGAAAAACAATGTCCAAAAACAGACAAACGAAAGTTACTCATTTCAAAGTAAAAATTTGGTTCATCAATTTGGCATTTGAACAAGTAAAAAAAGAAATGGGTTATTAAACTATTTAATTTTTCAGCTGTAAGAAATTTTGAAGACGAAAATGAGACCCGCATTGTACTAATTGGGAGAACAGGTTCCGGAAAGAGTGCAACAGGAAACACTCTCCTGGGAAGCAAACAATTCAGATCTCTCGTTTCCGGATCTTCTGTTACCGGGAAGTGTAAAAGAGGAGAAGCAATTAGAAACGGGAAGAAGATAATTATTGTTGATACACCGGGGTTATTTGATACAAGTATAAGTAATGATACAGTCACCAAAGAAATCGTTAAGTGCATTGGTATGACGTCACCAGGCCCACACGCTGTCGTACATGTTGTATCCATTGGCCGATTTACACAGGAGGAAAAAGATACCGTCAAACATTTTGTTGATCATTTTGGTGAAGGCGTTCTCAAATACATGATTGTCCTTTTCACAAGGAAAGATGAATTAATGAAAACCAGACAGTCCATTCATGAGTATGTTCAAACAGTGCCCCCTGAGCTGAAAAGCATTCTTCATCAGTGTGGAGATCGCTATATAACCTTCAATAACGATGCCGTCGGTCGGGAGAAAGACGATCAAGTTCAGGAATTTTTCCATAGTGTCGACTTAATGGTTTCAAGGAATGGCCATTCTTGCTACACAAACGATGTTTATGAAGAAGCCGAAGCCGCTTTGCAGCGTCGTATGAATTACGAACGAGAAAGAATGGAGATACAGAAAAATCGAGAGAAAGATGAGATCAGGCGCCAAATTGAACTCAGGTATCAAAGACATTTGGAACAAGAAGTAATTGAAAAAAGTCGACTTGAGGATGTTCTAAAAACGGTAGGATCAAGTGAGTCATCGGATGAAAGGGGCATAACGACAGAAATTACTGGACTGAAAAAGCGACTTAATGACAAAGATAGAGCGTCATCGAATGATCCGATTGCCAGACAGGACATGGAAAGACGAATACAAACCTTAGAACAGCAACTGAAAGCAGCCGAAATAAGTAAAGAAAAAGACCGAAAAAAATTACAGCGTGATCTTGAACAGTCAAACAGAAGACTTAAAAAACAAATGGATAAAAAAGAGAAGGAACTAAAACAAAAAATCAAACAAAAAGAGGAAAACTTTAAAACACAGATGGCAACCGAAAATCTTCGCAAGCGTGAGAGAGATAATGTAGAAAACGAAAATGGTGGAACCTTCTCGGACATATTAAACGGTATAGCAAATGTAGGGAAATTTCTATTTAAAATGCTTTTTTAGATAAAAAAAAAAAACATATCCGATTTACAAAAATTATTCTATATCTTTTAGGAATGTAAACAATGGCCGTTTGTTGTTTCCAGATCAATGAATTCTTAGATCTTGAATTTGATTGATTACTATTATTTGATTTGTTGTAAAGTTAGTGATTTGAGTACTTGTATGCACTTTGCGAGAGCGCAGTATGACTGGAATTAATCTGAGGAAATGCGTTTCCGAAAATGAAAAAAAGAAAAAAAAATAATAATTTGGGAGACTTGTTCTTCGATTGTTTTCAAACAGTGTATGTCCAGGCGGATTTGGAATGTATTTCTTGAAATGTTTTGACAATTATAGGTCATTGCAATGCAAATGAATGACCAAACATGAAGATGGTTAACCAAGAAAAGCGTTCCGTACACATTTAACACGCTATTAGTTTTATCTGAAAATTACGGAGCCCTGCAATTGACACGACAAGAAAAAAAATATATCGTCATTTCGATTTATGATTTCGGTATCTCGATTTTTTATATCGTTTTATCAATTTATTATATCGTTATCTCGGTTTATTATATCTTTATCTAAATTTATTATATCGTTATCTCAATTTATTATATCGGGGCTCCGTAGAAAATATATGGACAATAGGTATCATCAGTGTATCCGGTTTCGATAGATACGTATGGCACGCCGTTCTCGTCAAAAGTATGGGAATAAATGTGATGTAAAATTACACACTCAAAATTTCTAATTACACACTCAAAATTTTTATTACGCACTAGGAATATATTAATGCACACATTTGTTTTTATTCAGCACTAGGATTTCAAACATGCACAAGAAATTGCTAAATTGTACAGAGAACGCACTCAAAAATCGGAATTACACACTCAAAATTGTGCGCAATTTTTAAGCGCAGAAATCATAAATATTCATAGGATATGATTTGCATAAGTAGATCGGCGTTTTTCTAAAGCTTTAAACGTTTACTCGTTTACGAACATTATGTTCAATAGCATTTTTGTCATGTATAGAAACATTCAAAAGTTGTGTCGTATTTTCGAATACACTCAACAAAGATTGACAGAAATCTTGTAGATCTTCATTGTCATTGATAGACATGTTTTGATGGTTATTTTGCAATGCCGAGTAGTTACGAATGAATTCAATACTTCCGGTGCAATCCTAAATCGCAGAAAACACCAAGACGATCTGTTGACCTTGTCATAGGACATGAATATTTATGATTTCTGCGCGTAAAAATTGCGCACAATTTTGAGTGTGTAATTCCGATTTTTGAGTGCGTTCTATGTACAATTTAGCAATTTCTTGTGCATGTTTGAAATCCTAGTGCGGAATAAAAACAAATGTGTGCATTAATATATTCCTAGAGTGTAATAAAAATTTTGAGTGCGTAATAAAAATTTTGAGTGTGTAATTAGAAATTTTGAGTGCGGAATAAACATTTTGAGTGTGTAATTTTACATCACATTTTATTCCCATACTTTTGACGAGAACGGCGTGCCATAGATACGCCCTCTATTTTGGCCACCCAAAGTAGTGCTCGAATAAAACAGTAGAACGTCTTTTGATTGCATATTAATGATTGCATAAAATTTTTAATGTAATCAATATATAGGTGATGTGTTTTAAAATGGATTTCCTGCTGATTTTGGACGAAAACAAGAGGCTCACCAGAGCCTGTATCGCTCACCTGGAGTCTGGTTTTCATTGGACAATTAATCAACTATTTGACCAAGTTTGTTGCAATTGGTTCAGTTTTTCAGGGAAAAATTGTTGAAGATTTATTTTTCATAAGGTTTAATGTTAAAATATGTTCCCTGATGGTGGTAGTCCTGGCAGGAAGTTGATAGAATTGACCAGGAATAAGGGTGAACCTTAAATAAATGTAACAGAACCCGACCTCAAATTACACAAACCAATAACGCCTAATTAGAATTTGGGATTCCCTTCAAAATTTCAGGGTAGGTAGATCTTAACATGGGAAACATTTTTCAATTTACATTTCACTTCTATCTCAAATAGTTTTGGAAATGAATGCAAAAAAGTTAAAATTTTGAAAATTTGACAAAAAAGGGCAATAACTCCTAAATGGGTTTTGGGATTCCTTTAAAATTTCAGGGTATGTAGATCTCAACATGGCAAACATTTTTCAAATTTACATTTCACTTCTATCTTCAATAGTTTTGGAGATAAATGACTAAAAATGTTAAATTTTGAAAATTTGACGAAAAAAGGGCAATAACTCCTAAATGGGTTTGGGATTTCCTTCAAAATTTCAGGTTAGGTAGATCTTGTCTTGCTGATCAATTTTACCCCATGTCAGATTTTTGATATCTGTAACGGTTTTTAAGTTATAAGCCAAAAACAACACATGCACCCCTATATTCTATTTTTAGCTACGACAGCCATGTTTTATGTCAGATCAAAATATATTGAGGATCGTTTGTAGAAGACATGTCATAGATCATTCCTATTAAGTTTCAAACCAATCGGCCCAGCAGTTTCAGAGAAGATTTTTGAATGAAAAAATTTGGAAAATTTGACAAAAAAGGGCAACAACTCCTAAATGGGTTTTGGGATTTCCTTTGAAATTTCAGCGTAGGTAGATCTGAGCATGGCAAACATTTTTCAAATTTACATTTCACTTCTATCTCAAATAGTTTTGGAGATAAATGACGAAAAATGTTAAAATTTTGAAAATTTGTCGAAAAAGGGCAATAACTCCTAAATGGGTTTTGGAATTTCCTTTAAAATTTCAGGGTAGGTAGATCTCGTCATGCTGATCAATTTTACCTCATGTCAGATTTTTGATATCTGTAACGGTTTTTAAGTTACAAGCCAAAAACAACACATACACCCCTATATTCTATTTTTAGCTACGACAGCCATGTTTTATGTCAGATCAAAATAAATTGAGGACCGTTTGTAGCGGACATGTTATAGATCATTCCTATTAAGTTTCAAACCAATCGGCCCAGCCGTTTCAGAGGAGAAGATTTTTGAATGAAAAGTTTACGACGGACGGACGGACAGACGACGGACGAAAAGTGATGGCAAAAGCTCACATGGCCTTTGGCCAGGTGAGCTAAAAAAAAACACGTATTTTCAGCCTCATTTTTCACCAACAATATCAATGGGAATGTATTATTTAGTATATTGCAAATTTACGTGCTTATACTAATAAAAAATATCATATTTCCGTAAAGGTCAAATTCGTATCGGAAAATATAAATAGAGAAAAGAGGGGTGCGCGGTAATTACACTGTTGACACCTATAACAGTGCATTGATTTGACATAAAATCGATATACGGATGAGGCTCAGAATCGGGGGAAAATGCTTGGGTTTTCCCGAGCATTTTTCCCCGATTCGTGCCGAATTTGTGTTTCAAATTTTATGTCAAGTCAGTGTACTGTTATTGTCCATTTATCGTATTTCCCCATGCCTATATCGACCTGCTGAGGCCTTCACAATTTCCCGTATTTCGGCACTGTGACGTCGTAAAGATAAATTTATCATCATGTTTTCTTTAAACAAATATTGTAAAATATAAGCCGCTCGACACAATATGAAGCTTTTTAGCTCGTTCGCTACGCTCACTCGCCGAAAAAGCTTCACATTGTGTCTCGCGGCTGATATTTTACGATATACGTTTGCAGAAAACCTGATAATATGTACATATTTTCTATATAAATCAGTGAGCAGGTATACCATTAAAAGTCGCATAAGATTATTTAAAATAAAGGAAATTTTGGCTGCAAATATTTTTTTTCAACAATAAAAAATGTTACAAGTGAATATGTATTGAAATTTTGTTCTAAAGATTTAAATTAGTATGTTCGTTCGTTTCAGTTGACCGTCAATCAGGTCAAGTAGGTGCGACCTAAATGTTATACACTGTCATTGACCGTATATCACTTGTAAATATACTGTCAACTGAAGAGAAGCACATTTGGTGTCTATAAACGCGTTTAAATCAGCCCATTCCAGTAGACCTCCAACTAAAACTTTTTGACAGTCTCGTTGAGCCCATCTTATTGTATGGTTCTGAGGTATAGGGTATGAAAATTTATCTTCCTAAATTCCCAGAAATGTCTAAGGCTCTTCCTTTTGATGCAGAAGTAACCCTTAGCTGAGTTTGGATTCCTGTTTGTTTTAATTGTTTTGTTTTTTTATGGTTGTGCTTATTATATCTTTAACCGGATTTCCAATATTTTGATCTCGAGCGCTGTTGATGAGTTGTCAGTCAACGAAGTGGCCATAAAGTGCATTAAATTTATTGAGGTATTTCACTCAGATAATTTGAATTCACTTGCAAATTTTGCTAAAAGATATTACAGGTGAGAACCTCTACTCCTAACTATATGGTTTACGGGGATTTGAGGAGGTTTCCACTTTATATTATACTTTATATAAAAGTATACACAAGAATGGTATCAGACTGGAATAGACTCGTATATAATGAGAATAAGTTAAGTTCAAAGTTATTTAAACGCGTATGTGTACTCTAAAATATTATGGTATGTGTACTTGTAAATGATTGGTACATATTCAAAAGATTTTTAATGAAACTGGGATGAGCTATATTTTTGATTCGCAAATTCCATTACCTCCTCCTTTTATTAAAGCATTAATGAAACAACAACTATATGACCAGTTTATACAAAAGTGTTTTTCTGATTAACATAACTCACCCAGAGAATTTTATAGAATAGTGTAAAAAGAGTTCAAACTTGAAGATTATCTTATTCGTCTCTCATTAAAAGACTGACTGTATATTACAAAAATAAGATTATCAAATTTAAAACTTCCTATTGAAACAGGAAGATGGTTCAGTATCAAAAAGGAATTAAAAATTTGTACTTGTTGTGGTAACTTTGTTGGTGATGAGTATCACACTGTATTTTTATGCAGAAAATAACAGGAAAACAACCGAGAAAAAAATGTATTCCTAATTATTATTGGGTTACACGGGTTATAAAGTGCAAGGGTTGTTTTCGTTATGCAATACAAGGGTGTTGAGTAATATTGCAATTTATTTATAAAGAAGGTATCATTACCATTGAAATAGACGTCTGTCTGTGTATTAGGCATGTGTATGTATCATTCTACCATTTACTTGTATGTATATATTTGATAATGTACCTCATGTTACACTATATAGTGTCTCAGAGTTGTCAATAAAGTCTTGTAAAGTCAACGCATTTTGACTGCTGAAATAGAACGATTGCAGTATAAAATTTTCCAACATGCAATACACTGCTTTTCCAAATTAATTATGAATTCACGACGAAGTTTCTTTAATTCCTCTAAAACATTTTGTCACAGTAGAGTATAATTGTTTCCATTTTTAATTAAAATTTTGCAAGTCACTGGAACTTGGAAAGTATTTTGTTTTCTTTTGCGTAAGAAATTCCCTGACTAATTGACACTAGGTTAACGTCTACTTCAATGCGATGTCTTTTTCTAGTTTCCTTAACAAATACAAAAAGAAGAAGGTAATCAACAAAATCAGTTTAATGCATTCTTTACTGTAAATTCGTAAATTATTGCGATGTTTTTATTATTGCGAAAAATTCAAAAGGCTTGTAATAGCAATAATTTAAACTCGCAGTTTGGATTTTTTTATATGAATGAAGCGGGATTTTTCTTAATATAGCAAAAATTAAAATCGCATTTTTGAATAAAATTATAAAATCGCAATAATAAATCCACGCAATTATTTCTGAATTTACTGTAATAAGCAATCTTGATTTAAAAAACAATTGATAATTCACACAACTTGTAAATGTTGGTTTTGAGTTTTACTGTATGTATCGCTTTGTGTTTGTTTGTTCCACATTGCCTATAGGTATAGGGGGAGGGTTGAGATCTCACAAAACATGTTCAACCCGGCCGCAGAGTCAGGTATGTTTATTGAATTTAGTGTGAAGTCCATTTCGCTGAACTAGTATGTATTATTGTTTAGGGCCAGCTGAAGCCCGCTGCGTTGAAGACCCATATGTAGCCTTGAGCTGTTTTCTGCTCTTTGGTCGGGTTGTTGTCTCTTTGACACATTTCCCGTTTCCATTCTATATTCTATTATAATCCTCAGACTAACATGTATGACGACAGTCGTATCCAATAGTTCTGCCTGATAGTATTCGGCACTCTTAGACGACCCGCTCAAGTACTAAAAAACACATGATGTAGTACTATCTACCGTACATACATTTCCCTGTACTCCAATAAAGGTCAGTTTATGTGCTTGGCTCAGGTGGTGTAATACTTTTATAATGAAGTAAATGGTAGGTTTTTGGACTAATTTACACGAGACACGTCCTCATACTGTACTTAAAACCACACCGAAGGAAAGTCTATAGGGTTTTAATTAACTTTATCTTTAAACCCTCAGTAAAATCTACAGCAATGAGCGAACAATATATATCAATACGAATTCAATTTTCACTTTGAATTCTATTCTGGATTTACTATAGGTGCGGCACAGGATTTAAACTTCAATTGTAAACAGCAGAGTTTATTCGCTTTATTCATATAAACAATTAGTGACCCTGTCGGAAATCCCACCATCCTGGATTTCAGCTTTCAGCTTCAGCTTCAGCTATTGTACTTACTTCGTGAAATCTTTTCCTTCCCTTATTGTATCCGGCAACTTTCTGTTTAGGTTACACTCCACTAATTATCTTAGTTTCGGAGAAATGCACCCCCAGAATTTTATTAATTATAAGAGTTGGTAAAGTTTGACTACATGATAGATAAATAATAAATGTTTTGACCTCAAAATTGTAATATTGACTGAAAGAGGATAGATTTTAGTTTAAAAAAATACGAAAACATTAACTGATTTTGCTTCTGACAAGTAATGGGAGGTCATAAACTGGGACTTGTGAATTGACATGTGGTGTGTAAAACTTTGACAGTGATAATCGGCACCTGCACTGGTAAGTTAAATTGCGAAAAAAAGAGCCGGAAAAGTAAACCTTTTTTTTCCCACATATGTAATGGAATTTTATGCAGAATCTGAAAAATTAAGTCTCAATTGGATTGAAACGCTGCATCAGACCTCAATTTTAAGCCGAAATGGAGTGAAATTTAACATTTTTAAAGCTTTTTTTATGACAATTTTTGAAATGTTGCTATGCCAACTAGGTTTCCATGGATATTTTTTATTTATTTTATCATTATTGAAACAATGCTAACATAATGGCCTTTCAGAATATATATATATGTATATGGGTATTATTTACTCTGAAAATGGCACAAGACCATGACATTTGTTAGCTCACTTCACATAGAAAATGGTACTATTAATTTGTGGAGTGCAACCTTTAAGGTTATCAGTAGCAAACTAGAGGGCAATATATACCCATGAAATACTTTAAATTGTTCATTTATTTAATGATTTTATTTTTGACTGTTGAAAATTTAAATATAAAGGCTATCTTTTGTCATGTAATTGTTCTCATATGTCCTTAGCAACCACATTATGTATTTTTAACAATCCACAATGATACAACATAAGAGCAGGACTATAGTTTATATGCAGTATTGTGAGAGAAAAAAACTTTCCACCACCCATTTTATATGCAAGGAGACAAGTATTTATATTGAAAAATATTTTGATTTGATTATCTTACAATTCATAGGTTTGCAAATTTTATCCAAATATTTCTAATACCATTAATATGGTTACAATGAAAAAAAAGGGGGGGGGTGCTATCTCCTTTCATGTCATTTAGTGAAAAGCTAAATATATATAAAAAGCTGGTGGATTGTGCATTCAAAAGCTGAATCGAACAAATTATTTCTGTAAAAAGTCTTTTCAAGTGATGAAATGCTCAAAATAGTCACCATAGAACAAGAATTTTTGCATTTTGAATTTCTTGTAAATTTTAGTGAATTACTTCCCATTTACCGAGTCACTATGAATATTTGAAATAGGTATTATTTACTTATTATAAGTCATATTTTGATAAATGAGACAGTTTTGAATTCGTAAAGATCTGAAGAATAATAAAATTGGCCATTCTTTGAAAAAAAAAGTTATAAAAGTACTCTTTAAGGTTACACTCCACTAATTATCTTAGTTTCGGAGAAATGCACCCCCAGAATTTTATTAATTATAAGAGTTGGTAAAGTTTGACTACATGATAGATAAATAATAAATGTTTTGACCTCAAAATTGTAATATTGACTGAAAGAGGATAGATTTTAGTTTAAAAAAATACGAAAACATTAACTGATTTTGCTTCTGACAAGTAATGGGAGGTCATAAACTGGGACTTGTGAATTGACATGTGGTGTGTAAAACTTTGACAGTGATAATCGGCACCTGCACTGGTAAGTTAAATTGCGAAAAAAAGAGCCGGAAAAGTAAACCTTTTTTTTCCCACATATGTAATGGAATTTTATGCAGAATCTGAAAAATTAAGTCTCAATTGGATTGAAACGCTGCATCAGACCTCAATTTTAAGCCGAAATGGAGTGAAATTTAACATTTTTAAAGCTTTTTTTATGACAATTTTTGAAATGTTGCTATGCCAACTAGGTTTCCATGGATATTTTTTATTTATTTTATCATTATTGAAACAATGCTAACATAATGGCCTTTCAGAATATATATATATGTATATGGGTATTATTTACTCTGAAAATGGCACAAGACCATGACATTTGTTAGCTCACTTCACATAGAAAATGGTACTATTAATTTGTGGAGTGCAACCTTTAAGGTTATCAGTAGCAAACTAGAGGGCAATATATACCCATGAAATACTTTAAATTGTTCATTTATTTAATGATTTTATTTTTGACTGTTGAAAATTTAAATATAAAGGCTATCTTTTGTCATGTAATTGTTCTCATATGTCCTTAGCAACCACATTATGTATTTTTAACAATCCACAATGATACAACATAAGAGCAGGACTATAGTTTATATGCAGTATTGTGAGAGAAAAAAACTTTCCACCACCCATTTTATATGCAAGGAGACAAGTATTTATATTGAAAAATATTTTGATTTGATTATCTTACAATTCATAGGTTTGCAAATTTTATCCAAATATTTCTAATACCATTAATATGGTTACAATGAAAAAAAAGGGGGGGGGGGGGTGCTATCTCCTTTCATGTCATTTAGTGAAAAGCTAAATATATGTAAAAAGCTGGTGGATTGTGCATTCAAAAGCTGAATCGAACAAATTATTTCTGTAAAAAGTCTTTTCAAGTGATGAAATGCTCAAAATAGTCACCATAGAACAAGAATTTTTGCATTTTGAATTTCTTGTAAATTTTAGTGAATTACTTCCCATTTACCGAGTCACTATGAATATTTGAAATAGGTATTATTTACTTATTATAAGTCATATTTTGATAAATGAGACAGTTTTGAATTCGTAAAGATCTGAAGAATAATAAAATTGGCCATTCTTTGAAAAAAAAAGTTATAAAAGTACTCTTTAAGGTTACACTCCACTAATTATCTTAGTTTCGGAGAAATGCACCCCCAGAATTTTATTAATTATAAGAGTTGGTAAAGTTTGACTACATGATAGATAAATAATAAATGTTTTGACCTCAAAATTGTAATATTGACTGAAAGAGGATAGATTTTAGTTTAAAAAAATACGAAAACATTAACTGATTTTGCTTCTGACAAGTAATGGGAGGTCATAAACTGGGACTTGTGAATTGACATGTGGTGTGTAAAACTTTGACAGTGATAATCGGCACCTGCACTGGTAAGTTAAATTGCGAAAAAAAGAGCCGGAAAAGTAAACCTTTTTTTTCCCACATATGTAATGGAATTTTATGCAGAATCTGAAAAATTAAGTCTCAATTGGATTGAAACGCTGCATCAGACCTCAATTTTAAGCCGAAATGGAGTGAAATTTAACATTTTTAAAGCTTTTTTTATGACAATTTTTGAAATGTTGCTATGCCAACTAGGTTTCCATGGATATTTTTTATTTATTTTATCATTATTGAAACAATGCTAACATAATGGCCTTTCAGAATATATATATATGTATATGGGTATTATTTACTCTGAAAATGGCACAAGACCATGACATTTGTTAGCTCACTTCACATAGAAAATGGTACTATTAATTTGTGGAGTGCAACCTTAGCGTTTCCGGTAACAGAAGACAAAGAAGTCCCGCAGATACAGAGCAAGCACCAAAAATGACCAACGGTAATGCTTGACCAAATTTTCCTCCGACAAGGTCTCCCTTCAAGCAAAAAAGTGTAAGCATGGCAAAAACAGAAGAGTAAAAACCAAACAGATGGCAGAAGAGAAACTTAACTTTCTGATAGCCACAACATTAAATAAATAAAATATATAAATAACAAGAACATAAAATAAATAATAATCATATATAAATAAATAAAATAAATAAATAGGAAAAATGTACTAATAGATTTCATATCATCCTAAATTTGGAAATGGCACAATCACGGCGTAAAAAAGCACTTGTAATACATGTATTGAATAAAAACAAACCACAAAACAAATCGCACTTTTCTTATCTAAAAGTTGCTTAGAATTAAAAGCTCATCTCTTTTGGTCTTTTGGTTGAAAACAAATAACCGAATCCAAAAGGGCAAAAGTATTGTTTTAACCTCAAGGAAGAAACTAAAAGATAGCGGAAGAATAATTCACTGGGATAAAATAACCCTATTTGGCATCATCAAATGTATCTTTACATTTCAGCTACTGATGTATTGGTCTAGATTAAGAATCAGTATAGATTTACTTAAAAACTCATTAATAATCTTAATGTATAACCTAATAATTATTACTAATACTTTTTCGGTAAAAACATTTGTAGAATTTAAAACCTATCGGATCATTATCATACAGAAACACAAACAAATTTTTTCCTTGTATAGATAATTTAAAAAAATAGAATATACAATGTGAGAATTCAATAAAGGAAGAAAAATATAATTCTTTCCTTTTGAGTATACATGCGTATGTGGAAGACGAAAGAGAAACTAGTGTTTCCTTATGTTTTCTTCCTTAATTGCATAGATATCATGTCTGATAATTTGGTATTTTATCGGAAATACTTAGGCTATTTTTACATTTTATAGAAAGTCCTAAAGCATAATAACATAAACTAAGATACCTAAATTCCATGTGTACGACCCATTTCTGGATTAATTTTGGGTACGCATATAATATCTATGAAGTAATACGTAATCACTTCCATGGTGCCAACAAAGTATAGAAGGGTAACAATTTTTGGTAGAAAATGCCTTTAGAACTAATGGAAGTTTACAATGTTATTAAACGCAAGGTTTTAACTTATTACTATTCCTTTTACATATTGTCTGTCCATTTTGGAGTTTATTTCACAGCCTTTCATAATTTTGGTCATGAGAGCCACTGTTGGAAAAAATTCTGAAATGCATGGATTTGCGAAAGACATTTTTCCATTATTCAATGACTTGTTTTGGTATGTAAAAATTAATGAAACGTCACGTCGGGTTTCTTGAACATTGTTCATGAGACACAATTTGATGAAATGTCTACAATGTATCAACATTTGAATGAAATAATGTTACATAAAATGACATTCACGATATATATATAAAACTGAACGAAGACATTCCTTAAGAGGCCGTATGCGTACATATGTACTCTTTAATTATTAACATTTACTTACGGACTGTGCCACATATGGTGCTAACATACCACCTATTCTGGCAACACATGAACTTAATCCCATACCCCCGTTTCTAACAACAGTAGGATAGAGTTCCATGGAATATATGTATATGATACCAAAGGCTGCAGCAGAACCACCCTTTCCTATAAAGGCTAGGGTTAATGTCAATGGTTTTAGTTCTACAAAACAAAATCTAGTATTTTAGGCCAAAGTTTAATTTACCTTTCCAGCGCTATATGCTTGAGAATTAAATTTGGTATTAGAAGATTTTGGATTTTTTTCCCACAACGTCCACTCGACAGTATGCACTTTAATCTTATAATAATGCTCTTTCGCTATCGTTGTAATTGATTTAACCGTTAAATACAAAAAAGTAACTTAAAATCAGGTTTTCACATAGTAGAATATGAAAATAAATAGTTGGGATACGGCTCTCAAAATACAAAAAAAAATAATCATTCTTTTACCAAAATGTGCACAAAGAATGTGTCGAAAGTGTTCCTTTTCTTTAGTCAAAGCACTCTAAATCAGTATCTTGGGCCCGGGCCTGGTTTTTTTCAAAGTAGAAAGTAAATATAATCTTTGAGTTGAAGGTCTGTTATTTTTATTTTTCCATGCTCGTGATGAAGGCCATATTGGTCGAAACGTTGTGTAATTTTAACTTTTTAGTTTGGTTGTTTTTTTTTTTACGATTTTGTATTTGGTTTTGTTCGGCTTGTTTATTTTGTACATTTAACGCGTTTTATGCCCCTTTTGACAGCTCACCATTTCCATTTATTTTCCTTGTTGTTAATTTAAAGATGGTTAATTGCAATAAAAGCGCTGTTCCTTTGCTTTGACTCAAGTCCAGTAAATGTTGGTCCGACTTTATATCGATAATCACCCAACATATATTTTTTTCAGATTACAGTCTACAATAAATGAATAAGTCTACTTTTTTACCTGTTCCACCAAACAATACTGTGAAGATAGTACATAAACAAGCCAATCCTCCAATTATCATACACAAACAATGAATCTTTTTCCTCCCTGCTCGGTTTATTGTCGCCATTACCATTAATTTTGCGGGAATTTCCACCACAGCAAGTATAAAGAAATTCAAATAAAAGTTCCCGCCAATATTACCAGTATGCATAGTAACACCATAGTATACCATGGCAATGACTATCCTAAAATGAGATTTGACCTATAGTAAATTAAGCAGGAATTTCATATCAATGGACATGAACCAGAGGTTTACATTTTTTTTAATACCTTTGTGATACAGTATACGATTACCCTCTTTTACAGGGTTTTATATTTCACAAGTTGCTTTATGCCTCCAAAAGTTTTTTTTTATAAATTAGCTATCTCCACGTCTTTCAGAATGTTTAGCTAAATACCCGGCTTCAAGAAATGTACCTATCATGAACCGATTTTCCGATCTTAGTCTCTATTGTAATTTCGTGAATATATGCAAACGTAACGTCTTATAAATAACTTAGAAGTGGCTTACGATCTTTTCAAAGGGCTAAAAATATGAAATTTTATATAATTCTGTTATAAAAACTCTCCAAATGGCTTGCAGACTTTAAATATATAATGACCTCTCACTAATAATGCCCATTTCTATTGAACTCCACGACGAGATACCATAAAACCCTTTAAATGAGTTTTATTTCAGACTATTTGCTTTAATACAGAAACAGGATTCGACCAGAAGCTATGAGATTATTATCTAGTTTCACTGTTAAAACGAGCATTTTTTGACCCTGCTATGTACTCTATCCAACCCCTTTTTAAAATTTATAGCTAGCGGTTATCTTGTTTGCACCCAATGGCTATGGTAGATATGAGGTTTGGGTATCTATAAAACGGGTTTAACCCCAACACTGTGCAGTGTCTGTATCAATTGACTATCATGACGCTCTGTTTCGCTGTTTTGTGCTCTTTTATATTGTTTTTGACTAAAGGGATATTTATTGAATGGTGTCGATTGATCGGGTGTCATTGTTGACCTTTCCCCGTTATCCGTTTGTTGTTTATGTTTAAACAAATTTCAACAAAACTTTAAGACCATGTTACCAGTGTTTCAGGCAAATGTCAACTCTTCGTTCGTTATTTTTTAACTGATTTTATTTTTATCTGATCTTGAAACCTAACTACCAACCAGTTTCGAATGATTTGAATTGAAGGATTTTGACTTAAAATGGGTACCTCTTGGCTTTTCGAAGAATCTTGCCTTACTCTAATTATAGTTTGACGTGAACTTAGATTTACGTACAATTACAGGGAACCAAAGCAAAATTCTAAATATTACAAAATAATTAAAAGATATCACAATGGTCAAATGCCTTTAAGAATAGAGGCATGTATGAATATCTTCTGAATTTTCCAAAAAAAATTATACAATATGTGGTGATATCTTACCAATTCCATAATAAAATCACTGTCCTTTTAGTCATTTCTACCGTAGAAAATAAATGGTAAAAATTGGCAGATTTTGGTATATCAAGTGTCTTTTCGTCTATCATTCGCGAAGGAATCTTCTTTTTGTTTACTCTCCCTATATTCTGTATAATGTTTTCTGCATCATCATACCGCCCCTGACTTATAAGCCATCTTGATGATTCTGGTATCAACCTAAATATTAGTATAGCTTTTAATTATTTAATAAGTGTAACCGTTTGCATGCATTTTAAAATTTATTCAAATATCAAACCAGTGGTTGACTCTAGATCGTGAATCCTCATTGTTGTTTGTTGTATCGAATAATGTGTTTATTTGAAATTTGTGTTTTGTTTTTCATTTTGACGCCATTGTTTCCGGGCCATTAGGTGGTAGTCATATTGTGGGGTCGTTTGATTCTTGTTAAAGAGGACAAATATATCTAGGGAGCAAATCCAAAAACATAATCCATTGGACAGACAAGTCTGGGAAGACAAATGAACAACCACCAGCACAACAAATAAACAATGAAAACTAAAAAACAATGAACAACACGAACTACTATAAAACCCAGGAGTGAACCCATGTGCTCCGGAAGGGTAAGCATTTCCTGCTCCGTATACGGCACCCGTCGTGAAGTTCAGCAAAGTCAATCCGGTGATATTGGAACACTGTAACGGTCAATCAATTCGTGATGACGACTGTAAAATTTCCTAAGCGATGACATTAACATATTCCTGATAAAACCCTGGTTAAGAAGCTTTTGTGAGAGCAGTAATCCTCTTTGTCAAAAATCAGGATAACTCACGCATGCCCTTGAGAATCGGATAAGCTGAGAAACGTAGACGCAACGATAATATATTTGAAAGTTTTCCCCTTGTTTTATACTATGGGACCTTTATACCATATCTTTGTATTTTCATATCAACATGTCAAAAAGAATAATACTAACTTAACATTGACAAGCCTATATATTTATCTTTGTTCAAACCACATAAGAGAATGAAATATATCTACTTAGAATATGCATAAAAACCTCGTTTTATATTTTTTTCCTCTTTCGATTGTACAGAGATAAGCAATGCATACCTGTCATTTTGCTTCTAATTTATTTATTAGTTTGAACAATTTTAAGGCGTTGAAAGATTTTTCACATACATGTACAAATACAATCTTGTACTTTTTAATTTGAAATAACATATAAATATATATTCTTATTCTTCACACTGTTTCCTTTTATCATTATAAAATTAATCTACCGAAACATATAATTAAAAAGATGGAAAGAAAATAATGATGCAAAATAATTATGTTAAAATACCAATGTATTTTTAAATCTAAAGACATCCCCCCCCCCATTAAAAATTACAATGAAAATAATTATCAAATGTACTTTTATCATTATTGTGTATTATTGCAAGCTTACCACCAATACGATAAAAAGACAACAAACGGTACAGCCACCACAAGTTGAACATAGAACCAATTTCTGAAGAGGTATCCCATACCGGCTATATAAAACAATCCAAAAGTGAAGAAAATATGAATAGGTATACCAGTTAAAACTCTCTTGGATGGACCAACATATTCTAAGCCTGAAAAATGTTATAATCATTTCAGTGGTTTATTGTAAGAACAATTTGAGGATTTATATCGGAAGAGGCATATAAATATTCAGGCGAATAACACAGAATATTGTACAACAGCTTCTAATGGCAAATGATCAAATGAGTAGAATAAAAACCCCATCAGTGAAACGTAGAAGGGAGAACATGATTAGTTTCCGAAAATTTACCAAATTTTGAGGTAACAATTCTACACCAAGTTGCCATTCTAGAAACCACAGAAAGGTTAATAAACATCCTAAGATACCATTTTTCATGCACAAAAAATTACATATTTTTAATTTATGATATTGAATCCTCACTTACACATTACATAAAATAACATAAGGCAACTTAGTCATAAAATAACATTCAATTAATTCAATTAACTATTGTATAACATAACAAAACGTAACGAAAAGTTACGTAACATAAAGCAACTTATTCATGACATAAGGTAACGTAATGTGTCATAAATCAACTTACTCATAACACAACATATCATGAATCCACCATGATGAGCACCACCAACAATAAATTCAAGTATCACGAATACGATGAAGGATGGTGAAAATGCCACACTCACAGCTGTCGCCAGTGTAATTATGGTGGTAAGTAAAAACGTCTTTTTCCTTCCTATTCTATGGATAAAGTTTTGTTAGTCATAAATAATGGCTGAATTAGTGTAATACTATATTTTTTGTTTAATTTAAATGTTACCTGATAGAAAAAAAAACTACTGTGTCGGCTGTTTATAGACCTAAATGATCTAATTTACGGTCGTCATCATGAATTGATTGACCATTACAGTGTTCCAATATCTAAGATGATGTTGGACCTGTTCCCACTGTCGTAACCTTTCATGTGCCTCCACCAATTTGTGACTTCCACCGGATTGACTTTGTTGAACTTCACGACGGGTGCCGTATACGGAAAAGGAACTGCTTACCCTTCCGGAGCACCTGGGTTCACTCCTGGTTTTTATAGGAGTTCGTGTTGTTCATTGTTTTTAGTTTTCTGTGTTTATTTGTTGTGCTTGTGGTTGTTCGTTTGTCTTCCCGGGTTTGTCTGTCCAATGGATTACGTTTTTTTTATTGCTCCTTAGGTATATTTGTCCTTTTTTTTCTAAGCAAGATTTAACTTCACCAAAATTAGGTGTTTTTACCATGTCAGATCATCCTGTCTCCTGTTTTCCCTCCGACCCATTTTTTGTGCTGTGGTTTAAACGAAGGGTGTGATATTGGTATTGGTTGGCATTTATTTAAACATCTCGTCTTTTCTTTATTTTTAATCATTTTCATAAGTATGACAAGAATTTAATATTATATTTTTATTGAAATTTATGGGTGTACATTTTCACCTATCTGTAACAATTTTTTCTTGAAATTCTACTTCAAAGATACGTTAATGAAAAAAAAGATCCAGTATTTATTTCACGCTTTCTAGTCCCCATTTGTGCTATATTTTCCCATTGTTGTTGGTGGGTTTACTGGAAAATGCATGAAGTGTATGGATTTTTTCTGATATAATTTATGGAATAAAGATTCAAAACCATTTCAGTTTAATATGAATGTATAAAGATATTCTTACTTGTCAGAGAGTACACCAAACAAGAAATCACCAACCAATACTCCTCCATAGAATATCATTTGAGCATGTGATGTTTTTATTGAATCGCCACATACTAAATTCATCTACAAATATACTTTGCCGTTGAAATACTTGGTGCATACTAGTATATGAGTAATTAAGGTTATCTCTCAAACTCACAAAGATCCTCCTTGCACGTATCAAACAAATGTTTGGCCACGAGCGGGGAACGAAAGAAATTTATTATCTAAACCACAGAATGGATAACAGGAAAGATCAGAAATGACATAACAATCAATAAACGGACAAACCAAAAAACAACAACACAAAAAAACACAAATATAAACACAACAGAGCCGGAGTCAGGATAGTCTGACTTGCTACAGAAACTGAACAGTGGTGGGGTTAAACCGGTTTATGGGTACCCAAAAAAGTTTTTTTTTATAACACAGATTAAAATTTTGTACTAAAGATGCGCATTAACAATGGCATAAATGTACAAGTGTACACATTGAAAGTTTCTAAAACTTCTTACATTTCCGGTTTAAAAAATTCCTAAATGATCATTGACATTTTTAGGTTACTTTTTAAAAGAATCTTACCCTTTTCGAAAGGAGATACCAAAGCTCATATTGGATCTTTACATTCGGTCAGGTATTGATTTCTGATTTTTTTGCTGTTCCGGCATTAATTTTATCGAAGATTTTGAATGAGGTCAGATACTAAATTTCTTGTAAACAATGCGCATTTCAATATAAAACTTCGTTAGGTAGGACTCTCCTAAAAATCGCCATTTTCTGCTGTTCAACATTTCCCCAACACCTCCAAATTTACAAAACATATTTTTCTCTGATAAATATATTAAATTTATGGTTAAAGCATTTGAATAATTAAACATTCGTATATTTATGTAAAAAATACATTAGACAAGCACAGAAGTATAGACAGACCTTTGATGTGAAGGTCTCTCGGAATGTTTCGGTATCATATACCCATTTAGTACATCTGACTTTCTTTCTGGTGTTGTTAAGATATTGGTAGTAATGACAACGATCATATGTATGTATCTGGTCCTCTGACGGAGGTATAGTTCTGTTAATCATGCTACGATGAATGGAATTCTGAACCTTGAATGTATCATTGGTAAGCCCTGGTATTTTACATCTAAAAACGAAATTCATTCATTATCTATACGTTTTATAAGAAGCTGATTTATTCCAAATCAATAAATGCATATGTAGGACATATAACTTTCACATGTTTCTTGTTCGTTGGAGAATATCTCTAGGTAATAACATTTAAACTTCAAATCCGGTTTTATACAGCATTCCTCGAGTTTTGATTCTCTACATTCATCAAATCTTTCTGCAGTTATATTAATATGCAATGAAAATGTCCAAAAAATGACTCTATTTGTTTTAGGCTTATTGAGCGAAGTAGAACATTACATAAAGGATCAATTCAGCGTCATGTTGACGCTTGAACGGTCTCTTTATGTAGGTATTGGCTCATTTTGAAATGTTTTTCTTTCAAATTTAAGAGGAGCATTAAAAGGGCTTTTTGTACCATTTCATTTAATCTTATTAATTTCACATGCAGTAACCCATTATCCATGTTTTATTAGGATGTTAACTTTAAGTGGTACTTTTTCTACACGTCTACAAAAAGTTTTTAACCTGCTATTGTAACAGATGACAACTATTTTTCTCCCCATGCTACTGACAAATTTTTATCCTAGAAAGGAATCGAACTAGGGACTCCTGGATTCGCAGTTAGATGCACTAACCATTATACCATGACGCCGCTTAGTTGCTGACAAACTAACAGCAACAAGATTGTTACTGTTATTATTGAGTATTTAGTTTAAAGGTATTACCTGTGTTCTGGAGGGTGCATCACAAAGACAAGCATCATCATGAAGCATCCAGCACTAATAGCCGGCAGGCATAACAAAAGATATAAACGCTTCTGGTAATATCCAAACTGTCCGAGGTGTACCAAAATATCATCAAATTTCATATTGACGTTGTACTGAAATTCAAAACGAATGGATGGTTGCAAGAATCAGAAACATTTATATTTGATAATAATTTATCAACATTGGTATATAGACCGCGCTTATGAAATTTTAGAATTTTTTACTTGTTATGTCTTCTGGTCCTCCCGTTTTGGTCATTTTGGTATTATGTCGTACTCCAACTATCATGAATAGTTAGACAGTTGTCTTGAACGTATATAGTTTAGCCCCAAGTACAGAAAACTCATTATTTGGTAAACTAAAATTGTATCTTGTATAATGTTTATTAGTTGGTTTGTTTGAATTGTTGACACCTTTGTTTTAGGGGGCTTGTTCTTGTCTATTGGCGTTGGCTGTTGCTCCACGTAATAAATATTTTGCTATTTTTCCATGCAAATCCGATAGGATGTTGTCTCATTGCCATTACCCCTATCCTTATATTTCAGACCAACGAAAGTTGTTTCACCTTTTCCATATTAAAACAATTCTTTATTGTTTTTTTTACAAAAATTTTATTAAAAAAAAGATTATAAAATGTGATAGGCTGCACGAGTGTCGAACCTTCTTTTTTGTACATAAAATAATTTTACTGAAAAGTTAAAATAATTTCTTAATAAATATTGATACTTACTTACTTTGTCCTGATATATTTAAAACAAATTAAGGAACAATATATGTAAATACACTAAGTTTTATTAAGTCCTAGTTAATTTACCTTCTGTATGAATTTATATGCCGGTATATGTAATACATCAAATGTGAAAACAAGATAACTACATGTATTTATCTGTCTCTACAAACAAACAGTTTTGGGTCACTACAAAACTATGACACCGTAACTGTAACATATATTGTACTAATTTGTGTGCAATCCCAAAAACAAAACTGAAAATGAATCTTCTGGTATGGAATCACATGAAATATTGAAAAAAAATATTTTGCAGAAATTTAAAAAAAAAATTATTAAGGAATAATTTAGGTTACACGACTACGGAATTTGACAACTGAATTAATGATAATTACTATGAATGATGTCATTATTATTATTTACATGACATAATTTTACGTCCTTATGAATTTTTTAATCATTTCGAAAACCAACCTTTTATCATTACTAAACAGAAAATCTGCCTTAAAAATCACCCCGACATCGAAGCCGGATAAATGAACACATCAGTGGTAGTTAATATTTATACTCAAATAATAAATTTCAATTAACAAACTGTTGCTTACTTTACTGTTACATATTATTTAAACCTTGAACTAGATACCACATTTACTAACTGATTCTGGACCGTCCTATCTTAAGTAAGTCACATTTTGACATCTCTTTAGAAAACAAACATCTTCAGATAATAAAAATTATTTTGGACAATGTTTAACTAGATTTACCCTTCAGGTCGTTATCGCGACAGGGGTGTATTTCAGTATTCATCATACTATACTCAGTACAACTGGTAGCTTTTTTTCAAACAAATGGCGAAAATTAATTTTCTGGTAAACAACAGCTATATACGTAAAATATTGAACTGCAATGACTTACTGCAAACATACTATTGTTGTCTGTATTTTGCCAGGTAAATCATGAAATGTCAACAAATGACGTATCAATCAATCAACGCTATAGACAGACCTTAAGACAAAAAAAAAAGAGCACAAAAAGAAACATAAAAACAAAAGACAGTCGGGAAATATTAACAAATATTAACCGGTTTTATGGATACCGAAATTTCCCACTTCCTTGCTTATCCTAGCCCTCTGGTGTATAAAACACACAGATTAATCCAAAACATTATGATTACCAACAAGGTTACTTCCAACTAGAAATTTTAAAATTGTTTAAGGGGGTACGCAACAATTTGACTAAAATAGATTTGGCTCATTTAATTTCCATAAAATTTTGACGAAATATTTACATTGACCTGTTAACAAAAACATAAAAATGTTAATAAATTTGAACCACACAATTTACGGGAATAATTTCATTGGATATACAGCAGTTTGACAAACACTAATTTTAATCATTGAGAAGCTTGATTTCTCTTAACTAATATTATGGGATTAAAACGTTCAGCTGATGATTAAAGAGTTAACTCCATTAGGTGTTCTGTGCTCCTTAAAACGTGCTCATTTTAACGGTAAAAACCGCAAAGACTCTAATAGCTGCTTTTCGGATACCGGCGTTCTATGAAACGAAATAACACTTCGATAATCGGTTTTAATGGTATTTCCTTTATGCAGTTGAATATAATTCCGCAGTATTAGTGAGAGTCCAGTATAAATTAAATTCTTCAAGTCATTTGAGGAAACAACACATTTAAAGAAATTACATATAAATATGCATTTTTGTAATCTTTACTTTGAAAAGATCTAAAAGAACTCCAGAGATTTTCTTTTGTTATTCACAATTGTATGGAGGTAATAGAAACTTGAAGGAGAATCCCGTTTTTCTTGAAGCCGAGCAAAACAAAGAAATTTGGATAGCTATTATAAAAATTTTTGAAACCATAAGTAGTTTTTGAAATCTGTGGTAAAAGTGTTAGTAAAAGTATTATTTCGCTAGTCAAAATCTTATACGTAGAACAAATCCATGCGAACATATGATGTGTACGCAGCATTCGATGGCCGAAGTCACATCTTCCGTCAGGAAACGAGAAATTAGTAATTTGAATATTAAAACCATCTCTGTAGCTCTTTTGAATGTAATCTTTTGCACAGTTTAGTTTAAAAATTGATATAGAATAATTTGTCATAGTGTATGGATTAATATATGTATATACATGTAGTTGTAAATTTGTTCGTCCTTTCCTACAAAACAAACAGCTTTCAGATCGTAGGTCTTACGGTGTACAATCATGCATACCCTTGTTTATGTTGTATCGTTTCTAAAAACTTAATGACAAGTAGATCCAAACGTGTACACAGAACACCGAAGAAACTATAGAAAAAACAACTTTTAGACAAGGGTTAAATTAACAAGCTTTGTGGGGCCTCGGTAGCCGAGTGGTCTAGGTAGTTCGTCATGACTATTAATGATCACTAATCTGTCAAGACGGAGGTTGTGAGTTCGAATCTCACCTGTGGCCGGGTGTGTTCGGCTCCGACCTTAATTGACAAGCATTGCCAATTTTCCTACCGAAGGCCGGTGGTTCTCTCCGGGTACTCTGGCTTCCTCCACCAATAAAAACTGGCCGCCGCGAAATAGCCAAAAGGTGCTGAAAACGGCGTAAAACCCCAACTATACAAACAGACAAGCTTTGTTGGAAAAGGTAGATGAGTTGCTATATAAACTATGGCAAATTATTCTATATAACTGTATCCTTTAATCAGGATTGTACACACTCTATAAGGACATCTAACCCCGACTTTCAATAATAAAACTAAATGTTTTTTCTCTCTCAATATATTGAATGTATGGTGGTGGCATGGGTTTTCGATCACCTAACGTATATCTTTCGTTCTGATCTTTCAGATAAATCAATAAAATGTACATTTTATCTAGTCATTTACTTCAAATCTCCAAAAAGAAATTTACAATTTAAACCTGTCACATCGGTAGCTTTTTTATTTGCACCTGCCGGTTGAATGCCTTGCTCTGTTTATGCCAGATATTTCATGATATGTGTTTTCAATCCCCCCCCCCCCCCCCCGATATTATTAGAGGTACTTCCATTGTTAATAGATCACATGGTCTTATATTATTACCACCACCGTCTACTGTTCAGACGACTTACGTATGTGGATATTTTTGGCCTCTAATGTATTTTATGTGACTTATAAACAAAGTTGAGAAATGGTTTTAAGAAAAATGGCACTCTGTATCATAAAAGAATGATAAATAAAGGTCTTGCCTGTCTTGCCTGTCTTGGGATCATATTCCAAAAACTTCTGTGAAAAATCGAAAAAACGTGACTCCTTTGTTTGTAAATATATTCTAATTATCTGAAATCTCGTGCAAGTGCGCGATTCTCCAGATTAAAATACCCTATCGAAAACACATGCCTATCGAAATCTCCTGCCAAGACCATACAAATAAAAAAACAACCAGGAATGACATGCTTCTAGATGTATCTGCAGGAAGCAAAGACTGCTTACTCTTCAGGAGCACCTGAGTCTACCCCGGGTTTTTTTTTATGGGGTCCATGTTGTTCATATGTTTTTAGTTTTTAATTGTGATGCATTCTTGTTTTTCTTTACTGTATCCATGCACAGCAAGAAAGAATACCACAATGGAAAGTAAAACATTGTCGATTAATGATACACGTTAAATATGTATGTCCTAGTAACCCAACCAGAAAACGTGAAACCTGCGCAATAATACAGACATTGTGAATCGTGATGACATTCGTCTGATCTCAATAGATATTACTTCGTCCAAATGTCTATTTCACATGCATATCAACATAGAAACATTGATATTGTATAAATATAGAAACCTAATAACGTTTTGTCATTCACTCTTAAGACAACATAATGAAAGCTGTTCTTCTCTGTGTGTCTGTTCTTTTCGGTAAGCAAATCATACTAAGTCTTTAACACAGTTTTATTGTTGAAATACTTTAAATATAGGTATACAGGTTATGAAGGATTTTGAAATATTCGTTATTGCAATGGACACATTTTCTTTTTTTAATTTGTTATTCAGGAGAATAAAGAAAACACCTTATATTAAAAAACTTTGAAACAGTAACTAAAATGAATTTTGAAATAGATTTTTAAAAAAATGATTTAAGTGTATTTCTGAGATACAATAGGACGTTGAAAGACTTTCTTTTGAACCCCCCGTAATGACGGAATATGTAAAGATATATAGGGAAAGGATGGGTCATATAAAATTCTTACCTTTATGATTTATGTTATGCTTGTGTAGTGTGTTCTTTTCTTTGAATAATACAAGGAACATCAACACAAGAGATAAATATTACGAAGGAATATTCTTGGGGTCATATATCTGTACAGACTCCTGACTCTCTGCTGATTTGAAGGTTTTGTTTTCTCCTCTTTTTATTTTATATTTGTGTGAAAGTCTTTGGATTAGATAGCGGTAATTGGATGGTGTGTCATTATTGACCTTTCTGTTATCCGTTTTGTCGTATATAAGAATAATTCATTCCTTGACGTAATTTGATTGGTGATTGTAAGAAATTTGATTTTGTAACAAACAGAGCATTTGGTGTACAATGTTCCCCCTTTAATGTTCTTTAGATAGTTATATGCTCAGGCATGTTTAGGTACCACGTGATTATTCGAAAGTTCCCGGATGTTCCATACAACGCAATTGAAATGACCTCGGTAATTATCGGCAAACTTCGGAAATGTCAATATAACTAACTTATTTTTACAGGCTGCATATAAGCAACAGAGTGTGTTTCAACTTGAGAAAAATATATATACAAAATTCCAGCTTTAAATTTTTTGGTTCAGCCATATACGGTCAAAAAGAGATACACTTTTCGTTCATGATCTATTATGGTCCGGATACCTTAAACATACATCTCGGTGCATTGGTTTCACAACAACGTTGTAGTTAACCTTAAAATTACAGTACACGAATTTTGCATGCTTGTTGATTTGGTTCTCTTAGAAAACGGTAATGGTACACATAGTAGGACTTTAGGGGATTTTGTGCTATTAGTGAGCTGTCATTAGTGTATCTGAACCTACATTTGATAGACCAAGGAAAATTTTATTATAAAGAGGATTTTGTAACGATTTTATTCAGATTTAATAACATGTTATTACAGCTGTTGTATACTCCGAGAGATGTACACAGAGCAGTGACTGTACTCTGGAGAACTGTAAATCTGGTACCCTGTCTTGTGAAGCTCATGTCTGTACATGTACTGTTAGCACCGGTACAGGAGGAGGAGCAGGTATAATGACTTACGTTTTTATACTTTTAGTTATACATGTATCCTTGTGATGTTTGTTTGTTGTGTTCCATTCTCCTGACCTTGTCTTTCCTTGGAATTCGAGTTTGTGGACTTTTCCCACTGTTCTAGACCGCCTCGGTGGTCTCGTGGTAGCGTGCTCGCCCCGAGTGCGGAAGGTCGCGGGTTCGATCCCCGGCCGGGTAAAACCAAGGACATGAAAATTGGTATTTGCTACTTCTCCACCAAGCACGAGGCATCTAGGAGTAAGAGCAAAGACTGGTCGACTCGGAGTCGGTATAATGTGTCCGAATGAGGTGATAATTATGTCTTGCTGCGGACAGTTACCTCGTGAGCTAGCACATTAAAAATCCGACTTAGCGTGTCGGTCTAGTACAAAGCAGGGATCATATTCATTATCATATCAACATGTTCTCGCCCAGATATACACCTTGTTAAATTAAACTTAACAAAATTATAAATAGATGGGATAATGTAAGTAAACAACAAAATGGATTACAAGAAAGGTCAACAATGCTATATCAATCAATCAAAGCTTTTTGACAGGCAGAATCCCTGACAAAAAATAAAATTAAAGAGCACAAAACACAAACATAAACCAAACAGATAATGGATAGTCTGACTTGGTACACATTGTACAGACACTGAACGGTAATGGGGTTGAAACGGTTTTATGGGTACTAAACAACCTCCTTACCTATTCTGACGGATATACTCTGGAGTATAGAACATACAATAAAAGCCAGTATAATACGAATACCAACAAGTAGACCGCTTACTAGAACTTCAAAATGTTGGTAAGACGGTACATACTATAACAGGTAAACAAGTTTACATAAAGACGACTTATAACGCTAATATAATGGAAACAAGGGCAGGAACAAAATGTACATTTCCTAATATGCAAACTAGACGTACAAGTAGTAAATTCATGGTTTTTTTTTTTTTTTTATAATTTTACAGCATGCACCATGGTATCTGATTGCCATATTCACTGTCCAAATCACCAACACAGGCATTGTATGGACGGACGATGTGTTTGTTTTTAAAGATCATCGCCTTTAATATTTAATTTTGTAGACAATTTTACAACATTACAACTCTTCTGACTTGGTAAAAACATTAAAATTATTACTCAACTTTTACAACATATTGTTATGTCTTATCTTATTCTTTATTAAGTCTCCCAAACGAAGTGGGAGACTTGTAGATTTTGATATGCGATTTTTATCGAATATTTTTTTTCTTCCTCTCCGATTTTTTTCGTTCGAGTTCTCAATAACCGTCAGAGATATGGATCTGAGATGAAAAATCAATGTTTCTAGATGCTTAATACTATTCATTTGTTATCTGGGTCACTGAGACGTATAATGAGCTGTTCAAAGAGGCTAGGGGTTTACTATAGGACCATATGGAGAAATTTATTTTTCATCGAAAAACGCTTCGAGAGTGACCAATAACTATCTCATATCATATATTTTATTATACACCGTGACAACACCTATTAAATGAAATATACCTCATTCCTCTGGGGGGAGGTCATCCTCACCCCCAAAGTCGATAATTTTGAAAAATATCATATGCAATTAAAATCCATAGCTTTAAATCATATATTTTATTATTCTCATTAACAAGACATTAAATGACATGTACCTCATTCTTTCAATAGGGTGGTCCTCACCCCCATAAATCAATAATGTTCAATTATCTCATAAACCATTTAAATACCCACCCCTAAAACATATACTAGTATGTTCTTATTCCCCACGATAAGACGCACCAAATGACACATACCTCGCTTCCCTAGGGTGTTATCACCACTCCCATCAAATCAATTATGTTCAATTATCTCATAAACCATATATTTTCTTATTCCCCATAGTAAGACGCATCATGTGACACATACCTCGCTTCCCGAGGAGGTTATCACCACTCCCATCAAATCAATACTGTTCAATTATCTCATAAATTTTCGACGGTCAAGGAAGAAACTGTATAATATCGGCGCTGAGAGCGATGCGTACAAACAATACCGTGATTCCCATTTAAATGATGCATACCTCATTATTCAATGGGCGTTGTGGCACTCTCGCCCACCTTAAGCCAATTATCTTGAATTATATAAAATTAAAATCTCCCACTTCCTCGAATCATTAGTCTTTAATTATCTCGTAAAGCATTGAAATCCCTGCCTCTAAATCATATATTTTCTTTTTCCCCATGATAAGACAAACAGATTGATAAAAACCTAACACCCCCACCAAAAAAGGGGGAGGTCATACTCGCCCATCAAATCTTTAATTATATCGTAAAGCATTGAAATCCTTGCCCCTAAATCATATATTTTTCCCCATGATCAGACAAACAGATTGATAAAAACCTAACACCCCACCAAAAAGGGGACGGGGGGGTCATCATTGCCCCTCAAATCAATAATTTTTAATTATTTCAAAATCCGTAAAAATGTTGATCCCTTTAAAACGTTTTAAGAGGGATACAAAGAAGAAATCAATGTATCAGACATAATATGTAATAATATATATTATTTCATTTGCTTGATCATAAATTAAAAAAAAATGTCTTGTTGTGTTGCAACGTATTGTTTTATAAAAATATAATTCAAATTACACTGACTTAATTGATGTTTGGAGGACTTATCACGGTAGGTAAGAAGTCTTATTATTATTTTTATTTAATGAAACCGAATGTATTTTATTACACCATACAATAAAATCAGTTCTCGTAAACGGTTCAGAAATATTGGGAATTATCTCTGTCAATGCAGCATGTCGACAAGCAAAAGTTGATCAAGTGTGACATTGTATAACTGTAAAACTCGGGTCACAAAATATACCCATCTCACGATTTTCAAGTCACCTCTCTATTAAGTATGTCTAAACTTCATAGGAACAATTTCCCCATTTCAGTCTCTGAAAAACAAATAATTTATTAAATGTAATGTAAGGCATTCGAGAAATCAGTTACTTCGTTTGGGAGACTTCGTAACAGTTCACTGTTACAGTTATTACTCGTTTTGTATTGTTTTGGTCTTGTCTTCGTTGTTCTCCGGAGTTTGTCAGTTGTTTTCGATTTTCCCCTCCTTCTAATATCCCTTTGGTATTTCTTGACTTTAATTATCTTTACTCAAGAAAAATTTCAGCTGACCTATAAACGTATGAATTAAATGTGGCATGGAACAGAATCAGACGTTCAGAGGAATACAGTTTCAATTCCCAATAATTACATGCTGAAATAGAACAATGATCGTCTCAAACCCTGAGAAACAGTAACGCTATAACAATAAAAAGTCCAGTGATTTTTGGAATGTTTAAATTCATTTTGATTAACCTTTTATATAGCATTTTCTTCCATTTTTTTAAGGTTTCTTTCAATTTTCTCCCATAGACATAGTCATCAGGAATTTGCGTTTCGCTGAATATCATGAACACGGGGGAGAATCCATGGTGCCAAATCAAAAGGCACATTCGTGAAAATCGAAGCAATCCCGCTCCATTAACAGCATCGTCACATATCAAATGGGTAACATCTGGTGAGAATTAAGATGTGAAATCTTACTGAAGAATATCCGGTCTCATTTGTGCGATAAAAGCTTTATATCGACCAATAATTCGTGATAACCAACGTAAAAATTTTGGAGGGTTGTTTTCAACAAAGAATGAATCTAAACCTAAGTTTACGAGACAGTGCATAATCTATATAACGGCACCTAAAATTAATTGACTAAGAAAATATCGTTCCCTCTATAGAAGTCTTTGTAAACCTATTATTTTTTAAAGTAGGAACAAGTCGTCTAAAAGAGGAACACCATTTGTACCCATAGGAAATTCGAAAGTCTATTGAAAAACCTACCATCTGCATTCAATAACAATATTTTCGACAACAAAACCCAACATGCTGACAAAATTAGTCTCGAAAGTACTTTTGTACTTTTGTTTTTTATTTAAGTGCCATGAATTTTTCGAACCTCATGCATTTTGAGTTAATAAATTTGACATTTTGATCTCTTAGAAAGGCATGAAATCGATGGAGTTTAGAGTGATAGAAATAAAATCTGTGAGACAAATTTTGATGCAGGACGTGCACATCACGTCGATTTAAGACGACACCTCAGTTGTGCCGAAGGCATAAAATTTTCAAAGCCAGAACAATATTCAAACAAAATATTAAAAACTGTCAGAATGACATGCCAAAACGGTTACGACAAAACCATCAAAGAAGAGAACTATGCACCAGTGAGATACTCTTTCGTTTTTTAAAGTTTTAAAAAGCTGAGGCTGTTCTCAAGAAAAAAAGTATTTGCACATCTATAGTATAATATATTTGTTTAACCATTTCAAATATGGAACTTGTAATGTTTCAGATAGAACCTGGAACTGTAGTAATGGACCTGCAAATGTGACTTTTTCAGATTATTGAACATAAACTTTGTATTCAGTGATTTGGTACACTATGGAATAGTTGACCTTTCTTGCATCTTAATAATATTTTTGATGTTATGGTAAAAGTATCTTCTTGTATGGGGGTCAACAGTCCAATATATGACAAAGAAGGTGAATAATATGCCTGTCGATATTTGCCTCGGCTTTACAAATGTTGAGATTATAAGCTGAAAACAATAAGTTAAACGAAAAACGACAAAATATAAAAACTAAATGTAAAATGTCGTTGCTATTAATAAATATCGCCAAAAGAATACCAAATATATAAAATTAACGAAAGTTCACAAAACGGAAGAAAAAAAAACAACTCTCGTAGGTTTAACTAAGATATTAAAAACCAAAATAAATAAACAATATACATAAATGAATGAAGAAAGAAATAAATAAACGCTAAGGCACTAAAAATATGACTCCCGAAAATTAAAAGACATTATTTGCCTAGTATGGAAGTATAAAAATATTTATGGTCGTATAAGGTAATCTAAAGCAGATGGCCATGTCTTAATGAAGGAGAATATTGGTAACACACACACACACACAAAAAACAATTATGCAAGGTTAATTCAATTCAATGAAGGGAAAAGTAAATTTCTATTTGCGACCATGTCACCGGTAGCAACCTGGCAGAAAAGCCACGGAATATACTATTTGAAGATGGATAAATGTTTATATTGAAAGTCAATAGAAAGTAAAAATTATCTGATTTATTTCACAAACAAATATTATTTTTACGGATTATATTTATCTAGATCTGATTGCCACCCTAATGTACACAATAGCAGAGTGCAATCTCCTTGAGGCGTACAAGCTGAAGAAAATGTAAAATTTATAATATTAATTTTGTTTTAGTCTCACTTTGTGTCACTTATCTTCGATTTACAGTGCATCGGGAAAAAGTCTTTTATATCGTTTATTTACAGAACAAAGACATGAGGTCCTTTTCCCAAACGCACTTAGTAATCTCGGAACTTTCTAACCATCAAAACAAGCTTCTGAAAACTTATAATATTCATGTTTGATCCGTCTGTTACAAGACTGGAGGGAAAAATTACACAATTTTATAATATGTGCAATTCAACTGTATATTGATCCCTTGATAAAATCCATCGTGATTATCCTTCATTGCTTAATTATTCTTTAGTTCTTTATACAAAAAATAGAAATAAAGTATTCCAGGTTTAAAACTTCCCATAATAAACGTCATGTTTAACAACATGGCTTTTAAGTTAGAAAACTGTCTTACAAACAATAATTTGGCATATTAACTGTCTCTAAAAGTGATATTCAGGTTTGTAGAAAAAGTTTTATTAACTTATTTATTAGTTATTATTAACAAATCTTAAGAGATCTCATACCAGGCTATGATTCAAGATATTTTGAAAACCTTTAGGCTATTGTATAGAAATGGCTTTTGAAGTGAAATAAATGCCGGAGAAATTTTCCCTACTTCTTCAATTTACATTTGTCTTTTCAGTGACTGGTAACCACTGAGAAGAGGAAAACCATAACAAGAAACCCAAATGTAGAAAATATTGATTCAAATACCAGAAAGACCAATATAAATGTAGTATCAACAATACCCAAATAAGAACCTTTACATGACAAGTAGTACAAGTTACTGACAGGAAAAGGGAACAAGGTCGGCCAATTTATTGTCTTCTTGTGTGTATATACAGCGTTTATGGACCTCATAAAAGTCTGAAACCCATCCAATGTATGCGACAAAGATATATGAATCGTAATGAATTTCTTTTGAATTGTCTATTTAACATGGAGATCCTTTAAAACAGACGTGTAAAAACTCCAAACATTCACTTTCTTTCAATGTACTTTTTTTCCAATAATTTTTACCTTCAAGACTTACAATTTCATCTAATATTAATATGTAATTTTATACACATATAAGAATTCTAATATGATCTAACATCATAAATTCATTTATTCAACTAGATGGAGACAGTTGGAATCGACAGCTAAAAACTGAAAATCTGTCAAAAACGTTTTATTAATTTCTTCCACCAGGTGGATGATGGTGATCTGGTCCACAATGACAGTGACCATTCACACAATGGCCGTGTCCGCCGTTATGACAATGGTGATCACAACCTGCCTCACTACAAACTGAAATCAAAGGAAAACATTTCAGAAGATAACCTGAGGAAATGTGAGTATTAATCTTGAAGTGATAACAATTTTCCACAATTCTTCATTTAATTGATATTTTTTTTTCAATATGGGTAATAATTCTGCTCATATAAAATATAACTATGAATTAAAACTTTTAACACCAACAGGGAGGTGGTAAGATTTCTAAAATCAATCGAATGCGATATTTGAACTGGTAATGTTAGTTGATTAAGGTAATGATGACGAAATGCTAGAAAAAAGTCTGATACGGGGCCAAAAAGAAAACTCTATGATAAATAAATACGATGACAATGACCTTGTCCAGTGTTTGTAGCACAAGTACATTTGGCATGCTCACATACAGGAACACTGTTTGTACAACTGGTTACTGAACCGTCACAGTCTGCATTGCTGTTACAATCCTCGCACAGCACAGCAACTGTAACAATATTTGTAGAAAAAAAACCTATCTAAATGTACAAAATATACAAGCCGAACAAAATGAAACACAAAATTGTAAAAAAAACCAAGCGAAGTAAAAAGTGAAAAGTGAGAATTAACTTTTCATTTTGGCTGTTTTTTTTTACGATTTTGTATTTTTTTTTTTGTTCGGCATGTGTATTTTGCACATTTAAGTTTTGATGCCTTCTTTGACAGCTCACCATTTCCATTTATTTTCATTGTTTTCTATTGTTGTAGACAATCATTTTAAGAAGATATATATTTCATGTAATATTTCATTGTGAAGCATAATTGAACATATACATACACATGTAATGATGTATTGGATACTCCAAATAAATACAATAAAAATTTAAAATTTTTTAAAATGTTTCGTTTTGTGAAAACTAAGAAACATCTCCCTTGTACATAGCTCTGTCCTTTTGATCATTTTTACATTTTTTAATTTGCTCTTCAACTTTTTGGATTGTTAGTTTGAACATTTTAGGCCATGAGCAAAACCGATGGGAAATGGATTTCAGAACGCACTCCAATAATAAAACTGGGAAATATTTAAACAAAATCTATCAAGGATGTGTGTTTTTTGGTCTGTTTTACTTCTTTAATCATCTGGATAATTATTCTCAACAAATTATTTTGTTCAACTTGAAATTGCCGTTTTAACACTCAAAATGGAAGTAGAGGAGAAAAATTAATAAATATACCAATCATCTGTTATTTATTAAATTTGTATTGTAATAATCAGACATTCCTTAAACCTATAAACGTTTTCTGAGTAGAAGTTTTACAAGTGAAGCATATGTGATATTCGTGGAAGAATATATTACAGTCCTAAAACATAGATACGTACGAGTCTGTTCTGATTTTTGCAGTGTGTTCTTATGCCCAACGGCCAAGGCCGTTTGACGTCAGCAGAATATGGGATAATGTACACTGAAGATCGTTTTAAGGGGACTCTACCCTACGCCAATCTCTATAGTCTTGTTTAAAATACTAATTCAAAAAGGTTTAGAATTAATAAACTGTATCAAAAAATACTGAAATAAATTTGATGCACTGTATGGCCATTTCATTGACCGACAACTCGTCAGCAGTGCTCGAAATCAAAATGTTGGAAACCCGGTTAAAGATTTAATGATGAATTAATAAGCACAACCATAAAAAAAACAATTAAAACAAACAGGAATCCAAACTCAGCTAAGGGTTACCCCTGCATCAAAAGGAAGAGCCTTAGAAATTTCTGATAAATTTTATCAAAAAAGACATTTAAGTAATGAATCATATCAGCACAAAACTCCTGTCTACTGGACTGATAATGCCCTCAGGGACTTACAGTCCGCCAGCAGTGACATAGACCCACTGTTAGTAATAAACTGTATCACAAAATACCGAAATAAATTACTGCATTTGACTTTTCATGTGAAGTTCCATGTCTCATATTATATTGTAATCTCATGGGTTTCAGATGTGTTTTATCTTTATGTCTAATTCACATTGAATGTCATATTTAAATCGCAATCAATCTAAAATTGTCAAATAGTTTTGAAAAAAAGATCCGACTAAGATGCGAAATTTGTTGGCCTGTGTATTTGTGAATCTCTATCGGAAAAACGACTACTTATCAAATTATTCATGGTGCTAATCAGAGGAGATTTAAAAAATATTTGATGAGGTTAACTTAAGCAGGTTTTTTTTTTTTTTTTTTTTTTTTTTTTAACAATTCAAAACAAATGTATTGCACTTAAGCTGTTAACAATGACTTTGCTGGTTACAGCTTTTAACGACAAAGTACCCTGCTGTGTTAATATCTGTATGATCAGGGCTTCATACAGATAACAATAAATGCAATAAATTGTTAGTTTTATGGTACATTTTTACATTTATATAATTGCAAATTTGGCAACATTTAAAGTTTATAGATTATATAATATATGAGAATGTTTGTAGTATATAGATAAAACTTCAAATTTGTGACAACCTTTTTACTAAATTAACTTTTTGAATTTAAGAATCAAACTTTTTTTACCAAGACTAATATCGTAAAAGTATATGTAATCTTTAAATTCCTTTTTAAAGACATTGTAGACATTTAATGTTTTACTTCGCTGTTCCGAAATATAAAATGATTTATAAATTGAGAAAGCTATAATTGTTAGAATCATATTAAAATACCAATATGTCTAATCACTAATTTTATACTCTATCACTAAATCTTTTAGTGTTATGTTTTGTCCAAAATGAATAAGTTTTAATTTATCCATAACTTTAGTCCAAAATTCGGTTAAGAAAGTGCAATCTAAAAAGAAGTGTTGATAATTGTCTACTTTGTGACAAAGTTTACAAAAAGAATTTACACTGATTTTCCATTTATATAGGTTTTCTTGGTTTGCAAGAATATAATATAATAATTTCCGTTTAAATATTTTTAGTTTATTCGATTGAATTTTGTTAAAAATGAAATCAAAGGTATTTCCCCAATTGACACTGTCAATGTTTAATTTTGTACCCCAAATATTTAATCCTATGTTAGGTAAAAATTTAATTTTTTGTGTTTTTTTTTTGTAAACGTCTGTATTATTAAGTTATTTCTTTTAGTTTGTTTTGTATCTTGACTTTATGTTTATTTAATTCTATATTCAATTTAGTATTTTTAGATTCCTCTGACTGCAGACATTTCATCCAACTTTTCGGAATTGCTTTTCTTATAATACTAAGTTCCGAGATCCAATTTCGTTTTATTTTGAGTTTATTAAGTATTACATTTTGTGAAATTTCCCCGTTTTTATTAATGAAAACTTAAGGAGTTTAAACCTTAAATAAAATCCAAAATTTATCAATCTAGCCATGAATGCAGACGGGATTCAATAGTCTATCATTCTAAGTTCGCTTCCACGGAATGTTGTCTGATTTAAGTTTGCATTTTTACGTCTATGAAATTTGTTTATCATCATATTTGTTTGTGAATTTCAGATTCCGCCATAAAGTCATGCATGTACAAAGGGCAAAGGTACATGTACAATATTGACCATTCCACCATTTGGTCAGATAATATTTTATTTTCATTTAGAAATTTTCGACCAATTTATATGCTTACAATACCATTCGTATTTTATTTTTTTAATGATTTGTAATAGTTTATATTCAGTAAATTGAAAAAATAAAATGTTAAAAATCACCTACCGACAAAAAGAGCAAAGAACAACAGAACAGCTTTCATTACTAGTGCTTTGTATATCAATAATTAATGTCGCCTGTATGTTGTGTATGGTTCTTTTATAAGACCAAGTATTGATTATGGGGATTGTTTGGATCTGACGTATTCTGATAAACTAAGAATTGAATTGAAGGTGAAATTCGTGTTGTGAAGCTAACTTCTTGTTATCAATTTTCACGAGTCAAATTAAGTCTTCACGTTTTTGACCAGATAATGTAAAGAGTGTATCCTCGTGGAAAATATTTCAATGACAGTTTATATTTCGTGAATTTCATAAATATAAAGCCTAGTCAAACATCGTTCTGTAATTGTCAGATTTCATCTCGGTGTTGTACAGATTAAGAGTTAAACTTCTCAGCAATTACAAGTTTGAATATCGTTATGCTTGTAACTTTCTAAAAAAGATTGACAAAAAATATAGAACTAATATGATAAAGGACACATATTAAAATACGATGAAAAGCTGAATTAGGTGGACTAGCAGCACAGACAGCAGATATCGTAAAGATTAAACTAGAAAAAAGAACAAATATCCCCCCCCCCAAAAAAAAAAGAACGCAACAAAAAAAAAAAAAAAAACTAAGTTTCATCACCTATTTTGAAAAAAAATTAAGAATATACGAATCCGTCAGAACACCAAAGATAGTATCTGTATAGCAGAACCTGAAAATAAAGGACTTCACTAGTTTCTATTCTCCTGGTGTAGTTCTTTTTAAAACGTTGCTCCATACGGGAACAGGAACATGTTTGTCTACACCTGAGTGCACAGCAATGCCAATATTATTTTGAAATGCTCCGAACAATGTTTTGACGAAAAATTCTAACATGTTAACCACAGTAAACTCAGAATTCGTCTTTACTGTTGGATGCAACATAAGGCTGTTCAGTAAAATAAAAACCATACAAAAATACTTTTACTCACATGAAGAGACGTTTTGAGAATGTAAATTTTATTCGCACCACTCGTAAAGTGTGTAGTTTTTTATTGTATCCTTCACTACTTTAACTTATTTATATATATTACTGTATGGGCAAAGGGCAAACAACGACTCATAGATGTAATTAATACTTCTCATATTCGATCTAATATGATGATGGTTTTTAACGCTTATCCAAAAGGCTTTCATTGTTGACCTTTCCTGTTGTCCAGTTTGTTGATTATTCATTTAAAAACTCAAAATCGCAAACAAAGTTACAAAATATTTGAACAGAAAATGTTCTTACATTGAACATATGAGTTACGTGAATATGGATTAGACCCACTGAATGAATCAACAGATTTCAGTTATTTTCATATGAAAATGAAAAGGTTTAAAGTGACAACAATCCTCAGCCTACATATGGTAATAGATACCTATGATATTGGGGTTGTCGTATTGTCTTCAATAATAAACTAAAACGCATACCATAAGAGGAAAAACGAACTAAAAGCTGCAGAAAGTACTAAAATAAAAAACTCAACAAATGTTGAAAGAAAACCAAAACAGAGAAACAGTCAAACAATTTACAAGAAATGAAACAATTACCATATTCAACATGTTTTATGTAGCCTAAATTAACAGCAATAGAATGATTGATCAGCTGCTATATATAGTGACTAATTTTGATCAAATATATCTAAATTTGTCCAATCAAACTGGAAACCCTTAATAATTAGAAGTCAGGACATTGAAAAGATTTATTTAAATACCAGAAAGACCAATATTAATTTATTATCAATAAATTATTTAATACCAATATTGATGCACATGATGTGCACATTTCGTCGATTTACGACTCATCAGTTGTGGTCAAGGCCTAAACACAAAACAATAAGCCATAAGTTTAAAGAGAAAATTCGAAAAATGCCAAAATAATCAAAATCAGGTTATGCCAAAACCATCTAGGGGCACGAGTGAGATCCGTGTACTCTTTAGATTTTGCATATTTTACATTTTTGTAACAATTAATTTAAAGCATCAATTCCGGGCAACAGACCAATTATCCAAATAAGAAAGTTTTATATGAAAATTAGTACAAGTTACTGACCCGAAAAGGGAACAAGGTCGTGCTATTTATTGACACTATGTGTGTACCTACAGCTGTGAAGAACCTTACAACGTGAAACTCATACAAAGTATGGACAGAGATATGTGAATCGTGACGAATTTCTGATCGTAATAGACATGATGGATGTTATCCTGTCCAAATGTCTTTTTCACATGGAAACAATTATAGAATAGTAGAACAGACGTTTGAAACCTTGTGGATCTTAAACTTTGAAAATCAAAATTCTGAAAAATTGATTGCACATCTACATACAGGTTATTAAATACTGTATAGAAATAAAAATTCATAAATTGAAAAATGTTATTGTTACAATCTTAACTTCTTAATTCAACCCATGTGGACCTCAAGTTTTGAAAATCAAAATTATAATTTTTTATTGCTCATATACGCATAGTGAATGACAACACTGTATAGATATAAAATGCAAATGTGGAAGACTAAATGTTTACTGCCCTCTCACAATTACTGTCGATTTCTATAGAACTCTACTACAACTTAGCATTAAAACCTTTCTTGGACTGTTATTTCTGACTTTTCGTTTAACAGAGCGACAATATCCAACCAGCAGCTATGAGGGACGTAGCTTGTTTTACAGATAAAAAGATCAAATTCTGATCCTAATATCTGAATCATATACCATTAAACCAATCTTTGCAGTTCTAGCTAGGAGACACCTTGTTGGTAATCATACTGTATTGGCATTTTTGGTATGTGTTACTCCAGGGCGTCAGGATAGACGAGGGGTAAATTTGGTTACCCACAAAACTGTTTTAACCCCATTCCTGTTCAGTGTCTGTACCAAGTCAGATTATCCTGTCTCTCTGTTGTGTTTTGTGCTCTTATGTTATATCACTTTGCTAGTTCTTGACTTTACTTATCTTTACTCCAGATAAATTTCATCTAGCCTGCATTGTATCTGTGATTTAGTAGAACTTTAGCACCCTATAAAACGTACGAATTAAATGTGGCATTTTCAATCATCAACAATTACTGCTGAAATAGAACAATGATCGTCCCACACCCTGAGAAACAGTAACGCTATAACAATAAAAAGTCCAGAGATTTTTTGGATATTTGAATTCATTTTAACAAACCTTTTATAAAGCATTTTCCCCCTTTGTTTAAGGTTTATTTCAAATTTTTGCTTTATACGTAGTCGTCAAATTTGCATTTCGTTGAATATTATGAACACTGGGGAGAGTCCATGGTGCCAAAATCCCAAATTAAGGCAAATTCGTGAAAACAGTAACGTATAACCAGAGGGATATAATAAAAAAAACAAATAATTGAATAATAATAATAAAATACAAATTATTTGATGTGACACCAGGAGCTCCAGGGGGTAAGCATTCCCCCTCCATTAACAGCATGGTCACATATCAAATTGGTAACATCTGGTGAGAAGTAAGACGTGAAATCTAACTGAAGAATATCCGGTCTCATTTGTGAGATACATAGGAAAATTCGGCCAAAAGAAGAACACCATTTGTACCTATAGGAAATTCAAAAGTCTACTGAAAAACCTGTCCTCCGCATTCAATAACAATATTTTCGACTACAAAATCCAACATGCTGACAAGATTAGTCTCGAAAGTACTTTTTGTTTTCTATTTAAGTGCAATAAATTTTGCTAGTAATCTCATGCATTTTGAGTTCATGAATTTGACTGTTTGATCTCTTAGAAAGACATGAAATCGATGGCGTTTCGAGTCATAGAAATTAAATCTGCGAGACAATTTTCATCAGGATGCGCAAATTTCGTCGATTTAAGACGACTCCTCAATTGTGCCGAAGACCTAAAATTTTGAAAGGCAAAACAATGTTCAAACAAAATATTAAGAAATGTCAGAATGACATGCCAAAACGGTCACCACAAAACCATCAAAGAAGAGAAGTATGCACCAGTGAGATACTCTTTCGTTTTTCAAAGTTTTAAAAAGGGGAGGCTGTTCTCAAGAAAAAAAGTATTTGCACATCTATAAAATAATATGTTTACTTAACCAATTGAAATATGGAACCTGTAATGTTTCAGATAGAACCCGGAACCGTAGAAATGGACCTGCAAAGGTGACTTTTTTCAGATTACTGAACATAAACTTTGTATTCAGTAATTTGGTAAACTATGAGAGTGGACTAGTTGAGGTTTCTTGCATCTAAATAATATTTTTGATGTTATGGTAAAAGTAATTTCTTGTATGGTGTCAACAGTCCAATATATGACAAATAAGGTGAATAATATGCGTTTCTAGACTTGACTCGGCTATACAAATGTTGAGATTATAAGCCGAAAACCATAAGATAAACGAAAAACGACTTAATATAAACACAAAATGTAAAATATCAAATGAGATAAACGAAAGTTCATACACCAAAGAAAAAAGAACAACTCTAGTAGGGTTAACTAAGAAAATGAATGAAGAAATAAATGAATAAACGCTAAGGTACTAAAAATATGACTCCAGAAAATTAAAGGACATTATGCGCGAGAGAATAAAAATTAATATGGAAGTATAAACATACTTATGGTCGGTATAAGGTAATCTAAATCAGAGGGCCAAGTCTTAAAAAGGAGAACATAGGTAAAATAAACAACATATCATAGAAGGCTAATTCAATTCAATGAAGAGAAAAGTAAATTTCTATTCACGACCATGTCACTGCATGGTAGCAACCGGGCAGAAAAGCCACGGAATACACTATTTGAAAATGGATAATTTTTATACTGAAAGTAATAAAGGAAGTAAAAATTATCTGATTTATTTCACAAACAAATATTATTTTTAAGTATTATATTTATCTAGATTTGATTGCTACCCTAATGTCAACAATAGCAGAGTCCATCGGCACAGTGACTGTGTTCGCCGTGATCATGACAGGCTGTCATGCAATCTCCTTGTGGCGTACAAGCTGAAGTCAATGTAAAATTTATAGTTTTAATGGTTAGTTTGTTTTAGTTTCACTATGTCCCATTTATCCTCGATTTGCAGTGCATCGGGAAAAAATCTTTTATATTTTTTATTTACAGACCAAAGACAAGAGGCCTATTTTTTCGAAACGCACTAAGTAATCTCGGAACATTCTAACCATCAAAGCAAGCTTCTGAAAACTAATAATATTCACGTTCGATACGTCTTTTACAAGCCTGGAGGGAAAAATTACACAATTTTATAATATGTGCAATCAACTGCATATTGATCCCTTGATAAAATCCGTCGTTATTATCCTTCATTTTTAATTATTCTTTAGTTCTTTATACATAAAAATAGAAATAAAGTATTCCAGGTTTAAAACTTCACAGAATAAACGTCATGTTTAACAACATGGCTTTTATGTTGGAAAACTGTCTTACAAACAATAATTTGGCATATTACCTGTCTCTGAAAGTGATATTCAGGTACGTAGAAAAAGTTTAAGTGGCTTATTTATTAGTTATTATTAACAAATCTTTAGAGATCACATACCTGGCTATGATTCTAGATATTTTGGAAGGCTTTAGGCTATTTTATCAAAATGGCCCTTGAAGTGAAATAAATACCGGAGAAATGTTCCCTACTTCTTTAATTTACATTTGTCTCTTCAGTGACTTGTAACCACCGAGAATTGGAAACCCATAACAAGAAACCAAAATGTAGAAAATATTGATTCAAATACCAGAAAGACCGATATTAATGTAGTATCAACAATTTCAAATAAGAAAGCTATGTATGAAAAGTAGTACAAGTTACTGACAGAAAAGGGAACAAGGTCGGTCAATTAATTGACTCTTTGTGTGTATATACACATCGTTTATGGACAAAAAAACCCTGAAACCCACCCAATGTATGTGACAAAGATATATGAATCGTAATGAATTTCTTTCCAATTGTGTATTTAACATGGAGATCCTATAAAACAGACGTGTAAAAACTCCAAACATTCACTTACTTTCAATGTACTTTATTTTTTCTGTTTTCCAATAATTTTTACATTCAAACTTAAAATTTTTATCTAAAATTAATATGTAATTTTATGCACAGTCATATAAGAATCCTAACATATATAACATCATAAATTCATTTATTCAACCAAATTGAGACAGTCGGAAATGAAAGTTAAAAACTGAAAATCTGTCAGTGAAAAACATTTTATTAATTTCTTACACCAGGTGGATGATGGTGATCTGGTCCACAATCACAATGACCATTCACACAATGGCCGTGCCAGCCGTTATGACAATGGTGGTCACAACCTGCATCAATATAAACTGAAATCAAAGGAATATATTTCATAAGAAGATAACATGAGAAAACTACCTGCCTTTCTTTAAAGGAATCTCACAAAATATAAATCTTGATCATTTGGTCGGCATTTAGACCTGTGTTGTTATCGACTTGAATTGAATGAAGTCAAAATTAAAATTTCCCGTTCTTGTCTCCCTATAAAAATAATTGTTTATGTGAGTATTAATCTTGAAGTGATAACAACTTTCCACAATTCTTCACGTACTTGATATTTTTTTCAATATGGATAATAATTCAGTAAATATAAAATATAATTATGAATTAAAACTGTTAACGCCCACAGGTTATGTCCTACAAGCAGATGATAAAATTTCTAAAATCAATCGAATGCGATTTTTGAACGGTTAATGTTAGTTAATTCAGTTAATGATGACGAGATGCTAGAAAAAAAATGTTTGATACGGTGGAGCCAAAAAGGGAACACTATGATACTAGTAAATAAATACGATGACGCTCATCTTCTCCGGTGGTGGAACTACAAGTACATTTGGCATGCTCACATACAGGAACACAATTTGTACGACTGGTTACTTTTTGGATAATTGTCTCAACAAATCATTTTGGTAAACTTGAAATTGCCGTTTTTAGCATGCAAAAGGAAAATAGAGGACAAAAATTAATAAATATTCAAAGCAACTGTTATTTATTAAATTTGAATTAATATAAGTAGACATCCTTAAAACTATAACAGTTTTCTGAATAGAAGTTTTATAATATACGTAGACATTCCTTAAAACAATAAACGTTTTCTTAATGGCAGTTTTAATGCTGCTGATGAGAGGTAACTCCTTGAAATGCGTCGTATACAGCATAGTATAAATTTACTATGTCTAATATTAGTATCTTTGGATTGTTATTTTGAAACTCCTGGGATGATGCCTCTGCTGGTGGACCCTAGGTCACCGAGGGTATTCGCCAATCCAGTCGTCAGACTTGTCTGACATTATTTTTCATTGATTTGTTACAGAAATTACCAGTATTTAGCAAAATTCAAAAATAATAGAAATACTAAGGGTTCATTCCTTGTATTGCACATGGTAGATCTCCTTAGCTGAAATTTGACTTCCTATTTCGGTATTTTTGGTTGAGTACTTCTTGTTTAATATAAGTTTGGTTTTTGGTCTTCCAAATGTTTCGGTTTTAATGCTGCTAATGAGAGGTAACTCCTTGAAATGCGTCGTATACAGCATAGTATAAATTTACTATATCTAATATTAGTATCTTTGGATTGTTATTTTGTAATATAAGTAGACATTCCTTAAAACTATAAACGTTTTCTGAATAGAGGTTTTACAATGAAGCATATGTGATTTTCGTAGTAGAAAATATACCAGTCGTAAAACATAGATACATATGATTCTGTACTGACTTTTGCAGTGTTTGCTCATGTCCAACAGCCCAGGTTGTTAGACGTCAGCAGAATATGGGACAATGTACACTTAAGGTCGTTTTAAGGGGACTCTACCCTACGCCAATCTCTATTGTCCTGTTTAACATACTAATTCATACTGCATGTGACTTTTCATGTGAAGTTTCGTATTTATTCATGTTTCATGTTATATTGTGATCGCATGGGTATCAGATGGGTTTTACTTTATGTCTCATTCACATGAATGTCATATTTAAATCGCGATCAATCTAAATGGTCAAATAGTTTTGAAAAAGGATCCGATTAAGATACTAATTTGTGGCCCCGCGTATTTGTGAATTTTCGTCGGAAAAACGACTAGTTAGCAAATCATTCTTGTTGATAAAAAAAAATCAGAGGAGTTTAAAAAAAATATTTGATAAGGTTAACTTAAAATCCAAAATTTATCAACCTTGCAATGAATGCAGACGGGATCGAATAGTCTATCATTCTAAGTTCGCTACTACGGAAAGTTTGGATTTTTATGTCTATGAAATTTGTTGGTGAATTTCAGATTCCGCTATAAAGTCGTGCATATACAAAGGGCAAGGGTTTAATATTGACCATTCCATCATTTGGTCAGATAACATTTCATTTTCATTTAAAAATTTTTCGACCAATATGCTTACAGTACCATTTTGATTTTTATGATTTGTTATTGTTCCTATTCAGTAAATAAAAAAAAATATGTTAAAAATTACCTACCGACAAAAAGAGCAAAGAACAACAGAACAGCTTTCATTACTATTGTTTTGTATATTTAATAATTTATGTCGCCTGTATGTTGTCTATTGTTCTTTTATAAGACAACGTATTGGTTAGCCATATGGGGATTGTTTGGATCTGACGTATTCCGATAAACAAGGAATTAAAATGAAGGTCAAATTCGTGTTGTGAAGCTAACTTCTTGATATCAATTTTCACGAATCAAATTAAATCTTCACGTTTTTGACTATATAATGTAAATACTGTATCCTCGTGGAAAATATTTCAATGACAGTTTATATTTCGTGAATTTCAGAAATATAAAGCCTAGTCAAAAACCGTTCTACAATGGTCAGATTTTATATCGGCGTCGTACAGATTAAGAGTTAAACTTCTCAGCAATTAAATGTTTGAATATCGTTATGCTTGTAAATTTCAAAAAAGATTGACAAGAAATACAGAACTAATATGATAAAGAAAACATATTAAAATACGGTGAAAATCCGAATTAAATGTAATAGCAGCACATACAGCAAATACCGTAAAGATTAAATAAAAAAAGAACAAATATCCCCCCCTAAAAAAATAAACCAAAACGAAACAACAAAAACAAAAACAAAAAACCCAAAAGAACAAAAACAAAAACAAAAAACCTAAAACAACAAAAACAAAACAAACACAAATATAAACAAAAAAAAAAATGTTTCATCAGCTATTTTGAAAAAGTAAGCATATCCGATCCTGTCAGATAACCAAAGATAGTATTTATAGCGGTAGCTGAAAATAAAGGACTTTGCCAGTTTCTCTTCATACGAGAACAAGAACAGGTTTGTCTACAGCTGAGCACAAACAATACTGATATTCTTTTTAAATGCTCCCAACTCATATATGTTTCGACGAGAAATTCTAACATGTGAACAACATTAGACTCAGAATTCGCCTTACTGACGGAGGCAACATTCTTGTTTGGGTCGTGTGGGCTTGAAAAAAAGTAAGCCTGTTCGGTAAACCAAAAACAATACATTCACTCATCTGAAGATAAGTTTTGAGAATATAAGTTTTATTTGCACCAATCGTAAAGTGTGTAGTGTTTGATTGAATCCTTAACTACTGTAACTCATATATATATATATATATATTACAGTATGGGCAAAGGGCAAACAACGACGCAGATATGTTATTAATACTTCTCATGTTCAATCTAATATGGTGATGGTTTTTAACGCTTATCCAAAAGACTTTCATTGTTGAAATTTCCTGTTGTCCATTTTATTGATTATTCATTTAAAAACTCAGAATCGCAAAAAATGTTCCAAAATATTTAAACAGAAAAATGTTCTTACGTTGAACATGTGAGTTACGTGAATATGGATTAGAACCACTGAATCAATCAACAGAATTTCAGTTGTTTTCATATGAAAATGAAAGGCTGAATGAGACAACAATCCATCAGCCTACATATAGTAGTAGAAACCTATATAATCTTTTGGTCGTCGCATTGTCGTGAATCATAGACTAAAACCTGAAATTAATATTATAAAAACAATTCAACAAATGTTGAAAGAAAAAAATAACAAAGAGAAACAGTCAAACCCTTAACAAGAAATTAAACAATTACCATATTCAACATGTTTTATATAGCCTAAATTAACACCCAATAGAATAATGGATCAGTTGCTATATATAGTGACTAATTTTGATACAATATATCTAAATTTGTCTCACCAATGGATGCTATTCGCCGAAAAGTGGAAACCCTTAATGATTAGAAACCAAAATGTAGAACAGATTGATTCTAATACCAGAAAGACCATATTAATTTATTATCAACAGATCCATTATCCAAATAAGCAAGGTGTGTATGAAAATTAGTACAAGTTACTGACAGGAAAGGGGAACAAAGTCGTGCAATTCATTGACTCTATGTGCGTACCTTCAGCTGTTAAGGACTTTACAACGTGAAACTCATACAAAATATGTGACAGAGATATGTGAATCGTGATGTGTTTCTGATCGTAATAGACATGATAGATGTAATCCTGTCCAAATGTCTATTTCACATGGAAACAATAATAGAACAGTAGAACAGAAGTTTTAACACCCCAACGCATGCATTCGCTTTCTTTCAATGTATTTTGATTTCTCTGTTGTCATGTGAATTTTCTATCCTATATTTACATTAAAGATTTTTTGCTCTGTTTCCATACACGAAACGGAAGATATAAGACTTGAAAGCTCATCTGAAATTAATGTGTAATTTTATAAACATATAAGATTTCTAACATCATAAATTCATGCCTTTTTTTTTTGCTTTGAAAATCAAAGTTCTAAAATCTTATTGTGCATCTACATATAGTGTAATACTATATACAAACAAAATTCATAAAGAGGACTTCGTCACAAACTTAAATTCACAATTTCAAAATTGGACACTGTAGCCCTTAAGCTTTGAAAATCACAATTCTAAAAAATTGATTGCACATCTACATACAGATTATAATAATACTGTATAGAAATAAAAATGCATAAATTGTAAAAAGTTAATGTTACAAGCTTAACTTCTAAACTTCTAAATTCAAACCATGTGGGTCCCAACTTTTGAAAATTAAAATTATAAAACTTAATTGTGCATATACGTAAAGTATATGACAACACTGAAATGCAAATGGGAGAAATTATGGGCCCCAGGGTTTGAAAATCAAAATTCGAAAATCTTTTTTTTTCGAATCTATACACAGTGTATGCCAATAGCATATTGAAATAAAATGCAGGATTTTTTTGTGAGTGTAATCGGTAAATGAATTCAAATTAACTATAAATAGGCTTATATTCCAATGTATATATCCGCAAAACGAAACAATATTCCTGTTTTTTCTTGAATATTTAGCTTTTTAGCTCGGACATTTCAATATTCCACTTTTCAATACTTGACACATTTATACAGATTTCCAAAATTATTTGATATCTATGTTTAAATTACAGTATTAGATAACAGTAGTGTTTGGAAAGTAAGTGTCAGAAAAATTTTTGTCCATAATATTCATTGACTATATTTGAAAATAATGACGTTAGCACGTTATTAACAATATAAATTGGTTTATATTTAAAATATGTAGTACAAAAATTAAGTTAAACCCTGGCATGGGTTGAAGGACGAATTACATACAATGTTACAGACAAAGGTCTCGCTAATAACCCAGAGAATCTTGGAATTTACTTAAGATCTTCTCATAGTGCGGATCATAAATATGAATATTTGTGTAATTCGGTACAAATTCTTAAAAACTTAAAAATTTTACTGCACCCTCACAATTACTGTCGATTTTTATTGAACTCTACGACAAAATATCCGCATTAAACCCTTTATAGGAGTGTTAATTCTGATTTTTTTCGTTTATCAGAGCGATAATATCCTATCAGCAGCCATGAGGTTCTTATAACTTGTTTTACAGTTAAAATCTGAATTATATACAATTAAACCACTTCTTGCAGTTCTAGCAAGTAGACACCTTGTTGGGTGTAGTTTATTGAATGGTATGTGATTGTTGACCGTTCCTGTTATCCACTTTGTTGTGTTTGTTTGTTTAGTTGGGGTTTAACGCCGTTTTCAGCACATTTTGGCCATTTCGCGGCGGCCAGTTTTTATTGGTGGAGGAAGCCGGAGTACCCGGAGAGAACCACCGACCTTCGGTAGGAAAATTGGCAATCCTTGTCAATTAAGATCGGAGTCGAACACACCCCGCCACAGGTGAGATTCGAACTCACAACCCCTGCGTTGACAGGCTAGTGATCAGTAGTAGTCATGACGAACTACCTAGACCACTCGGCCACCGAGGCCACCACTTTGTTGTGTAATCCAAGAAACCTAACATATATTTTCATACTTTAACGCAATCTTACAAGATGTTTGATTTCGTTTGCAAATAGTCATTTCTTCTTCTTTTTTGTCTTTCTGGTACATATCGCAAAGCAAAATAACTGGTCATAAAGCTTGCAAAATTATGTATTTTTAAATTCGAAGCTTCAATTAAGAGAAGCGATATGATTCTATTCTAAGTACAGGTCAAAACTAGTTATCATGTTTTCTATAGCTGATAACATACAAAAATGCAAAGTTCGTTCTGATACGACATCATAGTTTTTATGTACAGTTGCCGCGCCTAATACCGTGTTCATACTTAACCCGCATTTGACAATCTAGATTAAATCCGCATTGTTATTATTACATGTATATACCGAATTTGGATATCAATTCAAAAGATGAGATACATATCTTTACTTGTATTTGACTATCAATATTAAATAGTACAAAAAATTGTGCAGAACTGATAAAATTAAACAATCAATTAAAAACAATGCTGATTTTTGTTATTATTGTTTCACATTTTAAAGCTTTTGGCCTTGGGGACAACTGATGAGTGGGAAATTTCATTATTTACTCTTACATTGAAAGATCACTGTACGGGCCCACGTGACAATGTCTGTTCTGTTTGCAGCTTTGCATATCTAAGTGCACAGCGTTATCATGAGTAAGACATCACGACTATACCTATTATTATACTGCACTCTATACATACGACTATATATTTAACCTCGCATAGTTGTACAGGCACTTTGTAAATTTCTCTGGTCTCAACCTGTAAACTACAAGATGAAAGCTGTGGTATTGTGTCTTGCTCTGTTTGTAGGTAAGTGACTAACTAGGATGTTCTATCACGTAAACTAGCTGTTTAACCTTAGTTTTATTGGTGGTTGATACATGCATCGATGCAATATTTTGATTGAGACTTTTAACAGGTAATATGTAGTAGTAACCCAAATGTATTTGTCTAAACTTCTTGTTATCATTGCACAAAGGTGTTATCGTATCGAACCTCTTAATTTATGCAAAATTATACTTTAAGTGTTATAATGTTCTTTAATAATTTCAATTTCATTCCAAATAATATTACAAACAAACTACACGGGATGTTTTCGGCATTTGCATTTTTTAAATCGACATTCTATCATATTAGAATTACAGTATAGACACATTTCATTTCTATTGAATTAAGTCGAATAAATACACAAAGGACTTTGCAAATTATATTTATTTCAAAAAAAAATTTACAACTCTTCAGTTGTATTTAAAGCTTAAAATGCTTAAACAGTCGAATCTACAAACCAAAACAATCGACTGCCAAAATGCCCAAAAACCATTTAAGATAATAGAGATATCACTACTTAGTTTTTCCAAAATGTAAAATTTTTATAATAGTAAATTTAAAATATCAAAATACTAGCAACATCTATAAACAATATGAGGAAATACTGTATAGAAATAAATTGGTTAAAGAGACAAATGAAATAGGAGTTTAGATAACAAGCTTAAATCCCGAATTTGTAAATTTGACCCCTATTAGCACCAAGTTTTGAAAATTAAAATTCTAAAATTTCAAGACCGCGCATCAACAAAATATGTATATGAAAAATATGTATACAATATAAAAATAAAAGAGGAGTTTAGGTCACAATTTTCAAAATTCGACACCTGTGTACCCCAAGTTTGGAAATCAAAATACAAAAACCTTATTCCCCATCTACAAACAGTGTATGACTGCATTTTTTAATTCTACTGCATAGAAATACAATACATAAAATGAAAAATGAAAGAGGAGTTTATGCCAAAAGCTTAAATTTACATTTTTCAAAATACTACCCATGTGGGTTTCAAGTTTTGAGTATCAAAATACTAAAACCTTTTTATGAATCTACATATAATGTTTGAAAATACTATTAGAAGTAAAATGCATAAGAGGATGTTAGGTCACAAGCTTAAGTTCATAATTTTCAAAATTCGACCCCTGAGGGTCCCGAATTTTAAAATCAAAATTCCAAAACCTTATTGTGGATCTACATACAATATATGAAAATATTGTATAGAAATAAAATGGATAAAGAAAAATGAAAGAGGGGTTTAGGTCACAATTTATAATTTTGAAAAACAAAATTCTAAAATGTTATTGCCCAACTACAAATAGTGTATACCAATACTACACAGAAACAAAAAGCATAAAGTAAAACAGGAAGGAGGAGTTTAGGTCAGACTGCTTAAATCAATATTTACCAAAGATTTATTGGCCATATTCATTATAGTGTGTGACAATACTATTTACAAATAAAATGTACGGAGTTAAAAATAAACAAGGATTTTAGGTCACAAGAAAGTGCGGAAGGCAGACGGACAAACAGACAGACGGGGCGGTCACAGTATCCCTAGACTTTCTTCTAAAGTGTGGGGATGGAAAAAATATGATGAAGTTTAAGCTTAAATTTAGTTCAATATAAGATCCCCAACCCATTTACTCATTCTTGTATTAGGTTCATTAATCAAGAAGGTGGTTGTGGATTTTCTAAATCTATTTATTTGACTGTTACCATTTATCGGAAAATGGTAAACCGAGATTTATGTGAACTTTGAACTGATATGTTATTAAATTAGAATTAAAATTTCTAATTATATTAATTGGTATTTTAATTCTTCATTTTTCATCTTGTATATTTAAAACGTTCGTCATATTTGTATATAACTATGGACTATTTATGTCTGAAATAAATGATTTTTATTATTATCATTATTATTATTATTATGAAATGTAGTTGACTGTTTAATGTTTAAAGGTGGAAACAAGTTTTCAAATCTACACATTAAAGTTTTTTTCTAAATTGAAAGTAAAGCCGTTGCCAACATTTTGCTCTTAATATTCCAACTTCCACTTTATAAGCGGACATTCCTTTGCCTAACTAAATCGAAATGTCTTTCTTCACAAAATCGTAAAATGTATTTTGTTAATGCTCAATTTTCAGCTGTTGCAATGGGTGAGATATGCCGACAAACTTCCGACTGTAACCTGATTGCATCTTGCACTCAAGGAGGTGTCGCTTGCATCAATCATGAATGTACATGTTCTACCCGAGTTGGAACTAGTAAGTAGCCTTTATATACAATTCATAAGGGTCCGTTACACGGAAACGTATCTTGAACGGGGTTTATCTGGATTTACTAGTTCACTGACACAACATCCGGTTAGGATCAGAACCCTGGTAAGATTTGAAAGTGAAGCAGAAAGTATTTTTGTTTGCCATTTCAAAAGAACTCTAAAATTACAAATGAACCTTAACCCAGTGATGAGTTTGATTATAAACACATAAGGTGAACGCCAATAAAGCATTGAATGATACACTACAACACATTAAGTTAATTTTTTTTCAATAAATTCAATATTGCATTGATTTCTTTCACTTGAAACCTCTTACCCCTACATGTTAATTATTATTCAAGTGATTAAAAAAACAATTTATCAGATACTGTGATTTTATTATTTTGGGGGTGAAATTTTTAGTTAGAATCTTTTACAATTTGATTAAATAATAACTTCTTTGATACAAAAGATTAAATGTTGAAAACTAAAATAATAATAAAAAAAACTATGAAGAGCAAATTAAAAAATGCCTGAATGCCAAATGAAGACCGTCTTTGCACGAGGGAGATTGCTTCAATTGAATTTTTTGTATTATTAACATATGGATGAATTTAAAGCATTAATGTCGAAATACTATCGAGTGATCTGCATATACCATTGAGGAGTTGGGGTTCCGCCAAGTGCAGTATCGACTTAGTGCTAATAATAAATTCTTTGATATCATTTTGACGCACAGGTTGTTCACATTTCAAAAATCCATAATGACTAAAAAATAAAAGCTGGCTTTCAAATCCCTATGCAGAGTTGACCTTTGCTGGATTTTGGCTAATCTGTTTAGACATATTCGATTGGTTTTGCTCACAATATTTTTGTTATATTTTTTGGTTTTTCAGAGTTTTGATCACAAGAGTGTTTGATGATAAATAATCCTGAAATGAACATTATAAGCAAGGAAATTTTCTTTCTGGGTTTATGGTTTATTGAAAGTGGCAATACAATTCTGTAATGTGTCCTTAAATTTACCAACAAACACAATAAAAACATTTGGTATCCAACAAAATATAATGATTGAGTATTTGCAGATTAAAAAGAAATTAACAGACACACAGAATTAATACAAACATTATAGAAATATTTTTATACGTTCCATTTGATCAATATTGAGGCTAAGGTTTTCTTTTTCTTTTTAGCATGTACAAGTCAGTCCGACTGCGCGACAGCTTGTCATGATCACGGCAGAGATAGCCACTGTGTCGATGGACGATGTCACTGTAGACATTAGATAAGCAAACAGAACTAGCCCAATAAACATTTCATAAAATATTTGATATGTTAATTTAGTTTCAATATTAAAATATATTCTTACAGTGGCCTTTCCAAACAATAGAACAATAGTATCTGTAATTGGTTAACCTGCGTTTGTTTTAAACATTATGACAGTCCTATACCAATTCTATGTTTAGTTTAAACTTTTGAATTTTGAATTCTGATAAGAATGCTTCCATAGATTACAACATTCCGAACTCAACTATGTCGATGCTGTAATAATTTTTTTCACCCAGGCAAAGTGAAAAACATGGACGTAAAATAATGGTTATTAATGCAACCTTTGCAATTTAGTCGATTATCAACGATATCAGTACAGCATATTCAATGAATAAAGTTGCAATGCGCCGGGATGCGGCTACATTATGATTTTAAACCTATAGATCTACCAATTGTAGTCCGAGATTCATCTGACGTCACACGGCCTATGGTTTGTTGGATGTCAGATCTAATTCCATTCGTAAAACTGGGGAAAATAATGTGTAAATAATAATATTTGATCTTAAACGGCCATTTCTATTTTTTCCCATTTTGATTGTCTTCATTTTCATTACTTCTAAGATTTTAGACAAAATCAAGATAACAACACCAAAAACAATGTATGCTTCCATTCATTCAAAACCGATTAAAGCCAGTTCATTAAATTTATAGTATGAATTGTTTAATTTTAATGTTTACCTGTGGTCAGCTGATTTAAACTCTTCTTGATTCAGTGTAATACAACACTTCTTGGTTCAGTGCAATACAAAACTTCTTGATATGATGAATTTAAATTGATTTTGTTTGAAAATATTGTTATTCAGAAAATCCATACAAACTAAGAGAAAAAAAACCAAACCAGAGAGGCAGATTCAAATGGAAACATTCCTGAAATAGTAAAGCCAAATCATAGAACCAGCTATGATTTCAAGAACTGACCATATGGCTATATCTTTGAAAATTGATAACAATAATCATAATAGAGGTAGAGGGTATTTTAAATTTAATAGCACTATACTTAGTTCTGATAAGTATAATACTTTGATTAGAAAACTAATAAATAGATATAAGGAAAAAATAGAGAACGCTAGCGATCCAATAACTTTGTGGGATGTCTTTAAAACTGAAGTTAGAGATTTAACTATTGAATTTTGCAGAAATAGGTCCAAAGAGAAACAAAATGAATTGAATAAGTTAGAAGATAAACTTAAAAACTCCAAACTGATATTGATAATGGTTTAGTACAAAATATTGCTAAAAAAGAACAGATTGAGAAAAAAATTGAAACAATATATATCGAAAAAGCTAACGGTACTAAAATACGTTCACGAGTAAAATGGTTGGAGGAAGGGGAAAAAATAATAAGTTCTTTCTTGGCCTTGAAAAATCTAGACAAACCAGAAAATCAATAACATCTCTAAGAGTTAAAAATGGTAAAATAATTGGTGATAGCAGTGAAATATTAGAAATCCAAAGAGAGTATTATGAAAAACTTTATACATCAAATAATATTAGTAAAAAATGAAATAGAAGAATGTATTAAAAATACTAAAATTGATCACAAATTATCTGCAAAGGAAAGTAAAAAACTAGAAGGGGAATTAACTCTTGATGAATGTACTAGTGCAGTTTTTAATATGAAACTAAATAAATCACCAGGAATAGATGGCCTTACTGTTGAATTTTTTAGAAATTTTTGGGAGGATCTAAAAGTCACTGTATTAACTGTGTTTAATTCTTGTTACAAATTTCAACAATTGACTGACCTACAAAAAGTTGGCATTTTGTCTTTGATTTATAAAAAAACGACCCATTAGATCTTAGTAACTATCGACCTATAACCTTGCTGAATATTGATACAAAAATTATAGCCTATGCCTTAGCTCAGAGAATTAAGCCTGTTTTAGCAAATATAATTAATTCAGACCAAAATGGATACATAAGAAATAGATATATAGGATACAATATTAGACAGATACAAGATATAATAGATTATGCGGATAACCTGAATATTGAAGGGGCAGTTTTATTTTTAGATTTCAGTAAAGCGTTTGACTCTCTTGAATGGGAATTTATGTATCAATCCTTGATAAAATTTGGTTTTCAAAATTCAATGCTAAGATGGGTCAAAACACTTTATAATGATATAAAGGGATGTATAGTAAATAACGGGTGGATTTCAAGGTGGTACAACATAAGTAGAGAAATTAGACAAAGATGTCCCCTAAGTGCTCTTCTTTTTGTAATCTCAGTAGAAATACTAGCCTGTCGCATAAGGCAAGATAATAATATTAAAGGCTTTCAGTTTAAAATTGATGGTAGATCAAGACGTATAAAAATAATTCAACTAGCAGATGACACAACCATATTTGTCAATTCAAAAGAGGATGTCAGCAAAGCTTTAAATATAATTGAACACTGCAAAGATAAAATAGAAAATATAAGATGGGCAGATGACTTTGTTAAATGTTTAGGAGTATATTTTGGTCACAACAAATATGAATGTAAAACACTTAATATCAATAAACAAATAGAAAAATCAGCAAATATTATAAATCAATGGAAAAAGAGAAATTTATCTAATATGATAGGAAAAATAACCGTTGTTAAATCACTAGTTATACCAAACATAACTTATGTAGCCTCAGTGACAACACTTGACAAAAAAAAACATATAAAAATTTAAAAAAATAAATTATGATTTCATCTGGAATGGCAAGTCTGAAAAAGTTCAAAGACGAAATATTTGCAAAAATATAACAGAGGGGGGACAGGGGTTAAAAATGATTGATATTGATAAATACATTGAAGCAATTCAAATTGGTTGGGTAAAGAAACTCACTGATGACACTGAGGCAAACTGGAAAGTGATTCCTACATTCCAGTTTGATAGAATTGGGAGAAATTTTCTTGCCCGTAGAATGAACTTTGACAATATGTCAATGTTACCAATATACTCTTCTTTTACAATCCTTTTTACCTTGATATACTGAAAACTCGGACAAAACATGTAAAACAAGTTGAAATTCCAAAAAATTATAGAAATATTAGACAAGATATAATATGGGGAAATAGATTTATAAAATTAAATGGAAAATGTCTTCTAGTTAGAAATTGGATTGAAGATAATATACTTTACATTAATGATATAATTGACGCAAATAGGAAGATCAATGAATCCTGAATATTTGAAAAACTATCAAAGGCAATCGGATTACAGAAATAATGAAGTTAAAAAAAGCATTACCAAGAAATTGGTTAACAATATTAAAAACAGACCAATCAGTTATGACAAATGTGAAAATGAAAGACAGCTTTTTGTTTAAAAATTCAAATATTAAAATTATGAAATCAAAAGATATTTATAAAGTCTTGATGACAACAAATAACACTGACCTGCCAACAGGTTTCTTAAGATGGATCAAACAATTCGAAAACTATGAATCTAATATTAAGTTAATGATCAGACAAATGTTGAACTTCATTTTTAAATATCTGACAGATAATAAATTAAAAATGTTTAGATGGAAACTGGTCAATTATATTTTACCTAATAAAAAACTTTTATTTCAGTGGATGATTACAGATACACCATTTTGTAATTTTTGTAAAACAGAAGAATCATATATACATTTTTTTTATAGAATGTAGGTATTTAAAATCATTTTGGTCCGAAATTAAAAATTTTATTTTGCAAATTAGAATTAGGTCATCATATATTAAATTTTAGAAACCTAATCTTGGGATATAAAATCAATGATATTTATTACTATGATATAGTCATAGGACAGACAAACCCGGGAAGACAAATGAACAACCACAAGCACAACAAATAAACACAGAAAACTAAAAAACAATGAAGAACACGAACTCCTATAAAACCCAGGAGTGAACCCAGGTGCTCCGGAAGGGTAAGCAGTTCCTGCTCCGTATACGGCATCCGTAAATTTCAACAAAGTCAATCCGGTGGAAGTCACAAATCGGTGGAGGCACATGAAAGGTTACGACAGTGGGAACAGGTCCAACATCATCTTAGATATTGGAACACTGTAATGGTCAATCAATTCATGAAGACGACCGTAAAATTTCTTAAGTGATGACACCAACTTATCCCTGATAAAACCCTGGTTAAGAAGCTTTTGTGACAGCAGTAATCCTCTTTGTCGAAAGTCAGGGTAACTCACGCATGCCCTTGAAAATCGGATAAGCTGAGAAACGTAGACGCCATATGCAGGCGATGCTGGAATATTGCTACTCAAGAAGGGGAAATTAACAATAGGAAAGTTGAAGTCAACAATCAATTAAAAAAAATGCTGATGTTTGTTATTATTGTTTCACATTTTAAAGCTTTTAGCCTTGGGGACAACTGATGAGTGGCAAATTTCATTATTTACTCTTCCATTGAATGATCAATGTACCGGCCCACGTGACAAAATCGTTTACGCATATCTAAATGGACGGCGTTATTATGACTAAGACATCACGACTATACCTATTATTATACTGCACTCTATACATGTGACTATATATTTAACCTCGCATAGTTGTACTGGCACTTTGTAGATTTCTTTGGTCTTGACCTGTAAACTACAAGATGAGAGCTGTGGTATTGTGTCTTGCTGTGTTTGTAGGTAAGTGACTAACTTGGATGTTCTATCACCTAAACGAGTTGTTTAACCTTATTTTTATGATACATGCATCGATGCAATATTTGGATTGAGAGTTTTAACTGGTAATATGTAGTAATAACACAAATGTATTTGTCTACACTTCTTCTTATCATTGCACAAAGGTGTTATCGTATCGAACCTCTTAATTTATGTAAAATTATACTTTAAGTGTTATAATGTTCTTTAATAATTTCATGTTCATTCCAAATAATATTACAAACAAACTACACGGGATGTTTTCGGCATTTTGCATTTTTTAAATCGACATTTTATCATATTAGAATTACAGTATAGACACATTTAATTTCTATTGAATTAAGTCGAATAAATACACAAAGGACTTTGCAAATTATATTTATTTCAAAAATAAATTAACAACTCTTCAGTTGTATTCAAAGCTTAAAATGTTGAAAGTCGAATCTATAAACCAAAACAATCGACTGCCAAAATGCCCAAAAACCATTTAAGATAATAGAGCTATCACTGCTTAGCTTTTCCAAAATGTAAACTTTTTATAATAGTAAATTTAAAATATCAAAATACTAGCAACATCTATAAACAATATAAGGAAATACTGTATAGAAATAAATTGGCTAAAGAGACAAATGAAATAGGAGATTAGATAACAAGCTTAAATCCCGAATTTATAAATTTGACCTCTGTTAGCACCAAGTTTTGAAAATTTAAATCCTAAAATTTCAAAACTGCGCATTAACAATACTGTATATAAAAAATATGTATACAATAAAAAAAAATAAAAGAGGAGTTTAGGTCACAATTTTTAAAATTCGACACCTGTGTACCCCAAGTTTGGAAATCATAATACAAAAACCTTACTGCGCATCTATATACAGTGTATAACAATACTGCATAGAAATACTATATATAAAATGAAAAATGAAAGAGGAGTTTATGCCAAAAGCTTACATTCACATTTTTCAAAATACTACCCATGTGGGTCTCAGATTTTGAGTATCAAACTACTACAACCTTTTTATGAATCTACATATAATGTTTGAAAATACTATTAGAAGTAAAATGCATAAGAGGATGTTAGGTCACAAGCTTAAGTTCATAATTTTCCAAATTCGACCCCTGTGGGTCCCGAGATTTCAAATCAAAGTTCTAAAACCTTATTGTGGATCTATATACAATATATGAAAATATTGTATAGAAATAAAATGGATAAAGGAAAATGAAAGAGGAGTTTAGGTCACAATTTATACTTTTGAAAAACAAAATTCTAAAACGTTATTGCCCATCTACAAATAGTGTATAATAATACTACACAGAAACAAAAAACATAAAGTAAAACACGAGGGAGGAGTTTAGGTCAGACTGCTTAAATCAATATTTACCGAATTTCGACCCCTGCATGTGGGACCAAAGCTTTGAAAGTCAAAATTCTGAAATAAACCTTATTGGCCATATTCATTATATTGTGACAATACTATTTACAAATAAAATGCACGAAGTTAAAAATAAACAAGGATTTTAGGTCACAAGAAAAAGCGAAAGGTGGAAGCAGACGGACAGACGGACGGGACGGTAACAGTAGTCCCAAACTTTCTTCAAAAGTGTGGGGATGAAAAAAAATGTGATGAGGTTTAAGCTTAAATTTAGTTCAATATAAGATCCCCAACCCATTTACTCATTCTCGTATTAGGTTCATTAATCAAACAGGTGGTTGTGGATTTTCTAAATCTATTTATTTGACTGTTACCATTTATCAGAAAATGGTATACCGAGATTTATGTGAACTTTGACTGACATGTAATCAAATTACAATTTCTAATTATATTGATTGGCATTTTAATTCGATCTTCATTTTTCATCTTGTATATTTAAAACGTTCGTCATATTTGTATATAACTATGGACTATTTATGTCTGAAATAAATGATTTTTATTATTATTATTATTATTAGGAAATATACTTGACTGTTTAATGTTTAAAGGTGTGGACAAGTTTTCAAATATACACATTAAAGTTTTTTTCTAAATTGAAAGTAAAGCCGTTGACCACATTTTGCTCTTAATATCCCAACTTCCACTTTATAAGCGGACATTCCCTTGCCTAACTAAATCGAAATGCATTTGAATTCTTCATTTTTCATCTTGTTTATTTAAAACGTTCGTCATATTTGTATATAACTATGGACTATTTATGTCTGAAATAAATGATTATTATTATTATTATTATTATTATTATTAGGAAATATACTTGACTGTTTAATGTTTTAAGGTGTGGACAAATTTTTAAGCATACACGTTAAAGTTTTTTTTCTAAATTGAAAGTAAAGCCGTTGACCACATTTTGCTCTTAATATCCAAACTTCCACTTTATAAGCAAACATTCCCTTTCCTAACTAAATAGAAATTTCTTTCTTCACAAAATCGTAAAATGTATTTTGTTTCATAACAGTTAATGCTCAATTTTCAGCTGTTGCAATGGGTGAGATGTGCCGACAAACTTCCGACTGTAACCTGATTGCATCTTGCACTCAAGGAGCTGTCGCTTGCATCAATCATGAATGTACATGTTCTACCCGAGTTGGAACTAGTAAGTAGCCTTTATATACAATTCATAAGGGTTTGTTACACGGAAACGTATCTTGCCGGAGTTTATCTGGGTTTACTAGTTCACTGACACAACATCCGGTTAGGATCAGAACCCTGGTTATATTTGAAAGTGAGGCAGAAAGTGTTTTTGTTTGTCATTCCAAAAGAACTCTTAAATTACAAATAAACCTTACCCCAGTGACGATTTTGATTATAAACACATATGGTGAACGCCAACAATGCATCGAATGATACACTACAACACATTAAGTTAATATTTTTTTCAATAAATTTAATATTGCATTGATTTCTTCCATTTGAAACTCTCTTACCCCTACATGTTAATTATTATTCAAGTGATTAAAAAATAATTTAACAGCTACTGTGATTTTATTATTTTTGGGGGTGAAAATGTTAATTAGAATCTTTTACAATTTGATTAAATAATAACTTCTTTGATACAGTTTTGATGCAAAAGATTAAATGTTGAAAACCAAAATAATAATAAAAAAATATGAAGAGCAAATTGAAAAATGCCTGAATGCAAAATGGGAAAATCCAAGACCATCTTTGCACGATGGAGATTCCTTGTTAAATTGAAGTTTTTGTATTAGTAACATATGGATGAATTTAAAGCATTAATGTCGGGGTGGTATCGAAATACTATCAAGTGATCTGCATATACCATTGAGGACTTGGGGGTTAACCAAGTGCGGTATCGACTAAGTGCTAATAATAAATTCTCTGATATCATTTTGACGCACAGGTTGTACACATTTCAAAAATCCATAATGCCAAAAAATATAATTTGGCTTTCAAATCCCTATGCAGAGTTGACCTTTGCTGGATTTTGGCTAATCTGTTTAGACATGTTCGATTGGTTTTGCTCACAATATTTTTGTTATATTTTTTGGTTTTCCAGAGTTTAGTCACAAGCGTGTTTGATGATAATTAATCCTGAAATGAACATTATAAGGAAGGAAATTTGCTTTCTGGGTTTATGGCTTATTGAAAGTGGCAATACAATTTTGTAATGCGTCCTTCAATTTACCAACAAACACAATAAAAACATTTGGCCTATCCAACAAAATATAATGATTGAGTATTTGCAGATAAAAAAGAAATTAACAGTCACACAGAATTGCTACAAACATTGTAGAAATATTTTTATACAGTCCATTTGATCAATATTGAGGCTAAGGTTTTCTTTTTCTTTTTAGCATGTACAAGTCAGTCTGACTGTATGACAGCTTGTCATGATCACGGCAGAGATAGCCACTGTGTCGATGGACAATGTCACTGTAGACATCACGGTCAACAGAACTAGCCCAATAAATGTTTCATAAAATATTGATGTGTTACGTTTTAATTTAGTTTCAATATTAGAATATTTTTCTTATTTTTCCATACTGGTATACAGTGCCCTATCCAAACAAGTCGCAGTTCTAACTTAATGGGTGTTCGAGTTAAAGTTAGAGTTAGAGTTCGAGTTATAATTCGAGTTTGAGTTGAAGTTCGAGTGAGCTCGAGATTTTATTTTTCTAATGTCATTTATCGAGCTGCATTTCGAGTTACATATTCGTACAAACCTTTGTCTAGTACGGAAATCAGTGACGAATTCGAAGTGTTGTTCAACTGACATTTTATTCACAGTTCACATGCTACGTGGGCCTTAAGGGTGCTTCATCTGCTACTGATTTCATATTTTTAATTTTTTAATAAAATGTAAATGATAATATACGTGATATAAGCCTTCTTTTATTCCGGGTGTAGTTCCATCTTTTCTAGCAAAACAAGTCGATCAACCACACCCTACCATACAATCTTCAAGATGTGGACGGAGGTATATACACACTATATTTGCATCCTTCGACACGATTTTGAAACTGGACACCCGTAATGATGTTTTATGCAAAATTGAACAGTGGATTTAGAGGTGTTAAAAGTAAATTCACATAGGGCTTAGTGTGAAACTAATTTCGACGGCGGTGGTCATCATGGTCGCGGAGGTCGGAATTACGGCAAACCATATTGGAAGGGGAACATTTAAAGTTTATGAAAGTAATATTTTTTTTATATTTACTTTGTATTTTCAGAGGAAAATATTTAAAAAATTTCTTTCCCTTTTTTCTATAGTTAGCCCCTCCAACTATCTTGGTTAAAGGTCGGAGACAACAGACATAATTTTAGAGGTGGACCACCCTAGGAATATTCCACCAAAGTTTGGTTTAAATTGGTCCAGCAGTTTCAGAGGAGATCTTCAAATTATATTCCCCATAGGGTCCTAATTTTAATAAATGTCGAGGTGTGACGGCAATCTTTGATGACAGACGAACACGCCAGACTAGAGGCTCTAAAGAGCCTGCAACGCTCACCTGCATTGAACTTTTCATCTTGAGCAGGACTAAATATTTGGCTGGTTTTTCTATAGGGTTCTATGTTAAACTAAGTTCGGCTGTGGTAGCCAAGATGGTTGACAGTCTAGGTCAATGGACACATTTCTAAAAGAGAACCATCTAAGGACCATTGCTACCATGTCTAGTTCTAATTGGCTTAGTGGCTTCAGACCGGAAGATTTTGGAGTGAATTTCCTATAAACTAAGTTCGGCTGTGTCGGCCATCTTGGTTCACAGTCCACGAAATCAGACAATTTTGAAAGAGGACCTCCTAAGGACCATTGCTGCAAAGTCTGGTTCCAATTGGGACAAGACGCGCAATTGTTTTCCTGTTACAGAAGTTATGAAATACTAGGCTGCCATTAAGTCTGTACGTTTCTTTGAAACATGGGAGATGGCTCAAAACGATCTCCATACACTGGCACATATCCAGTTAAACTTTCGGAGTGTGAAGTCAGTCTACCTTTTCCGTAATTTGAGAAATCACGAGCCATGGTAAAAAAAAGTCTCCTTCCGCAAAGTAAAATATACCTCTTTCATGCTCTCCATGTAGAATAGAAATTTTCTTGGTTTTATTTATTTAATCCTTTCAATATTTCTATGTCAAATGCCTCAGATAAATACACTTTTAAAACAACACTAGTTATTCAGTTATCATGGTTGGTTTTTTTACAGTAGGTCCATATATCATAGTGCAATTACAATGTATAATTTTTTTATGGACTTCTTTCGTATCCCTCAGGTCAAAGTTCATTGCAGGTCTTGAGCCAATTGGTTAGGTAGTTTCAGACAAGAAGATTTTTCAATGAATTTTCCCATAGGGCCATCTCGGTTGACAGTCCAGGTCATTGGACACAGTTCTGAAGACGACCACATAAGGACCATTGCTGCAAAGTCTGGTTCTAATTGGTAAAGTGGTTTCAGACAAGAAGATTTTTCAATGGATTTTCCCATAGGGCCCTATGTTTAACTAAGTTCGGCTGTGGCTGCCATCTTGGTTAACAATCCGGGTCATCGGACATCCTTCTGAAAGAGAACCTCCTAAGGACCATTTTTGCCAAGTTTGGTTGCAACTGGCCTTGTAGTTTCATAGAAGATTTTTGAAATTCATCCTACCCTTTTTCTATTTTTGTAACAGCAGCCATGTCGGTTGGAAGTTGGGGATGTCGGTTGGAAGTCGGGAAACACAATATTTAAAGGGGACCATTCCTCTTAAGTTTGGTTTAAATTGGTTCAGTTGTTTCAGAGGAGTTGATGAAAATAAGAAAAGTTTACGACGACGACATACGACGACGACGATGACGGACGCAAATTGATGAGAATAGCTCACATGGCCTTTTAGGCCAGGTGAGCTAATAAAAAGTTTAAGGGGACAACCCCTTGACTATTATAACTTAGTTTGGTTCCAATTAGCCCAGTACTTTTAGAGGAGAAGATTTTTATGTTAAAAAACAAAAACAAAAAAGCTAAAAATCGACAATTCAGGGGCAATAACTCCACGACGGGTAATCCAATTTCTACGAAAATTGAAATGAAAGTAGATCTTGTTCTCCTGGTCGTTTTTACTTTGCTAGATTTTCTCTAAAAGGCATTTCTTTTGAGATAATTATTAAAAACTACTGTCTGACCCATATGCTCTATTTTTAGTAACATAGGTCATGTGGTTTGACTTGCGGCATTATTTGACACTTTTTTCTACTAGACACCCTAGTGATGACTCGGGCCAGGTTTGATTACAATTAGCCCAGCAAGTTCAGAGTGTAACATTTTTTTCAAAAGATGACGGACACCAAGTGATGACAAAAACTCACATTGCCTTTTTGATTTTTTGTATAGTAGATATATCTAACATAGTATACAATCGGCGCATCCGAGACAATCAGTAAAACCGCGTGTTTACATTTCAACTGATTGATTGGCCAAGTATGAAAAGCCATACAATCAAACTTTGTCCCCTTTTGCTTTCCATAAAAAGACATTTGTACACCGTAGTTAAGTTTCGTGTACTTATACGGTACATCGACGATATGAAGAAAACATCAAGAAAGCCAATAAAAATGCAGAGGGAAATAGACAGAAAGGCAGACAGATCAGTATATTCTCTTTATTTGTCATGGCAATGAAAAATATAGGCACTTTGGTATAGTGGGCCACAAATACCCCTGCCCCTCTAGGAGAAAACCGTTAAAGTTTATGGTACACATTACAACTCATTATTCTCAAGCTTCGATACCAAGTATTAATCAATTCCTACATATATACAAGCCAAGAAATCTTTGACGAAAGATTTGAGTTCGGCCGGACGGGAGGACATCCCGATTACTTTGCAGGGGTATAAAAATGCTACACTGTATTTTTGTTTGTTGTTAATATTGATATCAAAACAATTCAAACTAATGGTGACTGCAAGATGAAGAACACCAATAAAAGCGTTCCTCCATTGATTTGTTTACCATGTATTAATTGGGATTTTGTCTCATGTACATTTACAGCATATCCCTTCATTTTTCATTCATAACTAAACTTTTATTTTATAATTGCATGGAAACGTTTCATGTGCCCTGCATGAAGAGGCGGTCAATCTAGATTCCTAGGTATACATATTCCTGTCCAGATAATTAAACGGCGAAGAATAAAAATCAACGCACAATAACTTAATCCCAAGTTATGTGCACGTGGGCTAGTACTATTTTTGGGGTCAAATTTCTCGATTTTGCTATATTTTTGGGGGTCCCACAAATTGCAGGTATTTTTTGGGGTGCGTTCAAAAAGATGAAAAAATACCGTTTTTAACATGTTTTACGGAGTAAAATGAAAGATTTTTTCTGGGTCTGAAGAAATTTGGGATATCTTTATGGGGATTTCAACAAATTTAGGTATTTTTTTACTAGCCTATGTACAGGTAATTTTTACCCCCCCCCCCCCCCTAAACAAAATCCGTAACTCGAATTTTAACACGAAATGCAACTCGATAAATGACATCAGAAATCAATATCTCTAGTAAACTCGAATGATAACTCGAACGCTAACTCGAACTTTAATTCTAACTCAAACTCGAACTTGAACTGTTACTCAAACTGTAACTCTAACTCGAACTTTAACTCTTACTCGAACTCGATGTTTAGTCACATCCTAATTTAACACCATTTTCCAATAAAAGGATGTTCTGTGGAGGGGGGGGCGGATTTGGGCGATGATGAAATTTATTATCCTGCCATTTTTTCCCCAGAAATTTAGGTCCTAGATTTTATTCGGGCGCAATACTGAATCCGTGATTGACACAGGTCATGCATTTTTTCCACACCTAAAGTAATCCTGGCTTTTCGTTTTGCATAAATCTTGGGCCTGCCATTTTATTTCTAAAAACATCAATGGTTGCTCTCTTACCTTAATCTAACCGATCAATTTGATCTGCCTCAGGAGTAATTGTGTATTTTTATATTTAATTTCGTTTATACTGTTCGATCGGTTTTATCTTTCCCATAAATGTCTTGATGCAAGATGATTCTTTTAGTCAAAAAGTAGCCATAAAAGTTTAAATGTTATTTCAAGATTATGAGAAGGTTGTTAGGCTGTATTTTTATGCTAGTATTCTGGTGTCTTTTGAACTTCTTGCAGTTATTATGATACACCTGCCTAACTAAGACGTCTTACCATGTACACTCAGATTTCTTAACCAAAACCATATAAAGACATTAATAGATTTTTACCCGTTTTTTTCTGTACGTTTTTAAAGTCATTTCGTATGATACATGTCTCATTGATCATCCTAAACTGGATTTGAAGAAATAACATACAGTTCTCGTTGAATAGTTTATCAAGTCGCTATCTACGTATTAACAATAGAACAATAGTATCTGTAATTGGTTAACCTGCGTTTGTTTTAAACATTATGACAGTCCTATACCAATTCTATGTTTAGTTTAAACTTTTGAATTTTGAATTCTGATAAGAATGCTTCCATAGATTACAACATTCCGAACTCAACTATGTCGATGCGGTAATAATTTTGTCACCCAGACAAAGTGAAAAACATGGACGTAAATGGTTCTAAATGCAGCCTTTTCCATTTAGTCGATTATCAACGATATCAATACAGCATATTCAATGAGTAAAGTTGCAATGCGCCGGGATGCGGCTAAATTATGATTTTAAACCTATAGATCTACCAATTGTAGTCCGAGATTCGTCTGACGTCAAACGGCCTATGGTTTGTTGGATGTCAGATCTAATTCAGTTCGTAAAACTGGGGAAAATAATGTGTGAATAATAATATTTGATCTTATATTTCTATTTTTTGCATTTTTACTGTCTTCATTTTCATTACTTCTAAAATCTTAGACAAAATCAAGATAACAACACCAAAAACAATGTATGCTTCCATTCATTCAAAACCCATTAAAGCCAGTTCATTAAAGTTATAGTATGAATTGTTTATTTTTAATGTTTACCTGCGGTCAATTGATTTAAACGCATCTTGATTCAGTGCAATACAACACTTCTTGGTGTTATAACTTTAAATTGATTTTGTTTAAACATATTGTGATTCAGAAAATCCAGACAAACTAAGATAAAAAAACCAAACCACAGAGAAAGATTCAAATGGAATTATTCCTGAAATAGTAAAACCAAAACAATAATTTATATAAAAATTCTTTGTCAGTGATTTATTTTATTACAAAAACGAACTCCTATAAAAACCAGGAGTGAACCCAGGTGTTCCGGAAGGGTAAACAGTTCCTACACCGTATACGGCACCCATCGTGAAGTTCAAAAAAGTCAATTTGGTGGAAGTCACAAATCCGTGGAGGCACATGAAATGTTACGACAGTGGGAACAGGTCCAACATCATCTTAGATATTGGAACACTGTAACGGTCAATCAATTCGTGATGACGATCGTAAAATTTCCTAAGTGATGACATCCACTTATCCCCGATAAAACCTTGTTTAAGAAGCTTTAGTGACAGCAATAATCCTCTTTGTCGAAAGTCAGGGTAACTCACGCGTGCCCTTGAAAATCGGATAAGCTGAGAAACGTAGACGCCACATGCGGGCGATACTGGTATATTGCTACTCAATATATTGCTACTGGAATGCCGATTGTTTGTTGAAAGATTAGACCGCCAAATTCAACAAATATGTTGTCTATGAGAAAATGTAACATGATTGTAATTTCATCTTCAGAATACTTTTTGTCAGAATCAGAGTGGTTCTTCACGAAATAAGCCTTTTCTCTACCTTGAACTAGAACTTTATACCTGCGTGTGCCATTTTTCTTGAACAACTGATGCACTAGTTGCTTTAAGCGATCTTTTAATTGTATGGTAGTGTAGAGTTTAGAGAAGTCGAATGTTTTAATGTTGTTGCATGTAGCCAAAGATTTTGATTTTAGATATTGTAGTAAATATTTTGAGTTTTTAAGAATCCACATCTGATTGACGCCACTGGTAGAATATGTTTGTTTGTTTGTTTGTTTAGTTGGGGTTTAAAGCCGTTTTCAGCACATTTGGCTATTTCGCGGCGGCCAGTTTTTATTGGTGGAGGAAGCCGGAGTACCCGGAGAGAACCAACGACCTTCGGTAGGAAAATTGGCAATCCGTGTCAATTAAGATTGGATTCGAACACACCCCGCCACAGGTGAGATTCGAACTCACAACCCCAGTGTTGACAGGCTAGTGATCATTAGTAGTCATGACGAACTACCTAGACCACTCGGCCACCGAGGCCCCCCTGGTGGAATATGATATTTCACAGTTATTCTGAAGGCCATCTTTAATATATGTCAATATGAATGTTAAAATCTTTGAAAGAGGTTTTGTATAGCAATTAGCTGACCCAGCAGTGTACCTTTGTTTAAATGAATTCTTATATAGTTTAGGAATCCAATAAAGAGCAGGAAGGTCCATTTCGTCACCCTTTGTAGAAAAGCCAAAGGAATGAAGAACGGTCTTGTGGTTATCAAGGACTTCCTGCTTAGTGAGTGTGTTCGGTATATAAGTTAGGTTATCCGCAGTGTTATCCATTCCGAACTCGTTTCTAAGACACTCAAAATAATAGTTCTTGCAGACAAAAACGATGGTTTGGGGGGGGGGGGGGGGGGGCTTTGTCAGCTGGGACAACTACATATTTGTCGTGGAGGCGAATCAAGTTTTCAACAACCTTATAAATGTGTATAACAGACCTGGTAAATAATTAACAAATACTAACACATGTATAAATATACACATGATATTTGCTATTTTTAGTGTCATTTTGTCTCAGAATAACAATCCAAAGATACTAATATTAGATATAGTAAATTTATACTATGCTGTATACGACGCATTTCAATGAGTAACCTCTCATCAGCAGCATTAAAACCGAAACATTTGGAAGACCAAAAACCAAACTTATTTTAAACAAGAAGTACTCATAACCTAAAATACCGAAATAGGAAGCCAAATTTCAGCTAAGGAGATCTACCATGTGCAATACAAGGAATGAACCCTTAGTATTTCTAATATTTTTTAATTTTGCTTATTATTGGTAATTTCTGGAACAAATCAATGAATAGTCATGTCAGTGTCAGACAAGTCTGACGACTGGTTTGGCGAATACCCTCGGGGACCTAGGGTCCACCAGCAGAGGTATAATCCCAGGAGTTTCAAAATAACAATCCAAAGATACTAATATTAGATATAGTAAATTTATACTATGCTGTATACGACGCATTTCAAGGAGTTACCTCTCATCAGCAGCATTGAAACCTTATTAAGACTAGAAAGGCATTGACATTCAAATAAAGAAAAGAGGAGTGTGGCAAATTTTAGTTAAAATTACAGAATTATATACAAATGGTGATGATCTTTTAATTTAGAAACAAACACATTTTCCATCCCTGCAGTGCCTATGTTGGTGACCTGGGCAGTGTAAATGACAGTCAGACATCATTGTGCATGCTGTAAGAACAAGAAAAATCATCTTAGTTTGCAAAATTATGAATTGGATTTAAACAAGAAAATTTGAAATTTTCAAGCATCAGTGTTCGATTCAGAATCACGGGCACAGAAGTAGAATTGACTACTGAAGTTTTAATTTTAATAGTATTTTTTCTCATTTATTATACTGCATATCTATCTGTTGAAATATGTCTCTTGTCCTCAATTAAAGACAAATTGTAATATTCTTTATTCTAAATTGGAGAAAACTTAAAATTTTCCCTTCACATTTGGCATCAGTTCCGAGAAAAACAAACTGCAAAGGATGTCCTGAACGTAATTGCATAATTAAACTTGAAATTAAAACTAGTTCCCCTAAAATCAGGATCAGGTATCCCGATTAATGTCATAATAGCGAGCGCAGCGAGCGCTATAGGAGCATATGCATTTTCTACATATGAGTCATTTAGGAAAGTCTTTGTTTAATGGGGGCAGCCATATTGTGCTACATACTTAGGCTAGAAAGAGTTTCGTTCGCCGGAAACGGAAGTAAGTAAGGGAAATAACTTGCTTCAAATTATAATTTTAGAATCAGAATCGTGATACCGGAAATGAGTTTCTGGAAAGAGCTATTGCTGTGCTCGCATCATTGGGACCACCAACAGCATATTAGTTAAGAAGATTAAGAGGGCTAACGGAACTAGACAAACAGCTCTACCAGCGATTACTGAATAATAATGCATTATACCTGCTCCTCCTCCTGTGCCGGTGCTAACTGTACATGTACAGACATGAGATTCACAAGACAGGGTACCAGATTTGCAGTTCTCCAGATTACAGTCACTGCTCTGTGTACATCGCTCGGAGTATACAACAGCTGTAATAACATGTTATTATATCTGAATAGATTATCAGTATAGAAATTGTGTATTTAGGGACTTCAAATGCGGGGGTTATGGTTTTTTGTCGGATTTTTTTTTTTTTTTTTTCGTTTTTCAGCCCTGTCAATCAAATTATCTTTTTCATAATTTAACACTATACTCTATGGGGAAAAAACATACCCCCTCCCTCCCCCTTTTGAAGTTAAATAGTCGGTCCCTTAAGAGTGCTTCAATGGAACATATATATCATTCAAAAGAACGTAACACACAAAATTAAAAACTGTATAAAATAAACAAAGTGGAAAAGGATATGAATATGCAAAACAAGTAGATAATTCTTATCAAAAGTTTATTCGTTTTATCATTTTATATGTGTTTTGGAAGATACTTTTGATGAAAATAATAAAAACGTTTCATTGTTTCTCAGAAACATAACCTTTTCACAACTTTTCCTCATGATTTGAAAATGTTTTTCACAATTAATCTATCATTTTAAAACAATAACGCATACTAGTTCGGCGAAAACGACAGCACACTTAACTCCTAAACATACAAATGAACCAAGACTAACGAATGCTAGAGGTTCCTGACCTGGTACAGGCGCAAAAAATGTGGCGGGGTTAAACATGTTTTGCGAGATCTTAACCCTCCCCCTATACCTCTAGCTAATGTGGTATAAACAAAAATAAATCTATTATTGTAAATCTTATACTGTTATATTTTGCTGATTGATGATTTTTTTCAAATTCAAATATTGTGAGGTTTATTTTTCAACAATAAATTAATATATTGAAATCTTAAACTTCTGACACTATTTTGTATGATTACCATATTAAAAATAAAATTTTTTATAAATATAAATAGACCTACTAATATTAAATAAGAATTTTCTTACCGAAAAGAACAAACAGACAGAGAAGTACGACTTTCATTATGCTGGGTTAAAAGTCAATATCATACAGAATTAAGGTTTCTATATTTATATAGCATCGTTGATTTCCATGTGAAATAGACATTTGGACAAGATAATATCTATTGGGGTCAGGAGAATACTATCACGAATCACAAATTGGTCGCTATAATTGTACGGGTTTCACGTTTTCGGGTTCACAATGGTTGTACATAGTGGATAGTCCAAAATAAGGCCGATTCATCCTTGTGACCAAATCAACCCTTGTAATCGAGTAAAGTAAAAAATGACCAGAGCTTTTGTTGCTGCTCTTAATTTTGAAGTAACATAGCGGTCGTCAATCATAAAATATCTTGCAAGTTCAAGTCGGCCCCCAGCAGGGACTTGATATCTGAAAGTTATATAAAGACTTAGCAAGAGAAAAGGTGGGGAAAACGCCCCAAAAATGAGTTTTCGACGTTTTTTATGAACTTACTGTAAGTTTTGTTTTGGATTTATCAATGCAGAAAATTGAGACGCAAACAGAAACTATTTTTACTATGAGAAAAAGATAAATTTCCCGGATATTAACAGCTTTCAGAAAATGGCACTCTGAGTCGAAAACATTTTCTCGTCTTATTGACCCAATCTCTTTTATTTTTCCCACAGGTCATGCATTGCTTTTTGCAATTGCACCTTTGGTTTTTGTAAATTGTAATTGCTTTCCATGAAATGCACGGAAACAAACACGAGATACTGTAGAAATAGGTCAGGTATATGCACAACAAAGATCACATTGACCTATTTTACTATATAAAACACTTATACACTAAACAAAATACAATAGTTTTTGTAAAAAACAGCTTCATGCAAAAAAAATACACACAAAAAAATTTAAATTTTGGCGACTGTATTTAAACGCGTGTTTCGCTGCGATTATATTTTCCGACAATTGTACATATATTATTTATATCCTGCAAAGAAAAAGGGTTATCTTTTATCGATAAAAGTCATGAAAATGGAAAATCTATAGCCTGCTTTATTAAGTCGATTTTTTGGCGCGTAATCTAGGTAGAACATGATGGCGTCATACACACTTTAAATCAGACCATAATACACACTTTCGATCATTGCTTTGAAGACAAGGGTACCAGGGGATCATATTATGCTGCTAGAAGGATATCTAAAAAAGTATTCGACACCCTTCATTTGGCTGGTAAATGGGCCAGGATAAATAACAATCTTTCCTTTTTACGTCTTCCACAAACAATGACAAAGATACCCTCAGTAGATCTCTGGTTTATACCAGAACGTGAATCCATTAGTTTACATTGCTCTAAAGGTCACAGTATTTCATGAGTTTCTCATCACGGTTCAGTTCTATTTTTCTGTTATCAAATACGTTTGAACTGGTTTACGTCCAAACTGATAAGCAATTTCCATATGGCTGTTCCCTAGTTTATCGTATAAAAGAGCAATAGACGGACTTTTACAAACATAATCTAGAAAACATTCATAATGAAAGCTGTGATATTGTGCTTGGCTCTTTTCGTCGGTAAGTCCCTTAAGATTAAAATTAATGGCAAATCTGCAAAGGCAATGTTTTTTATTTCGTGCCTCTGTTGGATTACATTTGTATCTTTCTGAATATACTAGTTATATATCCTATAATAAGAAAATACTGATGAGACACTATAAATATTTCACAATTGCGATTGGCTAAAATACATATATATTTTTTTAGTGGTGTGGGGAGATATATTGATCATTAGTGATAATTTTTTTTAAATACATATACTTTTTTAATGGTGTGGGAAGATATATTGATCAGTAGTGATAATTTTTTAAAGGTGGAATCATTTGAGTCACTTGTAAACAATAAAAAATATTTTCAGTGGAAAAAATTCAAATAAATTTTGTAAGGATAGCATGGAAACCATATATACAAATTGTTCCAAAACATCTTTCAACATGTTAAAGAGCTTGCAAAAGTATCATTTTGTGTGATGAAGTCTCTTAATAGAATTGTATTTACCACTCTATTAATATTCAGAGGATATGGGAAAATCATTCCAAATAAAGTTATGTAACTTCTGGTTGACTATTTCGTCACTGATGATACAATCCCTTTGATAGTTCTTAAATTGGAATTGACAGGGTTTTAATCAGATCATATACAATATGCATCAAATTTATTGTCTAAGTAACCAGCCTTCTGAACCTAAAAAGTTAACAATGGCATTCCATATTTAATAACTATGATATGGATATGAAACTAAAATTAATTAAATATTAATATAGAGGAAAAGGTTGCAATTAGACGGGAAGAAAGCAGTGACCTGTCTGCAAACTGTAGAAAAACATAACATTACAGTTTTGGCTACCCTGACTATCTGTTGTTTTGGCGATTGTTTTTTTTTTTTTTTTGGTTCTCTTTTTTGTTATTTTTTTGTATGAAGTTCTGTCGATTGGGTAGCGTTAATTAATTCATGTTATGATTTGTTTTATTGTTTATACGAAATTTTGAACCCACAAAAAATGTATTTACTTCTTAAATTATACATGATTCGGTTGAGAATAATATTTAGAATTGGTTTTATTGTTACCAATATTTGTGTTTTCAGTTATGTTTCACAATAAAATCAAATACTTTTAAATATAGTTTTCAGCTAAATATTTTTGTCGACAAATATGTTGTAGCTGCGGTGATGTGCGAGGACTGTACCAGCAATGCAGACTGTGACGGTTCAGTAACCAGTTGTACAAACAGTGTTCCAGTATGTGATCATGGCAAATGTACTTGTGCCACAAATACTGGGCATGGTGAGTGACATCGCATTTATTTATTGTAGTGCTCTATTCTTTTGGGTTTGAGAAAACTTTCCAATATTTTAGTTCCATTTAACATTCACTTTCTTCATTAGCTATTAAGTTTTGGTCTTGTCATTCATAAAAATTTAGCAAAATTGTGGTTCGATTAAAAACTCAGAATGAATATTGTATGAACTGAATAATTAACCACACTGAAAACAGCAGAGAACTGCAGAAATATGGAAAAAGAGAAAATGAATGTGTCAACATAAGCATATATTCAAGTAGATGATGGATGGATGGATGGATGAATTATTGTTTAATGTCCCGTGGCACCCAGGTGCATATCAGGACGAGAACATGTTGATATGATAATGAATATGATCCCTGCTTAGTACTAGACCGACACGCTAAGTCGGATTTTTAATGTGCTAGCTCACGATGTAACTGTCCGCAGGAAGACATATCACCTCACTCGGACAAATTATACCGACTCCGAGCCGACCAGTCTTTGCTCTTACACCTAGATGCCGCGTGCTTGACGGATAAACAGCATATACCAATTTTAATGTATTTGGTTTGACCCGGCCGGGCATCGAACCCGCGACCTTACGCACTCGGGGCGAGCCCGCTACCACGAGACCACCGAGGCGGTCTATTCAAGTAAAAGCAGAATTCAATGTTTCATATCATTTACTTCAAGACGATAACTAAGTTTGTGCATTTAGAGTGAAGTTAATTTCACAGGACCAACCAGTGAAAATGGAGGGGTAGAAATGAAAAACGTCAAAGGATAAATATACAAAAGGAACCACATTTTATTTAAGGAACGATAACCTCTGTTGTCGGGAATTGGAATTTTCCCCGTATTTGAGATCTCCTAGAGTACACAGACAAATCCTTCAGACATGAAACTCGCGTTATATGTGTTAATTACACTTATTTTAGAAAGAATTTAATTAGAAATGGAGTACATTTTATACTAGTATGAAATTCAGGAGTAGAAAATACAAACGTCAAAAAAACGAATTAAAACCGTTACAAAATTGAACTTCGTGAATTACAATTTTACAATGATTGAGATCTTCTAGAGTACACAGACAAATCGTTCAGATATTAAATGTTAATTATACTAAGTTTTATTATGATTTCAGAATGTTCTGAGGCAGGTTGTGATCACCATTGTCATAACGGCGGACGCGGACATTGTGTGGATGGCCACTGTCATTGCGCACCAAATCATCACCATGGTGGAGGAAATGGAGGAAATTAAATACAATATTTCACACTTAGGGGAAATTGAAATGAATTATAATACATTTGTTCAACACATGACTTCAAATTAATTTTTTATATCACTAAAATTATTTCCTAATATTTCTGATGAACATTCGATCATGAATAAAATATGAACACAGCAAAGTTATTAATAATAGCATGATAGATCGAGAGGGATTATAGATGTGTCTAATATTTTCTTATAACGGGATTGCTAACACCCCCTCCCCCCCCCCCCATTCCCCGCCCCGAACACCACCCCATTTCCAATATTTTATGTAGTATCTTGTTGTAATATATTCATTTATACGAAGATACTGACGATTTTTTGTTAGTTTATTAATAAATCAGATGGAGGTCTCATATTAAATTCTCTCTGTGTTGGTCTGAACAAGACCGGCAAGGCGAACTTGCTTCACAAAACGGTTGCTAAAAAAAAAAGTGTGAATGTATAAATGTCTATATGGCCAGTCTGAAAATTATGTATATGTACATCAACGTTTTAACTTATTATACATGTAATAATCATGTCGCTTCTGACAACCTTCAAATCAGCTACATGTAACAAATACCAATTTTTTATTTTCCATTTGAACGCGTTTGTTTTTGGAAATATGATTGGAGAAAGTCAGATTGCATTTGAATTCTGTTGCAGAATATTGTACAGTGTATTACAAAGACTTATCGTATTGAAAAATTAACTTTGAAAGTTAAAGTTTACGTTAATTCAGCATATAATATTTTCAGTTTAATCAAATTGAAAGATGATTCCATATCATTTCTGTGAAAATATAATAACATTTAATGTTCATAAATAATTACAATTACCACCCTTGGAACCTATTTCAAGGGAGATTACTATCTACTATTTTATATTACCTTGTAACAATTTACACATTCTGATGCAGCTTAACCTCTTCTTTTTACCTATTGTGCACACTCCTTTACATTTGTTGAGCCGACATTTTATTTTACAACCCTTAATAGAGGTCGAGGAACATCTTGCATTGGCAGCTTCAAAATCTAAGCAATAAATTTACACTACGAACTTTTAATTTTAATTATAATAAGAGCTATATTTATGGAATTTGACATTTCCTATATCGAGGCGCTCAGTTTTTATTGTCAGAGGCACCTGATATACCCTGAAAGAACTACAGACATTCGGCAGGAAAATTGGCAAAGTTTCTTGCAATTTGCATTAGTGGTGTTTTAGCTCATAAGTACACTAAAACAGGATTATGAGTAGAAAAAACTGAAATAAGCATTTCACAAACCCATCGGCCTCATCTGTGGACTGGTTGCAGGTGTTTCAGCTATCTAGAGTTTTTTTTTATATTGTCGGCCCTTGCATACACTATATGATTTTATTACCAAACATCGCATGATGTGTGACGCATGCTGAACAGGAGGTGTTTGCTTTGTCGACGCTCCAGGTTTCATTCCGTTTGAAACGACAGATTATTGTATGTCTGATTCTGGACTTGTTAGTGATTATTTTTTATTAATACTGGTAAACACTGGTGTTTTTTATCAGAACTCTCCAATGTTTACAGCCGCTCTCCAGTTGGTTCAACTTTGTTTGAATGAAAATATAAATGTTACCTCTATTAAAAAATATGTATGTTTATATATTCCTTTGAAAATAATATAAAGATATTTCATGACAGTGAATACAAATATAAGCATGTCATATCCAAATGAATACAAATACAAACATGTGAATACAAAGATGAATTTCTTACCTCCAATGAATATAAATAATATAAAGACCAAAAGCAGAACAGACCGCATTGTTACTGATCGATGAACTGAAAATGATTCAAAGAGAATGATGGTTTATGAATAAATGTAAATAAAAAATTCTGTCAGAGAATATCTAATGCCCCTTCAATTTCATTTTGTACGTTTTTGCTGTGTTAGAATTTTCACGTCTTGTCTTTTGGTTTCGGTCTTGTAGAATATGTCTTGCAGAGGTCTTTCTGCTTCGGTATTCTTTTCTGATATTTGTCAAGAATTCCTGATATTAAATATTATCTTGATTGTGTCCTAGGGTTTTGTTTGTTTTTCTAATATATGAGTTTGTTGTCGTGAAGTCGTGAAAGTCCGAGCTTTTTCTCATACAGCAACTTTTACGATGAAGAGCATCTATAAAAGCGCTGATTTTGTGTTCTGTCACGCGCATTGCATGAGTTGGTTTCTCATATTCATTTACCATAAGTCTTATGTTTATCTCATTAGAACATCTTATCGTAAGAAAACGTTACTTAGAAAATCAAAAGACAAAATGGTATTAATTTTTAGTTAAACTTGTACAAGTTGATTACTCGAGTTAAAAAAAATCATTATTGGAAAATCTTAAAAATCATGATGTGAAAAGTGTTCAAGTGCAAAACTACTTACTGATAAATTAAAGGCTGAAAATCAAAACTTAGTCCTTAAGATGCTCAAGTAAGTAAAAGTCGGTAGTTAAGTAGAATGATGTCAGTATATATAAACACTGTCATTTCATAAAAATGTATACTTTGAAAGCAGTTGTGGTATTTTGATGGAAAGATAGATTTCAAATAAAATCCATACTCACTGTTGTCAGGTTTATAATGGACCCTAGCATGTTATTGTATGAGAAGGTTAGGAGTTGTAATTTAACGTATTACAATGTTAATCTCTTTGATGACATGACAGGTGTTACTGCCGAGTTCCACACCTTACATTCATTTATAATATTTATTAAAATAGGTTATTATTTATTTGTCTTTTACACAAACGAGGATTGAGGATTGATGAAGGGCTCGTCATACAGTAAGGACACAAGCACTGTTGGGGGATGTACGCCTTTTTCCTATCATGCCTATTGTATTTGCAGTTGTCAACCATTGTTGTCTCCGATTACCATTCTGCACATGTCGAAATTCCTTCCTATGGTAAGGTATGGCAAGCCGTTTTACTATTTATTCTAACTTTAAGATATCTCATATAATATATAAGATATCTTATATAATCTAGTTTTTATAAGATATCTTATAAACTTTATAAGATATCTTATAAACTTTTTAAGATATCTTATATACTTTATAAGATATCTTATAAACTTTATAAGATATCTTATAAAATTTATAAGATATCTCATAAAATATATAAGATATCTTTAAAAGTTTATAAGATATCTTATAAATATTTTTTATATAAGATATCTTATATACTTTATAAGATATCTCATATATTTTATAAGATGTCTTATATAGTTTATAAGATATCTCATATAGTTTATAAGATATCTCATATAATTGATATGATATCTTATAAAGAAAATTATATGAAATATCTTAAAAATTATATGAGATATCTCATAAACTACATAAGATATCTTATAAACTATATAAGATATCTTATAAACTATATGAGATCTCTTATGAGGTTTATTAGATATCTTGAAGTTAGAATAAATAGTAAAACGGCTAGACATAGTAAGGCTATGTTTTGCCTTTACAAGGAAAAATATAAACATCAGTTATGACAAAAAATGAACATAACATATCAATATTTAGTATGACTACAATTAATATATTTGATTGCATAAAAAAATCGGTTATCTATTACCAGTAATAAGATTTTGATTATACGTTGTGATTGAATTCAGCAAATATTTTCCTACTCAAAACATTTTCCTTCTTTTAATGTTATTTTTAGGAATATACACATGTTTGAGTTGACTACTATTATAAAATGACATTTGTGAAAAGACTAATTCCATTGTCTTCCAAACAAAGAAAGTTCTAGGATCAATAAAAGTCAGTGGTAAATAACGAGTTCAGGTGTAGAAACATGACGACATGCTGATATATACTGATTAAATGACGGCTGCATATAATATATTACATCCTCACTTTAGTTCCGTGATTGTATTACTAGAAATGATGATCTCAGTACCGACAAGCATCGTTAGGACTTTCTTTATACCGTCCTTTAATTTGAAATTTTTTAGGTAAGTGACTGTTTTTAATTTTTGCTAAAGTCAAATCACCTATTCTTTTGATAATTGAGAAAGTAATATTATCAAACAAATTTCAGATTTTTAAGTTCTGTACCAGAGGAGAACACGGCGAAAATGGACATTATAACAGTAACGGGAGGATCAGGATTCCTTGGACAGCACATCATTAGAACTTTACAAGAAAAAGCAGATTATGTTTCCGAAATCCGAGTTCTAGATATTGTTCCTTATAAAAAATCATTAGGTGGGTTGGCTTTTATAAGTTAAGGCAGATTATATTTCACAAATCAGAGTTTTAGTGATTGATCCTTAGGAAGTTAGATTTTACAGAAAAAAGCAGATTATATTATAAATCATAGTTAGAGATATTTTTCCTTACAAAAAAGTGTTAGGAAATTACTGGCTTTTGTAAATGTAACACTGACTACATATACATTTTTGTCTTCCAGAGAATTACAACTATAACATTGAATAACCCATTATTGGGATAATATACATAAAAACAAAAGTTCATATCATACAGGAAGATGCAATACTATTTTCAATTTATCATTCTCAATCATAAATTCATTCGAGAGTGTAAAAACCTGTAAAATATATATTTTTATAAACTGACTATTTGCAGATTTTAGGGAAACCAAACCTGTTCATATGTATCAAGGAAGTATAACAGACTTTTCTAATGCTACAAATGCTCTAAAAGGAGTTCAGAGTGTCATCCATGTTGCTGGACTAATTAGTTTTGGAACATTTCCTGATATGGAAGGCATGGAAAACATAAATGTTAAAGGTCTGTAGACATGTTTTATAAATTTAGTATCGTGATTATAAATAATTCAGTAAATTATTCTATCAGTTTTTTTTCGAAAAATTGTATTTTTATTCATTTTCCTTATTTCCCTCATTTGTAACATCGGTAAATGAATATAGAAGCGACAAAACTGTGGGAAAACTTCGTAAGACTGACATCCAAAAGCAAGAACTAAAAATCTACGATTAGAATAGTCCGAGATTCATGTGAAGTCAAACGTTCTGTCTTGAAATTCCTGGGTAGCTCTAACGGCTCCGGCTAAATAGAAAAAAAGCAGACTATTTACCGTCACAGGACTACTATTAAAATCTAGGAAAAAATTATATGTAGCCTTCGACCTTCGTGAATGTAGTGTAAATCGATAAATGCAAGTTCTTAGTTTAAATTATTTTCATTTGCATAAAATATCAATCCGAATAAACAATAGAGAACACATCATATACATTTAATGCCAGGAATAAATTACAAGAACGTTTATAAATCTGTCTCACTAAATGTAGTTAACCTGTTCGTTAAAAGCATTATCCTGGTACTGTATGGTTTGGTTCCTCGTCCAGTTATAGTTAAAAGTAAAATTCATCTCTAATTTCAGGAACAGAGAACATTATAAAAGCCTGTTTAGACTGTAACGTAGAACGCCTAATTTTCTGCAGTACAGTGGACGTTGTGATTGGTCATAAACCTATAAACAACGGAGACGAGGCGATACCGATTCCAGAAACGTTCCTATTCCCAGGGTACCCAGAGACCAAATATAAAGCCGAATGTCTTGTTCTGAAAGCCAGTGGCCTAAAATGTAAAAACGGTAAGTTTATTTCATGAGGTTACAGTTCCACAATTAAAAAGTCAAAACCTTAAATGTTGCTTCAGAACAAATCTATTAAATTTATTTACTTGAATATCATGTTTACTTCAAATTACCTTGCTTCGACAATTTGTAATATATGTAGACGCGGTTTAAAAGCGAAATCTGAAATAAAAGTATCATCTTTTTCAGGCAAACCTCTGAAGACTATTGTTCTACGTGCTAATGTAATGTATGGTGAACTGGATCCATACTACGTTACAAACGGTTTACAGTCTGCTAAAAATAATAAAGGGGTATTGTATCAAATTGGAAATGGAACTGCCAAATTTCAGCAGGCATATGTTGGTAATACAGCATGGGCTTTCATATGTGCAGACAGCGCTCTTAGAGAAAACAAAGTAGACAGCGGAGAAATATTCTTTATACCTGATAATACACCTGTACAGAGTACATTTCAGTTCATGAAGATATTCTTAGAAAGTCGAAATCTAAGGTTGTCAAAATTCAGAATTCCTTATTTATTCGTTTATTATCCAATATTGGTTTTAGAATGTTGTCTGAAACTCTTATCGCCGAAAATTAAATTTAATCTTCCATTTTTAAGTTGTAGTATAAAGTATATCAGCATGAATCTGTTCTTTAGTGGTGTGAAGGCACGTGAAAAACTGCTTTATACTCCAATTTACAATTACTCAGAAAGCATTGTTAGGTCATTACCGTATTATGCTAAAATGAAATTAAAATGACTATACTTATGAAAAAAAAATTATGTCATTTTTACTATTTTTAGTTCATTATATTGTCCTTATGAAAAACATTTACAGTTAAAACGAGCACGTTCTGACCCTGTTATCTAAATTATGTACCGTCCACTCTAATTTTCAGTCCTATCAAGCGATCACCTTGTTGGTAATCATACTGTATTGTTTTTTATAGTGTGTTCTACATGTTCTATACACCAGAGTGTCAGGATAGACAAGGGGGAGGTTTGGGTAGCCATAAAACCGGTTTAATCCCACCACTGTTCAGTTTCTGTACCTAGTCAGACTATCCTGACTCTCTGTTGTGTTCACGTTTGTGTTTTGTACTCTTTTATGTTATTTTTTGTCCAGGGTCCTGTCAAATGGGTTGCCTTGATTGATTGGTATATCATTGTTGACCTTTCCTGTAATCACTTTGTCGTTTATTAGGAAGGACAAAATATTTCATACAAGACCAAAAATTCTATTTTCAAGAACCGAAGGTAAGCAGTAAAACAATACTATTCAATCTAACATTAAGGCAAAGATAAGACACGCGCATGTACCGTGTTCGAACACACCACCCCCGTCATTTGATAGCATGCTACCACGAGACCAGCGAGGAAGCTTTTGAAGCCGTGGAAGTTTCCGGTAAAAAAGTTTGAAATGAATTGGACTTTTCCCGTATTTAGACTTAAGATACCTTCTCATGCGTGTACATTACTTTTTTTTAATGAATAGCTAAATCTTTACAGACCACTGGTATTGATTTCGAGTTTCAGCGTGAAATTGTGGGGCAAATAATTAACGTAATTATTAATATTCTTTGCCTGTTATTTGTGATTTGTGGGTATTTCCTCGCATGTTTATAAAGCTTCAACTTCACTGACGTGTATTGATCGAAAGCAAATAAATTCAGCAAATCCGGTGCTAGGGGCAGTCTGGAGCTTTCCGTTTGACGAAGAACGGCATTACAATTATGTAAAAGCAACCTTACCAGTCATTCGTCGATAACTGCAAACAAATGGCTGGAAATGAATTCCTGCAAATAACTGGTAATGGTTTCATGTTGTCTTATAAAAACATAACACATGCAAACATTTCTTTAATTAAAGACCACTATCATGAAAAACTTGGCAAAATGAACTTTAAGATCATTTACAAACACTAATAATTATACTTCCGTAAGCAAAGCTGATGAAAGACACTACATACTTTATATAGAATTTGAAATCTGGGTTCAGTCAAAATCGTTGCCAAAATACAAACTAGAGGCTCTCAAGAGCCTGCATCGCTCACATATGGATTTAACTTTTCACCCTGAGCAGGAATAAAAGTTTAAAGTGTTCCAGTCAATTTGGCTGGTTTTTCTATAGGGTTCTATGTTAAACTAAGTTTAGCTGTGGCAGCCATCTTGGTTGACAATCCAGGTCAATGGACACATTTTTAAAAGAGAACCATCTAAGGACCATTACAGCTAAGTCTTATTCCAACTGGCTTAGTGGTTTCAGACAAGAATATTTTTAAATGAATTTTCCCATAGGATCCTATATTTAACTAAGTTCGGCCGTGGTGGCAATCTTGGTTGACAATCCAGGTGATCTGAAATCCTTCTGAAAGAGGACCATCTAAGGACCAATGCTGCCAAGTTCCAATAGGCTCAGTTGTTTCAGACGAAAAGATTTTTGAGTGAATTTCCCATAGGGTTCTGAGTTAAACTAAGTTTGGCTGTGGCGGCCATCTTGGTTCACAGTCCATGAAATCCGACAAATATCTGAAAGAGGACTTCCTAAGAACCACTGCTGCCAAATCTGGTTGCAATATGTCAAGTGGTTTCAGACAAGAAGATTTTTCAATGAATTTTCCATAGGGCCCTATGTTAAACTAAGTTCAGCTGTGGCGGCATTTTGGTTCACACCCTGGGTCATCGGACACAATTCTGAAAGAGGACCATCTTACTCAGCACCATGGCTACCAAAATAGTTCTAATTGGCTTAGTAGTTTCAGACAAAAAGATTTTTGAGAGAATTTCCCGTAGGGTCCTATGTTAAACTAAGTTCGGCTGTTGGGACCATCTTGGTTCACAGTCCACAAAATCCGACACAATTCTGAAAGAGGATCATCTAAGGATCATTGATACCAAGTCTGTTTCCAATTGGTTAAGTTGTTTCAGATAAGAAGATTTTTCAATGAATTTTCCCATAGGGCCCTATGTTAAACTAAGTTCGGCTGTGGCTCTAATACTTTAGTTTTTGAGATATAAGCCAAAAACTACAGTTTACCACCTATGTTCTATTTTTAGCCATGTCGGCCATGTTAGCAGGCGGGGTCATCGGACATATTTTTTAAACTAGAGATCCTAATGGTGCTTTTGGCCAAGTTTGGTTCCATTTGGCCCAGTAGTTTCAGAGGAGAATATTTCTGTAAAAGATAACGGTCAGGTGAGCTATAAAGGTTATGAACATTTAACAGTATTTTGAACAAACGTAAGTTCTAGTCGAGATAAAACAAAGGGACACTGGAAACATTGTGCGAACTCCATTTCATCAATACAAACTGCAATACACAATAAGAAGAATGAATAAGAATATTGGTAGTGGAATTTTGTTCCAGTATCACGTTTGTATTCTTCACTTTATCAGACCTATGTCAGATGGACATATTCCTCTTCAACAAATCTACATACCTATATATGTTGACTTTCTTTCTGGTTACTGATGAAAAAAAAACATAGCTCTGAAAACCTAATCTGACTGCTGTAGCATGAAAATGAGGCCAAAGCAATGTAAGATGGATGGATGATTATTGTTTAACGTCCAGTGGCAAGCATTTTATGAATATCAGGATGAGAACATGTCGATGATATGAATATGAACCCTGCTTACTAGACCAGCTGAGCAAGATTTTTAACGTGCTAGCTCACAAGGTAACATTCCACAGGACGACATATCACCCCACCCAGAAACATTATACTAACTGCGGGCCGACCAGTCCTATGCTCTTACTCCTAAATGCCTCCAGCTTTTATAAAATACCAAATTTAATGTCTTTGGTTTGACCCGGCTGGGTATTGAATCCACGACCTTCCGCCGACAAGGCAACCATGCTACCATGAGACCATCAAGGTGGTTCAATACGCAAGACTTTTGTACAATACTTTCAATAAACAATGTACCACATATTGTTGGATATAGTTACTGAGGAAGACTGAAATCATACCTGACAATAGAGTGTGAAAATGATGTCAAAGACATTTGATAATGCTTAACTGACAATATACAAATTGTGGTTATCATAAATGAGCAAAGATAAAAGGCCATTAAAAAGCTGCTGGATGTTGAAATGTTAAATCATTTATAGGAAATATGTGACAACACTTAAGAAGTTTTTTCCATTTTATTGTCTTACTGAATTCACATATATGCACAGACAACCATTTTACAACTCAAAATATAACATTTCATGAAATAATGACTCATATACATAATATAATGTACTATTTACAATTATATATACATAACAATATTCTATGATACATAATTAAATAAATTAACATTCCATTTATAATTGATTATCACATGATTTTATTATACTTAACAGTACAATGTACACATAGAATAATTAATGTTCACTTTTCAATCAATGTTTTACAAACAATATTCTATAAACATTAGATAATTTACTGCTACAGTATTGCACGCCCACTTATCTCCCTAATTCATAACATTTGGTTATTGTTAAATGTTTACAATGTGCTGATTAATTTCCAAATTTGGGGAATGTGATTCGATGAAATAGTCCCCGTATTCCGTATTAAGTGTATATTACACCATTTAGATAATCAGAATACACAAATGTATTTGAAAAATCTGTTTCAAACAAAAACTGGCTATGAAAGAGTTTGAAATTAGTTAAGAGTGCATTTTCTGGCAATAGCCAATACTTAAATATAATCAACTAGAATTGAACACACACATTAAGGAAATATTGGACGGAATCACATTCTTGAATTTTTTAAATAAAGCAGGATAATGTAAGTATTTAACAATTGTTATACACAAGAGAGATAAGCAGGTGTGTATTCTGGATTTAGAATTTTCTGCGGGATGTCAATTTTCTTTGTTAAAATGGAGTCTCTAATTTTAAGCAATGTAAATTATTACCTGTATTCTTTAGTGCAAATTTCTGAAAATCTACAATAATTCAAGAGAAATTAATGCATTTTGTTTCAGAGGTGTAAAAATATCATTTGAAATATCAATAATGAGAGTAAAATTACTTTGATTCTCAACCTGTTAATTTTGCATTAATAAAAACATCAAATTAATTTCTGAATTCACAGTTTCCAAAGAAATATTTCAAAATAGTTATTCCTGCAAAACTTCAACAAAAAATGGGTATCTTAAAAAAAAAACAAAACAAAAAACACACACACACACACTCAAATTTTAACATAACAACAAAACCTGATATCCATAACATAAATGAATCCACAGTATTTAAACAGAGAAATCATTATGAGATTTACTTTTAACAAACTAACAAACAAAATAACAAAATACTGGACATAAGGGTGGCCATCTCAAAACATGCTTAACAAAAACCAAACGAGGAAGAAATCATATTCCTCATAAAGCAATTTTGTTACAACATGTCAAAATTTCACACACTAATGGAACAACACAACTTAAATTTCAATATACAAAGTTATTAAACTGATTGATGATAATTTGTATATTCTATAAGTTTACCTTTAATCTCTTAAATTTGATTTGATTTTAGGTAAAAAAAAAAAACAGACATTTTAAGGTATTTAGACCATTATCAATAGTGATTAGGTTCCATGCAAAGTAACAACAACTTTGGTAATTATAGGCAAAGTTCATAAATACCTTACTTATATCATAGATGCACCACAGAAATTACTATGTAACTTAAAATTGGGAAAATTGTATTTATGCTTTAAATCCTTGGTTCAATTTACGTAGTTTCCATTAATTAATCATGGCCATCATCTTTTATGGTCTAAAAACCTTAGATAAATATGTAAAAACACAGGAATATTTAACAACAACAAACAAAGCCAGAACAAATACATTTTCTATCATAATAAATGTTCTTAAAATTAACATTTAAAAAAAATACAAGTTATTCTCTTTTCAAGCAGAAACCTGTCCGAGAAATTGTGTGCAGTAAAATTTGTCCCAATTTTTCAAACATTATGTAGAAAAATGCCCTATTATCAATACTGGTAGTTTAAACACAGACCCTGAAGAAATTGATTGTAACAATTATACATGAACTGCAATTAACTTTTTCATTATATGTTTTCAAATTTTTTTTCCCTAAGAAACAGTTGCAGTTAGGATACTGGTTCACTAAAGGATGTAAGAATTACAATCAGTCGTAACTTTTATATATTCAAAGGATTTACGATCAGTCGTAACTCTTACGACCTTTAGTGAAACAGTACACTGATTCAGAAATGCATGTTTTTTTTATCACAGATATATTTTAGAAAGACATGTTTTCACTTAACTTCAGTTACCATAATAATCTCTTTTGTACAAATTATACTGAATTCAAATATTTTATAGAATGTTCATATCTAACAAATAATAAAAAAAATATATAATAACCCTTTTCTACAGCATCTTCATGTAATAAATTTTACTGAAACCCCTTTTGTTACAATAATGCCCGAAACTCTGCCATTAGCCCGAGAAAATAAAATTCCTACATTCTCAATTTTTACATTTTATAATACAAGGATAATTTTACCAACTTTTTTTACTAGTCAAAATGTAAATATATCACACAAAAATATAGAATCCAGGATTATTTCTGTAAAAATAGCAGAAATGCTATACCAAATCCAAACAAGATGTACCGTGATCCATTGCTAACTTGTGATAACCCCACTTTTCGATAAGGTCAAAAAATAAAACAAAGTCGTCAAAGAGGAAGTTGATGTCAGCTTGGTCTGAAAACGTATCCCACAATATGGCGTACCTATAGAAGACATGTGATAAAATATCAAATGGCTGTGATGAGTAGTTGCAGAGAAAAGAGTGACGAAAATTTTTGTTATGGACCGACAGACGGACTGACATACAGAACCACAAGGGAGATAACGAGTGGATTGGAGATGAGTGGGTGGGAGATAGGGTGTGGATAGGAGATGGGGAGGGGGGGGTGTGAGATGAAGAGTGGGTGGGAGATGAGAATGTTGGATTTAATATTTTATGACCTTATACTGTAAACTACAAACAGGCAAGTACATGTAATGCCAAACATCCTAAATAATATGCTGTTGGTGTGACCAATGACACGAGCACAGCAATAGCCCTTTCCAGAAACTCATTTCTGGTTTAAGGATTCTGACCCTAAAATTATAATTTGAAGCAACTTATTTTCCTTACTTTACTTACTTCCATTTCCGGTGAACGATACTTTTTCTAGCCTTAGTATGTAGCACAATATGGCTATATTCGCTTTAACAAATAAATTCACTTTGGATTGCGAAATGGCTGCCCCCATTAAACAAAGACTTTTCTATATGACCCATATGCTCCTATACCGCTCGCTATTAATTCCAAAAAATAAATGTCAAAATAATGTTATAAAAATATTTCTGCTTTAAAACACCATTAGTGACTGTTACTATACCGTGAATATTTGTGAACTGTATTAAAACATTTTTTTCCTATTCAATGAGTGATTTCATAAAACATGGAAAATGGAAAAACTCATTATTATATTCATGGTCCACTGATTACTGTGGAATGATCAACCCACTTATTAAAAAAACTAATACAATATAAAATCTCTCATTTCTACCATTTCCAATGGTCATTGAAAATATAAAAGATCCACAGGTAGGTAGGCAAGTATGATCCACATTAAACCATTCTTAAAAAAAAATTGCATATCCTAGCAAATTTTGTGATACGCAATAGAAATCTAAATCCTTGCATAAAAAAGGACAAACTACTATGGTCAAACTTAAAACAAAAAACAAAAACATATAAAACAGATAGAAAATTTGGGACTGGCCAATAATAATCTATTTGAGACTTAATCCTTACTAAAATGAATTGATTATGAACTGATTAAAAACTTGATAATTATAAGTGCTATTTAAATCTATAAAATGCAGATCATTTGGTAAAATACACCACAGGATAAAAGCAAATTGAAGACTTTAACATCAACACTTATGAGAAATTTCATATGAAAGAATAAGGCTATAACAAAAACAGATACCCTTATTCTTTGTTTAGCATTTTTCTTTTTTTATCAACATAATTCTACCTTCAACAATAAATAAAATAAATAATGAGCAAGGTGTAAATGAGAAAACATTACTCATTGTCCCTAACCAAGTTATGCTGTGGATATTTTGATTTTCTCCCTGTTTACGTGTTTCAGTTTAACTACAACTCACTTTTATAGGGAACATCTCCAAATGTTCTTAAAAATGTTAATCAAAACTTATTAATGTGTCTTTTATTTCAATTACATTCCTAGCCTTTTTTTTTCCCAATGCCAAATTTTGCAAATTTTCAATTAACTTATTTTTGCATAAAAAATGAATTCACAATGATGAAATGTGACCTTGTTACATATCTGCAAGTTTAGTTTTCAATTCTGATAACTTTCAAGACATGAACTGAATTTTAGTAAAACCACAAGATTTTTATCAAGAAATCTTTTGCAGTATACCATACGACACTCAGTAAGCTAAAAGCGAGTTACTACTCCTTCTGGACAACATGGTTAAGGGCAGATAACTAATGTTTCTTAATACAATTGATTGAGCAAATGATGCTATCTGACTGGATAAAGCATGATAACAACTCACATTCAAATTAATGTAGGTTTAAATGTTAATCTGTCTTCAATACATGATACTTAACGTTCTAACACAAATTATTATCAATTGTTGTATGCATCGCCATCTTGTTCTTCAATCTGTACCTGAAATTACAAATACACCAAATATTATATCTTATTAAGATGACTTACTAATAACATATTTCCTGACAAAACTTTACAAACTGACAACTGCAGTTTAGTTACTGTAAATACTCAAATGTTATTGATTTAATGAAGGTTTACCCAGATTAAAATACACTGCACACTCCTATTTTAGACAATGTTTGATCCTTAAAAATATAGGGTTTAGGATTTTTATAAAATAATCCTTTTAAGTTTGATATATGGTTTTACATCTGTTTTTCCAAGGAACTAATGTGGGCTGTTGAGTATAGTGGCAGCGCTTTGTACAAAACATTGTGGTTCTACACAGTATAAGAAAAATACCTTTACAAATGGATAGTTTTACGCTAAGAAACAGTCTACTTTGACCAAAGGGCCTGCTTCTCCATAGTATAAGGCAATGTGTTATAGTCATATGGTTGGTCTGATGGCTGTGAAGCATTCCATGGTTTGGTTTTACACAGTATGAGACATTCTTAACTCTGGATGGTCTTTTGAGAAGAGAGGTAATCCCTCATACTTTGTACTGTTTAACACACTATGAGACAATGTCCTACCTTAATTAGTCCAACCAAAAGCTTCTAACGTAATGACAATATGACATACAACTGCAATTTTTGTGAATCTGGCTGACCTGTGTGACTGGATCTGGAGAATATGTTATTTGTTAGCTGTAATATTACATTCTATACAGACAATGTCTAAACCTTTACAAATAGATGCTGGATGTTAAGCTTGATAGCTAAAGAGCTGTCCCATTGTCTGCAATGACTGGCTCTACAGAGTCTGCGACAGTCTAACCTTTACCCTCATATGGAATATCAGCTTCGTAGCCCTATATCTGAACTCTGGGTCTGCATGAGACAATGTATTACCTGTACAAATGGATGGTCTGTAAGCTGAGCAGCTGTCCACCTAACCTCAGGATCTGGTTCTATACAGCATGAGACAGTGTCTTATGTGTACAAATAGATGGTCCATTGATCTTGTTTTACATAGCATGATATAATGTCTTACCAGTACATGTCCACGGTGTGTAAGCTGAGCAGCTGTCCATCTGACCCCAGAATCTGGTTCTACACAGCATGAGACAATGTCTTACCTGTACAAATGGATGGTCTGTAAGCTGAGGAACTGTCCACCTGACCTCAGGATCTGGTTCTACACAGCATGAGACAATGTCTTATGTGTACAAATAGATGGTCCATTGATCTTGTTTTACATAGCATGATATAATGTCTTACCAGTACATGTCCACGGTGTGTAAGCTGAGCAGCTGTCCATCTGACGCCCAAATCTGGTTCTACACAGCATGAGACAATGTCTTACCTGAACAAATGGATGGTCTATAAGCTGAGCAGCTGTCCACCTGACCTCAGGATCTGGTTCCAGACAATGGGACACGAAATCTTTGCCATCATGGCCAAGGTTATCAGGTATACTAGGAGTGCTTCCCATTCCAACTTTAAACATTATTTGATAGTTGTTTTCCAACTCATGCCAGGGTCTCTGAAAGATTGAATTACATGCATATTATGCAGAGCTTTGGTCACAGAAAAAATTCACAGAACAACCAAAAACAAGCTGAATGATTTGGTAAAAATAGAAAATACAATGAGACTTGAAAATTTATTTGAGATGCACATGAAGTTTCTGCAATTAAGGTTCAACTGATATACGAGTACTATGTAACCTTTTCTTTTGCTGTTAAGTACTTTTAAAACAAACAACTACATTTTAATAGTAAATTTATGACTTTCCATTGTACTTACTGTCGACACATATTTACATTTATTTCATATTGGATCAAATTTTTATTTTCAGTATTGTTTTTCAGGTTTTTTGGAAAATTTCAGTGGTATCAGTTCTTATCAATTCAAATATTTTTCTCTTTATTTATTTTTTGGTGTTTTCTAAGATTTTCAACCATACTTCCTGGGGAGGAATTTGGGATACACAACCTTTGACAGGAAAATATTCTACAGAACACTTTCATAAGAGCATATAATATGAACATGTACATATAAATCTTCGACGGGAATATTGAGAGCAAATCAATCTGATGGTTTTGACATAATTAAACTCTTTGAGACAAGCGTACAGAAATTCAACAAAGTTTTAAAAAAAATATAATAGGAGTATATATTTTGCCAATACCACCCCCTCCCCCTTCTAAAAGGGTAGAATGAAATGAAATGGTGTCTGTCTGGTATATTGTCATACAAGCTTAAGGTTTTGTTCTATCATATTATTTACAAAATGGATAAACAGCTGTACTACATGAATTGTTTTATAGTAACTTTTTAAATGATAAGCATACATGCATAAAAAATTATTTTTTTCCATTGTGTCAAAATAAGCAATTTGTTTGTTTTTAACAGAATAAACTTCTATAAATAGAACAAATCTTTCAATACCCTCTTAGCAGCATATAGAGTGAGCTCTTTTTTAAAAATATCTTGTACTATAAATGTATTGTTTAAAATGCAGAAAAATCAAATGTGTGGCTTCTCCTTTATAAATGTTTGAAATGTCACCAAAAAGGAAATGATTTTTACTGAAAAGTAGGCTAACACAATAAAAAGCCAAGCGTCTATCTCTTCAATAAAATTTTGTACAACTTCACAATTCCAGAATAAATGTTCTACTGTTTCTATATCATCTTCGTAAAAAATACAAACACGATTGTCTAAATTACTTATCTTTCATAGAAACTGATTTGTTACTATAATTCGGTGGTTAATTCTAAACTCCAACTATTGTAGCATTGTATTTTTTGTAACTAAAAAAGGAAGTTTGAAAATTTCTCTCCATTGTTTTCATTGAATTCTAAAAGTGTCCCCCAATTTTTCTATCCATTTGGAATGATATGCTGCATAAATACCTCATAAATACTCTAGTTCCCTTTGATCATTTTGTAATAGTTTGTATAAATGATGGAACAAAGGAATATGACCACTTATAATCCCCAGGGCTCAGTTGTTCAAAAGTTACTCACTTTTTTCACTTTCCATTATTTCGATTAAATAATATTTCTGTACAAAATTTTGCATAGACACACAAAGTCATAAAATTAACCCATCAGAAAATTTTTAGTCCTTAGGCAGTACCAAAAAAGCGAAAATTTGAAACTGGAAATTGTAGTTAACTTATGAACAACTGGGCCCTCAGATGAATATAATCTCACCAATCTAGAAAGTGCTGATATCACACTATTGTACATCATTACATTTACTGAATTATCCAAATTATAGAATTGGTGTAAAACATTATTCGATTCTCTTTCTTTGGCAGACACTGTATCTATACGATAATTAAAAACAAGGAAACAGGGGAGACAATACCTTTCCTGTAGCCATCTCATACACCACACATCCTAAACTCCAGATATCTGCTGCTCTACCATGTCCAGCCGATCCACTTTTTGTGATTACTTCAGGAGCCATGTAAGCTGAAATGTACAAATTTATATGATATTTGTGTATTAAAAGTGACCGCTGTGAATTTACTAATTTATTCACTTAAATCGATACCAATCAATGATAATTCAACATACACATATTAGGTATTCAAATTAAAATTTTCAGGTTTTTTATTCTTTTACTCCTTGTTTTCTACAGATCCTGTACACCATTAAATGCTTTCCTTGCTGAGTTTTAGAAAAAATATTTAACTTTCAACAACAAAATTTCCTTAAAATCAATAATTTTAATCTTTTGGTGTCAAATAGACTGATTTTCAGCGTTGTGGTCTCACTGACATTTACCTCCTCTATCAAAAGATAAATTTAATTATACAAAGGCAATGAAAAACCCATATTTGTTTACCTGTTGTCCCTACTATATTATTGAACTCTCCTGGCATGGTCTGTTGATTTTTAAGCTTGGCTGAACAACCAAAATCTCCCAACTTAAGACAGTCTTCAGAGGTCAAGAAAATATTAGCTCCTTTAATATCTCTATGGACAATGTTAAACTCATGGAGATGACTAATAGCGTTGAGGATTTCTTTTGAATAAACAGCTATTAAATGTTCTGGTAGGTTCATCTTAGCAGCTTCTTCTAATGTACCTCTGTCACAATACTCCATAAATATCAACATTTCATCCTGAAAAAATACCAAAAATTTAAGTTTTCCCTTCTAATGTACCTCTGTCACAATACTCCCTAAATATAAACATTTTATCCTGAAAAATACCAAAAATTTAACTTTTCACTTCTAATGTACCTCTGTCACAATACTCTATAAATATCAACATTTCATCCTGAAAAAATAGATTTTAAGTTTTCACAAAAATTTTATAATGAATCATGTGTTAAGTCTTATTTCATTTACTGTAAATTCAGAAATTACTGTATCCATTTATTATTGCAAATAATCAACAATCGGCAATAATATGAATACTAAGTAATAAATGTACATGCATTGTAATTGAATATTACAAGCAAAAAAATTAAAATATAAGGTTTAATTATTGCAATGTTCACCATGTCAAATTTTTTTGCATTACAAAAAACATGACATCAATTTCTGAATTTAAACTATAAATCAATATAGCATGCTTTCCCTTTTTAGTAATTCAATTGTAAAATATATGAAGCTTATAAGAATATTTCCCAATTACTGAATGAAAGTATTAATTACTTTAACCTCTTTTAAAAGATGCAGCTTAAATGAACAGAAAAAGAATTTTAACACAAAAATGACTACTTTTTGCACCAATCTTACCCTGTGAACTTCAACACCATAATATCTGATAAGGTTTTTGTGCTGAATCCCTTCAAACAAAACTATTTCATCAGCTATTTCTTTCAGTGCCTGATGATCATTAGCTTGGAACTTCATCTGTAAGGAAAAGAATCATACACATGAAACTTGATGCGAGCCTCTATAGAAATACTGAATGGAATAATTCAATTTATATGAATCTGGCACCGTAGGTAAGGACTATGAAATTAATTGTATGCATAATACTCTAAAATACACAAAAACTAGAAATGAAGTATGCCCCCACTAACAGTTGATAATTATGGACAAAGTTGTTTTGTTAGTTATTTTTTTTTTAATGAAGTGTGGCTGTAAGACACAAATGATGCCCCCACCTGATCATAAGAAATTATAAACAATGTAGCTCGTACAAAAAAAGTCAAACTACCTGTAATTTTAAGAATACTTGAAAAAAATCAAAATCCTGTGGATAGGGCACCTCCATTATGGGCATAAACATCCTACAAAATATTAAAGCTGTAGCTCCACAAAACTGTAGAAGATAGCCGGACAAACCATGTATCTATATCAGGATAGTCGGACAGATGGACAGACCAACGGACAAGGGTAAATTATGCCCCCCCCCCCCCCGACTGTTCATCGCGGGGGCATAAAAATCATGTATACTGATTATTATAAACTGAATTTCATTAAACTAGTGAGACACAGTACAGGCTGAAATGCTATTTTTAGATATTCAAGATAACTGGCAAAACCAAAACAAATATATAAAATTCCCAAGCCAAAGCATGAAAAGAACTGAATTAGTTCTATCATTGGATATCTGATAACTGGAGTGCCGTTTCATATTCCATAACTCTATAAATTTCAACCTTCTTGCCATTGTCCCTGAAACAAAATATTATTGAAAATTAATTAGATAGTGAGGCCTTTTTTAAAAAACTTTTATGAAAACTGAAATAAATTTGGTGTCATTTTTTAGAACTAACCTCTTTCATGGCCATCAGGTCACCAGTATCCATGTTGACGGCTGAGTACACCTTGCCAAACTGACCTTCACCTGTAATTAACATAAAAGATGGTTAGTTTATTTCAATATTAAAAGTCATTTTTCTTTGCTCTTCATCTTCCAGTAAATTTTATATTCTACTAATGGGCTTTGTTAGTCTTGTGTTTTTTTTTTTTAACTTTGGTTCATTTTTATGTCTCGGAGTTTAGTGTGGCATCTTTGCTGAACTAGTATGCATTATTGTTTAGGGACCAGCTGAAGCCTGCCTCTAGGAGCGGGATTTTCTCGCTGCGTTGAAGACCCATTGGTGGCCTTGGGCTGTTTTCTGCTCTTTGGTCAGGTTGTTGTCTCTTTGACACTTCCCCCTTTCTATTCTCTATTCTATTTCAAAACCACTGTAAACATTTTTTCTTTTCAAACAGCACATATGTGCAATAAATTTCCATCTCATAATTTAAAGAACTACTGTTTACTGAATAATTAGTTAAATTTACATTTAAATGTTACAAGATATGTCTTGGGCTTTGATATATGTGGAGTCAGTTTTTAACAAGTAGTAGCAGCAAAGTAAGAAAAGTATAATTACTTTCATTCAGGACATGAGATTTTTCCAGCTCTGGACCTAAGACAATGAGATGGATTGTGTCTCATTACAACTTACCTATTTTCAGACCTCTTTGCCATCTGAAGTTGACACGTCGTACATTTATTCTATAATCTGTATCAGTCTTTTTACTAATTTCCCTACCAATTACTCTCTGCTCACGTAACTTTTTTGTTCGTTCTTCTTCCAATTTTTGTATTTTCTTTGTAGCTTTTTCTGACATTGGTATGATCTCATGGCTGAAGTCACATGAACCGCCTATAAAATTACATTACAACAAATTTGTTCTGGAAAGTTCAAAATAAGTTTTTTTATCCTCTGGAATTAGAATAAGTAATCAAAACTTCAAAACCATGTAGCTTCTCTTTCAATTATTAGTGCAAAAATATTATGCTTTCTTTCATGTAGACTGAGAAAATGATCAAACACAGTACTATAGGTAACAAACATTGCCTGCATGATATTTCTATAGCACAACTTCAGCATCAATATAAATTTGAGTTACTTATGATATTTACAGTTGATAAACTTTTACAATCCTTTAAATTCCTCAAGCTGACTTTACCCAAAGTAATTCAATTTTCTATTCAATACAATTTATTTTCTACTACTTACAATGTTGGATATTACATTTTCATATTTAGTGGAATGTGTACCTGAATTTTTACTTGAACTATTAAAGACTTTAGTCTATCTTATATTTGATAAGTACTTGTAACAAGACAAGAAACTTTTATTACTATGAGTTTGTTTCCTTTTTCTGATGGACATAATGTCATATTGCATTTACAAATAATTCAACCATATTTTGATCTAAGATGATCAGAGAATTAAAGAGAACTTATCATGCAATTTTAAAGTTTATAGTAGATTTTACAGGTTGCTATTTTTCTTTAAATCAAAACATTTCAGTAAAGCAAATCATGCATTGTATTTAAAAATTTAAATATTTCAAATAATATATAACCAAGAAAAAATGAAAGAAATTATTTTATCCTTCTATGACTTTTTGTCAAAAATAAATTATAACTCAAACATATTGCTACTTTTTTTAATAGTATATATAGTTATATAGCAGGAAAGCTAGATAAAGCAGATATACAACTAACTACAGAGTACATGTACTAAAGGACATGCAAATTAACAAAGGTTCCTATGAAAAGGACATGTGTACAAGCCTTATCTGACCATTCTTTTTTCTTCTAAAAAAAATCTATTAAATTCTGTAATTTTTTTAAAACATATGAATGACAGAGTAGGAAAATTATCTTAAGGTAGGGGTTCTTTTAAAAGTTGTCGAAAATAAAAAAAAAGAAAAAAAAAGCATCTGAATTTACAAATAAATTTAAAAATTTAAAATCGCATTAAGCAAGTTACATTCCATCTTACCTAAACTTCCTGAAAAATTTGAAGTAAAACAAAATAACTTGAACTATAGAACGAATACTTATAACATACCAACACCCTTTGTAAGAAAAAGAATAATTATTGAACAATGTTTTATCATAGCCAACAGCTAAGCATTTCTAAAAGTGTAAAAATTTTGGTGGAATTCTGTAACAGAATTCATATAATAATTTTCTATATTATACCATAAGGAATGCCCATAATCCAAATGCATATATATATATAACTTTACACATGTAACATTTTTTTCCTTTTTTTTTACGAACATTCTAAATTATTTTTGTTATTCTAGTATATATATATAAATTTGTGCAATCTACCTCTACTGCGACGACGATGAGAAATATCTAAAATCAGACCACCATCCTCCCCATCGTAAATACTGGTTTCTATCTCTGGCATAGATTCTATAGAACTGCGCTTGGAACTTCCTGAAATTCATTGCTAGCTGTTTAGTTTTCTATTACTTAAGTTATTATCTCCCTTTTTGCATGTCAGCGACTTGGGAGTTCTTTTAAAATAATTGTAATCAGATGTTTAACTGTTGATACAGAAGTATGACTCGCAGTCATGACAAAAATAACATTTCTTCAATGATAGATTTTCTGTAGAAAAAGTACTAAAATTGATTAGCTGATCCAATTTCTCAATTTTAAAAGAACTCCAAAATATTTTCATACCTTACTTCATTCAGATAACATGGTTGTTAAATGTTTGCTTCAGGCAATACCCATTCTCCAGTTTATTATTATTTGTTTTATTTTGATTCCTATATACATGTATATATCTCTTTATTTAAGAAAGAAAATTTTATATTCATGAGAGTTTTATCCCATGCTAAACACAGGATACAAAACTGAAAACAAACCATGAAAAATATAAAAAATTAGTTACAGTAATGTTGGAGTTTGTTGAACATTTTACCATGGGTAAAATAGTATTATGATTTTAAACTTAAGGTCAAATAAGAATTAAAATTTTATTGAAAAAATCAGTAACACAGCTACCTATACAAACAAATTAGCTATGCTACCAAGTTTTCCAACATTAGCAAAAATCATTCTTAAAAAATACAAAGGAAGGAAGGAATGGATATTGCCATATATTTAAAGAGTTACTAAACAACATTATATGCATGTAAGTGACTACACACTCTGTTTATACTAGCAGCATAGAACTGAGCAGTACATGCATGTGAAATACTACACTGCACAGTAGATATTTAATTAGTAAAAAAACAATATATAACTGTGTGAGGTGAATAATTATCAAGTAAAACTGCCTAGTTCAGTACTACATGTTCTTGGTAAATTTTATAAATTCAGTCCAATGTTATGACTACTTTTACAGGTCCGAACGAGACTTTACCCCCCAGTAATGTTTTGCAGTATGATCGGCATAGTTGAAAATGGTAAATAATGGCGTATTTTCTCCAAGACAGTTCAAAGAGAGAAATTTTCTGGGAATAAACAATAAATTTACAATTTTTCTCATTTTTTTTGTAAAAGGGAATAAACTGATTTCTGGGAGTGTATTAGTGTCAACTTCTGGACATTTGGTTTGAAAACTACTGGTACTGAATAGAAAGAGGTTTTACTTGTACTGACAGAGGCTGTGATGAATTTTACATCACCGTGGGATGATCACCACAGAAGATTGCAAAAGGTTTGGTCAAAACACTCTTATATTCGGGAAACTGTATAATTTGGGTTAATTGTAATAAAATACTTAAAAAGTTAGGATTCAAATTAGACAGTTTCCAATATACAACAACATCAGAAATTTCTCAGCAGTGAAGCTATGGTGAACACTGATACAACAAAATCCACAAAATTAGATTAATAGTATAAAAACATTTTATTTTATTAAAGTGATACATGGCCACAAAGATCCCTATAACAGTGAAATGTGTGTTACATTACAAACATTTAACAAACAAGCTGGGTCAGATTTAAATTAATTTTAGCACAGTTTAAAAGTAGTAACACAATATTTTATTAAACTTCCAGAAAGAAGGGAATGAATTGACATCAGATATATATTTCTCTTCAATGTAACTTTAATATATTTTTCTGCTCCTTATTCATAGTCCAAAATAAGATTTTGAATAGACTAGGTAACCAGAGAGCCAATAGTCTCCTATTTATAATTTACTGGTATGTAAATTCAAACCACTTTTGTTACAGGCTTCTTAAATCTCTAGCGATATGATAATTTTCATACCTGACAGATTGGTTATTTTAACAATGAGAAAGTGTAAAAAATTCTGTTTCCTTAATTTTTTTTATTATATATGTCAATGATGAAAAAATATGAACCAGGAACCCTTCTTAAAATGTTTCTCTTTCAATATGTTTTAACTGGATAAACTAACCAAATATAATTTTCAGACATTTTTTTTCTCAATAAATTTGTCAAGTCACTGAGAACATTGCAGATTAGAACCACACTGATAAACAATTGAAACAATTATAATAAATATATTTTTATGGTCAATTAACTGCAATCTAAAAGACATGTTAACTCAAAGTTGATAAAGCATTCTTAGATTATAAGATTTTATTCAAGAAAGATAATTTCACTGCATAAATGGTATTCAGACGAATGACAGGCCTCCTCATATCAGAATCAGCAAAATAAAAATCATTTTTTGGGGTCATTTCTTACTTGTATCTGAACCAGCAGAAAGAGGGGAGCTAACTCCATCAGGAGCTGACTTAGATGATATCTGAGATGTTGATCTTTTGATTCCAGTGTCATTATTTGGCCAGGATGGAAACCTCATATAAGATCTAATGGCTCCTCCTAAATCAGAACTCTGAGATCTTGTGGCATGCATTGACCCTGAAAAAATAAAAGATGATTTCTGAGTCGCTTTAAAGACTGATTATTGGTGCATCTAAAGGAATTTTCTAAGAAAAACCCTATCCTATCAACTGAAACTATGGTGTGCATTTTTACCAAATATACAACAATTTTTTAATTTAATAAAATAATGTACAATAAAGGATAAAAGTTTTTATTTTTAAATTACTGGTACAATTATTATTTATCACATATTTGTCACAGACAGCTACAGAGGCTGACAGTTATAGTAACATTATATAGAATGTAATCTCAGACATACATGTAGGAACCTTTAATTTTTACATACTGTCAGAAAACAGTGACCATCACAATCATCTGTTGCTATTACACTGATATAATGAGGATGGGTTTCATCTGACATAGAAGTTACAATCAGCTGATCTTATAAATCTGATTTACTCACCGTAATGTAGAATGACAGGGATATTGTTATAAGCTGCTATTTTTGCTCTAGAAATACTCACAGGGTTCCCACAAAAAAAATAATATCAAATTCAAGGACTTTTCTAGGTGTTTTGCAGTGCTTTCTCATGATTTTCAAGGTCACTTTTGTGGTCAAATGTCCCGCCATTTTGTCAGTTTTAAATATAAAACAAAACATGCTTACAAGATACTGTTGCTTAAAACGATCAAAAGATTACATACAGGAGACGTAGTCGGATTCAATGCGAAATTGCCTTTTGTGTTACCCTTTATAAAGCAACAGTAAGGCAATCAAATAATGATTTCTGCATGGTCACAGTAATAATGCGAAGCGGATCGAAATAATGATTAACGAGGAAAAAAAAGGAATCCGGTAAAATCCAGGTTTTTTCCCGGATTTTTGCGATTTTTCCGAATTTCAAGGACTTTACAACGCCTGGAAAATTCGAAATGGAATTCCAGGTCTTTTCCTGTTTTCCAGGTCGTGTGGGAACCTTGTACTCACCGTGTGTTGGACTAACAGGAACATTACGATCTGCTGTTCCAATGACATGGGATATACAGTTATTTATACTGTGCTTCAAATCCTACAAAATCAACAGATTAAAAATACAAACAAATTACTACAAAATACATTTTCAAGACCCAATGTCCATTGGTATTTCAAAATTTAATTTCAATATACTTTCAACACTATCAAAGATCTCTCTCTATTTTGATTTATTTAGTTTATCAGTCATGAATTGACTTTAATCCCTGCCAGCTGATAATATCGGTAATCAGTATTGTGGAATCTGTGAGAGGTGATGTAAAGTAAATTATTGTTTTGTATTGATCTTTAAATTTCTCTGTAATTTTTAACAAATTTTCACTGATTTCATCAGGTTTCTCAACAGACTCGCCCTACTAGCTTATCTAATAAAAAGACTGATAAAGTCAGTAACAGAAAACAAATTATATTATTCTATATTAAGTAACATTTGTTGAAATTTACTGTTTTACAGTGAGAAAATTATTATATAAAATACTTGAAATTCTTGTTCTGTTAAGCCAGCTAAAACAACAGGTTGGCAGGCTACTGTAAGAAAATCCAGTCCATGACTCGCCCATCTACAATATAGCATTTACTTGTTCAATGTATCTAATATACACAATTTTATGAACAACTTTGTTTAATTCATGTCGAATCTCAGCCAGATGATAAAGAATTATATTCATAATCTGCAATGACATTTCATTTTTGATTGGTCAATTTGAAAAAAAAAACATTTAGATGGAAACTGTTTGACCAAGGACTTTAAACCTGAAATGAAGCATCTATAGGAAGGTCGCTACAAAAATGCCCTGATGCATATCAATCGACATGTCTAAATCTTGTTTTTGATAGTAAGAATACCAAAGTATGTCCTCCGTTGAACCGTTTGGATGGACAGAAAGGTGGGCAATGCAGGTTGTACTCATTTCCAACACATTAAATGTACACAATTTCAACATTACTGTATCAGAAGAGTATTCTAATTTTCTCATTTTATTCTTGAGGTTGTTCGAATATTTAAGATAATTAAATACACAGAGCATTATATTCCTAAATGTGAACAATTCCTTACTTTGGTCTCATTCCCCGACCTTTATCACACTTCTCCATCACGAAATGCATCCACTGTTTGGCAAAGCCGACCAACCGTGTACCAAGTTTCTGTCGTGATTCTCCTGTGACTAGTCTCGTTACTTCTTTAAGGTACTGAAATGTACAATATATTTCTTCTATTATTAGTAATTTGTAATGAAACTTTTAATTTCACATGCACAATTATATGTAGAAAGTTTGAGTGGGGGTATAAAATTTAATAATAAATCTGGTATCTTTTACCTCAAAGCCAAAGTTATATCCTTTCAGCATTGTTTCCCTGTAGAGCTGTAATAAATGATACTTCTCGTTGTCTTCCAAATCAGCTATGTCTTCAAAGTTGAGCTTCTGGTCCACTTGTTTTATGGCTAACACAACTTTCTCTTGTAACTCGGCTGCCGATGACTGAAAGAGTATATAGAGGTTAAAACATAGCATACATGTATGTGTCTCAGTAGTATAGTAGTTATTGGACGATTTTGATGCAAAAACACATTAAACTAACAGAACTTAAAAGTTTGTTCATAGGGATTTCACCCCCTCTTGGATCTATTGCCTTTATCACGGGACCCAATTTTTAATTGAGAGATAAAAGAAACTAAGAGTGAACTCCTGACCTTCTACAGAAAAACTAGTGAAATAAGACTGGAGTTGAACACACCTTGCCATGAGTTCCAGTACACAACTTCAACATTTACAGACTTGTGATTATTAGTAGAATTATCTGGAACACAAACCCACAACATAAGTATACATATTTTCCATGATTAAAATGCTGCTTGGAGGCAACAAAGTTTTGCTGTATACTACAGACTGTGTTTACCTTTAATTCTTGTAGAGATTCTGCTATAGCTTGATGGCAAGATGTCTGTTCGTTGACAAGTTCAACAGTCTTTCCAGCATGCCCTTCAAATTCCTTCCTCTGTGTCGTCAAATGGCCAGCATTTATGACAACCAGAAGTAAACCTTGTACCTAAAAATAACAGGTAACCAACACATATTATTGCAACCAAACATTAATATGTTGACATTTTCTTACTACTTTGTGTATGCATACATATGTCTTTTATTTTGCATATTGGAATTTATTTCTCATGCAATATTGCATCAGTAAAATATTTACATGTATTTGAGGTATGTACTCTCAGTTTTTTATATAGCTTCATGAGAGAAATTTTGGCAATGTAAAAAATTATATTATTTATACAGTCCACTAGCTTTTGTTAATAACCATTAACTTTCTGAAGGAGTTCACTTTGTCAATTGTGAGCTTTTAGCATACTGCAGAAGACCTAAAACTGTTTTTAAGTTAAAGAACTGCAACAAAACATTGTTCACTTCTTTTTTTGTGTTATGTTCTTATATTGCATGGGTAGTTCTTGACATTTATTAGAAAACCTGCCGTAGGAATAAAAACAATTGATATATTAGCTGAGGAAACATCATTAAAGGATATATAATTTACCTCGATGTGAGACAGAGCTATAGTTGTTTCAGCCGTTGGTTCAACCTTGACAGTGTTCCCATTCCAGATGGGACATTCCGGTTTCTGATCTCGTCCTCCCTCACATCTAACCATCAGTAAATAACCTTCCTCTTTATGACCGTCATCCTTTGACCTTGATATGTCCTCACGTCCACAGGTCACGTTCAACAACTGCAGTATGAGTTGTTGATTGTCAACAATTTTCTCAGGAATTAACATAAGATAACCTGGATTTAAAGGTGCCATCACCTAAAATAATACAGAAAATGTATATTTAATATGTGTATCGTCTGAGAAAAGTTTCTCTAGTTTTACATGTTCTTGTTACTTTAATAATTATAGATTTGAATGAAAAAAAAAAATGATATTATTATAACAAATGAAAACGTAATTCAAAATTTGTATGATTACTGATAATTTCTCTTACCATTGCATGGTTAGACTCCTTTAATCTGTCCAAGAGATCTGCAGTGTTCACTATAATGTTGAAATCTGCTGCTATTTCCAGATCCTGATGGAATAAAATATATTTTAATATTGTCCAAAGAATAAATAGAAAGTAAAAAGAAGAAAAGAAATTATACATGTAAATCTTTATTTACATACTGTTTTGTCTGCTCTTTTCAGGACTGGTTGAACTACAAATATATGTTTTAAGGATCACTTTGACTAGTGATGCTGTATGCAAAGCTCACTAAGTTATACCCTCATATTCATTTTATAGGACAAAGTATTACAGCATAAATCATCCATGTGCAGACCATTTTTCTTCAAAATTCAATTCTTTTTTTCACGCTCTCTTGTTGAGGTCAACAATGTTGTCAAATATCATTTAATTCCTTCAACAAATTAAAAATTTGTGAGCATCACATGACTTTGTTTATTTTGATACAGAGTGTGTAAATTTGAACTAAGTTTTTGACCTTGCAGGTAAATGATCAAACCTTTTTCATGATAAACCCTCTGGTGGCAGTCCACAATATCAACATTAAATTCCTTCAAGGCATTCAAAAGTTGTTAGATGGACACAACTTATCTGTTTGGATATACGGTATATGAAGTTAAACTATGTTTTTGTCATTGACCTTGAGGTTAGATGATTAAACCTTTTACTAGACAGACCCTCTTGTGATGGTCAACCACATCACCAAGCAGGGTTCACCACACTTCAAAATTTTAGGGAGAAGAGACTTCTTCCTTGCAACCAAACAGGAAGAAGTGTGGACCTGACCGGGAGACTTCTGAGAGAAGTCAGGAATCATTGCATTTTTTTTGTGCCTGTTTTGAACCCTTATTTAAGTTTTTACTTTATTTCATCTGTCCATGTCATACTGTGGTTTGAATTATATGATAGAGGCAATAAATTATCATAATTTTAATTTGGCCTTTGGTGTACTAGCTAAATAAAATGAGATGAAATAGGAACTGTATTGGAGGTGGGTTCAGCATTCTGTTTTAATTAAAAATTTGGTCTTATTTTTCATTTTTCCCTATAAAAAATTGTGTATTTTCAGACCTTATGATAGAATTATTAAAAAATGGTAAAAATTGAGTTTTGGATAGGTGCAAGATGAAAGTGACATGGATTTGTTTGTCTATTGAAAGGTACATGTAGCTGAAAATTTCTGAGATGTTTAGCTAAAAATATTTGAAGAGTTATTTTTTTCATTCTTTATTTCTTTCCATTTTTCTTTAATCTTTTTTAAAAAATTATTCTTTATTTACAATAGGGGCATTATTCTGTATTCTTTTCACCCCATCCAATTAACCTCATCAAAAGTCTAAGAAATTTTAATGCCCATATGGTGAATCCTTTCATTCCTTTTATCTGTTCCATTATGTTTAGTTTACAATTTTCTCTTTCAAATCAATTCTTTATTGTTAAAATTTGAATGTTGTCAGTTAACACCTAACTGTGAAGTAATTAGAGAAAGGGAGACAAATATATTTTAAAAGGCGAATTATCTCCCTTTGCGATAAAATGCTGCGATAGTAGAAAATGTTTCCGATTTTGCAACTTCTTGCTAATAAAATGACAGATTGTAGAATTACCGATGTTGTTACAAAATCAAAGTTTTTGATTATTTCATCACAAGATTTTCCTTTACCCTATGAAAATTTAACAAAAATCTAAAACCAGAACAGAGACAAGTCAGAAATGATAGGACGACTTCAACTTCGCGTTTGGGGTATCCTTAGAGCGATTTCGTCTTTTAAAAGGCAACTTTTCGCCCACTTTGCCTAGTTTGGTGAGCCTTGACCAAGTATCATTTAATTGCTTTAAGTCATTTAAAAGTTCTCAGCTGGACACGACTTGCAGAGACAGACAGACAGACAGACTGACAAAGTGATTCCTATATAACCCCCTGAACTTCTTTCATGGCAATATAATTAAAATTTGATGGATTATGATCGTTCATGACATGAAAGTATGGATAAAAAATGATAATATTCTTTAAATAACAAAACTCATCAAATTACATGTGCAAGACAGAAAACAAAATTTTGTAAAGATTTTATTTTGATTCTGTAAGCTTATAAATGTATTATAATTTTCCATAAACAAGATGTAGTGTGAGCCATTGCTCACTAGTGATATCCCCGCTTTTTGATAAGGTAGAAAAATAAACAAAGTCATCAAACAGGAAATTAATGTCGCCTTGGTCCTAAAAAGTATTCCACAATATGGCATACCTATAGAAGGGTTGTGACAAAATATCATCAGCTCTGACAAGTAGTTGCAGAGAAAAGTGTGACAAAAATTTTTGTAACTGACGGACGAACGTACGGAACCACAAGGGAAAAACAGTATACCCTCCTATCCTTCGGAGCAGGGGTATAAATATCACCCAATGACTTCATTACCTTCCTTAATACTTTGGCAAATCCTAAAGCTTTTGTGGCTCTTTCTCTTGCCTCATTAAACAGCTTCTTACAATTTCTTGATGTCTGTTGAAATGAATGTCTGAAATGCAAATAGTTATGATCAGTATATAAAGAGTATAAAACATGTTGAATCGCTAGTGTACATTTTCAATCACAAGAGTTGACACACAAAAATGTCTCGCCTGTCGTGCATTTCTAATGAAAGTAAATGCTATCAGACATATTGCATACAGTATTCGAAAAAAACAGGCCAAAATACAAAAACTTAACTATAACCACTGAACTATGAAAATGAGGTCAAGGTCAGATGACACCTGCCAGTTGAACATGTACACCTTACAATCCTTCCAAAAATTAAATATAGTAGACCTATTGCATACAGTATTCGAAAAACAGGCCAAAACAAAAAAACTTAACTATAACCACTGAACCATGAAAATAAGGTCAAGGTCAGATGACACCTGCCAGTTGGACATGTACACCTTACAATCCTTCCATAAACCAAATATAGTAGACCTATTGCATACAGTATTCGAAAAACAGGCCAAAACACAAAAACTTAACTATAACCAATGAACCATGAAAATAAGGTCAAGGTCAGATGACACCTGCCAGTTGGACATGTACACCTTACAATCCTTCCATACACCAAATATAGTAGACCTATTGCATATAGTATTTGAAAAACAGGCCAAAACACAAAAACTTAACTATAACCACTGAACTATGAAAATGAGGTCAAGGTAAGATGACACCTGCCAGTTGGACATGTACACCTTACAATCCTTCCATACACCAAATATAGTAGACCTATTGCATACAGTATTCGAAAAACAGGCCAAAACAAAAAAACTGAACTATAACCACTGAACCATGAAAATGAGGTCAAGGTCAGATGACACCTGCCAGCTGGACATGTACACCTTACAATCCTTCCATACACCAAATATAGTAGACCTATTGCTTATAGTATCTGAGATATGGACTTGACCACCAAAACTTAACCTTGTTCACTGATCCTTGAAATGGGGTCGAGGTCAATTGAAAACTGTCTGACAGGGATGAGGACCTTGTAAGGTATGCACATACCAAATATAGTTATCCTATTACTCATAATAAGAGAGAAATTAACATTACAAAAAATCTTAACTTTTTTTCAAGTAGTCACTGAACCATGAAAATGAGGTCAAGGACAATGTACATATGACAGACGGAAACTTCGTAATATAAGGCATCTATATACAAAGTATAAAGCATCTAGGTCTTCCACTTTCTAAAATATAAAGCTTTTAAGTGTTAACGCCGCCGCCGCCGCGCCGCCGGATCACCATCCCTATGTCGAGCTTTCTGCGACTAAAGTCGCAGGCTCGACAATATCAATATATGACAGTCAGACTTTGAATTCTGCACAAATTTACAAAACATTCAGAAAGAAAATGAACTCCATATATCTTTAGTTTCTGTACTTGTACACATGTTAAAGAAATCTTGTATATGACAGAAAGAGGCCCCTGCTTGTATGTATCCTACTCCATATAATTCAAATAACATTTTGAACATCTGATGAGTAGTAAAGACAAAATGGACACAAGTCTGCAGACTGAACTAAGTTTTTGACCTTGATCTTCGAAGCAGCCATTCACACCATATTTCCAACATCACCTGCTGATTGAAGTTAACTATCTACAGTGTATCAACTACATGTATGTACATAAAACTCTGAAACATTATTGGAAGATAGAGTTAGAACACAACAAATTATAAAAAGTCACAATGATAACATATTCATAAAAAATATTTTTACCGCACCCCTAGTGACGACAAATAGATTATGTTACCTTATTTCTTGCATTCTTTTTGCATGATCATCCTTATTGTTGCTGTTATCACTATCTCTCATATCCAAACTGTCATCTGATGCATCATTTAATTTAAAGTGCACATCTCGATCTATTTCATCACTTTCATCTCCATAATCCTCTACATTATCATCCAAATCCTCATCTCCGTCTTCCCATATTGTCCAGTCATACAATGGAGCAGTACAATTATCTATTCCTGTCTCTAGAAAATCTACGATGGAGCTAAGTAGACTGCTAGCTAAAGTACTGTTAATAAGAAATGTTTTAATTTGTATCTATTATGCAGACATGCCAACCCCATTTGATGAAAATTAGGAGTAAAATTTTTGGCTAGGGGTTTGGACTCTCTTAGGATACCAATGGGGTCCTGGAGCAAAGTCTTATTTTTCTTATTTGGCCATTCTGCCATTTTAAAACATTAAAGCGTTTATAGTATACATGTGCTTGTATCTGCATCACTTAGACGTTTCTTCTTATCCAAATAAACGCTTACACATCTCGGAGATACAGAACAAATTCTAATAATTTACCAAAAACAGAACCAGCCATGAAAAAAACCCAGAATTATTACAGATTGAATAAGGTAAAGAAATCAGAGAGCGGATTTTTGGCCAAAAAATCTGATAAACTCGGCCAAAATCGGAGTGGTGGGCATCTCTGATTATGTATTGGATATAACATCCTCTAGGGAATATACAATTTACACAATAGTTATAAATTAGTGTTGGAGTATTTTTTTTTGTCACTGTATGGTCATAAAATTGATAAAAACTTGAACAGACCTGTTCATATGATCTATAATTTCCTTCAAAATGTTTTATGGGTATTCTGTAGATAACATGTCAATGCGATTTTATGAATAAAATTCTGCTGATAAAAGAATCACCTATTGTGTAAATGTTCTTATAGAGCATATACTGGTAAAGCAACATGTCACTTAATACATGTATATTCATTAACAAGTGTGGACCCTAAAAGATGTCTCGCCTGTCCGCGCTTGACCCAGAATAACATGCACTATCAAAGACCATGCTATCATTTGCCTACCAATTCAAGTGATAAATCAATGGCTTTTTTGTATGCTAATTTTAAATTTCAGAACCACCCATATTTATATAAAATTTTGTGTCAACAAATATAACAATTTTGAAACAAAGTTTAAATATATACTTATCCTTTTTATATTTATATCAATCCAAATATTCTTATTGAAAGGACATCCACACAAAAATTAACATTACATTACAGACTTATTTACAAAGTCATGAATCAATAGATCAATAGTTTTGATATGTTTTAGTAGTTCTCACAATTTTGCCAGGGGCTATTGAGGGTTGTGAAATTATTTATGTGTGAAATTTAATAAACAAGATCTTTGGTTTTATGATCAACAAAATACTTTTTCTCAAATAGATTATATACATAATCATGTAAGTTTTGTATCAATTATCTTAGGTATGCCATTCGAAGAGAAAAAACTAGATGGAACTTTATACACAAAGTTATACTTCTCCCCCCCCCCCCTTCCTGTTTGTCTATCCCCTAATTAAAACATTAGTGATCAATCTGAAAATATGAGGTGGGCAAGTTCTTATATATATGGCGAGTCTAGATATTGCAGTTGCTGAAAAATGGACTGTAAAAGAAAAAAATTGACAAAGTCACTGAACCATGAAATTGAGGTCAAGGGCACATGAAAGGTGTCAGACTGGCATGTACCCATACAGATCTTGCTATAAGCCATGTATGATGAGTCTATTCATTGTAGTTGCTGTAAAATAGACTTTAAAGAAAAAAATTGACAAAGTCACTGAACCATGAAATTGAGGTCAAGGACACATGACAGGTGTCAGACTGGCATGTACCCATATAGATCTAGCTATAGACCATATCTGATGAATCTAGTCATTGCACTTGCTGAAATATAAACTTTTGAGGAAAAAATTGACAAAGTCACTGAACCATGAAATTGAGGTCAAGGGCACATGAAAGGTGTCAGACTGGCATGTACCCATACAGATCTTGCTATAAGCCATGTATGATGAGTCTATTCATTGTAGTTGCAGAAAAATGGACTTTAGAAGAAAAAATTGACAAAGTCACTGAGCTGTGAAATTGAGGTCAAGGACACATGACAGGTGTCAGACTCCCATGTACCCATATAGATCTTACTATATACCAAATATGATGACTCTAAACATTACAGTTACTAAGAAAGGGACTTGAATGTAAAACTATGTCGCAGATTTTCGAAGTTCACTGAACCGTGCAATTGAGGTCAAGGACAAATGACAGGTGTCAGACTGGCATGTACCCATATAGATCTCACTGTAGACCAAATATAATAACTCTAGGTATTATAGTTTCTGAGAAAAGGATTTGAATGTAAAACTATGTCGCAATGTTTATGTGGGTATTGAACCATGAAAAAAAGGTCAAGGTCATCTAAAAATGTGCTGCTGAAAAGGTCATCACTTCATGCACCTGTGGACCAAAGATGAACATTGTAAGTATTATACTTTAAAAGTTATTAAGGTTTTACAAAAAGTTAACGCCGTCACCGTCGCCGTCGCCTTCGCCGTCGCCGCCGGATTGCTATACCTATGTCTCGCTTCCAGCGACTTTCGTCGCAGGCGAGACAAAAACTGTATCTTCAATTATATCATCTGATCATATCAGACCTCTTTTTTTAAGCTGATTTCAACAAATACATGTATACATACATATATGTTTTCTAGAATTCCGAAATCATCACTAATGTTCAGAGTTCAGAACCCAATCTTTTTGGTCAATTTCAGTAAGCAGGATGTTTAGAGGAGCCAGTTTTGGGGTGCTACAAACAAAAGCCATTGGATATTCCTGTTGGATTTGCATTAGACCAATTTGAAATACATGTAAATACATTGTTGCACTGCTCTACATGTATATCTATATTTATGAAGTACCTAAATCTCTTGCCAGCCTCTGCCTCTCCACCAATGATATATGGACAGATTCCTTTTATAAATGTCCACTCTGAATCTAATACATTCTTTAAACTAATGGAAGCATCTGGTAAGTTTTGTAACAATAACAGCCATTTCTGTAGATATGTAAGGTATTCCTGGAATAGAAAATGGTGTTAGCATAACTTAGGGCTTGTAAAGGAAATCATACATACATGTATATTAGTACCTGGAAGTACCTCAAGAATACATGTACAGATAAACCTGTGTATAAAAGGAACCCTATGGGACCAGTGAAAAGTGCAATGAATGAGCAGGTGCCCTTTATATAGAGGTTAATTTTACAAGCTTTGTACATACATGTAACATGGACTTTTTCACAGTGCCCTTTAAAGCAGATTTTCTGTATACATATATCAAGAATAAAACCACCATATCCCTTCTGAAATATTATAAATATTATTTTCTAACATTTAATTTCCCTTTAAACTACCAACAATGTTTTCAAAAGATGATTAGATCAATGATAAAATCGGACAATTTCTCATCCTTTTATTTAAAAGTATGATAGGCAAAAAACTAAAGAACCAAATAAAGTGGTGACATCAAAAATATGACTCAAATTTTAATTTATTGTATTCAAACAATTACACTGGATTAATTTAGTGTCTGAATTAAAACAAAAAGGATTCTTTCTAGAATGCAAAGACCAGAACTCTGTATCAGATATTTTTTTGGCCAACAGGTAATACAGCTATCAATATCAACAATAAATGTTAATAAAAGATATTTAAAATTTAAGAGTAATCATTATTGTACCTACATCCAACATTTTCTTTAAATCCTGATCAAACTGTTCTAAATCCATCATCTCTTCCTCGGCAAACACGGCATACACCATATGTTGATAATACTGTTTTACTATCACAGCACCTTGTAGTACATCCTTACATTCCCTCAATAGCTGAAATAGTCAACAATTGGGTATCATGCAGTATTTCTATTTGACAGACTAGTTTCATGTACATGTATAGAGTGTATGCAGAGGCATGCTAAAATGCAAGTTGTTGGTTAGCATAACTTTATTTATGACCATTCAAAAGAATTATAAAATATTCAAAATACGAAACATCATTTGTTTTATCGATATATATGTTAAACGTTGTGTTTAATGTGAAGTGTGAATTAATAAACAAAAAAGCTTTATAGGTTTTGTACCCTTGGGTTAATACTGCCTTTTTTATATTTTTTGCAGCAATATACATATTAGTGGGGCAAAATCATGCAGAATTTGTAGTATAAGGCTTATTTACCAATATTATTTAATAAACATACATGTACATATATATATCACACAAAAGTTTGGCCCTACAATTTGATGTGTACTAAGAGAAGACAAATATTATTACGGTCTTAATACAGCGTTTTTCATTAATGATCTATATATATTATAGACATCAGTCAAACTTGTATGGACCGCCTCGGTGGTCTCGTGGTAGCGGGCTCAGCCCGAGTGAGGAAGGTTGCGGGTTCGATCCCCGGCCGGGTCAAACCAAAGACATTAAAATTGGTATTTGCTGCTTCTCCGCCAAGCACGAGGCATCTGGGAGTAAGAGCAAAGACTGGTCGGCTCGGAGTCAGTATAATGTGTCCGAGTGAGGTGATATGTCTTCCTGCGGACAGTTACCTCGTGAGCTAGCACATTAAAAATCTGACTTAGCGTGTCGGTCTAGTACAAAGCAGGGATCATATTCATTATCATATCAACATGTTCTCGTCCTGATATGCACCTGGTTGACAGTGGACGTTAAACAATAATTCATCAATCCATCAAACATGTATGTATATAAGAGAAACTGCTTTCTATTTTCATTATTTTATAAAATGTGTATTCTACTGGCAATCAAAACTTGCAAGTACATGTACAAATGTACATGAATAGTAAAACCACTTACAAAATGTACCTACTCCATAAATGCATTTTAGAATAATATTTCCTTGCTGTTCTTCAGCAGAAGTTCACTTAAATCACTGATCATAAAGCATGATGTGACTTTTACTAATAGAATATTTTTAATATAAGGAATGACCTGTCATACTCACCGGTCTTATACTGAGATGTGTAGGTTCATTCTTTGGTCTCTGGTCCAATCTAAGTCTAACGGCCTCATGGACCACATCCTTGAACACTTGCAGTAGAAACAAATAACTTGGTCTAAAAGATGGCAAGCCCATACTGATAAACTGCTCACTGCAGGCATCACAATCTGATGTACTGGAACACCGATTTATAGATGAATTATGGGGAAAATCTTGAACATTGAGAAAATCCAGTGCAGCAGGAGACGAAGACATCTGACTAGTAATGTCATCACCATTCGACTGAAGATTATAAATGTTATATACATGTACAATTTGTAAACATATACAAACACAATATAAAGTACAAAACTTGGCACTGAAATACCTAAAAGGACTAACAAATACAATTCTAATAATACATGTAGGTAAATAAAGATCTAAGAACAGCTATTTTACTCATGGGCCTTAAAATGTAGCTTTAACTACTCATAAAGTTTGAAACCATGAGTGTTTAAAATCTTTTATTGTCTTTATTATTACACTGTGATTTCTCATTTAATCCAATGAAGAGTGATCAAATCATACATTTGATTTGTTATTTATCGAAACTTATTATTGGCCATTTTTATTATTGCTAATCTGTCAATACACTGTACATGTAGGTAGAAAAAAATAAATATATGTATACACTGTGGATGTTGTGTACATGCATATGAATAATGAAGGTTTGTTTTGCATGAATATTGGTAAAAATATGTTCTGGATAATATTTATCATGCAATAACCAAATGAAAGAAGGAAGTAATAAAAGGTAAATGAATTTAAATGTTCTTAGAACATAAAATTCTAGTCTGTATAATACATTGATTTAGTCAATTAAATTTCTGTGGCAAATCTCATTTCACTTATAATCGTTTTTATTTACCTTAGGAGATTGTCCATCTGTTGCAGAGAGAATTGGCCTCTGTAGAGCTTCACGGGCTCGTTGTAAAGTTCTGTCTAATAAGTCACGAAATCTTAACAACATCTTATTCATACCCATACGTTTTAAAGTTTTATCTACAAACTTTCTGTATACACATGTTGTAGTCTTTGAAAAATCATCTATACTGGCCTCACTGGATACTCTAGACAAATCGGTAAACGACGAAGTAGAATAGTAACGTATACTTGGCTTTAAAGGTGTGGAAGTGTCTTTTGGCACATCATTTGTGGGACTAACTTTCCCTGAACCCATTGTAAACGTTACACGCTTAGTGGAATGAGTAGAATCACCAGGAGACAATTTGTTATTGGCTATTCCTTCATCTTCACTTTCACTTGAGTCCGGTTCCTGAATTTCTGGAATGCTCTCGCGGAAAGAAACATTTGACTTTGTTTCGTGCCAGCGAGGACTTTCAAAATCCATCATTGGCCAGTCTATATCTGGAATGTTATGAACACCTAGCATTTTACCAAGCTGTTTCATTTTATGACAAAGGTTTCGAGTTATATTCAACCAGAGATACATAGCTTTCACTTGTTGGGTAAACTCTCGACAACCATATTTGGAGTGTTCTTTGGCAAAGGCTTTTGATGTAGGGTATAGTTGTTCACAATGATCTAATCTATCCAGTAAATCCTCTACTTGACTAATAGCCAATTTTTGATAGCCAATTGTTTCGGTAGTAATAGAGTCATTTTCGCAAGAAAGTATTTCTGGTGAGGATATATCATTACTGTTATTCTGAGAACCTGTACCAAGAGGTATATCACATAATCTAACAAATGCTGAACTGTCAAGTTTGAAATGCTCAATGTCTGATAAAACTTCAGGAATTTTTGCTCTTTCTTGTTGAAGATTATCTGTAGTGTCCTTGAAAGTTGGAAATCCTAAATTTTCCATCCTTAGTTCAAGCCTGAAAAATATTAATAAGCATACAATATACAGAGATATGACATGATAGAAATCAGAGTTTGAAATTTTCAGGTCATTCACTAGCCCAGGTCTTTTCAGGTCTGGAAATTTACTAGCTTGATAGATAACGGTACTAGCCAAGAACTTTTAAGGTACGGATATTTAACAACTTCGGTATAAACAATTGATCAATAGCATTATCCCTATTTCTGAGATATTATTTGTCCTCCAAATATAGCAATCTCTATTTGATTAAAAAATTCGAAGTGATACGCATCAGATGGAAATTCAGTTGCATTATACATTAACTATCTCTAAATATGGTAACGATAAAAAAACATTAGTGCATGTATAATGGTATAACACTGTATCATGCTATTTAACGATGTCAAAATGGCATCTAATTTACAGTCAAAAAGCATGTGAATAGCATGATACAGTGGGAACTAGGTATACATGTATGTATCTATACTGTACATGTACATGTCCATATTGATGCCATGTGGACACTTCTAATATCAGATTCTTTTATATCAGAAATTCATCACACTATCAATTTTCTAATAGTAAAACAATGACTTGTTACATATACATGGTACATACCAAAAGTAATCCATAAATTTTTCTTGTAACTGTTCTTGTTCTGAACTTATTTGACGGCGATAAGCTCCTATCATGCCCTCTTTTCTCTTGTGATCTTTCTCTTTCTTAGGCTGTGACCCCATTTGAATAAGAGCAGAAAAGATTTTGTAAAATTCACTCCTGTCTTTAGGACACTCAGGACAGACTATGGATAATCGTCGATTGTCTGATCTTGATGGATTCCAACTACTATTTAAACTATTGGATAAATTTAATGAATTTGTTAAAGTAATTGTTAATGGTGAAGGTCGATTGGCCAAGTTAGAAAATCTTCCTGATAAATCAGCCCGTGGAGAATTTGCTGAAGCGTATCTACCGGAAGAATCCAGTTTGGCCTGTGGTAAAGGCATGACAACGTCTGTAGGGTTTGTGTCAAAGTTTAAGTCACCTGATGTTGCTTTCACATGGCGTTCATAGCTTCTTGAAGTTTTCATCATCTTTTTCTTGTTTTCTCTGTTATCTTTCTTTTTCTTTTCTGATTCCAGTACAAAATCACGCTCCAGATTGTCGTCAGAATCAACACCGCTGAGCTTACAAAATACTGGGTTATCTGCATATTGTTCTTTTATAATATTGACTGGCGTTCTTGGTTGAGATAACTTCTTTTTGGTTGCTACATATTCTTTGTAAGACATTTTCTGTTGCCGAGATTTGTTTTGTCTCTTTTCAAGTTTAGCTTCCCTCGCATTAATCGGTGGTGTAGTGCCATATACCAGATTAGAAAACATATTTTCTTGCAGAGAATCAACTGAGTTGAACTGATCCTCATCCTCACTGCAGTCAGCATCTTGACTCTGCTGATGATACATGTAGAACTTGGCTTCACTGAAAATATATTGTATATAAATTTACAAATGTATACATATATATTAAACTTATCCAGATATTTTTGAAAATCAGATTCAGAACTTTTACATTATAATTTAATGCATCATCCATTGTCAAAATATTTTTTTTTTTAAATTTACAAATTTCATAATTGTGGAACCTACAGAAAAGGACAATAAGATTGATGTGATAAAAAAATGAGAGAAGTCAGCCGTATTTTTGTGTTCCATGGTCACCCTTGAAACACACATAGTCCAGTCAATCTAGCATAAATCTGACCCTAACCTTAAAGTAAATGCAACAGAAGATTTTTAAGTTTTAATCTTTAGCATTATACCCCAAATATACACAGAAAAAAGTCCAACAAAATCTAACTTGAGGAAGACTAAAAAACTAAAAAACTAACAATTTTAAAATTCCTATGGAGATTTGCATTGAAAATGGGAGATAACTCTGCAAAAAAGGCAGAAATATCAATAAAAATTGAAACAAAAATTATAACTTTACCCCCTCTTTTCAGCTGAATGTATTGATTCTTGATATTTTAGCCGTCTTTAGAGTATAAAACACCTCTAAAGGTGTTTTCATATCTTTTATCAAGCTACAACCTAGATTTCATAATTCATTAGTTGACCATTTATTAAATTTTTCAACATGTCAAGGTAAAGAATCTCAAATTTAATAAAATAATTAAGCATACATTCTTCTTTTTGTGGTTTAAAGTTTCTTTAAACAAGGTAGATGCTGAACAAATATAATTTACAGATATAAACAATACCAAAATTTCACATTATTTTTTCAAAATGGTCACAAAGCGACAAATTTGAAATTTCTTTAATGAAAAGTGCACAAAAAAAAAAAATAAAAATACCCATAACACTTCGGTTTTGTACATTTCATGAGCAGAAGATTATATAATATAGTCAAATACGAACTTATAACCCCATCAAAGTATCATACTTTACATGAATTTTAAGTAAATCAACCAAAACCTGACAAAAAAGACTCATTTTTGTGGAGTTATCTCCCCTTTCCAATGTTAATTTCCATAGGAAATTAAAAATGCTGATTTTGAGTTTTCCTCAAGTTAGATTTTATGGGACTTTTTTCTGTGTATATTTGGGGCTAAATGCTATAGATTAGAACTAAAACATTTTCTTTTGCAATTAGTTTGAGGTTAAAACTTAGTTTGACTGGACTAACACCGATACAGAAAACCTATCAAGCAATTTCATTGATCTTATTGGATGATAATACTGTTACTATTTTCCAATATTTCATAATTAGTATTTCTATTGTCCAGTTTCCTAATTATGGTCCAAGTAGTCCTAATTAAACAGCAGCGATGAAGACTAACTTTTTTACCTTGGCTGACAACTGGCCATGGGCTCCTGGTTTTCAAAATCTAGGCACCTGTTCCATAATTGAGGAGCCCAGTATTTCATTTTATAATTTTTTAGTGTACTTAATTCAAATCTTGAACAAGTTTGTTTAAAAAACATTAGCTAAAAAGAATCATGACATCAGCCATTGTCTAGTCGGCTCTTAAAATCCCTGTATGTACCGCCACAAGGACAGGAAAGACAACTTATTATCAACAAGGCTCTAATGAATGTTCCTTTGAAATAATATTCCAAAATATTCTGTTCATTTGAAAGTAATATTTAGAGGTCGAATTAGACATTGCCAATTTGTTGCAAAAACGTGATTTTTTTTATTCTGTCTGGCAACAAAATTTTATACTTTGTGATCTTTCTAGTGACAAAAATTATATAGTTTGAAAAAATCTGCTAGGTCAATAGTGAAAAACATATTGCAATGATGACTAAAGAACATCATTTGTAAGTTAAATATAATTATCTATGATAACTGAACAGTTTACTTCAGGCTAGCTATTAATCTAGGAATTTGAAAGTAACAAATATATGATAATCAAGAACTATCATGTGGCATTGAGGTCATTTTACAATTGACTGACACCCCTCTGGGGTAAATTGCAGTTATCAACTCAAAGCCAATTGATAATGTAATTTATTACTCATGAAAAATAAATATGCATGCCTTTCACCAATTTTAAAAATGTGATCAGGTGATGTCATAACGTTTCCATTCTGCAAAATATTATAATATCTCTCTCAGTTTCAGTGAAAACAAACACACTCAGAAATTGACCTTTTATTAAGCTGCTATCAAATATAAGTATAATGAATGCATAAAGAATCCTCTAATATGTGATACTGCAACTAAAACATCTGGATTCTGTACAGTTTGGTTTATTTGAGTCCCACTCACTACCTAAACGACTGGGTACTATTACATAAAGACAAATCTGGCATATGAAAAGTACACATTAGTGTCTGGTTTAAATAATCATAAAATTACCACTTTCAAATTTATCCTGATAACATCCCCTTACATATAATTCTTGAATTTGTTAAAATCGACCCAAACCATATTATAGACAACTTCACATGTTCAAATGCCCAGAATTCCTGAGGATTTTTGTTTAAACTAAGTCACTCACACAAGCATTCAGGTGAAATTCTGTATACCGGTACTTATAACATTTCTCATTACACAAGTTGTTCTGTTTTATTTATAATTAAAAATTTCCTCAATATATTCATGATCAGTGACTTGTGCACTTGGGATATTTATGTGTCCTTTATCACCTGTCCTTGATGTTCTCTGCGTTTAGATGACCTGTTAAATGATTTGTCCTTGTACATTTGAACATGAGGATGATCCTAAGTGTTTATTATGAATTTTTTCTTCCAAGTGAAGATATACAAACATATAGTCCTGTAGCATTGACCCTTCATGACCAGGGACTGCGCTGGGCCTTGCCAATGTCCTCAAATGCAATTTTTTCTTCAATCTGGCGACGGGATTTTATAGTTTTTAAACATTTTTAAATGGTGACTAAGAAACATCATTTGTAGGTTTTATATAATTATCTATGATAATTGAACAGTTTACATCAGGCCAATAAACACAGCAGGTGTTTCAACAGTAAAGCAACACAATCAAAAACTCGCACATGCTGAGATCGTTTACATTTGATTGCTCAATTGATTGACCACTATGAGGACAATTCAATTTATACACTAACATAGTATTTATATTATCCAAATTTTTTTAGGTAATTTTAATAGTCATGAAATTAAATATGCATGCTTTTTAGCACCTTTAAAAGGTGTTTAAAAGCAATATATCATAAAATTTCCAATCTGCAAAGATTTTGATGACACTTCCGGTTTAACCTCAACAAACACATGTGGAACAATGTTTTATTAGGCTTGCCATCAAAATAAAGGTAATTTCAGATCAAATTTAACTGTCATTAAAACATTTCATCAAAAATACTTTTCAGACCATGTTATTTCAAATAGTAATGAATAAAAGAACAATCACGTATGGCAGAATGCTTCCAAAAGGGGGTGGGTGACTTGGCAAAAAAAAAATGATACTTTGGCGACAAGTTTTTGAATGCCAGCGTGACGCCTGCATCTGGATGACATATTGTCCATGGTCATAAGGCAGACTCTCTATGGATCTTTTATGGAAATTTTTTTTTCTTGCAAAACATTGTAATGTTCTTCAGCACATGCCCTTGTTAATCTCTGCATTTGGATGACTTTAATAAACTCATCCTTGTGCTTAGATCAAAAGGAGAAGTGTATCTTAGTGCACTTCCATATTATTGAATATAAAAGAAATTATTCTTTAATCAACGTGATTTGATATTACTCTTAAATGCACTGATTTGTAACTGCTACATTTATGTTGTCGTACAATGTTGTATGCTAAATTTTTAATTTATTTTTAATATTTTATGTTCATCCTGCTGTGTAATAATTGTAATATTTTGTCTCCTGCTGGGCCCACGATTGGAAAACAAATTATATATTCTTCTTCTTGTATAATAACAACAGGCATAGTACTAGAGTTAAATATTATAAACTGGAAAGTGGTGAATTCCAGACTTAAGCATGCAAAAAAGTTATTTGATATGTTTGTCCTCGCAAACGGAGAAAAAAAATACAATTTCAATAAATTTGGCAGGTACGTACCTCTGAAGTAGTTAAAAAATTTGTCAAACGTTGGGCAGTTTGGATACACATAAATGACATAATGCTGTGCAGTAAATATTTTGACTGGAGCTACTCAGTATTTAAGGTATAAAGTTCACAGGCAATTTCTTTAGTGTGAGTGTGATTTTGACTCCCACATTGTCATTGATAGAAACTCATTAAATTGACAGGTAAACATTATTCCATTTAGGCCTGTGGTATGAAATATTTCTTATATGCAAAATATTTGCAATCTTTATATTTTCAGTCGGTAAGACTGTACGTTTACAAATTAACGTTTTTGGCATGATCACAGGTAAACAAAATATTTATGTGCGCAAAACTTGCATTGTTTACCCATTGATCTGACAATAACTGTAATGCTTTCGAGCACAATTAAGAGATATTTACTAAAATACTGCTTTATGAAATTGCACACTAAGTATGCACTTACACATCATCTTTTAAAGGGTTGTAATCTTCATGTGGCGATGCTGACCTGGGATACTTTGTCCCATCAGCGGCCATGACAGATTATCACGAAAAGTCACGCGTGATTTCTAATTTTAGCAACAAACGGGGATTACCCATATGACATTCGAAAGCGTTCGAAGATATACCTGTGAGAAAAAAAATGCACTTTTCAAATAAATGTCTATGTAGTTTTCTTCATGTAATCTGTATCACGTAATTCTATTCTCTTATCTTTTTCAAGTAATATTTTTTCTTTCATTCAGTGCTTTCTTCCTTTTTTTTATATTGCGTTCGATTATCTACCTTTTGCAATATTTTCAGCGGGCTATACAACCTGTAAAATTAATGATATTAATGTTTAAATATAAAAATAGTGAGTGTATTTATCAACATATAAAGATCAATAGATCAGGACAATAGCCTTTCTGTAATAATGCAGTATATTAATGTTGCTGGTTGAATTCTGAAAAAAAAATCAGAAGCACTGATGCGCCCGCCATCACTGACATAACCACCGATCCATTTTCTGACAACTGTTGTTCATGTGTGGATAGGAGAAAAGGCGGTCTATTTAACTGTACAGTCGGTCGGGGTCCCATTTTATACATGTATGAATATTGATAGTGACAAGTACTTCGTAATAATTTAAGCGACATAAAATGAGGGGGGGGGGGGGTGTAGATATCATGCAGTATAAACAAAAAACGGAGCCTTTTGTAGAACTTTTCTGGATAACTTTAACCATGTACCCACTATATATACTGCTGGATCCAATGATTCTATTATTCATAATATCTTTATGATATGCATACCTTGGCAAGCGATACTGATACATTTATAATAATAACAATAAAAATATTTAATTTTGAATATCAGAAATTTTATTTTAAGTTGTGTGTAACGTTTTAATACCTAGAGATTTATTATAAGTCGTGTTTCATTTGTTAATTCATCGGATAAAAAGGAGTGTACAATTTATAGATTATCATGTTTAAGTTAATCTTTACCGTCGGAGAAGAATAAATAATCCTAATATAACATTCTTATCTATCCCAATAAGCTCGAAATTAAGGATACCACAGACACTGCCAAGTCTGCATCTTATCTTGACCTTCACCTCGAAATTATTCCGAGATTGCTATGACGTCCGACGGCCTTTTTTGTGATATGCTGGGGCCGTCGGACGTCATAGCAATCTCAGATGCAGACTTGGCAGTGTCTGTGGTATCCTTAATTTCGAGCTTATTGGGATAGATAAGAATGTTATACATGTTATATTAGGACAGAGCCCGGCTCCTGACAGAAAAGTTGCTCAGACAGGGGTATGTTGCTTCTAAGTTGGAGTCATCCTTATTAAAGTTTTCTGGACGTCATCATGACTTGGTCGACAGGTACACAGTGTATGAAAAAACCGTTTCCCAAATGAAAATGGACCTGTTCCGTTGATGTTATCCCTTCCTCATACCAGATTTGACATGGGCAGCATGGCGAGTGTCCTGCAGGAAGCAGAGACTGCTTACTCTTCCGGAACACCTGAGTCTATCCCCGATTTTTTGGTGGGGTCCATGTTGTTCATATGTTTTTAGTTTTTAATTGTAATTAATGCATGTGTTGTTTTGGTGTTGTCTTCGTTGTTCCCCGGGGTTTGTTAGTCGCTTCGATTTTCCCCTCCTTCGAATATCCCTTTGGTATTTCTTGACTTTACTTTATGTATAATATTGTATAATTCACCCTTAAATTCGTTTGTTTAATGCGTCAATTATGTAATGTTTTATCGAAAATTTAAATTTATCCTAAATTCTCAAAACTCAACTTATATTGGAAGTCTGTACCTTTATAAAATAACCATTAGAATTGATACATGACTGTGTGCACATTATTTATTAACTGTAATATAAAAAAATTTAACGACACATCTATATTCTCGAGTTTGGGTAGTTCCCCGTGTAGCATATACCCCGGTTCAACAAACCATACAATTTAATTTTGTTAAAAGCTGATGGGAAAACAAATTCCGAAAAATATTTTTTTAAATTAATACTTTTAGGAAAAGAGCCTGCTAAATCTAAGTCCGTTCGAACTGGAAGAATTACAACGATTTTGCTATATACACATTGTTAAAGCTTCGGCTAGATATAACAGAGAACGTAGAGTAAGGTAGATATGTCAATATCATCAGCAAGGGCCCATCACAGACTTTCCTTGTGATATTTTGTTTTATCACCCCCCCCCCCCCCCCACCCTTTTTCTGCCATACCTTACTGATCCCTTATCTCTCTTGCTTCATTGTAAATATGTTTTGATTTGTCATTCTTTATACAACTGTGTCTTGATTTGTGTTATTGTTGTATTTTATTATAGTTGCATATTCATGTAATCTCGTTTTACGGGCAAATAAAGAAATGAATGAATATACATGCAACCAGGATCCAAAATAAATTAAAAAATAACTTTAAAACTTGAAAACTATAGAATGGCTAATCTGGATAAATCTTGTATACCCCAATGCTAATTTCAGCAAGAAAATGACTAAGTTCAACAGCCCAAGTTTTCGTGAAATATTAACTAAAAAAATTCTATTAAGACATGCAAAACGCATACCTCCAATATGTACAAAAACCTTCCGAACTTAAAAAGTTTAGGGAGTTATCTGGACAAACCACGTATACACTTTGAAAATGTTGCTTAGACAAAGCATTCTTTTTATCTAGCCATGTTAAATTAAAGAAACGTTTTCTTCTAAATATATTTAGTCACGCAGACTCAGGTACAAATTTCCTTGCGTACATTGCGCATCTCTGGATTTTGACTAAACTGGGTAGACCCGTTCAGTTCTATTACATGTATTTTTTTTACAATGTTTTAGTTTTGATTGGTTTGGCTTTCCAAAGAATTGTTCACGAGACTAACTGATGAAAGTTAATCCAAATTGCACATTTTACGTAAGAAATGTGGTTTCTAAGTTTAATCATTTCAAAGGGGGTTTGTTTTTTTTTATCCGTTTTAGTAATCTTTCCTTGACAATGCTGGGCTTTTCAATACTTTTCTTTGATTATAACAAGAAATTCAGGCAATTTATTGTCAGAGGTAATTTTTTGTTTGAAAAGTTTTCATGTACGTATATAACCCTGGATTCAGGCCTTAATGAGGAACCAGAGTGAGTTATCTTTTCCTAACCAATGTAGGTAAGGGGGATAATTAAATTCTCTCCCTTTTGTCCTAAGGCTAAAAGGGAGACAAATTTATTATCTCCCTTACCTACATTGGTTATGAAAAGATAATTCACTCTGGTTCCTCATTGTATTGAAATCCATCACCTCGTGCAACCGGTAACGACAGAGAGACAAGTCAGTAGAATAGAGGGAAAACTTGATACCTACTTTAAAATTAAAAAATGTTTCTCTCGAGAAACATATTTATCTATTGTCATCTTTCAATTAATAAGGGCTTTATGTCAAATAATAATAAATGTCCATGAACTGAAAATAGAAAGGGGTCGATATAAGAAACCCTATAATATATGTAGAACGTTCACAAAGAATATGTGAAAAATGTTCTTCAAATCAAACCGAAGATGAATTTTTTTTTTATAATTTATTGCCCATTATAGAATAACAACGGAGAAATCATATTTAATAATATAGGCGAGCTTTGTACAAAATTTAAAGATCTTCCAAATGAGACACAATTTATATGGCTTTTACAAATGATATATCAGTACTCAAATTTCTGGGGAAATATATTATTGGCTGTTTAAATATCAGACAAGGTGAATAACTCTGGTCCTGTCCAGTATAGGTTTTTATTTTATTTTCATTGTAATTTATGCTAATGAATCAATGCTTGTTGTATATGTTGTTATATCTTCACCCTGCGAGGGCCCGTGATTGGATCAATAAAAGAACTCTCTCTCTTTCTCTGTAGTTAAAGACATACAACTTGAATATTTACGGCTACTAGTAGTATTCTCTGCACATGCTGCAGGAGTGTCCACTATTTTAATTACAGGTTATTAAGGTGGATCAGTCCTCATTAGAGAACAGAAGAATTAAAGTTATAGTCCATTTCTTTTATACCATGCATGATTTTCTTTTGTAGTTGATATATTATGTATATTTTCAAAATATATATCTATTTTTCTTGTTAGATTGATTTGTTTTATTTATTTGTTTCACAGGATATTCTTCATTCCACTTAATACTTTATTTTTATTATATTATGAACAGCAGCATTTTATTTTCATTTTTATTTTACTGCTATAAATATTTTGTAATAAATAATTACCAAAATATATGATTATATTACGGCTATAAATATGTTTGACTTGATAAAATACATTAATACCAATTTTACATTCAAAATCTCAGGTAAATATACATAGGCATATTTTATGAAAAAGACTATAATTACTAAATCAACATTTACTAATTGTTTATATAAATAGTGGGCACTCAGGGAACACACCGTAGTGGATCCACAATTTATTTCTTATAAATGCCTTTAGGATAATTAAAATTAATTTGACGAGTTTTTATGACACCGTCCACCTTGACAAAACGAGTAGCAGACACCCTGCTGTGATTGGATCGGTAACAGGCGTGAAATTATTTCACATTCCGGTAGATTAACGAGCTTCAAATATACAAGAGGTGTGGCTTTGACAAAATTTTCAACTATAACAATTTATTTGATTTAAAATATTTCTGGTTTTAATAATCCACCGATAAAAAAGAACGAATAAATATACATATTGACTTTGTTGAACTTCACGACGGGTGCCGTATACGGAGCAGGAACTGCTTACCCTTCAGGAGCACCTGGGTTCACTCCTGGTTTTTATAGGAGTTCGTGTTGATCATTGTTTTTTAGTTTTCTGTGTTTACTTGTTGTGCTTGTGTTTGTCTGTCCAATGGATTACGTTTTTTATTGCCCCTTAGGTATATATATATTTTTTTTAATGTATGAAAAATTGCAAAAAATACTTCATCATAACTCATTTTCAAACTAAAAAATGAAATAACTTCATTTATCTTGCTTTTGACATTCAATCTAATTAGTTTGATTAATATTGGAGTTGTGTCAACTTATCATACCATAGGGGCAAGGTCAAATATGGTAAAAATATGCAATCATTGTGTGTTTTCACGTTGTTTAACCGTTATCTTTATTACAATCATTCACACCTGAACTAAATAAATTAAGCTAATTATAATTTTACTAAATCACTTTAATTTTTGTGTATTAAGTGAGTAAATTCATAAAATTGTTAAATGTTTGGTTTTTATGTCAAATAGCTGAGAATTTGTACAGCTTTTCCAAATTTATATGTTAATGAAAGAAAACATAAAATGGACTATATTAGTAAATTTCTTTCATATTAGTCTAAAATGGACATTTCAAAATTTTATATTTTCTTGTTATTGAACATTTATTTATATTTGACATCTCTTAAGATAGGGCTTCCCTGCACATGCCCTCTTTATTGTACTTTTAACCGTGACATAAGACATAGTTACAACAGTTAACCTAGTGCAGATGGTATCCTAAACTTCTTCTACAGGTAAATTGATATTGATCAATGCAGGTCATTTTATTACACTATTAAGGATAAAGTTTGTTCATTCATATAGACAACTTCGGATAGCCGTAGTCAGTTGAGTCCCTTTAAGTGGCATGGTAACTTGTAATCAGTAATAGGCGAATTTTTCTCAGTAAATGCTACATACTTTCTACAAGAATAAACTGTGGATGCACATCTCATGTTTCCATTTTATTTTCCGAGGTATCCATATGCTTGAACATTAGATTTTCTATCACATATTACACATAACCTTTGTCTAGTTTCCCCTAGCCATCCGATTTCGCTCAAATTAATCCTTGTAGAAAGAAGCAAAGATCAGAAATATTCATGTATTCTGCCCTGTATTCTGCCATCTTTCCGTCGTCCAGTATATATTACATATCTACTATTGACAACTGATCAAAGAAATGAAAAGAAACGGCAAGTGTTAGAAGTCCATGAGACAATAATTCAGAATTAGAGAAAACTAACGAATGCTACCACTGACCTAGTTTTTTCCCCTTTTCTGCATAATGAAAATATATTTTACTGTGAGATATGACGTTGCATTCCATTCCCTTGATACAGGTCCAACCTCACTTTCAAGTTTTTTCTGTATAGTAATTAAATATATCACCGAAAGTGTTAGTCAATAATAAACTATCCTTTAAATAATTTAATTTGAGCTTGAATCAACTGGAGGGGGTTGACTGAAGTCCAATCCTTACACAATAAAATGTAAAAAAATTATATACTTTTTATTTATGTTCTTGCCTTTCCGGCAATGCAATAAATTTTTTTGACTGAGAAATAGTATATGAAAGAACAGAATAACTTTAAAATTAATACACATATGATGAGGAAATTGTGTTCAAAATGTATAAAAGAAGATAAAACATCACAAAGGAAAACAGAAGCAACAGATACATTGCCCACCAAATACATGTGACTTTATTTCCTGTGACTTTTTTTCCTACCTCTTTTGTGACTTTTTTTTCCTGTGACTTTTTTTCCGATCACCAATAAAAGACAACATCAATTTGTTTATTCCCTTTTTTTATTTCCAATCACAAACAGCTTACGGATATGTTAATTTGTGACTTCCACAGATCCCTTGAACACATTATCTACATATGGCCACATTTATAATTTACACATTTTCATTGCAATATTTTTCACTACAACATATTGCATAACCTTTAACAACAATTTTCAACTCAGTGTAAGACGGTATAATTATCTTACTATAGTAATACCTTTAAAATTATAGTAAAATATTATAGGGGGACATGCTTCATTCTTTCCTTTTATATTGATGTTCACTCCTCTGTTATAATATAACACCTTTTTAGCTGTATCTTTCAGATTATACAGAGTTTGGTACAGAAAGTAATAAAAGATTTTTCCTCCTAGTTTTGATATGATATTGGAAAATTTGTCACTCTGGATGGACATATTTTGTCCATCAAAAGCCAGAAAGAAATAGAAAGGACTAATAAATTTATCATCTGACCTGAATAGATATATGTAAGTCATAAAATCAAGAACAGAAAAATGATAGAGTATTTAGTAGGGAACAAAATTAAAATCAGTGTAATTGACAAATGCAGAGAAGTAAGAAAATCTTTCAAAGCCACAATGTAGTGTATAAAAAGTATTATATTATATAATAACTCATAACTGAACTTGTTACCTTACATAGATTACAAGAAGAATGAAGAATTTTCCTTAAATTTTCACTAGGAGTGAAAAGTTAACCTTACATAGAGTACAGGTGGGGTGACAATTTACCTTATAAGTATAAGTGAAATGACAAGTTACCAAAATACAGTACAGGAAGAGCGAATACTTTTTCTTAAATGCAAGTACAAAAGAAGTGAAAAGTTAGCTTATATTTAGTATAGGATGAATGAAAACTTTGTCTTAAATGAAAGAAAAAAAAACACCAAATTTATTCACTAATACTAAAGTCTGTATTGCCACTGGCCTATGACATATTATATAAGCTGCAAAAACTTACCGAATACAATTTATCACATGATTAAGTTCATTAACAGTAAATATGAACATTAATTAAAATAAAATTTCTGTATTGTAAATAGCAATATAACATACATGTATGTACATATCTATAACTAAACTTCTAGGAAGATCCTTAACGGCTACAATTGATAAACATCCAATAAGAAAAAAATTTATCATAAATATACACCTAAAAAGTGTTCATTCAATGCTGTGATCATCATCATTAAAATCATTATCACATTTATTCAATTTACTCAACTATTTTGAACACTGTCATGACTATCTACAAATTATTCCAAAATGCAGGCACAAATTACAACAAAAATACCACAAAATGTATTTGAATATTTTGCATTCTTACAACCTTTCTGATTATTTTTGTTTCAAAACTATTTGGTAACTGCATTTCAAGAGGAAACAAAGAACATTAAAAAGAATAAATATTATTATGCAGAATATAACAGTATGATCAAGCAATGAAGAATTATCACAATAAAATCATCTATGGAATGTTAATATTTGAAGTAGTTTTTGATATATTAAGTTTTAAAATATCTTATATGTGTACATGTATATCAATTTTTTGTCCATTAAATTTACAATCTATTGTGCTAAAAAATTAAACAAATATTTTTTACGATATTATGTCAATGAGCATAAAAAATAGTTAAGTTTAAAACTATATAACAAAAAAGAGAAAATGTAATCATGGAAACTGGAATGTTTTAATGTACAAGGGGAAATAACAAGAAATAGATTTATCAACAACAAAAGCTGCCAAAATAATAATGCCTGGAATTGTCCGGAATTATACAAAACCAAAAAAAAAAAAAAAAAATGTAGAAAATAAATTTTTGACAAAAGTACATTATTAATGCTAAAATTCATTCACAACTTTCCAATCTGAACACCTCCCACCATCCTCCATCTCCCCTCCCAAAAAAAAAGAGAAAATAATTGACTGTCACAAAGCAGTTAAATTCACATTACAATATTCAATGACATGATTTTTTTTTGTCATGCTACATAATTTATTCATTAACTGAAAGTCTATTTACTGAAAATGATATGCAGATGGTTTCTTGCAAAATATATATACAGAATCAATAAATAACCTTATGAATAAATGACGTGATTAAAATGAATGATTTTAGAAATAATAAACATTTCATGAATACAATTATAATGACTAGAAAATTGTTTATATAAAGCCAAACAAACAGGCCACCATAATGAAATGCAGGAATACAAAATAGGTCCATATCATTGTCCTAATTCCAGGTCGCTTTCTCATCAGACGACTGATCTGTCTCCCCGATATACAATAATATTCCCTGTAAAATAAAACAATTGAAGACAATTAGTTTTGGGTAACACAATTCAACTCAATGAAAATATGACATAGTGAAACAGAACTTTGCTGAATAAGAACAAGAGGCTCAGCAGAGCCTGTATCGCTCACCTGGAGTCTGGTTTTCATTGGACAATTAATCAACTATTTGACCAAGTTTGTTGCAATTGGTTCAATTGTTCAGGGAAAATTTGTTGAAGATTTATTTTTCATAAGGTTTAATGTTAAAATATGTTCCCTGATGGTGGTAGTCCTGGCAGGAAGTTGACAAAATTGACCAGGAATAAGGGTGAACCTTTAATAAATGTAAAAGAACACGACCTCAAATTACACAAACCAATAACTCCTAAATAGAATTTGGGATTTCCTTTAAAATTTCAGGATAGGTAGATCTCAACATGGCAAACATTTTTCAATTTATATTTCACTTCTATCTCAAATAGTTTTGGAGATAAATGCAAAAATGTTAAAATTTTGAAAATTTGACAAAAAAAGGGCAATAACTCCTAAATGGGATTTGGGATTTCCTTTAAAATTTCAGGGTATGTAGATCTCAACATGGCAAACATTTTTCAAATTTACATTTCACTTCTATCTCAAATAGTTTTGGAAATAAATGACGAAAAATGTTAAATTTTGAAAATTTGATGAAAAAAGGGCAATAACTCCTAAATGGGTTTTGGGATTTCCTTTAAAATTTCAGGGTATGTAGATCTCAACATGGCAAACATTTTTCAAATTTAGATTTCACTTCTATCTCAAATAGTTTTGGAGATAAATGACGAACAAGAGGCTGTCGAATGACAGCAAACCGGATTTTCCTGCATAACGACGACTTGAACTGCCTTTTTTCAATTTTTTAGAACCATAACTCCTGAACGGTGAAAGTGAAAATCGTCAATATCAGAACGGTGAAAGTGGAAATCGTCAATATCGAACTTGACCTCCATTTTGTCATCAGTAACAACATATTAAAATTTGAAAAGCTTTGGTTGAACAGTTCATAAGTTATCACACGGACACCACTGGAAAAGCCATTTTTCAATCTTTAAAGAACCATAACTCTTGAACGGTGAAAGTGAAAATCGTCAATATCGAACTTGACCTCCATTTTGTCATCAGTAACAACATATTAAAATTTGAAAAGCTTTGGTTGAACAGTTCATAAGTTATAACATGGACACCACTGGGAAAGCCATTTTTCAATCTTTCAAGAACCATAACTCCTGAACGGTGAAAGTGAAAATCGTCAATATCGAACTTGACCTCCATTTTGTCATCAGTAACAACATATTAAAATTTGAAAAGCTTTGGTTGAACAGTTCATAAGTTATCACACGGACACCACTGGAAAAGCCATTTTTCAATCTTTCAAGAACCATAACTCTTGAACGGTGAAAGTGAAAATCGTCAATATCGAACTTGACCTCCATTTTGTCATCAGTAACAACATATTAAAATTTGAAAAGCTTTGGTTGAACAGTTCATAAGTTATTGCACGGACACTGTTTGGCAGCCGCCCGTCCGCCCACCCGCCCGGCCGCCCGCCCGCCGTACATCACCAATTTAATAACCGATATTTTCCTATGAAAATCCGGTTAAAAATGTTAAATTTTGAAAATTTGACGAAAAAAGGGCAATAACTCCTAAACGGGTTTTAGGATTTCCTTCAAAATTTCAGGTTAGGAAGATCTTGTCATGCTGATCAATTTTACCCCATGTCAGATTTTTGATATCTGTAACGGTTTTTGAGTTATTAGCAAAAAAACAGCAATTTACCCCTATGTTTTAGTAACAGCGGCCATGTTTTTCGATGAATCAAAAATCCCCACATCAGTTCTATGCAGGGTACCCCAAGGAACAATCTTACCAAGTTTCATTTGATTTTGAATAGTAGTTTCAGAGAAGAAGATTTTTGAAATAATAACATAAACAAGAGGCTGTCGAATGACAGCAAACCGGATTTTCCTGCATGGAAATGATGTTTGCAAATCTGGATTCCCAAACAGGATGAAGTAAAGAAATATAAATGAATTTTTGTAGGGTTTTGTAGGGTTCAGAAATGGAAAGGCAAAAATCAATCTTGACCTCTTATTTATAGTAAGTGACAAATATTGGAATTTTTGAGAGTATATAAGTACACACACATTTGTTAAGCAGGGGGTAGGCAGAAATGAAGTCAATAATGAAAGAAATACGCCAATGAGATTATAACCTTATTTTATAAACGACGACTTGAACTGCCTTTTTTCAATTTTTTAGAACCATAACTCCTGAACGGTGAAAGTGAAAATCGTCAATATCGGAACGGTGAAAGTGGAAATCGTCAATATCGAACTTGACCTCCATTTTGTCATCAGTAACAACATATTAAAATTTGAAAAGCTTTGGTTGAACAGTTCATAAGTTATCACACGGACGCCACTGGGAAAGCCATTTTTCAATCTTTCAAGAACCATAACTCCTGAACGGTGAAAGTGAAAATCGTCAATATCGAACTTGACCTCCATTTTGTCATCAGTAACAACATATTAAAATTTGAAAAGCTTTGGTTGAACAGTTCATAAGTTATCACACGGACACCACTGGAAAAGCCATTTTTCAATCTTTCAAGAACCATAACTCTTGAACGGTGAAAGTAAAAATCGTCAATATCGAACATGACCTCCATTTTGTCATCAGTAACAACATATTAAAATTTGAAAAGCTTTGGTTGAACAGTTCATAAGTTATCACACGGACACCACTGGGAAAGCAATTTTTTAATCTTTCAAGAACCATAACTCCTGAACGGTGAATGTGAAAATCTTCAATATCGAACTTGACCTCCATTTTGTCATCAGTAACAACATATTAAAATTTGAAAAGCTTTGGTTGAACAGTTCATAAGTTGTCACACGGACACCACTGGAAAAGCCATTTTTCAATCTTTCAAGAACCATATCTCTTGAACGATGAACGTGAAAATCGTCAATATCGAACTTTTGTCATCAGTAACAACATATTAAAATTTGAAAAGCTTTGGTTGAACAGTTTATAAGTTATTGCACGACACGTACATCACCAAATTAATAACCGATATTTTCCTATGAAAATCCGGTTAAAAAAGCCAAAAATGTCAAAAAAGGGCAACAACTCTAACATCAGTTGACAGATTTTCACGAAAATCAGCACATAGGTAGCTCTCATCATGCTGAATACTTTCAACCTGCCAGAATATGCCGTAACCTAATGATTTTTGAGATATTTGCGAAAAACTGTTGTTTGACCCCTATGTTCTATTTTTAGTAACAGCGGCCATGTTTTTCGACGAATCAAAAATCCCCACATCAGTTCTATGCAGGGTACCCCAAGGAACATTCATACCAAGTTTGGTTCTAATTAGTCAAGTAGTTTCAGAGGAGAAGAGTTTTGTATAATTGTTAACGACGACGACGACGGACGCCAAGTGATGGCAATAGCTCACATGGCCTTTGGCCAGGTGAGCTAAAAATGACACACTGAACAGACTTCCACTAAATGATAACAGTACACTGTAAAACAGAGGGAAGAACAAATCTTGAATGTGACATAAGTCATAAATTCAGATGGATTTAATCAGGACACAGAGAACGATCAAGACAAATGAACAACATTAAATAATTTTGCTCTTTTTTACAAAGGCACAAAAGAACATTAATATTTGTGACAGTGAAGAACAGGCTTGGAGATATTCAATCAAAAAATGCAGAGCTGTTTTGATATGCAGAAGCAAAAATGCAAAAGCATATTAAAAAAATATTCTGAAAAATTCTGTATCAACATCACAAGAAGCTGTCTGAACAACAACAAAGTTTTTCCTACATCACTGTTTGGAGCTGTCTGCTCGCCCATTTCACGTTCATTGCCAAACTAATGGATTTTTTCTATTGGAAAACCAGGTTAAAAATCAACTATAAGGCCAATTAAAAATTATTGATAGATTTTCATCCCAGCCCGCCCCTTGAAAATTCCCCGGCCCAATTTTTTTTATTTTTTCAAAATTACGATTTCTGGATTTTCCCGTATCTGCGTCCCCTATGTAACAAGTATTAGCGTACTCATTGCACTTCTGCGCAATAATAGAAACATAGTTTTCACAATTATGCGAGTTTAAATGAAAGACAAGAGTGGACACACAAAAATGTCTCGCCTGTCGTGTATTTCTAATGAAAGTAAATGCTATCAGACATATTGCATACAGTATTCGAAAAACAGGCCAAAACACAAAAACTTAACTATAACCACTGAACCATGAAAATGAGGTCAAGGTCAGATGACACCTGCCAGTTGGACATGTACACCTTACAATCCTTCCATACACCAAATATAGTAGACCTATTGCATACAGTATTCGAAAAACAGGCAAAAACACAAAAACTTAACTATAACCAATGAACCATGAAAATGAGGTCAAGGTCAGATGACACCTGCCAGGTGGACATGTACACCTTACAATCCTTCCATACACCAAATACTGAAGACCTATTGCATACAGTATTCGAAAAACAGGCCAAAACACAAAAACTTAACTATAACCACCGAACCATGAAAATGAGGTCAAGGTCAGATGACACCTGCCAGCTGGACATGTACACCTTACAATCCTTCCATACACCAAATATAGTAGTCCTATTGCATACAGTATTCGAAAAACAGACCAAAACACAAAAACTTAACTATAACTACTGAACCATGAAAATGAGGTCAAGGTCAGATGACACCTGCCAGTCAGACATGTACACCTTACAATCCTTCCATACACCAAATATAGTAGACCTATTGCATACAGTTGTTACGGCCGAAATCACCTTTAAAATGTAGCCAACAAAAGACACAAATCAATAATAAAATTTAACAAGATTTATTATATATACAAAGTTTACAAAAATATTACAAAAAAAAAACTAAAATGTCAACTTAACTGTTCAAAATCCTGTTTTTTCTTGATCCGGAATTCTGGTCACTGTTGCCTGAATCCAAACGGAATATTATATCCAATCAGTCACAATCTAGTATGATGTAATGAAAATAACAGTCTGTCAAGTACGATGTATGAAACGTAAATAAATCCAACAGCTGAGAACACAAGAATGTCTATGTACGGTCCAATATGCTATGCTCTGCAAGTTTAACTTTCGTGTCCATATATATACTGTAGAACGGAAACTTCTGGAATACGGTAGAAGTTCGAATCACACCATAATTATTACGTAAGTCAAATAGAAAGTTCTAGTCATTCCACCAGTATCCATTATTGTTCCAGTGATTTCTAAACTGCGCAGTTATAACATTATTTGGTAAACAACTATAAGTATTATGTAAACACATTATACACGTCACAAGGCCACACAAAACAAACCAGGCCAAGATAAATAAATATAATAATTACAATATCATAACACCTCCCCCCTTAAAAGAAGTTTGAGTGTAACGAGAACTTCATGAACAATATATACAAAAATATATATATATATATAGTATGTATACAGTGTTTTAATAAGATCTAGATAAAGCATCTGCTATTACATTATCTTTACCTTTAATATGTTTTACAATAATATCATATTCCTGTAACAATAAACTCCACCTAGTCAACCTTTGGTTTTTGTTTCTCATTTTATGTATGAAGGTGAGAGGATTATGATCAGTATAAACCAGAATAGGATGCATAGTGGGATTTAAATATACATCAAAATGTTGAAGTGCAGACAACAGTGCAAAACATTCTTTTTCAATAGTGGAATAATTTTTCTGATGTTTATCTAATTTCTTGGAAAAATATGATATAGGTTTCTCAACATTATCATCTGTTTCTTGATATAAAACGGCTCCAACTCCTACATCACTTGCATCAACGGCAAGTTTGAATTGCTTTTTAAAGTCTGGAGTGATAAGAACGGGACTGTTAATTAAAAGTGATTTGCTTTTTTCAAAAGAGTTTTGACAATTATCACTCCAGATGAATTTAGAATCTTTTCGTAAAAGATGAGTCAATGGTTGAACAACAGTAGCAAAATTTGAACAAAATTTTCTGTAAAATCCAATCATGCCTAAATATCTCATAAGTTGTTTTTTATTTGTAGGAGGAGGAAAATTGGTAATTGCATCCACTTTAGCCATAATAGGTTTCACTTGACCTTGGCCAACTGTGTGCCCTAAATAATCAACAGTGGCCTTACAAAATTCACTTTTAGCAAGATTAACAGTCAAATTTGATTGTGACAATCTATCAAAAGTATCATATAAATGTGTTAAATGCTCTTCCCAGCTATCACTACATACAATAAGATCATCAATATAAGCATAACAACAGTCTAAATCTTTTATAACATTATTAATCATTCTTTGAAATGTAGCTGGAGCATTTTTCATACCAAACGGCATGACAGTATATTGAAATAAGCCGTCTGGTGTGACAAAAGCTGATATTTCACGAGCTCTCGGTGTCAGGGGGACCTGCCAGTAACCTTTTAATAAATCAAATTTGCTTACGAATTTTGATTGTCCAATGTTATCAATGCAATCCTCTATCCTTGGAATCGGATAGGAGTCAGATTTTGAAACTGAGTTGACTTTTCTGAAGTCAGTAACGAAACGAAAGGTTTTATCTGGTTTGGGCACAAGAAGACAAGGAGAGCTCCATTCACTGTTACTCGGCTCAATAATATCATTGTCAAGCATATATCTAATTTCTTGTCTCATAACATCAAGTTTAAGTGGATTGAGCCGGTAAGGATGTTGCTTAATTGGAGAAGCATCGCCTACATCAACATCATGACAAACAGCAGTGGTTTTGTTTGGCACATCTGGAAAAAGATTTTTAAAAGAAAATACCAAAGTTTTCAATTTTTGTCTGCGATCGAAAGACAGATGTGCAAGTTTTGAGTCTAAATTTGACAAAATTTCTGAATTTTTCAATCTAACAGTTTGTTCCATAGTCTTCGAATCAAAAGATGGTTCAATTATATCTGGTTTGTCATGATCGTTCTCCGATTTAACCATGGCTAAAGTGGCAACTGGTTTACTCTCACCTTCATTAGTACGCTCAAAATATGGTTTTAACATATTAATGTGACACACTCTATTTTGTTTACGCCGACCTGGAGTTTTTACAATATAATTCAAATCATTGATTTTACTGTCAATTGTATAAGGACCACAGTATTTAGCCTGTAAAGGATGCCCAGGGACTGGCAAAAATACAAGTACCTTATCACCAGGCTCAAAAACTCTGTCCCTGGCATCTTTATCATACCATATTTTCATCTTATTCTGTACAGTTTTTAAGTTTTTCTGAGCAATTTGACAAGCAGTATACAATTTTTCTTTAAATCTAGATACATAGTCTAGAAGATTCAAGTCAGTGTGTTCAGTAAGCCATTTTTCCTTAATCAATTTCAAAGGTCCCCTTACAGTATGACCAAACACTAACTCAAAGGGGCTAAAACCAAGGGATTCTTGAACAGCCTCTCGGACCGCAAAAAGTAGAAAGTGAACACCATCATCCCAGTCCCTGTCAAATTGAAGACAAAAAGTTCTAATCATGTTTTTCAGTGTTTGATGAAAACGTTCTAAGGCACCTTGAGATTCTGGATGATAAGCACTTGATCTATACTGAGTAATCCCTAACTGGTAAACGACCTGCTGAAATAAACCTGACATGAAATTTGAACCCTGGTCGGACTGTATAGACTTAGGAAGTCCTACTAATGTGAAAAATTTGATAAGAGCTTTGACAATAGTTGGTGTCTTGATATTCCTTAAGGGAATCGCCTCAGGAAAGCGAGTGGATGTACACATGATCGTTAATAAATAAGCATTTCCAATCTTGGTCTTTGGTAAAGGTCCAACACAATCAATAAGTACTCGGCTGAAAGGTTCTTCAAAGGCTGGAATTGGCAGAAGTGGTGCTGGTGGTATTTTCTGGTTAGGCTTGCCAACAACCTGGCATATATGGCATGATTTGCAGTATTCTGTGACATCATTTCTAAGTCTGGGCCAGTAGAAATGTTGTAATATCTTAAGGCAAGTCTTCCTTATACCTAAATGTCCAGCCAAGGGGGTGTCATGGGCAAGACCAATAATTTCTTGCCTATAGACTTTAGGCACCACCACTTGGTATAACACTCTCCATTCCTCCTCTGGGATAGCATCAGGGGGCCTCCACTTCCTCATTAAAATGCCGTCTTGATGGTAGTAACATTCGGCCACTTTGTCTGCTTCTTCTTGGGGTAGAACCCTCTTGCCGAGCTGAAGAACCTCAGGGTCTTTATTCTGTTCTTCCCTAAATGTCCTTTCGTCTAATGAATGGCTATTCACGTCTGGCCATGGCATAATTACACGTTTGTTAGTACCAGGTGGTCTGATTATGGCCTTTTCTGAGCTACCGGGACCTTCAATGTCGGCAAAGAAAGTGTCAGAAAGGTCCATATAATCATACTGGCCTTCTTGTAAATCCTCATCTTGTTGTTTTCTTGCCATTGCCCTAGTAACAACACAAGCTGGATACAGTTCAGCATCATCTTCAGGTGATTTAACATCCACCACCGGTTCACTGGTAACAATTGGTTCAGCAACCACTTTGTTCCTAGCTAGATCATTTCCTAGCAATAATGAAACACCCTCAACAGGGAGAGTAGGACGAACACCCACAACAACTGGTCCAGTAATTAAATCCGACTTCAAATAAATACGATGGAGGGGAACATCTATACAACCTAACTCCACACCTCGTAACAAAACGGAGGCACCAACGGACGTCTCCTCGGACAAAGGCAACACACCTTCTAACAACAAAGACTGAGAAGCTCCAGTGTCCCGTAAAATCTTAATAGGCTGAGGAGTAGTATTATTAACAATAGAAACAAACCCATCAGACATAAAGGGTTTATAATCCTCCATGTAATCACAAAAACTGGACTTAAAAGCCTGACTCGGAGGACATTCCAACTTATTGGTAACAACGGGTGTCGTACAAGCACTGGACTTGGGCTTATGATCTCTTTCATTCTTCTTCTGGAGTCTAAAACAATCAGCCATCAGGTGACCATTTTTCTTACAATAAGCACAAGTTAGTGACTTCTTCTCAAAAGTATCAAATTTTGGACCAGACATGTTATAACTAGACGGACTCTTATTCTGTGCAACAGGCTTAATATCAGTACGCTCAGTGCTTTGATTTTTGTAATTTCCGCTTGAAGTATTAAAATTGTGACCTTTGAAACTCCTTTTATGTGAAATGGTATAATTATCGGAAACAACAGCTGCATCTTGCAATGTCTCAACAGTTTTGTCATCTAAATGTGTTTTTAAGTCTAAATTAACACACTGCTTGAACTCTTCTAATAACATTAATTGTCTTAATTTATCAAAATTTTTATCTATTTTCTTTGACGTAAGCCATTTATCAAATAAATCTTCTTTTTCCCTAGCAAATTCAACATAGGTTTGTGTTTCAAACTTTTTATAAGACCTAAATTTCTGTCTATATGCTTCTGGCACTAGCTCATAAGCTTTCAAAACTTCCTGTTTAACAGTGTCATAATCAGAACTTTTTTCTGAAGAAAGTGCTGAGTAAATTTCAGCGGCCTTGCCCACAAAAACACTTTGCAACATTGTAGTCCAATAAGGCTTTGGCCATTTCAAATTTTGAGCAATTTTCTCAAATTGTGGAAAAAATTTATCTACCGTTTTTTCACAAAATTTGGGAACCAAACGTATATTTTTTGCTGCCTCAAATTGTTCTGATTTTGACTTAGTGTTGCTTTCTACTTTAGCTATTTCTATTTTTATTTTCTCCATCTCTAACCTTTCTCTCATTTCAAGTTCTGCCTGTAATTGTTTTTCTTCTTTTTCTAATTGTTTTAATTTAAGTTCGTGTTCTAATTCAAGCTGTTTTAATTTTAAAGCATCAACATTTTCGACCTTGAGGTCAAGAGCCTCTTCACCAAAAATTTCTAAATCAACTAAATTGTCTATTACCAAATTTTTTATAATTTGTTTTCTCATAGATGTTCTAAAATCTATTTTTAGATGTTTAGCAAGCAACACTAATTCTTCTTTCTTTAATTTATCAAACCCTTCCAGGTCTGGCGTTTTCAAAAATTTACCAGCATCAAATTCCATTTTGTAGAATTTTGTTGGCTAATTCTAATAAAAATACTGAAAAAAATTATTAAGATATTAACGTTCTCCCGAGACGAGCCCCCAATTTCTGTTACGGCCGAAATCACCTTTAAAATGTAGCCAACAAAAGACACAAATCAATAATAAAATTTAACAAGATTTATTATATATACAAAGTTTACAAAAATATTACAAAAAAAAAACTAAAATGTCAACTTAACTGTTCAAAATCCTGTTTTTTCTTGATCCGGAATTCTGGTCACTGTTGCCTGAATCCAAACGGAATATTATATCCAATCAGTCACAATCTAGTATGATGTAATGAAAATAACAGTCTGTCAAGTACGATGTATGAAACGTAAATAAATCCAACAGCTGAGAACACAAGAATGTCTATGTACGGTCCAATATGCTATGCTCTGCAAGTTTAACTTTCGTGTCCATATATATACTGTAGAACGGAAACTTCTGGAATACGGTAGAAGTTCGAATCACACCATAATTATTACGTAAGTCAAATAGAAAGTTCTAGTCATTCCACCAGTATCCATTATTGTTCCAGTGATTTCTAAACTGCGCAGTTATAACATTATTTGGTAAACAACTATAAGTATTATGTAAACACATTATACACGTCACAAGGCCACACAAAACAAACCAGGCCAAGATAAATAAATATAATAATTACAATATCATAACACAGTATTCGAAAAACAGGCCAAAACACAAAAACTTAACTATTACCACTGAACCATGAAAATGAGGTCAAGGTCAGATGACACCTGCCAGTTGGACATGTACACCTTACAATCCTTCCATACACCAAATATAGTAGACCTATTGCATACAGTATTCGAAAAACAGGCCAAAACACAAAAACTTAACTATAACTACTGAACCATGAAAATGAGGTCAAGGTCATATGACACCTGCCAGTTGGACATGTACACCTTACAATCCTTCCATACACCAAATATACTAGACCTATTGCTTATAGTATCTGAGATATGGACTTGACCACCAAAACTTAACCTTGTTCACTGATCCGTGAATTTGGGTCGAGGTCAATTGAAAACTGTCTGATGGGGATGAGGACCTTGCAAGGTACGCACATACCAAATATAGTTATCCTATTACTAATAATAAGAGAGAAATTAACATTACAAAAAATCTTAACTTTTTTTTCAAGTAGTCACTGAACCATGAAAATGAGGTCAAGGACAATGTACATATGACAGACGAAAAGTTCGTAACATAAGGCATCTATATACAAAGTATAAAGCATCCAGGTCTTCCACCTTCTAAAATATAAAGCTTTTAAGAAATGAGTTAATGCCGCCGCTGCCGTCGCCGCCGGATCACTATCCCTATGTCGAGCTTTCTGCGACTAAAGTCGCAGGCTCGACAAAAAGGGTGGTGGGCATCAAATATTAGTGACGAGTTGACAATTTTTGATGTATTTAACAATTTTGTCGGCGGTAAAATTGATGTTAAGCAACCACAAGAGGATTTGCAATCGGCAAGGATCACCGCTAGAATCGGTTCGAATAAACGTGACTTATCTACGGAAATCGATCCATGCAACAAACTCGGTGATGCAATTCCATGCTTAGGGCACTACATTGAATTCAGGGTCAATGTTGATGAAAATAAAAATGTTGAAAGCTCAAAAATGGATGCCCTCAAAATTTTGCAATCAGTTCAAGCTTGTAAAGGCATCAATTGGCATTCCATAGTCTTTTATTCAAATAGACATTTGTGTAGTACTGGTATTCTCCTCTAGACTTTTATTTGAGCAGCAAAAGATCCTACTATCTGCTGTTTGGGCAATCTGTGCCCTCAACATACTTCAAATGACAAATTTCTTCTGCATCTCATATTCTAGAACAACTAATTTAGAATATGAAAAAAAAAAAAATAATAATAAAAATTAAAATCCTCCCAACCACCCCACTTTATTTTTGGTGGTTGGATGAAAATGTGGTTATTAAATTTAGTTGGCCTAATCATGAATCTTTTGAACACAAATTTGAATATCAGGCACTAAGAATGCATCAAAATCTCCTTGTTTAAATTGATGCAAGGTTTAGGTGCAAAAGTCTCAAGCCATTTGGTATACTATTTGAAATTTGTTTTCTTTTTGTGAAATTTCAATATATTTTTAAAATTGATTTACCTATAAAGAAAAATCTGATATGCATCAAACCATGATTTTTTTGCTGAAAAAAAACAACTTGAAGATAATTGTTTCACAGACTTACTTCTGTATTCTGATCCACCTCATCATCCTTCTACAGTAGCCTGCTTCATATCTCACTGAAATATATGAATAAATATATAAAAAAAAAATCATTCAATTCAATTTTTTGAATGAATACAAAAAAATGTGTTTGGTTATTCTGATCTGTTCTTGTTATGTATAAATGACTGACCACTAAATGAAAAAGATGGATGTACACAAGGACAAGGGTAAATATATACAGTAGAACTTCGATGGCTCAAACTCCAAGGGACCGCCAAAATCTGTTCAAGTTATCGGTAGTTCAAGTTAACGAAATTTGTCCACGTACGAACCATTAGTATACGAGTTGGTATAGCTAATCATAACCATGAAATATTTTTTATTTAAAATTTAACAGGTTAATCACTAGTCAACAGACATCTATATTACATTGAACAGTAAATATTTACCTGTCAGCTTCATCTACATGTATTTGTATTAAAGTTGTGATTTTTAGATGCATACTTGTAAATATCAGGCAACAAGATTGTCCATTTAATTATCAAGTTCGAGTTTTCAATGGTAAAATACACTATTTTGTAATTGTTTTGACCAAAAGTTTTGTTCGACTTCTCAAGAAATCGGTGTTTGAGAAACCGGGTTTTTTTCAACATAAAAATAAAGTAAAAATTGACGGGACTTTCAAAACTGTTCGAACCATTGGTGGTGTTCGAGCGATCCGATTTCGAGTTACCGAAGTTCAACTGTATTCCAAATGATATAATCTACCCCAAAGCAGACACAAAAAGGTGGGCAAGCTGTTTAATTTATTCAAATAAATATTAATCATTTTCATATATGTTTCTTACATTTTCTTATTATTCAAAAGGTACAGTTCCACTGATGAATAAAATATGACAAATTATCGTATATCTAATATCAATAATATGGAATAGGCGTATATTGGTACGTAGTGAAAGTACACAAGAAATAAATTCAGGGCCTAATCTTGCCGGCGAAATGACGATTTAAGTCGCCAAAGAATTTTCAAAATCGCTAAATCTCGCCGGCTTATTCATTTCTTGGCGAAGTGAAGTCACTATCGAAATATCAGTAAATGGGAGATAACTCGTGAAATTTTTAGCACAGGTAAATTTTTGAAACAAAATGGCGACCATCAAGAATCGGAATTTTGAAGTGGCCGATGACTTACATTGTCAATGTTTGATTGAAATAAATACAACGGCGACTTTAAACCTATTTTAATTTTATATTCAAAACTATTTAAGGGAAATCGAAATATCGTTTCATTCGTTTGTTATGAATTGAAGATGCATGGCGTCAGGACGATGTTGCGTAATCACAAAGTCAACTAATTTTATATTTTTATATGATCAGCTGATTGTTGTTTTGTTCTACAGTTAGGATCACAAGGAAACACCTATGATGAAAGATAATTAGCCGTTAATAGGTTAGTTATGTGATTGAAAGTTGGCTTGGGTGACATTGAGTATGAGAATCTCGAGTTACAATGACACAATGTTTTGACAACTTGATAATAAAATATATTGGTAAGCTGTGAAAATTAAATTACTCAAGTACTCAAAATTAGTAGATCAAAAGAAAATCAAACTGTATATAACTGTCCTAATTTTTTTATAGTTTATCAAATTCAAAATTCTGTTAACACTGATAACATAATTAAATTAAATTGCTTTTGGCAATATTATGTCTTTGGCTAAATGGTTAGGGGTTCAATCCCCAAAACCAAATCAGTCTCAATCACCAAAATCAAACTTAAAAAGAAAAAATACAGATGAGACTGATCAAAATGTTAAGCCAAAGAAGTTTTGTAAAGTTATGAGCCAAGATTGCTTTGACTGGTATAAGGAAGACCCAAAAGGTCTTTGGCACTGTGAAATTTGTCGTGCCGCTAATAAAATATATGATTTGAATCTACTTTTATTTATATATATGCCATTGAAAACAGACACACAGAAAAAGCGCAACCGATACGATGAATTAAAGTCCACTTCTCCCTATTAATCCATCCTGGAAGGAGAAGTCACTTCTCCCTCTTCAAAATCCTAGATTAGGCCCTGTAAATTCGCACTAATAATCAGCTCTCAACTGACATCTTATTTAAGCCAGGGAGGATTCAGACAACATATACTTTGTAAAAATATGACATATAGATCTAAGATACACGTATGTACTTTTCTATATCAGCCAAATTACCACTCCCTGACCCATACATTACGTCGTCTAAGATCATGCAAAAACCCATGTACAGGTACTAATCTCTATAAATTGTATATTTGTTACTAAAAATGTGAAATTAGTCCAACAATACATACATAACATAGGACTTTCCTCTCGGATTCTGTCATCTTCCTCATCAATATCCAATTTAAACTGTAATATACAAAAAAATAACATGTGTATGACCTATTATAGTGTAGGTATTCAACATAAAAAATTGCGTAAAAAATCAACCATCTGATTTCACTATTTTTATTGTTGGAATCTAACAACCCCTACTACCTGCTGGACAGTTCTTTTTTTGGTATTCAATAAAGCTACTTATGAGAAACATAAATTCTTACATCCTCTCCTGCCTCTATAGATCTCATTCTTGCCTGTACAGCGGCCAGTGCCTCTTCTGTCTGTATCCTCTGTTCCCTCTCCATCAACAATGTTTTCTCTAATCTCTCATTAGTCTCCGTTAACTGAGCTCTTACTCTTGCAAAATCTGTCAGTCTGGAATTATAATTTACATATAACTGTCATTCATGGTGCTATGTTTGATGTGTTAAACTACATAGAGACTTATTTCAATTGTAAAATAAATCTCACACCAGCATAACTTTTAATGTTCTAATTGTTGTTTTATTTTATAGCTTTACTTCCAAAAAGTAAAATAAATCTAAAAAAAAAAAGCCAAAAAGTGCACTAATAAACACCAGAAAAATGTCGAAAACAGGTGAGATTAGAACTCACAACCCCAGTGTTGACAGGCTAGTGATCATTAGTAGTCATGACAAACTACATAGAACACTCGGCCACCGAGGCCCCTATAACAGTATAATCAAATCTGCAAAAGTAATACAGAAATTGTCCATTGGATAAATGATTTATACCAATAATTTCAATCCATTTGAAAGAGAGTTTACAGAAGAATATAGAAATGTATAATGTTTAAAATAAGGTCAAACAAGGTTTTCTTGGAAACAACCCCAAAAGTTTTGATATGTTGATCCTCATAATATTAATTGAAATTTATAATTCGTAGAGTTTTTAAATTTCTGGATTTGTCCATGAAATCCACGAAAATTGGTATACCATGAATAAAGGTCTTTCACAGTACACAGACATAGCTACTATACATGTATGCCTTTGGAGCAAATGAGCTATGGGATTTTTTACCAAGTGCCCGTTTTTTACCTAGCTTCAAATTCTTTATTTTCCATTCTCATCCCTTCTGATGTTTGCTGAATAGGTATATCTTTTGACTTTTCACCTCTGACCTCATCAACCTTTTCAACTTTAACCTCAGTCAAATCTGTTGCATTTGCTTTTTGTATAGTCTCTGTGACAACTTTCTTTTCAGAGGCCATTAACTGAAACAAAGACAAAGAAAACTCAAATGATTGTCAATATGAGATTTCCATTAGGCCAAAAAAAAAAAAAAAATAGGTGTGTTTAGTGTTCCCAACCGACCCTAGTTTTGACTGCCGACCTACACTTTTTTGCTCGGTTTCGGAACAGGGACCAATCGAACCTATTTTAGCATACCCAAAAAATTATTTATGTGGTCATCTTTGCACTTTAAATTATCATCTGTAGATCAGCTTGATAGAAGCGCTCAATTGACCCACAATACAAATAAAGCATGGCTTATCGACAGCCAAGCAGTGTTCTGGCTGTCTGGTACATATACATTTTTCAACAGCTCAAAGGTTATTCCAGAGCCTGTGATCAGTACATTGATTTTCTGGACAGTACTCAGCTCTGAAAATAAACTACTCAAACAAGAATTCCGTACACAAACCAAAAAAATCCCTACCTACCTACCCTATTTTTTTTTTCGGGATAAAACCATAAACACACCTATTTTTTTATTTTGGCCTTATCAACAGTGGGTTATTTTCAATATGTGAAAGACTGATTCATAAATGCAAATAAGAATGTATTACATGTATCAATTGGCATGACCAATATGGATTTGAAAACATCTACTCGTATTAACCATACGTTCAATATGGCTGTTCGGCCCGGTTAATAAGTTTTCCTGTATTTCCCCATTAAAAACCAGGGCTAATATGGAAAGTTGTATTGCCCTGATATGCATTAACTTCCGGTTGTCCCAGTTAATAAATTTTTCTGTATTGCCCCGTTGAATAGCAGGGCTAACACAGAATTCTATACGGACCAGCTGTATCTACCTCCTGTCATACTGATTATTTAATAAAAGATTTACGAACTTGCTGAATCTGTATTGGCCCTGTATTGGACCTAGGCCTTATGGGCCTCGCAACCAATACAGCAAACCTTTAAACAATACAAGGGCCAATACAGAATCAGCAAATTAGTAACACTATATTATTAAATATACATAGAAAAAATTAAATTTATGAATAACTTCTCCACCTGAATGGAGTTTAACCTTCGGAAAATTGTGTTGATGAACATTGTGACACCTTTCAAATACGTTTGCTGATTTTTATTCTTAAAAACTTAGATAAATCAAAATGCTTTTCTCTGTCCATTGCCAGTACCAAAGGTACCATTAAATGGATAATTATCAAAACTAAGCATGCTAATATGGCTTCACTATAGTATACCAACCTTAGATTTAAGATCATTATGTGCCTGATACAGAACTCTGTACTGTTGTTGTAGAGCTCCAAGTTCTTGTTCTCTACCTCTGAGAGCTTGAGAGAGGTTCCCTAACTGTTTGTTAAGGTAGCTTCTATCCTCTGCCAGCTGGCTAACCTGAAGTGGATAAATTGCTGTATAAAATCTTTATTCATTAATGAATTAAAGGTTAAGGTTCCTTTTTAAACTGAAGTAAAAAATCGAACAGCGTTCCGAAGTCCCCCGCCACTAGAGCATCAGAAACCCTTGGACAAGTGAAACATAACAAAATTTTCTCAGATCTTATTTTACCATGTGTATTGAGAATTTATACAAATGTACATTTACTTCTTTTCAATAAACAGAAATGCTTTGATCAAAAGTATTCCGCCTAACAAACTCTTAAAGACAGTATTTTTCAATTTTACAAGTTTCAATAGGAGTTTATGTATAAAACCTCCCTTTAGGTCCAAGTGTATAAATATTATTCCAATGCAAGGAGAATATAAATTTTCTAGAACACTTAGATGAACATTTTGTCAATTTTCAAAGTTATTAAGGGGCATAACTCCTACAAAAATATTTCGACATGACTCACCTTCGAACTCCCTTGAGGTATCATTGAGTTAAAGCTACTGTATAAATATTATCCAAATCGGTCAAGAAATAAATTTGCTAGAGCGCTTACATAAAAATTTGGTCAATTTTCAAAGTTATTAAGGGGCATAACTCCTACAAAAATATTTCGACATGACTCATCTTCGAACTCCCTTGAGGTATCATTGAGTTAAAGCTACTGTATAAATATTATCCAAAAAAAATCCAAGAAATAAATTTGCTAGAGCGCTTACAAGGTGGACGGACGGACGGACGGAAGCACGGACAGCACGACGGAAGCACGGAAGGACGCCCGGCATTACCATATCCCCCGCATCGCGTTGCGGCGGGGGACAATTAACATCTAAAATCTGTTTTCAATCAATATGTTTTTGCTTTATTTGCTTTTCATGAAACTTTTAGCATTCATTTTGCTAAATATGATAGCAGTTAGTTTTTACTAGAAGATTAAGTATCTTTCAAGAACCAATGAACCCTATTTTGCATTTTATTCTTGAGAATTGTGAGGTCTATTAAAGCATAAAAGTATCAAATTGGCATTTATCAAAGAATCCTTCTCAAACTGGTGCTAGGGACAGTCTCAAACCTGCAGTATGGTGTGAGATTTTTCGCCTTACTGAAGGCCTCAATATCACTTAAGCAGAGGTGTTTACCCCTTTCTGGTGTTTTCAGTAATGTTAATGATTTTGTCAGGAATATTGGCCCTTTGTCAGTAATCTCTAATGTCAGCATGAAAACAACCACAGATACCCACCATCAAAGGATCTTATATTAAGTTAAGTGTAGAAACAATCCGAGTATTCATCATCAATGTCATTAAAAGGCTTTTTATAACTGGAAAATCAAGCACAATTACAAAGCATTTACACGACCAGGAATAAAAAACACAAATTTTGGTACAAAACCGGAAAGCGTAATTTCTGGAGGTAAATCCGTAATCTGTGTTTTGAATCTGAAATCCGGGACAATTACGGAGATTCCGTAATAGTAAACACCTCTGGATGGAAAACATCAATAAAAGTGATTTTCCTTTAATTTGCTCAAACTTTCGTGATAAGAATACAAACTAATTCACCATATCCCTTCATTCATGTTAACGGATTTGTATTCATTATTATTCACAATATATTACAATTACCTGTCTTGCTAGTTGCTGACATCTAGCTTCCCTCTGTTGTAATCTGTGATTTAATTGGTTGTTTTCAGCTTGTGCTTGACTTTTCTGTCCCATTGCTGCATTAAATTGTTTCTGTAACTGATCATAATCAGCTTGGAATCTACTTGCCTGCTTTCCATCAGTGTTAGACAAATTCAACTGAGATTGTAATGACTTGTTATCAAACACTAACTGCTGTAATTCGCCTTCGACTCGTAACAGTTCCTCATTCACTTGAACGTTTTGATCGGCATTTGTTTCTAATTGCTTTTCAAGTTCTAAGATGTGTTTGATTAGGCGCTCTTTTTCTTTTTCTAAGTGGTCTTTTTCATCCTTGATTACTGAAATGTCTTTTTGAGACTCTCCCTGCTTTAACAGCCTCTGGTGGAGTTCTTCAATTTGTTTAGCCATATTAGAATTATCATTAATTATTTTACTGTATTCTGCATTCATACTATTTAAATCTTGCTGTAATTTGTCAAACATTGAATTCTTTTCCTCCAGAACATGTCTTAATTTCTCATTTTCATTTTTCAATCGTTCCACTTCTTTTGAATCATCAACAGGAGATTTTCCAACATGACGTATTTGCTCACGTTTGATATTTTCTTCTACATGTACTTCAACAGCTTTCTTATTAAGATTACTCTTTAAAGATTCAATTTCCTTATCTTTTTCTTCTATCACAAATTTCAAATTCTCGACATTTTTAACGGCTTCAGAATATTTTCCTGCCATTTCTTGAAATTCCTTTTGCAAAGAATCAAACATTTGCACCTTCATTTCCTGTGGACTTGATCTTGACCTCAATTTCTCATTTTCAGACATCAGTTCATTTAACTCTTGGTTAATGATATCTAATTGCTCTCTCAATCCTTCCACTTCAGAAGTGTCAGCATCTTGTTGACTATTAAGAGCAATTTCTGATTGCAAACCAGAATTCTCTTGCTGCAAAGTTTCATATTTCTTTGATAAATCTTCATATTCACTTTGTAGGCTATCAAACATCTTTAATTTCACTTCATTAGAAGCTGATCCTTGTCTTAATTTTTCATTTTCAGACATCAAATCGTTTAATTCCTCATTAATTAATCTTAAGTCCTCTTCTAGCTCTTTAATTCTAGAATCACCCATGGAAGATTCCATTTTTGTTTCTTTAGGCGACTTACCGGTACCATCTTTTAACTGAGATTCTAATTTTTGATTTTCTTGTAAGGCCATGTTGTATTTTTCTGCTAGTTCAGTAAATTGTTTTTGCATAGTGTCATACATCTGAGATTTCATAGCAGAAGGACTAGACTTTAATTTATCATTTTCTGACATGACTTCATTGAGCTCTTCATTTATTAGTTCTAACTGCTCTTCAAGTTCTGTTATACGGTCTGTAGAATCTGATTCAGTTGATTTTTGTTTCAACCTTTCACATTCAGCCTCTTTTTCTTTCAATGCAGCTTTAGTATAATCAAGTTCATCCTTTAATTTTTTTAAATTTTCATCGTTATGAGCTGTTTTTTGTTCCTTTCTAGAATTTTCTAACTCAGCTCTTAATTCTTCTATTTCCTCTTCAAGTGATGCCACCTCTTGGAGTTTCCATTCAAGCCCTTCTCTTTCTTCTTGCTGTAGTTTACATGAGGCTTTTACTTTTTCTAATTCAGATGTCAATTCATTAATATGTTCACCACATGGGTTATTTTGAATTTCTATTTTTAGCTGGTCAATTTTCTCCTTTGAATCTTTCTTTTCGTTCAACAAATCTTCTCTAAGACCATCCATTTCTTCAATAATTTGGTCTCGTTCTGTCTCCAGCTCAGTTATTTTATAATTCATCTGAAGCAATTCGGTTTCTAAGTTAACAATTTTATTTTTCTGTTCTGTCACATCACCACCGTCTGATTGCAACTGTTTGATTTTCTGAAAGTTTTCCTCTTTTTCACGATTTAAAGCTTGCTTAAGATTAGCTACAATCCCCTTATAACTCTTACACTCAGATTCCAGCTCGTCACATAGAGATTGGCTGTCTTTTACATTTCTCTCAGCTTCTACTTTCTTCTGTTGAAGTATTTCAATTTCAGACCTTAGAATTTCAATTTCTACATTTGAACTCTCTTTTTCTCTCAAAGTTTGTGTTAATAAGTTTGATAGTTTTGACTTTTCATCCGTCAGTATTTGCACATCATCACTTAATTTCAGATTCTGTGATTTAAGCAATGTCAAATCTGAACTTTCTGTTTCAATTTGTTTGAGCAAAACTTCAACCTGATGTTTGTATTTTGAGTCATTTTCAAAAATTTGAGAATTCAATTTTTCATTTTTCATCTTTTCCATTTCTAAAGTTCGTAATAATTCATCCTTTTCCGTTTTCATATTTTTTACTTCAACTTTATACTTCTGTTTATCATCTGTTAATGTTTTAATAATAGCTGAAGTTTTTTCACTACTCATTTCAGTCTCTGATAGTTTATTTCTGGTCTGCTCCAGTTCTGTTTGTAAGGCCTCATTTTTAGATTTGAATGCTTTTAGCTTCATTAATATTTTCTCACATTTGGCTTCACTTGCAGTAACTTTTTCCTGTAATGTTTTAATTTCATCTTTCCAAGTCTGAACCTCAGCTTCTTCCTCAGGTGCTGCCTGTCTGAGAGGTTGTACCTCTACTTTCTCCATTGCATCACCCCATCCCATATCTGCTACCTGAGCTTGCTCTTCAATGCTTTTTTCTGTCATTTCTTCTTGTTTTCCAATAAGTTCACTGACTTTCACTTCAAGTTCCAATTTTTCATTTTTTAATCCACTGACCTCCTCCTCTAAACTTAATATTTTACATCTGCATTCTTCCAACTCACCAGCAAAAGTCAACTTCTCTTGCTCTATTTTCTGTGAATCAGACTTTAGATTTTCATTCAATTCTTCAATTTCCTTCAGTTTTTGTAATTTATCTTTCAATTTTTCATTCTCATCTTGAACACTTTGATTTTCTGTGGCAGTTTCTTTTAACATTTTTTCTAGTTCTTCTATTGCACTTACTTTAGATTGTAATTCTGACTGAACTCTCTCTACTTCATCCCTGCTCTTTACTAGTGATAAATTTAATTGTTCATTCTGTAATGAAAGATCTGCCATTTTCAATTCTAACTCCTGACACTGTTGTGTAAGATTCATTTGTACATCCCTGCTTGCATTTGCTGAATCTGCAGCAGATTCTAACTGTTGTCTTTCACTGGACATTTTTTCTGCTGCTATTGTCAGTTCTTGCTTTTCTACTGACAGCTTTTCAGAAATTAATTCTAGTTCTTGCTCTTCCTGTGAAGTCTTTTGTAATGTCTTCTCTAGTTCAATAAATTGTTCTTGTAGTGTTTCTTTTTCACTAACTGTTTTATTTATTTCTTCTTTTAATTTTTGTATTTCTTCTTGCATCATCAAACTTTCAGATTTGAATTTTTCTATATCACTTATCTGATTGGTCAGTTCAGATATTTTATTTTGTAATGCCTCATTTTGTTCTGTCATATCTTGTAATTTAGTTTCTAATGTTGTATGAAGTGTTGTAATTTGATCTGAAAACTGAGTCTGCATCAAATGCTTTTCTTCCACATGATTAGCTATTTTATTTTCATACTCTTTTTTACATTCTTCAAATTCATTTCGAAGTTTTGACAGACTGTCTTCTAGTGAATGGTTTTCTTCTGTTTGATTTGATAGCTTTGTTTCATAAACATTTTTTAACTTCTGAACTTCTGTTTCAATTGTTTCTTTGAAAGCTAGATCATTTTCACCTAACTGCTGTTTTAGATGGTAAATTTCTTGTTCTGATGTTCCGATCATGTCTTTAATAATTTCAGAGACTTGATTCAAATTTTGAAAGTCTATATGATGCAAATGAGGTGACAGAAGTTTTAGACTGTGTGAAAACTGAGATAAATTTTCCTCATGAAATGCTAACTGATTTGAAAGATCAACAATTTTAGATGCCATCTGTTCTACATTTTTTTGAAGACTTTGTTTCTCCTCCTCCAACTTTCCCTTTTCTGCTTGACCTTCTTTGACGTCAGTTTGAAGCTGATCAACAGATGTTGTCTGCTTTCTTACTTCCTGTTGCAGCGATTGTATCAAATCCTCAAATCCTCCAATTCTTTCTTCCATTTCTTTGATGTAACTCTCTTTTTCTTCCACATTTTTTTCTAACTGATTTACTTTTGTATTTAATGTTTCAATTTCAACTTTCTTTTCTTCTATTTCCTTCTCTTCAGAATTTTCCTCCTCTTGTTTTTTTGAGACAGACCTACTCAATGAATCATGTTCATCTGAAAGTTTTTGGTAGTTTTCTAATAGTTCTGACAACTGTTTCTCTAATTCTGATTTTGTTTCCTGTAATACTGATAAAGATTCGGACATATTTTTAACTTTCTCTCCTAATTCTGAACACTCTTCTTCCTTATCAGATAATTGACTAGACATATTTTCAAGGTCAAGAGATTTCTGTTGAAGGTCAGACATAGTCTGTTCTAGTTGTTGTTTACATTCTTTTAATTCATTATCCCTATGTTCTATCAATTCCTTTAATTTTGTCATACCAGGCTCATCCTGTGTATGCTCTTTGACTTGTACCTATAAACAGAAGTACAGTGAATAATAAATCCACATAGAAACATAAAAAATAATAGCATGTAATTTTATTTGATTATTATTGTTTTCTGCCACTTAAGCTAGACCTACTATATCATTGTTTCTCATATTCTTGATGTGTTTAATTGGTGGGATAAGAATACATAATATTTTTAACCACTTCCCGGTGATTTAATTTCTGCATGGGGATTCCCTGTGTTTTTTTACGTTTATTTGAAAGATAAACTAGAGAAGTTCAGAAATGGTGTTCATTTACACAAAATGTGTAGCAACAGCATTTTCTTGAGGTTTTTGTTGAAAATCATAGGAAAAACAGATTCTCATTCAATTTACTCGTGAGTTTTAGAATTTATCCACCCTCGATAGTTAAATTTTAGATTTTAACACACTCGCTAAAGTTCATGTGTTGAAAATAAAAAATCTATCTCTGGTGGAGAAATTCCATAACTCATGAGTATCTGAAGGTGAATCTATATGTAAACACTATATAACTGGCGAGGAAACCTAAAGTATCCACAGAGAACTATCTATCTTTGGCAGAAAACAGGCGATTTTTGTCAACTTGTCAATTAAAATCAAAGTCAAACACATCTCACCAGGAGCAGAAGTATGATCAAAGAAGTCTTCAGTATTCTGTTTACCAAGAAGTTTGTAAAATTTATTTGTGTGTCCCTTCTGGTTAATTGCATAGCACACTTTAACTATGAGATGAAAACAGCAACAAAGCCATCTGACTCTTAACAACTATGAAGTACAATGGAGACTTGGTAACTTGAATTTGTCATGAATACAATGTTAATTCAATATTCAACTATGTTTTATGTCCAATTGTTAGAACTTTAATAACCTGACCTATCATATAACTCCATGGTTCTTGTTGTTCTTTTTTTTAATGAACAATCAACATTCTTCTATACATACCAAGATTATATCTAAAAATTCATCGAACCAATATCTACAATGACTAAGTTTTCTGTTCTTGTAACAGTTGCACAAAGCCTTTATGAAATGTAAGTCCTTTATGCAAAAGTGAAAGCTAACAAGAGGCTCCCAGGAGCCTGAATCGCTCACCTGGTCCTTCAGCTTTAAGGGAGTCTTTCATGAGCTATTACCCCTATAATGGATCATCTGACAACTTCGACCCAACTTTTGTAGAGCTCAATGAGCTGATTGTTTAAGCAAACAACAGCTTTTCTCCATCGACAATAGTTTTCATTCTATAGGGCAAAAACAAGAGAAAAAGCTATTTTTGACATTTAAAGGGTCATCTATAAGGCATCAACAGTTATTTTGACATTTAAGGGACAAAACTTTAACTCCTAAAGGGCTCATTTAAACATTTTGCAAACTAAGGGAAAGGCTGTGAAAATGGTCAATTTTGATGTTCTAATGGGAATAACTCCTAAAAGGAATGATCATACAACTTAATAAGTACAAATTTTAAAAAAAAATCAAGAAAAAGGGCAATAACTCCTACATGGGTGGTTACATCTTCTTCAAAATTTCAAAGCAGGTAGATCTTGAGGTGTTGAACACTTTAGCTTCCCATCAGAATTTTGATATCTGTCACCATTTTTGAGTTATTTGCAAAAAACTGCAATTTACCCCTGTGTTCTATTTTTAGCCATGGCAGCCATGTTTTTTTACAAATCAAAAATCCAAACAATAGTTTAGTAGCACTCATGCCAAGGAACAACTACACTAAGTTTGGTTGCAATTAAACTTATGGTGTAAGAGGAGTTAACGATTTTATTACAATGAATAAAGACTGCAAAAATGGTCAATTTTGACGATCTAAGGGGAATAACTCCTAAAAGGAACGAACCTACAACTTCGATCCTGTTACAAATTTTGTAGATCTTTGTGTGCCTAACAATATGAAATTTAAATTTTTCAAATTTCCTTTATAGTATCCAAGATATTGAGCTTAATAAGTGCAAAATTTGGAAAAAATGCAGAAAAAGGGCAATAACTCCTACATGGGTCGTTGGATCTTCTTCAAAATTTCAGGGCAGGTAGATCTTGAGGTGCTGAACACTTTTACCCTCTGCCAGAATTTTGATATCTGTTATGGTTTTTGAGTTATTTGCAAAAAACTGCAATTTACCCCTATGTTCTATTTTTAGCCATGGCGGCCATGTTTTTTTACGAATCAAAAATCCAAACGAGAGTTTTGTAGCACATATACCAATAAACAACTGCACGAAGTTTGGTTGCAATTGGACTTATGGTGTCGGACGAGTTAACGTTTGAAAAATTGTTAACAGACGACGACGACAGACGACGACGACGGACGCCAAGTGATGGTAAAAGCTCACATGGACCTTTGGTCCAGGTGAGCTAAAAATTGAGATAGAATCTGGTATCATTGATGCATACTTCATGTCCTCTCAAATCAATATTGACAAATACATGTAAAATATACTGACCTCTTTTTCAGGTTTTTCTTCCTTTTCCTTGCTGACTTTCTGAAGTTGAAGTTTTAATTTTTTAGCAGTAGCTAAAGCCTTCTTAAATTGAAGGTCTTTGTCATCTAAAGCCTTTTTCAGATCTGACATTTCTTCCTCCTTAGCACCAATTTCTTTTTTAATTTCAGCAATTTCATTATTTTTTGCTTCAACCATTGCTGTTAGAGATTCGTTCTCATCAGATAAGGGAGACAACCTTTCCTCTTCCTCCTGAAGATTTTCTACCAATGACATAATTTTCTGATCTTTGATGGACAATGTTTTTGTTAGCTTTTCTATTTCGATTTGCAGTTCTTGAACTTTTCCATCTTTCTCTGATAAAGTATCATTTAAATTTTCATAAGATGTTATTTCTTCATCTTTCTCTGTGATTACCTCCCTTAAATTATCAATCAAGCTTTGCATTTCATTTATTTTGTCATCATTTTCATTAGTAACAAGAGCTAAGTTTTCTACAGACTTCTTCTGTTCATTTACACTTATCTGGAGTTCTTCAGAAAGACTTTCAAATTTAACTTTCTCTTCTGTAAGCTGAGCAATATCTGTATTACATTTTTCAATGCTTTCATTTTTTTCTGCTATCAACTGGTCCAAACTTTCAATTTTCTTTTTCTGGTCTTGAAGTGAAGTTTCCAGTCTTTCTGACCAGCTCTGGAACTTACACTTCTCCTCATTAGCTTCTGATAACTCATTCGCATATTCATTAATTTCTTTTTCATGTTCTTGTTGCTGTTTAAGAATTTCATTTTTAAGACTATGAATTTCTTCCTGAGAAGAGTTACATTGTCCTTTGAGCTGTTGAATCTGATTCTGTAAATCAGTAATGTCCTTGTGCAGGTTTTCCTGAAGATTATTCTGAAAAAAAGATTAGTGTATACATGAACCTAAAATTATGGCATCAATCATTTGTCAAACTCCAAACATCATTCTTGTCAAATTGCACTTATTAATAGCATCGACAAATAGTTGCAAGAAATGAATGATGGTAAACCTGTTGGACTTCAAAAAAGCGTTTGATTTTGCAGATCATGACATTCTTTGTTTAAAGCTTGCTATATATGGATTTAGTGAGTCTGCAGTAGGGCTTTTCAAGTCATACCTAAGTAACAGAACACAGTAAGTAAACATTTGCAATGTTTATTCTGATCAAGAAAATGTTAAATTTGGTGTCCCCCCAAGGTTCTATACTACGTCCTCTATTATTTGTCTTATTTATAAATGACATTCCTATTTGCATTGAAAATTGTGAAACAGACCTGTATGCTGATGATACCTCTCTTCATAAATCTGGGAAAAACATAGAAAATTTACATGATGATGTGCAAGAAGATTTATGGAGAGTTTAAGAATGGTGCAAAATGAATAACATGTTCATCAATACTAAAAAACAAAATGTTTGGTTATTGGAACAAGTCAGAAGTTATCAATTCAAACTTTTCAACCAAATTTACAAATAAATTCAGAAACACTACAAACTTCATCGTGTGAAAAATTATTAGGTGTTAAAATTGATAACACACTTTGCTGGACAAATCAAATTGACCAAGTGTGTGCTAGCATTTCATCAAGAATTTACCTTCTTTCTAAAATAAATTTTTGGAATTTAAGCCAATGAAACATAATATAATGGGTATATTCTTCCCCTTATCAACTAGTTCTGTATTGTTTGAGGAGAATGTAAGAATGAAGGGATAATGAGAATATTAAAACTTCAAAGAAGAGCAACAAGATTAATTCTTGATGCAGGCCCTCTATCCCCATCAGCCCCCTTATTTGAAGAAGGGTGGGTGACAGTTGAAAATAGAATCAAATACCACAAATATTTACTGGTATATAAATGTATACGGAAAGAAGCACAAGAGTATCTAATTCCAAAATTTCAACTTATATCAGTTAATAATCCTTATTCTTTAAGGGGTGTTACTCAAGGTAATTTGATAGTTCCCAAAACAAAAACTGAGCTGTTTAAGAAATCTTTTGCTTATTCTGAACCAGTATTATGGAACAGACTACCGTATGAAATGCGTAAAGTTCAAAACACTTTTTCTTTTAAGCAAATTATCAAAAGGTACTTGAGGCAGTCCCATTAAGTCTTGAAATTATTGTTACTATTTTGATTTGTATATAATATCTTTTAATACATGTAATCTGTATAAACTGTTTTATTTTTTATAATGGTACACTATATGATTGTGAACTGACTATGTGGAAATATCTGTTTTATGTTTACTTGTTTTCTTTTATTATTATTTCTATTATTTTGTATTGTATATGAGGGCCTCAGGGAAGATTAGTTATCGTAACTAACTGTGTTTATCCTCTTTAAATGAAGAATTTATTATTATTATTATTTTTATTATATAAAAGACAAGGACCACTGTCATAAAAAGAAGATATCTTATTTAGTTATTAGTTTTGAACCCATACCGTCCTAATAGGTGGATACTATATACAAGTTATGTTTTATACAATGTTAAGGGTCTGGGTACCCATAAAACCAGTTTTCCCAAAAATAAATTTCTGTAACAAGTTAGACTAATGTCCTGTTGTCTGTTATTTAAGGTTCATGGTTTGTTTGTTTGGAAGACTGTAATCAATGAGTCATTTTTTACCTTATTTGTTAACCCTATCTTATGTAAAATTATTTTTACCAAGATGTAAACAGGAGTTGCTGGACTGGAGTATAGACATGTCGTATGAACACAATCCCATTCACACAGAAAGTTGTTTGATATGCATATTATTACATTTGAGGTAGTAAATGGTTAATGGTTCCTGGTGGCTGGGCTTGTTATTCTTGTGATTAAGAGCATATAAAATGGGGTTAACCATATATTTAATCAACTATTAATAGTTTCTTTCATCATATACAAAAAATATTTCCTGTTTCCCATGCATGAAATACCAGCATTATTCAATAGAGAACTAATTTAACATTGCCTGTGATATTATCGATAAAAAGAACCATTATTTAAAAATTCTTGGTTACTCAATGAAATAAATATAATATTTAATTAAAAATAGGGCATTGTTATGATAAACTGAGAGTAAAATTGACTTCAACATTGTTTATATGCTCATCTTCCACTTTATCAATGTTTCTAACAGTACTTCTCTCCCTTGGGCATTCTATATATCACAATACTGACATTTTTATATGTCACTATTATACAAATATTGTATGGGTTAGTTTCTCAGGCACATTAAACGCAGATCTGTCTTTCATCTTATTAAACACATTCATTTTCAAATTAACAATATGACAGCTAAGACATAAAGACAAGTATATTCACCTCTGCTGCTGACTGTAGTGTTTGTACTTTTTCAACCATCATATTCTCTTCCACAAAAGGGACCCTAAAATACAAAGTACACAGATATATTTACCTTGTGGTAATTTTAAAAACAAAGCTATTTGGCTGCTGACTGTATTTAAGCCTAATTGCATGAAGAAAACCATTCAGTGTCAACAATTGGTTTACTGAATATTTGTAGAGGGTTAGCTTTATTTGCATAACATCCAACTATCTAACACAATTAAATATCTTTCTACAGCAATTGTTTTATGATCCTGGAAGCTCAATTTGAACTAGATGACAAACATTGACGGACATCAATATCGTCTTTTGATGTATAAAATGCATTTATGTATTAACATGCACCCCCTTTCTCGCCATTGAAAATGGAGAAAAAAAATTCTTTCTGCTAAGGTACCCATTGAAACATGATTTTTTCGAAAGCAAATTAAAGTCAGGAGGCATAAGAACGGTGCAAAAATTTTAATGATAGTCGGTGAAACTTGTTCGGATTACAGCAAACCAAATACAAACTCGCACAACAATAAATAAAAAAACAAAGAAATAATGAATTTTAATTCAAATGATGCAGACAAAAAATATCTTCAAAATCTTTTTCGTTAAAACAGTCTGAAGTTCAAAGAGATGATAAATTAGTTTGACGTAAAATCACCAATTTACAATGATTAAAGTCACATGACTCATGATCATGTGATTATTTGGAAATTAAAAAATGGCACAGATTTCTTCTAAAAAGCGTGTTTAATTTAATTTTCTCACATATATCATCTCTATTCCCTGTAAGATCACAAATGTAAAGTATGTAATGACCAAAAGAAACTTTTGTGCTAATGAGATAGTGGACAAAATAGGGATTTCAATACCAAAATTATCTCAAGACTGTCATCACCTAATCTCACTTTGATCGTATATCGAACCTCAAAACAGATTAAGAACTTATGTATAATACGTATTTGAGGGTAAAAAACTATGTGTTATAAAGAACAGAATATGTTACTAGGATAAGTTGGATTTGAACAAGTAACCTCCGAGATAACAAGTTAGATTAATCTGATATTTATCCAAAACAACCAGTTTATTGTGGTGTTTCTCAGAACAGAAAGGAAGCCTGACAAAAAATGCATTTTCTGTTATATTAACGGTCTTATCTAACTAATCAATAAACATACAATCTAGGATACATTTACCTATACATATATCAATATCAGACCTTGCTAGATAAATTCTCATTATAATAAACATAACTTATAAAACTTCAATTTTTTTTAGAACTGATTATTGTTTTTTTTGTTGCCTTACTTCAAATCTCACACAATACCCCAAAGCATTAGAGATCATTAAACTGTGGATGTATATTGCTTATATTCCTTATATCACAATAACATTACTCCAATTGAAATGTTCATGTATTAACTAAATTAAGTAAATAAATAAGTACATTTGTATCTTTGAACTGCCGTCATCCTGTCTTCCATCAGCTTGGTCTGAGTTACCCCCCTTGTCTTTCATAGCAGCTGTCAGCTGTTTGATCTACAAAATATGTTATATTCCTATTTAATCATTTTATAATACATATTTCTAAAGCTAAAGAACAACAATATGCTTACATTAAACTGTAATTTCTATATCCATCATAATTTTATAAGATTTAAAAAATGTTTAAAACAAAATGTCAAAATAATAGAAATTTGTCTTAAAAATTCAATTTTTAAAACAGATTTTCTTGAAACCGTTACTTTCGCAGTGATATTGGCTGCAATATTGCCAGCTCGGCATTTAAACAATATTCAATCAATCAATGAAATGGTTACTTTCACTTAAGAAAAGATTATCATCACTTTGAATTAGAAAATACATGACAGTTACAAAAGAGTTGGTTAAGAAGCATGCATAAAGGATACTGCTGGGATATATATAACATGCTGATAACATGCTACAGACAGTTCATGTTATATTCTGGCTAAACAAAGCACAGCAAAACATCATAAATTAGACAAAGTGTATATAACTACACTATCAGAAGTCACACATGTGTTAAAGTATTAAAATGTAAATGTTTTTGATAATCTGCATTACTTAATGTTTTCTTTTCATTGATATAAGTTCACTTGGATATTTTTAGGATCATGCAACAAAATATTACTTTATATAATATTTTAAGATACATGGAGTAAATATTACATTTACACCTGAGTGATTATTTGATTATGAAATTAATATGATTTAGTATGATTTTAACTTACTACCTCATTCTAACATCCAAATCCTTTTCATTATGTTGATACTTGTTTTAAAACAACAATCAGAATAATGATATAAAAGTCACCTTTAAGGTTATATTCTATGTTCTAGCTTATAAATTGTGTAGCCAGCATTTTTGTTCTTTTTACAAATAAGGCTAGACATGAACCATAGAGGCTTAAAAAAATAAAATAAATAACAAAAATATTGTGCAGTCACACCAAAAATAAAGAATGTGATCACAGCAAAGAAAATACACATCAAATTTTACAGATAACGTAACTGCAACCAGTGAGCACACAACAAAAAATGTGAACAACAGCAATTGGTGCAGATTTTAATTTTAAAAAAAATTACTGCAGCTTTGAGACAAATCAATATGATTGTTGCTAAAGTTCTACAATAATGAGAAGTAATAAATATTTCTATAAATGTTATTAATAAATAATAAAAAATAATATAAATTTAAATTATTGGAATTACAATTAATTATGAATTAAATTATATTGATTTGTGTATGGATTCTGAATTCTGGCTAAAACTGTAAGCAGGGTATACAAAAGTTATTTTTTATCTGCAGAAAATAAAATATAAAATTATGTACAAAGCTTACTTATAACTATATCAAAATTAATTGGACTTAAAATGAGAATCAAGAGAAAAATTAAAATGAAAATGAACAAAAAACATAAAATAGAAAAAATTAACCAAATTTCAAAACTACTTTCTTTACTTAATTTTCAATTTCATAAAACCCTCTGTGAAAATCAAAAGAAATTTCAGCCAACTTTTTCTGCAAGATGGAGAATTTTTAATTCTCTATATATTAAGACGACTTCTCCCAAAAGCAAATATAATTTTCTTTCAATTGTCAGGAAGTGCACAAAATATTTTCACACTGTATATCAAGCAGATAAAATAATTTGTGTATACCAAATACTAAGTCAAACATTAGTACCTATACACACACATTAGAGAGTTACTAGCTAGATATACTGATTATATGAAGAATACATTTTTTCCTTACATTTTCTGATTTTATAGTAAGGTTGCCATGGCCACCACTTTTATCAGCTGTCTCCAGTTGTTTAAGTTGTTCATTTAAGGTTGAATTTTCCAGTGACAAACGATCCACATTATCTCCTAACATGTTAACTTTCTCCTCGTTTTTACGTAAATCGAGCAGCAATTCATGCATATTTCTATCCTTTTCCTCGATTTTTGAATTTAAATTAACAATTGTCTGTTCAGCGTCCTGTAACGATTTAACAAATGCCATCTTTGATGCCTCAGTAGCTTCCATTAGACTTTGTTTTCCATACAGTTCCTGCATTAGTTGAGTAATTTTGGTTTCTTTTTCTTGCAACTTTTGTGCACTTGCTGCATTGAACTCCTCGACTGTGTTCATCATTTTATCTTGTTCGAGAGCTTGTTTGTCATACATTTCCTGAACTTTTTTCATTTCCTCTATTCGTCTGACAAGATCATTCTGAATGCTGTTCAAACTTTCAGTTAATGACTTAATTTGAATATCTTTTTCTTCAAGCTGTCCCTCTATCTCATTTGCTTTTTCCATGCTGTCACGTTTAAAATTTTCTATGCTTATGATATAATTGTCCTTTTCTTGAACCAGCTGCTTTGATTTTTCCAGTTGATTTTCAGCAGATGAAAGTCTTTCTCGTAAGTTTAAAACAGCTGTTTCAGATTCCTCCAATTTCATACTGAAAGATTTTTTACAGTCTTCTAAAGCATTCAAAGTTCTCTCAAGTTGTTCACATTCATTTTGATATAACTGCTGAAGGTCTTGCATTTCTCTCCCTTGTCTTGACAAATTATCCTTTAACCTTGCCAGCTGACTGTCTAACTGGAGAATCTGACTATCCTTCTCAGTTATGTCTCCTTGCTCTACAGCAACAGCTAACTTTTTCTTCAAATCTGATATCATTTGTTCCTTTTCCTCAATTTTTGATTCGTAATTGTTTACGACAAGTTCCAAAGTTTGACATTTTTCTTTCTCTTTTTCTATCACACCTTCTATCTGCGACTTATCATTCTCTAGTGAAATTATTTTTTCCTCACATTTTGAAACAATATCAACTTGATGCTGTTTTAAATTCTGCACTCCATGCTTTATTCTAGAAAATACAGTGTTCATATCTTCTTTTTGGATGACCTCTGCATCAGTTTCAGAAATATTTAAATCTTCAATCAAAAGCTGTAAAAGCAATTTTTTCATATTAACTGCTTCTTTACTTAACTGATCTTGTAAGTATGTCACAGTTTTTTCAAGATGTAAGATTTCCTCAGACTTAGCCTCTTTTTCAGTTACCAAGTTTTGTAGATCTAAATCTTTTTTTGATAACATGTCTTGCAAATCATCAATGGCCTCTATCATAGTTTTGATTTTTGAATCTTTTGATCTTAAACTTTTCTCCATTTCTAATACTAGATTTTCTTTTTCTGATTTCAAGTCCTCAACCATATCTTTATACAGAGATTCATTATGACGTGCCATATTCAAATCATTTCTAAGCTCATCGTGTTCTTTTTCTGATTCATCAATCATATTTTGTAAGTGATCACATTTTCTGTCTGTTTCAATCTTAGCAATTTCCAAGGAGGAATTTACTTCTTCCACATACATCACATTTTTATCTAATTCCCCAACCTTAAATTTATATTCCTCCAATTCTTTCTGCATAGATTTTATTTCTTCATGGTCCCATGCATCCTTAGCAGCATTTTCTCTCCTCAGGGACAAAATATCCTGATTTCTGTCATCCAAAGTAGTACATAATTTACTGTTCTCCTCTTTTAATGAATCAAGACTAGACTGAAATTCATCTATATCCTTCTCAAACATGTCTTTAAGTGACTGAATCTCATTCTCTTTCCTGTCAAATTCATTTTGCAATCTTTCAATTTCCTTTCTCCATTCTATTTCTTTCAATTTTAAGGCACTGACTTCATTCTTAGTTTTCTCCAATTCACTTCTCAAGTCCATCAGTTCCTTATCTTTAATTTCTAGCTGGTCTTTCCAGTGATCAATATCATATTTCAATAATTTCTCTTGGTCAACTTTTGTCACTTCCAGATTATCAACTTCACTCCTGTATGATAACTCCTTTCCCTGAACTCCTTGCTCCATTACCACTTCATCTTCACTAACCTCAGATTGTTCGGAATGAACATGTGCTGATCCATCCTTAGGAGTAATATCAGCTGGAGCCCCACTACTGTCACTTGACATACTTTGTAACTGAACCTGTAAATTTTCAATCTCCTGTCTGTACCAAGTTTCATAAGAGCTCCATGTGTTCTGAAGTGAGGCGATTTCTTCATTTTTATACTTTTCTATTTCTACTCTCTGATTTTCCAGTTCTGTTTTATACCACTGCTCCCAAGCTAACATGTTATTTGATAAATTAAGAATTTCTTCACTCTTGGCATTGCACTCTGCTTGCAGTTTATCTAAATTTTTCTCCAATTCTTTGATATTTTCCTCATGCTGCCGACAAACACTGTTAGAAGTTTCGAAATCTTTCAACACAGTTTTTAACTTCTCCTCTTGTTCTCTTAATTCTGTTTCAAATTTCTGACAAATGGTTTTGGTATCTTCTAATTCTGAGGTCTTTAATATGAGATTTTCATTGAGCATATCTATATCCATCTTAAGTGAGTGTTTTTCAGTCTCTAACTGTGATATCATGGAAGACTCACTGCTTTGTGATTCAGTATCAGAGGTAAGTTTGCTAAGTTTGGCATCCTTTGCTTTACACAGAGTTTTTAGTTTCTTTATTTGTCCTTCAAGTGCAGATTTTTCCTTCGAAAAGTTTTCCCTTTCATTTTCTAACTCTAACTTAAGACTTTCCAAGTTTTCTACACTAGTTCCTTGCGATGATGAGGGTATTGCTGTTTCAAGCATTCCAGAAGCTTCCTGTCTTTGGAAAGTTTCCTGTACTATACTTTCCTCAACAATTTGTGGTACATCATGCCTTCCATGAACATCTGGTTTGGCTGTTTCTCTAGTTGTTTGAAGACTCTGTGAACTCTCTTGCATTAGTTGTTCATATTTTTCTCTCCACTGAGAAGCTTGCTCTAACTCTTCTGAAAGTAACATAAGTTCCTGATCACTGTATTCTAATTTCTCAGTCAAATGATGAACCCTTTCTTTCAAAACAACAACATCCATTTCTTTCTCAGATATCACATTCTCCTGTTTGGATACAACCTCTTCCATTTTAGCCAGTTTTGATGCTTTTCCCTTTCCAACTTTCTTCAACTTTGATATTTCTAAATTTAAATGTTCCTTTTCAATAAGAACACTTTCTAGTTCTTTTCTAACTTTATCAACGTTAATGTCCTGGTTCGATACTTGTTGATTTATCTGAGACATTGTTTTTTCGATCTTATCTTTTTCAATCAACAATTCCTGTTTCTCACTTTCTAATTTACTAATCAATTCATGATTGACATCTAAATCTTTTCGCAGCTCTTCAATTTGTGTGTCCTTATCATTAATACTTGTGTATAACTGTTCAATGTATGTTTCCATATGATGACATTTTTCTTCCAGTTGTTGAACACTTGTTAATGAATTACTTAAATCATCTCGAAGGCCCTGTTCTTCTAAATTCAAATCTTCAACTTGGCCTTTTAATTCATTAATTTGTTCTTTGAGTATAATGACTTCAGTGTCTTTGTCAACAAGCACCTTTTCCTGAACTACAACAACCTCTTCAAATTTTTTAGCTTTCACATCTCTGCTTTTACCAAGCTTCTGCAACTTATCAATTTCACTGAGAAATTTTTCTCGTTCATCCTCTATATCTTGTAAGCTTTTATTCATTTCATTAATGTCTTTTTCATTTTCTTTCAACTGCTGTTCCAATTTCTTTATTTTTACATCTTTTCCTTTAACAAGAGCTGACAGTTTCTGGTTTTCAGTGGTTAACTTTTCCTTTACCGACAAAACTTTCTTAAGTTCATCATTTATTTCTGAGATACCACTTTCTCTCTCTCCAATGACATTTGTCAAAGTCTCTTTGTCATATTCTAATTTCTGAATAGTTTCTTCAATCTGTTGTTTAGATTCATACATGGTATCTCGTTCTTCAAGCACTCTCTGAAGTTCACTATGACTCTCATCCAACCGATCAGTCATATTTTTTTGAATTTTATCAAGCTCTCCTTCAAGCCAAAAACATTTGTCCTTCAATTCAAAATTTTCATTTCTTACAATGTCTACATCTTTTCTACTCAGTTCTTCTTCATATAATATATCATCTATTCTATGTTCAAGCTCCTTTATTCTCTCTTTCAAAATGTAATTCTCTGCATCTTTGTCTGCCATAATTTTTTCCTGTTCAGAAACAACTTCTTCATATTTTTTGTTCTTCACATCTTTACCTTTGTATAATTTCTGTATTTTCTGCATCTCTGCATTTATTTCATCTTTCTCTGAGTTAAGTATTTTGATTTGTTTTTCCATGTCTTCATTTCTGATCTTTGATTCATCAAGTTCATAATTCAATTTTTCAATCACAGTGTCTTTTGTCATAAGATGTTCTTCAGATTCCTGGATTATCTGACTTATTTTGGCATCTTTCCCTTTGAAAATCTGTTCTAGATTTGATATTTCATTTTCCAAAGTCTTTTTTTCTTGTAACAAATATTTTTCTCTGTCCCTGAGAGCAAAAAGTTCATTATCCATTTCAACAGTTATTTGTTCATTCTCATTCATTTTTCTTTGTAGTGATTCAATATATTGTTCTAAATACAGAATTTGTTCATTTTGTTTGCTTTCTAATCTATCTTGTTCAATATGACTGTCACTTTGTGCAGTTAACAATTCCTCCTCAAGTTCCTGACATCTTATTTCCAAATGTCTATAGTCTGTTTCATATTGTTGATACTTCTGTTGTAGTTTTTTATAGTCTTTTTCTAAATTCCTCATCTCAGACTGCAAATAGTCTTCATCATAATTAATATCTTTCAATTTGTTTTCGAGCTCTCTGATGCTTTCCTTTAACATAATATTATCTGCTTCTTTACTGGCTAACAATTTTTCCTGCTCACTAATTACTTCTTGAATTTTTTTCATTTTAGTGTCTTTTCCTTTGCACAGCTTTTGCAATCTATTTGTTTCATTCTTAAGCTCTTTGTTTTCAGATAAACTTGCTTCCTTTTCACTTCTGATTTCATCAATGCATAATTTCATATCATTTATTTCAGTTTGTAAACTTTCCTTTTCTTGAATCAACAATTTGTTCTCTTGCAATAACTTTTCACTCATTGAAGACTGTTCCAATGATGAGCTTTCCAGTTCCTTTTGTTGTAAAATTATTTTTTCAAGATCAACTTTCTTTGAGTTCACATCCTCTAACTGAGCAGTCAATTCTGACAACTTGCTACTTAGTTCTTTTATTTCCAGCTCTTTGGCAGATCTCATTGCATCATTTTCTTCTACAATTCGTGAAAACTTAAGGTCCTTTCCTTTGCTTACCTTTTCTAACTTCTTGACATCAGATTCCAATTGTTCTTTCTGTGAAATGAAGTCATTTTATAATTAAGTGCACTGTTAAAACTATCAGATTGATACTTTCATTCTCTCTTACACTACATGTGAGGAAATTCTAGCTTTTGAAAACTTGTTAGTCTGCTGTTTCACAACCCAAACTATTTAATTAGTTACACTCCTTCAATAAAAAAAAACAAACTAGGGGGCTGTATCTCTCAACTGGAAGCGAAGGACCATTCTACCATTGTATGGCCCCAACTGGCCAAGTCCTGACAATTTTGATTATTTTTTTTCTGATCTGCATGATACATGTAATTTTGGGATGTAAGGGCACCTATATTAAGTATATTTCCATAAAAATTGATCCCAACTGGAACAGTAGTTTTAGGAACATTTCACCAAAGTTTCACAAGACAATGTTTACATGAAAGTTTACAACAATAATGGATGCTGGACACAAAGTTATGGCAATAGCTCATTATGCCCTTTAGGCTAGGTAAACTAAAAAAAATACTTAATCACAAACTGAACAAACTTTTTTTACCAATTCGTTAATTTCATAAAACTACTACATGTATATAAACCCAACATAGATATGAAGAATAAAAATAATTTATTACCCGGTACGTAAACTTTAAATATTGTAATTGTAAAACAGCAGACCATTACTTTTAATGAAAAGCCTACAAGGAACATTTGCAGAACATGTATATCATATTTAACCTATAGTTAAAATTAAATTGAAATATAGCTGTTACTGAATCTATTACTAAATCAAAACTTATTTCTTAAATAGCAAATGTAGACATCTGCTACCTTACTTTATACGTTACTAAAGAATACTGTGAATTCATTTATTTTCAAACGTACAAATGTAACTAAAAATTCGTTTCTTAACAGCGCATACATGTATCTATGGTTTTGCGATTTTACTAGTAAAAACTCATTTCAGCGAAATTATATTTGTAGTTAAACATTAAATATGAAAGCAACAAAAACTCATATCAAACAAAATATAATGAATCCACATTAAGCATGGATTTGATCATCTTAATTATCCTCTGTGTGAAAAGTGAAAAGGTGTTGCCTTAATATGCCCAATAATTTTAAAAGTGGAATATTTAAACAACCACTAATATTAGCTGATTAAATTAGGTTACTAGTGATGCTTCATGTATTTTGGTTGACCATTAAGCTGATCAGTTTAATGATATTTTTTGAACAAAAGAAAAGTATATTTTTCACCAAAAGACATACATTTGTACATTTATATAGTCTGCTTTCAGATTGTGTTGGCAAATTCTGTGATAACAAGCAATGCTTTTTTCTTTTCTTTACCATAGTTTTTTTTTTTTTAATTTTAAGATAAATATAAATGTTTTTAAAATATTTCTGTTTCAATCATCATTGACAAAATAATACTATATTCTTTTTGATAAAATAAAGCAGAAACCAAGGAACCAAAAACACAAAAATGCCCAATGCCCCATCACACCACAGGGAACTGTTGTGTTGGTAAATATGATATACGATTGACAGTTAATGGTAATATCACATCTGTTTTTATATTCACACGGGAAAAAAATTATTAAGTTTATTTGGTTGAAAAAAATTAACTTATTTTAAACTTAAAAAAAACAGCTTCATCAGAAAAGAGTATGAATCATATGTGGTTAAAGTTTACCTTAATAAAAGAAACATTACATTTTAGAAATGGGTATCCTGATTCTGAAGAATATAAATATAGTTTGTAATATTGAAAAGTATATAAAAATATGTAAGACATTTTGAGGGAGATGAAATGTAAGAATAAGACTTGATTAGTAAATACATGTTTTTAAAAGAGGTCAAGATAGCGCCTTTAGAAAGAAAAATATATAGAATATCAATCTTTATGACTTTTAAATGCCAATGACCATGTGAAGAACAAAGTATTCTTAATTATGATTTTTTTCTTGGAACAATTTGCTGCCAGAGTAAAAACTTTAATGAAAAGCAAAAAAGGCAATGAAGAGTCAAATACAATGAAAACATTGATTAATGATATTCTATGAGAAGTTAAATGTGTCACCTTCTTTGAAAGTAAATTGTAAGCATCCTGTTGTGTTCTTAACTGTGCCTCCATGGTATTTGCTAAGTCCTCTTTTTCTGCCAGTTTCTTGGTCATTTCTTCTTGTTGGAGGATGAATTCTTGTTCTAAATCCCTAAATTTTCCACGCCAAATGTCACTATCTTTTTCCCGTTCGACTGTTTTCTCAAGTGTTTCAGTTAGCTCTAATATGTTCTGTTCCTTTTCCATCAATGCTTTCTGTACTTGTTCACAGTTCCTAGAAATGTTCTCATAATCTGTCTGAAGGAGAGAAAGTTTTTCAGACTGTGACAGTAATTCAGCTTCTTTCTCTTTCAAACTCTCTTCTGTCATGTTTACTCTGCAAGTTAATGAAGCTACCTGATCACTCAAATCTGCCGTCTGAGTAAGTAGAACCTCATTCTCCTGTATTTTGCATTCCAATATATGTGCCTTCTGAATGCTATCTTCATTAAGAGTATTTAGGTCTGCAGAGATGGAATTCTTTTCTTCTGAAGCTATCCTCAACTTCTCATTGATCATATTAACAGCATTAACTGATGATTTTATGTCAGACTTTAGTTTAACAATTGTGCTATCTTTTTCCGTCAATTTCTTATTCAAGCTTTCTAATTCTTCAGACAAAACACTGATAGTACTCTTGAAATTTTCAACTTCCTGGTGCAAAAGTTTCTTTTCAGCAGTTAATTCTTCTTTCAACTTGGAATCTTCTTTTAATTCATGGATCACTGACTGTAACTTTTCATTTTCCTGTTTTAATGACAAAGTTTCATCTTGGTATTTTTGAAGTTTTTGAGAGGTCTTTTCTGATGAAGAGGAAATCACACTTCTGAGATCAGTGACAGAAATAGTTAATTCTTCTTTTTCCTTCAACAGAGACAAAATGTCTGCTTTTTGCTTTTCCAACTTTTCTTTCTGGTTATCAATAGTCATGTCACATTCTTCCTTTCCACAAACTACGTCAGACAACTGTTCCATCAATAAACTTTGGGCATCCTGGAGATCAGAAATTTTAGCCATCAACTCAGTTTTCTCTTGTTCCAAATTTGCCAGTTGGTCTGCTTTAATATTTAAATCATCTTTTACACTTGATATCAAAGACAATGAGTTGTTATTCTCTTGATCTAGGTCTGATATCTTTTTGTCAGCAGCACACAGTTCTTGTTCAAGACTGTTTAAGCATGATGTTAATGTTTTGATTTCTTTCATAACATTTACAAATTTTGACTCTTTAGATTTAACATCTCTTGTCAGTTGTTTTAGTAGGTCATTTCTGCTTGCTAGCATCTGCTTATCAAATTCCATTTCACCTGACAGGATCTGAACATGAACAGCTAATGCTTCCCTTTCATTTGTCAAAACAGCTAGTTCACTGCATATTTTAGAATTGTCTTCCTGCATTTTATCTTTCTCTTCTGAAATGGATTTGATGTTATTTTCATACATCTCAATTTTTTCTTCATATTTTTTCATATCAGACTGCATAGAATTGTTACTTTCCAAGAGTGAAAATAATTCCACAGAACCTTCTGCAGCCTCAATCTGCAACTTTGAAATAAGATTCTCTCTAGAGGATATTTCATTTTTAAATTCATTTTCACTTCTTTTATTATTGAATCTCAATTTTGCTACTTCATCTTCCCTATTTGCCAACACTACTTTCAATGATTCCAGTTCTGACATTAAAACATCCAGTGTTGTAGACAGTTTTTGTGCTTCGTTTTCATTGCTTTTCTTCCCTTCAGCTAACTTTGAATTTTCTAATTCCTTAGTCTCAAGTTTAGTCTTCAGAAAATCTGTCTCCTCTTTGAAGGATAGAATTTCTTGCTGATGATTTCTGACTTGATCTTGTGAAGTGGTCAAGTTTAATATTAATTCATCCTTTTCTTTTATAATTGTTGAATTGATTTTAAGAGTTTCTGATAACTGATCCTTCAAATTTGTGGTATATGTTAACAACTCAACTTTTTCTTGATTCAGCTTGACAATTGTTTCCTCTTCAGCAGCTAATTCTTCATCCAAACATTTGACTTTACTTATGAGACTTCTGTTTTCTTCACTCAATGAATCAAAATCATTGCACCTATTTTCTAAGTCTTTATTCAAACAAGAAACAACAGATTCCAGTTTTGTCTTCTCATCTAATAAAGTGTTAACTTCTTTCAATTTCATTGAATTTTCCTCCTTCAGTTTTGAAAGACTCAACTGCAAATCTTCTTTGTCTTTACCAATAGTTTCAAGTTGTTCAGTTTTAAGGGCAATCTCATCATTCAAATTCTTTACTGTTGATGACAAAGTGTATCCAGTCTGTTGCAATGTTTCAACTTCAACAGCTTTTTCTGAGACAAATCCATCTTTTTCCTCGATAGCTTCGGCAAGTAATTTACATTTTTGACCAAGCTCATCTTCCAAAGTTCTTACCTTTCCCATAAGAATGTTGTTCTCATCTGCTGAATTTGAGAGCTCATGTGATAATTTTGCGACATTTTCTTCATGTTTAGATATAGTGGTCAGTAAATGACTATTCTCCTTTGTTAAGTTAACAAGTTCCAAAGATTTATTTTCCAATGCATCTCCCTGTGTCTTAAGTTCTATCAATAAACTGCTTTTACTTTCTGATAAAGAATCCAGTTCTTCTTTCACATTTGAAATTGATGAGACCAGAATATTGTTTTCAATTGTCAATGCAGATATTTCTTCTGTTTTACTTGACAGTTCTTTATTCAGACTGGCGATTGTACTTGATAAATCTTCAGCCTTTTCCGTCAAGATTTTATATTCTTCAGTTTTGCATGCAATTTCTTTCTTCAGGTCAGATGAAACTGCACTTATTTCATTCCTTTCCTGAGTAATTGCTTCCAAATCTGCAACTAGTTTTGACATGTCTTGTTTCAACTTACAAACATTCTTCTCTAATATTGTTCTCACTTTACTGAGGTTATCAAAATTACATTTTTCATTTTTGAGATCTGACTTCATTTTCACAAGTTGATCATGGCAAGCAGAATAAAGTTGCTTATAATTTTCAATCTGATCTGACATTGTTACAGTAATGACTGGAAATTTCTCTACTTCCTGCTCCAAGTCTACATTTTTGCTGTTTACAGTCTGTAGTTCATTGTCAAGTATTTTTACTCTAGCCAAAACTTCCTCTCTGTCTTTTGATATAAGAGTGAGATTTGTTTTACTTTCAATTAATTCTTCTTTTGCAAAAGATAAAGCTGACACCACAGAATCTCTCTCTTCAAGTAAGGTATCATATTTTTGAGACTTGTTTGATAATTCGTTTTGCAAATCACCCTTTTCTGATATAAGTAAGGTAAGTTCTTCTTTCTGGTTATTAAACTCAGATTCTAAATTTTCCAATTTGGAAGTTATATATACTTTATCCTTTTTCATTCTAATAAGAGTTATTGTCATTGATTTGTGTTCTAGTTTCAGCTTTGCAATTTTATCATTTTGACTCGAAATATGCAATCTATCCATTTCTAAGTCATTAGAGAGTATTTCTAATGAGAGTGAAAGTTTTTCCGTTTCTTTGTCAATTAAAATTTTATCCTCAGATTTTTTGGCCAGTTCTTCCTTCAGACTAGAAACAGTTGACACCAGACCATCTTTCTTTTGTGTCAGTGTAATTATTTCTTCAGATTTGTTGGCCAGTTCTTCCCTCAGACTGGAAACAGTTGAAACCAGACCATCGTTTTTCTGTGCCAGTGTAGTTATGTCTTCACATTTGTTTGTCAGTTCTTCCTTCAGACTAGAAACAGCTGACACCAGACCATCTTTCTCTTGTGTCAGTGTAGTTATTTCTTCACATTTGTTTGTCAGTTCTTCCTTCAGACTAGAAACAGTTGACATCAGACCATCTTTCTCCTGTGTCAGTGTAGTTATTTCTTCTGATTTGTTTGTCAGTTCTTCCTTCAGACTAGAAACAGTTGACATCATACCATCTTTCTCCTGTGTCAGTGTAATTATTTCTTCAGATTTGTTGGCCAGTTCTTCCTTCAGACTGGAAACAGTTGAAACCAGACCTTCTTTTTCTTGTGTCAGTGTAGTTATGTCTTCACATTTGTTTGTCAGTTCTTCCTTCAGACTAGAAACAGTTGACACCAAACCATCTTTCTCCTGTGTCAGTGTAATTATTTCTTCAGATTTGTTGGCCAGTTCTTCCTTCAGACTGGAAACAGTTGAAACCAGACCATCTTTTTCCTGTGTTAGTCTAATAATTTCTTCAGACCTGTGGCTCAGTTCTTCTTGTAAATTTGAAAGCGTTGACATGTTCCCATCTTTTAATTGTGTTAATATTGCAATGTCTTCTTTCAGAATCGACACAGTTGACACCAAGCCATTCTTTTCTTGTGACAGTGTAGTTATATCATAATTTTTATTTGTCAGTTCTCCCTTCAGACTTGAAACAGTTGACCCAAGACCCTCTTTCTCCTGTGTCAGTGTATTTATATCATCAGATTTTTTTGTAAGTTCTTCCTTCAGACTAGAAACAGTTGACACCAGGCCATCTTTCTCTTGTGTCAGTGTAGTTATTTCTTCAGATTTGTTTGTCAGTTCTTCCTTCAGACTTGAAACAGTTGACACCAGGCCATATTTCTCTTGTTTCAGTGTAGTTATTTCTTCAGATTTGTTGGCCAGTTCTTCCTTCATGCTAGAAACAGTCAACAACAGACCATCTTTCTCCTGTGTCATTGTATTTATTTCATCAGATTTGTTTGTCAGTTCTTCCTTCAGACTTGAAACAGTTGACACCAGGCCATCTTTCTCTCGTGTCAGTGTAGTTATTTCTTCAGATTTGTTTGTCAGTTCTTCCTTCAGACCTGAAACAGTTGACACCAGGCCATCTTTCTCTCGTGTCAGTGTAGTTATTTCTTTAGATTTGTTTGTCAGGTCTTCCTTCAGACTTGAAACAGTTGACACCAGGCCATCTTTCTCTTGTGTCAGTATAGTTAATTCTTCAGATTTGTTTGTCAGTTCTTCTTTCAGATTAGAAACATGTGACACCAGGCCATCTTTCTCTTGTGTCAGTGTAGTTATTTCTTTAGATTTGTTTGTCAGGTCTTCCTTCAGACTTGAAACAGTTGACACCAGGCCATCTTTCTCTTGTGTCAGTGTAGTTGTTCCTTGTGATTTGTTGACCAGTTCTTCCTTTAGATTAGAAACAGTTGATACCAGACCATTCCTCTCCTGTGTCAGTGTAGCTATTTCTTTAGATTTGTTTGTCAGTTCTTCCTTCAAACTTGAAACAGTTGACAAAAGGGCATCTTTCTCTTGTGTCAGTATAGTTAATTCTTCAGATTTGTTTGTCAGTTCTTCTTTTAGATTAGAAACAGCTGACACCAGGCCATCTTTCTCTTGTGTCAGTGTATTTATTTCCTCAGATTTGTTGGCCAGTTCTTCGTTCAGGCTAGAAACAGTAAAAAACAGGCCATCTTTCTCTAGTGTCAGTGTAGTTAATTCTTCAGATTTGTTTGTCAGTTCTTCCTTCAGATTTGAAACAGTTGACATCAGGCCATCTTTCTCTTGTGTCAGTGTAGTTAATTTTTCAAATTTGTTTGTCAGATCTCCCTTCAGATTTGAAACAGTTGACACCAGGCAATCTTTCTCTTGTGTCAGTGTAGTTAATTCTGCAGATTTGTTTGTCAATTCTTCCTTCAGATTAGAAACAGTTGACACCAGGCCATCTTTCTCTTGTGTCAGTGTATTTATTTCTTCAGATTTGTTGGCCAGTTCTTCCTTCAGGCTAGAAACAGTCAAGAATAGACCATCTTTCTCTAGTGTCAGTGTAGTTATTTCTTCTGATTTGTTGACCAGTTCTTCCTTTAGATTTGAAACAGTTGATACCAGACCATTCCTCTCCTGTGTCAGTGTAGTTACTTCTTCAGACTTGCTTGTCAGTTCTTCCTTTAGACTAGAAACAGTTGACACCAGGCCATCTTTCTCTTGTGTCAGTATAGTTATTTCTTCAGATTTGTTTGTCAATTCTTCCTTTAGACTGGAAACACTGGACACCAGACCATCTTTCTTCTGTGTCAGTGTAGTTATGTCTTCACATTTGTTTGTCAGTTCTTCCTTCAGACTTGAAACAGATGACACCAGACCATCTTTCTCTTGTGTCAGTGTAGTTAATTCTTCCTTTAGAATGGAAACAGTTGACACCAGGCAATCTTTCTCTTGTGTCAGTGTAGTTACTTCTTCAGATTTGTTTGTCAGTTCTTCCTTCAGAGTAGAAACAGTTGACACCAGGCCATCTTTCTCTTGTGTCAGTGTATTTATTTCCTCAGATTTATTGGCCAGTTCTTCCTTCAGGCTAGAAACAGTCAAGAAGAGATCATCTTTCTCTAGTGTCAGTGTAGTTATTTCTTCTGATTTGTTTGTCAGTTCTTCTTTCAGACTAGAAACAGTTGACACCAGGCCATCTTTCTCTTGTGTCAGTGTAGTTGTTCCTTGTGATTTGTTGACCAGTTCTTCCTTTAGATTAGAAACAGTTGATAGCAGATCATTCCTCTCCTGTGTCAGTGTAGTTATTTCTTCAGACTTGCTTGTCAATTCTTCCTTTAGACTGGAAACAGTTGACACCAGACCATCTTTCTCTTGTGTCAGCATAGTTAATTCTTCTTTTAGATTGGAAACAGTTGACACCAGGCCATCTTTCTCCTGTGTCAGTGTAGTTATGTCTTCATATTTGTTTGTCAGTTCTTCCTTCAGACTTGAAACAGTTGATACCAGGCCATCTTTCTCTTGTGTCAGTGTAGTTATTTCTTCACATTTGTTTGTCAGTTCTTCCTTCAGACTAGAAACAGTTGACACCAGGCCATGTTTCTCTTGTGTCAGTGTAGTTATTTCTTCAGATTTGTTTGTCAGTTCTTCCTTCAGACTTGAAACAGTTGACACAAGACCATCTTTCTCTTGTGTCAGTGTAGTTAATTCTTGCTTTAGACTGGAAACAGTTGACACCAGGCCATCTTTCTCCTGTGTCAGTGTAGTTATGTCTTCATATTTGTTGGTCAGTTCTTCCTTCAGACTTGAAACAGTTGACACCAGGCCATCTTTCTCTTGTGTCAGTGTAGTTATTTCTTCACATTTGTTTGTCAGTTCTTCCTTCAGACTGGAAACAGTTGACACCATGCCATCTTTCCCTTGTGTCAGTGTAGTTATTTCTTCACATTTGTTTGTCAGTTCTTCCTTCAGACTTGAAACAGTTGACACCAGACCATCTTTCTCTTGTGTAAGTGTAGTTGTTTCTTCTGATTTCTTTGTCAGCTCTTCCTTCAGACTTGTAACAGTTGACATCAGACCATCGTTTTCTTGTGTCAGTTTAGTTATCTCTTTTAATTTGCTGGCCAGTTCTTCCTTAAGACTAGACATTGTTGACAACAGACCATCTCTCTCTTGAGTCATTATATTTATTTCTTCTGATTTTATTGTCAGTTCTTCCTTCAGAATGTGTACAGTTGACAGCAAACCATCTTTATCTTCTTTCAATATTGATATTTCTTCTGATTTGTTAGCAAGGGTTTTCTTAAGATTAGACAACAAATCTTCTTTTTCTTGTGTCAATGTAACCATTTCTTCACATTTGTTTGCCAGTTTGTGTTTTAACTGCTCTTCAAAAAATTCCTGTTGTTTTTTGTTGTCAATTAAAACGGTTTGGAGTTCTTGATTCTCTAAGCTTAGTTCTGAATTCTTTTCACTTTGTTCCTGTAAATCCTTTTTCAGTTCCATCACCTGACTGTTAAGCATTTCTATGTGTTTTTGGAGGCCAACATTTTCACTGTTCATTTTTTCCACTTCAGTTTTTAATTGTGCAGATTTCTCTTTGGATTCTTCAATCTGAAGTGATTTTTTTTTATTTTCCTCCTTGATATCATTCAATTCTTTGTCCCTGTCTGCTACAAGATTTTCCAGTTCACATTTTGCTTTAAGTTCCCTTTCAATCTCAGATTGACATATGGCAAAATTGTCATTTAGTGCCTGTAATGTTTGTTCCAAACTAAGAACACTGTCATTCCTTTCCAAAATATCATCAGATAAAGACTTGATATGTTTGCCAGTTTCTTCTTGCCTTCCTTCCATATGCTTGCCCTGTAAAGTTAACTGACCATGCTCATGCTTCGTTTGTTCAAGTTCATGACAAATACTATCAATGCGACACTTAAGAATATCTGTTTTTGATGTCAGTTCTGCTTCATGCTTGGAAAAGGTAGCATTACGATCCAATAACTCATTTTGAAGTTTTTTTATGTCATTCATGCATTGTTTGTTTCTTTTATTGACGCATGCAGCCAATGATTTGTACTGTAGGTCATGCATTGCAAAACGATTTTCAGAATCAGCCAGGGTTTCAGACAACATATCTATTTGTATTCTTCTCTCATCACATAAAAGTTTAAAATCACTGACCTGCTGCTCAAGAGTGGACTTTTCATCTTCAGACATCTTCATCTTTGATGACAATTCTTCACATTGATGTTCCAGCTTTTCTTTCATTTCTTTCATCAGAACCTCTTTCAATTTCAGCTCGCTCTGGCAGTACTCCAATGTCTCTGTTTTCATTATAAGTTCTGTTTTTACCATTTCCATGTTGTGTTTTTCTTTTTCTAACAACTGTCCCATCTCATCTAAATTTGCTTGTTTGACTTCCATTTCATTCTCTAAGGCCTCAACAGTTTGTCCTGATAGTTTTATTTTTTCATTCTTTTCTTTCTCAGATAATTCTAACTGTGAATTAAATTCCTTCCTTTGCGTTTCGTACTTTTGATTCAATTCATCTATTTTGTTCTCCTTTGACTGCACCTCGCTTTGTAAAACCTTCACTTCCTGTTCAGATCTACTACATTTTTCCTCCAATTCATTTAAAGTTCTGTTATTTGTCACAAGTTTTTCCTGCAACTCATTCATTTCACTTTTCATTTTACCAAAATTTTCACCATTTTCACTTAGTTCTTCTTTCAACTGATCAATATTATGATTTAATGATTTTATAGTTTCAGATTTTAGAGATAATTCATCCTGCAGTTTTGATATGTCCAACTCAAGTTTTTCACGTTTAATTTCATTTTCTGATTTTGATGTCTTAGCTTGACATTCAAGCTGATTGACTGTTTCTGTCAATTGTTGATTTTGCTTCAAAACTTCTTCATACCTAAGTTTTTCCCTTTCAAGTGACTCTGCTTCGTCATCTAATTTTTTGGTAAGATTCTCAACTTTAACTCCCTGTTCTTCTTCAGAAATCTTCAGACTTTCACAAGCATTTTCTAACTGTTGAATTTTTTTATCTTTATTATATATTTCTTCACTATACTCACTATTTACACTGCTGACTTCATTTAATTTACTAGTCAATTTTACAACTTCATTGTTTACTTTATCAGTTTTTTCATTTAGCAAATTGTATTCCTGTTCCATATTCTGTAAGTCCTGTTTCAATTTCTCGACTATGTCAGTTTTTTCTGTAACCATTAGTTCATACCTTTGCCTCATGTCATCTTTTTCTGCTTTTAAATTGTGTATTTCTTTTTCTAAATTTAGCTTCAATTCTTCCATTTCTTTGGATTTGTCAGCAAGCTTAGATTCTTTTGAATCCAATTTCTCTAAAACATCTGTAATTCGTGCATCTTTCTCATTTATAACTGCCTGAAGGGAGACAACTCTATCCTCAGCATTAGAAGAAAGGGAGGTAATAGTAGCTTCTTTTTCACGGCAGAGGTTATTCATCTGCTCTATCTGGTTTTCCAAATGAGAATTTTGAGTAGACAATTCTACAGCCTGATTTTTAAGTTCAACTATATCACTTTGATTTTTCTCAAGTTCACTCTTAAGTGATGAATTCTTACTTTTAAATTTATCTATTGTTAATTTTAAATGATCACAATCCGATTTCATTTTTTGTAATTCTACGTTCAAACTAGAATTTTCTTCATTTATCTTTTGAAAGTCACAATGAAGTTGATCTTTTTCTATCTGAATTTGGCTGCATATATTTAGCTGCTCATTTAATTTATCCTTAAGTACCTTTAACTCTTCTTTTAAATCAACAACCTGTTTCACATTTTCTTGTAATTTTGAAATTTCTGCTTTATAGTCATCACTTTCTTTCTTTAACTTTCTGTTTTCTGCTTTAACATCTTCTATTTCTGAATTTATTTGGTGATTTTTAAGTTCCAAGTCTTGTTTTTCATTCAAAAGCTCATTTTTAATTTTTTCTTCACAGTTTAATTCTTCCTTTAAAGCTTCTATTTCCTGTACTTTTAAATTGTTTTCTGAAACTTGGTTCTGTAACTGTGCCTTTAGGGCCAGAACTTCTGACTGGGCCACTTCAAGCTGACTTTCAAATTCTTTATTTTTTTCATTTAAAGCTTCATTGCAACTTTCAGTTTCTTTTATTTTCATATCTAAATTTTCAATCTTGTCCAATAAAAACTTTTTTTCATTTTGCATTTCTTTTATTTGTGTTTCTATATTCTTGGCACCTTCTTCTTTCTGGCATGCTTGAAATGTCTTTTCTTCCAGGCTCTGTTCAGCATTTACCAACTTATCCTTCAATTTATTTATTTCAACAGCTAATTTTTCACACTCGGTATGAAGATTAGAACATTCTTGGTCTTTCTTGTCAAAATCCTGCTTCCTTTCCTCTAATTCTTTCTCAAATTCCTGTATTTTGGTTTCCAATTCAGTCACATGACGTTTTTCTTCTTGCACTGCAATCTTGTGGTCATTTTCTAGCTGAAGGATAAATTCTTCCTTTTTCTCCTGAAACACAAATTACTACTGGTTACAAGCAGTTAGTAAGTCTACACTGTTGCATATAAGTATATGTATATTATAAAATCCTTGTTCTAGCAGTCAGAAGAAAGTTAAATAAATATACAGAAGATAGATATGAAGTGATATATAAATTCATATCGGTAAACACTGTACGTGTATATTTTCATATACTATAAATTTATATTTTTGTATACACAGTACATGTATATTTTAATATACAATATATGAATAATTTCTCCTAAATCCTCATCAAGATACAATATACTATACTGTATTTCTTTTAAAAAAATTACATGCCCCTGAAATCTTTAAATTGTCTGTTATCCTATGAAATTCAGAGACTATTGTACAAAAAATATACTAATGTCACGCTCAAGTTTTTGCTAAATAACTTTGTGCACATACACCACCCTTTCATAATATTAACAGTGAAGAGCCTATAGTGAGATTTTGGCATTTTCCCCCATTTTACAACCCACACTTCTTTTTCCTAATTTAAGATTTTCCTAAAAATCAAACTTATCTAAAGATTTGCTTAAGTAGAAAAATCCAAATTCAAAGAATCAAACAAAAAATGAAGAATCAATTGTAAATATTTTTTACATTCCTGTCTCCGAAATATTGCACTTCATTTCAGATTTTTGTAATAATCAAATTTATCAGAGATTTTAAGTGTAATGGGTTAGAAAATTAACTACAATGTTCAATTCTCTAAGTATTTACGAAACAGTGAATGTTTAATACTGATGCATGTGATGTAAATTTTAAACAAAACTCTTAAATTTTGAACAAAGTCTATAGCTATATAAAAAATGATATACAAGTATATAAACTTAATTCTGGCAAGTCTTGTTGAATACATGTATGTCATCATTGCCTAAACTGGAAAATATTCTAGAAACCAATGCTATACACTTGAAAAAATCATACTACACTGCAAACCACATGAATATACATGCAGCTTGTAAACATAGCAATGAAGTTATGTAGCTCTGCAATTACGCTTATAATATCATGAATATATTCTTCCTTTGCGGTTATCATTTAAACATTTCTTTGACAGAATAATCTGATTTATATGTAAAGTATGTCTCTTGATTTATCGAAATTATTAAATTTAAAAAAAATTCTTAATCTCCAACTAATAACATTTGCATGTGAAAAAAAGGAATCAGTTAAATAAATGTACTTGTCTTACTTAATATCTAAGATCTAACAAACCGCAAAGTCCATTTTTGTCTGTGAAAAACCACAAAAATCATTCTGATCAAACATAAAATAGGTCGTGCACATTGGCAATGTACACTGATGCTTCCCTGACAGTCTAAAAGAAATCCATTCACTGGTTTAGGAGTTGTAAACAGGGCATGCCTACCCTCATTACTGAAGCTAACAGTTTATAGACAGTGCAATGGATTGACATAAAATCGATATACCGATGAGGCTTAGAATCGGATGAAAATGCAAGGGTTTCCCCAGCATTTTCCTGATTTGTGCCAAATTGATATATCGAATTTTATGTCAGGTCAGTGCACTATTAGATGTCTTTATACTGCAATCTTTGGTGACATTAGTGGAGATTACTTCCAAATTCAAAATTATTTAAAACGTTTGTTACCCTAAAGAGGCCCCAATTGTTTTGGCGGGAGAACTCATCTTTTCAAAATTCGAAGAGCAGGTATACATTGTGTACCATTGATAGCCGCATAAGATTATTTAAAATAAAAGAAACTTTGGCTGCAAATATTATTTTTCAACAATAAAAAGTAAGTTACAAGAGAATAAATATTGAAATTTTGTTCTAAAGATTCAGTAAGATTGTTAATTTCATTCCACTGTCAATCAGGTCAAGTAGGCGTGGCCTAAATGTTATATACTGTCAGTGACCATATAACACTTGTAAATATACTGTCAACATTTTTACTGCTCAAATAGAACAATTGCAGTATAAATATATTTATTCACCAAAGCAATCATCCTGTACTGAAAGATTGGTGTGTGTGAATGATGTCAAAATATCTGTATATTTGTTTTTTATAATACATGTTCTAATACAATTCTTGTATAACAAAATGTACATGGAACAAAAATTATGTAAAAAATGTTCCATACTAATAATATTGTTTCTGGTCAGAATTATGAAATAATATTATTAATTATCCCACAGGTGTTATATTATAGCTTTGATTATTTGCTGCAGCGTAACTGCAGAAAAACAAAGTGTTCTGATTTTGAAAAATAATGAAAATGGAAACTTTTAAGGAATTAATATTAAACATTTGAAAAACATCTCAAAACACTGCAAACCACATAAAAACAACAATCAAAACAAAGCATTCTGGTTCTGATAGTTTGATATGGTACTAGGATGTATAGAGAATGATATTTTGGATTGTATCTTGACAAAGCAATTGACACCTTAACACAGCATTTTTACAGTACATGTACAAAGAAAGTACCAGTTAACTTTTTAAAACATTCAGTTTAATTCAAGAAAGTGTAACTTGAAATTTGAATTATAATTACTCAATTTCTTTATAAATTACTCATACTATGTTTTGTTTTCATTAAATAAAAATAAAACATACAAAATCAATAATTTATTCAATAAAAATAAAGCAAATTATGAATAATATAAAAAGAAATATTAATATCAAAAGAATAATAGACTAAATAGTCTATTCTATACAAGTTTAGAGTAAAATGGTAAAAATATAAAACATATTTATATATACATGTACAGTCAGAAAATGTTTGTTTGTTTAGTTGGAGTTTTCGCTCATTTTGATCGTAATACTTGTCTTATTAGTTCTGTAGCCCGGAACATATTTAATTATTGTTTGTTTAGTTCTTTTTTATGCTGTTTTCAGCACATTTGGCTATTTCGCAGCAGCCAGTTTTTATTGGTGGAGGAAGCCAGAGTACCCCGGGGAGAACCACCAACCACTGGTAGGAAAATTGGCAATCCTTATCAATTAAGATTGGAGTCTAACACACCTGCCACAGGTGAGATTTGAACCGATAACCTGAGTGTTGACAGGCTAGTGATCATTAGTAGTCATGATGAACTACCTAGACCATTCTACCACTGAGGCCCCCTATTTATTTGTAAAAGCGTATGAAACAGGTATAACTGTGAGGTTTACCAAGCATTTCTTTTCAATTTCAAGAAAACTAAAAATAAAATAATTATTTCTCAACAATGTATGCATATATTTTTTTTACTTTGCAACAAATATATTTGTTATTTATTATTGGAAAATGCCATAAAAAGGGGGATTCATAGCCTATTTAATAAGACAATTTTTGGTGAGTAATCTAGGGAAACCAAGACATCATAATACTGTGAACTACATGTAGAACACTAGTAAATAGGCAAATTGCAAGATTAATAAAAATATAGACACACAAATTTACTTTTAAATTGAAATGGAATATATATACCACAAAGAATTGAGATAATGAATGAATCTGAAAAGAACAGGTCACAGTTTTTACTGCTAGCATGTCAAAAATTTTCTTTCATTTTATCTTCATGTTATGCAAGTGCATATTAACTTGTCCTGCCAAATTGAAAATATGGATGTTTAACTTTCCATCATTCTTCTAAAAATTCAAATAAAATACATGTATTTTAATTATAAACTTTAGAAAAATTTTTAAAAATATGATTTTGTTCTTTTTATTTCATATGGCGAGAGCATTTTAAGAATTTATATTCTTAGTTAACATAAAACTTAATCGTACAAAATTCCAAGACAACATTATATCATGCTATTAATAAACATTCAGAACTAGTTTGAAACTTTAAGGATGACATCAACAAACAGAAGCACAAGGTCTATATATGCATGGTGGTTCATAAAATCATTTGTGCCAAACATAGAAAAAAATATGACAAATTCCCCTTCTGCAACACTTACCTTGATCTTTTCTAGTTCTGCAACCTCAGCTTCCCTCAACTCTTTCTGTTGCCTCACATCTAGGATTTCATTCGTCAACTCCTCTATCTGTCTTTTGTAATCAGATATTTGAATTGTCAGCTCTTCTTGCTCTCTTCTTAAAGACTCTTGTTGATTGGCTGACTCATCAACCTTTTGATGAGAAGAGGAAAGTTCAGCTTGTAAGAGATTTAACTTTTCTTTCAGTTCCTTTGTAGAATTCCTTTCCTGGGTTAGTTCATTATTGATATGATCTATTTCCTTCGTCATCTCCTCAATTTTAGAGTTGGCAGACTCTAAATCATTTTTAAGACTTGATGAACTATCTGAAGAAGATTCCTTGTTTCCCTACAATATGAAAAAATATATATATTGGACAAAAATTTAAGAAAATAATTGACAATTGACTTCTAAATCAAATACCTGCATAACTACGTTTTTAAGTATCATAATGTTTTAAAGAAAACCACTGAATGAAAGTGTTGTTAACTCGGTATTTCTGTATATTTGTGTATATCCTTGATCTTTGAATCTATACTAAGGCCAATATAGAAACATGTACAGATAAATAACATTATTGGTAACACTGAAGTGCAATATAATACTACATGTATGGTCATTTTTACCTTAAATTTTTGGACATCCAGAAGAGCAAACCTACTTTGAAGTGCCCATGCACTAAGAATCATTTTTTCTTAGGTTGTTCGTCACAACCTTAACTTTAGGGGTAACAGGCTTAGTTTCTAAGATGTTACACATTATTCTAAGCTTGTGAGAATTATATTAGGCTGTTTCCTTTTAGTTTAAGCTGTTGCCCCTAATATTTGTGTGTGAGGATTATTCTAAGGGTGTTACCAGAAATATTAAGGATTGTGAGGATTATTTTTTACCCCCTGGGGTACTCCTGACCACTCAGCCATGCAGACATATGATTGGTTAGTTGTTTCTGATAAGACTGAATGCATGATTGGTCGGTTGTTTCATATTATTATTTATGGATAAGACTGAATACACATTCACTCTGGTCAATACACGTTTCGTTAAAATTAATTTACTCAATAATCAAAATCAATACTATTGTCTGCTGTCGATTTAAAAAATAATAATCATAAATGAAAAATGCGTACTTAATAAATTTGTCACACACAGGTCAGTATTATAACAGAGTGTTTCCTACAGACTGAATACACGTGACCGACTTAATACCCATGTGGTCAATACACATCCGTTTTAAACGCAATCCTAAACCAATTTCGGTAAGATCAGTTTACTCAATAATTAGCATCAATTTTGTTGAGGTCCGCTGTCAATTTTTAAAAATAATGATATATATTCTTTGTTGAAATTGGGCATTCAATGTCAGGTTAAAGTTTGTTAATTGACTTAAAAAAAACACGGTTCAACTTGGTGGTCAGCAGATCGATATAATAAAACGGGTTGAAAATTAACGTTATGTTTTCCAAGTCCATCTGTCTTTATCTACAGTTATCAATTTCATTCCAGTCTTTTTCATAATTATTAATTTCCTTTGATGTCAAGTTTTTTTTACGTTCATATATCGGTGTCAGTGTAAATAAATGGGTCATCATGTAGAGAATAATTAACAATAATCTTGACCGCGCAATACATAGGTAAAGGTATTATCAACTTGATTGTTTATACCTGCAACAAGGATGTCAAATTATGTAGCTGTGACAAATAACACACAAAATGCTCGTGCAAAAACTGGCGGGAAAATATACGACCTTCATTAATTGACTGTGAATAAAAACAGAGTTCAACTTGGTGGTCAGCTGATCGATATAATTAAATGGGTTAAATATATATTAACGTTATGTTTCCAAGTCCAATCTGTCTTTATCTATAGTTATTAATTTTATTCCAGCATTTTTCAGAATTATTTATTTCCTTTGATGTCAAGTGTGTTTTACGTTCGAATATCGGTGTCAGTGTAAATAAACGGGTCATCATGTAGAGGATAACAAACAATAATCTTCTCCCACACACGGTACATTGTTAAAAGTAACAGGTCAAGGTATTATCAACTTGATTGTTTATACCTGTATGTTGACCAAATTATGTAGCTGTGGAAAAAACACAAATTCTCGTGCAAAAACTGGCGGGAAAATATACAACAGTAATAAATACAATTGTAGTTTATTTTTGAAAAGTATGACATACAGATGTTCGGGGGAAATATTGACTTCAGCTTCGACTACATTTAGTATATACGCCTTAAAAATGTAAAGATACACGTAGTTTTATTATATAATTATGGTAAACGAAATATTTGTCTTTGTCAAGAATGAAGAGAATTAATTAACTAAATTTTACAAAATGGACAGTAGTGCATGTAAATATAAGTTCATTCGGATCCGAAAATGTTGAATAAAATATACCAATTATTATTTTTTTTTTAAATATATGACTTTATCATCCAAACCACCCCTTCAAGTCAAATGGTCTACCACAGGAATTTCTCGTGAGCAAGACTGATAAAATAATAATTGATATGCTTTGTCAACCTAATAATTGATAATTAGTACTTGTTGAAATAGCCGAATAAACTTGTTCAGAGTCAAAGTAGATGGTTCCAGGATGGATGCAACTAAAATACTTACTTAGTTTGTGTTAAGGGTTGAATGATTATAAACATAAGGCAACATTTTCAAAAAACGGACCTTTTAAATACCATACAGATATTTCAAATTGACGTCTTGTACCCAAAGATCTAATAATATACAGACTACATTTGTACTATTTCCAATCCTCGTTGCCTCTCCTTTACCTTATGTTTTCTGCTACTTTATTCAGTATAAAATAGTGTACCTTTCTAAAATTAAAATACTACACACTTTGCATATTTTTCATATAATGAGAATTGATATTTAGAAATTCTCATGTCCCTCTTTATAGATTTTTATGTTTTTGAGAATGTATATTTTTATTTCTAAACTTCTACAATACTGATCATCTTGACGTCTAGCAGACAAAGGTAAAACATATACATGTATGACAAAACTTTGGTAAATGTATAATAAACACAGGTGTCAAAAATTAATCTCCCCATTACCTTATAACAATTCAAGCGAATCTCTTTGATATTACTTTTAACTTGTTGACAAGTTAATTAACAGGTGGACAAATTAATGTACACATGTATCAAACATTTATGATCCAATGGATATTGAGTTTTTCAACTAATTATCGGTATTTAAAAATCAAAATTTTTTTAGGGCTATTACGCAATATATACTTTCCAGTTGTTTGTATGGTGTCTTCCTCCCATTCCCACTTTTTAAAAATCACCATTCTATTCTCACAATAGATGTTTTGATAAATAATTTGTAAAATTCACCTAAGATTTACCTGTTTTTTTTTAAAGAAAACATATTTCTTACACTGTTTAAGTAATAATATCATTAAAAAAAATAAACACTGTTTAACATGTTTAAGTATAATATTATTTAAAAAAAAATAATAATAATACACTGTTTATTTGTAATATATATTTTATCCCCATGAGAACTATAATTTCGAAATACAAACACTTGGAAAATATGTTGTTAAAGCTACATTTTCTTTAACATGTTAATTGCGTAAAGTTTGTATTATTGTAAAAAAAAATAAGATTTTTAAATACCGATAATTGGTTGAAGAACTCGATACCTTTGGATCATAAATGTTTCATACATGTGTACATTAATTTATCCACCTGTGAATTAACTTTTGACAAGTTGTTGTTTTAAACCTAACAAAAAGGAGATTCGCTTGAATTGTTATAAGGTAATGGGGAGATAAATTTTTGACACCTGTGTTTATTATACATTTACCAAAGTTTTGTCATACATGTATATGTTTGTCTGCTAGACGTCAAGATGATCAGTATTGTAGAAGTTTAGAAATAAAAATATACATTCTCAAAAACATAAAAATCTATAAAGAGGGACATGAGAATTTCTAAATATCAATTCTCATTATATGAAAAATATGCAAAGTGTGTAGTATTTTAATTTTAGAAAGGTACACTATTTTATACTGAATAAAGTAGCAGAAAACATAAGGTAAAGGAGAGGCAACGAGGATTGGAAATAGTACAAATGTAGTCTGTATATTATTAGATCTTTGGGTACAAGACATCAATTTGAAATATCTGTATGGTATTTAAAAGGTCCGTTTTTGAAAATGTCGCCTTATGTTTATAATCATTCAACCCTTAACACAAACTAAGTAAGTATTTTAGTTGCATCCATCCTGGAACCATCTACTTTGACTCTGAACAAGTTTATTCGGCTATTTTCAACAAGTACTAATTATCAATTTTTAGGTTGACAAAGCATATCAATTATTATTTTATCAGTCTTGCTCACGAGAAATTCCTGTGGTAGACCATTTGACTTGAAGGGGTGGTTTGGATGACGTTTGGTCATATATTTAAAAAAAAATAATAATTGGTATATTTTATTCAACATTTTTGGATCCGAATGAACTTATATTTACATGCACTACTGTCCATTTTGTAAAATTTAGTTAATTAATTCTCTTCATTCTTGACAAAGACAAATATTTCGTTTACCATAATTATATAATAAAACTACGTGTATCTTTACATTTTTAAGGAGTATATACTAAATGTAGTCGAAGCTGAAGTCAATATTTCCCCCGAACATCTGTATGTCATACTTTTCAAAAATAAACTACAATTGTATTTATTACTGTTGTATATTTTCCCGCCAGTTTTTGCACGAGAATTTTGTGCGTTTTTCCACAGCTACATAATTTGGTCAACATACAGATATAAACAATCAAGTTGATAATACCTTGACCTGTTACGTTTAACAATGTACCGCGCGTGGGAGAAGATTATTGTTTATTATCCTCTACATGATGACCCGTTTATTTACACTGACACCGATATACGAATGTAAAACACACTTGACATCAAAGGAAATAAATAATTCTAAAAAATGCTGGAATAAAATTAAAACTATAGATAAAGACAGATTGGACTTGGAAACATAACGTTAATATATATTTAACCCATTTAATTATATTGATCAGCTGACCACCAAGATGAACTTTGTTTTTATTCACAGTCAATTAACGAATGTCGTATATTTTCCCGCAGTTTTTGCACGAGCATTTTGTGGGTTATTTGTCACAGCTACATAATTTGACATCCCTGTTGCAGGTATAAACAATCAAGTTGATAATACCTTTACCTATGTATTGCGCGGTCAAGATTATTGTTAATTATTCTCTACATGATGACCCATTTATTTACACTGACACCGATATACGAACGTAAAAAAAACTTGACATCAAAGGAAATTAATAATTATGAAAAAGACTGGAATGAAATTGATAACTGTAGATAAAGACAGATGGACTTGGAAAACATAACGTTAATTTTCAACCCGTTTTATTATATCGATCTGCTGACCACCAAGTTGAACCGTGTTTTTTTTAAGTCAATTAACAAACTTTAACCTGACATTGGATGCCCAATTTCAACAAAGTCAATGTATCATTATTTTTAAAAATTGACAGCGGATCTCAACAAAATTGATGCTGATTATTGAGTAAACTGATCTTTAAAATAACCGAAATTGGTTTAGGATTGCGTTTAAAACGGATGTGTATTGACCACATGGGTATTAAGTCGGTCACGTGTATTCAGTCTATAGGTAACACTCTGTTATAATACTTACCTGTGTGTGACAAATTTATTAACTACGCATTTTTCATTCATGATTATTATTTTTTAAATCGACAGCAGACAATAGTATTGATTTTGATTATTGAGTAAATTAATTTTAACGAAACGTGTATTGACCAGAGTGAATGTGTATTCAGTCTTATCTATAAATAATTATATGAAACAACCGACCAATCACGTGCATTCAGTCTTATCAGAAACAACAGAACAATCATATGTCTGCATGGCTGAGTGGTCAGGAGTACCCCAGGGGATAACAAATAATCCTCACAATCCTTAATATTTCTAGTAACACCCTTAGAATAATCCTCACGCACAAATATTAGGGGCAACACCTTAAACTAAAAGGAAACAGCCTAATATAATTCTCACAAGCTTAGAATAATGTGTAACATCTTAGAAACTAAGCCTGTTACCCCTAAAGTTAAGGTTGTGACGAGCAACCTAAGAAAAAATGATTATTAGTGATGGACTACAAAGCCAAAAGGTTGAATTCAAAATGTTCCAATCATTATAAATGGATTTAAAATTAGCCTCTGTATGAAGCCTAATTATTTTTCATGCCATGGATGCCATTTATACACAGGATTGACTTTCTAAGGGGTTAGCCATAATTGTCAAAATTTTTCACAAGTTTACAAAGAGCACTCTTTTTGGAAACTCCCACCCTCCCTCAAAAAGTGTAAATCAACATTTTCTAACATTGTTGCTGCAAACAGGCACCACTCCTTACTCCTTACTCAGAAATGCATCTACATGTACCAAGTCCAGAGCGCAAGTCATATTTTGGCATGCTCAAGTGATTTGCCATTTGTTGTCTCATTGTCACCTTATATTCTGTTCAGAACTTTATCTGCATCCTGAATTCAGCATTTATTCTCTATCAGTGAATTTTCAGCATATGCTAAAAATGTTGAATTTGAAACCCCTCCCCATAACGTGCATTTTGTAAATGTTTAAAATTATGGATGATCCCTTACATTTTGCATTTCAAGGTTACTTGTTATGAATCCGTGATCCTTAAATGACTTAACATTTCAGAACTTTACAGTTAAGTTATTAAAGATCTTGACCATGTTACACTGTCTACAATGTATGCTAGGTATAAGCTGCTTTTATAGTTTCAGCATCACAATGAGATTGAATACACATGTACTATTGACAAGTTAAAGAAAGTTTTTATTCAACATTATGTAATACCTTTAAGAAAGTAATGATTTAGAGGACATATGTTTGCTTAGTAAACTAATATATATGTTTGTGGTGTAAATATCCTTTTATGGAAAAAAATCTAATTTCTACCTGTATTTTTTGTACAGTTTGAATGAATGACAAAAAAATAAACTCTGAGCGCATGCTCTCATCACTTAACCAGCAGATTCTAGATCTACCTACTTGTTTCAATTTTTCAATTTCTTTCTCTAAAGTTTTTATTTTTGATGTCATCTGGGCTTTCATCTTTAACATTTTTGGATCCGATTTTCCACCAGTTGAAGAAGTCTCATCTTTTTTCAATGTCTCAATTTCTTCTTGAATTTCACTCAGCTTCTGTTTTAGTTCATTATTTTCTATATTCAACTGTCTTAAAAGGTTATCCTTTTCTTCGATCTGTTTTTCTAATTGATTTGATTTTTCATCACTTTTTTCAGATGACGTTTGACTTGTACTGCTGTCTAGTTGTGAAACAGGCACAGCGCCACCTGGTGTTAATGTCTGCTGAAACCTAGCCTGTAGTTTGTTATATTGTTCCACAGCCTGTGTATAAGCTACTTGATACTGTGCTAAATAAGTCTGTATGGCATGAGTTTGTAATTCCTTTTCTGAATTTTCTTGATCATGTTTTTCCATTAAATCTCTTATTTTTTCATTTAAACGATTTTTTTCTTCTTTCCACTGCATTTCCATATCAACAAGATTTGCTTGTGTTAACATCATCTGTTCTGAAGTTACTTGTAATTTCTCTTTAAAACTTTTCTGAATATCTAAACTCTCATTTATCTGTTTTTCTTTTTCAGTGTTTTCCTTTTGTAAAACTTCAATAACTTTGATTTTGCCTTCCAGAACTTCATTAGTATCTTTCAATTTTTGTTCTAACATTTTCAAAACTTGGTCCTCCAAATTTATTTCTCCTTTAGACATAATCCTTTGGATATCCTTTTCGTGTCTCGAAATAATTTCCTTCAGATCGTTATCTCTCATCGAAATTTCCTCATTCTTCACCTGCACAAGATTCCTTAAATTATGTATCTCATCTTCTCTCTCACGTAAAGATTCCTCAAAGTATCTCTGAGATTCTTGTAGCCTGAGATTAAATCGTTCAGATTCTTGTTTTAGTTGGTGTTTTGATTGTTCCAATTCTTCCTTTAGTGTGGCTTGTGTTTCCTCACCGTGTTCCACTTTGGCAGACAGTTTGGCAATCAATGAGTTCTGATCTTGAACAGTCTGGTCCTTATCTTTGATAGAACTTTGAAGAATCTGTACAATTAGAGTAAAATTATAACGAAATATCAACTTTTTCACATGCACAAAAACATGGTGCAAGATTTAGATCCATATAACCAGTTTTATCTCACTGCTTGTTTTTTCATTTTTTTTCTAGAAGTTTTTTTTTAATGTTGGTCAAGGATTTTATATTTAATTTTTTAAAAATATTATCTAAATGTCATTACTAAAACAACATATACATACAGTTCAAATCATTTATGTTTGTGTTTTGCATTTTTTGCTGGTGTTGTTCTCTTGGTAGATGCTGTCAGATGATTTATTGTCATGGTGGCACTTTCCAGTTATCTCCCTTTTAGATAATTTACAAACTAGCAATATCATTTTCGATAATGTAATTGGCTAGACACAATACACAGGACAACACTCATAAATATATATGGTAGAGAAATTTTTGTCCAAGCGCCAAAATATTTTTTCAAACAATTTAATGGAACGCAATGCTTAATTTAATATTATATTTCATTCCAATCATATGGAGAGACAAACCTCTACAACTTTGTCCCTGCCTCTAATGACCTCATTCTTTTCAGAAATATATTCCTGTAGGTCTAATAACCGTCTTTCCATTTCTAAGATTTTGTTGTTTAATTCCAATAAATTCTTATCCTTATATACCATTTGTGCATACATAGCCTCCATGTTAACCTGAAAATTCAAATGTATGCTATTAAGACTGTCACAGATTTTTTTAACAATAATATACAAACTTACTTTAAATACATGTATTATCTAATAATAATACAGTGCCAATTGCAAAACTGAAATTAATTTTGTTTTTCTGATTTTACTTGAGTCTATTAATGTACAATTTATCAAACTTTTGAAATTTTTAACATGAAGTATGTTTTCATTTTTTTCATACACAAAATAAATTTTTAGAACTGTATGTATAATACAATATCCAAGTCAATAACTGATCCTTAAGTATTTTCATACATTTGTTTAACCAATATTACAGTGGAACCTCATCAAACTCAAACACCTTAGAAGCCACGAGTATCTCTTAAATAGTTTTTTAGCACCAAACGTATAATTCATTATACAAGTCAATAACTTCTCCCTGGGCATTCCATCTTATGGACCAAAATTAAATGTGTACAAAGGAATCTTAGTTGCTCAAACCCAAATAACTTGGACACAATGGGTATCTTAAACTAATTTTAAGTCCACTTGTTAAAAATCCTATTGTGTAGAGCTTTGATTCATTTAACTACACAATAACACATATTTACTTATTATCCATCTCATGGGTGTTCAAGCTACCAGATTTCCTGTGTTTTTTCAGTCGAGTACACTTTACTTACACAACAAATCATATGTTGGTATGGATAAATTGCAATTCTGTAATTTTCAAAGAAAATATACACCAGGAATGTCATGAGTAAATTACCTCAGACTGGACACCTTTCCCTGACTGTAAATTCTCTATTAGTTTATTATTCTCTGCTAATTGTGTTGCTAAAGTTTGTAGAGTATTCTCCCTTTCCTTGATGATTTTATTTTTATCTTCTAGTATCTGTGCATTTGACTTGAGAATTTCATCTTTTTCTGCAATAATCTTATCCTTATCTTCAAGTTTCCTTTTTAATAACATGGTCTTGGCTCTGTTAGCCTTGTCGGCAGTCTCACTTTCAGCCTCCTAGGGAAAAAATAATTTATTGATTATACATTAGATAATGATGTAGAAATCTGCTGCCCACCAGCTACTTTTGAATGCCCTGCACGTGTGTTGTGGATGCAAATGAGCCATCTGACATTAAATGATAGCGATTCCTACATATAGCTTCCTTAATTATGGGGGCTATATATCATTTTCAGAACAGAATTAGGACAGGATACACATTGCAATAACTCAAAATTGCATAATTAATTTTCACAGTGATATTCTATTACCACTTGTACACAAACCACATTTATTATTTTCTCATTTTTTGTCAATTATATTTGAAACTTTACTGTATATTCTAGACACCAAGTTTTAGTAGCGAAGGAAGTCAGAAGTATCTTAAAAGCACCAATGACCTTGGACAGGAAACAAAGATTATTTGATGTTTAATCCAAGTCACCATAAGCCTTATCATCTTATCTATTGCAATAATCACTAATGTGTTGCTGATTGGTATCTAGGTAGTCCATCGTAACTTCTAATGATCACTCACTGGCCTGTCAACTCTATTATTGTCGGATAGAAGCCAATTATAATCCCTAAATGTTGTGCTGCTATAAAGCAAGTGACACAATATGTACGAAAATGCATAATAATATTACCTGTTCAGTGGATTCCTCAGCAGATGTCTTTTTGGATTTTGTTTCCTTGGCAGCTTTTGCTTTGGCTTGTAATCGTAATTTCGAAAGCTTTGCATTTGTTTCCTTTAAACAGAAACAAACACAGGAAATCATAACAAAACTATATATTCAACAAAGCAAAACTAAAATAACTAACATTACTATATAGAAAAAAAAAATAGTTGGGTTGTTTAAATTTTATGAAAAATATTCTTATCATATTTTATTTTTCAATTATTACATATAGAAATTTTTAGAAGACATTTTCTCATTTAAGTGAAATATAGTCAGACAAATGAATAAAATACAAGATAATTAAAAAGTATTAATCAAGAATGTTTTTACATCAAGATTTACATCATATGATGCACTAACTTTACTATACTAATAGCAACACAATAAAACTGCAATATTTCTCACTGAATTTTGTTTGCGTTAAATAATTTTTAGTAATTACCTGTAATTCTTTCTCTTTGTTCTGTAAAACTTCATCTTTTTCTCTTACCATTAATTTTAAATGTTCTACCTGTAGTTTCTCATCTTCTTTCTCTCTGATCATTGACTTCAACTGTTCTATCTGAAGTTTTTGTTGTTCACACTGGAGACTTAGATCAATGTCATCCATCTTTCAAATATAATCTACAAAACAAATTAGGTGAACACAATTTTAAATTTTTAACTTTAAACTTATATTTGATACAAAAACATGTATGTGAAAAAGAGAGGATATGCATATTTTCCTGTGCCTTATCCAGCATACCTAGATTTGTACAGGTAGAAAATATCTTGACCTTCATCTCATTTAATGTAATGGGAAAGATTATTCTTCCTAATTAACTTATTTACATACCATGAGGGATAGAGACATCATATCAGGAATCTAGGATTCATATCTCCTGTTACTCATAAAAAGTCAATTTTGGCCATTAGAAAGTGATTTTTTTAGTGGTTACTTATCTGTTGGAAAGAGAAATGCTTTGGCAAAAATATAAAATATATGTGTGTTTCTGGTTACCCTACTGACCTAATTTTCGGCCCTGATCTCAAACATTTTATTGACGTGTGATCGATCGAAAAAAAAAAATTATCAGTTTAAAATATTTTATTTCAGTGGAACTTTTAAATGCAGTAAGAGTAAGTAAGTAATTTCCAGTCTGACCATTTACCATTTTCGGAAAGACAAGAAAATAATTTTTAAAAATAAAAAATGTTTCCTACCTACTCTATGTCATTTTGGGCATGTAATAGGAAACACACAAATATTTTATTTTGGCCTTAAACATTATCAGTTCTGATTTGTAGTTGCTGTTGAATTTGATATCAGTTTTTTTTTGTACAGTACAGACACCGGGTCTTGCTCTAAATCGGGTTTCCCTTCAAGGGCACTTCTCACTGAACGAGGAAAAACGTGGTGGGCAGATTGGTACAATCACGGACGCAAAAATATATGGGTTAAGTGAAAGAATATGATCAATTTGAACATATTTTTGAAGAAATTTTTGTGTTAACAATCCCGAGTTTTCTATATTTAAAATCAGATATTTTATGGAGGTAAACACCACAGGTGTTCAGGTGTGTCATAAAAATGTGTTATTGTTTATTCTGTCGTCTGCGGTATTAGTAATTTGTCTATTGTTACCTTTAACGCCACTAAAAGTGCTTCAGTTGTTTTTCAATGTAATTTTGATCAATTATTTATTTATAATAAAGTGCACTGATTAGCTACATTTTACATATTTTTCTTGTTCAGGTGAGTTACGTTTCTGAGAATGTCAGTGTCAATAGTCAATACATCTTTTTATGTGTTTTGAATATATGTAATTCATCTATGTACACTTTCTCATTTGGAATGTCCAAATTCTGTGTAGTTGCAGTGAGTGTTTATATAATTTTGTTTGCTAACATGTACTTCTTCCTGACAACACACCTGTTATTCCAAATTGAAGGTGTTAATTGTCAGCTTACAATTAAAGCGTGGTTTCAGAGTATGATTGTGTTACCAGTAATTATATATATCTTGTATGGAATAAATAGTCATAGAAGGTCTATAGTGGATTTTGTGAATTTTAAATATTAAAATATTGCCTACCCTTCAGAACTATAATTTCGAAATTATAAAAACACACGAAAAATACTTTGTCAACGCTAGTTTGTCCATAACTGCGTAATTCTTCAATGCATGCATGTTTGTATTAATATAAAAATCATTGTGATTTTTAAATACAGATAATTATTAGAAAAAAGCTCAATATCCTTTAGATAAAAAAAAGGTTTCAGACATGTGTACATTAAATTATTCACATATTAATCAAATGCAACAAGTTGTTGTTTCAAACGTAATAAATAGGAGATTCGCTTGAATTGTTATAAGGTAATGGACAGATTAATTTTTGACACCTGTGTTTATTATACATTTACCTGACCAAGGTTTTTGTTATAGATGTAGGAGCATCCTACCTTTATCTGCCGGACGATTGATACATAAAGTTTAGAGAAAAATATACCTAAACATAAAAATCTACAAAGAGGGAAAGGAGAATCTCTAAATATTAATACTCATTAAAAAAAAATGCAAAGTGTGCAGTTCATTCTAATATTCGAAAGGTACACTATTTTATACAGTATGAAATAAAAGAATATATAAGGTTAAGAACATCGTCGGAAACCCACGGCTGGTCACGATTACGCTTTCCTTCTTTCGTTCCACTTTCGGTAAGTGCAAGCAAAGCGTAAGCGCGACCGGCCGTGGGTATCCAGCGATGGGTTAAGGAGAGAGCACAAGCATTAGTAATAGAACAAATGTATTATTTTTTATTTTAATACTTCAATAACATCATTGAAATACAACCAAGTATAAATAATTATTCACCTTTTGAAAAACTTAAACTTATTTTATCTTCTAACGATCTTATGCGGTTTGTTGCTCCATCTATAAAAAAGTCCATAGTACTGAGGAAAGTAGACTCTACAGCTGCATAATATGTTTATTTGTTTCCACGATTATTTATGCATTTCTGTTCTACTTTGTATATATGTTATTTTAATGTTTAAATAATGCTGTCAACCCTTCAGGATATAAATTTGCATTTCAAATAAATTACATTATAATCATTTAACTCTTTACACATATTATTACTTGACCCAATTTATTTTGTTGATTCCATCCTGGATCCATCTAATTTTACTCTCAACAAGTATTTTCACCAAGCATCAACACTGTCAATTATTACTGGTAGATTGACAAAGCATATAAATTATCTGAACCGTGTTTGATCCTAATATTGACAATCTTGCAGCACGGGAAATTCCTGTAGAGCGACCATTTGATTTGAAGGGGTGATTTTGGCTGAGGAAGTCTTATACTTATATGAGACTTCAAGACATATCAATCTTTTTTTTTTAATTATTAACGTTTTCGGAATGAAGTTACATTTTTTATATTACATTTATCAAATTGTGTTCTCACTTTAATATCCTCGGCAAAAACCAAAATTTTCGTTTGCCACAATATTTGATAAAACTACATGTATCTTAATTTTTTTTTCTATTTATGAAGTATACAGAAAAAGTCAATATAGCATACAAGTTATTTTACCAAATATACCATGCCTTCCTTGTTAAAGGTATAAACAATCCAGTTCATAATACCTTGACCTGTCACTTCAAACAATATACTGCAGTCAAGATTATTGTAAATCATTGTCTAGTCTACAGGATGACCCATTTATTTGTGCTGACACCGATGTTAAACAAATCTGTTATTACGAACATAAAAAACTCCCGACTGCATAGAAAATTATATAATCATGAAAAGGATTGGAATTAAATTAATAACTCTGGTATTAAAGAACACATAACATTAATTTTTAACCCGTTTTATTATATTGATCTGCTGACCATCAGGGCTCACCACACTTGAAAATAACAGGGAGACTCAGAGTCTCCCTCAGGGTGGCAACAGGGAGACTTCAGGGCATGACAGGGAGACTGCGTTTTTCCCCCCAATTTGTCACCTGTCAAGTAAATACCTGTTATTTTGTGTCTTATAGTGTAATACTATACATTCCTTTATTGTGTTTTATCCTGTATTGTTTGAGATTTTATCTACATTTACTCCATATCCTTCCATTTTAGTCATAATCTGAGATTTTGTCTCATGTGCATTTAATCAATATCCTTTGAGAATTTTTCATGATGAGTCCTGGGACTCATCGTTTTTCAGAATGGTGAGTTTGAAATTTGAAATAAAAAAAAATAAATAAAATGAAATTATGCAGTGGTGCTCCGAACTTGGAAGAAAATTTCTGTTACAGATATGAGCAAAAATATTTGTACCTTTTGACACAACCAAGGATTTCAATGTTAATTATACGTCCTTGACACAACTTATTTATTATTGCCATTTTATTTTTTAATATTTATTTATCTATACTCTTTACTATTATTTTTTTCTCAAACATACTCTTAAAATCCTCCCATTCACCTTGCTTGAACACCTTAATAATCAATACATGTATTGACAAAATTTCCATTTGTGCATAGATATGTCAAAATCCGCTAAATTTATTTTTAAATAAGGTCTACATATTGTTACCGGTCGGTAAAAAACACCGTGACAAATGAAAAATCACGAGAATTCCGATTGCCGCTATTTTCTAGCTTACTTTTTGTCGTTTCTTTCCCCTTCCTCCAAGAAAACAAAAAATGGCGGCTCGAGATTTTTAATGAAAATAACGGTCTTCAGACGCAGCTGATTACGTACGTTGTTTGGAGGTGCCTTACATAAAAACACAGGGCGACTCATTTGTCGCTCTGGAGCCGACGACAGGGCGACATTGGCGAGCATTAGGCGACTTAATCGCCCTAATCGCCCAGTTTGGTGAGCCCTGGACCATGCACAGTCAAAACGAACTTTCACCTGATGCCTGACGTTCAACTTGGTCCATAACCAGCCAACATGGAGCAGAGAGTTAGTGTGCAATTGTCAAAAAACGTGGGCATTGAGCAACCCCTTATACTTGTTGTGCAAGTCCATGTTTCAGAATACAAAGGGGAGTTTTACATTAGAATTTTTTTGGGGAAGTTAAAATAATCTTATAATTTTTTACATTCACCGATTCGGAAGACAGCAAGCTTCAGACACTATGAAATAAATTCTTGACTGATCTAAATGAGAATTGTTCTAATTCAGGTAAAATGATGGATAAGACAAATACGCTATTTTCTTAGATGTAAACCAAGTTTTTTTCACTTCCAAAATATCAAAGTGCTTTGACACAAACATGACGGTATTTAAATTACATTTTTAAAATTTACTTACTGTTGTTGATTTCTATTACAGTTAAACTGGTCTTTTTTTTAAATCGGGAAAATCAAAATTATCACATAGGGATCACTATTATGTGATCTGATTTACTAAAATGAAATATGGGCACTAAAAATGATATCAGCATGCAGGATAATCATTCTGAAATTTTGCGTAGGTGGGGTTCCCATGATAATAACGGAAAAAACGTAAGAGGTGTTTTAAGTGCGGTACCATAGGGCCACTATTAAAAAAATGTATGTTTCCCCACACCCCTACCCACATTGTTGTAGGTGGGTAGGTAGGTAGGTGTTTTTTTTTTTTTTATATCTTGATAATTTTTTTTAATACCCACAGAGCAAAACAAATCGATCATGTGTATGTCTGGCACATATAACCATTTGTAGCAACTTTAATGTAAGTGTTAGAATGTTTAAATGTTTGTAGCTCTTAGTGTCAGGTGTGAACTTGACATTAATTTCATCTGATTTTATTTGAGTTTGTATCTCAGAATTGTTCATGACTGTGATGTTTTCCCTCTCAGTGCATACTAGTAGCAAACTGTTTTAAATATATATGCATGTACTGTAGTTGTTTAACCTGAAGAATGTGCCATCAAATAATTTACCCTCTGACAGCACAGGACTCTGTATTTTGCTTCTGACATTGAGGAAATAACCAATATTAATAAAATTATTATAATGAACTTTTATTTGAGCTAAAAGATAGCAAACTAAACTAAATACGCATTAGTCTTAATAGATATCAAGTGATTTTTTAGTCCTGAGTAATGAGGGGTAGATTCTTTGCTGGAATAGCCTTGACACTTATTTATCAATACATCAGACAGATTTTAATGTTTTAATAAGTTTTGAATAAAACAAATGACTAGATTGGAAACAAATTAATAGAAATGAAACAAATGTCCGACGTGTGTTTTCTCTGCAAAGAATATGTTCCTTTAGGATAAGAGGGACTGGCAAAATTCTTTGCACTTTTTAAATTTTTCACATACGTGGTCGGCCCATAAAATGGGGATCCGGCGACCATCACGTCTATAAAAAAGGAGCTGCAAAATTTAAAGGGTTCAATGGGAAGCGGTGGTCAGGAGGGAGGTAACAAGCTGCTTGATTTGAAGCTGTAAAGTCTGTTCGAGACAACGTTTTTCACCCTTCCGTCTGAATATTTTATTCTTACGGATGTTGACAACTTATTCTGATTTGATCGGCCATGCCGGTTCTCTACCTTGCAACATACGGGATATCTGGACTCCTGTCTGAGTCACCCTAGTTGTCAGAAACAAACAGACAAAAGGACAGGGAACCAGTCTACCATGCCGGCAAGTACGCAAGTTCGTACCCGATCTGGTCGTACCCCGATCCGGTCGTACCCGAGATATTTCAAAAAAAAAAAAATTTGAACTCAGAACTCAAAAAAAAATTTTGAGTCGGCGGCTATTTTCTCAGTCGGTCAGGGCGTGGGGAGACAAACTTAATTTTAATTTTGGCCTAGGGTACTGCAGAAATTCCAACTCTTTGAAGAAAACATTAATCTGACCCCAACCTGTCATATCAATATCTTAATTAAAAAAAGGTTTGCATGGTCTGAGGAAATTCAGACTACTGATTTACGATCAACTCAGACACAAGATCTAGTGAAAGTCAACCATAACTGTATTAAAAATAAATTATATACTCAGGATTCCTCCTATTTATATTAATTCAAAATAACAAAACTTTTATGTATGTTTTTGTGCTATTTAACTATGCTTGACAAACACGAAAGGTTGTCCAATGGAACACTTCTATGTATAAAACTGTTTTTAATAGCCATGGCATAGCCTAGGTTACCTCCCCTAACGTTGCAAAGTATTCACATATTTTTTGAACTTATTAGAAACTTCTACAACCAATCTTCAAAAGGTCTTTAATTTCGTTGATAAAGAGAACTAGACGTAGAATTTCAGAGTTTGTTTAAACGTCAAAGTTATGACAGGTGTCAGAAATCGTAGTCGTATACTATACTCTATAGAGGATGACCACAGGCGCTTGTCTCAGAAAAAAAAAAAAAAACTATATATGCCAAGAGATTTCTCTTGGCATATATAGTTTTTTTTTTTTTTCTGAGACAAGCGCCTGTGAGGATGACGTGTTAATCGGAACATGTTTATATCTGTTCCAAATTTTCGTGGCTATAGTGACCATAATTTCAATTAATTTTGCAATGAAACAAATTTAACCTGAAAACTTCAACTCTCTAATCAGTTTGTTTTCTTCTTTTCATTTGGCTGCAACATTTCAAGGGACCTAACTGTTGAATTCCAAACTTTCCACGCTGTCTGCCATCTTTATTCTTGTCACGTGATAGAATACAAAGCTACCATGTGATTTTGTCAAAAACACCAGAGGCCCACCTAAGTAAATGTAATTGAAAATGAATATAATTTTTTCTTTACATCTCCAAAGTACCATACCTTGCTATGTGAACAAAATGAAAGCTTAGCAAGTGTCTGTCCTGAATTTGATGAATGCGATGAAGGTTACAGATTAAAATTAATTCTGTTATTACCAAAGTTTGCAGTATACAGTTCCATCTTATTTAAAAAGTCTCAGATATAGAACTGAGAAGGGTGGAATCTATACCTGCATAATTGTATTTTAATTATTCACTATTGTGTTTATTTCATTGTTTGTGTTTGTTGTGTATATTCTCTCACACATTCGGGGGTATAAATGTGCATTAAATTAATTAACAGAATAGAAAAAGGCCGGGGTGGGGCATTTAAAGAAAAAGAGAATTCTGAAGAGTGTGAATATCCATTTCTATGCAAAAAGGGTAATGGTATCTCATCGGAAAGTTTATTTGAAATAAATGCATAATCAAACTCAACTTTAGCGGTCATCGCGTGACCAGACCAATAATTCTTGTATACTTTGCCAATCAACGTAATTTAACCTGGGCGTCAATAGGGTGGGTGTAATTAACCGTAATAACATTTTTATTAAGTGAGTTCTTCAAAATGTCTATGTAATTTTTTTTGTGGCATACATTTCTGTGAAAGTACATATATTTTTTTATTTATTTCAGTCCAGGTTAATTTATTTGTTTTATTGCTTTCCTGACGTTTTGAAAATTCCGTTTTTTTTTTCGGTTCGTTTTTCGTTAACAATCTATGTTAATTTTAAGAAAAACCCACCTACAAATTAATAATTTTTTACATACTTTAAACTCTTGCTTGTGTAATTACGACACAGGCCTTATAAAAGATATAAATAATATCACAATATATTAATATTATCATATTTTAATTCTACATGCTTCTATTAATATTGTTTATTTTTGTTATATTATAAATGTTTTGAATTTATATTATTTACATAATAATCTATATAATGTACCTCTGTGTAGTCCATTCTATTAATACTGTATTATTATATTCACTTTATAATTTGTTTCTCTGTACCATATTTAGTTTTTAGAGAATAAAGATATATATTCTCGTAAACATCTCATTTTAAAAATTCACATTAAAAATTAACTACATCTTTCACATTTCTATAAAATAATTCAGTCTAAATTTTTTACAAATCTATTCTCTCATAATTATTACACTTGGAAAAAATGTCTATATCCAGCTGTTTTGAAAAGGATCGAACTAAAATATTAACAGCTCTTCTATATCTTTATAGCATTCTATTTTCATGATTTCATTGCTTCCAGCTGCGGTTTGAAATTGTAAGTTTTAAACAGAAATTTTCTTCAATCCAAAAAGGCGGATATTAATATTTCCATTAGTCAGAAGTGTCCGATTTGTATTTATTTATTTAATTGTTGTTGTACTAAACGCAAATAACTCCTGGTGATTGCACATATTAGACCTGGTGATTCCAAATTTTAGATAAAGATCTATTTGTTTATTTTATATTTTGCTATGAACTTGTTATACTGCAAGTAAATATTTATTTTTTATTATTTTACATATGGAGATCATTCCTGCAAATGTGTGTAAAACCTGTCTTTATGTCACATAACACTTATCCATTATAACCTATTCCATAGGTTACATAACACTTTTCAATTACAAACCAGGTGAACAAGCAGGTAAATACGTTAATTGAAGTAATCAACAATATTTGTGAGGTAATCATCATACCTTTCCTGACAACGCCTTGCAAGATAGACGTACTTAGAACATAATCACCTCTCCTCAACCAATCGAAAGCCGTTATTTCACATGCATGGTTTTATAATTTCTTTTGAATTGTGTAAATTATAAAAAAAAATTGAAATCCTGAAGTTTGAGTATCTCTGCTGAATAGAAAATTACTTGTGAAGATGGTTGCAAAAATCATTGTCTTTTCCGCAATAAAATAAAATTAAATCATTCATCTGAACTGAACTTTATTCCCATAATTTACATATATAGTTACAGAGAAAATAACGTAACATACAATGTACTATACAAATAACAATATATAAATAGCACATGTGTGAAGCAAAATATGAAATGTACATCTTATAAACAGCAGGATATTTCTGTATTACTATAGAGGATGAAGAACTAAATAAACTATCAAAAGTTGTAGTATTTGTATGTCTTTGACAATAATCCGATAAAAACCCTTTTCTATCATTATCCAAAAATTTACAACTCAGAATATAGCGAATGATGACAAACACTCATCACAAGGTACGTTTCTCCACCTCCCCAACTCTATGGATAGATGGTATTTCCACATCTAAATCTACAAAAAATATATAATATTGGTAGGTAAGTTTTAAAACAATTTTAGGCGAAATACTGAGATTTGAGAACTAATTCTGTAAATATTGGTTTTAATCTTCTTTCAACACTTATTAATAACCACTATTTGAACAGTCTTTGATATTTTGCCATACATTTGACATATAACAATCATCTAATATACAAAATCCATTTATTTTAATTGTTATTGGATTTAATATATGACTATATTTTATTATCGCTTTCTTGTAATCTATACCAGAAACTGAGTATACGTAGTTTTACTTTTATAGAAATAGGAAAACGTCCCAACTCCCAATAGACCATAAAACGTGGTGTTGATTGTTTAAGGTGAAGTGTATGCTTTAAAATGCAGATACAAATCCAAGCTTTCAAATCCCCACACTTCTGACCCATAAAGTAGAATGGATGGATGGATGAATTATTGTTTAACGTCCAGTGGCAACCAGGTGCATATCAGGACGAGAACATTTCTATATGATAATGAATATGATCCCTGCTTTGTACTAGACCGACACGCTGAGTCGAATTTTGAATATGCTAGCTCACGAGGTAACTGTCCGCAGGAAGACATATCACACCACTCGGACAAATTATAATGACTCCGAGCCGACTAGTGTTTGCTCTTACTCCTAGATGCCGCGTGCTTGACGGAGAAGCAGCAAATACCAATTTTAATGTCTTTGGTTTGACCCGGCCAGGGATCGAACCCGCGACCTTCCGCACTCGGGCGAGCACTGTACTACTAGACCACCGAGGCGGCCAATAAAGTAGAATGGGAACAACACCTTTATCAAACATGTATAATTGGCATTCAATAGATAAATTATTATGTCTACTCTTTTTGATAATATGCTACATCGCTACTGTAGCTTTTTCCTTCAAATAAATTGTAGTTTGTAAAAAAGAGCCACTTCTAGTAATTATAATCCCACGATATTGTTAGGAACTTACAAATTCAAGTTCTTTATCATTAATATAAAATTCACAATTCTTAGGTATTCGGCCTTTCGAAAAATGATAACTTTTGTCTGATGAAAGTATGTAACAATAAAACCTTAATCTTTAAATTTGTGTTTAAAACGGGAATTTTATTTTTTGAAACAGTACTGTAGTTTCCGTAACAATAGCTGAGGGGAAAATGTAAACTAGTTGATGGTAACAGTATGGATTCAATATGGAGTTATTAGACTAATAGTTTGACATGAGGGCAGATTCCATAGTCTGTAGAACACAATTAAACATAAGAGCCGGCACTGGTATATAAAACTCGACATAGACCTGCGTAGTCCCTAAAGGAAGGAAAATTGCAAAAATATTCTTAATATGTTTTGCAAACATCAGAATCCTGCCAAAACTTCAGCTTTTTCAAAATTATGCTCTAAATTATGCATCTGCTTCTTATTGGTGCTTTATGCCTGTATGTGTATGTGCTCAGTAATGTCCTGTCACCGTCCTGTCAATGTTTGCTTTGTGTGCATTTATTTGTATGTGTTGTTAATATAATATTTTTTGTATTGATCGGTCAAAGCTCTACAGAGCTTATGTTATATGTATGTAAAACCGAATCAAAATAAAGTTTCTTATCTTATCAATACTTGCACAACCAAGAATTAGTAATTACAAATATATTCGTCGAGGTTCAGAAAAAATTGTTAGTTGCAGTTGTCAGGAAGAGTTTACATTTGTCTGGATGAAACTTCAGTAGCCATGTTTAAATTGACCCAGTTAAGGTAGGAGGTACCTAAATGAGCTATATGTCAGATTTATATACAGAATTACGTGGAACTAGAGCATGATGACTTGCATCTGAAATGAATATTCTTGTCTCTTTAATACTTCCCGAAATACTGGTGCTTTTAACAAAAAAAAAACAAAAAAAAAAAACAAAAACAAAAACAAAACAAAACAAAACAACAAACAAACAAACAAACAAACAAAACAAGACAACAACCAAACAAAAAAACATAACATAAAAAAAAACAAATATAGAAACAAAAACAAAACACCTAAATAAAAGTCGGAAGTTGAAACTTTAAATAACTATTTCTCTATATCCTGCCCCTAGAATGTTTATTTGAAGGGTAATATTTTCTGTATATGTATAAAAGTAATGTTTGGTCAAACTAAGGCTGGGATATCTCAACTTTCATATCGTTATTTTTGTTTGCTTTACCCTTCTTTTTTGACTATTTTCTTTTTCTTCATATTGGACTTAAATCTGATCTAAAACATTTTCGGATACTGTTTGGGCATTTCACATTTTTGGCCCTGAGAACTACCGATGACACTTGCATTTGCAAAAAATAGATAAGCAGACACTCGGTGTAATAAAAGTACTATCACACAGATTTGATGAAATATAGTAATTCAACGTAACAAAAGTGCTATCACATTATATTTACTAAAGCCATTTGATAAACCACTTTTATGAACCGAATCAATCAAACTCAGAAAGAAAACATTGGTCAATGAATCTTAAACATTAGTTTGGATTATACAAACCAGTCGTAAACAGCCTGTATTGTTATAGTAAACATTTTACACTTTCGTGACCACAGTATTGTTTATAAGATCACTAATGACACACGCACGGAAATTTGTACAGAATAAAATTATGTTGGCAAAGTCTTAATCAATACAAATTAGAAAATAAATATAAAGAAATTGTATATAAATACTGTAATTATAATAATTTAGTAAATACTTCATAGAGTAATTAGGTGCAGTTGCCATCTGTTTCCTAATGCTTTTTGTCTTATGCTGTGTATTTGATAGTTGTGTTTTAAAATGAAGAGAGTATTCTGGGTATTTGTTGGAGTATTCTTTTGTTACAGCTATGGTAAGATTTCGAGTCCTTTTTTCTTTTTTTTTTGGAATTAAAGCTGTAAAACAGGCTACTGCATGGATATTGGTAAATTTTGTCCCGAACAAAATATTGTATTGCATAAGCTTTCAAACGTAAATAATATGCTATAACCAATAATTGATTCACCTATTTTCATGAAAGATTACTTTGATGTTTAGCAGAATATACATTAATTTAGTCATGTACTCGAAGACATCATGAGTTTGAAGCAACACCTGTGCAATTACGATGCTAACAATTGAATATTATTCATGGATATTGTTTTGCATATTAAATAAATAGTTGTTTCAGTTTTGGCATGATGTGGTTTTCCACCATTGCATGACGACCAGTAAGCATCGGATGTTTGTTTAGGTAATGCTTGTGCTTTCTTTGTAACTTCATGCCATAATACCCGTTTATTCTTCACATATACAATATCAATGACACTACTAGCTGTTTGGGGTGTAACAAACTAATGCCTCCTTAGATTGCTAGGCTTGAAGATCCAATCTTTCCGTTACGCTACCTGAGTTTATTGCGAGCACTTACATGGTTATTTTTGTTTTGTTTCTATGTGTTGTTTCACCATATGAGTTTGAAGCATCTCGGATCGACTTTTGTCGTGTGTTTTGATACCTTTTAGTTTTCCTTGACCTTATTTTAGAAGGAGGAATGTTGGAGTTCCACAAAACTGGTTTAATCCCGGCGCATTTAATGCAACTGTCCCAAGTCAGGAAAATATGGGCATGAATGTCTTTGTTTCGGTTATCTTTAAGTTTATTTACTTATTGATATTCTGACATGATATTGTACCGCTGGACATGATATTGTATCTACTCAGGAATTGCTATTGGCCATTCAGGGCTTTCGGGATTAGGGTAGATCAACATATATCACAACAATGCAATATTTGTACTTTTCACAGCTGTTAAAGAGTTTGCTGGGTATTGTGCTTTCACGTGTACTAGACAGAATAGGACGTTCATCAATCTGGAAACCGGAGACTTGGTACGTAATACAGAATAATTTAGAATAATTTTTTTCAATCAAGACGCCAAATTGACTATAACAATAACTATATATATATATAAGTTCATCTGACCCTCACCTAAGCGAAACTCCCCGATGGACTGTAAGTCTCCGTGGTAACCAGAGCTCACGATGTTTTGATTATAGCGATTCTTTTCTAATTTTTATTCTCATGAGCATACCTGATGATGAAAAAGGCATGAAAGAACTTTGTACGCATTTGTATCTGTATCTGAATTATGTCCCTTTAGCAACGGAACTGGTGATGCCATAGGGGATAGGGGAGATAATTGCTTATAGGGAGCAGCCATTTGATTTTTAGGGGAGGGGGGTGGGTTAGGATCAAATTTTTGAACCTGCCTATTTTTTTGTCGAAATTTTGGTCCTGGATCTTTTTTTCGGCCGCTGCTGTGGCCTAAATTTATTTAAATAAAAAAAATTCCTGATTGACATAGGTCTTGCATTTTTTTCACACATAAAGTGATCCTGTCTTTTTAATTTGCCAAAATCATGGCCATGCCTTTTTATTTCAAATTTGATCCTAGACCCTCCCCCCCAATAAAAATCAAGTGGTTGCTCCCTTAGGTACTCTTTTTCCATATTTAAGACTGATACTTCTGTTGGGCGCTTTTGACTTGCGTGAATTTCAGTGATTGATGTTTTGCCCATCTATATGATATTCCAATTCGTAATGTTTGAAACATCTGTGAACATTAATATTCAGTCATTTCAATTTTGCCTATCGTTACAAAGGATTAGCCGTACATTATGGATAGACGCAACACGTGTTGATATCCCGTTCCAGTCTTAATCAGCAGGTAGAAAAATCTCACAAGCCGTATAACACATGTATAAGTAATGTAAAAACAATACTAAACAATTTACAGAAATGTTTATTTCTTATAGTTAACCGTGAAATATGAAGATCCATCAACTCGTGTAAGGAGATATGCCGACGGATCGCTGAACTTCGAGTTTCACTGTTATGCGAGATCAGGACCATTTTATGCAGTTCGGTAAATACATTAATTTAAACTTCTAGGATGTTGAAGCTCTAATATTAGCCCCGTATATACTACCCAGTTGCTTGATACACCAAGGACACACACAAACAATTTTAAACAATTAAACACATGTACATCACAATTTATTATCGTCAGATCGATGTGGAAGCAGTAAGTTGAAGCAAGGCACCAAGGACTCTCAAAATAAAGAGACAGCGGGAAAAGGAGAGAACAAGTAAAAGTTAACAATACTAAAACAGTAAAAATAAAGAGTAACAACATTAGCAAGGGACATATACAATACATAGTCAGTCTCGGAAAATATAAAATTTATTTGGGCGAGCTTTATTTGGCGGTCGAATTTTTCAACAAACAATCGGCATTCCAATGGGAACCAACTACACTCCTTTCCTCGCCGATCTGTTTCTGTACTCATATACTTCATTCAAGGGCTTCTACGTGAAAACAAAAAGAAACTCGCCCAATCCTTTCATTTCACTTTTATTTAAATAGATGACGTGTTGTCGTTAAATAACGATAAATTCTATGACTTTCTGCATCTCATCTACCCCAGTGAACTTGAAATTAAGGATACTACAGATACATCAAAGTCCGCTTCATATTTGGATTTGTTTCTCGAAATAGACAATGAGAGACATCTGAAGACAAAACTTTTTGACAAACGCGATGACTTCAACTTTCCTTTTGTTAACTTTCCCTTTTTGAGTAGCAATATACCAGCATCGCCCGCACATGGCGTCTACGTTTCTCAGCTTATTCAAGGGCATGCGTGAGTTACCATGACTTTCGACAAAGAGGATTACTGCTGTTACAAAAGCTTCTTAACCAGGGGTTTATCAGGGATAAGTTGATGTCATCACTTAGGAAATTTTACGGTCGTCATCACGAATTGATTGACCAATACAGTGTCCAATATCTAAGATGATGTTGGACTTGTTCCCACTTTTGTAACATTTCATGTACCTCCACCGATTAGTGACTACCACTGGATTGACTTTGTTGAACTTCAAGACGGGTACCGTATACGGAGCAGGAACTGCTTACCCTTCCGGCGCACCCGAGTTCACTCATATTCAAATGGTTACACAAGTTCATGTTGTTTATTTGTCTTCCCGGGTTTTGTCTGTCAAATGGATTACGTTTTTTGGATTGCTCCTTAGGTATATTTGTCCTCTTTAGAAACATGAGAAAAGGCGAGTTTAGCGAGCCTTTTTCCCATGTTTTGCAGCAAGCCCACATAAATTATGTATATTCCGACATTGACGTTGTATTGTCTTTATCCTACAATCCCCTTTAGATACGTAAAATGCCTTAAAATAACGTTTGAAGTTGAAATCCAGCTGCCGTGAAATCGCGTGAAACTCCACGACGTCATCTGTTACATTCACTACAATCCTCGCGCTCTTCATGTAAACAAGTACCAGTAGACTTTATTAGGTCATTGACCTACTACGACTAAAGTTTATTCTACCCCTTTTATTAGACCGGAAATGGCTTGATTGCAGGATAAAATACAAAATACACGCACACAAATAAAAGTGAAGGCTAACATGAGTTTGATCAGTTGCGTCAGAATATCATAAGATGATATTAAGGCTTAATCATTTAAAAATATTTCCAAGCATAATCAAAAAGCTCAGAAAAGAATTCGCAGTATATTTATCATATGCAGAGTTTTGATCTCAACCGTGTATGCACAGGATGCAGTTACATATAAACAGTTCAATGTGAAAAGGGAAAAAAGGTGATTTACAAAACAACTGTTTTAATTACATGACTTGACCTAGCAAAATTTTGCTTCCTGAATTTGAATTTTTGTTAAATGGACATTTCTTGGGGCAACCCATGGAATGAATGGTAGTGCTTAGCTTATATCATGATTAATTTTTTCTCTTAAATAAATTGTTGTCTCAGGGTCATCTACTTTCATTTTCCTGGTCAATAGCGGCAATTTCAAGTTGACGAAAATGATTTTTAGGAAACGTTTTATTCAAATGGTTACACAAGTGAAACAAAGAAGGTTTACTTGGCATAAAGCTAATTTGAAATTCGAAAAACATTGATAAATATCGTTTGAAATATTTCCCAGTTTTATGTATGTCCCTAGCCAAATCTAAAACAGGCCGAGCCATCTCGGACTATTCAGTGTGATATTGCAGAGGCATTTCTAAATATATGAGATATACTTTTTTACAGTCGTATTGTCAGGACACAGGTGTACGAATACAACTGCTTCAAAGATCCTATTTTTGACATTAAAAATGATATTACGATCTTCTTCAGGAGCAAATGGCGTAAGTAGACTGTTTTCCATTGGAATTATTTCAGTTAAAATGGGATCAAACCTGGTATACTTCAAACATCAATCATTGATTTGCCGATGGTATATACATATATTCTTCATTTTGACCCAAGGTTGTGGAGAAAATAGTAAATAAACAATAAAATGGTTAACAGGAAAGGCCACAGTGAATTCTCATCAATTAACGCCCTCCAATCGACAGATACAAATATAACAACAGAGAGTCTGGATAGTCTAGCATTGGTACAGACACTGAACAGTGGTGAGGTTAAATCGGTTTTATGGGGACCCAGCCACTCCTCCCCTTATCTATCATGACTTCCTGATGTGTAAAACACAGTATATTGCAATTTATATTATTCAAAACAATTGACCCTCAGAACGACCAACAAGAGCATCAAACAACATAAACACAGTCAGAGAAATTACACGAAGTAAGGAAAATATAAAAAGAACAGGGAGTGGGGGTAGTCTAAACAAAGAACAAAATGGGTAACAGGAAAGGTCAACAATGACATACCAACTTTCAACGTAACCCAACAGACAGAACCCCGGACAAGAAATAAGACGAAAAAGAACAAAATTCAAACACAAACACAAGCGAACTTTATGGCCTTGATAATTTTGCAAGTGTAGGAACTGTAATTTTATATTTTTTACGCTCGAAGAGCTATAAACTTGTAACAAGAAATAACATTTAACCAGACAATTTGAAAGGCCATTTTATTAGATCATCGAACTTTTGCTTTAAGATCAAGAAAGAGGAATAGTACATGTACAGTGAAGAAAAATCAAATCAAAGCTTCGGTGGTACAGATGCCGAAGTAAAAAGTCTTGTATAGAGTTTTGAGTACTGTGTAACTAGTATATGGTTGTGATACTGTGATGTTGAGAAGGAGCTTCTATAGTCCCTCTGTATCTTTGATTTGTTTTTACATGATGTCTTTTTCAGAATTTGTAGTTGTTATAAGTAGTGTTGTTCATCCGTAAATGGCTGTTTCCCATGGAAAATGGTTGCACGTGCATCAATCTCCCACTGTTGTGACGTCAAATCAGAATTCTTTCTCAATACTTTAGTCCAATCAGGCGTAAAGTTATTTAAGTTCATTGACTGTTCTTACATTAGTACAGGAAACCTAAAACTCGATATTCAGCTATTTCGGTAATCACGTGACTTCTGGTAGTACATAGGTGTCAACTAACGACTGTCGAGTCAGAGACTGCTTAATATTCCGGAGCACCTGAGTCTTACCCCGGTTTTTTGGTGGGGTCCATGTTGTTTATATGTTTTTAGTTTTTAATTGTAGTGCATGTATTGTTTTGGTCTTGTCTTCGTTGTTCTCCGGAGTTCGTCAGTTGTTACGATTTTTCTCTCCTTCGAATATCCGTTTGGTATTTCTTGACTTTACTTCTACCTTGTCATAACAAAGTAAATATCGTTCATACGAGTAAATAGAATTAATTATATAATGTGTCAAATGTTTACAATATATAAATACCAAAAAAGATAAATTATTAATTTAAAATAAATTATTAAAATGCTGCATTAATTATAAAAAAAATGTAGCCTTAAAAATGAAATAACACTCTTTTTGGTCAGCAAACTGTTTACCTGTATACATATAATGTACCTGTGTATCTTATGTAACAGTAGAGCATGATTTGTCTCCCAAAATTACCTACCGCACCAACCGGGGATCGAACCCGGAACCTTTGGTTCAGTAGTCCACCGCTCTACCGACTGAGCTAAAGGAGTACTCCACTAGCGCAGCTAATGGAGGGTGGTTATAAACCTGTTACGGTTCTATAACTTCTATATTAATCAAGGGAAGCCCGTTACACTTAATTAAGGGTTGGAACAATAATCATCAGGACATTCAAGGTACAATATACATGTGAAATCGTTAATTAGTTATAATTACCTGAAACAAATTTCTTTACATGATAAAATTCAAATAAATTTTACCAAAAAAAAAATCACTTTTTGTGGCTTAAAAAAATGAAAAAAAACTTGCACCGTAACCCTTTATCAATTGTAATTATGTACTTTTACCAGTTTGTATAAATTGGTGATACATTTCATATTATTAATTATTGCCACAATTTCATATATTGGAAATATAATCCATGTGAAATATTACTACATATTTCAAATACAAAGTTTTTTAAAGTGAAGACGAGCAGTACGTGCTATAATCAATACAGAGTTATCGAAGTATGATAAATGCCTGGCACGAACGGGACCAGTACACAGTAATTGGGTAACCAGTTGATAAGTCTAAACAGAGCTACCTAACTTAATTAAGACCAAATTGGTTGCATATGGAGTATTTACGGAAGAAATAGGTACTTATAGTCGTTCAAAAGTGAAAAACTGGAAAATCTTCAACTTGTTTTTAAATTCAGTGTCTTTCCCGTCGTTCCGCTGCGCTCCACGTTTAAAAACTTGTTGACGATTTTCCAGTCTGTACTTTGAACTCAAGTAAGAACCGATTAGTCTTGACTAATTCAACCCTCATTATTCTATATAATAATTTCGTCAAATTATTACGCAGCTGCTTTGTTGGCTGGCGCAGAGGTATTTTTTTCATTTAATTTCAGACGCAGATTTTTATGAGTCAGTATATACGAACTATATACGAACAGTATTCTAAAGGTAGTTTTTAAGAAATTTTAATTTTTTATTCCATATCTTGTATGAAGAGCTTGCTTTCTTGCACTTTTATTTCAGTAAGAAAGTAGTATCAATCCAATTGTTTCATATGTTTGTGATTTACGTATATTGATAAGAAAATATATACATATACATACTATTAATTTTTTTCAGGACAATTCGCAGGAAATCCAACAATATGTGATATTTGTAACGGAAAAGACATATCTGGTCCTGGTGTACTTGTAGGTGAATATCGCTTACTACATCTAACCTATGTGCAACATATGGGAAACGGCAAGACTGCTGCATACAGGCTCACAGTGTGTCCGTGTTGGTAGTCTGCTTCTACGATACGTTGATTAATTTGTTACATGGCTCTGAGATATCAGTCAGTCGTCTTTGCATTACCAGATTGGAAATGATACTGCACTCATTTCTGAATTTCATAATTGATGCTGTTGTTTACATTAGTATAATTTTATAAAGTAAACATATGGGTCTGACTGATGCATCCCTAACAGAATCAGTCTGCTTGTAATTAAAACATCACTTAATTATTTTGTAACATAACTTCAAAAATTTCAATTACTAATCGTCTCTTCCTCACCCGATTGGAAATGATTAATTTCTGAATATGCAGTATTAATTGTTTTTTCAAATTTCATTGTTTTCATTTACATGTATATTATAACTTTAAAAGGTAAAATCGCATGAGGGACACGACATAATTTGAATATTTAGCATCTAATTAAGACCAAGGTATTTTTTTTTATAAAAATTAAAGATAATGGGGTATTTTTGGTAATAATAATACGTGACAACTTAGTTCTATATCTGAATTTAAGGAAATAATTACTCGTATATTTTTTTTTTATCTTTTCAGACGTAAGATTTGGTAAGTAATATTATAAACGGAAAATTCCAACTGCCTTCTTAAATGTGTTTAAAAAATACAAGATGTGAGATACGGAAGCCATATAACATGTATACAACAAATGACGTTAGTAAAACAAACATAAAAATTGACTCCAGAAGATTTATAATACAAAACACATCCTTGTTGCTCCGGTTAATTAATTGTTATTATTCCGGAAGTTATAAGAATACCTGCAAATACATTTGCTACGGTGTGTCTTACAAACGTCAGAAACTGGTTCCATTATGGAAAAGCTTTGGCTATAAATTATAATTTGTTACACTTTGAATAATGATAAGGCATGTCCAAAAAGTCGAGGTGGTTTTGGAATCAAAACTGGCACTTGTTAAAAAAAACAGCATTTAATATGTGGTAACTTGTCATGTACGTTCAGAATTAATTAATCGTATTCAGAAAATGAGAAAATATGTTCTCTTGAGAGCATTGGAAAAAAATAATTACTGTAATAAAATTAAAGGTACACAAACAGTTTCTGTTAAATTTTAATTTAGTTTTTAGATAGTCTTGAAAAAAAAACGAATTTAAAAATTTATTTTAGCTATTAGTAAATCTCTACTCACATCTTATGTAGTATAATCAAAATATTCGATCCTTCAGTTCGATACAATAATGTACGAAAAGTAAGGATTGTTGAAACATGACGACCTTTTATTTTTTGTTGTAGTTTTAGGCTGCCATAAAAGTAAGCATATTATTACCTTTACTTTCTCGTGCAATATAACTGCTCGGAACTATATTCACCAATATTCATGCAATAACCCTATACTATTACTCGTGTTACGGAGTATTCTGCGGCTGAGTTTTTTCTCCTAATAAACAGTACGTAAGTATAAAACCTCGTAGGAAAACACAAGTGTCGACAAAATAAGCATCTGCTTCTACGCATGCACCAGTTATACATTTCTTAACTAACTACAAGACACATCTGATAACATCTATGTACGGTACGGTTTCAGCTTTGCATTACAGACAAAATATGTCCTTTTAATATAAAACGAAAAACAGAGTGACAAAGAAATTGTCCTTTCGTTGGTCTCCATAAGGTGTACCTTTTACGAAATTGTTGTTTCTATGCTGAAGAAGTTGATCTACACTTGACTTCTGTATTATTGCTGAATATTGTTTCATATTCATTATTTTAAGAGGGTTTTCGGTACAAGATTAAAAATGAGCGAAAATTAACATTTTTCCGGATAATAATACTGAGCTTTCTCTAAAACAGTTTGTATTTCATCACATGTGTCTGTTTTTGAATTTTGTTGATGTATAATATACTTTTATTGCAGTCAGAGTACCTCGTAAGTATAAATCGTTTTTTCTATGGAAGGTTATTGTTAAAGACAATATCTATACAGAAATTTATACAAATTACCATACGAGCATTTGCTTTTTACTCTTTTTGTTAAAAAAAAAGCCCTTATGATATGGGTAATTAATGAAAGTGTCATTACGAAGCTTTACAACTGGATTAAAGAGCCGGAGTGTTATTATTCCTAATGCAAAAAATATAATAAATTATCGGAAAAATAAAGCTGAAATGGAGTAGAATATTGGAAAAATATCTCAATTTTAATTGACAATAAGTATTTGTTTACTTTTGATTAATTCACTTCGGAGATGGGATGTTGTTTCTTTTATAGTTAGCCCGTTAGTTAGTTTTTATGCAAATAACTGCTCTCTATTTAAAACAAAACATGCATGAACAGATTTTTATTTCAGAAATGTTAATCGTATTTTGTCTGTTAAATGTTTCTGTTACAGCTTTAGGATGTAACCTTCCAACTGTGTGTCCAGTTACAGACCCGTCTTATCAAGAACGCTGTCCGCCGTGTGAACCTTCTCAAAGCTACGATGATGGATTGCGCTGTAATTGTCCTGCTCACTGAAGACAATTCATTAAAATCTATGAAAACGAATAAATACATTTAAAAAAGATTTATTCTGCTTGGTACTTGTTTTACCATATAATCGGTACCTGTTGTACCCTACAATCATAAACAATAAATGATATCAACCAATGAGCAAACAAAATACATTTCCAATGAAGAATGACTTTTATTTTACTTGACAAGTATTTCAATTGAAAATATACGCTTGAAATGAATTTGACTTCTAAAAGATATCAATATTTGACTTTATCATATATAAAGTAGTGAAAAGGACATATTAGTCATGCATACAAATAACAGCACGACACAAGAATAAAGCTTGCAACTCTTGAAGCCGACACAAAAATAAAGCTTGGAATTTTTGAAGCCGACACAAAAATAAAGCTTTCACCTCTTGAAGACGAAAAAAAATAAAGCTTGCAACGCTTGAAGCCGACACAAAAATAAAGCTAGCAACTCTTGAAACGGACACAAAAATAAAGCTTTCAACTCTTGAAGACGACACAAAAATAAAGCTTGCAACTCTTGAAGCCGACACAAAAATAAAGCTTTCAACTCTTGAAGCCGACACAAAAATAAAGCTTTCAACTCTTGAAGCCGATACTATCGCTTTGATGCTGTATTTTATGTAAAGGTTACATTCAAGTTCCTGCCTCAAATACTGTACTTGTTAAATCGAATTTCAATTTACCTTAAACAGCAAAGCGCTACAAGAAGGCACAGACAAATTCAGGTCAATTGAAATGTCACTGGGAGTAATTAAATATGATCTGGGATACGACAAACATTACGATAAAAATAAGCAAAAATAAATTGTGCAGTTAGAATTGACAAGTTATATAGTAAATATTCTATAATACCAAATCTGCACAGTCCTCAGTCCAAAAAATTTGGAAAAGCAGAAATGATCCAAAATCTTGTATGCAGATGTAATTACCGAAATGACCAAAAACAAATAAATAAATGAATGAATAAAGAAAATAAAAAATTAAAAAATAACTAAAAAAAAAAGCAATAACGGTAATTTTTCACCAATAATTCATTACTCAGTGTAAGAAATCATAAATTCGACTGAGTGACGAAACATCTTCTTGCATCATAACTGTTAACTTATCACTCCAGAATTCCTCAATTTAAACATTTTTTTTGATACACCGGTTACTATTTGTATTGAGTTATTTCTGCATAAGCAATGTATACTTCAACGTACCATTCTGTCTTAACTGATATTCATTATTTTCAACAATAAGGAGATCTTTCATTGGGTAAGGGATACATATATAAGATGTTAAAAAACGCTTAAATATATAAAAAAAAGCGTTCATACATAAATGGCTGTGTTTTGTTTTTGATGTATATGCATCCTGTTATTTTTCTCGAGAATGTCGTGGTTTTGATTAACTCGTACAAATCGAGTTGAAGGTAACATGTTTGCATCTTTTGGATTATGTTGTAGGAATGCAATTCCAATAACATTTATTTATCAGTTGTCCACGTTTATAGCCTATTGGAATTTCAGATTGTATCACCCAGAAGCACTAATCCCCGGCTTGGCCTTTTCTTTTGTTTCTTCGGTTCGATCATTTTTATTACAAATTTTAACATATGGTACCCGCCGGAGAGTTTTGTGTTTAATTGTAATAACGAAATAGGGGAAATAGTTGGCATCGAGGGGACAATAAACTTACTATTCCCTGAATATGCAGCAAATAAGTATTTTATCATAGAAAATTTACCGATGCTTTATCAAATTTTTGGTCCTTTTTTGTATCGATGTCGTCTAATATATCTTGTTAATCCTCCACGAATAGGGAGGGAAATCAGTCCCCTCCGAAGGCGGCCACTGTCTTCAGACATAGACAATAACATCTGCATTGACATAAAATCGATATACGGATGAGGCTTAAGCTTAAAGTCGGGTGAAAATACGAGGGTGTCCCGAGCATTTTCCCCAATTCGTGCCGAATTCTTATATCGAATTTTATGTTAAGTCAGTGCACTATTATTGTCTTTATTCAGCAATCTTTTGTTACATTAGTGGATATTGCTACCAATAAAACTAAGTAATGCACAGACATGAAATTCCGGCTTAATATGCCAATGGTAAAGATAGAAAAGCGAATCGTAACCGATTGATTAGGCGGGAGAACTCACCGTTATTGACTGGTTCCTCGGACAACAGCTGTTTTGGTTTGACTCTCTGACTGAACTGTTGCCTTCAGCATACCGCCTCGGGCAACAATTCAGTCCTCGGGTCAAACAAAACAGCTGCTGTCCTCGGACCCAGTCAATAACTGTATAATATTTCCCTAAAGAAAATAGTCATGAAACTATTTAGAGGCTTTCTGTAGTCTTTAAAAAATAACAAACTGTCTTTTTATATAGAATATACACATTTAAGTATAATACTATATATTTATTAACTTATAACAAAACTACGTGGAATCAAACTGTTACAAATAACATCTGGTACAAATAAACATATTTTTTGCCTTACTATTTTTTATACTGTTTATATGTACAGTGCTTTGTAACTTGTTCAATATGAATTATGAAATGTTCTTTTTTGTGGCGATTCTTTGCAGTATCAAGAGAATATACGGTAAGTTCATCACAAACATTATACGATGCAAATTTCTAAAATCATACACTGTATGTGCAATATTTAAACAGCGTATGTCTCATCAACACACACATATTTTATTTTGGCCTTAAACATTATCAGTTATGATTTGTAGTTGCTGTTGAATTTGATATCAGTTTTTTTTTTTGTACAGTATAGGGGTTCTTGCTCTTAACCCGGTTTCCCTACAAGCGCACTTCTCACTGAACGAGGAAAAACGCGGTGGGCAGATTGGTACGATCACGGACGCAAAAATATATGGGTTAACTGGACGAATATGAACTATTTGAACATATTTTTAAAGAGATTTTTGTGTTAAAAATCCCGACTTTTTTTGGGCGTATTACGTTTCCGCATTTTTAGCAAAAATCCAGTTTCACGTTTACACATTTTCGTGCATTACTTTTCTAAAATAAATAGATACCACTTTCCGCATTTTTACCTGTATTTCACCTGTAAAAAAATGATATATAAGACTTTATTTTATTATAGTATTTTTTCTTAATTTGTATTTTATTATGATAATATAATTCCTTCAACAGGTAGATTATATTCAGATTTAACACTGTGGGTACTTTTCAAAAGTCACCATGTGGAAAGTCACCCCATATGCGTTGAATTCCGTATTTGGTTATATCTTTTATATTCATTTACATATGTTTGATTTTTTTTTTTTTTTTTTTTTTTTTTTTTTTTTTTTTTTTTGGACACTCAATTTTATGTCCTTATTTGGTTTCGGTCAGTATTTCCATTTGCATATCATTGTTCTTCGAAAAGTTTACAGTGTTTGAACTTCTGGTATTTAAGAAAGTGTATTTTGAGTGTAAGTGCCAGTTGATGTATATGTCATGGATATCGTACACACAAAAACAAACCGAGTGAAGAAATGTATCATTTATGATGGTTACATGGCTACAAGTTTTTCGCTTTGACAAATATGTAAACTGTGCTACATGTACTGTATAATAGTATACAGACGTTTACGGTTTTATCTGTATATATAAACTTTTAGTGCTGAACATTCATATGGCAAAATGCTGGGTACATTATTCATGGCATTTGCATCACGTGAATTCAGCCCTTTTAAGCAAATTACCTCCCTTAGTTGATGATAAAATTGTTTGAATTACGGATAATTGAGTCTTTTTCCGTCTCGGCTCTTAAACTAATGTGTCTATGAAAACTTCCTTTGGCGGATATTTACAAATTGTTTGTTTAATTCTGAGGGGAAAGGCTTCGTATTTGAAGGATTACGCTATGGGAGACTTGAAATTATCATGTTTTAAAAACATTTTGGCCGAAAAGTTATGAAAGCAGGTGAGATAAAACTTATTTCCTCATTAAATTCATCCTCCAAAGTTGTTCTCTATATGCGGACAATTTGTGTATATTCTCGCCTTGTATCTGTATCTGTAGTTTGAATTTGCATTTTTAACTAATTTTTGTTAATTCATATAGCAGTTATACTACGGTTACGCTTCAGTTTTTTAAACTGAATTGGCCGAAAGTTTTCAATGCTGACAATGTGTATATGCAAATTACCAATGTACCCGCAATTTTGCCATATGTGACTTTTAATCGATATATGACCATGTATGATCTGTAATTATTAAATAATACGATTAAAACAGCCCTAATACTACCAAAACGGCATGTGTCATACTGGTGACGTCGTGCTGGTCATATAAATCACGTGATCTATATTGCTTTTCGGCCCGGTCCAATACTGAAAAAGGCTGTATTAGCCCTAGGGCTAATACAGCCTTTTCACTTCCGGTCGTTTCATTGCCAGTCCGTATTGGAAATATTGGCCCTATATTCACATCCTTGCCAGTCCGTATTGGAAATATTGGCCCTATATTCACATTTGATGTATATAATACAGCATTCAGAACAAGTCTGTATTGAAAAAGTTGGATTATTTAATAAAAGTGTTATGAACTGCCTGTTTCTGTATTGGCACTGGTATAGATTCTCGGTTAGCTGTATTGGCCCCACGACCCTACGGGTCTCGAGGCCAATACAGCAAACCTTGAATCTATACCAGTGCCAATACAGAAACAGCAAGTTAATAACACTATAATATAAACTTTTAGTGCTGAACATTGACTTTTAATTGATATATGACCATGTATGATTTTTATCATTTTAAGTTGATAGTTTCATTTTAATCATAAATACTTATCCTGCTCGAAGTCCTACCTCCACCTCCCCGTTGGTTAGCAGGTTTACCTGACAAACGGAAGAGGCATACATTAAAAATTATTTAATGCGGAAACGTAAATAACCTTTAACAAAATCAATGTAAAAACAATGCGGAAAAGAGTACTATAAAAATGCGGAAACGCATGAATTTTAATGCGGAAACGTAAAGCCAAGATGCGGAAACGTAAAAAGCCGAGTTTTTTATATTTAAAATCGGATATTTTATGGGGGTAAATACCGAAGGTGTTCAGGTGTGTCATAAAAATGTATTATTGTTTATTCTGGCGTCTGCGGTATTATTAATTTGTCTATTGTTACCTTTCACGCCAGTACAGTAAAAATGCTCCAGTTGTTTTTCAATGTAATTTTGATCAATTATTTATTTCTAATAAAGTGCACTGATTAGCTACATTTTACATATTTTCTTGTTCAGGTGAGTTACGTTTCTGAAAATTTCAGTATCAATAGTCAATATATTTTTTTATGTGTTGTGAATATATGTATGTAATTCATCTACATATACTTTCTCATTTGGAATGTCCAAATACTGCGTAGTTGCAGTGGGTGTATAGAAGGTCTATAGTGGATTTTGTGAATTTTAAATATTAAAACATTGCCTACCATTCAGAACTATAATTTTGAAATTATAAAAACACACGAAAAATACTTTGTCAACGCTAGTTTTTCCATAATTGCGTAATTCTTCAATGCATGCATGTTTGTATTAATATGGAAAAAAAACATTGTGATTTTTAAATACAGATAATTATTAGAAAAAGCATAATAACCTTTAGATAAAAAAATGTTTCATATATGTGTACATTTAATTATTCACATGTTAATCAACAAGTTGTTGTTCCAAACGCAATAAACGATTCGCTTGAATTGTTATAAGGTAATGGACAGATTAATTTTTGACACCTGTGTTTATTATACATTTATCTGACCAAGGTTTTTGTTATAGATGTAGGTATCTGCCAGACGATTGAAACATAAAGTTAAGGGAAAAATATACCTAAACATAAAAATCTACAAAGAGGGAAAGGAGTATCTCTAAATATTAATTTTCTTTGAAAAAAAAAGCAAAGTGTGCAGTTCATTCAGGGATCATATAATACTAATTCATATATAGTTTCTGGTTCATTCTAATATTTGAAAGGTACACTATTTTATACGGTATAAAAGAAAAAATAAGGTTAAGAACATCGTCGGAAACCCACGGCCGGTCCCGATTACGCTTTCCTTTTACTTTCGGTAAATGGAAGCAAAGCGTAAGCGCGACCGGCTGTGGGTTTCCGGCGATGGGTTAAGGAGAGAGCACAAGGATTAGTAATAGAACAAATGTATTATTTTTTTATTTTAATACTTCAATAGCATCATTGAAATACAACCAAGTATAAATAATTATTCACCTTTTGAAAAACTAAAACTTGTTTTATCTTCTAACGATCTTATGCGGTTTGTTGCTCCATCTACAAAAAGTCCATAGTAATAAGGAAAGTGGACTCTACAGCTGCGTACTATGTTTATTTGTTTCCACGTTTATTTATGCATTTCTGTTCTACTTTGTATATATGTTATTTTAATGTTTAAATAATGCTGTCAACCCTTCGGCATATAAATTTGCATTTCAAATAAAGTACGTTATAATCATTTAACCCTTTACATATTTTATTACTTGACCCAATTTATTTTGTTGATTCCATCCTGGATCCATCTAATTTTACTCTCAAGAAGTATTTTCCCCAAGCATCAACATTGTGAATTATTAGATTGACGAAGCATATGAATTGTCTGAACAGTGTTTGATCCTAATATCGACAATCTTGCAACACGGGAAATTCCTGTGGAGCGACCATTTGACTTAAAGGGGTGGTTTTGGCTATTTCAGTAGAGAATTACGTTGGCCAACGTTGGACCAACAACAATTTGCCAACAAATTCTACAAACTGCCAACCAAATGCCAACGTTTTTTTATAATGACCTTTTACTTTTCTACCAACAATCTGCCACCAGTGTGCCAACATGGTTTGGTTAGGAAATAAAAAATACCAATATAAGTTGAACCTGAATACCTCGGATCTAATGACCTTAAAATAGAGAAGAAAAAAACATGATATCTGAGACCGATTTATTTAATTTACAGAGAAAATAACGTAATATACAATCTACTATACAAATAAAAAATATAAATACCATATGTGTGAAGCAAAATATGAAATGTACATCTTATAAACCAGGAGGTTTGACAATCTACATATTTTGTATTACTATAGAGGATGAAGAACTAAATAAACTATCAAAAGTTGTAGTATTTGAATGTCTTTGACGATAATCCGGTAAAAACCTTTTCTATCATTATCCAAAAATTTACAACTCAGAATATAGTGAATGATGACAAACACTCATCACAAGGTACGTTTCTCCACCTCCCCGACTCTATGGGTAGATGGAAATTTCCACATCTAAATCTACAAAAAAATATAATATTGGTAGGTAAGTTTTAAAACAATTTTAGGTGAATTTTAGGTTGATATGATAATGAATATGATCCCTGCTTTGTACTTGACCGACACGCTGAGTCGGATTTTTATTATGCTGTCTCACGAGGTAACTGTCCGCCCGAAGACATATCACCCCACTCGGATAAATATACTGACTCCGAGCCGACCAGTCCTTGCTCTTACTCCTAGATGCCGCGTGCTTGGCGGAGAAGCAGCAAATACCAATTTTAATGTCTTTGGTTTGACCCGACCGGGGATCGAACCCGCGACCTTCCGCACTCGGGCGAGCACTCTACTACTAGACCACCGAGGCGGTCAATAAAGTAGAATGGGAACAACACCTTTATCAAACATGTCTAATTGGCATTCAATAGATAAATTATTATGTCTACTCTTTTTGATAATATTATACATCGCTACTGTAGCTTTTTCTTTCAAATAAATTCTAGTTTGTAGAAAAGAGCCACTTCTAGTAATTATAATCCCACGATATTTTTAAGAACTTACAAATTCAAGTTCTTTATCATTAATATAAAATTCACAATTCTTAGGTATTCGGCCTTTCGAAAAATGATAACTTTTGTCTGATGAAAGTATGTAATAAAAAAACCTTAATCCTTACTTTGTGTTTAAAACGGGAATTTTATTTTTTGAAACAGTACTGTAGTTTTCGTAACGATAGCTGATGGAAAAATGTAAACTAGTTGATGGTACCAGTATGGATTCAATATGGAGTTATTAGACTAATAGTTTCACATAGTCTGTAGAACACACTTAAGCATAAGAGCCGGCATTGGTATATAAAACTTGACTTTCATGTCTTTATAATTTTTTTGGCTTTACCCTTTTTATTCAGCGTAACAAAAGTGCTATCACATCATATTTACTAAAGCCATTTGATAAACCACTTTTATGAACCGAATGAATGAAACTCGGAAAGAAAACATTGGTCAATGAATCTTAAACATTAGTTTGGATTATACAAACAAGTCGTAAACAGCCAGTATTGTTATACTAGTAAATATTTTACACTTCCGTGACCACAGTATTTTTTATAAGATCACTAATGACACGCACGCGGAAATATGTAAAGAATAAAATTATGTTAGCAAAGTCTTAATCAATACAAATTATAAAATAAATATTAAGAAACTGTATATAAAACCGTAATTATAATAATTTAGTAAATACTTCATAGAGTAATTAGGTGCAGTGGTCATCTATTTCCTAATGATTTTTGTCTTGTGCTGTGTATTTGATAGTCGTGTTTTAAAATGAACAGAGTATTCTGGGTATTTGTTGGAGTATTCTTTTGTTACAGCTATGGTAAGATGTCGAGTCCTTTTCTCTTCTTTTTTTTGGAAATAAAGCTGTAAAACAGGCTACTGCATGGATATTGGTAAATGTCCCGAACAAAATATTGTATTGCATAAGCTTTCATACATAATTAATATGCTATAACCAATAATTGATTCACCTATTTTCATGAAAGATTACTTTGATGTTTAGCAGAATGTACATTATGAGTTTGAAGCAATATCTGTTCAATTACGATGCTAACAGTTGGAATAATATTCATGGATACTGCTTTGCATATTAAATAAACATTTATTTCAGTTTTGGCATGGTGTGATTTTCCACCATGGCATGAAGACCATGTTGTAATCATCGGATATTTGTTTATGTAATGCTTGTGCTTTCTTTGTAACTTCATGACATTACCGTTATTCTTCACATATACCATATCAGTGATAATACTAGCTTGCTGGGGGTGTAGCAAACTATTGCCTCCTTAGATTGTTAGGCTTGAAGATCCAATCTTTTCGTTATGCTACCTGAGCTTATTGCGAGCACTTACATGGTTATCTTTTGTTTTGTTTCTATGTTTTGTGTCACCATATGAGTTCGAAGCATCTCGGATCGACTTTTATCGTGTGTTTTGATACTTTTTAGTTTTCCTTGACCTTATTTTAAAAGGAGGAAAGTCGGAGCTCCACAAAACTGGTTTAATCCCGGTGCATTTAATGCAACTGTCCCAACTCAGGAAAATATGGTCATGAATGTCTTTGTTTTGGTTATCTTTTAAGTTTATTTACTGAGTGATATTCTGACATGATATTGTACCGCGGAACATGATATTGTATATACTCAGGAATTGCTATTGGCCATTCGGGGCTTTCGGCAAAGTGAATTTTCCACCATTGAAGACCAGGTTATAAGTTCTGAATGTTTGTTTATTTCACGCCATATCCGTTTTCCCTCTCATATATATCAGACGAACTACTTTCATCATCTGATAGTCGGAGAGAATACAATGTATGTATATACACACAGTTTGGGTGTGGACGTATGCTGGCATTGGACTTTAGGATTGCGTGGAATGCCATGGGCTAAATTATTGATGCAGTTTATGATTATTTAGATCTACAGCAAAATTTCTTTCCGGGATTAGGATAGATCAACATATATCACAACAATGCAATATTTGTACTTTTCACAGCTGTTGGAGAGTTTGCTGGGTATTGTGCTTTCACTTGTACTAGACAGAATAGGACGTTCATCAATCTGGAAACCGGAGACTTGGCACGTAATACAGAATAATTTTATTATTTTATTCAATCAAGACGCCAAATTGACTAGAACAATAACTATATATATATATATGAGAATCAAATGATTTTCAAAATATTTGCCTACAATAAATAATTTCAGGGAAAATGAATTTAGAATACATTATATGTGTTATCCATCCAACAAATAACATTTAAAATCATGAAATTTGAAAGACCATTTTGTTAAATAATCGAGCTTTGCCTGATTTAGATTAACCTTTGTCAGATCTGGAATATTTCCTATAATGCAGAATTGTAATATTCTCTGGTACACAATAAAGTTCTTTACATTCTCTACGAAAACATATGGTTTGGATAACAAACTGCGTAAAAATTTAGATATATATGAAGACAAACTTAGAGATCTTGGTACCAATTTTATTGATTCTGTAGAATTTAGGTTTTTGGTCATTTGCGTAAGTAAAGTAAATTATTTACGATAAAACTATGCATTAATATATATATATATATATATATATATATATATATATATATATATATATATATATATATATATATATATATAAGTTCATGTGACCCTTACCTAGCGAAACTCCCCGATGGACTCTTAGTCTCCGTGTATCGGCATCTGAATTATGTTCCAATGTATCGATTTCACTTTAGCAACGGAATTGGTGGTGTCATAGGGGATAGGGGAGATTATTGTTTATATGGAGCAGCCATTTGATTGTTAGGGGGGGGTAGGATCAAATTTTTGATCCTGCCTATTTTTTCCGTCGAAATTTTGGTCCTAGGTTTTTTTTCGGTCGCTATTGTGGCCTAAATTTATATTTTCATTTAAACCAAAAAAAAATCCTGATTGACACAGGTCCTGCATTTTTTTCACACATAAAGTGATCCTGTCTTTTTAATTTGTCAAAATCAAAATCATGGTCATGCCTTTTTATTTCAAACTTGATCCTAGCCGCACCCCTCCCACCATAAAAATCAAGTGGTTGCTCCCTTAGGTACTCTTTTTCTATATTTAAGACTGATACTTCTATTGGGAGCTGTTTTGCCCATCTGTATGATATTCCAATTTGTATTGTTTGAAACATCTGTGAACTTTAATATTCAGTCATTTCAATTTTGCATATCGTTACAGTGGATTAGCCGTACATAATGGATAGACGCAACACTTGTCTATATTCCGTTCTAGTCTTAATCACCGGGTAGAAAAAATCTCACAAGCCGTATACACATGTATAAGATAACAATTTACAGAAATGTTTATTTCTTATAGTTAACCCTGAAATATGACGACCCATCAACTCGTGTAAGGAAATATGCCGACGGATCGCTGAACTTCGAGTTTCACTGTTATGCGAGATCAGGACCATTTTTTGCAGTTCGGTAAATACATTAATTTAAACTATTCACTAACCTTTTTAGGATGTTGAAGCTCTAATATTAGCCTCGTATATACTACCCAGTTGCTTGATTCACTAAGGACGCACAAACAATTTTAAACAATTAAACACATGTACATCACCATTTATTATTGTCAGATCGATGTGAAAGCAGTAAGTTGAAGCAAGGCACCAAGGAATCTCAAAATTAAGAGACAGCGGGAAAAGGAGAGAACAAGTAAAAGTTAACAATACTAAAACAGTAAAAATAAAGAGCAAAAAACATTAGGAAGGGACATATACAATACATAGTCATTGTCGGAAAATATAAAATTTATTTGGCGATCGAATTTTTCAACAAACAGTCAGCATTCCAATGGGAACCGATCTTTTTCTGTACTCATATGAAGTGGACTTTATTCAAGGGCTTCTACATGAAAACAAAAAGAAACTAGCCCAATCCTTTAATTTCACTTTTCTTTATATAGATGACGTGTTGTCGTTAAATAACGATAAATTCCATGACTTTCTGCATCTCATCTACCCAAGTGAACTTGGAATTAAGGATACTACAGATACATCAAAGTCCGCTTCATATTTGGATTTGTTTCTCGAAATAGACAATGAGGGACATCTGAAGACAAAACTTTTTGATAAACGTGATGACTTCGACTTTCCTATTGTTAACGTTACCTTTTTGAGTAGCAATATACCAGGATCGACTGCATATGGCGTCTACGTTTCTCAGCTTATCCGATATCCGATATGCGAGAGTTACCATGACTTTCGACAAAGAGGATTACTGTTGTCACAGAAGCATCTTAACCAAGGGTTTATCAAGGATAAGTTGATGTCATCACTTAGGACATTTTACGGTCTTCATCACGAATTGATTGACCGTTATAGTGTTCCAATATCTAAGATGATGTTGGACCCGTTCCCACTTTCGTAACATTTCATGTACCTCCACCGATTTGTGACTATCACTGGATTGACTTTGTTGAACTTCACGACGGGTGCCTTATACGGAGAAGGAACTGCTTACCCTTCCGGAGCACCTGAATTAACTCCTTGTTTTGAAAGGAGTTCGTGTTGTTCATTGTTTTTTAGTTTACAGTGTTTATTTGTTGTGTTTGTGGTTGTTCATTTGTCTTCCCGGGTTTTGTCGGTCTAATGGATTACGTTTTTTGGATTGCTCCTTAGGTATATTTGTCCTCTTTAGAAACATGAGAAAAGGCGAGCTTTAGAGAGCCTTTCCCGCATGTTTCGCAGCAAACCCACATAAATTATATATTTTCCGACATTTACTTTGTATTGTCTTTATCCTGTAATCCCCTTTAGATGCGTAAAATGCCTTAAAATAAGGTTTGAAGTTGAAATCCAGCTGCCGTGAAATCGCGTGAATCTCCACGGCGTCATCTGATACATTCACTACACTCCTCGTGCTCTTCAAGTAAACAAGTACCAGTAGACTTTATTAGGTCATTGACCTAATACGGCTAAAGTTTATTCTACTCCTTTTATTAGACCGGAAATGGCTTGATTGCAGGATAAAATACAAAATACACGCAGACACATAAAATTGAAGGCCAAGGATGCAGTTACATGTGCAGCTGCTACGGTTATTTAAACAGTTCCATGTGAAAAGGAATATTTTACAAAAAACTGTTTTAATCACATGACTTAACCTAGCAAAATTTTGCTTCCTGAATTTGAATTTTTGTTAAATGGACATTTCTTGCGATAACCCATGGAATAAATGGTAGTGCTTAACTTATATCATGATTAATTTTTTCTCTTAAATAAATTGTTGTTCGGGGTCATCTACTTTCATTTTCCTGGTCAATAGCGGCAATTTCAAGTTGACGAAAATGATTTTTAGGAAAAGTTTTATTCAAATGGTTACACGAGTGAAACAAAGAATGTTTACTTGGCAGAAAGTTAATTTGAAATTCGAAAAACATTGATAAATATTGTTTGAAATATTTCCCAGTTTTATGTATGTCCTTAGCCAAATCTAAAACAGGCCGAGCCATCTCGGACTATTCAGTGTGATTTTTGTAGAGGCATTTCTAAATATATGAAATATACCTTTTTACAGTCGTGTTGTCAAGACACAGGTGTACGAATACAACTGCTTTAAAGATCCTATTTTTGACATTAAAAATGATATTACGATCTTCTTCAGGAGCAAATGGCGTAAGTAGACTGTTTTCCCTTGGAATTATTTCAGTTAAAATGGGATCAAAGCTGTTATACTTCAAACATCAATCATTGATTTGCCGATGGTATATACATGTATTCTTAATTTTGACCCAAAGTTGCGGAGAAAATAGTAAATAAACAATAAAATAGTTAACAGGAAAGGCCACAGTGAATTCTTATCAAGTAACGCCCTCCAATCGACAGATACAAATATAAATACAACAGAGTTTCTGGATAGTCTAGCCTTGGTACAGACACTGAACGGTGGGGCGGTTAAATCGGTTTTATAGGGACCCAGCCACTCCTCCCCTTATCTATCCTGACCTACTGATGTGTAAAACACAGTATAATGCAATTTATATTATTCAAAACAATTGATCCTCAGAACGACCAATAAGAGCAGCAAACAACATAAACACAGTCAGAGAAATTACACGAAGTAAGGAAAATATAAAAAGAACAGGGAATGGGGATAGTCTAAACAAAGAACAAAATGGGCAACAGGAAAGGTCAACAATGACATATCAACTTTCAACCCCGGAAAAAAATAACACGAAAAAAAGAACAAAATGCAAACACAAACACATGCCAAACTTTATGGCCTTGACAATTTTGCAAGTGCGCGAACTGTAATGTTATATTTTCTAAGCCAGTAGAGCTTTAAACTTGTAACAAGAAATAAAATTTAACCAGAAAATTTCAAAGGCCATTTTATTAGATCATCGAACTTTTGCTTTAAGATCAAGAAAGAGGAATAGTACATGTACAGGGTAGAAAAATCAAATCAGAGCTTCTTTGGTACAGATGCCGAAGTAAAAAGTCTTGTATAGAGTTTTGAGTACTGTGTAACTAGTATATGGTTGTGATACTGTGATGTTGAAAAAGAGCTTCTATAGTCCCTCTGTATCTTTGATGTGTTTTTAGATGATGTCTTTATCAGAATTTGTAGTAGTTATAAGTAGTGTTGTTCTTCCGTAAATGGCTGTTTCCCATGGAAGATGGTTGCACTTGCATCGATCTCCCACTGTTGTGACGTCCAATCAGAATTCTTTCTCATTAGTTTAGTCCAATCAGGCCTAAAGTTATTAATCTTCATTGACTGTTCTAAGTGAAATAACATTGGTACAGGAAACCTAAAACTTCATATCCAACTATTTTGGTAATCACATGACTTCTGGTAGTACATAGGTGTCAAATAATGGCTGTCGAATTATCAATACAAATCAATGGGACTTGTTAATTAAATACCCATAACTTATTTGTTATCGTGTGTTTGACACCATTCAACCCCTCAATGTATAGCTTATCACTTGGTCGTTTTCGATATGTACTTTAAATCAGTCCAGAGCATAAAATTTTGCTTCCAATTTCATTTGAATTTTTCGTGTTTAACGCCAAATAAATACATATAACATACGTGAATTTTGCATAAGGACTCACTTTGAAGAAATAATTTCGATTCATATTTGGATTTGTTTCTTGAAATACACTATGAGGGACGTTTGAAGACAAATCTTTATGACAAACGTGATGACTTCAACTTTCCTATTGTTAATTTTCCCTTCTTGAGTAGCAATATACCAGCATCGCCTGCATATGGCGTCTACGTTTCCCAGCTTATCCGATTTTCAAGGGCATGCGTGAGTTACCCTTTCGACAAAGAGGATTACTGCTGTCACAAAAGCTTCTTAACCAGAGTTTTGTCAGGGATAAGTTGATGTCATCACTTAAAAAATTTTACGGTCGTCATCATGAATTGATTGACGATTACATTGTTCCAATATCTAAGATGATGTTGGACCTGTTCCCACTGTCGTAACCTTTCATGTGCCTCCACCGATTTGTGACTTCCACCGGATTGACTTTGTTGAACTTCACGACGGGTGCCGTATACGGAGCAGGAACTGCTTACCCTTCCGGAGCACCTGGGTTCACTCCTGGTTTTTATAGGAGTTCGTGTTGTTCATTGTTTTTAGTTTTATGTGTTTATTTGTTGTGCTTGTGGTTGTTCGTTTGTCTTCCCGGGTTTATCTGTCCAATGGATTACGTTTTTTTGATTGCTCCTTAGGTATATTTGTCCTTTTTTTCGATGATTTCCTGTTGATATTTAATACTATCCAACATGACAAAATAAAGTTAATATATGATAGAAAATCATCATGAAGACCAATTCATTTTGCGTCTCATTTTTCTTGCTTCCAATTAAGGTTGAAATGTGTTATTTTTTTACGTTTGTTGTGAAATTATTCAAGATGGCGCCCACCCCAATCAGCTTCTACCTTGTCATAACAAAGTAAATATCGTTCATACGAGTAAATAGAATTAATTATATAATACGTCAAATGTTTACAATATATAAATACCAAAAAAGATAAATTATTAATTTAAAATAAATCTTATCTGACATTTGAAATCATATTTCATCTCTGCATTCTTTGTGATCCCCCCTTACACACACACACCTTTATTAAAATGCTGCATTAATTATAAAAAATGTAGCGTTAAAAATGAAATCTCGCTGTTTTTGGTCAACAAACGGTTTACCTGTATAAATACAATGTACCTGTGCACCTTAATTAAGGGTTGGAACAATGAACATCCGGACCGTCAAGGTACAATATACATGTCAAATCGTTAATTATTTATAATTACCTGAAACACACATGTTAATGGCGGAGAACAAATTTCTTTATATGATAAAACTCAATCGCTTTTTTGTGGCTTAAAAAAAATAAAAAAAACCTTGCACCGTAACCCTTTATCACTTGTAATTATGTACCAGTTTGTATAAATTGGTGATAACTTTCATATTATTAATTATTGTCACAATTTCATATATTGGAATTATAATCCATGTGAAATGTTACTACATATTTTAAATGAAAAGCTTTTTAAAGTGAAGATGAGGAGTATTAGCTATAATCAATACAGAGTTATCGAAGTATATGATAAATGCCTGGCATGAACGGGGCCAGTACACAGTAATTGGGTAACCAGTTGATAAGCCTAAACAGAGTTACCAAACTTAATTATGACCAAAATAGTTGCATATGGAGTATTTGCGGAAGAAATAGGTACTTACAGTCGTTCAAAAATGAAGAACTAGAAAATCTTCAACTTGTTTTTAAATTCAGTGTCTTTCCCGTCTTTCCACTGCGCACCACTTAGGAAATACGTGAATTTTAAAAACTCGTTGGCGATTTTCCAGTCTTTAATTTGAACTTGTGTAAGAACTCGTGAAATCATTACCGCAGCTGCTTTGTTGGCTGGCGCAGAGGTATTTTTTTTACTTAGCGTCTATCGTTATCATTTAATTTCAGACGCAGATTTTTATGAGTCAATATACGAACACAATTTTCTAAAGGTTTATTAAGAACTTATAAATTTTTATTCTATATTTTGTATGAAGAGTTTGCTTTTTTGCACTTTTTATTTCAGTAAGAAAGTAGTATGATTCCAATTTTTTCATATGTTTGTGATTTACGTATATTGATAAGAAAAATATACATATACATACTATTAATTTTTCAGGACGGTTTGCAGGAAATCCAACAATATGTGATATTTGTAACGGAAAAGACATATCTGGTCCTGGTGTACTTGTAGGTGAATATCGCTTATTACACCTAACCTCTGGGAAACGGCAAGACTGCTGCATACAGGCTAACAGTGTGTCCGTGTTGGTAGTCTGCTTCTACGATACGTTGATTAATTTGTTACATGGCTCTGAGATATCAGTCAGTCCTCTCTGCATTACCAGATTGGAAATGATACTGCACTCATTTTTGAATTCTGTTTTTTTTCATGTACAAAATGTACTATTGATATGATTGATGCTATTGTTTACATTAGTATAACTGTTTTAAGTAGACATATGGGTCAGACTGATGCATCCCTAATCAGCTTCTAATTAAAACATCAATTAATTAATTTGTAACATAACTTCAAAAGTTAATCGTCTCTTCCTCACTCGATTGGAAATGGTTAATTTCTAAATATGCAGTATTAACTTTATTTTCAAATTTCATTGTTTTCATTTACATGTATATTATAGCTTTAAAAGGTAAAATCGCATGAAGGGACACGACATAATTTGAATATTTAAAATCTAATTAAGACCAAGGTATTTTTTTTTTTTTTATAAAATATTATAAAGATTAAAGATAATACGACATTTTTGGTAATAATAATACGTGACAGCTTAGTTCTATATCTGAATTTAAGGAAATAATTACTCGTATATTTTTAATCTTTTCAGACGTAAAATTTGGTAAGTAATATTATTAACGGAAAATTCCAACTGGCTTCTTAAATGTGTTTAAAAAATACAAGATGTGAGATATGTGGATATATAACATGTATGCAAAAAATGGCGTTAGTAAAACAGACATAAAAATTTACTCCAGAAGATTTATAATTGTTGCTCCGGTTAATTTATTGTTATTATTCCGGAAGTTATAAGAATACCTGCAAATACATTTGCTACTGTGTGTCTTACAAACGTCAGAAACTGATTCCATTATGGAAAAGTTTTGGCTATAAATTATAATTTGTTACACTTTGAGTAATGATAAGGCATGTCCAAACCGTCGAGATGGTTTTGGAATCAAAACTGGTACTTGTTAAAAAAAAAAAAACAGCATTTAGTATGTGGTAATTTCTCACGTACTTTCAGAATTAATAAATCGTACTCAAAAAATGAGAAAATATGTTCTTGTTGAGAGCACTGGAATAAAATTATTACTGTAATAAAATTAAAGGTACACAAACAGTTTCTGTTGAATTTTAATGTAGTTTTTAGATAGTCTTGAAAAAAAAACGAATTTCAATATTTATTTTAGCTATAAGTAGATCTTTAATCACATCTTATGTAGTATAATGAAAATATTCGATCCTTCAGTTTGTTACAATAATGTACGAAATGTAAGGATTGTTGAAACATGACGACCTTTTATTTTTTGTTGTAGTTTCAGGCTGTCATATAAGTAAGCATATTATTACCTTTACTTTCTATTCTAGAGTCGGGCCTCGGTGGCCGAGTGGTCTAGGTAGTTCGTCATGACTACTTATGATCACTAGCCTGTCAACGCTGAGGTTGTGAGTTCGAATCTCACCTGTGGAGGGGTGTGTTCGACTCCGATCTTAATTGACAAGGTTGCCAATTTTCCTACCGAAGGTTGGTGGTTATTATCGGGTACTCTGGCTTCCTCCACCAATAAAAACTAGCCGCCGCGAAATACCCAAATGTGCTGAATACGGCGTAAAACCCCAACTAAATAAACAAACAAACTATTCTAGAGTCAATGAAACATCTCACATTTAAAACGAACACGTGATTAAGGGGGTCAAAAGAATTGAAAGCAAACAGTCGATACGAAAAAGGAAAGAAAATAACCAATAGAAAAGAGATACACCAACATATTTTAAAACTGAAAAGAATCCAGATCAATACTGCATAGTCACAATCAAAACTCATAAGTGTCATTTATATCATACTTCATTTCGATACCCGTTACCTTAAAACTGGGAAGAACCTGGAAAAAGTAAAACCAAATCTCATTCTTTGACTTAGATTGTTGCAGTAACATTATTTTTAAAAGATGACCAATCAAAAGTACAGCATTATAACACTGAAAGTACTTAAGTTATACATGTTTTAAGCATGTCCACTTACCTGAGATAGATACAAGGTAAAACAAGTCTGTATAATATAATACTGAAATATACAGAGGGATGAGAGATTTTGTATAATTTGTGGAGCTGGTCTCGGGGATGAATATCATTATATATTCGAATGTAGAAACAATATTGTAGAAGATTAAAGGGAAAAGTTTATTCAAGCATACTACTCTAAATATCCAAACAAGGAAAAATGTATGGTATGCTAAAGTTTTGCAATATAAACTTGTTGATAAATTATCTATATTTGTCACAAAAGAGAAATATTTTGTTTTAGGTCATATATATTTGAATCATAGTATCCAATATATATATATATGTGATATTATGTAGTAATTTGATTTATATATTGTGTATATTCTTGTTTTATCATATATTATGCTCCTGGTACGGTGTATTCTGCGGCTGAGTTTTTTTCCTAATAAACAGTGTAATATTATACCTAAGTATAAAACCTCGTAGGGAAACACAAGTGTCGACGAAATAAGCATCTGCTTCTACGCATGCGGCAGTTATGCATTTCATAACTAACTACAAGACACATCTGATAACATCTATGTACGGTACGGTTTCAGCTTTGCATGAGAGACAAAATATGTCCTATTAATATGAAACGAAAAACAGAGTGACAAAAGAAATTGTCCTTTCGTTGGTCTCTATAAGGTGTACGTTTTACCAAATTGTTGTTTCTAAGCTGAAGAACATCTGCCAAGTTGCTCTACACTTGACTTCTGTATTATCGCTGTATATTGTTTCATATTCATTAACGTCAGGAGGGTTTTCGGTACAAGATTAAAAATGAGCGAAAATTAACATTTCCCCGGATAATAATACTGAGCTTTCTCTAAAACAGTTTGTATTTCATCACATGTGTCTGTTTTTGAATTTTGTTGATTTATAATATACTTTTATTGCAGTCAGAGTACCTCGTAAGTATAAATAGTTTTTTCTATGGAAGGTTATAGTTAAAGACAAAATCTATACAGAAATTTATACAAATTACTATACGAGCATTTGCTTTTTACTGTTTTTGTTTTAAAAAAAAAACCCTTATGATATGGGTAATTAATGAAAGTGTCTTTACGAAGCTTTACAATTGGATTAAAGAGCCTGAGTGTTATTATTCCTAATGGAAAATAATAATAAATTATCGGAAAAATAAAGCAGAAATGGAGTAGAATATTGGAAAAATATCTCAATTTTAATCGAAAATAAGTATTTGTTTACTTTTGATTCACTTCGGAGATGGGATGTTGTTTCTTTTATAATTAGCCCGTTCGTTCGTTTTTAAGCAAATAACTGCTCTCTATTTAAAACAAAACATGCATGAACAGATTTTTATTTCAGAAATGTTAATCGTATTTTGTCTGTTAAATGTTTCTGTTACAGCTTTAGGATGTAACCTTCCAACTGTGTGTCCAGTTACAGACCCGTCTTATCAAGAACGCTGTCCGCCGTGTGAACCTTCTCAAAGCTACGATGATGGATTGCGCTGTAATTGTCCTGCTCACTGAAGAAAATTCATTAAAATCTATGAAATCGTTAGCAAATAAAATACATTTAAAAAATGATAAGATTTATTTTGCATGGTACTTGTTTTACCATATAATCGATAACTGTTGTACCCTACAATCATCTACAATAAATGAAAGCAACCAATGAGAAAATAAAATACATCTCCAATGAAGAATGTCTTTTATTCTACCTGACAAGTATTTTAATTGGAAATATACGCTCAAAATGAATTTGACTTCTAAAAGATATCAACAGTTGACTTTAGCATATATATAGGAGTAAATAGGGCATATTAGTGATGCATAGAAATAACAGCCCGACACAAAAATAAAGCTTGCAACTCTTGAAGCCGACATACAAATAAAACTTGAAACTTTTGAAGCCAACACAAAAATAAGGCTTTCAACTCTTGAGGTCGAAAAAAAATAAAGCTTGCAACTCATGAAGCCGACACAAAAATAAAGCTTGCAACTCTTGAAGCCGACACAAATATAAAACTTGAAACTTTTGAAGCCGACACAAAAATAAAGCTTGGAACTCTTGAAGTCGGAACGAAAATAAACCTTTCAACTCTTGAAGACGACACAAAAATAAAGCTTGCAACTCTTGAAGCCGACAAAAAAATAAAGCTTGCCACTCTTGAAACCAACACAAAAATAAAGCTTGCAACTCTTGAAGCCGACACAAAAATAAAACTTGCAACTCTTGAAACCGACACAAAAATAATGCTTGCAACTCTTAAAACCGACACAAAAATAAAGCTTTCACCTCTTGAAGCTGACACAAAAGTAAAGCTTCCAACTCTTGAAGCCGATACTATCGCTTTGATGCTGTATTTTATGTAAAATTTACATTCAAGTTCCTGCCTCAAATACTGTACTTGTTCAATCGAATTTCAAGTATCATTGAAATGATGAAGTCATAAATTTGGGTGGTATCAGCAAATTATAGGATAAGACAAGTAAACAAATTTTACAGAGTAATTTCTTCTCGATAGCTTTACCTTAAACAGCAAAGCGCTACAAGAAGGCACAAACAAATTCAGGTCAATTGAAATGTCATTGGCAGTAATTAAATATGATGCAAGATACGACAAACATTACGATAAAAATAAGCGAAAATAAATTGTGCAGTTAGAATTGACAAGTTATATATTAAATATTCAATAATACCAAATCTCAGTCCGAAAATGTGGAAAGCAAAAATGACCAAAAATCTTGTATACAGATGTAATTACCGAAATGACCAAAAATAAATAAATAAATAAATGAATAAAGAAAATAAAAAATTTAAAAAATAACTAAAAAAAAGAAATAACGGTAATTTTCCAGCAATAATTCATTACTCAGTGTAAGAAATCATGACGAAATGTCTCCTCGCATCATAATTGTTAAATTTTCACTCCAGAATTCCTCAACTTAGACAAACATTGTTTTTGATACAACGGTTACTATTTCTATTGAGTTATTTCTGCATAAGCAATGTATACTTCAACGTACCATTCTGCCTTGATTGATATTCATTATTTTCAACAATACGGAGATCTTTCATTGGACAAGGGATACATATATAGGATGTTATAAAACGCTTAAATATAAAAAAAGCGTTCATACATAAATGGCTGTGTTTTGTTTTTGATGTATATGCATCCTGTTATTTTTCTCGAGAATGTCGTGGTTTTGATTAACTCGTACAAATCGAGTTGAAGGTAACATGTTTGCATCTTTTGGATTATATTGTAAGAATGCAATCCCAACAACATTTATTTATCAGTTATCTACGTTTATAGCTCCGTGGACATTCAGATTGTATCACCCAGAAGCACTAATCCCCGGTTTGGCCTTTTCTTTGGTTTCTTCGGTTCGATCATTTTTGTTACAAATTTTAACATATGGTACCAGCCTGAGAGTTTTGTTTTTAATTGTAATAACTAAATAGGTCTTATGGAGTAATTTTCGCGTAATGGTACACTTTTACGTTACGTTCCTGCAAATTAGACATATTCTTGCTCTTATCGGCTGCATAATTTTCAAATGTATTAATGCAATTATACTAAAGCACGGAGAAATAAATTTTAAAATAAGACATTTCAATTTGGTAACTAGCGTACTTACATATAACGACAAGAGGGAGTAAGGGTTTTAATCTGATGTCACGTCAGCCAAGCAACAGCCAACATTTGATCCAAGTCGGATGGCTAATTTTTTTACGAATAAATCACATATTGTTATTTTATTTATCTTTCAAGATATCACAAATATTCCTATATTCGATATTTTGAAAATCTATTTAAATATCACAAAATTAGATATTCCAATATTCGGTATGTTGAAAATGCGTTAGGAATTATACTGAAATATTCTTTTAGAATAAAATCAAAACAGCATTCTTCACGAAGACCTTTTAACTGTATCTCGTAATAACATAGCATTTCTGTTATTACGTTTACAAGTCACACGTCTGGGAGAAGTATAAAACGTAGTTATGCTTAGTGTCTTAGCGCATATTTTGTTATTGGGTGTGTTTGCTATATGATATACTTATTAACCGGGTATATGAGAGAAATAGTAAGTTTATTGTCCCCGAGATACCAACTATTGCCCAAGGTGTAGCCAAGGGGAAATAGTTGGCATCGAGGGGACAATAAACTTACTATTCCCTGAATATGCAGCTAATAAGTATTTTATCATAGAAAATTTACCGATGCTTTATCAAATTTTTGGTCCTTTTTTGCATCGATGTCGTCTAATATATCTTGTTAATCCTCCACGAATAGGGAGGCAAATCAGTACATTACTAAACAGAACCAGAGCTTACAACATGATCTTCACTGGTGGAAATCAACAAAATGTCGCAAGCCCTAAATTGGCTCAGAGTAATTCCTGAGTAGTTCTGTCCAGCGGTACAATATAGGCTTTCAACTCACTTTTTATGAAAAATAAGGGCAATTTTATGGAGATATTTTATGAAATATAAGGGAATTTGTAGGGCTTTATTTGGAATTTTTCCAAATAATTAGGATCAAAAAGCGTAAGTAAAGTCAAGAAATACAAAACGGATATTCGAAGGAGAGAAAAATCGTAACAACCGACAAACTCCGGAGAACAACGAAAACAAGACCAAAACAATACATGCACTACAATTAAAAACTAAAAACATATGAACAACATGGACCCCACCAAAAACCCGGGGGTAGACTCAGGAGCTCCGGAAGAGTAAGCAGTCTCTGCTTCCTGCAGGACACCCGCCATGCCGTCCATGTCAAATCCGATATTAGAAACCGATATTAGAAAGGAATAATATCAATGGAACTGGTCCATTTTCATTTGGGAAACGGTTTTTCATACCTGTCAACCAAGTCATGATGACGCCCATAAAACTTTAATCAGGATAACTTCAGCTTAGGAGCAACGTACCCCTGTCTGAGCAACTTTTCTGTCAGAAGCCGGGCTCTGTCTAGGAAGTCAATGTATATGTCACAAACTCTGGAATAACGTGTGAGTTGTGAAATATATACTCCATACATCGGCGCTTCTAGAATATTGCCGCTCAAAAATGGGAGGTTGACGTTTGGAAAGTCAAAGTCATCCCGTTTGTCGTAAAGTTTTGTATTCAACCATAACCTACCTGCAAGAAATTAATAATTATTAATGCAACAATTAGATCTTTACCAGAGATAACAGGCCCATAGTCATGAACAAATCAAGTAAATGCTGACTGTAATGCATTCATGACTACAACCAATCTCCAGTAGATCTTTATAAGTATCTGCAATTACTAAAACTACTATTGGTTTACAATAATATAGATCATTAATGTCATTTTACTACAAAAACATGTTATAAGAAAGAAATAATACATCATGTTTGCAAAAAGTAGGAATTTTGAAAGAAATGTAGTGCAATTTTAGGATTTGAACTAAAAAATTAGGAAAATAAGGGATGTCTAAAAAAAGGAGGAAAATTAGGAAAAAAGGGCGAGTTGAAAACCTGTACAATATCATGTCAGAATATCAACAATTAAAAAACTAAAAACGTTTTAAGGTAACCGAGACAAAGTCAATGAGTCATATAACAAATGCATTAAAACCAATGGGTATGACTTCTTTCAGTAGATGATCCCATTTAAATGCTTGTATTGATATAGTGACATTGCTTAATTTGTTGTCAGTGTTATTTATTGACAGGCTTGAAACTTGAAACTCGGGATTCTACTTCACCACGTTTGATCTTGAATAAAACCATCAGCACATGGCGATCGGTAACTACTAGATCAAGGTCGTACGACTATCGTCAAAAGATTATGGAAGCAACAAAACAGTGGGAAAGATCCACAAGATGGAATTGTAAAGGCAAAGCATTAGAGTGCAATATAACAGACAAAAACCACAAGGAATATGTATAACTAAAGGAATAAAAAAACATATAATAAACTAAACAGAATCTAGGTATAAGGGTTTTCCTCGTTACAATGCATAATGGATAAAAAGAAAGGTCAATGTCCTAAAAAAGTAAAGTAGCGATCTGTCTCGTATATTTTGTATCAAAAACTCTTAGGGAGCAACCATTTGATTTTTATGGCCTTGCGAGGATGAAATGTTTGATCCTGCATTTTTTCGCTGTTTTAAAATTCAAAATGTGATTGCTTCTTTGCTTTAGTTTTATGTTGTTTGTTCAGTTTTTATCTCCTTGGCTGAATTTGAATCTTTGAGTCGCATTGCTAAAACATTGATTCTCTATGTTTCTGTATTTGTTTCTTCGAAAAAATACAAAACATATCATCATACAACCATTAAGACAAGTCATGCGTCCACTTTCCAAAGCAAACTCTTTACATGCTAAAAGAGCCCGTCAGGACATTCAACCAAACGCTTGGAAGGCTATTTATCATTGCTAAAATGTCCAAAATTTTTAATGATTTCCAGTTTCAAATATTTCATGTTTTTACTTTTTAGCTCAACTGGCCAAGTGTGAGCTATTGCCATCACTTGACGTCCGTTGTCTGTCTTCCGTCCGTCCGTCTTCTGTAAACTTTAAAAAAAACTTCTCTAAAACAACCGGGCCAATTGGAACCAAACTTGGTTACAATCATCCTTGGGGTGTCTAGTTTCTCAATTTTATCCATTGATGCCGCGGACAAACCAGCATGGCCGCCGTTAGTATAAATAGAACATAGGGGTAAAACAGGGAAAATGGTAATCTTTTATGGCTTTACATGTAAATATTAAGCTGATTTTTAGTATATAGTTGTGTAATGAGTACTTATAAGTTGTTATTTAGTTTTATTCCAATTGACCTACTTTTGACCTAATTACGACCCTTGGACTTAGAAAATTTCATGAAGATCCGTAAACGTTTTAACAAATCTTCTCCTCTGAAACCACTGGGCCAATTAGAACAAAAAATGGCAGCAATGGTCCTCAGGTGGCCCTCTTTTAGAATTTATCCGATGATCCTGCCCGTCATACAAATGGTCGCCAGAGCCAAACATAGATTATCATAGGACCCTTTTGGAAATTTACTTAAAGAGTGAAACCACTTTGCCAATTGAAGCAAAAGTTGGCAGCAATGGTCCTTAGGCGGTCCTCTTTCGGAATTGTATCTGATGGCCACACCCGTCACCCAAGATGGCCACCAGAGCAATAAATAGATTAACATAGGACACTTCTTGTCTGAAACCACTTGGCAAATTGGAACAAAACTTGTCAGCAATGGTCCTTAGTTGGTCCTCATAATTTTGTCCGATGACCCGGCCCGTCATCCAGGATGGCCGCCAGAGTTGAATATAGTTTAACATAGGACCGTATGGGAAATTTACTTAAAGATCTTCTTGTCTGAAATCCCTGGGCAAACTTGGCAGCAATGGTCCTCGGGTGGTCCTCTTTCAGAATTTATCCGATGACCATCATACAAATGGTCGAAAGAAGCCAAACACAGTTTAACATAGGACCATTTTGGAAATTTACTTAACGATTTTGTCTGAAACCACTTTGCAAAACAAAATTTGGCAGCAATAGTCAAGGAAATAACCATATTGAAATTAAAGATTAACCTTAAAACCTTGCCAGTCCCGTACAGGCCAATCGCCTTTGAATGTCTTTAAAAAAATGAAAAAATATAACTGAACATAACATGAGCATCTAAAAGAGAGAGATGAGGCCTCTTGCTAAATAACAACACTATGACGTTACATTTCATGCTTCGTACATTATAAAACATTTTGTTCCAAATTGACTTCTGATACTGTTATTACACCCTCATAGCGATATTGTGGAAGGAGATAAAGTAACACTGTTATGGTTTGCATATATATCTGTCCATTCAGCCCAAGACCACAAGGAATGGGTCCTTTTACCGAGTGAAAAGTGAGTTTATGGCTTTTAATATAGCATAGGTCAAAGCCACCAATTAAATGATGTGGGATTGCAAGGTGATAATCTGCTTTGCAGTACTCTCTTTTTGTCTAATAATTCAAATACCAGAATATAACATTTAGCCATAGACAGTAGGTCAACTATCTTTGATATGGTGATACTCCTGCTTTCTAATATTGTCGATGACTACCAGTTGAGCGAAACAGGCTCTTTGGAACCCCTAGTTTATTGTAGCTGTCAGTGAAAAAAAAGATAATCCTACACTCGTTTGATAAGTTTTCATTTAAACCGAAACATTTCCTGATTTTTCCACACCTGAAGTGATCCTGGCTTTCCAACATCTTGGTTCTGCTTTTTTTCAAATTTCATCCTAGCCCCCCCCCCCCCTAAAAATCAATTGGTTGCTTCCTTGGCAATGTTAATAAAATAATTAAAACAGCTTCAGTTGCTACTATTAGGTATACCCCTTTTGGTGAGTTTGTCTATTTTGAATTAGCTCTTCAACATTATGAATTGTTGTATTGATTTTCAAAATTTTAGACCTTGGGCACAACTGATGAGTCTTAAATCGACGGAATCTGCACATCTTATGCATCAAAATTGGTATCAAAGAATACCGAATATCGGGAAAATAAATACTAAAACTACAAAACAACGGGATACTACATAAGCTCGAATTCTAAATATTTTTTAATTCATGTTATAAGATATTACATAGATGAAAAAAAAATAACTAAAATACACATGTCCAACCTCGATTAGTCGAAGCTGAAGGGACTACAAAAAAAGTATCCGAGTTAACAAAGGTTCGAGTCATCGGAGGTTGAGTGTGACCTTGTACATGTTTAAATGTCACGCTAACCATTATAAAACCAAATATTATTTGTGTTATAAAAAGTAAGTTAAAAAAAACCCACTTCGAAGTTACACACATCGAGGTAAAATTACATTGTATTTTTTTTCTGGTGACCTCTAAACATCTTCGAGTTATCTGAGATTTTGAATTATCAGAGTTCGAGTCATCAGAGGTAAAAATGCATAGCACAAATGGGAAATTTGCAGGAACCGCGAAATTACTTCGACACATCCGAGTTCGACACATCGAGGTTCGACTGTACATGTAAACAAAATCTGAATTATACAGCTGGCACGAAAAAAACCTGTCGCATATGTTATTTCGTTAAATATTGTGTACACGAATAAATATGAACAATGTTTATACATTTTTTCCGTTTTCCATGTTGATTCTATTAATATTTAATAATGCATACGGTAAGTTAAACATAAATCAGTTTCTAAGAAAACCATACATATGCCGTAAATGTAATGGCAATTTAAGGAATTCTTATATGACCTGCTTCAAACGCGTTCAGTCTATACCCGTGGTAAAATACGTCAAACGTCAGACATAGTAAAGTTTCACACGTCCTAGTATAACTTGCATATGTAATGGCATTTTCGGGTCTGAATACATAATTTGCGACGTTTCAAGATGTCGTAGAAACTATCCTATTAGAATAGAAATAATTCACCGTGGCTTCAAAATATCACGATTTTTTCACGATAGGCCCATTGTATCGCTATTTTACCACTCACTGTCGCTCGAGGCAAAATATTTGGCATAAAGGGCATTCCTGTGTGAAAATCTGGATATATTGAAGCCACGGTGAATTATTCCTCAATTTTAATACAAGTCATTTTAAATTTATCCAAAGAGAATACGATACAGTAGCAGAGCGAGGTAATGACTTCGCCAAGAGTTTACCATTGTGACGGTGTAGGATCTCTCAAGAAAAACTTGAGGTTTTTCGTAAACATCTGAGTTTTCCAAATTACTTTATTAACAACAATTATCAGGTGATGTTATATTTTTTCGTTAAAAAGTTGGACAGGATTTTGTGAAAGTCTTGAAAAATAAAGAATTATAGGTTTTTGGTTAAAAAAAACAAATATCAGTGTTAAATATCTTAAAAACTAAGTCATGAAGGTATGTTTTTCTTTACATATACGAATAATATGCATAAAAATTGACCATATGTCAAAGTGTAAGCACAAAATCAGTAGAGGAACCTTACTGTGTGGTATTCTCTTAAACTTTAAGGTTTACCGATAAATTTATCAAAGATATTCTGAGTCACTGGCTTTGACGACGTAATTTATTTTCTAGGTGTGACACAGTTCAAGGGACTTTGTGCATTTTCATGTAAAAGACAGTTGAGGTTATCCAAGAATATATTTAATGATTTAGAGGTAAGATTACACTACTACACAGATACAATGTAACAGATTGTAAACTAAGTAAAATACGACGTTTAATGTTGTACCGATCGAACTTTATGTGAAATAATGGAAAATTAAACTTTTACCATTCTGGTGGGTTTTTATCTTTCTTTATTGTACGACAACTAATTTACTGGATGATCCCAATTAACACCTGTGCATAAGCTCTTACTAATCAAACCACCAAAATACGGCTAGAAAAAAAAAAAATTTAAAAGTCATCGCTCCCCACCCCTCAAGAAAAAACCAAAAACAACAAAAAAAAAACAACAAAAAAAAAAACAACAACAAAATGGAAAATGGCAACGGCTCAGCCATGTCAACATTGAAATTCACAGTTGTTTGGTTACTGAAGTTGGCTTTTCTAGATTACTGCCCTCCATCGGATTGTTGTACTACCCAATATAGTCACACTTCCCGTGTATCTGTAATCAGTTTTACACTGCATGAGCAATAAAAGTTTGTCTCTGCTCTGTTGTATTATATATATATTTTGTGTTTGTTCAATATATTGCTGTTGTTACGTGTTCGTCTTATTATTTTATCTTATTGCTTCAGTATTCCATTGTCTATATAGGATTTTCACAATTACTTACGAAACAACTAAGCTCATGCTCTTGGGTAGAGTATGCATTCATACAGTGTACAAGTAGAATGATATGATTATACCTTTTATTGAGTTTATGTAAAGTTTCTTGTCTGTTGTGCTCTTGTCAATTTTCTGTTCCATTGCTGCTCTCAGTTTTTAAGAGATGCATTTAGTACTAATTTAAAAACATCTTATCAAGTATACCACCATCAGAAACTTGTTTAAGTGAATATTGCTTCTTCAGTAAGTTAGCTGGTCGGGACACATGATGTCACTGTAATGTCTTGTTAGAATTCAGGAGATGACTGCTTCTTTGCCTTAGTTTTATGTTGTTTTTTCCGTTTTTCTCTCATTGGCTGAATTTGAATCTGAGTTGCATTGCTAAAGCATTGATTCTCTATGTTTCTGTATTTGTTTCTTTGGAAAAGTACAAAACATGTCATCATAAAACCATTAAGGCAAGTCACGGGTTCACCTTCCAAAATAAACTCTTAACATGTTGAAAGAGCCCACGTGGAAATTCAACCAAACATATTTAGCAATGTGCAATATTCTTCATGATTTCCATTTTCAAATATTTCATGGTTTTACTATTTTATTGTAGCTGTCAGTGAAAACAGATGATCCTACAACTCGTTTGATACGTTTTCCTAACGGGACTCTGTTTTTTGAATATCAGTGCCTCTACCGGTCTGGACCATTTTATGCAGGAAGGTATGGTAATGTCCATAGACAATAATTTAATTACAGGCACTTAAAATATAATTATGCGCACAAATTGCTTTTCTTGAGTTAGCTCCCCCAAATTAGCTCCTTGTCAAACTGTGGGGAAGCAAAACTTGTCAAAGCATTGTGGACCCTAATTTAAAATAGGTATAAAACAAAGTACAAAATGCTGATAATTTAGAAGGACTTACTTCAAGTCAAAATCTCCAATGTTGCATCAGTATTTAAGAGATACCAATGATCTATTCAGTAGGTATCCAAGGACATGTATAATATAAGGGACGAGATCAAAAGTTCAATGTAGGATAAAAAAAAACTTAATTTACATAGTTTTTTCACTGACCCCCCACCCCCCTCTTAACTTAATTTGGGAAAAATTGATTGACCAATATGGGCATATGCATTGATAGTATACTTTGTGTATCATGGGTCCTGTTTTTCCTCAACAATGTATGTTTGTTTTGTATATTGACTTGGACATCACTTGAATCCGTATTTTTCAATCCGAAAATCGATGTCGGATAACAAAACTTGCAGCGATTTTTACCCCCCCCCCCCCCCCCCCCCACCCCCCAAACTATTTGAATTAAGTTTTTTTATCCTACATTAAACTTTTGATCTCGTCCCTAAATTATACTTTGTCAACCCTGCACATGGTAAGTGTTACAAAAAATATCAAAGTGAATCTCTCGGTTCACTCCTGGAAAACTTTTTTTAAAAGACAATGGCAATAACAACACTTCTGAATTATTTTATAACATAATATTAAATATTGACAAAAGAATACCTAAGCAACAAAACAGTGGGAAATGTCAATAAATTCGAAATCCAAGGAAAAGACAAAATCAGGAGAATGGAATACAACAAACAAATGCAACAAGGATACATATTAGTAAATGACATAAATTTATCAAGTATGCAAATTCTAATGCCAAAGATAAATCTTTTAAGGAAAAAAATCCAGGTGGCTATTATGGAAGAAAATATCGAAAAACAATTATCCTATAACACACAAGAAAAATGAAAGTATTTTTCCAAAGTCAAATGTCTTTTATTAATTTACAGACGGGAAATAAATGACAGTTTCTTTGAGTATGTATGTTTTAAAGATGTAACGTTTGATACAGGAGACCTTATTGCCTTTTACCGTCAAGAGTGGCGTAAGCATGAATATTTATTAAATTTAATTATTTAAATAAACAACAAAATGAATAAGAGGATAGATCAACAATGACAGACAAATCAATTATTGCCACCAATCGACAGCCATTCAGACAGACTATATCATAAAAAAGCACAAAACACAAAGATCGAAACAACAGATGGTCATGGTAATCCGACTTGTTATAAATACAGAACGGTTGTGGAATTAAATCACCGTCCAATATCGAAATCAGGCTACCTGATTTCTGATACATTTTTAAACTTAAATACAACATTGTGGGATCATACATATCATTGTACATGTATCCAATAAGTTTAATACGCAGAAGGGCTGGCTAGGGGAACGGATAGAAGATTCAATGCATTGTACATAAGAAAGTACAGTAGAACAGTAGAACTTCGATGTCTAATGGAAAGAACTCTTAAAACTCCAAGAAGGCCAACAGATCATTCACAAAAAGGGCTACAGAAGAACAAACCGAACCACAATATGCCCTCCACATAGTAGAAAGGATGGCTTATTATATTCTGCACAGTAAATCTCGTAATATTCTGTTTTTTTTTCCATTTCAGATCATATACCAGGGAAACCAACTTTGTGTGATATCTGTAATGGAGAGGGTTTCTTAAACCCAATGGTTCTTAAAGGTAATGATTTAATTTAATTGGTGACTAGTGACTTTTATCAATATTTGAGTGTTTTTTTGTTGGTGTCCATGTTGTTCATATGTTTTGAGTATTTAAGTGTAGTGTTTGTATTGTTTTGGTCTTGTCTTCGTTGTTCACATGAGTTTGTCATTTATTTCCGATTTTCTCCTCCCTTTGGTATTTCTTGACCGTTTTAATTATATTTTATTTATCTTAATTTCTTGTCTATACTTTGTATTGGTTGATATTCATATGGTTATATTGTAGCCTTTCTACTTAAAAAAATGAAACTTTATTAATAAGTACATGAACACATTTTTCTTATTGTTTCCAGGGTAAATATTCATAATTATTCTAAAAAACTTAAATCATCCTTACTAAAATGGTGAAAAATGGTTACAAAATATTGCCAAGTTCTTTGTATCTGTGATCAAAGTTTGAAGTTGCTGAAAAGACTCACTAGACTATAATTTCCTTAGGCTCCTCTATCATGTCTACACTGTTACCGTATTAAAGTCAGATGTTGTTCTGGAGTTATCTCGCCTTGTCCGTACAAAAATCAAATGTGCACGAAAAATCACAAAATTAACAATTTTTGGGTAAATTAAAAATCGTGTAGACTTCGATGTGCTCAATATATCTTGTTAAAATTTGAAACATACTTTGTTAAGATAAGTATCTTTTAATGGTCAACTGCTAATCAATGCTAAACATATAGCTTCAACTCCTATTTTGTGTTTTAATTTAATGAAGTTACCCTTCACTAAATGACAAACGTCAAGTAAAAAGCCTATATATTGCAGAATCTAAGAATATTTTGATCTGAACTCATTGAACAATAATGTTTGCAGAAAATTATCATTAGTACATTTTACGTCACTGTTTCGTTGGGGACTATCATTTTTTACCTAGGAGGAGGGGGAGGGGGGCTTGTCAAAATGTAAGGTGGGGGGGGGGGGGGTCAAGCTTTTTCTTTAAATCAAAATTGAAGGTTCAACACTGTTTGTGAATTAAAAGTGAGGGCATCATTTTTTTTTGCCACCTACCGTTTCTTTATGTACCGGATAAATCGAACATAGCAGTAATTTATCACGAAATGTACATATCTTGTGCATCAAAATTGGTATTCATTGTTTGTTCTTCATCAGATATTTCATGTTTGTTGATACACCAAAGAGAAGCTTCAATGTATATACAGCCTGAATGTTTGAAGGAATACTTCATTAGACAAATAGCCTTTGAAATTCACCTCCTAAGGAGCTACAATGCATTTTAAAGTGGGAAATCTTATTTCGACTGTACACACGGTAACTAACTGAGAAATGATGAACTTAGAATAATTATAACTTAAAATCAAAATTTTATCCATTATTTTTCACTTATACTTCAAAAAAAGATCGTATGTTCTTTTATCTCTTTGGTTTTATGAACTAAAATCTAAATTAGATAGTTTTCCTTCAGATATAACAATCGGTAAGTTTTTTATTAGCTTAACGTTGCTTTGTTTCATTAAAATGCTACCAGCATCTGCTGCAAGTGTACATAACAAAATCACCGGGGAACAACACACATCTTTCACATCTACAACTAGCTAGTATTCGAATTGCATATCGATTACATGTATATTGTTTTGTGCATAACTCTATGACCTTATACGGTTTCACCATCTACCCTTAAAGATCATTTGGCATCTGAAAATGAAAAGTATGTGTTAATATATAGTTTCTGATTTCCATATTTTTTGCCTTCAGCATTGCTGGTGTGACATAAATTGTTGAATGTTCATGTAGTACTTTATACAGTGCATATATACGAAGTGTTGGAATGTTAAATGGATATACATTTATTTGTTATGTAGCTAATTCGCGTGTTCCCCGCTTTTTGTCAACTTTACACGTTAATATGCATCTATATTTTGATTTGCGTAATACTCATCGTATTGCGTACCGAAAGGACTGCGTAAATAATTAATCATATCTATGAACATTATTTAAGACAAGCTGAAATACAAAGAAGTCGCAAAAAATACAAAACAGAAGAGAAATCTGACATGGTCAGCAGCAAAAACATTCCTTCAAATAATTATCCTTAAAACTTATAAGACACGCATATAATAATATATTTCTTTCATAAATTTTTCATCTATTACGTACAGACTGTGGCATAGGTAAGTCATTTTAAAATTTTTGTTTCATATAACTTGCATTTATTACAGACTGTGGTACAGGGAAGTCGTAGTTATTGTAGTCGTCTTCATCGATTCAAATAGTTAGCGATTAATATACATATCAGAAATTGAAGGAGATATATGGTAAATGTTAGCGAGACAATAGAACTTTGGAACCGTATCAAAACGGAATATACACGCGTATGACAAATTTAAAGTACCGGATGCTTATAGTGTAAATATTTTGTAGATATAGAGATGAATTTATAAACACTGTTCAATTTTCAAAGCATTATATTTTAACAAAACGTTATCTCAGCTGAAATTACGAATTTATTTGACCAATATCAATGTTATCATTGAATTTTTATTTTCAGTCATTACCCCAGGTAAGAATGTTTTTATACAATACCAAATTTCTACGGCACGCCGTTTTTATATTTATTCAAATTCCAAAATATCTTATTTATTTAACAAGATATCTTATTAAGTATTAAGATATCTTTAATTTATATAAGATATCTTATTTAATTTGAAAGTAAATAAGATATCTCTATAAGTTCATAAGATATCTCTATTAGTTAATAAGATATCTCTATAAGTTTATAAGATATCTCATAAGTTAATAAGATATCTCTATTAGTTAATAAGATATCTTACTTCTTTATAAAGATATCTTTTAAACACATACTTTATTAGATATCTTATAAAGTTTATAAGATATCTTATAAACTAATAGAGATATCTATTAACTTATAGAGATATCTTATATATTTAATAAGATATCTTTATAACCAGTAAAATAAGATATCTCTATAAGTTTATAAGATATCTCTATTTGTTTATAAGATATCTCTATTAATTTATAAGATATCTCAATTAGTTTATAAGATATCTTATTTACCTAAATAAGATATCTCGAAATTGAATAAATATAACAACGGCGTGTGTGGAAAAACAAGTCAACACATTAATGTATTTTAAGCACCACACATGATGAGTTGTTTTACATGGATTCGGTTTTGCTTTACTTTATTGGAATAAAGTTTGAGTATCATTTCCATGCTACAATATGAAATACGTATTGCAACACTAGCTCCTGAGCAAATGATGTTGGACTCCACCAAATTTGAATTAGTAGTAGCGATAAACATGCCTTGTTTATAACAATGTGTTTATTTGGCTTTGAGATTACTTTTTCTGAAGTTTGATCCCATAGCTTCTGGGGCTATGAGATGCTGTTTTGTAAATTGAATGGGTTGTTGGTCCATGTTGAATACAACATAAGGACTCCTTAAGATTGATGTAATCATTTCTAGTTTTCAGTTCTATAGGATGATGGCTCATTTATGTTTATACAATATTCTTACATACTCATATGATACCAATATTGGAGCTGTGCATAACTGAGCCAAATGACGAGGAAATCATACCCTACTGGAATCGTACAAATCCAGAATTATTTGGCATATGTGTGGTAATTGATATATCGTCAATTCATAATTAATCGAGCCTCCATGTTTTTATCATGTTTAAAATGTTTTAAATCCATGATAAGTTTATAATCATAAAACTTTAGCCCCGCTAGTAGGATAGTTCTTCAGACTATTGCTTAGTGAAGGTGAGTTTCATTACGGAAAGTCCTGAGTTCGAGATTAGGTGGAAGCAGATAAATGTATCTGGCTCTACAGTTACATTGAACATATTTATGAATTCACAAACGATATTTCCTTTGATACACTGTCCTTGGACTGAGAAAAAAGATTCATATCCTGCATATATTAGACGCAAATATTTTAATAATTCTAACTCTTATCACCAGAGCTTGAGACCAAAATTTGACATCCGGAAAAAGTTGTAGACCAAACACAAATACCAAAATGACCGAACAGGTAGTATCAATCAACCCATTTGAGCTCTTTTGAAAAAAAAAATATGCAATTTTTACTCAAACTAATGCCGTTGACTATAACGGGGTTGGATCAAACAAAATCAGTTTAACCCACAGTACCTACTGTCCCAAATCAGGGACAAGTTGGTCACTTACATGTATTATCTCTTAAATTCCTCCGTTAGTTTCTGTAACCGCATTTAATGATTTAAACTTTTGTCATTTGATAGGGTTCTAGGGCTCACCGCATGATGTGGGGTTTCCACTGTCTTGATGATCATGCGGTGACCTCTAAATGTCCAAATTGGTTTGTTCAATTCAGAAATATTGATGTCTCCTCGATATTTACTCTATATCTGTTCCGTGTCAAATTATAACTTTGCCTTTTGTTTTAATAGATTTGGGTTGTAACATACCCCGAGTGTGCCCTGTTACTAATCCAAATGTACAAAAACGTTGTTCCGAATGTGAGCAAGCTGATGAAGATGATGGCTTTAGATGTGAATGTGAAATGTAAAATCGACAATGCGCTTTTTCAGCAATTAAGTAATAAAATTTCACTTTAATCTTGAGTATTATCTATAAAAAAGGTATACATTTGTTACTATAGTAAATAAATTTCATGCCGCTGATTTTTACATTGGGTGCTTATTTTGCATTATGAAAACATTTACTTTGTGTAAAATGCAAGCTCAACGAGAAAAACTTTGCATTTATGTCGCTAAATACAGTGTTTTCTTCTAATTCCATACACAGGATTTTTTTTGCGTTAATATTCGATGCCAACTTATACTATCAAATGGATGATTATATCAGAAAAGTGTTACATAAACAACAAAATGTATAACAGTGAGGGTCAACAATGACATACCAATCAAACAATTCAACAGAAAGCAAAAAAAAAAAAAAAAAGAAAAAAAAAAAAACAAAAGAGCACAAAACAAACATAACACAACAGAGAGTCGGGATAATCTGATTTGGTACAGACACTATAAAGTGGTGGGATTAAACCGGTTTTATGCGTACCCAACCCCCTTATCTATCCTGACAGTATAAAACAGAGCATAAAGCCAATACATTCCACACGTAGCCGTACTAAACATGCTAAATTATGGATTTAAGCCTAGTCTTGATTAATTTCCACCAAGTACGTATGTAATTTCTCAAACATAAGTCCACCAGCCAATTTCAGGAGAAAAAAATCTTTACAAATATTGACTATTTGAAACATCAAAGAAAAGGCGAAATGCAATAAGTAATCATGGTTCATTTTTCCCCAGATAAGCATTCTATACATTTTAACTCAAATGTGAAACACATTATAAGGAATCGTAAAATATTAGTTTATGGCCAATATTAAAACAAAGCTGTCTGTATTGTAAAGTGTTTTACTCCCCACCCCTATCACAGGCAGTTGCCCAACATAAACGAATTGGGTAGAAAATTTTTATCACTGTTCTATGGTTTGTGACTGCTATACCACGGTCTTTATAAAGTCTATGATACTAATTTCGATATACAGTCGAACATTTTTATGTCAAACTCTCTTTATTCAAATACCATGGAAGTATCAAAGCTGTTGGTCATGTCCGAAGTTTTGCCTGTTAATTTCAACTGTTCATTTGAACATGCTTGAATGTATAATATTTTACTATTTGGAAGTCGAACCTGATAGCCAAAATTGATCAGATGTATTCTTCCTTAAATAAATGTAGTTTCTGACCGACTTTAATAAATATATTTTGATTGTAGAGACTGCTTTTCCAAAGATTGTTGACATTGATTTAAATTCATTGTTTTTGTCACATTTTTTATACTATTTAAAAAGGAAACATTTGTGTAAACAGTCAAAATTCACCACATTATGTGTTTGAATTAATCATAGATTAAACTGTAGGGGAAATGGATGAGTCGAAGCATTGGATAAGTCGAACTTTTCATAAATTCCCCTGCACTTCAACACAACCGAGTTTCACTGCTTTTATACAATTTTTTCACCAACTTACATCCCATCAGTGATCAAGCAATTCTAATAATTATAAAAATTTTGTAGAGAAGATTCAAAACAAAGCTGGAAAGATAAGGCCAAAACCATTCTATGCCTCATGGAGATGCTCCTTCCTTATTGTTCGACATGAGAGATAAATTTAATATGGTCTCTTGGCAATAATATAATATTTGGTGACGATACCTCTCTGGAAGAAGATCAATTAGCTTGTATTGCTTACTTGATATTTTGGTTATTTCTGTTCTGTTTCCATACAATGCATATTTCCATACAAAATCTTCTCTAAACAACATAATGGATAACAGGAAAGGTCAACAATGAAATACCAATTAATTAAAGCAGCCCAAATGAAAAAAAACTATGGAAAACAATCAACAGAAAAGAGTACACAACACAAACATGAACACAACAGAGATTCAGGACAGTCAGACTTGGTACAGACACTGAACAGTGATGGGGTTAAGTTTTTCTTATAATTCAAGAAGTACTTTGTAATTTGCTTTATTTCAAATACAGTATTCTTCTAATTATCACAGTTTGACAAAGCACTAATAACTGTTTAGTATGTCTGAACTTTATTTTACTAATCTTAACAAAAACAACCTTATAAAAAAACAAACAAATATTATTCATCTTAAAATTAACATTAAATCAGGATAAATTACAAAATTAAGTTTAAATTAAAATAAAGAAGAAGTGATATGACAAACTGCATTCACACTGTAGACAAAAGCCATATTGTATTTCCAAAAATTATAACCAACAAGTGAATTATAATGGTGCCCATCAAAAGTTGTAACAGAAAGCTATACACAAAATGGATCTTGAACACTTCAGTAAACATTAAATTCTTACAAAAATTTCATAATTAAATATGAAGATATGTATGATTTGGACATTTTTCTCAAGACTTCTTGTGTTTTGTGAAATTTCTTATTGTATTTTAACAAATTACTGCCATTAAAGTTTACATGATACAATTTGCTTTGGTTACAGAAATGATCCATATCCGTCATGCAAGAATTCAAATAATCCATTGACACTTTTGCTCAGAAAAAATGGAACCATGGAAAAAATATATTTTACAAAGCTTGATTTTAATTATTGCACCACTAATATAAAAAAATGAGATGGCAGTCAAATATAAAATATAGTTGGCATAATCAAAGATATACAAAGATTTTTTTGTTGGTGTTTGGCCATATAATAGGGGTCAATTTTAAATTAAAATCCAACAGATTTGTATCCATGTTTTTTTATGGATACTAAACTAATTATTGTGAGTTTTTAAGTGATACAGACCTTTCAAATAGTTGAGCCATTGATTCACAACACAAGGAAATACAATATCACATACACGATCTACAGTAATTATATTGCATATGTATAAGGCCATAAATGAAAATACAGTAGAGTTATGATACAGAAAAAATTGATTTTACAATTTTATATTTGGCATAACTCTGGTATTGTTCCAGGAGGAATTGGACTTTTGTTGTTTATATACCTTTGAGTATAGTTTTACTCAGGCTATTTTGGTTTTTTTTTTTATTCAATCACTTGAATGTTATTTAGAGGTTTGTCATACTTTGTGGTCGCATGCCATATGGTGAAAGCTGTTTGAAGACCTCTTTTTACACTTCATAGATTCTGTTTCTATGTTGATACATGTATCTCATCACCACTTGCCCTGTACTACTGTCATATCTATGGATAGGAATTTTGTTTTCAGAATAACACTATAAAACAACAGACAGACAGATAGTTCAATCTGATACTATTCCCACCCACTTTTATCATGAATAGGAAGACCCACAAATTCTTCATGCACAATACATAACCTCTGTAAATAAAACTTCCACTTTATGTATTCCAACATATTTAACTTCTCAGATTTCTGTATATACAAGTTTAATCAACTGACTATATAAGACATAACAATTAATGCACTTATAACAACTAAAAACAAAACAGCAACTACATTTCAGGTCTAGCCATTACACTAAATATTACAACAAAAAATGTCTAAAATGAACAAGGCTGCTCTGCAGAACTTAGTCTATCACAATAAAGGCTTTGGTTTGGCTGGAGAAAATCCATCTGTACTTCCAACTTCACTTCCAAATTTTTTGTACTTGTGATCTATAGGCATTCCTGTAATCAAAAAATTATATTAATTATACTATATATAGATACCAAAGGCAAACTTGTATAAACTCACTGAAAATCTTGCTTTTAGATTTACTTCATTCTCTCAGTGAATTTATTGTTTGTTTGTTTGTTTGTTTAGTTGGGGTTTTACACTGTTTTTCAGCACAAAAAACTACCTAGACAACTCGGCCTCCGAGGCATCCCTCAGTGAATTTAAATGTTTATTTAACTGAATATAAATGTAATGAATACATGAATACAAATGGTATGATTGTCTGAATACAAATTTAGTCATACATGAATATAAGTGTTGTTGGTAACTGAATATAATGTAATTACCTGCTATATATTCTATAAGAGGGACTGCAATGACATTGTATTTACTAATTAGACGTCCCCAGAATGTATTCATATGTTTATCATGCTTTATATCCTCTTCCTCGTGATAGAAAAATGATCCCCATATTTTAGACAAAAGAAAGGATTCTTCTTCTGGATCTATGTACAGATTAACCTGAAAAAGATGGAAGCGATGCAAATTCTATCTTTTGCTTTTGCTTACTTTATTTATTTTACACTTGGACTGCTAGAGATACATAGAGCAGAGAAAATAAATGTGGTGGAACCAGTATAAATCTGTAATGGTTACGTTTTTATATTTTAGTTTAATTTTTTGGTCTGAATTATAGGTAGCTTTAGTTTCAATTGTGGACTGTCAATATTTTATGCACTCAAATAACATGATTTAAAAAAAAATATTACACTATTTTATACAGTTCTAATCTCTGGGTATATTTAAACTTGTTATATGAACTCTGTTTTTTGAATGTATATGCTCCTCAATATTAACTTGAAAAGCTGTTCAAAAATTCACTGTTTTATTTTTCTTTTTTTCTGTAGGGGGAGAGGGTAATACAGAGGAAATAAAGTTTGAAACTTGAAATTATAAATATCCAAAAGAAATCAACCATAAAAACTGCCTTCATAAAGGAATATCTAAAATTTTTAAAAGCCTTTCAAAATTCATCCCTCAGCTGAAGCCTCTTCTATTATCATTTCGTGAAAAAAAACTGCATTTAAAAAAAAATTTATTGATACAACAATAATACACTTACTGATCTTTTAGGTTTTGTGACTGTTGGTGTATCATCAACTTCTAAATCTTTTGATGTGAGATGATAGCCCTCGGCCTCCATTTCTTCCAGGACTAATACAACATCCCATCCAGCATACGTGTTGGCAGGGAAACTATCTGAACACAGACTATCACCAAAATAAAGCACCTGAAATTATATATAAATTTTTAATTAGATAATAAACAAGAGGCTCTCAAGAGCCTGAATCGCTCACCTGGCAAACAATGCACTATAAACTAAATTAATATATTAATGTTTGTTGTAAATTAAACTGAGTATTAAAGGTCACGTAAAATGCTGAAAATACCTTTAAAAGCCTTTCAAGAACCTCTGGAAAAAAATGGGCATGAGTTCTCCCTATGCTTGATTAAGATACAGTCATGGTCAATCTGATGATTTACAATACAAAATACAAGCTTTAATTCATCTTCAAATACAAGTATAAATCTTTTGATCTGTATGTTGTCTTCATTTTTAAAATGTTTGAAAGAAGTTATGTAAAAATTGTGGGTTAAGGCTTTTTATTGTACTTGAAAAGGAAATATTGCAGGAACAATTATGCTAAGTTTCATCCAAATCCCCCTAGTAGTTTCAGAGGAGAAGATGTTTGAAAATTTGTTAACAAAGATGATGACAGACACCAAGTGATGGCAATTTTAAAAGCTCACATATTATGAAGTTTAATCATTGTTATACAACATTCTCATCATCACCATTCACTAAGGATACCATGTTTACTTTAAAAACCAAATATTGTTGAAATCCGAGCAAGTGTAAAAAATGGCGGGAAAATGGCAGCCATTTTAAAAATGGCCGTCCAAAACAAACTTTCATCATCATCATTCAACTCGGGATACCATGTTTGCCTTGAAAGTAGCTTTCATCTTCATTTTATTTCTATAATTCAGGAAAAAATAGCAAAAAACATCATTTTGACCCCTATGTTCTATTTTTAGTGAGGGCGGACATGTTTTTTGACCAATCAAAAATCCAAGCACTAACTTTTTGCAGGATACCCTAAGGAACAATCTTACCAAGTTTCATTTGATTTTGAATAGTAGTTTCAGAGAAGAAGATTTTTGAAATAATAACATAAAAAAAAGCCAAAAATGTCAAAAAAGGGCAATAACTCTAACATCAGTTGACAGATTTCCACAAAAATAAGCACACAGGTAGCTCGCATCATGCTGAACACTTTCAACATGCAGAATTTGCCGTAACCTAATGATTTTTGAGATATTTGCGAAAAACTGTTGTTTGACCCCTATGTTCTATTTTTAGTAACAGTGGCCATGTTTTTCGACGGATCAAAAATCGAAGCACAAACTTTGTGCAGGATACCCTAAGGAACAATCATGCTAAGTTTTATCCAAATCCATTCAGTAGTTTCAGAGGAGAAGATTTTTGAAATAATAACATAAAAAAAAGCCAAAAATGTCAAAAAAGGGCAATAACTCTAACATCAGTTGACAGATTTTCACGAAAATCAGCACACAGGTAGCTCTCATCATGCTGAACACTTTCAACCTGCCAGAATTTGCCGTAACCTACTGATTTTTGAGATACTTGCGAAAAACTGTTGTTTGACCCCTATGTTCTATTTTTAGTAACAGTGGCCATGTTTTTCGACAGATCAAAAATCGAAGCATAAACTTTGTGCAGAATACCCTAAGGAACAATCATGCTAAGTTTTATCCAAATCCATTCAGTAGTTTCAGAGGAGAAGATGTTTGAAAAATTGTTAACGACGACAGACGACGACAGACGACGACGGACGCCAAGTGATGAGAAAAGCTCACATGGCCTTTTAGGCCAGGTGAGCTAAAAATTCCAAGTATGTCACAAAAGAAGATTTTACTCATATAAAAATACGAAAAACAAATTTCAGGACATTACCTGTTCTTACAACATATGAAAACAAAGTAAACAATAAGACTTACATCTATTATCATGAAAATGACATCATTATCATAAATATACAATACACAAGTTGTCAAAAAAGCCAAAAGATATCCTGTACAAACTATTTCAAGAGAAGATTTCTCCAATTAAGGATATAAAGGAGCGCCAAAACAAACCACAACATAAGTATTAAATGATACAGAATAACTAAAATAAAATGAATGTATGATTCTGACTGTATTTTCAGATGAAATAGTAATTCACTAAACTAGAACAAGACAGATACCTTAGGGTTTACCCTCTGTGTTTGTTGTGATATGAATGTCATGAGATCATTTTTATTTCCTTTAGAATAACATGTCCTAGGCTGTAACTCTGATACAGGATTGGTTTCTACATGACCATCTGAAATCAAATATTTACATCAATTAATACAGAAAAGTTTGATTTTTCAACTTAACATTAGCTGTAAGATGTGAGATTTTCTTGCATTAGAAGGCCTAATTGTAATTCTAAATGCAAAAGAGTAAAACATTTTACCTAAAATTAACACGAGACACATGGTCTTGAATGTTTGGACTACTGTTACAAGTTCTCTAATTTTAATCTATTCATAAATTCAATTAAAGTATTTTTAAAAATGTTTGTAATATTTAAATACAAATTTCTGTTTTTGAAGTTTAAACAATCCAAAGTTACAGAAAAACTTAGGAAAATGCATTGCACAAAGATACAATACAGTCAGTATTTTTTATTGACGTTTTCAGCAGACCATTTTAGAACTCCAATTCCATGGAAAAATGGTAAAAAATATAAAGCATGAAGAAATCATATTTTTGTCCTTTATATAATAAAAAAAAATATGAAAATTCCTGTATCATTGTCAATGGTTATAAAGCACAAAATTTTAAAGGTTTTATATTTTGTTAGGTGTCATCAATAAGTTTATTCCTGTAATGCAGATTCAATGGTTGAGTTATTTTAAACTAATGTCCACTTACCAAGTCCTAGAAATGAATTCCAATCTGCAATTAAACTGATGTCCACTTACCAAGTCCTAGAAATGAATTCCCATCTGCAATTAAACTAATTTCAACTTACCAAGTCCTAGAAATGAATTCCCATCAGTAAAGAAAGCTGGTTTCTTTGCATTGAATAAATATATATCAAAATATTTCTGCCAGTCTGACCTGAAATTTAAAAAAAAAAATTCAAACTGAATCATAACATTAAAAATAGTTGTTGATTCACAAAATTTTATTGCTGTCATTCATCTGAATGTTGTTTCATTATCTGTATCATTAACAATTTCAGCTTTTAAAAGGCAAAAGGTTATCAATATGTTTTCAAGGTCAATCTAATGGTATCTAGTTTCATTGTCGCAAACAGAGATACGGTTTTGGATTTACCACTTTTGGTCATTTTGGCACTTTTGAATTTGCTCTTCAACTTTTTGGATTGTTGTTTTGGCTTTTCAACACTTTAGGCCTTGAGCACAACTGATGATTGATGAAATGTGCACATCTTGTTCATCAAAATTGGTATCATGGAATTTTATTTAACTGATTGATTACCCTAGAACTACATTCAACACAATTGTAGCAAAGTCGTGTGCTGATGATGTCATTAGGAATACTAATTTTCCTTGTTGTTTTAGCTCTAATAACCACTGTTTTACACCATCACTGCAGGGTTGTAAATATTTTTCAGGATGTGCTTTGAAAGCTGGAAAAAAATACCCAGTTTCATCTGCAAAACATGTAAAATAACATTTAGACAATACATGTAGATACATATATTCATCTATAAGTTTTTCATGTTTACCATCTTTTATTTACATGTAATTATAAAAATCACTATGTGCTCAACACATTTTTGTAAAAAGAGTAAATTTAACTGAAAATGTTCATATCGGAACTCCAGATAATATATACATGTATGTATCAACAAAGTGTTAGAAATATGCTGATATATCAGAAATATATTTTTGGTGGGGTTGATCGGTATATTATTGTTAATCTTTCTTGAAGTCCATGTTATTTAATTAGATATGTTGCCGTATATCTTCAAAAATCTGTTCCTAAAATATAATTTCAACATCCATACGCCAGGATTTTACGTTTCTAAAGGACAATACAAAGTATTTGACATCATAATTCATTTTAATATAATGTCATATTTTGTTAGAAAATTGTCAAATTGAATTAAAATCAGAATATCATACGATATAAATGCATATTTACTCACCTGTGAAAGCTTTTGGTAGATAATTCATTTGCAGTGAAGCATATACATCTGCCCAAAATGTATAATTTTCCTTTGGTCCATTCTGCAAAAATATATAACAAATCAAATAATAAATCTGTTATTAAGACACTTGTTTTTAATCTGTTCTTTTCTTTGATTAAACTACAATGAAGTAGATGATTGTACATAATCTCTGAAATACAATGTATAGTGAATTCAGATATACAAACTTTTTGAATATGGCAAACCAAATTTCAATCCCAGACAACGAAAAAATTAAGTAAATTTCAATCTTATAGCAAATGGACAGAATCCTGCTTTGTACAAGAACAAAACAATGAGTTGTATTTTTAACATTCTAGCTTAAAAAGTAAAAGTTTGCAGGAAGATACACACCTACAATATACACTTTATTCAGACTGTGATCAAACTAGTCTTCGATCTTGCTTCTAAATGCCATGTGTCTGGCAAGAATCAGCAAAAATATTTGGTTTGACCTTCATGTGCAACATGTTAACTTATGATTTTTGACTTAAAAAAAGATTTTTAATTTGGAAATTAGCCTGCAATTAATGAAAATCTAGCAAAGATTAGTTTTTAACCTTTTTTCAATCCTGAAAACGACATCTGATGTATGAACTTGTTACTAAAAAAAACTACGATTATATTATGGCATCGTAAAAGAAAATGTTATGTCATTACAGGAATTGATGTAATGCTGAAAAACTCCAAATGACACAACTGAATAGGATGTTACTAAAATTAATGTTGTATTTTTCTAATTTCCTTTAAGTTTTAACACTTGAAATATGGGTTAACAGATCATGATCAACATGGCCTGGTATCATCCCTCAACCTATATCAGATCCCAAGCCTTTGGTCTTATATTGGAGCCTTGGAATAATTGGATCAGTGTGAAAAATGCCATATATATAAATAATAATGTATAAGTATTAGGCCAGTTGCTGACTTTTATTTGTTTTCATTTTTTGAAATCTACCGTACCTTTTCATCCAGGTAATCAACTACATGAGCACAAAGCACAGCTGCAGGAACATCAAAGTAGTTTTCCCAGAATCTGTATTTTGCTGAAATAAATGTAGACAAAATTTTGTGCAGAATCTATATCTTTCTATCTTGGCCACGAACAAGTAGTGCTTATGATAATTACTGAGTTTCATACTACTTTCGGAGACATGTTGACTTCACTGAAATTAATTTACCAAGGCAAAATACATTTGCAGAAAAGTTGTAATCTACTGTTGTTGGACCAATGATTGAATTCCTAGATGACTAGATGTCTTTTGTTGAATTTTTCATGCCCTTTCTTGTGTCAATTGTAGTGCATGTTAAAGACCAAATGAGGACACCTAGATGTAACCAACCTATTCAAGTGTACAATCCCATATGGGATGTTGTGTCATCGATGCTTACTTCATATGCTTAAATTTAACATTTAATTGAAAGTATATATTATAAATATGTCTACCATCAGAACTTTTAACGTTATCTTTAGCTTCTTGGAAATGTTCCCAATGAAGGTCTTCCCCGTAAGTCTGTTTTAATTCGTCCTTAGATAGCATTCTAGTACCATGACTTCCCCTGTAATAACATTATACTAGTACCATGAAGATCTGCATAATAATAAATATTCTATATAAATATTTACATTGTATATCTAGTACCATGGCAACCATTAAGAGTTTGGGAAAAAACAAACACTCTATACAGGTACAGTTGAAATAATATGAGAAATAATATTATTCTAGATCAATTAATAAGTACATTGTACAGTTTACACTGAATTAGGGATATGACTATGTCTTTATATTTCAAGATATATGAAAGCTACCTTTGAATATTTATATACAATATATGTACATTGTTGGAAAATATACAATTTGTTTTTACGAGCCTTAGAAACTGGTAGAAATGCGAAAGTTACGTTGAATTTCTCACCTGTTTCGCCGTGAGTACAAATAAAATGAATATTTTCCGACAATGTACATATATTGTTTTTATCCTGCAATTATAAATTGTTATCTTTTATCAAGAAAAGTCATGGATATTTTTGGCGTGTAATCCAGGGATAACATGATGTCATATATAAACACTGTAAACCAGCACACAATACAAACTTTCATTGCAAGGGTACCAGGAGGTGATAGACTACTAGAGGAATATCGAAAAAAATATTTGACTTTATATTTTAGTCGCAGGATAAATTTAATTAAATGATTTAATTTAATTTAATGACTATAATCATAAAAATATACTTCATACAAATTTTATATCTACTTTAAATCTGCTTTATGGTTGCAATGCCACCAATGTGATTTTAAACTCCAATCAATATATCTACCTCGTGCATGCCAATGCTCCAGATTTCTCCCGGAACCTCCGGAAGTTTGACCCCATTACCAGATTACCAGGTGGACTGTAATATTCTCCGGGATTTCTAAATTTCCCAGGGATTTTTTTCAGTGCTTACACTTCGTTTAATGGTTTGAAAAAAAAATATCTGTTTGCTCTGATAAAATGCCGACGCTTATGAAACTTCATTGGCAATACTTAAACATTTATTCACATTTTTGCACTCTGGAAACGGCTTCCAAATACTTTAAAATTGTTTTCTGCTCAGCGGCTTCGCCCTGGACCAACCCCTTGCCAATTTTATCAGGGATTCTGGCAAAATATGTTGGGAAGTATGCTACCTTAATGCTGTGATATGACAGTAGTTACTTAAATTTCAACCAATCAATAACTATATTTACTTTAATGATTGTATTATCCCCATTATGGCATTAAAATCACAAAAATTATAACTACCTTAATATTTTACCATCATGAGATAGCTTCAGGAAGTTTCCTTTATCTGCATCTAAAAATAGTCCTTTGCATCTGAAAAATAGATATTAAATATAGATTCTACAAAGACGACATGTTGACTATGAAATTTTATTTATCGAGATTGGATAAATTTCATAATCAACATGTCAAGAGTTTTAGAATCTTTTTATCTAATGACAGTGTAAAACTCTTCAAAACGTTTTTTGGAGGGAAATTTCACAAGCATTTAACCAATGTATGGTGATTTCAGTATTTATCAAACAGGTCAGGAGATGTTTAAATGCGCACGCAATTAGAGAAAGTTGTATACTGAACTGAATGATAGTGTATAAATTGTAAATCAGGTTTCAGACAGGAAACCACTGGTGTAGAGTTATAGAATATACAGAAATATGGAGTAAAACCAGGTAACATGTCATTGATATAGAGAGTTATAAAATATACAGCAAATGGAGTAAAACCAGGTGACATGTCATTGCTATGGAGAGTTATAAAATATACAGCAAATGGAGTAACACCAGGTAACATGTCATTGCTATGGAGAGTTATAAAATATAAAGCAAATGTAGTAAAACCAGGTGACATGGGGAATGACTAAATAGAGTCTGGTTGAGTCTGCTAGAGTCTGGTAGAGTCTGGTGGCAAAATATTAGAATATATACATATTTGATAATACTTTCTTGCTGTATTAGTTTCATTATAACATTATTTCATCAATTTAATAAAAATTTGTCATAATCTATGGTTTGTTGGTCTTATTTAGGAAGATCGGCAAACATCTTCGTTTATTGTAATTGCGGAAAGAGAGTCTGATCGAAATATATCATATTATATACAAGTGTGTCAATATTTTCTTGTATTTTTTGTTTTATGCTATTATTATTTCACCATTTTAATAAAAAGATATATCAAATATTCGTTTTTTATTTGTATTTTGGAAGAGTGACAAACAATGTCGCTTGCTGTCATGTTGAACACGAAGTCTGGTAAGGAAATACTATATTTAACATGAAAAAAAGGGGAATATAATCATTTTAATTCATTATCTTAACTATTTAAAGATAAATGGCAACAGTTTCAATATTTATTAAATTGATTTTAGTATTTATTGGACTAAAATACAGTTTGAAGTCGATGTAAACAACATCGCCCTTAATATTATGTTAGGACTAATTTCAGATCAAATCTGGAACAATGTAAAACTATCCGCAATATTCATAACAAAATATGTTACCAGACTCAACGACGTGGACGTGATTCTACTTCTGGGTCTATTTTTTTAATGAATTTTGAACTGGTTCTATAAAATATTTCAGTACGAATTAAACATTTTAGATAAATGATTTCTGGGAGAGAAAAAATGAAAAAAATAAACGGAAAAAAAATAAAAACATGAAAGATGCATATTAATAAATTAAACAATAGAGAAGGATAAAAGAAATAATTAAGTTTAACTATATACACAACAGATAATTGAAATAAATAAAAATATATACAGCGGTCAGACGAAGGAAAAAGAAGTAACCAAAAACTTCTTTTTTTTTTTAAATAAGAGAAAAATTGGAATACTCCGGCTTAGTCTGTCACATCCGTCATGCAGAGGAAGAAAAGGTCAAAATAAAAGGAAGATACATGCATTTGAATAATTCAGTTAATAATAAATAATATATACAGCAGTCAGGCACAGGAAAAATGAAGCGACCAAAACATTTTGAAAATAAAGGGAAAATTTGAATACTCCAGCTTCGTCAAGCAGAGGAAGAAAAAGCCAAAATAATGAGAACAAATTTGAGTAGTTCAGCTTATATAAAATAATATATACAGCAGTGAGGTAGGGCAAAAATAATGTGGCCAAACATTATGAAAATACTTGTAAAATTGGAATACTCCAGCTTAGTCTAAAGAGATAATAAGGAAATTTTTCTGCAAACCTAATTATTACTTAAAATAGAAAATTTGTTACTCGGAATGTTACTAAAAACAGAAATTTTACGGCAAACTTTGCTACTAAATTAGATTTTTTTTTACTGTGGATATGATTAAAACCAGAGGTTTTAAGGCAAGCCTTGCTACTAAAAAATAGAAAATTTGTGACTAAGTGTTGTTACTGAAAACAGAAAATTTGCAGCGGATGAATGTTACAAACAAGAGGTCTGAGTGACAGCAAACTGGGTTTTCCTTCTATTTGATTTTTACTGAGTACTTTTCTCCAACAAAGAAGTCAAGGATCAAAGTCAGATGTCAACATCTTTAGTACACGACACATCATCTTGAGGTACACTACCAACACATCAAAGATCTAGGTTTTAAGAAAAAAAGTTACAGGCTGGACATGATTAGCAATTTATTGACCTTGATATCAAAGTTACACAACAAATATCCAAGGCCTAGGTCTTAAGGCAAAAATGTTACAAAAATGACCAATTTATTGACCTTGAGGTCAAGGGGCAAGGTCAATATCCTTGGAATGTGAAACATCGTCTCGAGGTAACCTACCTACACACCAAAGATCAAATGCATAGGTCTTTAGACAAAAAAGTTACAAAAATGACCTATTTATTGAACTTGAGGTCAACGGTCAAGGTCAATATTCTTGGTACGTGACACATCATCTTGAGATAACCTACCTAAATCCAAGGCCTAGGTCTTTAGAAAAAAAATTTACAGGCCGGACACGAAGATGATCTAGAATGACCTACTTATTCACCCTAAGGTCAAGGGTCAAGGTCATAGATCAACATTTTTGAAACATGACACATCGTCTTGAGGTGAAATATCCACATACCATAGATCTAAGGTCTAGGTCTTATGACAAGAAAGTTATAGGCCGGACATGATTGGCAGCCGCTCAAAAATTACCTATTTATTGACCTTGAGGTCAATGGTTAAGGTCAATATTCATGGTATGCTACACATCATCTTGATATAACTTACATACACACCAAAAATTCAAGGCCTTGGTCTATAGACAAAAAAGTTACAGGCCAGACACGAAGATGATCTAAAATTACCTATTTATTCACCCTAAGGTCAAGGGTCAAGGTCATAGGTCAACATTTTTGAAACATGACCCATCGTCTTGAGGTGACATATACACATGCCATAGATCTAAGGTCTAGGTCTTATGACAAGAAAGTTATAGGCCGGACACGATTGGCAGCCGCCTGCCCGACCGACCGCTCACATTCACCAATTCAATAACCGGATTTTTCCTGAGGAAAACCCGGTTAAAAAATAATATTTGATATATATTTTTATTAAAATTGTAAAATAATGGCATAAAACAAAAATTGTATGAAAATATTTACATACTTGTATATAATCTGATATTTTTTTACCAGACTCTCTTTCTGCCGTGAAAATAAACAAAGATGTTTGCCGATCTTCATAAATACAACCAACAAACCATAAATTATGACAATTTTTTATTACATTGATGAAATAATGTTATAATAGTATAAATATAACAAGAAAATATTATCAAACATAAATATATTTTTATATTTAGTCACCAGAATCTTCCAGACTCTAGCAGACTCTATTTAGATGTGCCAGGTGACATGTCATTGCTATGGATGTAATTCTTTTACCCAACATGCAATTAACATCGAATAAAAGTATCAATACCAGGTACAAGACAATAGAGTCCCCAGAAATTGACTTTAAAAGTAAAGTATAAAAGTAACAGGTCAGAGAAAAATGTCTAATCAAATAAACCAAGTCCAAAGTTACATTAGGGAGCAACCATGTGATTTTTATGGTTGGGGGGGGGGGGGATCAAATCTGAAACAAAAAGGGAGGACCAGAATTTTGGCAAAATAAAAAGACAGGATCATTTTATGCGTGAAAAAAAATGCGGGACCTGTGTCAATCAGGAAATTTTTTGGTTTAAATGAAAATAAAAATTTAGGCCGCAAGAAACTGAAAAAAAATCTAGGACTAACATTTCGACCAAAGAAATAGACCGGATCAAACATTTGATCCTAGCACCCCCTCCATAAAAATCAAATGGTTGCTCCCTTAAATGAACTTTTATGTACACTAAAAATGTATATTCATATATTGAATCAAGTGAAATAGTTTTATTTTTAACATAGTTCTACTTACATAAAATCTTTATGAATTTTGATATCATCTTTCAGTTTTTTATCGTACCCTTTGTGGTTTATTAGGGCATCACATGCTCCTTCATACGCCAACTGAAATATAAATGAATGATACTAAACTAGAGGCTCAGAGGGCTGAGCCTGTATCGCTCACCTGGCAGAAAAAAGAATTGCCCATGGCAGCCATGTTTGTCATATGATCTGGACAAAATGAAAAAATTTGTGAAAAACCTCCCATGCTTCTTGTCAAGTTTCGTTTCATTTGGCCAAGCAGTTTCAGAGAAGAATTCTTTATATCAGCCCATCAGAAACAAGAATTGTCCATGGCAGCCATGCTTGTAGTCCAATCAGGATGAAAACAAAAAAAATTTCATAGAAGACTTTCCATAGATGCTTCCTGTCTGACAGTTTTGGCCCAGTAGTTCCAGAAAAAGAATATTTTTTTAATCAACCAATGAGAAACAAGAATTGCTCATGACGGCCATGTTTGTTGCCCGATCAAGACGAAATGAGGAAACTTTGAAAAGAACCTACATTGTACCATAGATGTTTCTGAGGAGAAGATTGTTTTATATCAGCCAATGAAATAAAAGAACTGGCCATGGCATCCATATTTGTAGACCAAGTGGGACAAAATGAGGACATTTTATAAAGGAACTTCAATTTATGCTTCTTGTCAAGTTTCATTCCATTTGGCCCAGTGATTTCAAAGGAGAAGATTTTTTTATATCAGCCAATCAAGAACAAGAACTACCCATGGTGGCCACATTTGTGGTCCGATCAGGACAAAATGATAATACTTTGTACAGAACCTCCCACAGATGCTTCCTCAGGTTTCATTCCATTTGGCCAAACAGTTCCAGAGAATTTTTTTTTTTAATTAACAAATGAGAAACAAGAATTACCCATGGCGGCCATGTTTGTTGCCCTATCTGAACGAAATGATGAAAAGTTGTAAAGAACCTCCCATACATGCTTCCTGGCAAGTTTAGTTCCATTTGGCCCAGTGAATACAGAGAAGATTTTTTTATATCAGCAAATCAGAAACAAGAACTGCCCATTGCGGCCATATATTTGTAGTCCAATCAGAACGAAATGAGGAAGCTTTGTAAAGGACCCCCCATATATGCTTTCTGTCAAGAACATTGTGAAAAGGAACAATTTTGTGATGCACTAGTTAGTGTAAAAAAACAATCAATGAACTCAAAAATAAATTCAAGATTAATTGAAAGCCTTACTTGCCCTTTAATTTCACATTTCATGGTTGCAACTCATTTCCGCACATGTGTTTGTAACAAATACTCTGATATCAGCAAAGATGTCCAAATTATTTTTCCTCGTGAAAATATAATACAGATATAAGACTCACAGGTATATTACCAATATAGAAAATATCCAAGAGAGCAATTAGTAGCAAATACAGTGCCTGTTTGATGTCCACTAATACAAAGCCAGAATAGTCAGAGACACAACACTTTTTATGAAACAAGAAAATTAATAAAGGGCTTCCCTAAGGGCAGCATGATACAACCACAACATGCTTGTTTGGTATCTTTAACACATTGTATCTCAAGAACTGTAAAAGATATACAAATCTGTTGACATACTACTGAAAATATCTATCAAGATGAATTAAAAGAAAAAATCTTCATGAAAATAAAAATTTAATGTTTCCTCTTGTATCTCAGAACAAATAAAAGATAGAAAAATAATTGTTGACATACTAATGAAAGCACTCATCAAGGTGAATTAAAGGAAAAAATTCCAATTGAAATTGGATGAAACTTTTAAAAAAATTAAATATTAAGGCACATGGCTTTTCTGGTCCCTTTTAACACATTATATCTGAAAAACTGCAAAAGAGAGAAGACATCTTTTGGCATAATTATAATGAATTAAAAGAAAAAATTCCCATTAAAATTGGATGAAAAATACAAAATTTAGGTGTCCTGCAAGATTGCTAATTTGACCACTTTAATCCCTTTATCTCTGCAATGACAAAAGTAACACAAAAATGTCTCCAGTAACTTTTATTGTATTTCTTACGACAAACCATTTTAAAAAAATCACAATCGGATAAGAAATAAAAAAGGTTTGAAAATCTGTTTCTAAAACGGTAAGAGATACAGTAAAAACAGATCTGACAGAGGTTTTTCCATTTTTATCAAGGAACATCTTCTGATAGTATTGCTGAGCAATCCAATGTCCCCTACCAGCTTGAGCTGAGAGGAAACACACAAAATTCTCCTTGACTATGAAATATAAATATGTGAATCAGATGCAGACGTATGGACAGTGTGATTCCAGAAAATACTAAAAACTATGTTTGCAAAGGGTACACCATAATTACCCGATCAGCCTGAAACTCAAACTTGACCTGTAGCTCATCATTATAAGCTCACATACCAAAAATAAGATCACTTGGTACAAAGATTTCAAAACAAGTCCAGACAACTAATATTTTGCAAATAATTCTTATTTCCAAGGGCAATAACTCTATCAATAATTGTCCAATCAGCGTGAAACAAGCTTCATCTTTAACTTATCATTATAAGCTCACAAACCAAAAATAAGATCATTATGTAAAAGGGTTCAATAGAACAAAAGTAAATTAGCAGAAACCTAACGGTCTATGTACGACGACAGGCTCATACCATAATACGACCACAAATATTGGCAGTCATATAAAAATGTTACCAATTTTATCGGTTTCAAAAAAATGCTTTAAGCATGTTAAGTATGTAGATAAACATATTTAATAATTGTGTAGGTAGATGATTTTTTTCATTTTTATAATTCAGAAAACCGTCACAACACAAAACTATATGAATAAATACTCTGTTTTAGGCCAAATAAAAATATGTGTTTTTGTTGTTTAAAATTAGGGTAGACAGGTAGGTATATTTTTTATATATTTTAATTTCTGATGTCTTTTATACCTTATCCCTATTGGGAAGTATTTTTTAATTTATAAATTATGGTGCTGTTTCAATGAAAACTTTAGGGTAGGCACAGAAAATTAGGGTCACTAGGGAATTTCAAACCCTATAAGAATATATATATTTTTTTTAATTTGCCTCATCAGGACAATCAGATTACTTGCTTAATAATAACGATTGTTAAAAATAACAGGTACAGTTTCAAGATAATTGTTATAGTTCAAAAGAATTTAGATATGGGAACAGAATAAGCAGAAAATAATGGCGAATCTGAATGTGATTGTTCTCAAGATACATGTATAAGCCATTGAAAAACTTGCAAGAAAGAGAACTCCTTAACTCCTTCTTATTGGGTTTTGCCTCTTAATCTCCCAGTGTGTTGTTACTGTATACTGTAAGTGGCAAATCCAGAGGGAGGCGCAGATGGCTTCCCCCCTTTTGATTGCCAAAAAAATATTTTTGAATCAATATCACGATTTTGTAGCATACAATCCTAAGAAAAAAAATGTTTGCCTTTCTATGCTCAGCATTACATCTTTTCAATTCTAGGTAAATGTTAAGGCTTTAATTATTTATTTATTAATGCGTCTATTCTTTTTTTTTTAATTTCATCTTACCCTACAGAGCTCTGTTAGTTTATATTTTGCTAGTGTGTGGTCGAGGTCAAAACCGTAAGCTTCATAATCTGTTAAACAAAAAGTCATCACTAAACTGCTATAAAGTAGTTTCGTTTTGCCTTGCTTTAGTTAACGAGAGTTACGTCCCATTGTTGTGAAGTTGGCATTCGAATACGTCCAGGGGTAATATGTGTAACCCGTACCCGTACCCAAAATCCCCGTACCGAAAATACCTTTTCTTGAATATAATTACTAATTCCACATTTATAGCTTTCTTTCTTGAAATCAATGTAAATGTTTACATAATGATCAATAAAATATTTCTTTATATTCAATTTTATAAGTATTTGCCCTGATATATCACGAAAAACGTTGTCAAAGGGGGTAAAATGTGTAACCCGAAGAAGCTAAATTAGGTTGTACAATCCCGATTTTTACATATATTAAGAATAGTTAGAATAAAAAGTATTGCTTTAAAATGGAGAAGAAGCATACTACATTGATTAGTTGTCTTTGCATAAATTAACATACATATTTATTGATTCAGTTATTTAATTTGTTATCCGTTTAAAATGATATAAACTAGAATATTTACAATATTCGTACATTAGTAATTGTACTCTATATACAATGATAGTGATTTTAATGGTGTCACTGTTGGTTCATGCTTTTTATAATTATAATCAACAAATAAATTTTATATTAATTATGAATTATTACAATATAGCAAATTTTAAAAGGGGGAGAACTCGTTGACTCTTTAAAAAAAGTGTAGGTTGGGGGCATTTTTCTTATTTTCCAATTTATAGGGGTGTTGAAGAAAACTTTTAAGAATTTGTTTTTACGGGTTTAGAATTTCACAGATATTTTTGGAAGTAAAACACTTGTGAAATATTCACAGAGCGGAGTAGGCCAACATGTTTCAGAACATTTTTTAAGGGTTGAATCAGTGTTCAAATATGACACTTTAAATTTTATTCACTTGTATATTGGTTAGAATTTTGCAGTTATTTTTCATGTGTCTAATTGGAAAAGAGTGATGGGTTATATTTGATTACTGTAAAGGGGGTGGGGTCCTTGCATTTGACCTCAGGTAAAATTTTAATGTATATCAATAGTTGATGTCCCCTATTTCTACACCAAAATCCTTTCAAATTTTATCTAGCATGTCAACTGAGTTAGCATTTCAAACCGATATTAAACAAGTTTGTTTATACTATTTTCGGGAAAAATCACATGATCGATAGAGCAGAGAATGCTAATTAAAATCACTACATATAAACGAACAGTCGCCAGAAAAGCTGTTCTTTGTAATATTTCCAGCTGACTTGGATGCAAAGCTGTAATGCATCCACACCTCACAAGTGTCACATTTGACCATGTCTTCAAACATTTTTTGTGATATGATGAGACAAAAGTATATCAAACAAAACATCTGTACATGTAAATTTCTTTATTACATATAAAATTATATTCATTTCAAGAAAGGGAGACATAAATGTGGAATTAGTAGTCATATTCAAGAAAATATATTTTCGGTACGGGGATTTGGGTACGGGTATTACCCATATTACCCCTAACCACGAATATACTACTGATATGGTTAACAAAATACTAATTAAGTCACTCATAGGAGTAAACGGTAAAAAAACGCAATACATTAGACAGACAAACCCGAGAAGACAAATGAAAAAGAATACAAAATAACACTGAAAACTAAAAAAAAACAATGAACAACACGTCGAACTACTATAAAATACCAGGAGTGAACTCAGCTCCGGCTGAAGTACATGAAATGTTACGACAGTGGGAACAGGTCCAACATCACCTTAGCATTGGAACACTGTAATGTTCAATTAATCAATTCGTGATGACGACCGTAAAATTTTCTAAGTGATGACATCAATTTATCCTTGATAAAATCCTCTTTGTCGAAAGTCAGGGTAACTCACGCATGCCCTTGCATATCGGATAAGCTCAAAAACGTAGACGCCATATGGAGGCGATGCTGGTACAAATGTGGTATATTGCTACTCAAAAAGGGAAAGTCAGTTAAGAATAGGAAAATTGAAGTCATCACGTTGTCATAATGTACCGTCCTCAAAGGTTCCTCATTGTTTATTTCAAGAAACAAATCCAAATATGAAGCGGACTTCGATTGCTTGCTATTTATAAGGACCACCCCTTTAAAAGAGTACAAACTTTAAACTGCATTATAGGTCTACAAATTTAAATATGTAAATGCTGTAAAAAAGTATATGATAATTCTTAAGGTTGGTGAGCCTTTGAAGGAGAGTAAACACATTATTTATACATGTTATAAGGCAAGTTTGATCTTTGTTGTCCCATATAATAAAGACATATCTACTTTTCCCATACTGGAAATTTAATGTTGATACCAGTACCGTACAATATGAAGGATGTTACTATTAACTATATGCTCAACGTCACTTACGTACCACAGATATGAGAGAAAAGGCGGCAATTTTAAGTCATTTGTAAGTAGTTCAAGTGGTTTGTCAATGGATTGCTGCTGACTTTTTAGATCAGCTATTGCCATCACTTGGCGTCCGTCGTCTGTCATAAACTTTTTAACAACTCTTCTCCTCTGAAACCACTGAACCAACTGGAACAAAACTTGAAAAAATTAATAAAATATAAATAATTTAAAGTAATTCGGTAATTATATCAATCACACAACAAATACATTTTCACTTTGTCATAACCTTGAAGTTAACCAAGTTAAGAAAAATCGAGTAGCAACAAATTCTAAGTGCGGTTAAACAACTGACGATATATATTGTAGCAAGACCGGTGATCTAAACTAATCCGAAGCGACCTGCAAAAATGTCATATTTACCTGTAAATTATTTTTTAAATTCGCGCAAATGTAGTGTCTCTGATAAATCATTGGTAAGGGTATATATCGAGTGAATGGAGAGAACGCTAGGCAATGGGAATATACTAAAAAACATTTTTTTTGGGAGAACGCTAGTCAATAGGAATACACTAAAACATGATTTTTTTTAGTATATTCCCATTGCCTAGCGTTCTCCCCATTGACCCTATACCCCACAGCTATACCCTTACCAATGATTTTCAGACACCTGTGCACTCAATACAAATCTTATTGTTGACACAGATATACCACAGGGACCCGACTTCTGGATATTTATTTCTTTTTCATTTTATTATTATTTTTTTGTTGTTTTTTATTCCATTAGTACTTTTAATAAATATTTACTCTTACAACGAATATTCTGCGTTTATTATCAATGTGCTATACACTATCAACGTCCTTATACTGAAAGATCCTAGGGTTGTCTATATGTGTGGTCAAATGGGCGACGATGTCATAAACTATTTGCATGACTTTGCTTGGGCTGAATATCCAGACCTAGCTATGCAGGCTTTAGGTAGGCTATTGAAGTCGTGTGGTTTGCAAGAGTCTGTTGGAGAGGCGTGTCCCCCTTCTACAGTTATGACATTCTTGGGAGTAGAATTTGACTGTCACATGTGTCATTTTAACATTATCAGTCACACCCGAGAGAGTATATGAAATTTTGGAATTAGTAAATGTCTGGTTACACAGAACCCATGCATCGCTTCGGGAAGTTAGTCGTTATAAGAAAAGTTGCATTTTATCTCATCGTGTGTCAGACCCGGTAGGATATTTGTCAGTCGGGTATTACAATGTATGTTGGTTAAACAGTTTTAAAGATGAGGATTGTCAGTTAAAGGTGCCCAGATATGTTTCCCTAGATTTGTGTTGGTGGTCAATTTTCTTAGTTTCTTACAATGGAATTTCGATGATCATGCATCTTGATGAATGGTTTACTCCAGATGAAGTTATTGAATCTGATGCTTGTCTCGTAGGATGTGGAGATTGTTTAAAGGCTGGGCAGTATTTTCATTCTACATTACCAATATTCATATTGCTTTATGTGTATATATTGAAAATGTTACTGTATTATCTTTTATTTGTATTGTTTGTAATTGTAATGGTTGGCCGATATGGGCGTAATATGCATTTAAATGAATAAATTAATATTTTCGATTTGCATATTAATGCATTAGAATCATTAACCATTGTCATTTGCCTTAAATTATGAGGTTTAAATTGTAGAGGTAAAAGAATATTGGTAAGATGTGACAATTCGTCAACCGTATCCGCGTTGAACTCAGGTGCTACCCGTGATTTGTTTATGCAAAGTTGCCTTCGTGAAATCTGCTTGTATGTTATATATTTAAATCCACGGAATCTATTCTCAATTACATATCTGGTGTTAGTTTATTACATCTTTTTGTGAACGCGCTGTTTCCAGATCTTGATAAAAATAACAATCCAAAGATACTAATATTAGATAAAGTAAATTTATACTATTCTGTATACGACGTATTTCAAGGAGTTACCTCTCATCAGCAGCATTAAAACCGAAACATTTGGAAGACCAAAAACCAAACTTATATTAAACAAGAAGTACTCATAACCAAAAATACCGAAATAGGAAGCCAAAATTGAGCTAAGGAGATCTACCATGTGCAATACAAGGAATGAACCCTTAGTATTTCTATTATATTTTGCTAAATACTGGTAATTTCTGTAACAAATCAATGAATAATCATGTCAGACAAAATAACAGGCCCTTAAAGCTCATACTCAAGGGTCTTGCAAGATTGCACACTCATTTACCAAAACAAGCTCTCCCCATCACACCAGAAATGTTAATTAGTATGTCTGATTATTTTAATTTTGATATTCCCCGAGATTCAGTAATCTGGAGTCTTTTTCTTTGTAGCCTTTTTCTTGATGATTAGAAAATCCAACTTAGCAATGACAGCATAGTTAAATTTGATTCCGCGAAATAGTTAATACGAGGGGATATCTTTGAAGATAACAACATTCTTTTGATAGTTTTTAAATGGTCTAAAACAGTTCAATTTGGGGAGAGACTTGTTAAAATTCCTGTTGTAGCCATCCCAGATAGTGTTCTTTGTCCTGTTCATTTGGTTCATGCCTTACCGGAATCTCCTACATTTTGCCTAAGAAGGGATCATAAGCTAGTTCCTATAACATATGGAGAATTTCAGAACACCCTTAGAATGCTAATTCAGAAAATTGGTAAAGACCCCACCTTATACTGATATAACCGGGGTAAATTGTTGGCATTCCGGCTATATGGTATCAAGAAGGAAAACGTCCGTTCTTATAAACTTTTATTTTAGCAGTCCGGAGAGATCGGACTTCGAACCTAAACTAAATAACAATATTAATTTCAACAATTAAATACTAGTATTAACAATAACAGATTAACATACCACTAAGTAACAAATGTCGACATAGAAACCAAATTAAAACTTATAAACATGTAAAAGATAAGTTACAATTAATGTCTATTCAATATTATGTAATTAATCCGAAAATAGAGATTTACACCTAACCTTTACAAACAACTTTATAAAATATAGATTAAGATAAAAGTGTTAATTAATAAAAACCTGTATAAACGAAATAATTAATCTAAAGTCTTTGTCCAAATTACGACCATTCAATTGTGATAAACACTAGGTCCAAGTTTACGACTATGGCACGCCGTTGTTATATTTATTCAATTTCGAGATATCTTATTTAGTTAAATAAGATATCTTATAAACTAATAGAGATATCTTATAAATTAATAGAGATATCTTATAAATTAATAGAGATATCTTATAAACTAATATAGATATCTTATAAACTTATAGAGATATCTTATTAACTTATAGAGATATCTTATTTAACTGGTTATAAAGATATCTTATCAAATATATAAGATATCTCTATAAGTTAATAAGATATCTCTATTAGTTAATAAGATATCTCTATAAGTTAATAAGATATCTCTATTAGTTAATAAGATATCTCTATTAATTTATAAGATATCTCTATTAGTTTATAAGATATCTCTATTAGTTTATAAGATATCTCTATTAGTTTATAAGATATCTCTATTATTAACTATATAAAAGATATCTTATATAGTTAAAAAGATATCTTATAAATTATTAGAGATATCTTATTAACTTATAGAGATATCTTATATATTTAATAAGATATCTTTATAACCAGTTAAATAAGATATCTCTATAAGTTAATAAGATATCTCTATAAGTTTATAAGATATCTCTATTAGTTTATAAGATATCTCTATTAATTTATAAGATATCTCTATTAATTTATAAGATATCTCTTTTAGTTTATAAGATATCTCTATTAATTTATAAGATATCTCTATTAGTTTATAAGATATCTTATTTAACTAAATAAGATATCTCGAAATTGAATAAATATAACAACGGCGTGCTATATACGACATTGACATTAAATTAAACTAAACGAATATCTATGAAAACAGTTAAGATCCTTTTAGAAATATTTTTGAAATGTCCAATGTAAAATAGTCTGGTTAAACTCTACTCATAGTTTTAGACGGGGTGGGGCTTCGTTCGCCTTGCAGTCAACGATCCAGGAGAACTTGTCAAGCATGTTGGAGACTGGCATAGTGATGCCTACCTGAAATACTTAGATTTTTCGTTAGAAGATAAATTAAGAGTTTCAACTCAGATGAAATACAAGATTCATAAAGAATTTAATTGATATTTTAGATTCACTGGTGTTAATAATTACAGATTCAATTGCCAAAAATCTTATATTTCCTTATGCTGAAGTATGCATAAGGAAATATAATGCCGGGTGCATTGGTAAAAAAAAACTGGATATATTAATACAAATAGAGATTATATCATTAAGTTTAAAATCATAATTGTAAATGTAGGAGCTAATAATATTTATTCTTTTACCGTTGAACAATACAAGTCTGCTTATTGTAATTTGATTTCCATGTTGAAAAGTTTTTTTCCCCATGTTCGTCGATTGCTATGTCTGCCATTATTTCGAGAGTTGTTGACCATCTTAGGACTAATATGAAGATATTGACAATAAACTCTCAATTGTCTGATCTTTGTAAAACATGAATGTTGAATCTTTGAAGTCTTATAGTAATTTGGTTAAAAGTGGACACCCGCGAGAGGAACTTTATGCTATCAGAGACGGGGGTTTACACCTCAACTTTGAAGGAACTCGTTTGTCAGGCCTTTATTTTTATCGCAGAATCCAAAATATGAAACTTTGCTAGGCTGGCTGCATTTGAATTTTTCATGTGGAATTTGCCTTTGTTTTCTACATGAAGTTATCTTGCCTTAGATTTTGTTTGAGTATTAATTCTCCCATTCTAGGTTTTTCTTGTAGTTTTAATGGTTCTTGTCGTACCATTTTGCTACTTTTCTACAGTTCAGAGGTCAATCTGGTTAATTCTTCATATTTGGATTTTAAACAGTATAGCCGTAGTTTTTGTCTCTCTGTGTATATTTAGCTTAATTGTGTTCTTTTGTATATAATTTTTGTTTACATATGTATTCAGTATGATATAGATGACTGTATATTGTTTTGTACAAAATCGGATAGCATTATTCACTAAGAATTTACACATTGAAATATCATGTACATGTATACATTGTGTGCCATAATAAAGTATGTAACGGTCCATTTCACTTGATTATCTATTGGTTATGAAGGAGAAGTAATTGATTGCGAATAAATGGCAGAGTGGGCTAAAAGGGATGGTTCTTAATTTAATTAGCGGTCTTAGGGACGAGATCAAAAGTTCAATGTAGGATGAAAAACTTATTTAAAATAGTTTGGGGTTGGGTGGGGGAGGGGGAAGAAATCGCTGCAAGTTTTGTTATCCGGCATCGATTTTCGGATTGAAATATACGGATTTCAAGTGAAGTTCAAGTCAATATACAGTCTGAGAACAAACATACATTGTTGAGTAAAAACAGGACCCATGATACAAAAAGTATACTCTCAAAGCATATGCCCATATTGGTCAATCAATGTTTCCCAAATTAAGTTAAGGGGGTGTGGTCAGTGAAAAAACTACGCGAATTAAGTTTTTTATCCTACATTGAACTTTTGATCTCGTCCCTTAATTGTACTTGATTAACAAAATCGCTGAACCAATAGTAATTCATGAGTTTTTAAAGAAATTCCTAACGACAATTAAATTAGAATTTGTCACTTAAACAGCAGTCTCAAATTATGTCGCCTTAGATTTTGTTTGAGTATTAATTCTCCCATTCTAGGTTTTTCTTGTAGTTTTAATGGTTCTTGTCGTACCATTTTGCTACTTTTCTACAGTTCAGAGGTCAATCTGGTTAATTCTTCATATTTGGATTTTAAACAGTATAGCCGTAGTTCAACTGGTCATCAACATGATAGTTGGTGACAGTCACCAGAAATACATGTACCATTAAAGAAAGAAAAGTTTGACTGATAGAAATTCGTAAGAAGCTAGAATTAACTTTATGATGTTTAAGTCTTTACAAATGCTTTACGAGCCAATTCAACCGAAATTCAAAGACCTTTTAAATTTTCCTATTCGTAACACATATTGTAAATATTTATGTATCAGAGCAGAACAAATATGGCGTACGTGACACTTGCATTTGTTGAAAACGTTACGATGGTGACATTAAGGAAGTAAAATGGAAAAGAAATCTGTTTATATCAAACACAATTTCGATTTCTCACATAGGTTAAAAAATAATTTATCATAGGGGTTCTAGAGGGTCAACAGGGACTTTTACATATGCCTTAATGTTAATTTTCGAACGCAATTTTCGTGTGAACTAATCTATACAATTTTTTGGTTCTCTTTGTATGGCAATAGAGTCAAATGCAATTTCGATATCTTACGTAAAATTTAAAAAAAGTCTTTCATCATAGGGATTCTAGAGGGTCAACAGAGCGTATAACATATGCCTTAATGTTAATTTTCGAACGTCATTTTCGTGCGAACTAATCTATACAATTTTATAGTTCTCTTTGTATGACAAGAGGGTCAAATGCAATTTCGATTTATTACATTAGATTTTAAAAAATCATTGATCATAGGGGTTCTAGAGGGTCAACAGGGACTTTTACATATGCCTTAATGTTAATTTTCGAACGCAATTTTCGTGTGAACTAATCTATACAATTTTTTGGTTCTCTTTGTATGGCAATAGAGTCAAATTCAATTTCGATATCTTACGTAAAATTTAAAAAAATTCTTTCATCATAGGGATTCTAGAGGGTCAACAGAGCGTATAACATATGCCTTAATGTTAATTTTCGAACGTCATTTTCGTGCGAACTAATCTATACAATTTTATAGTTCTCTTTGTATGACAAGAGGGTCAAATGCAATTTCGATTAATTACATTAGATTTTAAAAAATCATTGATCATAGGGGTTCTAGGGGGTCAACAGAGACTATTACATATGCCTTAATGTTAATATTCGAACGCCATTTTCGTGCGAACTAATCGATACAATTTTTTAGTTCTCTTTGTATGACAAGAGGGTCCAATACGATTCTGATTTATGACAAAACATTTATAAAAATCATATATCTTTGGGTCTCAGGATGGGTCGACAAGGAGTATCGGTTAGGCCTTAATGTTAATTTTGGGAAACGATTTTCGTGCGAACAAATCTATACAATTTTTTAGTTCTCTTTGTGTAAAAGGAGGATCAAACGCGATTTCGATTTTTTACACAAATTTTTGACCAATAATATATATCATTGGTAGACAAGGAATATCGCTTCATTAATGTCATTGTTATGCTTCTTTAATTAGGATAGAATTTATTTTGTTGAAAACTTAATCTTACAGTGTCAGTTGTATCAAATTTATAGTAATATACAAATTTTATCAAATTTATATCAAAGATGGAAAACATGAATATAATTCTATTAACTAAATATCGATGTATTTAGAATAAATTCAAAAATTTAAATCATATGAAAAGAAAATGAAAATTACTAATTTATATTTTTAAAATCAATATTTCAGTCATTAAGGTTCAGCATTTACGAAAATTGTTAAACTTAATATTCGTAGGAGAATCGTTCTCATCAATCTATAAGATAATAAATTACCCCCCCCCCCCCAAAAAAAAAAAAAAAAAAAAAAACAAAACAAAAAACAAACAAACAAACAAACAAACAAAAAACAAAAAACAAAAACAAAAACAAAAACAAAAACAAAAAACAAAAACAAAAAACAAAAAAACAATGATATATGTCAAACTCATCACCATATGCAATTCCGCCAGAATTCTGGGTTATCTTTACGCTGTTAACAGGTGATCCGACATTAACAACATGATTAACAGCATATAAAAATTAGTAGGTAGAGATGAAAATTGTTTTATTGGAAAAATAAAACACGAATCATATCATGGCTGTGAATGTAACTTGTTTACCTGCCTAGGTAAAGACAAAAAAGTTAATTTCTTCTTCTTCTGTTGAAAAACTTTTTTCCAGCCACACCGTTTTTGAAAAAGAAACTGGTAACCAGTTACTTATTCCTTATTGAACATGTTGAATAAGGAAACGGGAAACGGGAATAAGTAACTAACTTGATATCCATTTCAAAATAACAATCCAAAGATACTAATATTAGATATTATAAATTTATACTATGTTGTATACGACGCATTTCAAGGAGTTAAATTACCAATAATTTCCGTAACGCATGGTGTGTTAGCTTTATTTTGACCTTTCTTTTATACTTCATCTAAATGCAGAGGATAAAACAACTAAAACATTGTACAATGTAGGTAAGTAATATACATTTCTTGGCGAATAACTACATATAATTTTGTTTCAGAAAAGAATTTTATTCCTAACAAACTTACTGAATAAAATCAGTTTCATTTCTCAGAAACAATATTTATTATGCTAGAATTGACAGTTGAATGTTAAAACTTTCTTATATGATTTGGGTCACTAATATTTTCTTTTTAATTTTGATTTTAGAAAATCGTACTTTAACACTATCCATCGAACCGTACACAAATGTCTTGTTGACGTATGAAGTTTAATGCATTTGTAATGGTCACTCGAGCGAGCACAGCACATGGTGGATATACATACCCCGGAAGTAACAGTCTAGCAATCCGCTTGAAGGGTAATTAGTGGTATTTACCTGTTTATATCAATTAAAATTAATTACTGAGGTAGCGCACGCAATATCGGATAAACTCTAGTTTTAAAATATACATTTTTATACCCCCGCAAACATAGTTTTTTGGTTTTTTTTTTTTTTTTTGGGGGGGGGGGGGGGTATATAGGAATCAGCCTGTCCGTCTTTTCTGTCTGTCTGTCCAGATTTTTTTTTGTACCCGCAGTTTCTCAAACATGCCTTATCAGAGGTTAATGAAGCTTTGCATACTGTTAGATCCTAGTACGTAGATGTGCGCATGCGAAGAATGTCCTGGTCCAATACTTATCCCATAATTTTATACCCTTTTGGACTAAGAAATTCTGTCTATCCCCCAATTTATTTTGTAAATACAAAACAATTCAGAAAAAAAGAGAAAAAACAAATAGAAAAAAACAAATAAGAAAAAAAAAATTGAAAAAAAGTCAGAATTTTTTTTAATCATAAAAAAGAGAAAAAAATTATAAAAAAAAAATCCTTTTAAGAATTATTCTGTTCAGTTATACCCAGTTAGACAGCGTAATAATGTATATATTTTTACAACAAAATTTCGGGGAAGTGAAATTATATTCAACACCTCTACTATTGATTTAATAAATCAAATAATTTATGATAAAGGCTTGTTTGATTGTCGGAAAAGCAGATGTTCAAAAATGATACCACACACACCCCAAAAAACCAACAGATAACGCACACACACACATGCCTAATTTTAGCTACCAGCATGTGAAAGTAAAAAATAATCTGAATAACATGCACTTCGTACTATGTTGCTGTCCTGATGTGTTTATAGTCTAACCATTATCCCGTATAAACATTCAAACGTTTAGGAAATGACATGTCTAAAACATAATATAGGGGCAAACTGCAGTTTTTGTCTTATATCACTAAAAGTAAAGCATTTAGAGGAAAACCGACGAGGTAAAAATGTTCATTAGGCAAAGGTCTACCTGCCATGAAATTTTCAGACGAATCGGTCAACTTTTTTGGGTTATTGCCCCTGAATTGTTAATTTTAAGGAAATTTTTAGGTTAATGTCTTAAATATTATAGATAAATGATCATAAATACAAACTGTCCAACAAAGTAAGATCTTCAAATAAGTTATCATGACCAAAATCATTAATTGACGCCTTATATGAGTTTTTGCCTTTTAAAGACAGCGTCCGCCAATTGGGTCCAAACTTTGGTGGAATGGTCCTTGGGTTGCCCGTTTCAAAATTATGTCCGGCAACCCCGACTTTCAACGAATATGACTGCTGTAACTAAAAATAGAAAAAAGGGATGTATTTTTTAAATCTTTAATGAAACAAACATGGCCAATTGGAACTTAGCAGTAATAGCCCTTACATGGTCCTCTTTCAGAATTGTGTCTGATGACCCGGACTATCAACTAAGATGGCCACTATAGCAAAACTTAAGTTTAACATAGTACCCTACAAGAAAAATTAATTTAAAAAACTTTTTGTCTGAAACCACTGAGCCAATTAGAACCCAATTGGCAGAAATTGTCCTTAGATGGTTCTCTTTCAGAATTTTGTCTGATTACTTGGACGGTTAACCAAGATGGCTGCCACAGCTGAACTTAATTTAACACAGGACTCAACTTTAAAATTCATTGACATTTTTTTTGTCTGATTAAAAACCATCGGGGGAATTGAAACCAGACTCGACAGCAATGGCTCTTCAATGGTCCTCCTTCAGAATTGTATTCGGTGACCTGGACAAGATAACTGCTATAGCCGAACTTAGTTTAACATAGGAACCTTTGGAAAATCCAGCCACACTGTTACACTTTTTATTCTACGGCTCTTCTTTTTGATGCAGAGGTAACCATTAGCTGAGTTAGGATTCCTCTTTGTTTTAATTGTTTTGGTTTTTGATAGTTGTGCTTATTAATTCATCATTATCTCTTTAACCGGTTTTCCAACATCTTGATCTCGAGCACTGCTGATGAGTTGTCAATCAACGAAATGGCCATACAATGCACCAGTTTATTTTGGTATTTTGTGACACAGCTTATTTCCATTATCTGTTATGCTTGAATATCTAGTGAGAGAAAAAACGGTTATTGAGTCCTGTCATGAAGACAGCAAGGATAGTATAGATTTCATATTAGACAAAAGAAATACTCATACTGATAACAGTCTACTGAGTAAAATCATTTTATTGTAGTATTACAGTTACTAGAAATACACGAGAATACTAGAACTAATGTTTTGCAGTGTTGTAAAATTTACAAAAAAATATTTTTCCAGTATTGTGACACAAACGATACAAGAAGTGGAGCCTCCATCGCTCATCTTATTTATATATTACCTGATTATCTGATGTTAGGAATGAGAAAACAAACATAATTTCTTTTAAGTATTGATGCACCTAGCACATCATTTTCTGATTTTAGTATTTGGCCATTTTGTGTCAACTAGCATTTTTTAAAATTAAAATTACCAAATTATATAATTTACGAAGTTTGTATGTTTTAGGTCATTAAAGTTTTAATATAAATATAGATTCCTTTTTGTTTCTATTCAGTGAAAAGAGTCGCTACCATCTTGGACGGATAAACAAGCATTTTATGATTTGAAATAACAGCTACATCCTTTTCTAAAAGCTTGAATGTTTATTACATTTATTACGGGATAATTCCAATGTTATTTTCAAAACATCAAATGCAGTAATTTCATTGGCTAACAGCAACTTCAGGTAAAAAGTTTATAACTTGATAAATTCCTTTCATGACGTCGTGCGTATGAATACGTACGCATGCAGTTTTAATTGTTTTGGTTTTTGATGGTTGTTTACACATTGATAAACCCCTTCAAAATAACCTTCATTACTATAATAAACTTTAACAATTTAAGGCATGGTTTAGAAAAACTTTAACAATTTAAGGCATGGTTTTGACTATAAACACATTAGGACAGCAATATAGTAGTACGAAGTGCATGTCATTCAGATTGTTTAATTTCACTTTCATTTGCTGTTAGGTGTGTGTATTATCCGTTGGGTTTTTGGGTGTGTGTGGTATCATTTTTGAAAATCTGCTTTTCCAACAGTCAAACAAGCGTTTATCGTAAATTATTTGAATGTTTAAATCAATAGTAGAGGTGTTGACTTAAAAAATGCATTTATTTTCCAACATGAATTAACTGGATGCTAGTGAATAGAAATTGAATAACATTACAGTAGAAAACACAATATAAAGTATATATATTTGTCACGGTTTGACAACAATAAAACTCTTCAGAGGGTGTTCGCTGTCTATTTCTAAAGTGCGTATCAATTTGGTTATAGAATTTAGATTATAGTCGGGTTTTAAAGACCGTTACAGGTCGCATCATCATGGACTGGGGTATTTGCGTCATCTAAGGTAGATTGGTCACAGAAAATATCGTCTTTCGCATTGTCACTTCTTATGCCTCTGTGTAATTCAAGGGGAGCTAAAGAGACCTGCAGGTTTTACTGAAGTCTGTGTGTAAATTCTGATGTATGCTTCGACTGCTATGTATTCTTGTCGTTCTTTTTTTCCCTGAACAAAAATGACAATCTAAGTTGAGGAACAATATTTTTAAAAATAATTATATACATACATTTAATGGTCACCGATCGGCATTCAAGTTTCTCTTGGAAGAAAATTAATTTGAAAACCGAACCGAACAGACTGAAAAGCTTGTTCGAAAAGGTTTTCATTTTTGCTCTGACGTCCCACGGCCCAACCCAAATCTAGAAAAGGAATCGAACTAACAAAAAAGATACCTTATTAGCTCACTTGGCCTAAAGGGCCATTTGAACTATTGCCATCACTTTGCGTTCGTCGTCGTAAACTTTCCTTAAAGATCTCCTCTGAAACCGCCAGGCCAATTGGGACCACACTTTGATGGGATGATCTTTGGATTATCTGGACTGTCAACCAAGATGACCACCACAGAAGAACTTAGTTTAACATACATGTATGACTCTATCATGTCTATAGGAAAATATGCACCATTTGGCAGAAATGGTATTTATAGACAGTCCTCTTTCAGAATTATGTCTGATGGCAAGGCTTCTAAACTAAAATGGCCGCCACAGCCGAACTAAGTTTAACGTATGACCCTATGGGAAAATTCATATAAAAATCATCTTGTCTGAAACCACTTGGCCAATAGGAACCAGACTTGGTTTCATTGTCCTTAGATGTTCCTCTTTCAGTCAGGGCTGTCCTTATAGATGGTTCTCTTTTAGAATTGTGTCTCATAACATGAAATTCTAACTCTGAAACTACAGAGTAAAAGGGAGCCGCACTTGGCAGCAATGATAGTTATCCTATGACCAAGACTGTAAACTAAGGTGGCCACTAATGCCTGCCACAGGATCGGATGGGAATAATCGGTTCATAAAATAATTTTCTGTGAAGTTATATCCAGTTTAAACAACTCTTGACAGTAATGGTATTTACATGTAGATGATCTTATATCAGAAACATGTCCATTGATCCCAATCACCAACAAGTAGCCTTTCATTTACTGCCTTTATGGCAGTTGATTGGCATATTTAATTCAGATGAGCGACACAGCCTCCTGGAGACCTATAGTTGTTATTAACAGTAGATATATGACCAACATGGGACACCAAACTTAAATTAAAATCTGTTTTCGAAAAAATAAATTTAACAAATGTCCGTTTTTTTTCTCACTTAAAACAAATATATTTTAGACTAGAAATTCAGCATATTCACAATATCAACATAAGAATATCCCCCTATTACAGTGTTAAAAAATCTTTATATCCAAATAATTCCAAATGTGCATACCTTATCTCTCATTCTATCATATAATATATACAAGCGTATAACAAGATTACTTTCAGGTATATTTCCTGTATTTAGGCATGGTCAGCTATTTCCATATAATTCAAAGGACATATTTTATATTTTTATTTTCCTGTTTCGAGTAGCCAAATTGTAAATACTCATGTCTAATTTACAGAATAGTGCTAATTGTGAAATATTGTTATAGTATGGATAACAATGTGAAAAGATTAGTACTAGTGGGATTGATCAGTTCTGCTACAACATTGGCTGTTTGTGGAGTTGGTTTTTACATCTGGAATCGGCAATTTTCAGGTAGGTTGGGATGGAATTTGATTATTTGGCTATAGAGAAGAATAATTTTGAATTTTAGGTGCCACGAACATTAATTTTTATATTTTTCAACAGATAACCAGTTTCTACAGAGTACCATTTGAACGGAAAGCTCTAATTAAGTAACGTTCCCGCAATTAAAACTTTTCATATAGAGTTTGCTCTGACGACACACGACCCAAGCCAATACCACGATTACAAAAAAACCTGTCTCTTTATATATATTTTCGTTCGTATGATTACAATCTCTGATTGGAGTGAAATAGAGAGGACCAGTGGATCAGTAATTTTGAAAATTAACATAACAGGAATGAAGAGTATTTAAGTAGACTCACAAGTATTAGAATTTGTTATTTGTGAAGTAGTACTTACGTCAAACGACGACCACGTTTTTAGCTGCTTTATCAGCAGGTACAAGCACACACCGTATCCCAAGATCTTTTAATTTTTCTTTTAATTCTGTTTAATTGAGAGTTCGAATGTCTTTTGGATAAAAGTTTTTTTTCTCAAAATGTTTTAATTCTAATATCTACTACTTTTATAAATTTGTAAAGGGAAGTTTCTAAAGCTTTTTCTCTTATGCACCAGGTCTTACAACTAGAAGAAAGAGCGTAGAACGGAAAAATGGACGCGACAGCCCAGAACAACTAAGTAGGTTACAATATAGTAGTACATGTACTTACAACACTAACAACAAAGACACTGGAAAAGTATTTATAAAAATGTGAACAAAGACAATAAAAAATACACATTCTAGTAATTTAAATGTTGAATCTACAAATATGACAACCTCTATACCAAGTTTCCAAGTTTAGCTTCCAAGTTTATTGTTATACCTTAGTCGCAGATCTCTGCGAAACAGGAGATACAATATACAAAGATAATAATAATGCAATCACATTAACAGGTAAAAGTAAAACTCCTTTTTATGTCTGCCCAAGTGAGATGGGGAGATATTGTTTTTCTACTGTCTGTCTGTCCGTCCGTCACAAAATTTTGTCATCGCTCTATCTCATGTATCATACTTCGGATTTGGATGAAACTAGGCAGGAATGCTTGTTATTTTATATTTTGATAAAACAAATTTTGACGGTTTACCAGGGTAAAATATGGCCATTTTTCCTTAAGACTAGATGGAAGAAATTTTGTCATCACTCTATATCATGCATCGTACTTCCGATTTGGATGAAACTGGGCATGATTACTTATTAGTGTACGTAGATGTGCATATGTTCTTGACTTTGGGATAAATCATTTTTTGTTGGCTTACCGGGGTAAATTATGGACTTAGCCATTTTGCCTTAGGACTACAGGGAAGAAATATTGTCGTCACTCTTATATCTTATGCATCATACTTTCGAAATGGATGAAACTTGGCAGGAATACTGGTTAGGGTATGCAGATGTGCATATGTTCTTGACTTTATGATAAATCAATTTTTTAGGGTTGACCGGGGTAAATAATGGACTTAAGCCATTTGCTTTACGACTAGATGGAAGAAATTTTGTCATCACTCTAACTCGTCCATCCTACTTCAGTTTTGGATGAAACTTGGCAGGAATACTTGTAAGCGTATGCAGATATGCATGTATTCTGGTCTTTGTGAAAAATCTACTTCTGAGGGTTGATCAGTGTAACATATGGACTTAGCCATTTTGCTTTAGGACAGGATGAAAGAAATTAATATTCATGCTTAGAGGAATATTGACACCTCTTTCTTTCTGACTCATTATGAAATTCAGATAATTGTATATATGATATCAGGTTTGTAATACAACTATTTTATGTTACCTCCTGATAAATTGCGGGCGGGCGGAGACATACGTTTTTGTGTGCAAAAACAAACATTAATTCAAACTTTCTTTTTATGTTTACTTGCTAGTCCGTAGAGCAAATCCGGCTTATAATATGGTGAATGTGGGAAAATATTTTATGTAATCTACTCCACCTATATCTTTGAACCCAAATTATATTAAATATGTGTATGGTATGGCTGAAGCCGTTTTACTATTTATTCGAACTTCAAGATATCATATAATATATAAGATATCTTATATAATATAGTTTTTATAAGATATCTTATAAAGTTTATAAGATATCCTATAAATATTTTTTATATAAGATATCTTTTTCAAAATGTTTTAATTCTAATATCTACTACTTTTATAAATTTGTCAAGGGAAGTTCCTAAAGCTTTTTCTCTTATGCACCAGGTCTTACAACTAGAAGAAAGAGCGTAGAACGGGAAAATGGACGCGACAGCCCAGAACAACTAAGTAGGTTACAATATAGTAGTACATGTACTTACAACACTAACAACAAAGACACTGGAAAAGTATTTATGAAAATGTGAACAAAGACAATAAAAAATACACATTCCAGCAATTTAAATGTTGACTCTACAAATATGACAACCTCTATACCAAGTTTCCAAGTTTAGCTTCGAAGTTTATTGTTACAAGTTTTGGATTTTGCAAATAAGAAAATAGTGAAATTCATCTCCAATTAATAAGTCGACTAGCCCACATTAAATCTCTCATCACAAGGAATGTTATTCATCGCCCTGTTTCTATAAGCAATCTGAAATTTGAGGTACGTATTTTACAGATATGCGTTCTATTTATCTTGTTCAGTCTTGTTAGATATTGCTTCAGACAAAATTCATTCTTCAAAAAGGAATAATATAATTTAAACATCAATCTGTACCAAATGTTGTTTCTGCTATTACCTGAGGAATGCCAAGCTTCCCACAATATATAAGTATACCCCATGGTCCCATATGGACTCATGCACTCATTTCTAAACAGACCGTTTCTCTTCAGAAGAATCTTGTACTAGTTTTGTATGATCGACATTAACATAAAAATTAAGATAGTATTTTATGACATTGCGAATGATAATCATGGTATTACTTTTTATGTAAATAAATCAAGTATTTATCACAACAATTGGTCGAGCTAAAAGTACAGTTTATCCGAATGTATTTTATCCATATTACAACAATTAATCGACTCGCAGAGTAACAATAAATACTATTTTTTATGAAGTGAAATCAAAATATTTTCAATTTTTAGGAGGAAAACCAATGAAATATCGCTGTTATGAAAAGGAGAAAAACTTCAAGAAAAGCATAAATCATGTAAATCAACAGAGTCTGAATAGTTTGACTCATTACATTTGTCCTGTATTTATTTTTAATGCCTTTACCCCACCATTGCAGTCTGTACCAAGTAGGAGTGTTGTTTCGATGAGTCTGTTTTGTACTCTTTTATATTATTTTTTGTCTGAAATTGGATGATTTTAATTGATTGGTATGTGATTGCTGACCTTTCCTGTTTATTAAAGGAGCAACCATTTAATTTTATTGGGGGAAGGAGGGGGGGGAATTTGAAATAAAAAGGCAGATTTTAGGTGTGAAAAAAAAATGCAGGACCTGTGTTAATCAATATATTTTTTGGTTTAAATAAAAATTTAGGGCGCAATAGTGGCCAAAAATATAACCCAGGACCACAATTTCGAGGAACAAAATAGGCAGGATCAAACATTTGATCCTAGCCCCACCCCATAAAAATCAAATGGTTGCTCCCTAATGATGTTTTATTATATTTTTAAGATTCTGGTGATTTGGTGGATTTGGGGGATTTAGATGTAGATGTTCCTGAAGGTAAGTCAAGATTTTTTTTTCAAAACGAGATTATAATATGAAAAATTAAGATTATATGGTATATATTAATGATACATTTCATTGGATTAAACTTGGGAAAAGGTGGTCAAAATATTCCAAAATCTAATCCCATACTGAAATTAAATTGATGGGACCTTAAGTATATTTGAAAAAAACTGTATATTTAGATATGACGTGGTTTGTTCGTTTTGAGTAAAAATCCAATGTGTAATGTCATGCGTTTAAATGACGCCACATCCCTGGTCGAAAGAGGAATATAGGATCTATAAGACAAGGAGAGGAAAATCAAGGCCATCCCATAATCGTTTATCCTGAGACAAAGACCAAACCGAGGTGGGATGAATTGAGATGGTCCAGGTGGGTTGGCATTTCCTGTCTCTCATAAGATACCCACCACGTTGCTCATGTCAAGTCTGGTAAAACGTCATTTTCGGTTATAAACTACGACAAATGGAAGAGATAAGATTTAATCTGGGTTTTATAACGATCTACAAGTTCTACCATATGATTTTTAGAAATTTGTTTAGAAAGCTTGAATATTTGCATTAAAGTCTCATAAAAATGTAAGTCTTATTTTAGTTAGATTTAAAACATCTTACGTTTTTTTACTGTAAATGTTGTTGCCTTGTCAGCTCAACCGGCCTATATGGTAATGTGAGCTATTGCTATCGCTTGGCGTCCGTCTTCCAGCGTAAACTTTCCTTTAAAGATCTTCTCTTCTGAAACCACTATAAGCCAATTGGGACTAAACTTTGGTGGAATGGTCCTTGCATGGTCTCCTTCTAAAAGTGTATCCGGCATTCCCCAACAGACATGCTGCCGTTACTAAATATAGAAAGAGGGGGAATCATTTACAAAATTTTCTTCTTTGACTACATGGCAAGATGGAACCAAAGTTGACAGCAATGCATGGTCCTTATAAGGTCCTCTTTCAGAAATGTGTCCTATGAACCAGATGGTCAACCAAACATTTGATCCTAGCCCACATCCCCCATAAAAATCAAATGGTTGCTCCATGAGATGTTTTATTATATTTTTTAGATTCTGGTGGTAATGATCTCACTGAAGGCAAGTAAAACTTTTTTTTCAAACGAGATTATAATATGAAAAATTCAGGTTATATGGTACATATTAATGACACATTTCATTGGATTACACTTTGGGAAAGGTTAATAAAACTAGTGGTCGTTGTTTGGTCTTAGCACAGAAGGCACTAAATGGCCTTTAATGTGATCAATATATTCCAAAATCCAATCTCATACTGAAATTAAATTGATGGCACCTTAAGTATATTTGAAAAAACTATATATTTAAATATGACGTTGTTTAATATGTTCGTTTTGAGGAAAAATCCAAAGTGTAACGTCGTGCATTTAAATGACGCCAAATCCCCAGTCGAAAAAGAAATATAGGATTTATTAGACAAGGAGATGAATATCTGGGCTATCCAGTAATCGTTAATCCTGAGACCATGACCAAACCGAGGTGGAAACCAGCAAAACTGCGAATGAATTGAGATTGTGGGTTAGCATTTCCTGTCTCTTTTAAGACACCACCACGTTGCTCATGACACGTTTAGTAAAATGTCATGTTCGGAGATAGAGAAACTACGACAAATGGAAGAGATAAGATTTCGTTTGGGTTCCAGAAATTTGTTTCTAAAGCTTGAATATTTGCATTAAATCTCATAAAAATGTAAGTCCTATTTTACTTAGTTTTAAAACATCTTACGTTCTTTAACTGTAATTGTTCTTACCTTGTCAGCTCAGCCGGCCTATATGGAAATGTGAGCTATTGATATCGCTTGGCGCTCGTCTTCTAGCGTAAGCTTTCCTTGAAAGATCTTCTCTTCTGAAACCACTAAGCTACTTGGGACCAAACTTTGGTGGAATGGTCCTTGGGTGGCCTACTTTTAAAGTGTGTCTTGCATCTCCCGACCGACACGATGCTGCAGTTATAAAAAATAGAAAAAAGGGAATAATTTCAAAAATTTTCTTCTAATGGTCCTTAGGACGTCCTCCCTCATAAATGTGCCCTATGACCTAGACTGTCAACTAAGATGGCGCCAAAGCCAAACTTCGCTTAACATAAGACCTATGGAATAATTCATTTTAAAATCACTTGGACAACTAGAATCAGGCTTGGCAGCAATGGTCTTTAGATGGTCCCCTTTCAGAATTGTATCCGATGACCCGGACTGTCAACCAAGATGGCTGCCATGGTCCTTAGATGGTCCACTTTCTGAATGTTGTCCTATGACCCGAATTGTTAACCAAGATGGCCGCCACGACCGAATTTAGTTTAAAATAGGACACTATGGGAAAATAATTTTAAAAACCACTTGGCCAATTGGTACCCTATGGGAAAATTAATTTCAAAATCTTCTTGTCTGAAACCACTTGGCTAATTGGAACCAGACTTTTCTACAATGATCTTAAGATGTTCTTCTTTCGGAATTGTTTCCGATGACCTGGACTGTGAAATAAGATTGCTGCCACAACTTAACTTATTTAACAAAGGACCTTTTATGAAAATTTATTTTAAAAATCTTCTTGTTTGCAACCATCTGGCCAATTGGCACCAGGCTTGGCAGCAATGGTCCTTAGCTGCTCCTCTTTTAGAAGTGTGTCCGATGATCCTGATCAAACCGAGATGAAAAAAAAACTAAATATGTTGCGAAACAGCTCATGCGAAAATAGATAACAAGAAAAATAAATGGAAATGGTGAGCTGTCAAAAGGGGCGTAAAACGACTAAAATATATGAAATACACAAGTCGAACAAAACCAAATATAAAATCGTAAAAAAAAACAACAACAAACTAAAAAGCTAAAAATACCCAACGTTTCGACCAATATGGTCTTGATCACGAGCATGTAAAAAATAAAAATATAAAGGTTTTGACTCTTTGAAACCCAGAGCAAACCAAGATGACCGCCACAGCCTCAATTCATTTAAAAAAAACTTCCTATGTGAAATCACTTGGTCAATTGGAACCGGACTTGGCAGCAATGCTCCTTGGATGGTCCTCTTTCTTAATTTTGTCCGATAACTCGACTGTCAAACAAGATGGCCACCAGAGCCAAACTTAGTTTAACATAGGACCCTATGGTAAAACCAGCCAATTTGACTGCTACACCTAAATATTTAGTCCTGCTCCAGGTCGATAAGTTAAACCAAGTGAACGATACAGGCTCTTGAGAGCCACTAGTTAATGTTAAAACGACGGCTGCTCGTAGAATATGCCTCACAGGGGTCGTCTCGATTACAAAATTGATGCGTACTGTCTTATTAGAATAAAATTCATTGATGCCATACGCAATGCATTGCAATTGCATTGTATTTTAACACGTGCAGGCGTTACATGTTTTGTATATATTTCATATATCGCAGTAGATCGGTGAAAAATATAAACGATGTCTACCCATGTAAACTAGGCATAGAAAATCATTGAAATATGTAACTGTAAATTTTAATTTTAGTAAATTTATTAAAATTTCTGTTAATAATAGATATTATAACCATTTCAGATGATGTATATTACAAAGCCATTACTGTCCATTTAAAGTCCTAAATATAAAACAAAGGTCAATCTCATTAAATAGATTTTGTACATAATGAACTCATTTTAAGTTAATTTGATTGATGATATATAGTCTACGCATAACACTATATGAGAATTTTTTCAAGATCATTGAGATACAACGAAAGTAAGAAGGGTTATACATTTTTACCTTGTCGTACCCCTGTCATTCAAGCAAAATAATCAAAGTTTAGTTGCCTTCCACATGAATTTTTAGTCGCGATACAAACTTTTAATAATTTGTAAACATTTTTTAATGCTGCTGATGAGAGGTAACTCCTTGAAATGCGTCGTATACAGCATAGTATAAATTAACAATATCTAATATTAGTATCTTTGGATTGTTATTTTGAAACTCCTGGGATGATGCCTCTGCTGGTGGACCCTAGGTCCCCGAGGGTATTCGTCAACCCAGTCTTCAGACTTGTCTGACATGATTATTCATTGATTTGTTACAGAAATTATCAGTATTTAGCAAAATTCAAAAATAATAGAAATACTAAGGGTTCATTCCTTGTATTGCACATGGTAGATCTCCTTAGCTGAAATTAACTTCATGAAGATTTACCACCAGACTCTATAAGGGAGTGGTATTTCTGACAACCTTTGCGACAATATAGACTAGCAGCTACAAATACCTGGACTAGGTCTACAGTATGAACGATACATTTTGACTCTTCTGTCAAAAATAAGTAATTAAGACCCTTGTTCTATAGTCGATAGTCACCTTGTCCGTAATCACAATGCGTTAGTTTTTTCTCTAATATTTATATACCAGAGAGTTTGAGTATATAAGGGAGTAGAAAACCCCAACCAATCTTAAGTACCAATACAAGTAAAAATCCTTCATATGACTCCCCCAAGTCAGGTGGGAAGACATATTGTTTTTGTACTGTCTGTCTGTCCGTCCGCAACAAAATTTTGTCATCGCTCTATCTCATGCATCATACTTCGGATTTGGATGAAACTTGGCCGGAATACTTGTTAGGATATTTAGATGTGCATGTGTTTTTGATATTTTGATAAATCAATTGACGACTTGTGAGTTAAGCGCCCCTAGCGGCGAAAATCAGGGGAGATAATATAAAACGGCTAATGACAACATTGTCCATATGAACTTGTGTAATAACGACTTTAAAACAACCCTCGTACAGGTGTCCCAGGTGAATGACAGATACAATACACGTAAGCAGGATGTGCCCCAGACCTCCTGCTATGTACACACGGGCCAATCTTCCAATTATCTTACAGGTAAAGTTGTTTATTAGTCGTTAGAATACACACACGGTACACTGATTTTGACACGTGCTGAGAAAACGTAAATAAAAGCCCCAGAGAAAAAATAATTCATTGTACATATTGATTTATAATAAAATTATAATTGGAGTGAAAAGGTAATACACCAAAATCAGTGAAAAAAATTAATTAAATTAATTAGAAGTCCTGTAAATATGTGTTGTTTAAGTGATCAACTTCAAGAAAAAGATGCATTTATGTTCTACTTCGCTTCGCTCATCCGAACATAAAGCTGTTCTTTTGTAAACAAATTAAACAAGACAAAATATTGGATATGGCTCCACACAGAGACCAGATTTATTAATAATAATAAAAAATGTCTTGAACTCATCCGCTCGATCTGCACCTCATGGAAATCTACAATTAAAAGTACAAATTGTTAATGTACAAAAATTAAATCGTAGTGTTCTGGTTGTGTGGAAAACCTCGACAAACTGAAATTCTCTGGTGCGAAACCTTATATACTGACTCAAGGGGTCAAAGCATGCTGAACTTTTTCGGCGGCAAAATCTGGACAGACAAAAGTACGTTTTCATTGTATGAATGAACAAAAGCTTTATAAAAGAAATGGAAAACTTTATAACCAAAAGAAATAAATTTATGTTCTACTTCGCTTCGCTCATCCGAACATAAAGCTGTTCTTTTGTAAACAAATTAAACAAGACAAAATATTGGATATGGCTCCACACAGAGACCAGATTCGACAAAAAACAAAGGGAACTAAAAGCTAGCGTTGATAGAGATGAAAATTGCGTTATTAATAATTACATTAATTAAATGCCCAAATTCTTAGAAACTACTAGCTTGTTCTTTAAACTTTCCTTAATATATCCATCTTTCGCTCTTTCGGACTTCCATCTGCCATGCGATTTAAGCAACCTATCAGGAATATCCTCACTAGCGGCTTGCGAAGCCCCTCCACTCCTAAAACTGTGCAAGCCATACTTTTTCTTATCTAACCCCAATTGTTCTAAAACTTCCAAAACAATTTCCCTCGCTCTTGTGTACGATATAGGTTTATTGCTCTTGCATAACTTATGTGAGTTTGAAGACTTGAAAAAACTAAGTGAACGAAAAATGAATTCATCTCTGTCTTTATCAACATCAAAACCTGCAACTTCAAAATATTTCTCCAACATATTTACAGGACAAGTAGCATTGTCTGTCCTAGCAACTATAATCAAATTTCCCTGTCTGTAGACATCAGTTTTACTTTTATCTAAAGTAATTTCAAGGTGAGAAGGGAGAAACTTAACGTGCTGGACTTGTAAATGCGAAAGCTCATCAAAACGTAAGAATCCAGCATAACTAAGCAACATTATACAACAAATTCTTAAATCTTTTAAACTGTGTTGGTTTGCGTACTCTGCGACAACCTTTTTCAAAATATCCGGTGTAATGGGTTCTTTCCTATTTACAGGTTTAGACAGAAGTTTGATGCCTCCGTCCATGATCATTTTGATCAACTGATCTTCAAAAATTCCTCTAGAAAGTAAATTCATGTCATGCTCCCATTTGACTGCGTAAAAAGTTGCGTTAAGAACCGCAGTAGAAACTCCACGCTGAATTAAGTAAGACAAGTACAAAGCTAGCGAGCAAACTGTCGTAGGTAAAAAAGGCAAATTATATCTTGAACACCAGGACTTAAACCTTTGAAAATTGGAATTGTATTGTTTCAAAGTATTGTCGCTTTTAGACGCTCTGATTATTGTAGGAAGAAAATCCGAGAATTTTGTTAAACTTGAATTCGAAAACTTATTTAGAGTATTCCAATGTGTAGCGTTAAAACGTAACTGAAATTACAAAAAAGAACATTTCTTTAAAAAAAAAAAAAAAAAAAAATTTTAAAACTATAAAGATCTGACTGTTTCACCGGAAAACTATTTTTAAGGTCAGAAAATTAAAAGACGTTCTCAAAATTATGTAATAATATGCCCAAACGTGACTTATCTCCAAGGGAAAAAAGGAACAATTTTCCACTTACAATACGTGTTATTGATTACTGTGCCCAAACGGGACTTGTTTCTGAAGAAAAAGGGGGCAAACCTCCAGTCGCAATTGATGTTAAAATTGTTATGCCCAAACGGGACTTATTAAGTCAATATAAAATATAAAATGCCCAAACGGGACTTCCTGGGTCAATACTGACTCGTGCCATAAAATATAAAATGCCCAAACGGGACTTCGCTAGACAAAACAGAGTGCCCAAACGGGACTTCCTTAAACAAACAGAGTGCCCAAACGGGCATGAATCAATCATAAAACTTCATGCATATATCTGTATGAGTAGAATTTCTACTGAAAACACATTTTCTTTCGGCACGTCCTAAACGACTAAATATTGCAATAGGCCCAAACGGGACTTGTGAACAATGAATAAAAAAGAAATGCTTACAATGCAAGCCTTCAAAAATGATGGAGAGCCTCTGCTAACTTAATTCAATCGCTCAGACTCGCGCTTACTTATCGTACATACTGAAAATCAAGGTTTAAAATCTGATCTCGAACTCAACGTCTAAAATCTATTCTCAAAACAAGAACGTTAAAAGTGAGCGGTTGAGCGGCAAAAATGCTATTTTTATCTGAACCTGCCTCAAAGAAACTGGATGGCCTAACATATTCTACTACGTCTTTAACAAAAAAGTTAAACCGGCGGTTATCCGATGACCACAAAAACGGCCAAAAACAATTTGAAGTCCATTTTGGTACCACAAGAGTACCGTGGCTCTCGCAAAGAGCCAGATGCTGAATTACTCTCGGCACTTGATTTACAGGTGGAACTATCCAACAGTTATACAAACCCCAATCAAACGCGAATGCATCGACTCCAACGGTGCCAGGACACCAAAATTTAGAGAAAAAACGAGACATTTTATGGTTGTTAACATCTGCGAACAGATCAATGTCGTATGGGCCCCAAATTGAATTAAAATAATTAAAATAGATATTACTGACTCCCCAGTCGTCGAAGTCAAAAACCTTACTGTAAAAATCCGCCACTTGGTTGTAATCTCGAGGTATCCATTCAACTTCTAATGATATTGCGTCTACAACGCAAATACCGAAGATTTTTGTTGCCAAAGAATGCAAATCACTTTTCATGCTCCCTGCTCGGATAATTCTCACGACGTTTTGATTATCTGTATAAATTTTAACGATTCGATTAGCCAAATCGCTTTTTAAAGATTTTAATGTTATTAAGACTGCGAGTAACTCTCTGAAAGTAGAACTCTGCTTGGCCTCGGTGTCGGACCACATTTTGTGTACGATTTTTGAATTTGTTTCGACGGTAAAAGCGGCGCAGGCAAAACTGCTTGCGTCAGCATAAACGATTTTATCAGGAATACGGTTTTGCGCCAAAAATTTTCTGGTGGGTAAAGACTGACAATTAAAAAACCAGAATTCGAGCTCAGACAGAGCGGCATTTGTAAGAGTAATCTTTTGGTCCCAAAACTCAGATGTTGCAATAATCATGAGCATATTTCTACTCATAATACGGCAAATATTACCGAAGCTAGGCATGAAGGAGATAATTTTTCCTGTAATACGCGCCAACTTTCTCGGAGTTAAATCTTCCAAGCTATCAAGAGTATTTGAAATGATCCCTCGGAATTTCGAAAGTTTTTCCTGTGGAATTTCCAAAGTGAGTGCAGAAAGATCCCAGGTGAAACCTAACCAAGTTAACCTGCGAGTAGGTTCCCAAATGCTTTTTTCGTGGTTCAGAAAAAGACCTGCAAGCGATAAATCCCCTCGAACTCTGTCAGCTAAGGATTTGCAAGAATGGTACGAATTTTCAAAACCCCAACCATCATCTAAATAAAGTACCATGCGATAACCAAAAGATCTCCAATATTTCACTAACGGTCTGAGCACTTTTGAAAATATATGTGCCGCTACTGATAAGCCAAATGGAAGACATTTAAATGTAAAATACCTTGTTCCTTCTGGAAAATCCCAAGAAAAGCCTAAAAATTTTCTATGATCCTCGTGAATAACAATATTATGATATGCTGATTTGAGATCGAATTTAAAACAGTAACCTGGACTTGAAATAAACTGAATAGCTTCTGGCACGCCTTCAAATTTAAATTTTCTTCTTTCTATAAATTTATTTACATGTCGTAAATCTAATATGAGCCTTTCTTTGCCGTCGGCGTTAACGGACACGGTCAAAGGATTAATAACGAAAGGGGGGTTATTCTGACAATCGATAACCACTCCTGCGTCTAATAATCTGTTGATCGCTGAAGTTACGAAGGATTTGTGTGTGATAGCCGAACTATTGTTTTTCATGATTTTTGAGGTAGGTGAATCAGAAAAGGGCATTAAATAACCATATTCTATTACATTCAGTACAAAATTACTAGCTCGTAATGTGTTTTTCCAAAACGATAAATGAGATCTTAAATTATCTACAACAAAATTATTTACCTCATTTAAATCCGCGTTCGATTTTAACTCGTTCTTAATAGATAAAATGTGAGAAAAATTATACTTAACTGCATAGTCATTTTCATCGCCTGGCTCCTGTGCTGTATCTGCTGTCCCTAAATGGTCTTGGTGGGCTGGAACGGGCTCTTCTTGGGCAGTTGTATGCCCAGTGGTTTTCGTCGTTGCAGTAATAGCATCTCCCGGAATTGCTGGTCTTTCCTCCGTAAGCGTTGCTGAAGTACTCTGAGGGGGTGTACGAGATACCGGGCGATTTGCTGTCTGAACCCTGGCCTGTGTGTTTAGGTGCCGATCTTCCAAATGATGCGCTAGAGTCACGAAAAAGATGAGACGTATTCGGCTTCTCTGCTGTACTTGGTCCGGCGCTGTAAGGTGCGTATTTCTGCCTCTGCTTTTCTCTCCTCTTCATTTTTGCCCGATATTCTGCCTGTCGAAGCTTTACAGCATCGTCGCTGCCGTCCGTTAGGGGATCGTCGGTGTACTCTTCTACAACGTCCCAACCGTATTTATCTGCGATGCGCAGAAGTTTGTTGCGCTCTTTAAGTGCGGTGCTGCATTTCTCTAGTGCATCCACTGCACAAGCATGAGATCCCCTCCTGATAAAGTCGATCACCTTTGAAACCTCTTCGAGACGTGCGGAGTTAAAATCAAACTGCTTGGCGTTTGCCTCGTAACGGAAAGTTGGTGTCACCTTTGGAGTTGAAACTACTGTGTCGGCTGGCTGGAGCCTAATACGAACTTCCATCTCGGAAAAAATGTCATCTTTCTGCTTTTGTAAAGCGTCATCTAGCTTTTGGGTGAATAACGCTAAAGCATCCTCCGGCGAAAAATCAGGAGACCCGCGTGACGACGGTGGTGGCTGACTCCTATGTGCGGATGAGCTGTTTCCTTCTTCGCTCATGTTTAAAACTTGCTGAAATCGCTCAAATTAAATCGTAGTGTTCTGGTTGTGTGGAAAACCTCGACAAACTGAAATTCTCTGGTGCGAAACCTTATATACTGACTCAAGGGGTCAAAGCATGCTGAACTTTTTCGGCGGCAAAATCTGGACAGACAAAAGTACGTTTTCATTGTATGAATGAACAAAAGCTTTATAAAAGAAATGGAAAACTTTATAACCAAAAGAAATAAATTTATATGAAGAAAAAAAAAAAATAATTAAAAAAATATTTTATGTTCAGATTTTTTACAGTGAATTTAACTGAATTAAGTTGACAATATTTCTTTGGGCTTTTTTTTTGTTTTTTTATGTTTTTCAGTCTAAACTTTTAAGATAAATGAGCTTGCAAAATATTTATTTTATTATTTTTTTTTAAGATGTTGTGTAGTTTTTTTTTCACAAATTTATTATCATTTACAATTTTTTTTTTAAAGGACAATTAATTTCTAGCTAATGTTCCTGGATTATTTTATTTTTTATTAAATTTTATTATTTTGTGGCTTGAATTTAAATTACAAGTGAAAGACATATGTAATGGGTTTATATTTCAGTGGCATGTTCCTGATTAGAGTTGGCCCCATCCTGTCTGATAGAACAATAGAGATATCAGGAAGCCACCATTGGAAGATGGACCTGTCAAATGCCACTGGATATACCTTTCATAATGTTGTAGGTATTTAAACCTCATATGCAAGAACTAAAGTTTTATATTGTATTGCTCTTCTATAATGACATGTTCTTTATAAAGAAACAGAAAAAAAATCTGAATAACCAAAAGGTATGATTGTCTTCTGTTTGTTACAAATATATAATCAGAAGTCCAATGGAGTTCTAATATAATATATTTCTCTGTAAATTGCGACTTTTGGAGAAAATTTAAAATTAAAGTTAGGATCAAATTTAATATTATCTTTATTTGTGAAAATGCACTTAAAGGACAAATACCATGAATGTCATTTCCTGTTTTTAAAAATACTTAATGGTTAGGCAAGCAACATGTAAGAGTGTAAGATGTTATTTCTTGTAACTTAGAAACCGGTTCCTTGTCAGTTTGCTTTTTACTTTTGCCATAAGCCCCATAATGCTGCAGAATATCCTAAAGAGCAAAAAATTATTTTCAATAACATTTGACCAATAAACAGTGACTGATCCACAGGGTTTTATATATACCATGTTTAATATTTGCAAAAAAAATACTTTTACTGTATGGATCAAGCCACTAAACAGGCTCTTTGTGTATTTGCATGACTAAGTATTTATATTGCAAATGCAAAGCTTATGCTATTATTATGTGGATTTTTTTTGTTAATTCAGATTGATCTATAACCATATTTTCCTTTGTTTCAGCTATTGCCATGCCAAATCACTGTTGTGTGCCCCAGTGCAATAACCGGTCAAACCTAGCAAGATGCCAGGGCTTATCATTCCATAGATTTCCTAAAATTGAAGAAATTAAAAAGCAATGGATACACAATATCCGTAGAGACCCTGGTCCAAATTTCAGAATTACACCATCAACCACTGTTTGCTCATCACATTTTACACCATCAGATTATAACGTTTGTCCTTCACAAGGTAAATTTCAACGACTCAAATCTCATGCAGTTCCAACAGTTTTTGCATGGAAACCACTAAAGGAGCCACGTAAGAAACTAATTCGTACATCAAAACCAGCACAACCTGATATACAACTGGTTCTTCCCGAGAAAAAACCAGTCATTGAAGCAACTGACCACGATTATACAGCCACTACCATCTTATCAAATGAGAGCAATGTAAGCATCATCAGCTTAGAATCTATACCCTCACCATCTAAGGACATCCTGCACCAACAAAATTTAACACTTTTAGAACTTCGACATTGCGAAAAGTTTTGCTTGACTCGTTTTGCAGACTCAGACCCAGCAATTAAGTATTATACCGGATTTCCCTCCTACAAACATTTATCAGCATTTTACCAATTCCTTCAACCAGAATGCAATTTTCTGTATTATGTAGGTACCGACAATACATCGGACGGCATTTCTTATGAACTGTTAAACAAAAGAGGACCCAGTAGATCATTGTCACCAATGGAAGAGTTGTTCATCACCTTAGTACGACTGCGTAAAGGCCTACCAGAACGTCTACTTGCTGATCTCTACAATTTGTCGGAGGGACATATATCAAAAATAGTCAACACATGGATATTGTTCCTTGCTAATAGACTCAAGTTTTTACCTATCTGGCCAAGCATGGACCATGTCAAGACCTTCTTGCCAAATGAGTTCAAAGAACATTTTTCATCTACTCGTGTTATTGTGGATTGCACAGAAATATTCATTGAACAACCATCTGCATCGAACTCTCAGAGAGAGACATTTTCTTCTTATAAACACAGGAACACCGCCAAAGGACTGTTAGGTATTGCACCATCAGGACAAATAACCTTTATATCAAGACTTTATGCTGGCCGTTGTTCTGACAAGAAGATTATTCGTCATTGTGGGTTATTAGACATGCTAGAAGATGGAGACCATATGATGGCAGACCGTGGGTTTGACATAGAAGATGATTTGCACCAAAGGGGAGCCGCATTGACCATGCCCCCATTTCTAAGTGGACAAGACCAGTTCACAGAGGACCAACTAAAGACAACCCGTTCTGTAGCTGCAGTCCGTGTACATGTTGAGAGAGCAGTACGAAAAGTAAAAGAATTCGAGTTATTAAAAAACATTGTTCCTATCTCATTGTGTCCCATGCTAGAGCACATTTGGTTTGTGTGTAACCATTTGGCTAACTTCACTGGTGCATTGTTAAAGCAGTAAGAAAACATGCAGACAACAAATTCTGTATTGTGAATTGACATAAATGAGACTAAAAGACCCAAACATATAGTGTATACTTTAATAAATCATGTGGTAGATTGTACAAACATTTGTAAATTTAATTCACAAGTATGACTAACTTGTATATCATGATTGTCACCATGAATAATCAACCAATAAATCACTGATTAATCAAACTTCTATTTATTTTCATTAGTGAAGGTTATTAAGAATCATACAGTTTCATTAGAATATTACATCAAAGTTTGTTTAACAGTGACATACATACTTTTCTGAAATAAGAATGCAAATGCTTTTCAGAATTTGACTCCAAACAAAGAGCTTTAACCATGAAATAAAAGAAAATTAATCAAATCTGCATGAATCTTGGACAAATATGAGACAATATTTATACATCAGTGTACATGTTAAATACTAAGTTCACATAGAAAATTGGTTCTGTGCACACAAAAAAAAACAACCATTAAATATTGCAACTGCAACAAACATAAAATGCAACATCTATATTTCATAAGAATAACATACATTCATAATCAACAGAGATGTAGTATTATTTTGTAATAATTGAAAACAACATAAAATGCATCATCTATATTTCATAAAAATAACCTACATTCATAATCAACAGAGAAATTACAACTGTTCCTTAAAGTGTGGAAGCAGTTTTTTAAACCATATATTACTTAGCTTTGGTACAATATTTTGATCAAAAAAAGCTTTGTCCTTTATAATAGACAAAACAACCATGTCTTCTGGAGGCACAAACACAACCAACTTACATTCATTTATACCAGTAATATTTAGCTGTCCCTGAATTTGATAATGGTAGTCATGATCTTTTTTTAAGATAATTTGTCCATTTACTGACTGTAGAAAGAATGATGTTTTTGAAAGCTGAGTCTTGATTGATTCTTTGCGGCGGTACAGAGAATGGGGACATTTCACTTCGATCAGTTTCAACTCATTGTCTTCCTTAATGATAAGATCTGGTGAGGCACCAAGAAACGGAATACTGGGGTTTACCACTAATCCTGACGGAGAGTTCAAACATGGGTATTTAGAACAATACTTGGCCAATGCTACACCTTCATACAACTGCCCATGTTGCACACTTGCAGATGTAAAGTGTGTTTTCTTCTGCTTAAAGGTTGAAATAGGGTTTGTGGTAGGTCTTAGCTTACAGAAGGTTCCAAATGTGGATGCAGTTATTCTGTAGGCTCTTTGCTCAAACCAAAAAGAGTTCTTGCTTTGCATGCGTGTTCTTTTTTCAATCTGGACACTTCTTTGGTTATCACAGGCAATAAGAGTATTATACAGTCTTGATTCGTCATCTGACATAGCATTCACGAAAGAAGTGGTTTCAAACACATTGGCAAACTCTTTCATGACATCAAACAATTCTAGTTGTAATTCTGTGAGTATTTGTTGTTTTGGTATAGTTGGTGTACACGAGTTGGCACAAATGGTATCAATTACTGGCAGAGATACACCATGAGTATTGTAAATGTTCACCATGCGTTCAATTTGTGAGGTGGCTAGTGTTCTGGCAAAGTCCGGCACCGGGTTGTGATGTATTACTGAGCAACTTAAGTCCCTTTTTACCACTTTTGTAGGGTCATGTCTCACAAACTTGATGTCGGAAAATAAAAGCGGATCATCGGACAACGGTTTCTTTACATGCCAGGTCTGAAGTTTTGAGGTGCAAGTTTTTATGGCCGGAATTTTGTTGAGGCCTTGTCGGCTAAGATCTATGATGTAATATAACACTGCAACTATATGTTTGCACTGACCATCAATACCAGCGGGGCATGAGCAGGTTGCCCATTTTAACGTTGTGCCATTGTCTTTTAAACATATGTATACTATGTATTGTTTGTCACTTTTCATAGATGGCATACACTGTGATTTAAAAAAGGTGTAATGACCTGATGTATTTGAACTGAGATTTAAAACTTTTTCCTCTCTGTATAAATTATACCCTTCTACTTTGTGGCGTTTAGTATTAACGTTGGTTGAAATAACGGATTCTTCAATGTCCTCAACAGGAAATTCATCAGTCCATCCATCTTTAGGAGCAACTCTACCTTGGAAACCAAGAAGACCTAAAATGACAATGAAATAATATAAATATTTTCGACAGAAAACTTTGCACCTTCAACTCAATATTTAAAATCAACTAACATATAATTTTTTTTATTTTTCTAATTATAGCGGATGACATTTGGTACCCTTAAGTAGGTCATGGCATCCTTTTTAACCTAATTTGATATATTACAACCCTACCTTACTTTAAAATTTAAAAGCGACCCCCTTTTGATCCCTTAAGTAGGTCAAGGTGACCTTTTTGATCTACATTTTTAGATTTTGTTAATGTACTTTTCATTATGAGTAATTTGATATATTACAACCCTACCTTACTTTAAAATTTAAAATTGACCCCCTTTTGATCCCTTAAGTAGGTCACGGTGACCTTTTTGATCTACATTTTCACATTGTGTTAATGTACTTTTCATTATGAGTAATTTGATATATTACAACCCTACCTTACCTTTTTTCCTTCTCCCTGATCAAAATATTTTTTTTCTTCAAAGTTGGGAATCAGAATATTTTTTTAGAAAAAAACCATAACCCCCCCCCCCCCCCCCCCCCCCCCCCCTTCACAGTTAAATGGTTGCTCCCTTACAGTTTCTTCAATGTTTACCTTTTTTACTCAGCATTGGGTTCTGTGACATGATATCAATACACCCAGGACACTTCCAAGAACCAATAGTTTCAGCTTCGGTGTCATCTAATCCAACACAGGTTGGATGAAACCACTCTTCGCAAAACTCGCACATCAGCATCATCTTGTTTTCATCATTTGGTTGACGGCAAGTGCAATAAAGTCTGGTGCTGACATCATCATTGACTTTGCGTTTCTTTGACATATCTGTAATAATATTGCACTAATTAATATATCCTGCAAGGTCAACTTGCTTCTGACAATATATGTACATTTTGTAAATATATTTATACTGAACTGTTATTTATGCAAGAAATCTTGTTTACTGTACTCTGAAGAAATACAATTTTGTAATCGCAATATTAAATTCTATCAATTTCTCTCCAGAAAATACATTTTAAATAAATTAAGGAATTATAGCTGAAGAAATTTTTTTTTTACTAGTGTGGTGTACAAATTTGAAAAGATACCAATCAGCCTTTATAATACCATTTATCAATATATGTTTACCAGGAGTGTTTTCGTTTTGAGTGAATACTTTTGCAAAGGGTATACAGTCTGCTTTAACGTTTAAAGGAATCGTTTACAAAAATGTAATGCAAACAATGAACTACATGTATCTTTATTTAAAAAAATATATACTGAAATGAGAAAATGAACTGTATTTGTCTTCCCCACAATTTAAAATAAGACGGATATTGACAAAACTAACAATAAGCATAAGAAGTGAGCATAATTTGGATGTTTAAGGTTGATATAAAATTTCTTGTCATCAAAGGACAAATTTATTTTATTATATGTGCATATAAGAACAAACCAAGACAAAGACTCCCTAGATTTTGTTCAAATGAAAACAATGACCTCTCAGAAGTGATAAAAAAAACATTTATATTTTAAATTAGCATGTGGATGTTCTTTTAAAACAGTCTGTAGAACTGAGGTCGAGTGACTCTTAACATGTTACTTTGAGGTTTATAAATATTCTTATCTTAACCATGCTTATTTTTAAAAACAAGGTATTTTTTTAAACCGGAATTTTTAAAACTAGAATATTAAGTGATAATATATATATTAAAGTAACCCAACCACACATGCAGGGCTAAGAGGGTGAGTTTTGTATTTACTTCTGTATTAACAATTTCATACCCTAAGCCATGTGCGCATTTAACTAACCCTACTTAGTTTTTATGACAGAAAAGGTTTCTATAATATTAAATAGGCATTTAGTAGAACTGAGGTCGAGTGACTCTTAACATGTTACTTTGAGGTTTATAAATATTCTTATCTTAACCATGCTTAATTTTAAAAACGAGGTATTTTTTTTTAAACTGGAATTTTTAAAACTAGAATATTTAGTGATATTATATTAAAGTAACCCAACCACACATGCAGGGCTAAGAGGGTTAGTTTTGTATTTACTTCTGTATTAACAATTTCATACTCTAAGCCATGTGCGCATTTAACTAACCTTACTTAGTTTTTATGACAGAAAACTTTTTAACTTTTAAACATGTTTAGTATTAAAATTTATTCCAATTTGAATTAATACCCTTAGTAAACGGTTATCCTGTAAAAATCAAAGGTTTCTATATTTTAAATAGGCATTTACTTTTTAGCTCACCTGGACCAAAGGTCCATGTGAGCTTTTACCATCACTTGGCGTCCGTCGTCGTCGTCGTCGTCGTCGTCGTCGTCGTCTGTCGTCGTCGTCTGTTAACAATTTTTCAAACGTTAACTTGTCCGACACCATAAGTCCAATTGCAACCAAACTTGGTACATTTGTTTAGTGGCATTATGTGTACAAAAATATCGTTCGGATTTTTGATTCGTAAAAAAACATGGCCGCCATGGCTAAAAATAGAACATAGGGGTAAATTGCAGTTTTTTGCAAATAACTCAAAAACCATAACAGATATCAAAATTCTGGCATAGGGTAAAAGTGTTCAGCACCTCAAGATCTACCTGCCCTGAAATTTTGAAGAAGATCCAACAACCCATGTAGGAGTTATTGCCCTTTTTCTGCATTTTTTCCAAATTTTGCACTTATTAAGCTCAATATCTTGGATACTATAAAGGAAATTTGAAAAATTTAAATTTCGTATTGTTAGGCACACAAAGATCTACAAAATTTGTAACAGGATCGAAGTTGTAGGTTCATTCCTTTTAGGAGTTATTCCCCTTAGATCATCAAAATTGACCATTTTTGCAGTCTTTATTCATTGTAATAAAATCGTTAACTCCTCTTACACCATAAGTTTAATTGCAACCAAACTTAGTGTAGTTGTTCCTTGGCATGAGTACTACTAAACTATCGTTTGGATTTTTGATTTGTAAAAAAACATGGCTGCCATGGCTAAAAATAGAACATAGGGGTAAATTGCAGTTTTTTGCAAATAACTCAAAAATGGTGACAGATATCAAAATTCTGATGGGAAGCTAAAGTGTTCAACACCTCAAGATCTACCTGCTTTGAAATTTTGAAGAAGATGTAACCACCCATGTAGGAGTTATTGCCCTTTTTCTTGATTTTTTTTTGAAATTTGTACTTATTAAGTTGTTGTCAATAGAGAAAAGCTGTTGTTTGCTTAAACAATCAGCTCATTGAGCTCTACAAAAGTCTGAATTGGGTCGAAGTGTTCAGATGATCCATTATAGGGGTAATAGCTCATGAAAGACTCCCTTAAAGCTTAAGGACCAGGTGAGCGATTCAGGCTCCTGGGAGCCTCTTGTTTACTAGATCAAGGTTATATATAACCTACTCGACTTAATAAATTATAAAAACAGCTGTTTAAAAAAAGTTGTTACCTTATTTGTATGCTATCTATCTTCAACAAATTTTCAAGAGAATAAATCTTATGTGTGCACCTCACTTTGGTCTTAGTAGATTTGAAGTTAATGTGTCTGTGAAATTACTCAAAAAAGGTTGTTGTGTGGCTTCTAAAAACATGCTTTTATATTCTTTTGTATTGGACATTGATTAATTAAATATACTTCCTTTGAACCTGATGAGCTTATTAGTGCATCAATTAATTATTGGCTAACTTCAAAAGAATTTTTCCTTTGTAAATAATTAGCTTCATTTGAAAGTCAATCATATGTCACTTCCTCATTAAAGCATTTTTTTTTAAATTCTGAAATAATTAAGTATTTGTTAATAAGAATAAGATGTGTATTTGATAGAGTAACATGGATAAACATATATTTTTTACAAGATCATTTGATAATAATTATAAGTATGTAAAAATGTTTTATCTGATCTATTTTCCCCATAATTGCAATATTTTCCTCTCAGGGTTTTTTTTTTTTATTTACTTTTTTTTCAGGTGTGTGTTTGTGTCTAATTATCATGTTTTTTATCTCTGTCTTCATTTCTTGTCACTGCTGTCTCAAGCATAAACATCAGCACGTCAACGCGTGTCAAAAATCAGTGTACCGTGTGTGTATTCTAACGACTAATAAACAACTTTACCTGTAAGATAATTGGAAGATTGGCCCGTGTGTACATAGCAGGAGGTCTGAGGCACATCCTGCTTACGTGTATTGTAACTGTCATTCACCTGGGACACCTGTACGAGGGTTGTTTTAGAGTCATTATTACACAAGTTCCTATGGACAATGTTGTCATTAGCCGCTTTATATTATCTCCCCTGATTTTGGCCGCTAGGGGCGCTTAACTCACAATCGGTCTACGGATATTTAGATGTGCATGTGTTTTTGATATTTTGATAAATCAATTGACGACTTGTAAACCGGTATCTATACATATGAAGTTCGTCACAGTTAGGATATGTAGATGTGGATATGTTCTTCATTTTTTTATTAATAAATTTTTGACGGTTTACCCAGGTAAAATATGGACTTAGCCATTTTTTCTTAAGACTAGATGGAAGAAATTTTGTCATCACTCTATATCATGCATCGTACTTCCGATTTAGATGAAACTTGCAGGATTACTTAATAAGGTGAGTAGATGTGCATATTTTCTTGACTTTGGGATAAATCATTTTTAAGGGTTTACGGGGTAAATTTTGGACTTAGCAATTTTGCCGTAAGACTACAAGAAAGACATTTTATCATCACTCTATCTTATGCATCATAATTCGGACTTGGATGAAACGTGGCAGTAATACTTGTTAGTGTAAAGACGTAGGGGAATCAGATTGTCAGATGGCAAACATTCACAGAAACTCAAAAGTAAAACAAATAAATATTTTACTAAAATAAACACAAAATGAACAAAAAATGCAAAGTAAATGTCAAACAAAAGACAACGTATGAACAATAAGTGAAAATGAACGAAAAAATGTCAAATGAATAAACAAAAAAAACTCACAGAAATAAAGTAATCAAACACAATGAAAAATAATGCAATAATGGAAAATAAAACTAATGGTGAACTTAAGAATTAAAATAAATCAGTAATGTTCATGACTACACCTCACACACTGACGGTCAAGATCTGGTAATAAATTTTAATTAACTTCAAATAAATTTCACCATATTGAAGCATTTTAGACGGACACACTCCACTGTAATCGACTGGAAAATAACACCCTTTAATGACTTCTGATCAATAAACGGACTACAGAAACGTTGTCACAACACTACTGAAATTCCAATAATTGACCGGTATAAGCCACATCAAAGAAAGCTAATCGTTGTTATCCAATGCTTTTAGTATTTCGGCGCACCATACAAAACCACAGTGAAGAAAGCTAGTCGTTCATTTTTATCGCAAATACATTTAGTATTCCAGTATACCATATACATACATTCAACCATGAAGCCACGTTGAAAAAAAGCTAATGATATTGGTATTCCGACACACCATACAAATTACTTCCGACATGTCACCATACAGGATGTGTCACCAATCGGACTACAACCATAAGCTGCATTTCTATGTTGACAAATAGAAATTATTTAAATTCAGGAACAGTAAAATGACCCCTGAAATAAATAAAAGAACCTCGAATTTACCAAACTATTCAATTTATAAATATTTAATAAATTTACAACGACACGCCAATTTTGAAACGGGTGCACTCGACTGAATATATACTGTAATAATTACAAAACTTAAACGTCGAAAGTAAACCAAAAGTTTCCTTACCTGAGCTATACAGCAGTATATTTTGTGTGAAACCCCATGTCCTGTGCTGACAATTCTGAGTTCACAAACCTTATACGTCTGATACTCTTGCCGTCCTGTGGCGTAGTGATATCAAACCTTTAAACAGTACATACCTGTTTACCTGACCAAAATACGTGCAGTCCGCCTGCCGCGAAAAACAAGTGGGTTACATTAAGGATATTTTTAATACGTACCTTATTGAATTCAGAATTCGGGAATAGAAAAATAAAAGAAGTGGAAATAAATTATCTATACATATGAAGTTCGTCACAGTTAGGATATGTAGATGTGGATATGTTCTTCATTTTTTTATTAATAAATTTTTGACGGTTTACCAGGGTAAAATATGGACTAAGCCATTTTGCCTTAAGACTAGATGGAAGAAAGTTTGTCATCATTCTATCTCATGCACCGTACTTCCGATTCGGATGAAACTTGGTAGGATTACTTATTAGGGTAAGTAGATGTGCATATGTTCTTGACATTGCGATAAATCAATTGTTAATGGCTTACCAGGGTAGATTATGGACTTAGCCATTTTGCCTTAGGACTACAAGGAAGACATTTTGTCATCACTCCATCTTATGCATTACTTTCGAAATGGATGAAACTTGGCAGGAATACTGGTTAGGGTATGCAGATGTGCATGTGTTCTTGACTTTATGATTAAATAATTTTTGTAGGGTTGACCGGGGTAAATAATGGACTTAAGCCATTTGCTTTAGGACAAGATGGAATACATTTTGTCATTACTCTAACTCGTTCATCCTACTTCAGTTTTTGGATGAAACTTGGCAGGAATACTTGTTAGCGTATGCAGATATGCATGTATTCTGGTCTTTGTGAAAAATCAAATTCTGAGGGTTGACCAGTGTAACATATGAACTTAGCCATTTTGCCTTAGGACAGGATGAAAGAAATTAATATTCATGCTTAGAGAGGAATATTGACACCTCTGTCTTTCTGACTCATTATGAAATCCAGTTAATTGTATATTTGAAATCAGGTTTGTAATACAAATATTTTATGTTCCCTCCTGATAAATTGCGGGCGGGCGGAGACGTTTTTGTGTGCGAAAACAAACATTAATTCAAACTTTCTTTTTATGATTACTTCCTAGTCTGTAGAGCTAATCCGGCTTATAATATGGTGAATGTGGGAAAATATCTTATGTAATTTATTACTCCACCTATATCTTTGAACCCAAAATATATTAAATATGTGTATTGACATACTTTAGATAAGCATGAAAGAGTATTTCAAGATTTTATTTCAGATTTTCCTTATTGTGGAATTGAATTATATTTTACCAAAATTGTCTATAGATTGTACACATTTTTCGTAATAATCCGAACCTAGACCATGGACATATTAATATATGCCCGAATAAGTGTGTCCTTTTAAGAAATATTGTGGAACTTAGTCATTTCTTACAAAAAATGTTTATGGAGAACATTTTTGTGTAATGAACGTTTTATAAACATTTAAACCCGCTCTAGAGAACTCTGCAGAATGTTAAATGATGAAAAGTGGGTTTTCTAGTTTATTGCAGGTATTTTGTATATTTTATATGTATAAATTACTCCTGTTAAATATATACAAATATATAGCAAGTCACATTAATTGCGTTACTGGTCAGCGGTAAGTGGTGAATAATGAATGTATTCCTTTGATGAAATTGTTTAAAATTGAGAATTTGATCTACTTTTTAGCTCACCTAGGTTCAGGTGAGCTATTGCTATCACTTTGCGTCCGTCGTTAGTCCATCCGTTCACATTTCACATTTGGAACTTCTTCTGGAGAACCGCTGAATGGATTGAAACTAAACATAGCATGAATGTTTCTTAGGAGATGCTGACCAAGAGATCTTACTTTTATGCCGATCCATCGTCCAAGATGGCGCCAGTGGGGGACGCGTTTAACATAGGACCCTATGGGGAATACGTACAAAAATCTTCTAGGGAACCACTAAATGGATTGAAACCAAACATGGCATGAATGTTCCTTATGAGGTGCTTACCAAGTGTTGTTAATTTGGTTCTGATCTGTCATCCAATATGGCCGCCAGCGGGGGGCTGAGTTTAACATAGAACCCTATTGGAAATACATACAAAAATCTTCAAGAGAACCGCTGAATGGATTAAAACGAAACATGACGTGAATGTTCCTTATGAGGTGCTGACCAAGTGTTATGATTCGTCAGCCAAGATGGTCGCCAGTGGGGGACTCAGTTTAACATAGGACCCTATGGGAAATACGTACAAACATCTTCTTCTAGAGAACCACTAAATGGATTGAAATCAAACATATCATGAATGTTCCTTATGATGTGCTGACCAAGTGTTGTTACTTTGATGCCGATCTGTTATCCAAGATGGTCGTCATCGGAGGACTTAGTTTAACATAGACCCCATGGGAAATACATGTACAAAAATCTTCTTCTAGAGAATCACTGAATGGATTGAAACCAAACATAGCATGGATGTTAATTTCAAGGTCCTTTAGCAATTAACAAATGGAAATATCAGGTGAGCGATACAGGCTCCTGGGAGCATCTGGTTATTTATTGGTTTGTCATTCTTGTCTGTTCTTGGGACGGCAAATTGTCAATAATTCTTAATATATTAATTTGAAAGTGTAAAAGGAAAATCAAAATACTTATACATGTACAGCTTTATAAATGTCAAAAGAACAAACCTCCAAGTAGATAAAAATAAATTAGTCTCCCGAGAACCTGTGTCGCAATCATGGATTTAATACAATTCATGACAAACTAAACCTTCGACTCAATTTGCAAATGGTTTTCGATAATGAATCTTTGTAGTAGATAACTCCTACAAAATAATACTTCTAAAACAGTTCAGATTTATATATAAAAATAAACACTGTACTGTTTCGTCTCAATTGAGAGAGAGAGATATATATATATGTCTGAAGCAAAATTCAATGTTTTAATACACTATTGTTTAAATATTGAACGTTAATGAAATAAAAACAATTCATCATTTGAATCGTATCTTGCAGAGGTTCTAGATGCAGTAATTCTTCATGCCAATAATGACTACGAGGAAGCCAAAGAGTGTAAACGTCTTCTGCGCTCAAACATACAGAACATACAGATAGATCTCGTAGAAGAACTCAGTTTACCTGGAGGGTCCATTTTAAATGTTCTTACGTGTCTGTTTAATAGACACAGATTAATAATTGTTTACATCACTGAAAACTTTAATAGAGATGGAGTGATTGTTCATGGCAAACACATATCATTGATTCAGGCACTAACTGATACTCAGAAAAATGATCGTGTGGTTCCAATGTTAGTTGGTACAACAGAAATTTGTGACGATTTGATCCCAATTACTCCTGTTAAATATATACCTAACGGTACCTCTTTTGAAGTTGACCGATTTGTCAAAAAAATGGAACAACTGTTTAAGCACTGGAAAAAAAGGATTCCAGGAAACAATCACTGAAAATGGGAAACCTGATTTTAGTTCTAATTACGATTTTTGTGGCTTAGTAATAATCAAAGGAAGAAAGATATTTAGTACCTAGCTAGTGTTTTGCCGAAAGACACTAACATTACCGAAACCAGATATTATACAAACTTGTATCTTTTGCTTCGGTCTGTCTAGATCCAATATTTGACATAGAATTTTCTACAAAGATTTCAATCTGGAATTCTATTTTTTAGTGTCACAATATATGGTTTAGTTAATTAAACCAATTATATATTATATGCAGTATAATGACTGAGCTTTATACATGAACATTATATTTACGCTGGAATCACCATTTCATTTTCATGAACAAAATAAAAGAAAAACATATTGAAGGTATACCTCTACCATCAGCCAGAAATCATTTACTTTATAGGCAATCTTTGCAGGATTTGAAAAATTAATGATAATTTTCATACGTCACTAACAGTTTAAAACGGCATCAGAAAATAAAACTCAAGGTTTTAGTTTTTAATTTACAGTTACAGAACTGATCTGCTTTTTTGGTTTGTTTGCAAAGTATTTGTTCAATCCTATTAATGATAACAGACTGGAAATTATTGAACTGATTCATCACTAGTTTAATTATTTTGGTTAAATATGTAGAATAATCTCACTTAAGTCAGGGTTTCAGTTGACATTAGGTATAAAATGCACGGAAATGTAACACCGGTTTATCACAAACTTTACACACATTTAATGTGCCTATTCGTACATATTAGAGACTAATATTGTATAACTTCAGTTTTCTGTACATAGGTCAAATACAATATGAATCTTACATTTGTTAAATACATATATGAGGATTTTGTTATCGCGCTGGACAATCAACCTTGATATTAGATTTAGTTGTTAAAATTTGTTGTATTGTTGTAAAGTATTTTTTAAATAAATTTTTATTCTAAGACTTGTATATCATTTGTTTCTTTATCATGTTTATACACAATTTCCTTTTTTCCTTTTACAATATAATATAACTTTATAAATGCAAAACACAATCCCATTAGGGATATGAGCATACAGTGTACAAAATACAATATAACACACAAATATGACAATAAAGAAGATATCCAAACAGTGAATTGTTATGATAATCCTCTCTCCTCAGTTCTAATGACTGTTTTATAAAGGATGTAACTGTTTTAATATCACTCGGTGTTGACGGATTCAGAAGTCTTTTAAGTTTCTCAACGTTATTAAAATTATTAAACTATTTTCTACTGTATTAAAATAATGGAACAATTTCGCACGTACATCCTGGGTTAAATCGCAGGACAGAAAGAAATGAAATTCGTCATCAATTTTATTTTTACAATAAATATACAGTCTTTCTTCTCTTGATATTTTTTTTGTATCTGCCGATTTCTATTAGTAGTGTATGATGACTGATCCTATATTTTTCGAACAATTTGCGTACCTCAAAATTTGGATGATTAAGATAATATTCTGTTTCAGACTGATCTAGTTTTATAAATTTATATAAATATATCTTGTTATTTTCTTGAAAATTTTCATTTTATCTGTTAATATCTTTTTATAATACGCATCATTTTCTTTTTTAAGGTGGTACCTAACACTACAGGGAGATAACTCTGTAAAATCAGCTAAACGTTTTAATAACGTTGTGTTGTTCAGGGAATATTAAGCTTTTCAATGATCAATATTAGTGTTTGTCAAACTGCTATACAATCAGTGTAATTTTTCTGATGAATTGGTTGGTTCAAATGTTTTGAAATTTTAAAATGTTTGTCAATGGGTCAAAGTAAATACTTTGTCAAAATTTTATGAAAATTAAACGAGCCAAATTAATTTTAGTGAAAGTGTTGGGTACCACCTTAAGTAAAGTTTTTAGTTTAGTATTTTTAACAATTTAGCATTATCACACGATTCAGTGACTTTTAAATCAATGCCTATATCTAAAGAGAGATTCATTGCATAAGTAAACCAAGTACAAAAATGTATAGATGCCTTCGGAGTCAAAAATTTTACTCAGTGTGAAGGCATCTTTTCATAATACAATCTAGAAAGATATTTCATAGCTTGCACTGCAAACATTTTTCTAATGGTTCTCTTTCCATCTCTGACCTTACGGCTATCTTGGCGGAATTTCCTTTTGTCCCAAGTGTATTTCTACAAAAATGAAGATTAATTTTTTTTCAAAAGGTGTTTTATTAAAAAACGTTAGTACATTTACTCGAGACTTGGATTTTTTGCTTAATTCTCTCTTTAGCTCTATAGTATTTTGAATATAAATCCATATAAGATACATGTTTTTTCGGAATTATAGGTTAATATGGGTTTTATCATTGTGTCAAAAAGATTACAGACCACTTTTATGGGTATATGAGTAAAGGATGATGTATATGATTTTACAGAGAAGAGTACTTTTCTAGCTTTTTTATATATACTCTTTACTATATTTCCGAGAAACTTGTACTCTTTTAAATTTTCTATAGTTTCATTTTTATATGTTTCTATACTTTTTGGAATTTTATGACAATTATTTTGAAATAAAATATCATAGATCTTGTTTTATTTTTATTTACAGTCAACTGCCAATTATCACAGTAATTATTCAAATTATTGAGGCTATTCTGGAGTCCTATTTTAGTTTCAGAGAGAATGATTAGACCATCAGCAAATAACAAACTACTAACAATGTGTTTTGATAGTCTTGGCGTAGCACAGTCTTCTCTATCAAACATGTCAAATAGATTACTCAGGTCATTAATAAATATGTTAAATAATGTGGGTCTATTAGACGAACAACCTTATTAAATTGTGCATTGAGCATATTAAACATGTGTTTGCCTAAACCAATTTTTAATAATAATTTGTACAGAAGACTCTTTCTCCAAAGTGAATCAAAAGCCTTTTTAAAGTCAACAACAATCACACTCTCTTGTTAAATAGAACATCAACATTTTGTTATTTTAAGCAATGATAGTAGGTTTTTTTGTTTTTTTTTTTGTTTATGAAGAAATAACATCAATTATTTTTGTACACACTGTGTAACCTGCGAAGCGTGTTACACATAAGTGTGTATAACAACATTGATGTTACTTTGAATAAACAAAACAAATTCGATCATTGCTTATAATTTTACTCAAAGCATTGTTGAAATACTTAAAATCAACCGTTAAAACCAAATCAATGAGCGTGATGTCATGACAACGTGAAAATTTGTTTATTGGAAAATAACATCAATAATTTCAGCCAATCAAAGGACGCCTTACAAACCAATTAAATTAAAATAAAGATGTTGATTTAATGAGAAACGGGACTATTGCAAAATTTCATCTAAACACAAACAAATTATTTTGACAAGTAGAATATTTTTAGATAAAAACGACTGACATAACGAGGCACAACTGTATTTAAAAATCGCAATAACATCAATCTGTCAGTTATATATTGGTCCAGGTTAGATTTTAAAAATGTAAATAAAAATAGGAACTTTCAAAATGAAACAAATATGTACGATAGAAATAAATACCAGTAATGTGTTGTACAATGCAACATGGAATATGACACACAGAATAGTCAATCGGATCTTCTAATACGTTTTTTAAAAATATTTTTTCTATTGTCAAATTAACTGATAAGATATCATAGGAACAAGGTAAGCCCTCTTTCCACTCTTAAAATACACAACTAACTTAATTTGAACTGTTGATATATATACAAAAATAAGAAAGGAAATATTATATTTTTATAAGAACTCTGACGAAAGTGTGTCATGGAAATCCAGCATTGTTTTACTTTTATGTATCAAACTTTCTTAAAATTATCTGAGGAGAAAATGATTTGCAATATCACATCACATATATGCAGGATGCTGTTCTAATATAAGTTTAGGCAAGAAATATAGTTTGAGAAAATGTACGCGAGAAGTTGTGAAACAAAGAATTCATGCAAAGTGTAGTAAAATTAAAGAATAATCGTGTTGTATTTGATGTGGTTCTTGCGTAAAACGTATATTTTACTGTCGCAAATTTAGTTTACCTGGCAACTCTTTGCGGAGCCAGTTAAACGGATATTTGCTACGGTAAAATCGAGTTTTACGCATGCACATCAAATACAACACGTTTATTCCAATTTTAATGTAATCTTATGAATAAACGTTTTAACAGTCTCAATTTATAGGTGAAAACCAAAAGTCCGGGAGGTCGCGCAAAACATCGTGACGTCATTGATGCGCTGAAAGTTTGAACAGAGTCAGTTGGGTAACCGGAAGTCCCACCGTAGGAAAATATCTAATCATAGAATTTGTCGACGAAGTAAAAATGGCGGCCATTTTTCATTTTTTTTAGGAGGACGGTTTTTTTGCAATATCTCGTCTCATTTTGTTAATTACTCAACAGATTGTCGTCTGAATTGTTCAAAATTCAATGGCTCATCGATATAATCCTGTAAATATTGATCTTTTGTCGAAAAAGGTAATGAAAATAACGTTTTTCTTGTCGATTTTCGGTGTAAGAAATGTGTTGGTTTTTTTTTCAATGGAAAAATCGAATCGACAAAGTTTCGCGACTCTCATTGTGCATAGTTTCAAATTGATTCTGAGATTTTCATCTTTAAAACTAGCCTTTTTTGAGGAAAATCCGTGAAACAACATTTTTTTGTACCAAATTTAAAGTTCGTAATTTTTTCACGAAATTCCGGATAATGCACCGTCACTGACATTAGTTTCCTTCCGTTTCAAACTGACTTATCTACCTTAAGCTTATTGTTTACAAAATCGTCCTTCTGTCGTACTGTCCACTCCAAATGAACACCCAAGAGGAACAAAAACAACACAATACGTCTCGCAGGCATTGACTTTCGAAGTTGACATGGAACAAGGTGGAATGAAATGTAAGGACTTCGACGAATAAAACTTCCTGGGTTGCTTTGATGACATTCACACATGACATGCTGTTTGATTATGACCAGCTGATGCATGATGATGTAGCTATTTTTCAACTGATAAACAAAGATCTATCAGAAAACTCTTAAAATTTTTCTTCTTGCATGGAAAAATTCACATTCATTGCATTCAAGAAACACATTTCTGTATCAACAAAAATATTTGAACAGTTGAATATATTTAATTTAAAATATCATGATACCTCAGAGTCTTGTTATTCTCCCCAAACTTTTGTATCTCAAATACTCGCATCAAACGCATGTTTGTTAATTTTAAAGTTCAGCAAATTTTCTTAGATATAACGTAACGGGAGCTAGAGCATGAGACTACAAAATTCCAGTTTCATTGCCAGGGATCGAACCAGGAACCTCTCAATGACAAGCCAGCTTTGCAACCAGTGAGCTAACTAAGGGACCAGGCAATATTTATAACTAGCATGGAACCGGTACAACCTCATTTACCAAGAAAAATAAAAAACATGTCCCATGACCATGGTCTTAGAAAAAATTTTTTATCCCATGCCTGTAGTTATCTAAAAAAGACAATGTCCCATCAGAAGAGATTTAAAAAAAACAGTAGTTTTTGTATAGAATTGTGTGATAAGCTCTGATATGGTTATGTAATATATATGTACCATTAATACAGAACTTTACACATACTGCATAGTAAATGAGAGTGGATTGGGTATACTTTTTCTGTATTCATTAAACATGTTGGCCCACATTTCTCCATATTTATTTAATATTACTAACCTGTTCTCTGACGTCTTGATATGGCTTAAATTTTGCCCATACGGCATTACAAATAACAATCCATTATTTAGTATTACACAATCATTCTCAATTCTTAAAAAATAGTTCCATTTCCTTTTATTCAAAATATTTTGGGATTATTTTTTCCATTCTTATTTTCTATAATTTATGGGTGTAGTTTACTATCTATATATATTCCATTCAGACTCTCGAAGAAATAATCATGTACCAAACTACATAAATTTTTATATATAGACACATATTCATGGAATATTGATGCAAAAGTTTTGAAGGCCAAACATATATAACTTAGAGAAAAAAACCAAAATAATTCTAATAGAATAGCAAATGCTTTGAAATTTTTAATATTATACTTAACAAGTTAATAAATTTATTATTAAAATATTGTTTCATATTTGTATAGGAATTAGGTTCTTTCCATTTGCAACTAGAACTTAGTTAAATAACTCTATGGAGTTGCATTATAACTCTATTCTGCTATAAATATTATATCCCTTTGTCATATTTCAAAGGAAATTTTATTTCTCATTTACATAATTTATACTTGGAAATTTAATCTAACACTTTGCAGCAATATGCAGTAAATCCAGAAATTCTTTTAGTTTTCAAAATATATATGATTTATTTGCATTTTTAAAAAAGGTAATTGTCATAGTTTATTTAATTTTATGTATAAAATTATCTAAAAATTCAAATATGTTTATTTGCATAAATTTTTAGGATATACAATGTAACTCAGAAACACAAATTCCATTAATTACAGAATAAACAAAATAAACATTAAGGCATTGAATTATTTTTTACAAAAAAAATTAACTTATCTGAAAGATGACATTTTAAATATCTTTATATGAATATTGTGATCCTAAATATCAAATAAATTAAGTTATTGAAATAACAAAAAATAAATTTATGATTTTATGAAATTGATTTTTCATCCATGATTTCACTCTGTGACTTTTCCCTAGGTATGATTGAAGTCACTTAGCTCACCCTACCCAAAGGGTCAATTGAGCATTTCTCATGACCTGGCACCCGTCGTCGTCCATTAACTTTTACAAAAATCTTCTCTTCCAAAACTACTTGGCCAAATTGAACCAAACATGAAACAAGCATCATTAGGATATCAAGTTTAAAAAATATGTCTGATGACCCTGCCTGCCAACCAACATGGCCGGCTTGGCTAAAATAGAACATAAGGGTAAAACAGCAGTTTTTTTTTCTAAATTCCAAAAACTAAAGCATTTAGAGCAAACCTGACATGGGGTAAAAATTTTCTTTCTATCCCCTCAACCCCCCCCCCCCCCCCCCCCCAAAAAAAAAATACATCTCTCTGAAATTAAAACACCTACCTCAGCTGGTCAGATCAACTGGAATCTTTCAATGTCCAGTGACAGACTTTCAAGAAGAGCAGAACTGCTTGGATACAGCTCCAGGGACAAGTTGCATTACAGTAAAGTCTTTCTCATACTAGTTATGCATCTGACAAACTATTTTTGAATTTTAACAATCTAGTTTGCAGTGCAGATACTATTTTGGGCTTTGAATTAACAACTGATACAATCATAAAAATGTATGAAGAACTGATATTGTCCAGTTGGAGAAAATACACAGTGGATGAAGTATGCTTAATAAAAATGTAATATAACTTGGATTGACAGAACCTTTGAAGTGTAATTTGGAAGAAAGGAAGTTGCAAAGAAGCGAGAAAGTTAATTTGCATCATTAAAATTATTATTTTGGGGCATCAACATTTTAATGGCAAACAGTTTTATACTTGTCTGTCATATCAGGAACTGTATATGATAGTATTATATGATCCCTGGTCATACTATTAACACAATAAATCTGGAACTATTTAAGTACATGTTTGTATTAAACCAATGCAATACAGTAAATATCCCTGACGATGTTTTGTGTTGTTTTTCCGAGAATCTCCTCTTGTTATATCAGAAAATGTTGAAAATATTCCCCAGATTTGATGTGCAAAAAATTATAATGATTCGTGAGAAAACATTTTTTTGTACCAAATTTATTTACATGCCTTTCGAACCGCTCCAGTCATGTTTTTTGCACTCGTAAATTGGTCAAGAAATGGTTCCTGAAGAGAAATTAAATATCTAAATCGTACAAAAATTTCAGAGAATGGTCAACTGAATGTTTGGAACTGGCCGTCAAAATTTAGAAACAATCCGATGGAGAGAACCGAGGATATAGCTCACTGAACATGACGTGTCGACTTCCGTATGGCACAGCTTCGACGTCGCAAAGTGCACGAAATAGTCCGTTCGACGCGCAACGTCACTGATCAGAGACTGATCACATTTTGGCCAAAAAGGGACTTCCGGTTACCCGACTGGAGTATTTGATTTAATTGAAAAGCATTTCCAAAGTACAGTTTCCGATTATTTTTTCTTGTGTCCAATATTTAATTCCTTCGAAATACCCGTTTTCAAAATGGCGACCATGCTTGGTTACAGACAGGTAGAGGTAGATTTTACGCAGTGTGTCTTAGCTAATCAAATTGCTTGTTGCATTCTCATTGCATTAGAATGACATTTTGTCGCTATTCTTATTCTATCTATCATATCTATTTCAAAAACTAGTCTTAGGCTTGTGAAGTCGGGGCCCAAAGCTCACAACTACGAAGACGGTCTAATATCACGTATGCTGGATGCTGTTATAATTTGTGTTAAGGGAAGAAATAAAATTTTGAAAAATGTACATGAGAAGTTGTGAAACAAAAAATTCATAGAAAAAGTAAAATGACATTTTTTTCTGTTCTTAAGATAAATATCTGTTGTAAAAATTAGTCTAAGGCCTTTGAAGTCGGGCCCAAAGCTCACAACTAAGCAGACGGTCTATTGGGTTACTGTAGTTGTCGTGAGTGGTACTAATTTTTATATACGATATGCTCTTTTTGTTATCGTTTTTTTGAAGTACATGTAAATCAATAAACATTGGAATGAAATTTAAAGTACTTGCAAAGTATCCTTTCTGGAACAATGAATAAGACAAGCACTAAATCAGATAAGACTTAACAGTAACACGAAAACTGTGATTTGGACAATGGATTATCAAAGATTTCAAACACATTGTCAGCATGACAGCATTGATTCATACTGCTCCTCTATCAGCATTATCCAAGATTTCAAACACATTGTCAGCATGATGTCTAGAGGGTATGAAATTGAGATATTCTCTCATGCAACCAACTCTACAATAGTTTAGAAAAACCCACGACACACTTTAATATAACTATTGCATAAGACTATATAACTATGCGACCAATGTTTTATTTATTAAATTCTGTATACTCTGTAAATCTTTCCTTTACACCTGGATCCCCAGTTACCATCTCTGACAGCAAGGTCATCACGAGTCCAGTCTTGATAAAGCCTTTTGCTTATATGTGTCAGCAGTATTCCCTAATATAACACATGTACAAATAAGCATTAAATTCGTCTCAAATAAAAATCAGTAGAAGTGAAATTGGAGAAGGGAGACGTGAAATTAACCTAAAAGTGAGCTTTTCTATTTTTCACATTCCTTATATCTGTAGGTTATAAGGATAGAACAAAGACCTTGTTCAGTCGCGTATTTTATTTCTTTTCGTTATTTTAGGATATGTATATCTCTTGTGTAGATTATACAATTATAGCACTTTACTAAGTGAAATATCATGTTTTATGGACCACTTAACAGCAATATTGCCCAAGGCCAACGGCTGCTGACAATACTGCTTTAAGTTGTCAATAAAACATGATATTGAACGACAGTGAAATGCTATATTTGCTTTATAACATCTCAATTTAAAGACCATGACTTGGAAATCACCTATTTCTAAAAATAGTTCACAGTGCAATATCACAAAATATGGACTGGTTTGAAACAAACTGTTTTTATCTAAACCTATGTCTCATATCTTTAATTTAAAAATATGTTAAATTTTGTGAAAACTAAGAAATATCGCCCTCGTGCATACTTATATCATTGGACTGTTTTGCCAATACCCTTTTGGCTTTTTGGCCTTTTTGAATTTGCCCATCAACGATTTAGATTATTGTTTTGGTTTTTCAACATTCATTTTAGGCCTTGAGCACAACTGGTGAATCGTAAGTCGACGAAATAATTGGTATCAAAATGGGTTTTTTCTAATAAAAAACTGAGGTATAACCGTTCTTGTTTCGGCTATCCACATTTTACATATGAAATGGTTGAATGTCTTAACATCGGTAAAAGAACACCAAGGCGGTTGGACGGTAAGAAAAGTCTGTCAGGACACTTTGTTTGAAAAGTAAAACGGCATAATAACATCACAATGGTAATAACACTTAAATTCACGAATTAGAATGTGGTAATATGATCACATATAAATAGTTGATAAATCATTCTAATAATCCTAAGAGCTATCAAGGCTGAGGTCTGAGAAGAATTTTAGTAATAAATTATTGTTTTGTTAAATAGGTATGAAAATAACAAAGTCCTGTAACTTTTGGATAAATCACCAAATCTGTGTAATCTGGGTTTCACCTGACGTCAGATGGCCTATTTTAGCATTGAACGTTAGAGCGCTTTACCTGATACATAAATCTGGCAAATATTGCAAACAACATTCATCTATGTTGGAAAACATAAAGTTCTTTACACGGACGAAGACCATTACTTTTCCCCCCAGTCGCCTTTGTGTGGGGGAATAAAAGTTTTATCATACCTTTATGTTAACCTCAAAATAGTATCTATTACTGTAAATAGAATATGTCTATTATCCCAAAAACGATAGGCTTGAAACAAATTCACTATGAAAGGCTACTCGTAACAACATACCTGCTTGAAATTATGTTGTTGTCAATTTATTATAAAAGCAAGAGTATGCTTGAATTATTGATTCATACTGCTTCTCTAGTACTGACAACATACAGCATATTATTGTATTAATCTTACTCTATGTCACACGTATACACGTATACACATTACATATGTTATTCACATACTTCTAATTTCGACAGACCAGCTGGGTTTTGGGTGTCCATAACATCCTTTTCTGTCAAAGGCATACAGTAGCATGCATTATTGGCTTCTGCTATCAGTAAATGCTACAAAAATATCTATAAAATGATAATAGAAGAATAATTAACAACAGACCAAAACAATTTTTATTGCAACTAAAAATAAAAGAGCTCCAGGGGGAAGAAAGCGACGGACGGACAGGAAAAGATAAATAACACTACTAAAAATAATTATTTATGTATAAAAATAACATTTCCTTTCGAAACGATTGACAACTCCGGAGAACAACAAAGACAAGACCAAAACAATACACGCACTACAAGTAAAAACTAAAAACATATGAACAACTTGTACCCCACCAAAAAACCAGTGGCAGACTCCGGTGCTCCGGAAGAGTAAGCAGTCTCTCCTTGCTGCAAGACACCCGCCATGCTGCCCATATCAACTCCGGTATGAGGAAGGGACAACATCTATGGAACAGGTCCATTTTCATTTGGAAAACGGTATTTTCATACCTGTCAACCAAGTCATGATTACGTCCATACAACTTTAATAAGGATGAATCCAACTTTGGAGCAACATATACCCCTGTCTGAGTAACTTTTCTGCCAGGAGCCGGGCTCTGTCAATATATATGTCACAAACTCTGGAATAACATATGAGTTGTAAAAAATACACTCCATATGCATGCGCTTCTGGAATGTTGCCACTCACTTACGACATTACTTAAGATATTTTCACAGTAAGGGCTACACATATGAAATTTGGTGTAGTTCCGGTTTCTTCCAATGACTTAAATACTTTAAATGCATAGTGGCCTCTCACGAATACTGCCGATTTCTATTGAACTCAATGACGAGATAGCATTAAACCATTTATCGGAGTGTTTTTTCTGACTTTCTCATTTAATAGAGCGACAGTATCCTACTGGTAGTTTAACGGTTAAAACGAGCACATTCTGACCAATGGCATGCTATCTAAATTATGTACCGTCCAACCAAATTTAGCATTTCTAGCAAGCAGTCACGCTGTCAGTAATCATACTGCATTGGCTTTTATGCAATGTTTTATACAACAGAGTGTCAGGATAGATCAGAAGGACGTTTGGGTACCAATAAAACTGGTTAAACCCCACCACTGTTCAGTTTATGTACCAAGTCAGACTATCACGACTCGCTGTTGGGTTTATGTTTGTGTTTTGTGATCTTTTATGTTATTTTTTGTCCGTTGTTCTGTCTATTGGGGAGTGTTGATTGATTGGTATGTCATTGTTGACCTTCCTTGTTATCCATTTTGTTGTATGTTTATATATTACCGTTTTATATTATAGATGCAAATATGTGTATATGAAATTCTGTAATTGTAAATCTTGTGATTATGCATGTTAAGATTCTTGCTTCTTTATAACAGTTTGGGTTTAGCGTTTCATTTTCGTTATCATTTTGCTACATCTTTTAATTTTCTATGCAATCCTTAGCACAAACCGTAGGAAATTTAGAATGTGTAACCTCTGTTTATCACACGAGGACCACATGTAAATTAACTTACCTCAAGTGACCCTCTGTTGTAATGAAAGAATAAACGATTGCTCACTGGAGGTTCATGGGTTAGTTTTGCCCTTGGTTTAGTCGTAGTGCGGTGGACAGCGGTCACATTTCCCGCTTCGACCACAGTCTGTCTTGACAAAAAAAATTAGTCAACTCCTTATATTAAGGTAATGTACTAGCTATACAGACAAAGCATGAACGTGATACTAATAGACATTAAATGAACGCCTATTGATAACGAGACGATACGAAATCAAACTTTATCTGGCTCTATGATCATACTGCATGATAAGCTTTTAATGGTCCTTATTAAACCCTTATATAGGAATTCCACCCGAACCACCAAATACAATATAAATATGGGAAAACGAATACCAAAGCACAGCAAAATACAACCAAAGAATAAAAAGCACATACTTAACCAGGGAGAATCAAAACAAAACACTACAAAAACTGAAGCATTTTGCAGATATTGTTTGCATGATAAAGAGATATGAGGATTTACCTATAGCTAAGTCATAGCAATACACAAACAAATCGGATTTTAAAATAAATGACACGAAAAATGAATGATCTCGGGTTATAGAAAAAAATAGAGTACAAATCAAATAACTGAATGGACGAATTTCATATTTCATTTTATGAATGTATTGACCTGTGTTTAGTAGGGGCAAATAGCGATGTTCAACATGTTACGTAAGTACTTCTGTAGCATGACAAGATTTTTGGGGAAAGCTACACCAATTGGACGTTCGTCTATAAAATGTCGTCTGACAGCTTGATATAGAACTTTAGCTAGATTGTATTTAAATCAATAGCAAATAATATTGACAAATTTCTTAACTAACAAACTTCAATACAAAGCATATATTATGGAGATTCATTATTAATTTTAGAAATGAAAACACAAACCTGTACATGTGTGAACAAAAGTACACAACTAAACAAAACTTTGTTGTCCATTATGTACCAATATAGAACAAAATTCATGAGCAGTCTTATCAAGTAAGTTTACAGGCGCCAAATATTATATAATACATTTATAAAGTAAATAAGTACAGATTTCAGGAGTTTTATCAAACAAAAATTCTATCATACAAATTTCAATCAAATTTAATGCACATTTCAGAATCACAGCATTAGCAATACCTATTTACTTGAGTTTAATGACCTTGCAAACCACCAGTTCGGTTTCTATGTTAATATCCATATGGGGGTACCGAGATATGAAAGAAAAATTTATTTATAAAAATCAAAAATGAAAATTAACATCATCTAGATTAAGTGGAAATGCATCTGTTTGATTTAATGCAACAACAATGGCACTTTTCCATGGCTTATCATGCGGAAAATGAGGCTCAAAAGGGGGATGAAATTTTGCAAAAAGTCGGGCAGTACCCGTTTTAATCATTAAAATTACCTGCATTCTTAAAATTGTTAACAAAATTGAAACACTTTCGGAGTGGGTTAAGGCTATTAGGTCAATGATACAAATCCGAATTAAAAACCTCCAAGGGTCTATGAGCAGTAAAGCTAAATCCATCTTAAAAGACCCTAAGATTGTTGAAAACTTGGCTAGCCTCCATGGCAAATATGTAGTTGTCCCCGCTGACAAAGCCCCCAATAACATAGTTTTTGTCTGAAAGAACTATTATTTTGAATTTCTTAGAAACGAGTTGGGAATAGATAACACTGCGGGTAACCCAACTTATACACCGACCACACTCACTAAGCAGGAAGTCCTTGATAACCACAAGACCGTTCTTCATTCCTTTTGCATTTCTACAAAGGATGAAGAAATGGACCTTCCTGCTCTTTATTGGATCCCCAAACTACATAAGAATCCGTTTCAACAAAGGTACATTGCTGGGTCAGCTAATTGCTCTACAAAATCCCTTTCAAAGATTTTAACATTCATATTGACATGTATTAAAGAGGGCCTTTAGAATAACTGAAACATCATATTCCACCGGTGGCGTCAATCAGATGTGGATTCTTAAAAACTCAAAAAATTTACTACAATATCTAAAATCAAAATCTTTGGCTACATGCAACAGCATAAAAATATTCGACTTCTCGACACTCTACACTACCATACCACATTCTCAATTAAAAGATCGCTTAAAGCAACTAGTTCATCAATGTTTTTTCAAGAAAAATGGTACATGCAGGTATAAATTTCTAGTTCTAGGTAGAGAAAAGGCTTATTTCGTGAAGAATTAATCTGATTCTGACAAAAAGTATTCTGAAGATGAAATTACAAACATCTTAGATTTTCTCATAGACAACATATTTGTTGAATTTGGCGGTCTAATTTTTCAACAAACAATCGGATGTTGAATGGGAACAAACTGTGCTCCTCTCCTCGCCGATCTGTTTCTGTACTCATGTGAAACGGACTTCATTCAAGGGTTACTACGTGAAAACCAAAAAAACTAGCCCAATCCTTTAATTTCACCTTTCGTTATATAGATGACGTGTTGTCGTTAAATAACGACAAATGCCAAGACTTTCTGCATCTAATCTACCCAAATGAGCTTGAAATTAAAGATACTACAGATACACCAAAGTCCGCTTATATTTGGATTTGTTTCTTGAAATAGAATATGAGGGACATTTGAAGACAAAACTTTATGACAAACGTGATGACTTCAACTTTCCTATTGTTAATTGTCCCTTCTTGAGTAGCAATATACCAGCATCGCCTGCATATGGCGTCTACGTTTCTCAGCTTATCCGATTTTTAAGGGCATGCGTGAGTTACCCTGACTTTCGACAAAGAGGATTAATGCTGTCACAAAAGCTTCTTAACCAGGATTTTATCAAGGATAAATTGATGTCATCTATTAGGAAATTTTACAGTCGTCTTCACGAATTGATTGAGCATTACAGTGTACCAATATCTAAGATGATGTTGTACCTGTTCCCACTGTCGTAACATTTCATGTGCCTCCACCGATTTGTGACTTCCTACCCTTCCGGATCACTTGGGTTCACTCCTGGTTTTTATAGGAGTTCGTGTTGTTCATTGTTTTTTAGTTTTCTGTGTTTATTTGTTGTGCTTGTGGTTGTTAATTTGTCTTTCCGGTGTGTCTGTCCAATGGATTACGTTTTTTTTTATTGCTCCTTAGGTAAATTTGTCCTTTTTATCTCATATGTTTCGAAGGAAAAACCACCGCCGTTTGAAAGGATTTATTCTTTAATTTAATATTGACCAATTGTAAAATATGGTCGATTCCTTTAATTCATAATATCTTATCCTTTGTAACATCAGATATTTTGCATAGAAATGTTAATTCTATTTTTATGTCATTAATGAAAGAAATATAAGTGAGAGTTACAGCTTGTGATATATATATAAGATCAACTCACGATTTGGTGTTTATATAAAGCGTGTCTATCCTAAATGAGCTTGAAATAAAGGATGCTAATGATAAATGAAAGTCGGTCTCCTACCTTGACCTTTACCTTGAATTCAGGGACAATAAAAAAATAAAAATAGATGAAGGCAGACGAAAATGACATGTATCCCCAAACCCCTCACGTGTTATATACCTGTGCACCAATCATATGTTTGAATACGGGTCCCAATTTTTGAAAATAATAAACATTCTAAAACCTTATTGCTCATTTACATACAGTGTATGACAACCCTGTACAGAAATAAAATTCCTATGGTGAAAAATGAAAGAGGAATTAATTATCAACTTAAATTAACAACTTCAAAATTCGAACAATATATATAAGCCTCAGTTTTTGAAAATCATAATTCTAAAATCTTATTGAGCATCTAAATACAGACTATACAGTGTGTGACAATACTGAAAAGAAATAAAATGTATACTAGAAAACCACTGTAGAAATCGACAGTGATCACCGCAAACACTGTAAATAGGATATTTACCAAAAGCAAAAATTCCAAACCTTATTGCCCATTTACAGATGTAATCTTTCTATGAAGAAATTATATAACCAAGTCCATTAAAGAATTAAAAGATTTATAGGTCATAAGCTTAAATTTATAATCTTCACAATTCTACCACTGTGGGCCCCGAGTTTTGAATATCAAAATTCTAAAACCTTATTGCGCATCTAGCAAGCGGACACGTTGTTGGTAACCATGTTTTACTGGCTTTTATTATGTGTTATACACCAGAGTGTCTGATAGATCGAGGTTTGAGTACCAATAAACCGGTTTAATCACACCACTTTTCAGCGTCTGTTCTAAGTCATACTATCATGACTATATTGTGTTTATGCTTGTGTATTGAGCTATTTATGTTATTGTTTGTCCGGAGTTCTGTCTGTTGATTGATTGGTATGACATTGTTGACCTTTCCTGTTATCCATTTTGTTGATAATTTAACACTTTGGCTAAACAGCACCGGAATTTTCGGATACAGATGGGAGTGGGTCTGGTAGCATTTTGAGTTTTGGCATGTGACTCCAACTCTTTTTCGAGACTTCTTGTCCTGTTTAAGCATACTCAATATCATGATTTATTATATTTATAAAAAAAAGTGTGGCATGCCTTTCATTATTTAGTAATAAACTATAGATAGATATTAATTATTTCTAGTTGATGTACTTGAATATGTAACTTTACTTTCGGTATATAAAAGCCTGCTTACGTCACTCTGCAATGAAAATCGCTATGCGTTCCAAGATAACATTCTAAGGCGATACCATAAGTTTGATGGAAATACTATAATCAAGACTAAATCTTCATGTGTCAAGACAGTTTAAGACGAGGTATAAAAAATTAATGCTGTCCAAACAATTTAACAAATTCACACTCATTCAGAAAATATCAATTATTTTTCAAATTTTTTAATTATAGTGGATTGTGAAACATATTATAGCAACTTCAAATGATCTCTTTCCACAAGTTCAGGTCGAATTTGTGTAAAAAGTAGTCAAAGTCTTATAGGTCAAATAAAAGGCAGTATAATTCAGTAAAAAGCTGGCCTGTTCAGATCTCTGGCCGTTTCTTGCTACATATTTATTAAATTCTGTATACTCTGTAAATCTTTCCTTTACATCTGGATCCCCATGTACCATCTCTGACAGCAAGGTCATCATTGGTCCAGTTCTGATAAAGCTTTTTACCAATCTGTGTCATCAGTATTCCCTGAAAATTAAAAAAAAGTAATAAAAAGGTAAAATAATATGATAACTATTGTTCAGTTTTCGTTATCCCTAATATTTTATGACGTCAAAAATAATCTCCGATAACATGATATTGGAGATATCAAGAGTGGATTTAGTACAAATACATGTATCACATGTTTTAGTGCGATTGCACAGGGAAATTATTTCCAGGTATTGGAAACCTTGGTTTAAACAGTTTCATAGAACAAAAGTCAGCTGTGTATGTGAATATTTCCATTATTATATATGTACGCTCGTTTGATATTTGGCTCATTATTGCATGTCTTACAGTAACTTCAAAAAGTGATATTCGCTTGCTAAGGGGTACATTCTTGTATGCATTCAGTCCAGAAAGGAAAAAAGGAAAGGTCCACACTGACATATAAATCAATCGATGAATCAGCAGACAACAAATAACATAAAAGAGCACCAAAACAGACATAGAAATAATCGGATAAAAGACGGAATTGGTTTCCGTGTAATGTGTAAAAACTAATACATGCAATACTGGAACATAATTCCAGAAGCGCCGGCGTATGGAGTATATATTTCACAACTCATACAATATTCCAGAGCTTGTGACATATACATTGACTTCCGAGACAGAGCACGGCTCCTGACAGAAAAGTTGCTCAGACAGGGGTATGTTGCCCCTAAGTTGGAGTCATCCTTATTAAAGTTTTATGGACGTTATTATGACTTGGTTGACAGGTATGAAAAAACCGTTTCTCAAATGAAAATAGACCTGTTCCATTGATATTATCCCTTTCTCATACCGGATTTGACATGGGCAGCATGGTGGATGTCCTGCATGATGCAGAGACTGCTTACTCTTCCGGAGCACCTGAGTCTACCCCGGTTTTTTGGTGGGGTCTATGTTGTTCATATGTTTTTAGTTTTTAATTGTAGTACTTGTATTGTTTTGGTCTTGTCTTCGTTGTTATCCGCAGTTTGTCAGTTGTTTCGATTTTTCCCTCCTTCGAATATCCTTTCGGTATTTCTTGACTTTACTTTTAAAACAACATACTTCTAATTTTGATAGACCAGATGGGTTCTGTGTGTCCACAACATCTTTCGACGTTAACGGCATGCAGAAACAATCGTTGTTGCTTTGTGCTATCAATAGGTGCTACGAAAATATGAACAAGAAAGATTCTACTTTACGCTAAGAAAAGGAAAGTAATTGATTATAATATGTTCTTTTATTTAAAGTACATTAGATGCTGAAATATATATAAGTTTTATCATAACCAATCATCAATATTGTTTACAGACAGAACTATGCAAGAAGAGTCATATCAGACATCTAAAACTGTACATATAACCACTAAATATGTGATAATAGGTAAATTCGATTCTACTGTTGAGTGGAAAGGGTCAAATTAATTTTTTAAGTAAGTGTAGTAGAGAAAAGAATTAATGAAGGACATAATTAATGCCAGTTTGTTATTGCCTACAAGTCAGATATACATTCTACCTAACATTCTTATTACATGAATTTATTCATTACCACAACGTAAGGCAAACTCCTTAAACAAATTATCGGATGGACTGGCAATTACCACTTCTTTAAAGGGCCAGAAAGAAACGCACACACAACCTAAGGTAGCTGATGTTGATTTAAATTCATTACTCCTTATCCCTTTCTTTTTCGCGATCAATATCAAAAAGATAAAAGTATATCCACTTACTTCTAGTGACCATCGATTGTAATGAAAATATAAAACATGGTTCACTGGAGGTTCTCGGGTTGGTTTTGCAGTTGGTTTAGTAGAAGTGTGGTGAACGATTGGTTTGCGTGTTGTTTGGTGAGCAACGTGAGTAGTTTGGTGTATTGTCGGCTTTGGTGTCGTTGGGTGTACCGCTGGTTTGTGTGTCACTGTTGTATGATGAACCACTGGCTTTTGGCTGGACGGATGTACCACCGCATGTGTTTTTGGTCGGGGAATCGTGGGAAGGATCGGCGCAAGAGTTCCTTTACGTATTGTAGGCAGAATAGGGGCAAGTGTCGGCACATTGCCCGATCCGTAGGCCACCTTTCTTGACAAATATAAAATTTACAACAAATGTCATTACAGATTAATGATAATAAACCAAAAATGAAACCATAACTCTTAATCAAAATTACAAAGCATTGTAATATATAAATTTGATTCTCTTCTAATTAGTGGTACTTGGATCAACGAATAAGAAGATATTGAAGTGAAGGACTATTACAAACACAGATGTAATTATAAGCTTTAGGCAGTTGTCGCCCTTGATTTAGTTGTGCAAAGACGTAATTGCATGTAGTTATCTACCTTTGGTGGTAAGGGCTAAAAGAAGTCTTCAGTATTCCTCTGGATAATTCTTATTAGCAAATAAGCCAAAAATATATAAAAACATGGACTAATCGTCAGTCACGAGTATTTGAAATTGAAATGAGGATGTTCAAAGCGAAACAACTGTTTTTTTTTTTTTTTTTTTTTTTTTGCTTACAAGGTGCATGATGTTCACTCACTCTGAAGATTATTTTCTTTATCTTAATAGAGCAATTAGAAAATAATTAAATACATATGCCATGTATGCTGGTAATAATGATTGTGCATCTTCTACACAAACGATTATAGCGAGTCGTCTTGTACCAAAAGCCGCCTAAGTCATGTAAGTAATAGCAATGAAAGTGGAAGTGAATACTATTTATTTTCAGCACAAGAACTCGATCTTTTAACCTTTTTGCAGAAAAAAATATAAACCTTTATAGACTAGAAAATAAGATTTGTTATTGAATCAATTTACTAATTGGCGACAGTCATTAATTACTATTGACGGATTACTTCCAAAATATATTGAATTTCAAATTAGATTAGTTATGAAATAACACAAAACCTGTAAATATGTGAATAAAATTCCACAGCTTAACAACATTTTGTTGTCCATTCTGCTTTAATTTAGGACATCTAATGCCTTATCAGTTCACAAGTTCATATGTGTATTAACTCATTTCCCTGGTATTATTGAATATAGGGCAAATTAAAACAAAAAAACCTGGGGAAATCGTAAAAACAGTCAAGCTAGTAAAGAAGTACTACAAATATATGACAAAAAAACAGAGCATGAAGAAAGGTCTAGAAATTGCGAAAAAGTCCGACCCTTAATAAGCTTACTGGTCAGAAGTCCATTATTTGTCAATATAATAATAGTACTGTAACAGGGATTTAGTAGTGTAAAACATCCACTGGTAGTTTGGAAATAGGATGTTTTTTCTATTGCAATACTAAATTATCTCAGGTTCCGAAAAGGATTTTCCTCGAGGGATTTTCCTTGGAGGCACACTATTAAAACTATGGTGTAAAGGTTGAAGAAATCACGACTTTATATATTTTCATCATATGATGCATAAGTTGTTTTTTAGGGTTTCGGGGACTACATTATCAAGGACAAATTTCACATACCACGAAATTGAACTTACAATACATTTCTATAACTTAATATCCTATGAATTATGAATGTCAATATAATGAAAGTTCACAATCTTGGACGTTTGTCTCATCACAAGGTGTACTTAAAACCATTAAGAAGTAAAGTATCAATGTGCCACGTAATTAAAATTACAACAGTTCACAATAAAATTCCTAGTGTACATATGAAGCTAGGGAAAACGTTTTAAAGTTCATCACTCTGTAATACTCTGATGTTTGTCTAGGTATTTTTGCATATGATTTTATTGCCATGTATAAGTACTATTACATAATAATATTTACTGTTTTAAGTGTTTCACCAATGCTCTTTCCAAAGTAAACTTTCCTTACAACAGCTTTCACAACGGGCCTTAAGAATATTGTTACGCCATTTTTTCTAAACAATAAAGAAAGTGAACAATGAACAACTCAATATTCATGTATATATTGTAAGTTCTAGATCTCATTCCATTTTGTAACAGCAATAAAACAATTAAAAAGGAAATTAACTGAGGACGAAGTCATTCAAAATTATCTTTTTTAATCGAAAATTAAATTTGTTTGGTAGAAACATGTTTCATAAGAGCCGATTAGTATTCCATTGGTACTTATTTCACTCCCCTCATTGCCTATTTTATCATTCGAAAATAATTCGTCCAGAAAAAAAGGATCAAGAATAAGCCCAAAATTTCAGCATCCACTGTACTGATGATATAACTAAACATTTACCCATTTTAATGAGCCTGAAATAAAGGACGAAAGTCATTCTCTTATCTTGACTTTAGTTTGACATTTACAACAAAGGGATGTTATAAACGAAACAACGTCAAACATTATGGCCTCACTTTTCCCACTGCAAAAATTTCGCTTGACGAGGTTTACATTTTTAAAACTTATAAGATGTGCATTGCATTCTTGTAATTGTAGTCGTTTTATTTACGGGGCTCATCCGCTTACACAAAATCTACTGAAAGATTTGTTTAAGTCATCGCATCAAAACGTCGTTGTAGATCAGTATTGTATATCAGCTACCCATTTGAAAATGATATTTTCAACTGCCGTCAATTTGATTTGTGACTTCCCTATCACCGAACATGGCATTTAACTAGCGTTTACTATGAGCATCACTGCGGAGGTCGAACAAGAGCCAGGTAATACTCAAAATTTTAGACCACGTGAGTCTCTGGTTTATGGTACGATCTGTTTCGCTCATTCAATATTTTCTGTTACTCTTTATTCTCGACTATGGCCTTCTTTCCTTTACTGTTCCTGTTCTGGAATTATAGTTTATATAGCCTCTTCATATCTTCACATATTGGCTATAGGTTCACCATGAATTTTTATTAAACAAACAAATTCAATATAATAAAGAAAAACTTTCTAATACCAACAGAATCCTCTCCAGGGTAGAAAAGGTTATCTCCAGCTCATTTTTCAGTATTTTGGTAATGGCGTGAAGGTGCAACTTTACGTTTATTGTAATAACATTGTTAGGAAACTAAGGAGTATCGGTCCTTAATTTCGTAAAATTAATTCAATTTTTGGCATCATCTCATAACGTGTGCTCTTCTTCCATATTTTGTCACTCATACTGCAAATAAGACATATTCTTCGCATTGGAATTTGTATCCTAAATGCTTGTCTATTTTGAAGAATGTTGTATTATTATTTTTGACAACTTTGTGGACATGCGTATTTGAGTGCCCTGAGAAGTTAGCATTTCGGTACTCATTGCCGAGATAGTACTTCTTTTATACATTGCAACTAGAATATTAATAACAAGTTTTTTTTTTTAAATCTAAGGGTCTCAGAATGGCAAAAGCCGAAAGATTCATCTCAGAAGTTCATCTTGGATCATACCTCTATTTATAATGATGATGTTTTATCAGTCCACTGACCTTTAAGCTCTTGTAAAATAATGTAGAGACATACGTCATAGGCCAACTTCCAAACAAAGACTGAACTCACAAGCTGGAGAATCTACCCTTGCCTTCACTGTTCAGCGGGGGGCTCGGTGGTCGAGTGGTCTAGGTAGTTCGTCATGACTTATAATGATCACTAGCCTGACAACGCTGAGGTTGTGAGTTCGAATCTCACCTGTGGCGGGGTGTGTTCGACTCCGATCTTAATTGACAAGGATTGCCAATTTTTCTACCGAAGGTCACTGTTTCTCTCCGGGTACTCCGGCTTCCTCCACCAATAAAAACTGGCCGCGGCGAAATATCCAATCCAAATGTGCTGAAAACGGCGTAAAACCCCAACCAAACAAACAAACTGTTCAGCGCTTGTCATTCACTGCGGACTCCAAAACATTTTTATTGTGACGTACGTATATATTATCTGCATTTTGACAGCTAGATATCGTAAAATATCATCCCGTGAGCCAGAATATGAAGTTTGGGACGAGTGAGCGTAGCGAACGAGACCCAAATCTTCATATTCTGTCGAGCGGGATGATATTTTACGATATCTAGCTGTCAAAATGCAGATAATATTTTTATCATCTTAATTACTTATCTGAAACGTAAATATTTGTAAACTTTCTAAATTCTCCCAAACTATCGCGGGAAAAGTATGGATTCTTCATCGCAACGACAAGCTTTCCGTTACACACGTACGCTGTTTACCATACCAATAAGTATATATATGTCCTGAATGTTCATGTAAAATATCTTATAAACGATATAAATACATACATTGGGGTGTATTTTCATTTTTGTTTAAAACAAAATCAGTCTGGAAATCTTTGTTCATGATTTTCCGGGAAACTAAAGCACACGCTTTCATACTTGCAACCTCGTGACGTCATAGTCCCTCTCCATTCGCGAAACAACTTCTGACTAAAATATGCGCAACATTAATTTAAATAATCACTCAACTTTAACCAAGGAGACGACATATTTAAACATCATTTAGTTGTATTAGTACTAATTCAGGCGAAAATATGGACATAAAAATATAAAGCGTACGTTTAATAAATTGTTTTAACCGCAAATAATGAAATGCAATGGAAAGAGCGGAAAGAAGTCCCAGCAGACATTATCAGCATCGAGGAAAGACACATTTTGTTGATGTCACTTTTATACATTTTTGCATCATTCATTTAAATAAAACGCCATAATATAAAAAATGAACACGATATCTTGATATATTTATTAATATTTTGCAATTTTGAAAGTTATTTAATAAGTTCTAAGCTGCCAAACGTTGGGAGAATTTGTTGATAATGCCTGTTGACTGTTGATAACTCCTGCTCAGCGCACGTGCTTCTTGATACGAATTTTACGGAGCTGCTCAACAGACTGATAGCATCGCAGGGAAGGATGATAAAAATGTATATTACCCTCAACGTCACGGTAAACAAAATAAAACTACTTGCTCAAGTCAATAATGGCGTCTTTTTTATTGACAGAGTCACGTGACTTTTCATATGAAAATGGGTCATATTTTGTAACGTCAATCACCTGCCGTTTTTTTTTTTTTTTTTTTTTTTGCCATACACTACGTTTATGGTTTTAGGGGATGGTATTAAACGGTTTCTGAGAATATTTTCTTTAAAACAGATATTTTTAGCGTGCTTTTCCTACAAAATTTTACAAGCAATGATGCCGACGATTTCGTCACCGTTGGTCAGAAAAATGACAATTTCTTCATTGTCAGATCTCGGGACGAGGATTTTTAAATCTGAAAAGGTGTGCTGGTACTTTTTTGACGAACAGTTCAAATATTTATCCTAAAAACCGAGTGAAACGCAATTCGAGCGAGCTTTTTCTGTGAAAAATACATGATAAAGGGGGATAATCAGCGTTGATGTTGTCAATAAATGTAGACAAAGAAAGTATGAAGGTAACGATCGATCAAAAAAGGAAATAGAAATAAGTTTCACGCTTGATTGTCAAATGATATAATAAATATGTGTCAATTAACATTAATCAACCCATATTTAGAAATAAATAATGTACCAGGAAAAAAGTGGGTGGTCAAGCAGGTGCTTCCACTTACTTCCATCATTTCTTGTGGAGGGATTCAGAAATTTTCTGTTGAATGGTATAATGTGCGCAAATGAATTTAAAATTATTTTCCATAGAAATCAACAACTGAAAGCCTGGGGAGTAGCAGCTGAAGTACTGTCATAGGTCTATTTGAGTAATGACAAATGTTCATTTCAAAAACAGGACTGAAGAATTTTTTTCACTTTAATTTTAAAATTACATGCTCCAATTTCTCCTTAAATGGTTTGTGCATTTTACAATGTGGAAGCTATTAAACAATGGATTTTTATCTTTATCAGGACCTAAATTGTGAGTTTTTGGTTAAAAAGTAGCAAATTAAAAAAAGCCCTTGGAAAAAAAAAGAAAATTTTATTAAAATTAAAATTATCTTTATCCATTACTCAATTGTGTAAAAATTTAAAGATCTGACATGGACAGATTTATTTTTGCCAGCAAATCACATCGTCTTATCAACAAAAGAAATTTTACATTTGTACATGAATTTATGCCTTCTCAATCATGTTTTTGATAAATTAATACTTTTTGTATTAATAAGGAACAATTATTATAGTTTTTTGTGTATTTGACCTTTTTCACCTCTTATAGTGCCGGCCAAAATTGGTAAAAAAAATATACAGTCATGTGATTTTATAGACCAATTTCTCATGCTTATTGAATTTTTTGTAGTAAAAAAGTAACACTCTGGACATGAGCATGAATTAAAAATCATGAAATAATAAATTAAAGGCAAAGCACAAAATTAGAAATTTTTCAACAGAATTGCTGTATACATGTACATAATTCATGGCGAAATTCAGGTGAATGTAATGATAATTCTTTGAATAAGAGAACACAAGCAAAATGTAATAAAACTGAAAACTATACCTTGACTGAACCAGACTGACACCAGAGGGTAAAAAAATTAAAATCATAAATGAAAAAAAAAATACGTAACATTAAGAAGTACAACTGGTTATAAACTTTGAACTGGAGTTGTAGATATTACAAGATCACTATTTTGCCAACAATTTAAGAAATTATACACATAAAGACATAATATTATATGAAAATCATACAATATTTTGCATCCAAAGTAAAACAAATACATCTTAAATATATTTGTATATACAATTTATTTACTTATAGTTTTCCTGTACATTGTCAATGATAATAATAAATAAAACTGGTAGCTCATAAGTTGAGCATTTATGCCTAATTTCACAATACTGTAAAGACTAAAAGTGTTCCAATACTATTTATGCAGATGTTGTAAGTGTATCAGTTTTTTTAATCTTATTTGTGTTGACTTATTAAAAATTATCTCATCATGGATTTTTTTCTGTCCATAATAAGAACCGGAGTAAAATTTGAAAATCAACCACAAAAATGGGAAGGGGACTTTCCAAGTGACTGAATATGAGTCTTATGACCATATCATCTTTGAAAATAGAAGCCCCTTTAAAATTTTATGCAGAAAATTGAATATCCTACATAAGAGATACTTCAAACGTGTCATTATGTGAAAACAAGAAAAGCACACTTCATTTCTTTGCATATTTTGATACCCCTGGATATTGAGTAAGAACTATGTAACGGGGTCTCGGGACAGCCTTTTTAACTTGCAAATGAAAGACTCGATACTATATCTATTTGCAAAACAAAACATTATAGGCTCCTCCAAGTGAAACGGTAAACGAGCTAGATTTGTTCATTGGCTAAAAAGTGTTAACGTGTGTCGCCGGCCATTTTGAGGCGCGCAAAAATACTCACTTTTGATGTCTCATAGGTTCATAATTTTGAGTGTCAGATGTACCAATAGGCCAGGGTGTTAACGAAATCATTTTTACACATATTTCCATCCATGTTATTTGAAAGTCAAAAACTACCACAACGATATTTACACATTTCACTCCCGTTCTGTCAATCAAAATTTCGAGGCGGGACTAAAAGTGCCATCTAGTGTAAAAAATCGGAAATTATCTCCACCTTTTTCCCTGTCAATAGAATGCACTAGCGTAACGGTCAAAATGGCACTTGGCGGTCCGACTGTACATGTATTTATCCTGCAATCAAGCCATTTCCGGTCTAATAAGAGGGGTAGTATAAACTTTATTCGTATTAGGCCAATGACCTAATAAACTCTACTGGTACTTGTTTGCATGAAGAGCGCGAGGAACGTAGTGAATTTACCAGATGACATCGTGGCGTTTCCCGCGTTTTCACGGCACTCGGATTTAAACTTCAACGTACTTTTAAGGCATTTTATGCATCTAAAGGGGATTGCAGGATAAAGACAATACAAAGTCATTGTCGGAAAATATATAATTTATTTGGGCTCGCTGTGAAACATGGGGAAAAGGCCCGTTAAAGCTTGCCTATTCTCATGTTTCTAAAGCTCGCCCAAAAAATGTTTGACTATGTATTGTATATATATTGTCCTCTGTGAACACGGCTCACGACAGGGGTCCTTTCCCAGTAGAGTGTATGGAACAGAAATGACCCTGCTTCGGAGGTTGAACACAGTCTATAGTGGTTACATATTAATAGTGTTTTGAACTTAAAAATATGCGTACTCTTTTATAGATACAAGTTGTTAAATAATGAGAAGTTTTATAGAATCTGGGAACCACCAATATTAATAGTGCCAGTAAAATACTTTAATAAAATCTTTTAAATTTTGTTTTTTGGAAACACCTCTCCTTGTTTCAAAGCTATGTTAAAGAATATTTATCTTCGAACTAAAGAATATTTTTTCTTTTTTTTTTTGACACTATGAACTTTTAAATTTTACCTTAAAATATCTAATAATACTTTTCTTTTTCGAATGTAGTTCTCGCCAAAAAAAAAATGCTGAATTAATGAATAACGTCGCAGCTTTGTCCGATTTTCTAAAAATAATAGAAGAATACAGAATTAACTGATTTTTACCTTTTTGCAAATGATGGGCTCATTTAGCCGTTGTTGTACAATGCTAAAGATTAAACAACGACTATCTCTCCTCGTGTTCCAGAACATTATCTAATTAAAGCTAGCTTACTCCAACTCTTATAGTTTCATATAAAGTAAAGCGTTATTCATAAAAGAAGAATAAACAAAAGTTGAACCCCCACATCCTACCAAGCTACACAGTGCATGCAGGACCTCCGGAAGGATAATAAAAGAATTACTTAGTAAATATGAACAAATTTAAGAACGGATATCGTACGGTATGTGGTAAAACTTCACAGTTTATTGAGGCAAAAAATACAACTGTAAGTAACAAGTAATTTCTAAAACTTCAGGAATATTTACTTCTTGTTTCGACACATATTTATATTCTGTATACTCTATAAATTTCTCCGTATGTGGTAAAACTTCACAGTTTATTGAGGCAAAAAATACAACTGTAAGTAACAAGTAATTTCTAAAACTTCAGGAATATTTACTTCTTGTTTCGACACATATTTATATTCTGTATACTCTATAAATTTCTCCGTGACACCTCTTCAGTCCCCAATAAGAATCTCGTACTGCTAAGTCGTCACGTGTCCATTGTTCCATGTTGCCATTTGCTACTTGAGACATCAAGTGGATCTGAAAAATTTATGGATATTGTGAATTCTGCTCATAAGAAATTATTCCGAATGATCAGTTTAATCAATTGGTATGTTTCAATTAATATTTCTCCATTGTATTTTTTTTTTTTTTTTCGTTTTTTTTTCTTTGCCATAACAAAGAAATATATATAATTGAAGCAAATAAATAAAGAAATGAAGATAAAAAGCCATAATATCAAAATTTTGAGACAGGTGTAATATCATAAACACCACTGAGACAGGCGTAATATCATAAACACCACTGAGACAGGTGTATTATCATAAACACCACTGAGACAGGTGTAATATCATAAACACCACTGAGGCAGGTGTATTATCATAAACACCACTACTTTCAGCCTTTATTGAGAACTTCTGTACTAGTATGTTAAAGGAATTTATATATTACAAATAAAATAAAACTATAGGTTTACCTCTAACTTCGACAAAGATGCTGGGTGCTGAGTATCTTGAACATCTTTGGTAGAAAGTGGCATACAATAGCAATTATTACCGTCCGTCTCCATTAGTAGTATATGCTGAAAAAGAAATAAAACAACAACAAATCTACAATTTAGAGTATTGTGCCTTAACATCAATCACAAAAATTCTATTCAACGCTACTCCTAATAAAATGACATTCCTCGCGAAATTGAATATTCGACATACTGAATGCATAAAGGGGAAATTACAAATCACACTACATATTTTTAACGTTCTTACAGCACATCTTATATTGAAACAACAAAGGCCTACATTACATTTTTGTCTTATACTGACCACCTGTTGTAGTGGAATTATCACCCTCTACTTATATACTTTGATGCCTATATAACATTCTGACCTGTTGTATTGAACCTTGATTGTTACATATACTTCATATTCTAACAATTTACTGACCAGATATGTCAGAGTAAGCACACCTTATACCATAATTATATGTGTTTCTAGTGGCCTAACAAACGTTTTAGCTAATGACTAGAACAAAACATTATTCCATATCATGTTTTTGTGGCCTGTCGATCTTGTTTACCTCACATTTATTATGATGTTGAAATTAATCTCACCTCTAATGACCACTTGCTGTAGTGGAACGCCACATAATGAAATTTATCAGGTTCCTGTGTAGGTTTCGGTGTGGCATGCGTGGTATGTGGTGGTGTAGTATGAATATCGGCTAAATAGGCGTACTAAAACAATGGCGGTGTTATTATATTTAAAAAACACATTTTTCAGTAGACAAGACATAAACAATTTATCCGTTATAAGTAATAAATTCTCAAGTAAAAGTCCGATGTACTATAATAATCAATATCCTTATTTTCAAGAATTCTCAATCATATGAACAAATATATATATTTTTCATCGTTTGAAAAAATAAAGATTGTGTCTGTTCATCATTGATAAATCACTAGGAGACTCTCTTATTTGTCTCACGGGTATTTGATACCAATGCCATTATCGGCATGCAGAAATTTTAATATGATTAATTCACTTTTGACACAAAATTTCCTTCAAACCGATACTATGGATTGTCTTTAATATCATTATTTTTATCAATGGCGATGGCCTCAGTGTATCTTTAACTTACTGGATAAAGAACAATAAATTTAACATTTTTGAGCTTTGTGTCAACACTTTTAACAATTTCCCTTGTTTCCAGTTATTACCGGTATGGAAATTCAGTATAGTGCAGGGATTGCAGAATAATTGTTCTTTATGTTTTGTGTACAGAATAATTACAGTACCTTTCTGTGGGTTGAATTCAAGAAAATACTCAATTTTGGGAGGTGTTATTAGTATTAAATACCTAACCTGTATAGTACAACACAGTAGCAAACATGTCGACAAGACACGTTCCATTTTTGAATTCTGGAGATTATACAGATAAGATAACAAATGCATTAGGCATTCTCAGTACTAATTGTGAGTTCTTCGAACGTCATGTTAGCCTTATCAGAACAACATTAAACCGGTTTCCATTTTTACCTTACGAGGACGGGGTTAGACGTGCCTTGCAGAAGTTTTTAAAAATGGAAAACTATATATCCTAGCTTTAAAAATTTGCTTGTGTATATGGAACTCATTTACAAGTACTATAACTCGCTTTCATATCCCAGTTATAATTATGAGAATTTCTAAAATGGTAACAACCATATTGATACTTTGGAACCAAAGAAGGTCTTCTTTTATAAATTTAAATCTAAATATAGGAAGAGTAAAAAAAAAAGGACAAATATACCTAAGGAGCAATCAATAAAACGTAATCCATTGGACAGACAAACCCGGGAAGACAAACGAACAACCACAAGCACAACAAACAAACACAGAAAACTAAAAACAATGAACAACACGAACTCCTATAAAAACCAGGAGTGAACCCAGGTGCTCCGGAAGGGTAAGCAGTTCCTGCTCCGTATACGGCACCCGTCGTGAAGTTCAACAAAGTCAATCCGGTGGAAGTCACAAATCGTAGGAGGCACATGAAAGGTTACGACAGTGGGAACAGGTCCAACATCATCTTAGATATTGGAACACTGTAATGGTCAATCAATTCATGATGACGACCGTAAAATTTCTTTAGTAAACTATTAACAAATGCGTACCACATATTTAAGAATCCTTTTTTGGATGTAAGGTGTAACGTTTTCCAACTTTGTCCGCGATCGAAAAGTTTCTTACAGCATTTGCAGAATACTTTGTGTTTACTGAAAGTTGTCTCAGTCTCTGTAAAGATAATTTAAACTACAACAAACATAGCTTACTAAACGGAAACAAATAAAGGGAGGTTATAGGATGGAAATCGGTAAAACATCTCCAGACCAACATAAAAGAACATTGGAAAGTAAAAAGTAACGCCTGAAAATTCAGGAATATTTACTTCCCGTTTATTCCACACAGTTTGTTTACATTCTGTATACTCTATAAAGGTTTCCTTGACACTTTCTAGACAGAGTCAGGCTCCTGACAGAAAAGTTGCTCAAACAGGGGTATGTTGCTCCTAAGTTGCCGTCATCTTTATTAAAGTTTTATGGACGTCATCATGATTTGTATGAAAGGTATGAAAAAACCCGTTTCCCAAATGAAAATGGACCTGTTCTATTGATGTTGTCCCTACTTCATACCGGATTTGACATGGGCTGCATGGCGGGAGTCCCACAGGAAGCAGACTGCTTACTCTTCCGGAGCACCTGAGTCTACCCCCAGTTTTTTTTATGGGGTCCATGTTTTTAGTTTTTAAGTGTAGTGTTTGTATTGTTTTTGGTCTTGTCTTAGTTGTTCTCCGGAGTATGTCAGCTATTTTCGATTTCCCCCTCCTTCGAATATCATCCCCAAAAGGAATCTCGTACAGCTAGGTCTCTGGACAAATAAAATGGCTATATCCCTCAATATTGTTAAAAAACTGTATATTACCAGTAGGTTCCATTAGTAGTAGGCAATTGAAAAAAAAAGATTTCGTTTATTTTAGCACAAACATTCTATACAAATTATACAAATACACCTTGTAAAAATCAAATATATTCTAAGGAACATTGACATTCATTTCATACGGAAAAGTGAAAATAACAAGCATGCCACAATATTTTTATTGAAGATTCTTTCAAGACATGTAAATGTGGAACAACACATTAGGCATATGCTTTGATAACATTCGAACCTCCAACAGACCACCTGTTGTAGTGGAAACACATTATGCCTTTTACGTTGAACCTATATAACATTCTTACCTTCTATTGCCGAACTGTTCCAGTGGAACAGCGCATTATGCCATTTACTTTGATGCCTATATCCCCCACTTACCACCTACTGACCACATGTTGTACATGAACAACACAACGAGACCTTTATAACATTTGTACATTGTGTACCTCCTACTGACCACCTGTGGTAGTGGAACAACATTCAATGCAATGTACTTTGTATTAATAAACAACAAAATGGATAACAGGAAAGGTCAACACTAACACACACATCAATCAAAGCAACCAAACAGACAGAACTGCGGACAAAAAAATAACATACAAGAGCACAAAACACAAACAAAACAGTAGCATTCTTACCACCCAGTGATCATATTTTGTAAGAGAACAACACAGTATGCCATATACTTAGTGGCCTTCATAACATTCTTACCTCCTACTGACTACCTATTGTAGGGGACAACACATTATGCCATATACGTTGAGGCCTTTATAACATTCTTACTTCCCACTGAACGCCTGTTGTAAAGGAAAACCCAATTATGCTTAAACGTAGTGGACTACATTATATTCTTACCTTATGTTGACCATCTGATAAATTGGAACAAACATTATGAGGGCTATATAAGATTTTAACCACTTACACTGATCACCTGTTGTAAAGGAACAACACAAAAAAATCAATACAACCATTTGTTAGTTGAATAATAACGACCTATTGTAGAACAACCACGCGTTGTCATCTGTCAGGTTCGTGCAGAGGTTTCGGTGTTTGTGATCGGTGATATGTGGTGGTGTAGTCCTGGGGTGTAGTACAGCGACGTACTAAAAGAATAACGGCCTTGTAATATATAACGGACACGCACGTATTTAGTATAGAGTGACATTTTATATGGACATTTATAAATAATATATGGGGAAGTTAATGTGTATTGCCCTATAATAATTGATTTTCTAATTTTCAAGAACTCCGAATCAAATGAATATCTATATTCATTATTTGAAAAAATTAACATTTTGTCAACGTAAACGATATTCGGAATACATATCTCCTCACATTGTCACTAGGGGTTGGCATTGTTATACTCACTGTTCTCCCTGTCAATAAACAACAACAATAAATTCCCATATTTTAGCTTTTATGCGAATAATTTTCAAATATCCCATGTTCGTAAATAAATCCGGTATGGATATTCAGTATGATGCAGAGATTTTAAAACGATAGATCCGAGCTGCAGATTTCACATTTAATGTTAAAATCAAAATGTGTATTTTTCTGTGTGTTATTAATAGTTAAATAACCAACCTGCATAGTACAAAGATAAAAGAAATTATGCCGACAGGATAAGTTTTTGAATTCTGCAGACAGCATAGATAAGACAACAAATCATTTAGATTTATATACTTGGGCATTCGCATTGCTAATTGGGAGCACTTGCCATTATCCCGACTTCATCTTAGCCTTATTGGAACAATATTAATAAACAACAAAATGATAACAGGAAAGATCTACAATGACGTACCAATCAATTAAAGCCATCTAATCGACAGAAATTCAGACATAAATAACACTAAAGATCACAAAAATCGATAGGAAACAACAGAGTCAGAGTAGTCCGATTTGGCACAGACACTGAACAGTGGAGGGGTTAAACCAATTGTACGGGTTCCCAAACCTGTCCGTTATCTATCTTGACTTTTGTTTTATAAAACACATTAGGAAAGAAATAGTATCATTAAACTAATTTTTACTTAAGAGGAGGTTGTAAGGCGTGCTTTGAAGATGTTTGATCTTTTCAAAAGCCGAAAACTGTATGTCCTTTATAAAATTGTTGCAGTATGTGGAGTACATACATATACAATTTCGACACATTTTGAACCCATAAGTACAGAATGTCACTTTTATGTCGCAGTTACTAATAATAGAACTATTAACAAATGCGTAGCAAATATTTAAGGGTCCTTTTTTTGGATGTGGTGTTACGTTTTCCAATTTATCCACGATCGACAAGTTTCTTATAGCAATCGAAGCATACGGGAGATAACTCAGTCTCTACAAACATAACTCATTGAATGGAAAAAATAATGGATGTTATTGGACGGGCAGCGTTAAAAACTATCCCAAGACCTACAAAAAAACACAGGTAAAAGTAATAAGTAACACCAGAAAATTAGGAAAATTTATTTCCCGTTTATTCTTATATTCTGTATACTCTATAAATTTTGCCTTGACACTTCTTAACTCCCCAATAAGAATCTCGCACCGCTAAGTCGTCACGTGTCCATTCTTCCATGTTACCCTTTGCTACTTGTGAAATCAAGTGGATCTGAAAAATTGAAGTATGTAATGATTTTTGTTGATAAAGTATTACACTGGATGTTTTTATGTTGCATGGAACTTAGTCTCTCACATTTTTCAATTTATATTGATTCATATTTTTGGTCTTTTTTTCTTTGCTACATTTAAGAAATATTAAATGCAGGAAGCAGACAGAAAAAAGAAAACATATTTCTGAGAATAAAAATAAAGTACAAATCCACAAGATCAAAACTCTGAGACATTTGGAATAGTATAGACGGTAGATACTTTATCAAGAATATGACGAGCTTCATTTCGTTTTACCATGTTGAATTAATGTACATTTGAATTACAGTTAAAGAAATCAAATTAAATTAGTTTTACCTCTAACTTGGACAAAGATGCTGGATGTTGAGTGTCTTGTACATCTTTGGCAGAAAGTGGCATGCAATAACAATTGTTACCGGTTGTCTCCATTAGTAGTATGTGCTTGAAAAAAGAAAAATAAGTATGTACTGTGTTGATTTTGTTTATTTCTACCACAAAAATTCTACACAAATAAACCTTTCAATATTGTTACCAATCAAGTGACATTCTTCGGAAAATCGAAAAGTGAAAATTACAAATCATGCCACATATACTTGCTTAAGTTGCAGTGGATCATGCCACATATACTTGCTTCATTCTTACATCACATGTTGCAGTGGATCATGCCACATATACTTGCTTTATTCTTACATCACATTTTGCTGTGGGTCATGCCACATATACTTGCTTTATTCTTACATCACATTTTGCTGTGGGTCATGCCACATATATTTACTTCATTCTTACCTCACATGTTGCAGTGGAACAACACATTATAGAATATACGTTGAGGCTTACTTTACATTCTTATCTCATAATAACCACCTTATGTTGTAAAGGAACAAACTAGCATGCCATACGCTTTGAAGCCTAAATTACATTCTTACCCCCTATTGACCACCTGTTATAAAAGAACAACAAATTAGGACATTTAATTTGAGACCTGCTTAACACTCGTACCTCCTAATATCCATGTGTTTTACAGTATCAAAACAATATACATGTGTCATTTGGCCCATGAACACCGCCGTGTGTAGTGAACAATGCATTATGCTGTATGCATTTTTCTTGTGGCCTGGAGAACACATCTAGCTCTGATGACCACTTTAATACTAAAAAAACACTTTATGCCAGACATATTGTGATCTTGAGAATATTTTTACCTCTAATGACCATCTATTATAATGGAACCATACATTATGCCATCTGTCAGGTTCGTGTGTTGGTTTCGGAGTGGCATGGTTGGTATGTGGCGGTGTTGTGTGTACAGCGGCTGAATGGGCGTACTACAACAAAGTCGATGATATAATACTTAAAAGACAAATTATGCAATAGAATGAAAAGTTATTTACACATTTATGAATAGTACAGGGACAAGTTTTAAAAAGTGTAATTTACTATAAAAATTGATTTTCTCATTTTCAAGAATGCTGAATCATATGAATATATAATGTTTTTTCATCAACAGTTTGTCGGTCCATCATTGTTTAATCAGAAGAAGAATTAATCAATATTCAATGAAATCAACTTTCGGAATACAGATCCCCTTTAACCACTGCCAGATCTGGGTCCTTAATAGGCCCACTGTTCTCTCTGTGGATGGCCTCAATAAACAACAACTGTAAATTCCTCTTTTGGAGCATCTATGTCAATATTTTATGACTTGTTTTTAAAAATTAATACCGGTATGGACATCCAGTATAGTTAAGCGATTTCAAAACGTTTGTCCCCAACAAGTTTTACATTTAGTCTGCAATTTAAGATCAGTATTTTTCTTTGGTTAGTGTTCAATAAAATTCTTTGGAAGCTTTATTAATAGTTAAATAACCAACCTGTATTGTACAAGATAATAGCAAACATGCCGTCAAGATAAGGTCCATTTTGAATTCTGAAGACTACACAGATAAGATAAAAGATCTATTGAAGTTATATACTGTGGCTTGCTCGGTGTTTATTGTGAACTGTTGACATTTCCCTAAAGACATCTTAACATTGTCAGAACATTTTTAGCTGAAGAGGAGGTGATTAGCCGTTATTTGCAGGACTAAGCAATAGATAGTTTTATTGGCTTTCTCTTGTTTTTTTTTTGTTTTTTTTTTTTTTGTTTTTTTGTTTTTTGTTTTTTTTTGTTTTTTTGTTTTTTTTTTATTTGTTTGTTCTTTCTTTGGTTTTCTTTGTCTGTGTTTTTGTTTGTTTGTTCTTTTTTCTTCTTCTTCCTTTACACCGTTGTCTATGGGGGCATTTTCAGGCTGTCGTGTGGCGAGAGCTGTTGCTCCTTATTTGGAGTAATATGACGACTCCTAAGATGTAAACAGTCAATTCTCTTGATCAGTCATATGGAATTTTGCCATACTGGACCTTACCACATATCCTTAATTAAATTTAATACGTGTGTATTACGTGCATCGAAAGTTGTATCAGACAATAGTAAATAGGCATAGAATTTTACTTTCAGTCAAAGAACGAGCATTGGTATATTTTCAGATTCATCTGACGCCAAGTGGTCTGTATCACAATTACCGGATGCGTACCACTACTCAAGCCAATGGTAAAAGAGATAGTATGACGTCATAGGAATCTTGGACTAGTTTTGGACATGCATCTATCTAATTTTAGAACATGTATTCTTGATTACATAACAAAACAAACAGACGTGGTATGACAATATGTTATCGCCTTAAAATAGCCTGTGGTCTTTAATGTAGAATGTGTCGGTGGTACATTCATACCAAAACTCAGACATAATCTAGACCTATTTCTTCTTATCATAAATTGTGTATTCTGTCATTGATGGTCAATATGTTCCTAGTTTTCGGTCAGTGAAAAAATGTGTACACGGATACTAATCATTTTCATAATAATTCTGTTATCACAGTGTTTGGTGGATGGTAAGTTTGAGCAGTTAGGTTATTGAAAGGTAAATAAAGGGTGGTATTGGTTAGTCCTTTTTGTGTATATTACAAAACTGTGCCATGATTATCCGAGATCATTGCTGTGAGTGTAATTTATGGGTTTATTTCTACTACCTCAAGCCTATAATTGTACAAATACACGTATAAGGTAATTAAAATCTACCATAGGTCTCCGTAAAAACTGTCTTGAATATCCAGTGACATTTGTTTCCGTGTCGAACCCTAAATGTAATTTTAAGATGAATAACGACAATAAACTCGTGAAGATTTTGTGTCAAGAATTTCGTTAATTTTCAGTATATCACCATTTCAAATTATTTTTATACGAAAAATACATTGTGGAATTGAGGTTTTTTCTGTGGTTACGGTGGATGATATGATCTCGTCTCACACAAGTAGAAATCCCTTTATTTACGACGTCTTTGATTGTTTACAGTATTTGCTGTTCGAGTACAACTTAAGCTCAGGTAGAAGGCTTGATATAATTAAACATTTGACAAATATAGGATAATTACCACCAATAAACTCATTATGAACATGTACCTAAGCTACTGTTTCACTGTTGTTCATTATGAAAAGAATTAAATTTATGTTTTTTTTAAATTTAAACTAGGTGTCTTTTAGATGCTACGAGGTCTTCTTGACATTTACTCCTTTTGAACAATATCAGTTACAACTCACTGAATTAATACCAATCCTCAGCCAATCTATTCATTTAAAAAAGTATTCAATTTACATGAATTAAAGGAAATTTAATGTGGTATTAACAGGTCTGGTCTACCATGCATTTCTGTAATATAATGCCAAATCAGACGAAACAATACTATTGTGCAATACTTCATTGGAATTCTCCCATGTGAAGGAGAAAATAGTACCAAAATAAATGTTGAATGTCGTTTTTTTTAAATAATAAAAAAACGTAGAAAGTAATAAAATATAAATGTTAGAAGTCACCAAACTTTCCATCAGAGGAAGTCGTGAATAATTCTGTTTTATTCATTGAGAGCAGTCGTAAACTTGAATTTAATTTAAGAGGTAAAATACTAACCAGACCAATGATATGAAACAATGAAATAAATTCAGAGTTATCACCCTTTTCGCACAGAATTTATTTTAAAAAATGTTTTGTATTGAATAAGTTTTTAAGTTACTTCCGCTCCCCGTCTGTGTAAGGCAATACTGAAAAATTTCCTCTAAATACCTTTTTATTGTCTATTATTTAAACAGTGTTATCCAGACCAACAAAACTGAAAGGCCACAACAACGGGATATATGCTGGACATAACAAAGATTGGTCGGATTGTCCTGGTTCATTTCATGTAAGATGTACCAGTGATGTTCCTTGTGGCCGTCACGGACCATCTTATCGTTGTGTATCAACACCCTGCGGAACTAGATGCCAGCACGTTGATGAGATTAGTGAGTACACGTAGCCATAATCAATCCAGCACTATTGCAATTGTAATTCTGCATTCATTTGTCACAGTGAAAATTTCTGAACAGTCTAAACAACACGTCTAATTATATGATAGAAAGAAAAGCAATGGTGGCCTTAAAAAAAAGAGAGTTTAGTTTAGTACATATGAGTAAGGGTATTTTACAAAATAGATTAATCAAACCTATCCTTAACAGCTGAAAGTAAAAGGTAAATTCCATTTGGCACAAACACTAGGTCAGATATATCTTCTTATGGATATTTAAGAGTTTTTGGTATACGGCTACTATTGTCAACACATAAGAAATATTTCTTATCAAAATTTAAAGCAAAAACCTTAAAATAAGAATTTTTATATTCAGTCTAACAATACTGTGCTAGTTTTATATGGATACCAAATTATATCGTGTGGCCACAGGTCTGATTTTTCCTGATCCAATACTTTATTATCAAGATCATATGCAACAAATCCCAATTCAAATAGAATCTGTTTGATCGTAGTTGAAGACTTGCGTCCGATATGCCATTTCCATTCCATAAGAATACCTCTTACATCTTTCTTTTTAAAAAAGTCTTTGGCGCCCAAAATAACTCGATGTTCGAATCCTTCGACATCCATCCTTATAAAAATCTTATCAAAATATTCCATTTCCGGCAATTCTAATATATTGTCCATCTTAACGGCGTTTACATTTACCACTTTGAATTTATCCTTCCTTTGTTTTATTGGAGGTAGTTTGAAAGCCGCCGATTTTCTTTTCAAAGGACTGATATTATCTTGGTCGACGAAAATACCACCAAAATCACCTCTTCCATTTGTTACGATACTAATATGTTCGTTCTTGTCGGATAATGCATTGTAAATAAGGGTAATTTTTGAGTGCAAATTCAGTAATTCTGTTGAAGCACACACATGTTGTATGTTAGGTTTCATGGCATCTATTCCAATACAATGTCTGCCGAGTAAGGCCGTCGCTAAACAGTACTGTCCAACATTTGTGCCAATATCAATTACATGTACATCGGGGTCTTTACGGATTTCGTCTAACATCCTGTTAACCAAATGTATATCAAACCCGCGCTTTGTTTTTATTTCCTGCGAAATGAAATCTATGGCAGGATTGTGTATAAATATGGAAATGTCTCCAGCATTTGAAGAATATCTAGCCGAAATAAATTCGTCATCATCTTCAAGTTTTGAATTCGGCTTACAAATATCTGACACTTCCCATTTTTCCTTGAATGAGTATACAGTCTGTATTTCTTTTTTAGGGTGATGAACTGGCCAGGCTTTGTTGTTTACCAGTTGCTGTGTGTGTGATGTTTTCATAAATTTTATCTTTCTCATTAACATGGATACAGACATCATCAATAAAATGGCTGTCATCACTAAAATGATCTTTCTTAGTGATATCTGAAATGATAGGAAACAAAATAAAAAAAATTTCACTTTCATTTTACAAATAATCAATTTTAACTAACATTATTTAAATGTAAATTAAATCAATGAATATATAGTTACACTGCATACAACAAGTAACGCCGGTATGGGGTACAATATTTGATTTCTCAGTCTGGCTATACTACAATATAAATTTAGTGAAATTAGTTCCTTAATATGAGGTATTAAACAAAGTGCATGTTTAAAATAACGCAGATATAGAATTCACTGGATGCACATTTCCTGATTAATATTCATCGGGTACTCTTGTGATCAAAACTTCGGAAAGGCAAAAGGGTAAAAGAATATTGGACATTTCGGATTGTACATTCAATAAATAGAGAATGGAAACGGGGAATGTGTCAAAGAGACAACAAACCGACCAAAGAGCAGAAAACAGCTCAAGGCTACCAATGTTTTTTCAACGCATGCTTTTATCTGCTGCTATATAAATTAAGTACCGTCCAACCTTTTTTTGCAGTTCTAGCAATCGGTCACCTTATTGGTAATTATACTGTATTGGTTTTTTTATTTAGTATGTTTTGTGCACCAGCTCCCAGATAAGGGAGAGGTTTTGGTACCCGATTTAATCCAACCACTGTTCAGTTTCTGTAACAAGTCGCACTATCCTGACTCTCTGTTGTATTTGTGTTTGTGTTTTGTTCTATTTTATGTTATTGTTTGTCCGGGATTCTGTTTTTGGGTGGCGTTTATTGATTGGAATGTCATTGTTGACCTTTCCTGTTAATATCCATTTTGTTGTTTTTGTTATCTGAGGGTTTGTCTATTTGATTCCGTTTATTGATGGACATGTCATTGTTGACCTTTCTTGCTATCCTTTTTTTCGTTTTTTTAATATTGCGGAAAATGAAAGATTTATAAAACGACTGTTCTCCTAAACACCACAAGCATGCTTTTATCTGCTGCTATATAAATTAAGTACCGTCCAACCATTTTTTTGCAGTTCTAGCAATCGGTCACCTTATTGGTAATTATACTGTATTGGTTTTTTTTTATTTAGTATGTTTTGTGCACCAGCTCCCAGATAAGGGAGAGGTTTTGGTACCCGATTTAATCCAACCACTGTTCAGTTTCTGTAATAAGTCGCACTATCCTGACTCTCTGTTGTATTTGTGTTTGTGTTTTGTGCTCCTTTATGTTATTGTTTGTCCGGGATTGTTTTTGGGTGGCGTTGATTGATTGAATGTCATTGTTGACCTTTCCTGTTAATATCCATTTTGTTGTTTTTGTTATCTGAGGGTTTGTGTATTTGATTGCGTTTATTGATGGACATGTCATTGTTGACCTTTCTTGCTATCCTTTTTTTCGTCTTTTTAATATTGCGGAAAATGCAAGATTTATAAAACGACTGTTCTCCTAAACACCACAGATGTATGGTACTCAGTAATAGCATATTCACTGAGAAATCGAAAATATTTCCTACGTTATGGTCAGCTAGACAGATGTATTTACAAAGAAGCAGAACCATTTTCCCAGGGTTATGGGAACGTTTAAACATATATTTGCCCTTCTTATTTCTGTAGGATAGTTGTTCATGACGAAGCACGCTCAGAACCAAGAACAATTTTTTTTTATTTGAATGAATGTATCCCGTTTCATGTGACAGTAAATTGGTTATGGTTCTGAACACCAACAAAAACATAAAGGGCTTCGCGAAGTACAGCGTGATACGACCGCAACACGTTGATAGGTAAAGAATTAAAATAGATGTGGGCATGTTATTAAGCTTAACTCAATAAAGTGTTGGATAATATAATATACATTACACAGAAATATTGGACCTACCACAAAAACAAGATGATAACAACCAAAGAAATTTAGAATTCCAACCATCTCTTTTTTTCCTTTAACCACCTATATATCAAAAACTGTAAAAGATAGGAAAAATCTGTTGGCATACTACTGAAAGCACTCATCAAATAGAAAAGAAAAAATCTCCATTGGAATCGGATGAAAAATAAAACTTTTATATTTTTTTTTTCCGAAATTGCTTAAAAACTTTCACGCTTTATATCTCGGAAACAATAAAAAATAGAAAAAAAATGTTGACTAATTAAAGCACTCCTCAAGTTGAATTAAAAGAATAAATCCTCATAAGAATTGGATAAAACAATTTTAAAACTTGCATATCAAGCCACATTGCTTTTTTTTGGCGCGTTAACCCCTTGTATCTCAAAAAACCATAAATTATAGAAGAAATGTGTTGACATATTACTGGAAGTACTCATTAAAGATGACCTAAAAGAAAAAAGTCCCCAATAAAACTGGTTGAAAAATAAAAATGTTTAGGTGTCCTGCAAAATGGCTAATTTTGGCCCCTTTAAATTCCTGACATAAAAATGCCTTGATTAAATTCTATTATATTTCTTATGACGAACCATTTAAAAAACAAGCATCTTAATCGGATAAGAAATAAAAAAGTTTCAAAAATTAAGGTGTGTCCCATTTTTTGGCCCTTTTTGGCCCCTTTAAATTCCTGACATAAAAATGCCTTGATTAAATTCTATTATATTTCTTATGACGAACCATTTAAAAAAAGCATCTTAATCGGATAAGAAATAAAAAAGTTTCAAAAATTAAGGTGTGTCCCATTTTTTGGCCCTTTATATATCGAAACTTTAATAAGTAGTGATAAAGGAAAGTCACATAAGTTTTTTTTATTTCATCAAGGAACATTAACAACCAAAAATTATAAAAATGGGACGAATATTGAAAAAATTAAACCAAAATTATCAAAAAACCCTGAATGACACCAAAAAAAGACTGGATGGGCCAGATTTCCCAAAATCAATCCAAACCTGTATTTCTTATGTGGTGAAATATTATAAGGATACGTTCAATAGAACAAGAGTTAATGGGCGGAAACCTAGCTTTCTACGGACGCCGACGTACGACGACGACGACAGGCTCATACACACTGTTTAATGATACAAATTGTCTGCCAATTGACCAAAACAGTCTCTATTCACGACTTTTACGTGTGGGAAACTCGAACTTACTAATGATTAAGCATTAAAATTCTGTTTGTTGGTATTAAAAGGCATTATGTACGTTCGAATTTAATACAAATTTTAAAATAACACGAATGAGTGAAACCAATACAGGTGAATACTGATTTTGGACCATTCTTAAAACGCACACTTTCTAGAGATGAATTTTAATCTTTATGTGTATTTTATCATTTGGAAGAACCACGGTTGCGTTATTTACACATGATTAGTTATTAACTTTCTTATAAAAATTGAAAAAATAATGTTTTTGTTTTCCGCCTCTTTAAAATAGTTTCTACTGTCAACAATAAAACGTTTCATTCCCTCAATTTAGTAGAAAAGGTTAAAATTTGCAATGTATATTTTTTCAATGATACAATTTCTGTTAATTACTAATGTTGTTTCGTTTTTTAACAAGTGAGTCCAAAACAATAATGTTTATATTCATTCTAGAAAAAAAAACCTACCGTTATATTAATGAGTTTCATTATGAGTTCTGTAAAATTCAAAGGTAAACAAGGAACTAGTAGTTATGTACTTTCCGATGATGTATGTGAAAATGACTTCCTGTTAATAGAATAGGCCAGGGGCTAATTATGTCATTGATAATAAAGAATTAACGATAATTTACAATTAAAAAAAAATTACACACTTGTTAACAAGCTGCAGCAATAAATGAATAAGATTATTGTAAAAACCTGGAAAAAACATCAGTACTAATTAATTCTGAATTTCATACGTAAGGTAAAATAAAAACAAGTGCTTTCTGACACAATGACAATGGCTTGTCTGCTTTTAGTGTTTCAGAAAAAAAAATCGTGTATTTTGTTTTATTCATGCCTTCTTATAAAAACTGTTATGGGGACCTAAATTAAAACAAAATTAGCATAAGGGTAAAATTACGAGAAACTAAACGGCTTAAACTTTATTTACCGAAAAATCCTCCTATACAGACTAAGTTTTTATTCTTGGGTATTCGTCAATCAAACCACCTTTCAAAATACATGTAACAATAGTCACTTACAAGTGTAACCCGATATCAATTTACATGTACTAAAGCAAATTCACTCCGTTGTCGGAAGAATATTTTGTATTTTTTCTTATATGATTTGCATATTTGGGAATACGCTCATATGATTGGTCGAGAATGCTTGAGATATGGGTTTGTAAAGTTATTTATTTTTTGATAAAGTTGCTGACAAAACTACTTTTCGTAACCAATGTAAACAAGATGACGGCCATAATGCACACAGACTTGGATCGAGGTTGGAAATATTTATTTTCACTTCGCTTTCATCTTAAAATTTAATAATAAACGCACTGCATTCATTCCAATAAATGTTTTGCCACAAAAAAATAAACGGACGTCACATACATGTACAAAAATAAGTTTAGAATCTTTTGAACTTTCAGAAGTCAATCTCTTCATAAATACCTAGTATTATTTTCGTCTCCATATGTTAAGTAATTTATCAGTCATGCATTCATTTTTGACGCGGTCAGCATGATTCATTATTTAAATGCCTTTAAATTTTCCGTTCCAAAATTTGATAAAAAAAAATACCAGAATTTCTAAGGCCCTTCCTTTTGATATCAGAGGTAACCCTTAGCTGAGTTTGGATTCCTGTTTGTTTTAATTGTTTTGGTTTTTGATGGTTGTGCTTATTAATTATTCATCATAACTGGCTTTCCAACATTTTAATCTTGAGCACTGCTGAAGAGTTGTCAGTCAACGAAATGGCCATACACTGCATAAAATTTATTTCGGTATTTTGAGATACATTTTTTTACATGAGCCTATACAAAGGCAGAATTTTACAAAAATTTATCAGTCCATGTATGCATAATGTACATGTAATAAGTACTTAATTATTGTATTGCATCGTTAAATTAAGTACATACCACTTTGATATCAACCTCGAAGTTTGTTCTCGGTCGATATCATCTTTTATAAAGCATTATAATACTCGTACTGATCGAGTGAGAAGTACCAGTTTTGTCTACCAAGGAGTATGAGTAAAAATGTGGACTTTTCCTTGAATTTCGAATTATGGACTTTTTCCACTGTATTGTCGCTTCGGTATTCTTTTGCCGATATCCAAATAAATTAGTAAATATATTGTAATATGAGTAATCTTCTAAATAATACCGATGATGAAGACCATATGTGGTTTAGAACAGTTCTTGTTGATAGGTAATTTTGAAAATAAAAAAGACACAAGAGTCCGCGTCAGAGACTACATGTCATCAATTTGAATAAAGTAAAGGGTTGAAGTGATGAATAGTAAATGGTCCAAAGAGTACACTTATGTAAAAAGTTCACTTTCCAAAATGAATACAGAATTCGTTATTGTTTATCAATACTTAATCACCTAATGTTCAAAATTGAAATGATGAGTCACATGATTTAGGCGCAAATACATATAGTCACCTCTATTGCTCCTGGTGAACTTTCTTGCATAGTAATTTCATCAGAACCTTTCTTAATATTAATTTAGCTATTAATTTGATGCTTCTATTATAAGTTCAAAATGATGTAATAAAACTTTATCTTTCAAGTAATACATTGAATAATTACAGGTCTTTGGAAATAAACTTTAATATGCCTTTATTAAATGACGAAATAAATGCAGATTTCATTCAAACTTATTGTCCTGTAATATGTCTGGAAATCACGTAAAGTTTTGAATGATGAAATTGGCGCCTGTACCTAATGTGCATTTTCTCTACATTTATAGCTTAGTTGAAAATAATATGTATTGAGGCAAGGTTGTGAAATAAGATATTTTATAATTCATAATTGAGAAGATCTGCCTTCAAGGTTAGTATCATAATTTTATACGTCATAAAAGTGCAGTAGATGTAAGAATATATATAAAGAATTATTAATCATAATTAATAATTAGTTCTTATTAATAGTAATCATATATATGGAGCACAATTAACTCGAGAAAACCGATATTTTGAGAGATAAGATGTAAATGTTGTAGAAAGTACATGTATTACATTTTTTTAGTAAATTTTGTACCAGAAAAAAAAATAGGTTGTATCAAGGATTTCGTGACAAAAGAGTTTAAAAACGGCGTCAAATCCCATGGTCACTTGTAATGGTTGTGTATATTTGTTGCGTAATATAATTTTTAAGCAGATTGGGGAAAATTGTTTTAGTTCCGATGAACAGATGGGGATGTTAATAAACATAAACATTTATTTTGTAATAAATCCTTATAAGAATTATTTCCCTCAAAATATATATACACAATTTTTTTACCGGAAGTAGTAGAGACATGGGACCTTCACCAATAATGTTAAGGTCAAAGGTCACCGAGTGCAAAAAAAATTTTACGCTTAAATTTCAAGCTTGAATATTAAGAAAACGATAAGAGAAAGCTGCATACACACAGCTTATAAAATGTTCCCCTCGAAGAGCTATCTAAATTTTATACATAAGCCTCAAAACTGTCCGACCATCCGCTCAAAAGTTACAATGAGATCATTCTTAAAAGTATAGTATTTTGTGTATATCTTTAAAACGGTAACATATATCAACCTACTATAAATTGCAAAAATGATCAGTATTTCAAGGTCAATGTCGAGGTCATGATGAAATTTCTCCTTGACCTTCAAAGGGTACTTTGACCTTGACCTTTTGATCTTTTGAAAGGTCAAGTGGTCCTGATTTGAATGGCGGTCGTCCCATGTCTCTACAACTTCCGTTTCTTAATTGGGTATTGCATTTTATCTAATTATTCAATGTGCCCTTAATGAACTATGGAATTGGCCATTTTTGTTATATTTATACAACTGATATTTCATCATTTTTTGGACTATGCCAATTGGGGTCATTTGACATATCAAATTAAACGTCTATATGAGCTCCACTCAAAAATGAAAATTTTAAACCCCCTTTTTCATCCCAGTGAGAAGGATGGGGTCATTAAGTGCAAACATTAAAACTTCTAAGATGTTAAGGTTGTCGCATATCAAATGAAAGTCCAAAAGCGTACATTTCAAATATCACATTTTTGTCTCCCAAAAATGGGTTGGGTCGGGTCATTGAGTGCAAAAAATAAATTGTCTCAGAAGGTAAGGTTGTCGCATATCAAATGAAAGGTCGTAATGTGTACATTTAAAATATCGAATTCCTGTCCCCCAAAAATGAGTTGTATAGGGTAATCAAGTGCACAAAATCAAACTTCTTAGAGGTGGGGTTGTCGCATATCAAACGAAGAGTCATCAAGTATACATTACAAATATCATACTTCCGATCTCGAAAATTGAGGTAGAACGGGTCATTAAGTGCGAAAAGTGAAACGTTTAAGAAGGTATGGTTGTTGCATATCAAATATACAAATATCAGACTTTTAAGGGAAAGACCTTTCAATTGTTTTCAAACAATTGAGATACTAGTTTTGTTAAGGTTTTGGTGTTAATTGTTTTAGATCATTTAATTATAACTGCTGTTAAAAATCAGACTTGAAAAAACATTAAAAAGTAAAATTACAATTGTAATCATTTGAATTTTTAATTTTTATGCGGTTTTCGAGTTTATTTTTGGTTATAATAAATATTTTTGCGTATATTTAATGGGTTCATACTATTTTAAATTAATTCTAAATTAAGGATTGGTATTTCAGACATGCAAAGTCTACTCATTGTTTTTGCCCTATATTTGCTTGTAATTTTGTTACAGAATAATTCCGATTATGAGCAGTACAATGTTGTATGTATTAAGCTTAAGGAATGTTTATTTCTTTCAGAGTATAGACAAGGATACCAAGAATTCAACATTATTTTGAAGCTTGTGATTTAAACTCCTTTTGAACTGGTCTCACCCTCAGACTACACGTCTCCCAATATCATATTCTAATTTGACAAAGAACTGAAGAAATAAGAATGAGCACTTGTGGTGGCCGAACGAAATCTAATTATAAAAGAAATGATAGATCCAATGTTAACGACTTAGAATTCAATAATCAGACAGAGATTTGTATTAGAAGCATACAAAATAACAAAAGTTTATATAACGAAATACGTAATAGATCAATATATCAAAGTATTCAGAACAAATTTACTTTTGACACAGATTCTGACGTGGAAGAAATATATCCTGATACTGAAAAACTGAACGCGATTCGTGCCTATAAAAGACAAAAACGACAGCAGAGGACTATCAAGTGCAGAGAAATGGCAAGAAAAATTAAACTGCTTGAACAATTACTCGTACACGGACATAAGGAAGAATTGTTGGATGATAAATCTACTTTGGATTATCTAATTTCCCCGGTAAAGTCAAGTGCGTTTGTCAAAATTACATCTGTTAAAGGTCCTATCTTTCACAATGAAAAAATATTAGAATTAGGAAATATAAGAGTTATAAAACAAGTCATGATGTTGCAAACAAGGAACGGAAAAACTGATACAGAATAAAGTACTTGTTCATGTTGTAAGTGTATGTATAATATTTTTGCTGTTTTTAAAAATGTCGTTTAATGTTGTTATTGAATAAAGTAACACCTAATTCTGGGGCCAAAACTACCGTTGAGTAGAACATGGCAGTTGCCACAACAGATTTTTCGTGAAAACATATTCCGATGGGAATACACGTATTGTCAATCGGAATATTGTCAGCAGTCGCCGTTTTCCCTGTCTCTTGTGGTAGGTATACTATGACCATGTTTTCTACCATAAACCGCCCACTTGTACATGTGTAGTCATCATGTTAAGTTCTCTGTGGCATTATTGTAACTTTTTGTCCGTAAAGTTATGTCCTAGTCCCCAGGACCTGTTTCTACCTATGGTTTTATCTGCTAGTTGCATCTTGTCACGGGAAGTCATTAGAGCTTTAATGGAGAGGTTATCTCAGATCTTATGTGTTTTTTATAGCCAGACTCAGGAGCCTCACTTAATTTATGTCGCTTTTGCGCCGATCAAAATTTCTCAGCAACCCCAACCCCAAACCCGTATCCCTAAAAATTATTTTTCGTTCCTTTACGACCCTGAATTATATAGATAAAGATACCCTTTTCAATAACTTTAAAGTCACAGAAAAAAGTATGTCAGAATCAACATGATGATGTGCATGAGCTAAAAAACGTTTAATAATCGATCTGAAAATCTGACAAAAACTTTGATTTAACCTATCCGTTAAACAATGTTACAAGACGTGACCTGTATGTTATTCGATATTTATTCCCATTGTGTGACATGTCTGTTGTCATGCTATGAAAACATTATCTGATATTTACAACTGTAAAATCGTTAAATGATCCTTTTTTGTACATACATTTTTACAGCTTATAAATGACCCGTATTAAATAGTAAGTATATTCTTTAATATAATTTAGACTGGATAATAATATGTATGGCTTTAAGTTTGATAATCGTTGATCGGAGGAGCGATGATTTTAACACTGAATAGTTCTACCGTTTTGTACTGAAGTTCGCTCTATAATTTTTCTTAAAGTATAGATCTATAAATCATCCACAGCAAAACTTGTCGAGCTACACCTTGTATTTAACCATAAATTTGCGAGGTTTTCTACGTCAAAGGGGGGATAACTCGAAGTTTATCTCTCATACTGGCTTTGGTTCCTTTTCGACAACTATTTATTAACACTCTAGCAAAGCCGATGATTAAAAAGTGTCTATATTACTATTTGATAAATATTATCTGGTTATCCTACAATTACCTGTAATACAAAGCCCTAATTCGCCTCTTTTCTATTATTTACTTTTCAAGCTATAAAGAAAAATTTGAAATAATAAGCATACATTTTAAGCATACAATATTAAAGGTCATAAAGCAACATTTTACTAAGCACCTAAATGATGGAGGCTGTTAATTAAAGTATAACGGTGGTTCACAAGAGAAGCGCGAGACCCTTCCTGTTCACAAAGGAATTCACCGCTCTACTTGCTGAGCTAAATGAACTTTTGAGCTCAACTGGTAAAAGAGCATTTGAGGCTGGGTACGATATGAAATGTGAATGTAAATCACGTTCTATCGACCCGTACGCTGTCATGATATCTTTATTAATTAACTAATTTTCAGAATGCCCATTCTTGATTAATTATGTCTATGTGTTTTCAGTACATTTGTTTGTATATATTCAAAGCAAAGTGTAGAGAAAATCAAATAACCCTGCATTGGTCGATTACAAGTCGGCCAATACAGCAAAAAATCTGTATTGGCCGATTTTTTTTATACGATCGCAAATACATGTGTATTTGTATTTGCAGTCGTATTATGGTATTATGTCGTCGTCACCGGCGGTGTCCGTAAACAGTTAGATTTCCGCTCATTTACGTTTTTTTCTATTGTTACCTCAGGCATTTTTTTAATATCTTTTGTCATTGCAGCGCTAAAAGAGATTAAAGGCGCCAAAATTAACCATTTTGCAGGACACCTAAAAATTTTATTATTCATCCGATTTCAGTTGGGATTTTTTCTTTCATTTCATTTTGATGATTGCTTTCAGCAATATGCCAACATTTGTCTTCTATGTTTTATGGGTTTTGAGAGGGTTGAAGAGGCCAAAATTTGGCTTGATATTTAATTTTTTTATTTTTCATCCGATTCAACATAGGGATTTTTTTCCTTTTATTTCGTCTTCATGAGTTTCAATAGCATGTCAAAAGATTTGTCCTATCTTTTATGGTATCGAAATAAGAAAGGATTGAAGGGTCTAAAAAAGAAATGCAACTTGATATATAATTTTTATGGATTTGTTTTCATCTGGTTATTATGGTGGGTCCAATATTCCCTACTTTCGGATATTGGAGTTGTCTCCCATATGTATGAGTTATCTTTCCTGACAGAAGGTGTCTTGTATTAATAAATATAAAGCGCAAAAAGTAATTTTAATTTTTTATAAAAAATTTGATCATGAATTAGAGAAGACCTTCATCAGACATTGAAAAATGTGGGGAAATATATCCAAGAACATATCATTAATGTGTGTTCAGGATATTATTCGGGAGGAAAAATATTTTGCAGAAATACGACAATTTGTCCATTGATATCTACGGAAGACACCTTCTCCAAAGAGCAGGTAACTCCGTAAATGGGAGAGAACTAGCATGTATCAAAAATGGGGAATATTACTGTGTAATGTATATTGATATATCCAACACTTTATTAGACTGTCCCCCCTAGTTCACATTTCTAGTGCTTTAGTTTCTGTACTGTGTTGTTCTAGTTTTGTTTGGGTTATTATTCCTTTTTTATTCTTTTAGTTATACGTGTATGCTTGTGGCGTTTGTTTGTTGTGTTCCTTGGACTTCGAATTTCTGGACTTTTTCCAAGTTTTTTGTCGCTTTTGCCGATATTTACTTCAGATCTGTTGTGGTCTTATCTTGCCATTTATTTCTATATTGGCCGAGGACAGTTTTGGTCGTTTAGTGATGCACTAGTTAATTATAAATGCAGTTATATTGTTTATATCATGAGTGTTGATACTTTATCTTTTGATCATTTTGGTTCATCCTTCTGCTTTTACATTGTACCTGATACAGGTTACTCCAAACTACGTATTGTATCCAAAAAATTCATTATATGAAATTATTCATTTAAATTTATTTGTGTTGTTTTTAACAAGATAGGTTATCGGTAGAGTAACCTTTCGGGGTGAGTTTTTTGTCCATTAACGTACTTTTAAGTAAACAAACCCACAGGTATTCGGAGGTCAAAATTAATTGTTCAAAAGAGGGTATATCTACATGTATTCATTTAATTTAATTTTGTACAGAACATAGTTCTTTGAAATATTTTGTAAAAGTCTTACGTGTGGAATTTTTTTTTACAGTTTTCATATCACAAAATGAGGACAAAAACTAAACGTAGATCGTCTGAATCCACGCATGATGACTACGTCATTAAAGATCTTGAGTATCATGATTCTTTAGCTGACTGGGTTACTGATGAAGAAGATTCAGATTTGGAATCAGAACAGATGCTGTTTACTTCGGGTGAACTACGGATATGTTCAAAAGTTCAACAAATAAACAAATCTTCATCACCAATAGACGACGAATCAGATGTCATCGAAATTTTCCCCGACACTTCAAAACTAAGGGCTGGTTTGGCAAATAGGAAACGCAACAGAATGGAAAGAACAAGAAAATGTAAAGAAATTGCAAGAAAAATAAGAGGGTCTGCATTGGTGAAAAAAAATTCATCTAGCATGTTTAAAGTCGAGAGACTGGACTATGAACAGCATGTGCTCGATCAGTGTACCATTAATATGAAAGCTAGCTTGTTAGAGAAAATTTCAAGTATACATTATCCAATGTTTTGCGAGACAAACACGGAAAATAATCGTATCAAGATAAAGAAACAGGCATTATTGTTTACAAAAACTGGTACTCTTCTTCAAAAGACAAATTGTCCGAAACCTTAAGTCTATTTGGAAAGTACAATATCTGAAATGCTTGATCCGTCCATCGAAATTAGAAAAATATCTTGGATGAAATGATTTTACTGAAATGGCGATGGACTATAATTTTATACATTCTAAATTTGTAATTATTGTGTATTATACCAAACTAATAATAAAAAAAAATATTTTCTCTTACATGTTGCTTAAAACAACGGGAAACAGTCGTAATGCATTAAAACTGATATTATAAAATGTTCAATAAGGTAATTGACCGATGTACCTACATAAGTAATACTAAAACATGATACAGAAAGCGTGTGAACAATACTTTTATTGCTGGTTTTTTATCTCGAAGGTCACTGAAACGTCTTCCACAATGTACAAAAACTCGCACCTGTCAGCAAGATCAAGATGGCCTATTTATCCCTTCTTTTTCGTATTTTCACTCGACACAATATATAGTCCTTTTGTACTACGAGGACAAGGTTCATGTGCATGACTTAAATTGAAATTCGGACATATGGTCGCTCGGTCAAATGTTAAATTCAAAGTAGAACGGACACTTAAAGATATGTCAGCGTTCAATACATTCACCCCGAATACACATCTTGAAAATAAATAGTACACTTTTAATAAACTCACTGAATGTTAAAAACATCACCACAACTCCAAGCATACGATAGGCATGAAAGGATGGAACTAATTACATACAATACAGATAATTAACACTTTACGACAATATAACTGCTTCAGTCAGTGTTTAAGAATATCATAATAACAAAAAAGTATATTATTTATCCGAAAGTACACACAAAACAGCAATCATACACATATATATACATGTACTTACAAATATGAGTATTATGTAAATTTTGGAATTTTCAATGAGAGCAAAATGGAAAAACGAAATAATATTTAAATTGACATATAAATACATGCAAGTCTTATGATATTCCTGAAGAGTCGATGAAATCCTTAACTAAGCGCTTTTTTTCCGGTTTTTAACAATTGTACATGTAACCAAAGGAATTATGTCACTGTGATTTGACCCGTGTTCGTGGACAAGTCATATGAGTGGTCATTTAAAGTACACTGCCCCAGGTACACATATAAATAAATTTATCAAACGTTATAACTGACCCTTCATCAAACATATTGAATATGTCGGTTTATTGTAAAATAGTTAGTGAAACCCAAGTTCTCTGTAATGGTTCAGTTTACAAATTAGAGGAGAAAGTACTGACGTACAGCGACAAACAGTTTTGGATATATGTAGGAATTTACGCTGGACTTGTAGCTTTCGCAGGTAGAGATGTCTTTCAATTATAGTTTTAATTTATATGTATATTCAAGGCCATAAATAGGTCATGATAACATATTATGGTCAGATCTGTGATGTGAATGGATAGGATGTTTGGCTAATCATTATCTCAATCTAATAAGTTGTTAAAAAGAATGTTGCCATTATAATAACTACTGATAACAAATATTATTATTTGCATTTACAAAAAGTTTGGCAAAGCTTTTCTATCAGTACAGCTTCCCATATTTTTGGCCTTGTTATCTCAATCCTTTTTATATCAAGATTCTCGATTTCTCAAAATAATCCGTTGGACCTAATATAATACTTCATACTATATTGTATACTGATAACTCAAACCATTTTTGACGATCCTATCAGTTTTGGGATATTGAGAGTTAACTGTATTATATCTAAATGATATACATCAAACAAGATTTAAACACTGGTATGTTAAACTTACTTTATAAGTACCAATTTTGTCTTGTTTTGAGATTTAATGAAGTCTTAATTTTTTAAACGTGACCCTATATGTTTTTTATATTTCACATAATCTCAGATTATTGACTTTTGTTCATGATTCTTTATTTTGTCTCGGAGCCCTCTTTCGTACAATGGCCATATTAAGTGTTTGTAAACGTGTAAATCTTGAAAATCATATATGAGTTAAGGATGTTCGCTGCTGAGTTTCAAAATACTGTGGATTCATTTATTTTCGTGGATACCAATTTTCGTGGATAGAGGAAAAAAGGCATTTCGTGGGATACCTAAATTCGTGGATTGCTGGCTTAGAAAAAAATATAAAAAGTTGTTGAAATACTTAAATTCGTGGCTTGGCAGATCAGATATCATGAAAATACTGCGTCAAAACGTGCCGATCAGACTTGATATTGTACAGTAAAGTACTGATTTAAAGCGCTCATTAAACAAAAGTCTAGCAAACAGATTCTTTAAATTTGTAACGGAACAATTAAGGCTTGTCATGAATTTAACAAGATTAACAAAAGCCATAATTATTTCCTCATTAGGTTAAACAGGTGTGAAATATATATTGACAAAATTGCAATCACTTAATTGTCACCAAATACCTCGGGGCATATACATACATATTTTTAATCCGATTACAATCAATAATTTCTGCTTTATTATCTTTTGACAAGATGTTTTTACTGTAATTTATGAGAAAGTCTGTATTGTTTATGTCTACTTAGGATAAAGATTTTTCTTGAATGTTTGAATAAAAAAAACCGGAAGTGAATTAAGCGACAATTTACACAGTTAAAATCTTTTAAAAGAATATTGTTTGAGCGTTTATGTGTTACCTTAAGACAAAATTAGATGAAACACAGTATCCTCTGTGGATATAGCTAACTCATGATATTTCAGAATTCAAGTACATGCTGTAAAACACATTTGTTCAAAACTCCGTGGTTTCAAACTTCAGTGCATTTGAACAAGAGTAAAAATATTATTTTTCGTTGGATATTTAAATTCGTGGTTTACTGGAACCCACGAAAACCACGAAAATTGGTATACAACGAATATTAATGAATCCACAGTAACAAGCTTTTCATAACACTGTTAGATTAACAAAGGAACTAAAACAAAACAAAAAATTACAGGTCCGTGTACTTGTTTTCGAGATATAAGCATTGAAAACTTGGCCGGAAAAATATCCTCTCTTGATTTTACATAGCTTTATCATTTACAAGTTTTATTTCTCAAAAACATTAAATAATAACAAGGGTTTTATAAGATTTTTACAAATGGCTTATTATTCTGCATGCCAAAAAATTATGAAAAGTAAAATGGGGGTTAGCGAAAAAAATAATTTATGGCATTCAAATGGATAAAACCAGATGATTCTGAACATCTTAAAAAAACATGACCAGCGAACATCCTTAAATAATAATAAAATAAAATATATAAACAAAAAAATATATAAACAACAAAATTTACAGGCTTGACATCAGGACTAACTATTGGATATTTTTCTCTGGATCTAACTACACTCAAAACGATGTCAAAAGGAGGCAATGAAAAAGAGAGAAAATACTCCAAGAAAATATTACCATTGTTGGAGCGGCATCATCTCCTACTGGTTACGCTTTTGTTAGCATGTGCTGTAGCTGAAGAAGCGATGCCTATATTCCTAGACAGACTTGTTAGTCCCGTGTATGCTATAGGTATTTCTGTCGTGTGCGTTCTCATTTTTGCAGAGTGAGTACACTATAGTACATCTGTATATGAATACTTTTTAATTACATCAAATTAATTATTTTATTTAAGACTGTTGTTAATATACGAAAATTCTTTTGAGACCATAAATTGAGACAATTTACATGAATATCAATGAAGCATTTTTTTGTTCACGTTTTTCTGGTAAAAGATGATTTTATAGGAGAGACAAAAATATCAACTAAGTTACTATTTACATGTGAAGTAGACCTTAGACATGCCATAATATAAAAATAATTACAATAAAAATCCTTTATTTTTAGAGTTATTCCACAGTCTATAACTACAAAATATGGATTAGCGGTAGGAGCCACATTAGCACCGTAAGTACATGTGCATGAACCTCTATGTATGTAGAAGTCAATGGCTTCTCTTCAAATTATCATAAATACATTTATCTGAAACTTTAAGATTGTATTAGTAGAAACATTAGGACGATGAATAACACATTGATCATGTTAATAAATGTAGATCTCCAGAAATTAACTTGTTTTCGGAAGTTATGTATGTATAAGGCATTGTTAAGACACGTTGAATGATTAATACAGATTGAATTTATTTCAATTATTACAAGTTTGACCGTTTATATAAATATACGACGTGAATTATTTATAGGATGACTAAGAATTTTAATATCGAAAATATTCAACTCGTGACCGGAAAACACTAATAATTCCCTCATGCGCGCGAAATTAAATTTGTTAAGATTCGGTTAAAATAGAATATTGTTTTCCTGGATTTCTAAAATAGACGAAAATAACAATAAATACAATTCAAAACAAAACTTTAAATTTGTTAAGTCTTCCACAGTCCCGGGCCTCGAGCCGTTTCGCTATCTGATAGTTCATCATTAAGTCATGTTGGTCAGCTCAACAAAAAAGTACTTGAAAAAAAAGTATTTTTGATCATGAATACTGCTTGAACTGCATTCATATTAAAAAATATTTTGTGATTAAAAATAATCCATTTTTTACACTTTTCATTGCAGTTTCCTATGCATACGATCTATAAATAGAAATATAAATGTACAAACACACAGTTTTGTCTCAATTCATTGACGCGGACGTTATTGATCAACACCGTGTTGACCCACATCTTTGAAATGCCGATTCTTTAAATCACATAATTAGAATGGTTGACCTTTTGAATGTCGTTTTTTTTCTCAAGTTTTTAAATTTATTATGAATGAAATGAGGGATGAGTAGTGAAAAATAAATGAAAACGGAACGACTATCATGATTCTAAAAACGGATGTTAGATATACTGTATATTTGGGTTGATATAAATACATACGATGTTATATTTTTGTCCAGTTTCCCATGTTAAATAATAAAAATGAGAAGGTATTTACCTTACAGCTTCATTTCCGGCGATGCTGAAATGTATAAATGATATAAAACAAGATAAGCGTCTTTGACCTACTCTATCTCTTTATTCGGATACTTGCGGATATCTTCTCAAAGTTAAACAGGGATATTAGAAAAGAACCGCGATAGAACCAAGAAGTTGGGTTCCTATAACCAAACAACCCGGATGTTGAACCAGTTACCATGGTTTCGAACCAAAAAACCCGGATAGAACCAAGGTTCAGAACCAAAAGACCCGGATGGAACCAAGGTTTTGAACCACAGTGCCCTGATAGAACCTAATTGCATTCGGAAATCTCATAACTTTTTATACCTTTAACGTATTTTCCAAATCATTTATTTATTTAGTATATTTATATATAACTAGAAACTAGATGGAATGTCGGCAATTGTGATTGTGGTATAGTTGTTACCCTGTTGAGATACTCCTTTGATTGGTAGTTAAAAGCATTCATAACATATTATTTTTTTACCTCCAAACATTACAAAAAGCAGATGGGAAAAAATTTGTGATCAAGTAGCAAGGAACTTTTTGTGTTCAGACTCACAAATTAAAGCAGTTATTCTTCAAAGATCCCTTTAGCATGGACCTTGGGTTATTTCCCAGACATACTGCACACGTATTAAAGAAGACCAACTCTTATTAGTTTATTTTCCTTAACTAAAAGTTAAAAAAAATCAAAAACCAACATTTCAGAATCTGGATGAAAACTCAGATATTTACAGAATTTTATAAAAACAGTGATAGACTTACAAACTATCTGTCTTGTACTTCACAGATTTGTCTACATACTAATAGCTGTCACGTGTGTGATCACATGGCCGATATCGAAGGTATTGGATTGTTTACTTGGTTCTGACAAAGGAACACGTTACAGACGATCACAGCTCAAAGTACTAGTAGAACTGCATGGCGCCCACCATGACAATAGTACGGACATTGAAGATCCGCTGACTGATAGCGAGATAAAAATCATCAAGGTATTTTCATATGAAAATTAACATCATGTACCAATCATCCATGTAACAAATTAGCATTTCGATAAATTATACAAAAATTAAACAGTGAGGCGTCACTAATTTCATCCACCACAGCAAAAAATATATTTGTGAAATTAATTCATGTGTTATAGAGTAACTTTTCACTAGTGTTGTTAATTTCCATTTCTCTTAGGGCTTTGTATCAAATGTTATCATTTATCAGTTATCTGTTTGTGCCTTGTAGTTTAGTTAATGTTTGTCTTATTTTACCTTTTTGTCTTGTAATCTGTTGACAACACTACTATTTACAGGAACAATTTACAAGTATTTTATTTAATGATATAAAATATAACAAACTGCAGGGCACTTGGTAAATGTACCGCTTACATCGACGTTGGGGCTGTCTTAATGTGCACACTGTTTGCAATAAAAACTGGTCTCGTATAATATTTCTTTTCTTATTCTTTTTTGCCTACTGTTGATAGAGCACATTAGATATGCAAATAAAAACTACAAAAGATATAATGATACCTCTACAGGATGTCTTTATGTTGGATGTTGATGACACACTAAATAAGAATACTCTAAAAGTGGTAAGAATACAAAATAAATTTGTATGTATTTTCTGGTTAAATTTTACATATTGCCTTATGTACAGAAACGCATATTTCTATGGAATAGGTACATGTATATCTTTCACAATCAGGGGCATCGGTGGCCGAGTGGTCTAGGTATTTCGTCATGACTACTAATGACCACTAGCCTGTCAACGCTGAGGTTGTGAGTTCGAATCTCACCTGTGGCGGGGTGTGTTCGACTCCGAACTTAATTGACAAGGATTGCCAATTTTCCTACCGAAGGTCGGTGGTTCTCTCCGGGTATTCCGGCTTCCTCCACCAATAAAAACTGGCCGCCGCGAAATAGCCAAAATGTGCTGAAAACGGCGTAAAACCCCAACTAAACAAACAAACAAACAAACAAATCTTTCACAATCAAAAGCCTGTATTGTATTCTATTTACAATTAGCCATTTTTACATCAGATCATTATGTCAGACCCGTTTCTTTTAAGATTTCTATATTGAATTTTAACAATGTTTCAACAGACACCTTGAAATACTATATTTTTAATATGGAAAATAGAATATAAAATGGAAACGGGGAATATGTCAAAGAGACAACAAACCAACCAAAAAGCGGAAAACAACTCAAGGCTACCAATGGGTCTTCAACGCAGCGATAAAATCCCGCAACCGAAGGCGGGCTTCAGCTGGCATCTAAACAAGGCATAGATTTGTTTTGATCAAAATATATTTTCCCCAAAGACTAAGACATGTAAAGAATATTTAGCCATTAATATGACAATTACAATTTATTGTACATGAAAAAGATGATCATTCTTTGAATTCTGTTTTGTCTAAAGTTGCAGGAATTGTCTTTCTCAAGAATCCCTGTATATGAAGGTTCTAGGGATAATATTATAACAGTATTATTGACAAAAACCCTACTATGTATGGATCCAAACCACACAATTCCTATAAGGACACTGGTATCCTCCAAGGCAACCAGAAATGTGATATTCGTAAGACCAGAACAACCGTTGTTTGATATTCTCTATGAATTAAAGGGACCAAGAGGTAAATATAAAATTACTTTAGACGTTATGTTAAAAGGACAGAAGATATAAATACGAAATTATATAAGACATTTATCAGTACGTGATATCAACTTCCTGAAAAGCATTTTATATGTAAATGATTTCGTTAAGTCTTGATCAGTTTTGTTCTACTGGTGTAATATTGTTTTCGTCCGCCTGCCAATAAATTGGACTACCTTATTACAATGTACTGTTAATTTTGTTTATCTGTATACAACTTTTAATATTTCCATTAAACCATCTTCATTTCAGGACATTTAGCATTTGTTAAGGAAAAATGTAAATTCTATACAGAACCACCGGAGGTATGACTTCTGGTAAACAAAATATTGTTTTTTCATAGTGTCCATATCATTCATTTCTTTTTTGTTTTATTTTTTGCCTTAAGATTTAGTTTTAAGTTCAAATTGATAATAATAATAATAATAATAATAATAATTTCATAAACGTTCTCATTAAGTTGGCTGGACTGAGTCAGTTACATGGATACATTATACAAAATTGGAAACTGTACCAAACATTTAATTCATTTTACACGAAAAGGAACTGAAGATGAACAACATCAATATTAAATTGCTTCGTTATTCCTGTATTAAATTGATTAACAAGGGTTTTAAAATAAATATTACGAAATCAATTTTATCCTCTCTCATGCACGAGATGAAAGTATGTTTATATGTGTACACCCGAACTATCCAAAGTTGAGTAATGAAATGTTCTATAGTAGGAATTTTTAATAGTTTATTATACACGTGTATTGGAATTAAATTCGTTATGAGTCTATCAAAGTTTCCAAGACACCGTGAATCCTGTGTGTATTATAGCACAAATGAACGACATATAAAATATTAATTCTATAATGCTACTGCTTACTGCTGGTTTGAATTGTCTCCACTTACAATACATAATTATATATTAATGTACAATAGAAAAAAAATCTTTTCTCAGTCAAATCTTGATTTAGATACAGGTTAAGGAAAGAATGGTCATGTGGTTTACGGAAGATAGTGCGTATAATATGTTTTCTGCAAGAATTTTATGACCAGTAACAAAACAAAAACCTAGGAAAACTTTCCAAAACTTCTTGTTCCACCAAAGGAATGGTTACCTTTTATGATTGTAGGTTCTAGGAATAATAACTCTTGAGGATGTTATAGAAGAACTACTCCAGGAAGAGATTGTTGATGAAACTGATGTTTATGTTAATATCAGAAACAAGGTGCAAGTCGCAAAGACTAAGCGTGCCAGTATTTCTGTTATTGTAAACAATGTAAGCAAAAGCCCCTTTATAGATACTTAAGTAGTACACCAAGAAAAAATTCCTTGATACCAGTGTTGATGTACTGTATGTACTTATGTCAAGAATTTGTGTTTCATCAAGAGTACTTAAGGGCAAAAATGTGGAAATTTAAAACGTAAAAAGAAGATTACAATACCAAAAAGACCGAAAAAAGGGAACCAAAAACCATTTAAGGACAGAGTTATGAGTCATGGAGATTTTCTTCGAAAAAAATCAGTTTTAATTTTATGGGTCAGTACCGACATACTAAAAATTCAGCTGGTGATATCCTCAATAATTCTGAGTCAATTCTTAGGCCCGTATTACAAACTATAATAAGGCAAACAGGTAGAAATGTTATGATTTTTTTTGAATTTTTTAACGGATTAAGACAGTCAATACATGTAGCATATCCTGGGGTGCTTTCCATTATGCGGTACAATTTGGTTCCAATTGAACCAAAGATTCGTGTTCATTATGGTCGGTACCACAGCGGTTCTTTAGAAATGACGCACCAGACGAACCGGAAGAAGAATTAGTGGAAGTCGGTACGTACATCATAATGGAAAGCACCTCTTTACATTAATTTTAATGGCTTTCAAAGATTTAGACCATGAACATGATTATGACCAAAAAAAATCTTTAATTGACGTTTCAGATTTACCATAATAAAATGTTTTTTGAGATTATATGATAAAATAAATCGGCTATATGGGCAAAGAGTAAAACGCAATCTGTAAAATCTTTTCTATATAAAATATTCAGAATTATAATACTTGCTACATTTTAAGTGAAAATATTCATTAATAATATTCGATGTACTTTTATGATATTCCTATTTATTTCAGCATGTGCACGGCAAACAGATTCAGAGAAAATGTAGTAACCATACTTTAAGGCATAACAGATCTGTATCGGTCCCAAATTTTGGCGTAGATTCTTATACAAACGACAACAGTGGTATGAAATTTATTCCGACCGTCCCATCGATATCCTGTATAGACGAATCTGATGAAGATACTGAAAAATCCCCTCTCATCATCTGAATAATATACATACATTGTATTTTGATTTGATTTAAATAGATTTATCTTGTATTAATGAATCATTTAGGTTGAGCTATAGGTATAATATTAAAACGAAAATCGACAAATATTTCATATTTATATAGATATGGAAATTTATTTAAATGTGAAATGTATTCTAAAAGTATATTACCTGAGTTTATCTTAGTGCTTTGGGATTGCTTTTAGAGTGGCAGGAAATGGAAAAAAAATGTAAATCTAAAATTGGATATGGTCTATATGTTTAGATACAAATGCTACACTATCAAATGACAATCGTCCAAGCAAAGGAACAGCGCTTTTCCTTTTTCTTCATCTTAAAGTTGTACTTGAGATTTAACATGAAGAAAACCAATTGAAATTTCACAACAGCCACCAGCAACGGTTAAGGATTTTTTTTTTTATTTTGTTTTGTTTATATTTTATTTTATTTTTAATAGTACTTTTTATTCCAATTACAGTGGAGTTTCTCTAGTATCAAAGAAAAGATTAACACAATAACTCTGTATGTGAATATTGAGCAATAAATCATACCAGAATGTATCAAAGTGTGATATTCAAAAAGAATAAAGTCATCTCTTCAAATAAAAATGTTTATTTATGTATGTTGATTTTAACATCCGTAAATTTCAACACGTAAGCCTGGTTTCCCGCCAGTATGCCATCTGAGAGGAAGAAATCGTACAAATCTCGCTGAGACTGGTGTAGTTAGGTAGTGTTTAACTACCTGATCATAATTCACACTGCCAGCAAAAGCCTGCAATATTAAAGAGAACATACATGTAATGTCACGAATCATTTATTATCGGTTTATGTATATTTTGTTCATGGCATGTCTTAAAATGTTATTTAAGTGTATAAACCAAAAAATTATTTGTATTTGGTATATATTAGATTTTTTTGTACATAAAAATAGTTTATTTGACCAATATTTGTTAAACATTCTTTAGCGATGATAATAAAAATAGGAAATAAAGGCATTTGTGCGAGTTTGTTATGTAAAATTGTTTTCTACTGACTGTTTAGCCACCTGCAAAATTCCAATGTCCGCCTTGAAATTCTTCTCAAAACGTAAACAACCTTACAATAAAATTACAATAAGGCCAAATAAAAAATACATGTGTTTAGGATAACATACTGAAAAAAGTTGGGTAGGGTAGTAGGGAAATTTTTTTTTTACATTAATTTTTTTAGTTAGGTTGTATAGTGGAGTCACCTTGACTTTAACAGTGCTTGTTGAAGAAAGGTTATAAAAAATTTAGGGTAGGCACTAAAAATTAGGTAGGGTCGGGTTACCCTAAACACAACTATATTTTTTAGGCCTAAAACAAATAGGCTGGGACACTGGAATTCAGCACATAAAAAGGTTTTCTTAAATGATGATGGTAATTGATGAATCTTAGTTTCTGTGTTTTTAGTCAACTGCACCAATCGTCAATAAGGTAATTAGGAAAATAACTTATCTTTATAATTGCAAAGTAAGAGAAAATAGTACATGTTTTCGCTACTCTTGTCCAATTTTAAGGGACATGCCACAATGTAATAAAAATTCTGTAATATCTTGATTGGCAAACAATTTTTGGCATGCAAATGTTTATATTAACTATAACTGTACCTGATGACCATTAGTATCGGCGATGTATTTAAAATTGTTTCCATCAGTGCTGTATTGTAGATTGTATGATAACGTGTAATACGATGAAGAATGGTATCCCTGGGTAGCAATGCCAAACACTTTCCTCATTTCACCTAAATCAATCTAAAATTGAAAAGGAAAAGATATTCAGCAAAGGGAAATATGCATGTAATGTCATTCTTTCACTTCTTTTATTTAACTAGACATTAGTACCTCGGCTGTGCTTTACTCAGAAAGGGTGGTATTTTCTACATTTGTTGTTGACAGTTCATATTAAAGATCTAAGAGGATATCAGCAGCTTAGTAATATTTCGAAACAGGCCAGTAATAGCAAGCGCAGCGAGCGCTATAGGAGCATATGCATTTTTTACATACGGTAATTTAGAAAAGTATTTGTTAAATGGGGGCAGCCATATTGTGCTACATACTAAAGCTAGAAAAAGTTTCGTTAGCCGGAAACGAAATAGTAAAGTAAGAGAAATAACTTGCTTCAAATTATAATTTTAGAGTCAGAATCGTAATACCGGAAATGAGTTTCTGGAAAGGGCTATTGCTGTGCTCGCATCATTGGCCACGCCAACAGCATAAAAGGGTGAAATTGATACATTAATATGTTTTACTGTTACCAAAATTATAAATATTTTTGAAAACAAAGTAGAATCTCCCTGTCTGCCCTAATATGGTATTGTCTTTACTTCATTAGTCACTTTGGCATTTAAATCTATGGTGGCCTATTTCTGTCATCTAGATAAATTGGAGTAGAGATAATTTATCGTGAAAAGTCGACTTCAAATGATCATTTTGTCGACTTTAACTAATTTTATCTCGACAAGTCATGAAACTTTTTAACGATAGTATATTATCTCGGCTAATTGTTAAAACGTTTCATGAGCTGTCGAGATAGAAATTCGTTTAAGTCGACAAAATGCTTATTTTATTTTGGCTCCAGTTTATCTCGATGACAGAAATACGCGTTTCTTATTTTTTCTCGTACTCTTTTCCCCAAAATCAGTATTTTCCCATTATAGGTATGAAAAATTAGAAAGCTCGAAATTCATGATAATATTCGTTCCTAAGGCTATATACCTCATGAAACCATGAAATATATTGCAATTATTTTCTTCATGTATATATATATATACAGATATCGTAGTTACCTGTAACCATGAACCACTGCCGTTTCCAACCCATCCCGTGTTGTGATTAAGTCGTCCATCTGCGGCACTTTGAGTTTGAAAACTGTAGTGCGCAGACATCTGTGCATCAGGAATTGTCTTCTTTCTATTATCTATACCAAATGCATTCCCAGGACAATCTAAAATTATTTATAAACATTATTCTATTTAAAAAAAAATCTTATATAAATACTAGTGAAAAAAGTGTCAAATAATATAAAAGGAATATCAAATGATAAAAGTTAGATCATACTAATTACACTCTGTGGTAAAATATGGTAAATTTCAAGTTCGGTGGCAACAAATACATGTTGCAAAAGAAGCCAAATATCTTTACGTGAGAACTGTTTTAGTTTGAAAAAACAATTCAGATCTCATCCGTTTATAAAGAAGAAAATGAACGCTATCTTTGGAAGTCATTTTTTTAGACAAAATCATTACTATGGACAAATATAGAAATCTGCCATGCAAGCATTCATTTAAACGATTACTGATTCTTGTTTTTTTAAGTTTTGAATTATTGTCTTGGTTTTTGACATTTTAAGCCTCGAGCAAAACTAATAAGTCGTAAACCGACGATATGTAGACATATTTTGCATTTTGGTATCATTGAATTTATTTACGGGATTTCTTTAAGCATGTACAACTATACGAATAGACCACTACCGCCATAGTACACAAAACATGTAAAAGATATCACACTATAGTGACAATTACAGTCCTCGATACAGGTCCATTTAATCGCAATAGATATAAAGGGGTAACAGTAAAGAGAAAGTTATACTGGGAGATCAGCACAGCCCTTAGAACAGAGATAGTTATGTTAACTCTCACATTGTGGCCATCATAGTCCTAAGTACAGGTACAAATATACTCAATATACTCGAGGCTAGATTTAACAATTGTAACCATCGCAGTTCTCAGTACAGAAAGGGTTATACTTACATGTACTAATCTCACACTTGTGACAACCATAGTTCTCACAACAGAAGGGTTATACTTATTGATCTCATACACACTAGTAATCATCAGTTTACAGTACAGAAAGGGTTACACTTTCTGATTTTAGACTGGTGACTGGTGATCACCACAGTTCTCAGTACAGAAGAGATTATACTTACTGATCTCACACTGGTGACCACCATAATTCTCAGTACAGAAGAGACTATACTTACTGATCTCACACTGGTGACCACCACAGTTCTCAGTACAGAAAAAGGTTTTACTTACTGATCTCACACTGGTAACCACCACGGTTCTAAATACAGAAAGGGGTATACTTACTAATCTCACACTGGTGATCACCACAGTTCTCAGTACAGAAGAGATTATACTTACTGATCTCACACTGGTGACCGACACAGTTCTCAGTACAGAAAAGATTATACTTACTGATCTCACTCTGGTGACCACCACAGTTCTCAGTACAGAAAAGGTTCTACTTACTGATCTCACACTGGTGACCACCATAATTCTCAGTACAGAAAAGATTATACTTAATCATCACACACTGGTGACCAGGACAGTTCTGAGTACAGAGAGGGGTATACTTACTGATCTCACACTGGTGACCACCATAGTTAGCAGTACAGGTACAGTTATAACCATTGTAACCATCTATACATGTACCGTCATGCCTACAAGGACTACTGGAACATTGGTCCTTTTCTAGAATAACAAATACAGGTAATAAACTCGGTTATACCTAATGTTTATGTCACAGGTAGAGCAAATCACAAGTATTATTTCAAGAAAACGTCGTGAAGATATACCTTTAACACATTTCAAACTGTTTAACATTGCGATATGACCGCCTGAGCTAGTTTTTGTGGTATAAACTACCCGGCTATCGACATAAGGTAGGTACAGTCTCATTTTTTTCTAGCTAGCAGTCACCTTGTTTAAGTCATACATGTTGCATCTTAGTGTATGTTAATATTCAGAAGATAATATTTGAAAATCAAGACCATGTTTTGGTACACCCCCCCCCCCCCCCCAAAAAAAAAAAAACAACAACAACAACAAAACACCTCGCCTCGCTTTAGTTTCATATTAACTTTTGTGTACGTGTTGTGCTCACTTTATGAGAGTATTTTTCAGATGGTGTGAAGTTGTTTATTGATAAGAGTTTTAATATAGGCTTTTTACTTGACGTTTATCATTAAGTCAAGGATAAACTTCATTAAATTAAAACACAAAATAGGAGTTGAAGCTATGTGTTTAGCATTGATTAGCAGTTGACCATTGGAAGATACTTATCTTAACAAAGTATGTTTCAAATTTTAACAATATATATTGAGACCATCTAAGTCGACACGTTTTTTAATTTACCCGAAAATTGCTAATTTTGTGATTTTTCGTGCATATTTGATTTTTTTATGGACAAGGCGACTTAACTCCAGAACAACATCAGACTTTTATAAGGTAACAGTAGAGGAGCCTAAGGAAAATGTCACTAGACAAGTCTAGTGAGTCTTGTACCAGTCTTTTTAGCAACTTTTAAATTCTGATCACAGATACAAAAAACTTGGCAATATTTTGTAACCATTTTTCACCATTTTAGTAACGATGTGTTTAGTTTTTTTAGAATAATTTTTAATATTTACACTGGAAACAATAAGAAAAATGTTTTCATGTACTTATTAATACAGTTTCATTTTTTTAAGTAGAAAGGCTATTTAATATTACCGCTATGAAATTATGGACAGATTGGCTTTGCTGAAAAACGCCGTGAGTCCCGTTAAATTGGCATCTGAGATACTCCTCGATTTGAAAGTTATTTGTTCTTAGTCTTTTTTAAGTGTCTGTGTTGTTATGTGTATTTGTCTATGAGAATTTTGTACTTTTCATTTGCTTCTATATATTTGTATCTATGTTACTGCATTTTAATATCAGTTCTCAAAAAGATTAGGTATAATAAGTAAGTTTAGTTTGAGTTTATTGGAAAAATTGTCATACATCAAACGCCACAGTAGTTTATAAAAAGAGGTTTTGAACGCGTAATACACAGCCTTTTAATAACAATTATTTTTTTACTGGGAAACAAGCAAGTTTACAAGAACAGTTTTCGTATATTATTTTTAAATCTATAAATCATCTTTAGTGATATGCAGGTAAACATATTTTACATACAATCTTTTTGAAAATTTGTTTCCGTTATGATTTTCCGTAAGCAAATCATTTTCCAATAGCTACCTCTGATGTCTATTGAAAAGCTCCCATCAGCATATTTTCCATGATGGTCTGTTGCTCGGATGGTAAACGTATAAGTGGCATCTACATCTGGTGCCCGGCCGGATATTCGGCCAGTTTTATCGTTGAGTCGCGTTCCAGGTGGTAAGTGACCAGAGACCAGCTGATACGTAATGTTGCCACCATCCGGATCCTTAGACAAGAAAAGGGTACATTAATTCAACTAATGATAATGCGTTATGACCCCTATACATGTACATAGATGGTTATAATGGTTTTCGTTAACGTTCAAATAATAAACAATTATAATTTCTGTGTTGCAGTTCTATGTATTTGAGACCGATTATCTTTTATTTCAGCGATATTGATGTCACTCCCAGTTTTTTTTATTTGCGGGAGTACATCTTGCAAATGTTTCTGTTCTTCTGTCGTTTTTTTTCTCTGTTTCTCTTCTTATTTCCTATGTAATATTATATAAATTACTTACAATTTAGTATTATTAAGCCTCTAATATATCTTAAATTTCTTTCGAATTTCCATTTCAGCATATTGCCTCTGTATTCTTTTCTAATATTTTGTGAATAAGACTATTACAATTTAGCAAAGTTTCAAACGCAATAAGACTATTACAATTTAGCATAGTTTCAAACGCAATAAGACTATTACAATGTAGCATTGTTTCAAACGCAATAGGTTTGGAGAATTTTAAAGATCTTGTTACTTTCCATAGCCTGAACAGAGACTGATACCAATGATCCAGATATAAAGGTTCCGAGTGTCATTACCATAGCTTGAACAGAGACTGATACCAATGATCCAGAAATAAAAGTTCCGAGTGTCACTTACCATAGCCTGAACAGAGACTGATACCAATGATCCAGACATAAAAGTTCCGAGTGTCACTTACCATAGCCTGAACAGAGACTGATACCAATGATCCAGACATAAAAGTTCCGAGCGTCACTTACCATAGCCTGAACAGAGACTGATACCAATGATCCAGACATAAAAGCTCCGAGTGTCACTTACCATAGCCTGAACAGAGACTGATACCAATGATTCAGACATAAAAGTTCCGAGTGTCACTTACCATAGCCTGAACAGAGACTGATACCAATGATCCAGACATAAAAGTTCCGAGTGCCACTTACCATAGCCTGAACAGAGACTGATACCAATGATCCAGACATAAAAGTTCCGAGTGTACCATGTACCGATTGTTTCGACCATATTGGTGGTAAACTTTTCACTTTCTGAAAATTTTAATCTAGAAATATATCAAATTTCAAACCCAATATATTTATTCATTCTTCACAATATTAGTCATAAAGTGAATATCACTGTTGAATCTTCATATTGTGATACTGATTACGCATTTTAAATGTATCTCTGTTTGGCTAGAGTCTAAAAAGACCACCGGCTGACCTATGTTATTACATATAAAGGTGGTTTGAACATCATGTGCCATTACGGTTTTATTGGATTCTAATGGAGAAAGACGAAACCATATTAACATAATTTTTATTAAGTAAACCAACCATCATGGTGTTACATCAGAAAGAACACACGTCAGTCTAGTTAACTTTGCTTACCTGAATGAATTTTCGAAGATCAGTTCCTGATATGAAGACAGTGCCACCTTGTCCGGGGTCTAGAATGACGTCACCTCCGGTGCCTGCCTGAATCAAAATATCATATCATTATATTCATATGTAGTTCATACTACAAAGCAGTCTTATGAATACAGAACAAAATATATAACAGGAAAAATCAACAATGACATACCAATCAATCAACGCTTCCTAACAGACAGAACTCAAAAAATAACATTAAAGAACACAAACCATAAACACAAGAGAGAGTCGGGACTTCTAAACCGGTTTTATTGGTACCCCCCCCCCCCCCCACCCCACCCCCCCTTTTTTTTTATCTCGCCCGACACACTCTGCTGTATGAGGCTATGAAAGCACTTCCGTTAGTGTTATTGATTAAGCTGAAAATAAGACGAAGAGAAATTATTCAAGTTTTTATCAAGGGTATTCGCCAACCCAGTCGTCAGACTTGTCTGACATGATTATTCATTGATTTATTACAGAAATTACCAGTATTTAGCAAAATTCAAAAATAATAGAAATACTAAGGGTTCATTCCTTGTATTGCACATGGTAGATCTCCTTAGCTGAAATTTGGCTTCCTATTTCGGTGTTTTTGGTTGAGTACTTCTTGTTTAATATAAGTTTGGTTTTTGGTCTTCCAAATGTTTCGGTTTTAATGCTGCTGATGAGAGGTAACTCCTTGAAATGCGTCGTATACAGCATAGTATAAATTTACTATATCTAATATTAGTATCTTTGGATTGTTATTTTGAAACTCCTGGGATGATGCCTCTGCTGGTGGACCCTAGGTCCCCGAGGGTATTCGCCAACCCAGTCGTCAGACTTGTCTGACATGATTATTCATTGATTTATTACAGAAATTACCAGTATTTAGCAAAATTCAAAAATAATAGAAATACTAAGGGTTCATTCCTTGTATTGCACATGGTAGATCTCCTTAGCTGAAATTTGGCTTCCTATTTCGGTGTTTTTGGTTGAGTACTTCTTGTTTAATATAAGTTTGGTTTTTGGTCTTCCAAATGTTTCGGTTTTAATGCTGCTGATGAGAGGTAACTCCTTGAAATGCGTCGTATACAGCATAGTATAAATTTACTATATCTAATATTAGTATCTTTGGATTGTTATTTTAAAACAATTTATTTTCCGTGCGACCAAGGATTTATCTTAGTTGCGATTTTGGGTCAGTACCAATAAGTTGTTCATAGGATTACGTTATAAATGCTAGATAGAAAATGGGTCCGCAAATCCGACATAAAATTCTGAAAGATTATAGATAGTATATGGCTGCTACAATGCATTTTCTAAAAAAAGAACCCTGGAGAAAAATACCAAAAAATGGGTTTTTTTTAGGATTTTATATTTGAAAAATAACAATTTTTTATTCTTGTCAAATTAATTACAACTGAATACCTCAAATGTCAGATCACCTCCTGGTTCAGCGGATATGTTGACATTTGGATAGTCTATTTGAAAGAAACTGAAATAGATAAAACATTTTGTATAGATAAAAGTCGAAAAAATACGGAAAAAATATTTCCATTTCTTGACAAATGCCAGACGACATAATGAATAAATTAGTTTACGCGGATTTGTCATAAAATGATAATTTAAAACTACAAAAACACACATTCACAACAAAATTAAAGAAAAAATATAATTTTCAATTTTTAAGAAAGTTATATAATTTTTACCTGCAAAAGGCAACACTTGGTAGTAAAATATATAAGAAGAAAGTTGTCGACGCCATTTTTCTGTAAACTTTACTTTGCTTCTTGACCATGAATTGGTATCAAAGAAATGTGATTTGCATAAAAAGAGGAGGTTCCTTAATTTTGATAGACACATGATAAGTGATGTGCAACATAATGTCCACTAATGTCTATTTTTCAGAATTCCAAAAGCTACAAGGAAGTCGTGCCCTGTAAACATCAACCTTAATCTAAAGGCATCTGACATATCAAGATGAAAGGCATTGTATTAATTAATTATAATGACCTATTTTGATGTTAAGATGCAACTTTTATTTAAATAAACATCGTTTCTTAATATCAATCTTGCTTGGATACTAAACGATGTCCTAATATGGCCTTAACATTATACTAAAATATAATTATGAAAATGAAGATTTTGTATGTTTGGGTTGTTTTTATAAATATTGTTACAGCTAACGATGGGTAAGTAAATAATAATATAATATAACAATTCAAATTTATCATTTTGTATATTTCTTTTCTCAAATTTACAAAAGTATAATTTTTGCTCACGAGAGCTCATGCTATTTCTTAATCCTTTCAAACGATTTGTACGCAACAAATTTGGTAGTCGAGTTTCTATGATAGCGGTGATACGAATATTGAAAATCTTTACTTCCCCGAAAGTATCATACATTTAGCAGTATTTTTGTCGACATTTGATACAATTTCAACATAGAGTCGTTGTCATTTCCAGTTTATACACAATTCATTCGTTCAAACTCCCTTAACCAAAGTTCACAAAGTGAATAAAGGTTTTCTGTTTTCGTCCTTTTTATTTCATAGCTCGCGTTGTTTTAATGATCTGTAGCTTCCAAACGTTTTTGTCCGTGCCATATCATGTGCCGGTCCATAAACAACAACAAATTTAATATCGGAGTTTTAATTCAATAAATACGGTAAAATTTCACAAATGCTGTCAGATACAAAACGAAGCATGTACGAATCAAAAATGTATATTTGAAGAAAAATGAAAACCTCGGATTGTAAATTTACGGTATTCATTCTTGTTTTGTCCGCCTATTTTGTATCTTAAATATCGGCAGAAAATGTCGAAGTGACAGACCAGTGGGAAAAGTCCGTAAGATCGACATCCAAATGCAAGGTGCTCCGGAAGGGTAAATATGTCCTGTTCCGTTAACAGCAACCGTCAAATTGCCATTTTAAATATATTTATTTTGTTTATTATACTTCAGGGTACTTGATATTAATGTTCCACACTTAACAGTAAAAGCCCAAGACACAGGAAACATTACACTCCAGGTATTTTTTCCCTTAACATTCTTGAAATAAAATTTTGTATATATAGCCTATATTAAAATTTTCCACTTTTAAATGTATAACAAATTTATTTTAAATTTTGAGTTATAGGCTAAAAACAATTTAATGGTAAAACTACAGAAATAATAAATATTTTGCAAGGCATTTTAATTGTACATGTACACGTATCCTTTAACTATTGTGTGTTCTTTTATGGTGAAAATCTTAGATTTTTAACATTGAATCTAGACTCAAATTATGACAAAGTCCCAAGTGTATATGTAAAACTGTATTTTGTTTTATTTTAGTCAGAATTTACCAAGGACCTGTATATAGAACCAGGCCCCGGAGGAACTGTTATTTTTGATGGTGAAGATGTTATAAAAATAATAGAGGTGAATCATATAATGATATAGTCTTCATAGTTTGGGTTCATCTATTTTTCGAGTATATTGTTACAGTTCTATTAAATACTTTGATACAAATTTTAATGCACAATATGTGCATATTTCGTCGATTTATTATTCATTTCTCTTTTTATAAGTTAGATTTCTATTAGCTTATTTGTTTTATCTTTCTTAAATCTTTTAGCTTTGGAGACATGTTTCATTAGAAAAAATAAAATGAATTTTGACACAGAATAAACCAAATCCAGATACAGTTTTTAGTGCTTTCATTTTAGCTAGCCAAAAGTTTACCTCCTGTATGGCTTCCCCATGCACACGTAGGATTTTATGGAACGTTCCAAGGAGGACAGAAAATACATATCAAACTGGAAGCAAGAGTAAGTACACATAGAGATGATTATTACGCATTTTTTTTTTTAAATCAGAATAAATATTTAGAATTTTTAATAAAATTAGCTAGCAATAAAGGTATAAATATATATAATAGTCGATGTCATATTATGATTACATTTTCAATAATTACATTTCAAGACTATACTTTCAGCTGATTTATGTTGTTTACTGAAATATAAGTTCGGTACATAGGGACATTCATTATTTTACATTATATAATACATTCAGAAGTCATTGCATACATTGTATATTATAAGCATTTACACATGCTCACCTCTATTTCAACATTTACAGGACCCAGAAGGAGGTGCACTTACATACAGGCTAGTGGCAGGAGATTTACCATATGGAATAACTATAGATGAAACAGGTGGTTATATCAATGGTATAGTACCAGACATCCAGCGAACGTATTCGTTTACAATCAGGGTTATGGATAATCAAACTAAATACGCAGACTCCATTTTCAGGATGGAAGTTTTGAGTAAGTATAGTGTTTATAAATCTTATGAATTTAAGAATATGGAGACTACATCTCAAAGGTTTAAGCACTAAAACATATGTCCTTGAAAATCTATTGAAATTTTTAAGACCCTCTGAGAAATAAAAATTGTACATTTTCATTATTATTCCAATTGTGATGCTTCACATTTATTGTAAGTTTTCGTATCTAAATAGATTTTTTGTTATTTATATTTCAGACCGCGATAACTGTAAATCTAATCCATGTCAACATGCTGGTACATGTATTGACCACAACAATAACACATATACATGTATATGTCCTCAACCATATGGTGGTCAGAAATGTAACACTGGTAGGTATATAGTCTTGGAGCTGATCCTTAGATCTGATAGTTCAGTTGGAGCCATCCAATACTTTTGGGAAGACCATATGATTGTTTTTAAAATTCTTACATAAACATAATTTATTATAAATTCAGAAAAGTTTATTATCAATTATCAATCACTTTTCCAACATTATAACATCTCGAATTGAATGCTTACCAGGTGAATTTTGGTTCCAGGTGAATGTTGGCTAAATGATCTAATAGGAGACAGCAAAAGGTTTTATAATTATACATGTACTTACATGTGAATACAATTAGCTTAAGGATGTTCGCTGGTCATGTTGAATATTTTACAGATGTTCAGAATCAACTGGTTTTATCCATTTGAATGCCATAAATTATTTTTCCCGCTAACACCCATTTTTCTTTTCATAAATTTTTTGCATGCAGAATAATAAGCCATTTGTAAAAATCTTATAAAACCCTTGTTATTATTTAATGTTTTTGAGAAATAAAACTTGTCAATGATAAAGCTATGTAAAATCAAGATAACATATTTTCCCGCCAAATTTTCAATGGCTTATATCTCGAAAACAAGCACACGGACCTATAATTTTTTTCACTCTTTTAGTTCCTTTATTAATCTACTATCAATATTTACCAGTGCTATGAAAAGCTTGTTATTTTGAAATTGAGCCTTCTTATTTGTTTCGATCCTTTGATCCTTGCTTCTTTTCGCGGCCTAAATGTCTATTTCTATTTTAACCATTTCCTGATTGACACAGGTTCTGCATTTTTATTTCACATATAAAGTGATCCTGGCTTTTAATTACCAATTTCATCCTCCCCACTCCCCCTTCCCCCTACCCCCATAAAAATCAAATATTTAGAGTTAAAGTTCCAGCGTTAGCTTTTAGCATCATTGTAGATTAAAATGTATCGAAAAGCATCTTTAACCCCTATGATGACCTCAGTGATGTTTTTAAAATATTTATCACATAATTATTTCAAAATATAAAAAATAGTTCTCATATCAAAAGATAGAAAATAAATAAATAAATAATTTGTATTACTATATATTGCCTTTCAGACTGTAGGAACAATGACTTTGGAGTCAGATATACAAGTAAAATACCAGATGCTCAAATGTCAGCGTACCTGTCACAGGCAACACATAAGGCATCTAATGGCCGGTATGCTGGTAGCAGTTATTGGTGTGGTACCAACAATAATGCTTGGCTACAAGTAGACTTGGGTAAATTTAACCATGATCTGTAATAGTATCCCTTTTAAGGCAGAACATTTTAACCGATCATAAATTCTTGGTTTAAATCTCTCCTAAGATAAATTTTAATGCAAAAAAATGATTTTTACTATTTTGATACAAGTAAAGACTTCTATTTCACTGTAGTCTAATTTTAGAATTGTTGTTATCTTCAGATGAAGTACGTATACAATAACTATCAATGATAAACAAAACACTTTCTAAAAAAATAATTCGCCATTTGCAGGGGGTATTAGAACAGTCTACAAAACACTTTACCAGTACATCAATAGTAATTTTTATGTTGGTAGTTACAAATTATCAGTTAGTTTGGACGGGGAAAATTTCCACTTTATCAATGATACCAGCGGCGTACATGTAAGTAAAAAATTGATATCAGGGAACGTTTTGAAATCACTACTGAAATTGAATTGCTTTGCTAAAATTTATATAAGTCACCGAAGTTAATAAAGTCAGTGTTATTTAATTTCATGGAAATTTTACGAAAGATCTTGAACGGCAGCCAATTAATACTGGTTAAGACCAGTTCATATCTCTCCAGAATCATTATGCAATTTACCTGTGCTGAACTGATCACATCTGCCATGACCGAGGCAAGGCTTCATGTTACAAAATCGACCTTCATATGCATAAAATCAGGCTTATTGTCGTATAAGACAATGTGTTACTAGTGCACAATTTGACCAATAAAATATATTTAGAAGAAGATTTAAATTAAAATTATCAAAAAGGTAAAATTACAAACCAGAGCAATGTCCAAGTGAAAAACTACTTGGTTATACGATATACAACTTTTTACAAGTAAATTTAATGCTACATGTAGTACCGAAATAAAGGTATACTCGATGAGTCTTGCTGTATCGTAATCCCTTAAAGTACATTCCATCATTATTCATGGTTTTTATTTTCTTGCAGACTTTCAGAGGAGGCCAGAGTAGTTATACAGATAGTTTGCCTACACCAACACCAGCCAGATTTGTACGTTATCATCCTACATCCTACAATAGTCGTTACTATCCGTGTATGAGGGTCGAGTTATATGGATGTTAGAACAAACTTACCACATTTACTACTAAATATATATAAAATACCTGGAGTTTTGAGCTTGTTTTTGTTTCTATATTTCTTTTCTTAACCAATTTAATGTTGTAAGTTGTTTCCGAATACTTTCGAATCGTCTTGAAATAACAATTAAATCTGCCATTGAACATCCTGTTTCCAATATGTGTAATTAATTATTGTCTTCTTGTGTTCATGTGCTACAACTTTTGTATGAGAGAGGAAAGTACCATATAATTATTAGTGGGACTGAATTTACTCGGGTAAGAAAATTGTGCATATATATGACCTGGAAATGTCGTTTGTAACTTAGAATATGAGAGCTTATTATCAAAAAGCAGTCACATCTATCACAAACTTTTGGTGTCAGTCGTCCCATTCTGTCTCAAAGAAAAAGAGCAAGAATTTTTTAGTGGTGTCTTGAATTTCTGTTTCGTTGTAGTAGATGGGAGTCCGGAAACACTGAAATAAACAATTAGTTTATTGCTGTTCTTTATCTTGACATCGGTTAGACATATCAAGATAGCAGCTAGATTTGGCAACTTTTGTAACTTTTGCTGAACTATATCAATAAACCGAATTGTGAAAAAATAATACGATTAAGTATTCCTGAAAAAAATGTCAAAAGTTTCCCGACAAAATGTTTTTATTGAGTTAGATAAAACTTGGGTCAATACAGAACTTGATCCAATATTTAACAAAGTAGATACTTGTTTGATCGGCTAAGCATCTGTGCTAATTTATAAATTAATCTGACTTTTAACAAAATATATTGTTTTTTAATCGTCTAAGCATCTGTGCTAGTTTGAAACTTTATCTCACATTTTACAATTGAAAATGTACAATTTTTTAATCGGCTAAGTATATGTGTTAAATTATAACTTTATCCCACTTTTAACGACTAAAAATAAATACTTTTTTTATTGGCTAAGCTTCTGTGGAAGTTTACATATTTATCCTACATTAAAAGCACCTGTGCTAGTTTATAACTTTATCCCCCCTTTTAACAAAGTATGTAGTTTTTTGCTCGGCTAAGCATCTGTGCTAGTTTTACGCAACCCTGTTTTATCTTATTTAGTGAACAAGCAAAATGTTAAACAACTTCTATTTTACAAAGCAACAGTACTAATATTATCCTGAATTCTCGTTGTTTTTGTGAGTATATATCATTGTTTGTGTTATGCTGGTTGGTTGGAATAGAATATTCTAATATGACTCAATTGCTTTCCGAGTCTATATCCGTGGTAAAATATGGATATTTTTAATCCAACGTCACAGACGTCATATGGCTTGTTTGGCAAAGTCATAGTAAAGTTTCCACAAGCTTTAGCGACGTCATAATATAACTTCCGTTGTACAATGGCATATTCGTATCTGTATTCCTATGTTGCAGTGTATTAAAATGTCGTCTAGCCCGTCCTGCAAATGTATTAGAGTAGAGAATTAAGCATGGGCCATACACAGACACCGGACATTAATAATTCCACACAACATTCGAGATCTACTCTAATATAGAACAATTAGAGACCACCCCAACATGCCATGCCTAACCATGTCTGTAATGTTTGTTAACACGAGAAATTGGATCAATATAAACTAGCTATATTGGTTACATCAATGGTTTTGGTGTCATTTTATGTTTGACGGTTGATGTGAGCTGTTGCTTTTTATTAGAGACTATTGAATGACTTCTTAGTATAATGAAACTGTTCTCATGTTGTATACGACATTTACATTTCAATGGAGATTAGACCTAACAATAAAAATTTAAAAACTATGGTTAATTTAGTTTGGAAGAGATGGAACCTGATAATACGTGTTCAATGAATACTAAATTTCAATCAGATGCATCGTTTGTTATCAAGTCAGTGCCTAGTTTAGCTTATACCAACGGACAATTAAGAAATTTCACCAGTAGAATTATAAAAAACCATTTCAGAGACAAAATTTTTGCTTGTCTTGATTAATCACCGAGGCGCTCCAGTAAGAATTATAATTTGTAAAGCAAAAACTGTAATAATGAATAAATAACCTTTGTTATGACAATTATAATGCACTTTCACTGCAACAAGACAACAGCCCAAAACAGATTCAAATACCAAAACGACACCAAGTGTAATACCAAACGCTAAATTTATTTGATAGGGAGAAGAACTTGTGGGAAAAGGGACAATATATAGTTTTATTATACCTTAGATATATTTTTCTATAATAAATACATGCACAATAATTTCACTATTTTTAACATTTTCAGTGATTTAACTATTTTCCCCGGTCACCGGTCAATAGTTTCCAAACTATTTTCCCTCAAAAAACTATTTTCCCTCTTCAAGTTACGTTGTTTCGCGGATTTTTAATCCCGGGCACGGGATTGGCTGGGAGGTTTTAGCCGACCCGTTCGGAAGCTCCCGCGTTATAGGTTATCGTCAATGCTGAATCCCGAGATGTAATTAAGTATTTAGAAAAAGGGATATGTCATGGTGAGAACATGAATTTAAAAAAAAATAATGGACTCTGTCACTCGATCATGCATCTCGGGTACGTACACATGACTTAAATTTTGCCTTAATTATCTCTTGTGTTTCTTTCGGTATAATAAAACACTTACTGACTGAGTAGTCGGGGAATAGTAAGTTTATTGTCCCTCTGAACAACTATTGCCCCTCGGCGTTGCCTCGGGGCAATAGTTGTTCCTCGGGACAATAAACTTACTATTCCCCTCTTACTCAGTCAATAAGTATATATTATCATTGGCATAAATAGAGAGAACTGAAACAACATTTTTATTATTCTTTTATTTCTGTATTTTTCAAATTTACCCATTTAGTCATTACATTATGGAAATCTGTTTTACAAACGTTTTAACAAAGTACAAATTCATTATATTTCTCATCCTCCCAAGTCAGGGTTTTGTATCCACGTTCGTTCCTACAAACCCCTGACAACACTCATTCATATTTAGCGGGTCGAACATATCGCCGCCTGGTGTGTGACCTAGAAATTTCTACCTACGACGCAAATAGATTCTATTTTTACCTGGAGAAGCAACCAATGAAAATCGTTCATTTCCGACCCGTAAAATATGAATGGATGTTGTCAGGAACGAACGTGGATGCAAAACCCTGACTTGAGCGGATGTATATTTCTTTGAATACAAATTTTCGTGGTTTTCGAAGAAATCGATGTAGGCAACAATATACAAAGTTAACATACTAAATACTTAAAAATTTCAAAACTATTAATTTTTTCATTCTCGAAACAGCGAATTCTTTTATTTATCTAAAAAAGAAAACAATTAATCCATGTAGTATATGGCTTAAAAATATACCGACGACTGAATTCTTTATCACTAAACATTAAACATCAAGACATTTAACAGAGGAATGTAATCGTAAACGTCTTTGTATTGAAAAGAAAATGAATCTTTACTGGATACCAATTCTTTTTGGACAAATATGGATCACCTTAGCTTCCACAGGAGAGTAAGAAATCTATTCTTTCTTAAATGTTTTAGTTTTATAAATAATGTATTCAACTGTTATTTCAAATAATAATAGTCTAGTTTTAATTATCTCTTCATGGACATGTGATTAGTACGCACGAAAAACGTTTCCATCTAGTAATTTTACACCATACAAAAAGCTGGAAAAAGTCATTACATTGTATCTCATAGAATATGCTGCAAGATTTTTAAATTTGTATCCAACCTAATGTATCCCTCCCACCTTTTTTTTTAATTCAAACATTTTTTAGTCACTTTCTGTTACTTTTTTAATTATTGTCATTGTTTTTAATTATTATTTTATTTTTATTTGATTTTTTCTATTTTTATTTATTTATCTATTTGTACCCAGGGTTCTGCAAATGCATTATCCAAGTATTACTGTAGCTGCCCAAGAAAGCGGAGACTTGACGGCAGAGGTAAGGTCATTATACTAAAATTGCAACAAAATTGTGTTAACCGTGTACTAAAACATTTTATTACATTGATGATGGTGATTTATCGTAATTTCCAGTGAAAATAAATTCGATATTTTGCGATATTCAACTTCTTGAATTAGTTATCCTATAACAAATTTATTTTATGTTTTATACATTCATTGAATTATATTCGTTAAAACCATATATTTCGATGAGACCGTCTTTAAATCATAGAATATTTATGTCAGTGTTTTATTAGAACTCTGCATGATCATTGTGATGATAAGCGTACGCGTGTGATGCTATAATTTACTAATCTCCTACCGTTGTTCTTTAAAAAAGTAAATTTTACTAATAAAAGGAAACTGTGAAAAGTTTGGTAAAAGTCTCATTTTTCGTGTGCAGTTTCGAAATAAATTTACATTTTCTTTTAAAATAGTCTGGAACAGATGGAGATATCCACATTAATCCTGGGAAGAACGGCACTGTTTATTTTGAAGGAAATGATTTATTTGATATATTTGAGGTGAGGATAAGTTTTAATCCTTGGGTAAATTATTGTTGTCAAATAATTAAAATTTGAAACAAAATTCAGCGGGAGGAGAGAAAATAAACCTCTTTACGGTTAAAGAAACAAAACCAGCAATTAAAAAAATTTCTTTTTACAATGGTTAAGAGAAACATGCATAACACTGACTTGTATACATTTCAATTAAAGTTTTCGAAGGACAACAGTTTTTGTTTTTCTTTGTAGTTGAGTGGTTTTTTTTCTAAATTTATTTTCAATTTAAAACAGATAGTGAATAGTCTTCCTCCAGTCTGGGTGAACCATTCTCATGTTGGTTTTGTTGGAACGTATGAAGGCGGAAAAACAGTGGATATATCTTTAAACGCACTGGTAATGTGACTTTTTTCTGATGGCTAATATGTAAAGGCATGCATTTTCTAATGTAATCGTTCACAAAGCTTTATATAATTCATGATCGTGAAGATTTTAAAGACTGCATCTGTTTAATAAATGAAATATTCTGGACGTTTTAAGGATGGAAATAGCGTCATACCGAATTAATGCTTTTTTTACTCGTGTTAATTTATATTATGTCTCAAACAAAATCTCAGAACGAATAGATAGAGTTTCAATTACAACTTGTTTATCTATCCATGTACTAATTTGCCTATTTCAATACTACCCGAATATCACAATCCGCCTTTGTTTGAATTAACCTAATTCAAAGTCATTTTTACAACACTTTTTTCAACTTTAATAAACAAAAATTCCTTTTTTATAGTCCATGAAACCTGTTCTAAAATTGAATTCAAACGTGTGACAGAAAACATACTTTTAAAGTAATATAATTGAATGGTCGTTACAGGAGCCAGCAGGTGGAGATATTCAATTCTCACTTGTGGCAGGAGATCTCCCGCCCGGATTACATATAGACTCTAACAGGAAGAGGATATATGGTGTGGCCCCAGACGAGGATGCTCAGTGGACCTTTACTATCAGAGCTACCGGGTCCCGCGGAAAGTATGAAGATGCTGTATTCAAAATGGAAACAATCGGTAAATATTTTTGCTACCATGATACCAAAAAGAGTTAAATACATTTCATTATATATTACTGTTGTGTTGATTCTTCTGTGGTTTTAATTTATTTTGTTGGTTTTTACCTGCGTCACCAACGGTGAAAGCAGGTCTAGTAGCCGCTCGACTCCGTCAGTCCGTCCGTCACGCTTAGGGGTACATACTTTGTGTAAACTGTAACTCGGGCTGTATTGAACCAATATTTTTAAAACTCTGTATAGTGTTTATATACATATTGAAGACGTGCACCTCCTATTTGGGGGCAAATGTGACAAATTTTTTCTATGATTATTTGCATGTTGAACTTAGCCATTTTTCAGCAATACATGCTATGAACAGTGCATACTTTGTGTAATCTGTAACTCGGGCTGTATTGAACCAATATTCTTAAAACTCTGCATAATGTTTATATACATATTGAAAATGTGCACCTCTTATTTGAGGCAAATTTGACAAATTTTTACTATGAAATTTTGCATGTTGAACTTTTTCCAGCAAAATATGATGTGAACGGTACAAACTTTGTATATTTTTAACTATGTTGCCTACAAGGGCCCTGCCAAACATATGATGGTGACGCAGGTCCAGACCTGTAATCGGTCTTGTTTAACTAAGATTTAATAAACTTTTTGAGAAATACCCTTTTATGATATTATACGGACTCTCTAATGGTAGAATAAGCTAATATTCTAAGATAATTCAATACAATTATTTTCTAATACACTAATAAGATAACGTGTGCCATACACTCTACATATGTACACATTTTTGTAGAGTTAGAACATTGTCTGTACGAACCATGCCATAATGGCGCTACATGTAACGAGACGACTATAGGCAAAGGTTATGAATGTATATGTGACACTTTTTATGGAGGAATGGACTGTAGTACAGGTAAAACCAAAGCCTTCATTCTCTATAAGTGTTCAGTGTAAATTTTGGTCTTCGTCTCTTAGAATAAATACTAACAGTTTTATTTGTTATTAAGGTTTAAGGTTTTAGATTTTAATTTCAATTAAATCTTTCTTTATTCTTTAAAAATATTTAATTTTCAGTTTGATTTATCTATTTTTTTCCATTTTAAGTATTTTATAAAAATTTATTTCACTATTAATGGATTTTTCATCTTGTTTTTTTTTTAATTTATTTCCATTTAATAAATTGTACAACTCATTGACCCTTTGCCATTTGTTAATTTTATTAAATGTATTAGAAAAAATATAGATTTGAATTTTACAAATCCAGTATACTACAGTATTTAATATTATAGATTGCAGATTAAACGAATTAGGTGTATCCATATCATCAAAGATACCTGATGCACAGATGTCAGCTTATTTGACACACGAACAGTATAATGCCTCAGATGGCAGACTTAACACAGATGGTATTGGATGGTGTGGGGAAAATTCTAATTCCTGGCTACAAGTTGACCTAGGTTCGTTGGATGTATATGACGGAATTCGTATCAAAAATATATAGCAGATATTATGATATATAATTCACATCAGCATTTACATGTAAAATGTAGAATATACTCACATTTCTTGATTAACCTCGTGATCAAACTGTGGGAAGTTAAAACATCATGTAAAAATTGTAAGCAATAAAAATGCGGTTAGACCATCTTCACCCGAGGGAGCTTAAACCCTGATGACTTAAGGCATACGTATACTGTATCGCTGAATATGTGTATATAATAAGCTTATAGAAATATAAACATTAAAAACAAATATCGACAAAAAAAGTATACCGAATTTATATGGAAATATATCATAGTTTCTTTTTGTTACGCATCTTCTAGGTCAACGTTCGAAGATAGCAAGTGTTTCCATACAGGGTTACAGTTCTGAGTATTTGACAAAAGGTTATCAGTTGTCATATAGTACTGACGGACAACACTTCCAGTATATCAAAAATGGAACGTCACCAATAGTAAGTCTTTTTTTAAAGCTAGCAATGTGAAATCTAACTGCGCATTTGTTAATGTTTTATCTATATGTGACAGATTTCATGTTAACAAAAGTCTTTTTTCATTTTCAATTTTTTTTAAATCCATTTGTAGATGCCATTTCTTTAATATTTCGAAAATTACGCATATTGTACACAATTTTGAGCAAACTAATTGAAAAATAAGTGAAAGTGATATAAAATTATATTGAAATTTTGTATTAAATAATATTAATCTATATTGAAAAAAAACCTAAGTATGTTGCGAAACAGCTCATGCGACAATAGATAACAAGAGTCTACACCTTTTTATTTTTATTTTTTACATACTCGTGATCAAGACCATATTGGTCGAAACGTTGAGTATTTTTAACTTTTTAGTTTGTTGTTGTTTTTTTACGATTTTATATTTGGTTTTGTTCGACTTGTGTATTTCATACATTTTAGTCGTTTTACGCCCCTTTTGACAGCTCACCATTTCCATTTATTTTTCTTGTTATCTGTTGTTAATCTATATTGTGTATTTTCATTCTTTTGTAGATATTTACCGGAATCGATGGAAGAAAGTTTTCTAAATTAGATGATGAAACGATTGCTCGTTTTGTACGTTTCCATCCAAATTCTTACAACGCCAGATTTTATCCTTGCATGAAAGTAGAACTTTATGGCTGCACTTTGTAGTGACAAATTCCATGTACATGTATTAAATAAACTTCGGAAAATTTGGATTTTTATATACTTAATGTATTCGATATATCGGCAAAAGAATACCGAAGCGACAAAACAGTAGGAAAAGTCCGTAAATCGAAATCCAAGGCAAGACAGACTTATCAGAATGGAGCATAACAAACAAATGCCACGATGATACATATATAACTAAAAAAGATTAAAAACCATAATAAACAAAACAGAATTAGAACAAGACAGCACAGAAACTTAAGTACTAGTAATTTGAACTTCCAATACAAACATCAGGGAAAGTATGTCCCGCTCTGTTACGGCACCCGTCACATTGCCAGTGAAATGTCAAGTCCATTGAGGGTCAGTTCCACAATAATTTTGCATGAGATCACATGTACATTTATACGGGCAATAAGAACAGAAATCTGAAGATGATGTTTTTATGTTTAGAAGTTTGGTAAATCATAGCTGTTCAAATTTTGATGCTATATGTACATAACAATTTATATCTTATCGGATTGACTTTGTTGAACTTCACTACGGGTGCCGTATACGGAGCAGGAACTGCTTACCTTCCGGAGCACCTGGGTTCACTCCTGGTTTTTATAGGAGTTCGTGTTGTTCATTGTTTTTTTAGTTTTCTGTGTTTATTTGTTGTGTGGTTGTTCATTTGTCTTCCCGGGTTTGTCTGCCCTATGGATTACGTTTTTTTTTATTGCTCCTTAAGTATATTTGTCCTTTTTTTTTCTCAGCAGTTTTAAAGATCGGAATGTCAAAATTTGGAACAATAAACCGTGGAAAACAAAAAAAAAAAACATAAAAAAAAAAAACGTTAACATGATTAAAAGTTACCAAAAGTATAAGTATATAGACGTATTTATATGAACTTTTGCTTGTTATGCAGCAAATAAATACCACATAATTAAAGTTTTGTTTAACTGTTTGGAATTGTTAAAGAAAAAAACACATATACGAAAATTTTTATAACTCGGTAAGATATATTCAGTTTCTTTGGAAATACATGTAGAATTTCAAAGAGCCAGTCTGCACATAGATAAGCCAAATCACTGGCCTTTTATTGTTATAGCTCCAACCGTTAAAGGACAAATCGGTAGTAAAATAAGACAGTTTATAATGAACATTGCAATCTAAGACTTTATATTAAACATATATTTAATCATTAGATAACCGCAAGTTCATAATGGTGACCATATAAACTTAGTTATTTAATTACTTTCATATCATCCTCATACCCACGTTAGTTACGCTCGTGTTCAAATCTTTGGAAGCCAAATATCACAAAATCAAGGTCATCCAGGAAAGTTAACTTTGGTTGAGGGAATAGGAAACATTAATCAGTTACTACTATCTCCACAATAATTGTGTTGATCTCCTATTTGACTTGAAGGGAGGCAATTCTATTAACTCCCTTTGTTAAAATGTTCAAGGCGAAAGGGAGGCAATTCTATTAACTCCCTTGGTTAAAATTTTGAAGGGCCATAACCGATTAGGCTTTTCGATGAAATCTTATTTTTATTTTAAACGAATTCCTTAAGGTATATTCTGAATTTCAAAACATGCATCTAAAAGTCGTATTGTTAAGGATAATTAGTGATTGGTGATGCGATTAGTATTTGTTTATTTATTGCGGATAACCTATTAATTTGAATGTGTCTGACTTGATAATACGCCGTTGTTTGTTAAATGCTAATACGAAGAATATGCTCTGAAACAATAAAAAAAACATAACCACGATGATACAGCAGGCAGCGCTAAAAGTCGCAAAACAAGAAAACAAAAGCTATCATAACAAACAGTAAAACAGTATAGTGTTTCCTTAAAAGACGTTTATATAAAGTATAACAACATTTTACTTATACCGTGTTTATTTATTTCAATATTTGTTTCGATGATACATAAATGAACAAAAAATTGCTTTTTATTTGAAAATAATTACAGTCATCAGTGAACAGCAGGACATCCATAAATCTCCACGCGCATGCCTGGTTTGCTTTGGTAGGTTTTGGGAATGAATCTAATGTATCGACCAGTTACTGACTTTGGAAACTCGTGCTTTATCACACTGCTAACACTGCTACTGCCACTGAAGGTCTATGAAAATAACAACAAAAAGTTAACACGAAGAATTCGAGGTTTGACGAAAGCATACTTAAAGGAAATTTTAATATCTGTGGGTGTAATGATATAAACTGCAAGATTTGTGAGAATTTTCATTTTCATTTAAATGATTGCTTTTTATTCATTGTGTGCTAAATATCACTTTCATATTTCTTAATATAATTTATTGTTTTGTATTTTACTATTATTTATTTACAAGTCTTAGTTTGGTTTTTTATTTAGATTTTCTTCTTCTGTCTTCTCGTGTCAATTTTTATTGACATCCCCGCATCAACTCCGCAAATCACGTTAAAACAAACATTGCATACACATATTCGCACACTAATTTACTAATTCACTATATCATTGGCAAAGAATAAAATCATACCAAGGTTGAAGTGCCATTAAGAACATTTCTGAAAGAGTTTCCGTCCACACTGTACTGAACACCATATGTCTTAATGTAATTCGAACTGGACTGTCCCTGTGTGGCAACTGCATAAACGTCCGTCTGCTCTCCAAGATCCACCTAATAGACAATGCTTTCATAGTAATAAATATATCGAATACACAAAATAAAAGGACTAAATATGAGAATGCTTAAATCGAATGAAATAGGGTTGTGTATAACAAAATCATACTACACAAAATGGATAACAGACACGGTCAACAATTACATACAGGGACCAATCAAGCAAAGCTTCTCTCACCGACAAACCCTCAGACTAGAAATATATTGTAAACAACAGATATGTTTGTGTCCAATGATTGGTTATTGATTACTCCACTCTTGTGACGCAACACATTGTTTTAATTTTTAGTCTTTTGGTATCACTGGCCATAAAAATTTATATGTTACTCTATAATCTTAATTGTGCACATTTTTTGATGTTCATTGATGATACGTCATTGTGGAACTGTATCCTTTTTAATAATCTTCTACTGCAATATATGTGTCGAATGACAACCATATTTTGTTAGAAACTAACCAAGATGGACTATTTTGTTACAATTCCGTACATTCTTGTAATGTGGAAATCTTCCAAAACATTTTTTCTGTCATACATCATTATACATATCATTATCTATCGTTAGATAATGCAATATGAGACAATAAATAGATGTTAAAAACTAAAATGAGGATGTAACTTCACCTGCAGCCAAGAACTGGTATCGGTACCAATCCATCCTCTAGAATTTTGTAATCTACCATCGGATGCAGGATGATCTCCAGAAGCATAGTGAGAAGACATCTGTGCATCTGGTATTGTTTTCACATTATTATCAACTCCGACTGCTTTATTAATACAATCTAAATATCGAAATATTCAAATCTAATAAGAAGTAAAAACAATCGTTTCAATGCACCAAATAGTTAAAAACAATAGAAGAAATATATTAAGGTGTTGGGAAGAACCAAAAATGTCTGTTAGTATGTAAAACTGAACAAAAGACATTATGGCATAACCTTAGGTTAACCTTCCCAATATCTAGTAGATAGTTGTAGACGTTTTCACTTTATGAAAGTTGTAAATAATTATGCCTTTAGATTTTGTTTTAACATTGTTTTGGTATTCTGAAGGGGGAGCTTGCATCTAAACTGGAAGCATATCATGTTGTTTTCGTAGTGGTAAGATCTCCTTGTTCAAATACCACAGAAAGGAGATCGCTATAAGGGGTTAAAAAATCGGCAAGTTTCGTTTCAACGTAATTTTAAAATATGGTTTGGGCTGATTATAATACTTACTGTATTGACAGGACGATCCACCATATGGATTAGTACAGTTACAGTGGAATGTGTCAATATCGTCTTCGCATTTTCCCCCATGTTGGCAAGGATTACTCTTACATTGATCCTTTTCTGTTTAAATATTTATATATGTAGCTAAATATTTGTAACTCTATAGTTTATATATACTGAGAAAATATTCAGTGCCTACTTTGGTCTATTCAAGTAGTCAGAATGAAAAATAAAATTAGCACGATACTTAATACATACATAATTTAAATTACCTAATTGGTAACAACCACCGACAATATCAACAGTATTTTGAAATTACCTGTTACTACATTGTATTGTTGAGGGCTTAATGAAGAATCTTCCAAAACTTGCAATGTTGTGTCCGAAATTGTTGGCTTTACCTTTTTGTTATATTGAAATTTACTTCGGTGCGTTTTCGGTTACTAATACTGTTTTAACGTTCCCTATTTTCAACCTCCATCACTCAAGAAAAAGCTATGCTAGCTATATATAGGCATACTCTGTGTATATTGTTAACCGACCGGACAATCGATAGTATAGAAGGCTTAAGCTTACTTGCAATAAAACATGAACTAAAGTCAGCTTTCTACTTTGGAAAATATAGTACGACAAAATATAGACTGACAAGGTCAATATTTTATTTATTTGATTTATATTTCAGTTTTCACAGCAAGGTTAGAAAGCATCGGAAACACCTACCTCTAGTATCAATAGAAAAAATCTGGTCAGCGTATTTTCCATGTTTATCTGTTACTCGTATACCGAACTCGTATGTAGCGTCAACATCCGGGACCTTTCCTGTTAACCGACCGGAAGATTTATCGAGGTGTACGCCTGGAGGCAAGGCACCTGACACCTTTTCAAACGTTAATTGTCCACCCTCTGGATCCTTAAAATATTAAAGATTGAAATATTTAAATCTTTTAAATTCAACATTCTAAAAACGTATCCAGAGCTTTGTAGAAAAAAATAAGCATGATGATACTTTAACTTTATAGGTAACAATTATTTTTTCATTCTAAAAGGTGTATATGGTATACGAAAGACGTTTCTTTTAAGAAATATTCATCATATACCTAGGTACACATTTAATTTCACATCTTAAGTTCACCACTAAACATTGGAGATCCAATATAAATACTATGCACAGCGAAAAAAAAGAATTAAATGTTTGTACTTACGATTGCTTCCAATAAAACACTGACAGACTGTCCACCAACGAAGGCACCTAGACTTCCGTGAGCTGAATTAACCTTCCAGGCAGGTGGTAAACTATTCACTATCTATCAGTTAAAAAAATAAGATTAATAATTGAATTAATATATACGAGACATTAGACTATACTGAAAAATGAAACAGGGCTTTAGTCGCTCTTCGTCATCTTCAATCTCGCGGTAAGCCAAAAGACCACACCCTTCAGAAAGATATATAAGGTCAGTATTGGTCTGCTAAAGATTTATATACTTAAAATATATAAGAATACAACCAAAATATTGAAAATCGTAATATTAGACTTAATTACCTCAAATAATTTCAACATATCTGTTTTTCCAATGTATACTGTTCCATTACCTCTTGGTTTCATGAATATGTTTCCTCCTTGGGGACCAGCCTTTAATATACAATAAGAAAATAATATTTTTAGTATAACAAATCTGAAAATGCGAATACCTAAAAATATACAACGAGTTACCGAACAACACATTAATTAATTAATTAATTAATAGTGTTTTTCGGTCACGAGTTGTAGATCTTTGGTATTCGAATTTCGAGATTAGTTATTCTGTTTATTACATTAACATATTCCATGTATTCATAAAATTTAACTAGAATATACAAGAGATTATGTTTTTATACGACTACGCGATGACGTTTGTAGAGCAATATCGTTGGCGAAGGCTATTGTTATGTCACTTCATAGAGTGAAATATGACTTTCGATTTCACTGGATGAATTATCGGATTTGATTTCACTCGGAAATCCCGGCATTTCCCCACACTCAATGTAATAAAACGTATTACCCTAAATAAAACTTAAGAATTTGTAATTTATTTTAGTGTGTTCTAATTACATTTCAAAATTAATTTTCTGTATTGAGCTTTAAAAAAAATATATCATCTATTGCTTTTTGTTTTGTTTCTTGTATCTTTTTCTTTTAAAACACGATAAGACAAAGTTTAAACATATATATAAATACTCGAGTTGCCTCTAATTCGTAATATATAGACATATATTAAATTCTCCTATACGTATTACCCTGCACACAAAGTGTAGTTCAAACATTGTCTTGCATATTCGAAGCCAACCGGAGAGTAAATTATAATTTAAATTAGATGTCTATACTATTGGCAATATTTCTTAAAAAGATATAGGTTTGCAACACTAAAACTGTCATGTCGTCTTTTATAATATGAATATTTTACCTGAATGGTCAAGTTGCCTCCAGTTTCAGCGGTAATGTATACATTTGGATACTGGATGTCAAAGAAGCTATAACAATATCATATAATTAATGAAAAAATATTTTATCACACCGCTTGAGTTGATAGTTTTGTAATTTTTTAAAAGGCGTTTCTTTCATTTGCCTAATAATCATGTAATATATGAAAAACGAAAGTACTATTACTCCTTTCAATAAAAAGATGATTCGATTAACTACCGCATAAAATTTTAAAACAAAAATTCCAAACATAAACTTACCTTCCATATATTGCTACAAAGAACGAAGACAGAATAAAAACGTGTACGGCAGCCATTTTTTCTATTGATGCTGTTATCAGTCAATTTAAATTCCGCAGAAATTCTACCCGTATGTTAACGGTTATGTTAAAGGTAATAATAGTATTATCATACCCCTGTTGATACTGCACTAAACTTTAAAAGGAAGATAAAATGTGAGAATTAAAGATACCTGACGCATGGTTTTAAATTACTTTAAAAAAAATAAGAAGTTGAAAAAAAAAATAACCCAATAATATTTTTAAGATAAAAAGTTTCGTATAGTTAAATTGACATTGGATTGATCTTATAAACTGAGAAACAAGATACATGTTTGTTCATATTTTTCTTTAATATATTCAGAGTTGAAAACATAAATACTTAAATTACTTTTACTAGTTTGCGAAAGATTCCATAAAAACGTAGCATTTGAATGAAACAATTTCGGAAAGACTTCCAAAAGTTATTTATGAATAATATAATTGTACATGTAAGACATCAAAATTTCCAGAAGAAATATAGCAGTTGGACACATAATAGTTTGAAATGCTTTATGCAGCAAAGGAGGAAAGAAAATCAGCTTGTGTAATGAAAAAAAAACTACTCTTTTAGCAGAAGGAATGCTCAGATTTCAAGTGTCGTCGTTAAAACTTGTACTAAGATATATTAAGCAAACGTACATTGTTGCAAAGTGAAATTGTTTGATATTTCTTTCACTATAGGGATTTCTTAGGAAAATAACTTTAACTTTGGTGATTTATTAGAAAAAAATAATATAAACAAACTTTATGGAGGAAAACCTAAAGACTCATTTAAGACGCTTATTTAAAATACAAACATGTACATGTAACCTAGATAAATTCAATGTCCTTAAATAAGGTCATATATGTCAAGACCAGAACTTCTTAGTTACTAAAATTTATGTGTTTACTAATATCCTATACAAATGTTAATACCAAAAACTTCAAAAGACTGCAAAACAAATAAAAACGCTGATAAATTCAATTTATCACAAAATTTTAATACATGACCTAAAAGCATGACTTTTTATCTAAGAAACCCTATTATGAATATTATGCCGGGTGTAGGGATGCAAATTCCCCTTGTCAGTTTTTGGACTCCAGATGATTGACAGTAACAAATGTAACGCCTTGTCTGACATGAATTACCAAACTTTAACCTAAACATGGCATCCAAGATGGCGCTGGTTTTACTGCTTCGGTTGCTGCTACTATGTAGTGTGACAGCACAGATTTCTTTTACTGAGTAAGTGTAAAAAATAATGTATATGTACATTAATAAATTACCAATAAGATTAAGCCATTAAATTACCTATCACAAACTACAACTCAAGTCTCCAAAATTCTTTGTTGTTGCGTTCATAATTTCCAGTCAATTTCGGTTAATTGGAACGTTCAAAGTTAGAGACCTATGACAAGTAAATATATTGAAATATCCAAAATTAAAGTTTCACTGACTCAATATCATTGTAAATGTTTGAAAACACTTTTCATTAAGAATAAATTTAAAGCAATTTATTTTTCCTTGTATCGATATTTACTTGTGTTTGTTTTCAACTGTACATAAATCAAATTGTAAGAAATAATTTAGTTTATTATCCACTTCCTGGCAAGTTTAACCAAAGGCAAGTAGGATACGGGGATAAGGACAAAATCGATCGATCGTACAGAAATGTCTTATACATTTAAATAGTGACGGCTTGCGGACCTGTTATGAGATATTTGAGAGATGAAATAGTCAAAATTCAATGTATGTCACAAAAGCACAGAGTATACGTCAAAGGTCTGAAAAAAGATTTTTAGTGGCTTCCAAACTTCATGAGGAGTATCTGCACAGCGCAAACCTAATTTATATACTACTGAAATAACACAAAACAACTGAAAGAAGCATTTACTGCTGTTGTATATCTAAATTCAAATTCAAAATTTTATTGATTAAATCCAAATAAAGGATTATTATCAATTAAAATACAAACATAATACACATGTACAATAACCACAAAACAATTATAATTACATACAAAATATTCTGATCTGACTGAGGAGCAGCATTTAGACATTATATGTTCATAACTTTAAAAAAAATCTTGATGATATCTTGACCTATCTAAGTTGGTACGCTTGTTAGCCATGATACAATAGCCCTTATTACGATAAGGAGAATCCCTATATACACACTGTTTATTATTAGTACATAGTAGCTGCATATGTACAGTGTACTATTTCTTTAAAAGCTGTATGAAGGTTGCTGAATAGTCCGCGGATTCATTATATATAATTATTTTTGGCCTGTTTTTTGAATTGTTATTTTGAAACTCCTGGGATGATGCCTCTGCTGGTGGACCCTAGGTCCCCGAGGGTATTCGCTAACCCAGTCGTCAGACTTGTCTGACATGATTATTCATTGATTTGTTACAGAAATTACCAGTATTTAGCAAAATTCAAAAATAATAGAAATACTAAGGGTTCATTCCTTGTATTGCACATGGTAGATCTCCTTAGCTGAAATTTGGCTTCCTATTTCGGTATTTTTGGTTGAGTACTTCTTGTTTAATATAAGTTTGGTTTTTGGTCTTCCAAATGTTTCGGTTTTAATGCTGCTGATGAGAGGTTACTCCTTGAAATGCGTCGTATACAGCATAGTATAAATTTACTATATCTAATATTAGTATCTTTGGATTGTTATTTTGAAACTCCTGGGATGATGCCTCTGCTGGTGGACCCTAGGTCCCCGAGGGTATTCGCTAACCCAGTCGTCAGACTTGTCTGACATGATTATTCATTGATTTGTTACAGAAATTACCAGTATTTAGCAAAATTCAAAAATAATAGAAATACTAAGGGTTCATTCCTTGTATTGCACATGGTAGATCTCCTTAGCTGAAATTTGGCTTCCTATTTCGGTATTTTTGGTTGAGTACTTCTTGTTTAATATAAGTTTGGTTTTTGGTCTTCCATATGTTTCGGTTTTAATGCTGCTGATGAGAGGTTACTCCTTGAAATGCGTCGTATACAGCATAGTATAAATTTACTATATCTAATATTAGTATCTTTGGATTGTTATTTTGAAACTCCTGGGATGATGCCTCTGCTGGTGGACCCTAGGTCCCCGAGGGTATTCGCTAACCCAGTCGTCAGACTTGTCTGACATGATTATTCATTGATTTGTTACAGAAATTACCAGTATTTAGCAAAATTCAAAAATAATAGAAATACTAAGGGTTCATTCCTTGTATTGCACATGGTAGATCTCCTTAGCTGAAATTTGGCTTCCTATTTCGGTATTTTTGGTTGAGTACTTCTTGTTTAATATAAGTTTGGTTTTTGGTCTTCCATATGTTTCGGTTTTAATGCTGCTGATGAGAGGTTACTCCTTGAAATGCGTCGTATACAGCATAGTATAAATTTACTATATCTAATATTAGTATCTTTGGATTGTTATTTTTTCAGTCCATTGAAAATAAATTTTCCAGACCTATTAGTACATGCCGTTTCAAATGGAAATATGAACTTAATGGTATGGTTTTTTTTACAATTTGCATATATGGAGAAACATTTTGTGTATTTTTTAAACTAAATATTTTCTTGACTTAAGGACCTATCTACTGGTCTCAATAAGTTATTTATATATTCATCTAAAGATTCACGAAAAAAATATGTCTGTGGTACTTGAATAGCCTGCATAGATAAGAGTGAAAAACAAACATTACAGAAAAGGTTGATTATGACAAATCAAAATATGAACACCACACAAATCACAACATGCAGAACACAAAAAGAGGGAATCTCTACATAAATACAACATATACTTAGTATAGTCTGACTTGATATGGGCATTTAAAACATTGATGGGGTTGGACCGCACTTTTACAATACCCAAATCATCTTGCAGATATATTTTTGCTTTTCTTCATCTTGGAAGTCGATCCCAGCTTCTTCAACGATAACAAATATTATACCTTACAGCAAAATGAAAAAATAGCCTTAGTAAGTTATAAGTTTACGATAAACTTTTTATACATGTATTTATGTATGTGTGTTTCAGTTTTATCACATACAATAATTAAGTAATTAATTTGGTAATATAAGGTTCGGCAAAGTATTTAGAAAATGGTATCCGAAATATGATAAAAACCTAGATGTTATAAGATGATTACTATTTTGTAAACCGTACGATTATTTTACTACCTTCATTTTATTTGGTTTCAAAATACTTTAAATATATAAAATTTTACAGAGTCAAAATGGGGACATAAACATTGCAAGCAATGGAACAGAAAAAGTTCTCTTTGATGGTGAAGATTTGCATTATATCATTGAGGTTTGTGTCTAAGGAGAGTAATTATGTCCCTAAGAGTTGCAAGGAAAACCCTTTTAACATGATACAATTTGAGTTTGTGTTTTAAATGTCTTCCTAACAAGCCCATATACTTCAAACGTTTTTCTTCTACAAACAAATATCCTATTACTTCAAGATTATCGTACTAAATTTAAAGAAACAATCAGTCGGCGTTTTTTCCTCCACTCTTAAGCCAATAAGCAGCAATATTCCTTTGGTAAAAATTTGCATAATACCATAAGTTTCTTAGCGCCAACTCTTCATCAAATTTTAATATCTATATATTAGGGAACATTATACAAAAAAGCTGTAAAAGGTATCTTTTTTCATTAAAAAGTTTGCTGAAAATCCTGAAAGAGAAAAAATATTCAATGTAGTTTTTCGTTCAAACAATAACACGAAAATTAGTTAAGACATGTTTTATTAATTAAGTCACAAATACGTTAATAACATAATATACAATGAACATTAAGACATAACATGCATTAATTAAAGGGATTGGGTAACAAGTTACAGACTGATATTAATCCCTATCCCTGCATTTGTAATATATAGGGACATGTACAACTCAAAGGAAGACCTAATGTTGGCATGATATTTGGTAATATGTATAATATGGTTAAACTATAATATAATAAGAAAAATTGTTGAGAAAGTTAAGCATGATAATTTAAAATTGGCTGGGAAAAATTTAAATAATGATGCTATTTAATAATTTAATGAGGCAATAAAGGGGGAAGTCAGTTTTGAAAATATCTTACTTTTTATGACAATGTTCTGCACTTATTTGAAAATTTCATCGTTCTGTTCAGAAGTGATATTTTAAGATCCAGATAATAGAAATTCCTCTAAGAATGTATCGAGTTCTTATTTCGGTAAAAAATCGGCAAAAAAAAAGAAAAACACGAAAATACCTTAATAACTAAGTCATGAAATTGTGTTTTATTTGCGTTGATGTAAATAATACCATTAATTGACCATTACTTGAAATTTCAGAAGAGGAATCTGTGCATTTTTCCCCTTAAGCATTCAGTCTAATGAAACAACATTCATATTCTTCATTTGGCTGTATACCCGAACACCTAACTATTTAAGACCAAAATTCAGAGAAAAATACATAATTAGTTATAATCTAATCTTGAAAAGTAATCTACCTGTGACTGAACCGCTAATATTATGGACGTAAGTATAGGAATATATAAATCAAAATAGAATGGATTTCAACAATTTTATTTCACTTTCTTTTATTATTGATTTTGTTTTTCAATCAAAGATTCAATAAATAACAATATTGTACATCAAATAACAAATTTAAAATGTCAATAGTCATCAATTTTAACCAAGGTGAAGAAGTGCAGATGCTGAGTCGGCCTACGTCATGAGGTATATGGTGCCATTCTGCTAACGGTTCTTCAGGGTTGCAATGTGGTTGTCGATGGTAACATACTTCTTAGGGCGGGGTCATATGGTCCCGCCTGCAAGTCGTTGTATACAGGTTATGTCGTTCATGTTCTGAATGTCCTTGAGTGTCTGGATGAAAGTAAAGATGTTGGGGTGTGAATGTTGAACTTTTCTTTTGAGTTTCCTTGTGTCCATCTTCCCTCAATCTGGATGTCGGCTATTTTCTTGGGTAATGCTGGTGGCTGTTTTCTGCGAGTTCGGTACAGGCTGGATGTGGCGGTGTTGAAGGTTGGTAGTCATCATTCCACTCTCTGTCTCGGAGTTTACAGAGTTCCTCCGAGTATATGGTAGAGATTGGTCGGACTCTTAGAAATTGCCCCCATTATTTCTTCTGCAACAACATTGACTTGGTCAGCTGGGTGGTTGTGTTGGTGTTGCCCGACTCCTACTGGTATGTCGTTTTGTGTTGACAATGTTGCTGGACAGGACGAAGTTATACATTTCCAGTATGACCGGTCTCCATTGATACGATTTCTTCTGTAGATGAACCCATCATAGGCTAGATTCGGGCAACCTTTTCTGTTTGTAATAAATTGTAATTTGTTTCTTTGTGAACCTTTTTCATTTTAATATTCTGAACGTCTTCTATAATTTTTATAATGATTTTAAATGATTTTAAAGCAAGATTGAATATATTTTAAAATGTAAATTTAAAGATTTTGACAATGTTATTTTTTCTCTCATTAAAAAAATGAAATCCATATAAACCGTTTCAATCAATGTCTGATACTATAATAAAATAATATTTTATTTATTTATTTATTTATTTATTTATTACTAAATATTACTGTTTTCTAAGGATAAAATTACAGGTGAATATAATTACAGGTGAAATAACTTTTCTAATATAGACATATAACTAATATAAAAACATAACTTGTAGTGTGTTGTTTTAAAAAGTTAGGTGTTCGGGGAACAAACCCTTCATTTTCTATGTGAAAATGTCAAACATTAAAATAGATGGTTTTTGTAAGAAATATATTTGTGATTAATTGAATTAGAATTTCTGTAAGGCCTGTTAGTTGTTTCCTTGACGGGCTTCTTAAGGAAAAACAAAAGAAGTTAGCCCGTACCTTTAATTTCAGCTTCCGCTACATAGATGTTTTATCACTCAACAATTCACGTTTTGGGAATTTCTTACATCTCATCTATCCCAATGAGCTCGAAATTAAAGATACCACAGACACTGCCAAGTCTGCATCTTATCTTGACCTTCACCTCAAAATTGACACCAGAGGAAGGTTGAATACAAAACTTTACGACAAACGGGATGACTTTGACTTTCCAATCGTCAACTTTCCATTTTTGAGCGGCAATATTCCAGAAGCGCCGGCGTATGGAGTATATATTTCACAACTCATACGTTATTCCAGAGCTTGTGACATATACATTGACTTCCTGGACAGAGCCCGGCTCCTGACAGAAAAATTGCTCAGACAGGGGTACGTTACTCCTAAGCTGAAGTCATCCTTATTAAAGTTTTATGGGCGTCATCATGACTTGGTTGACAGGTATGAAAAAACCGTTTCCCAAATGAAAATGGACCTGTTCCATTGGTATTATCCCTTTCTCATACCGGATTTGACATGAGCAGCATGGCGGGTGTCCTGCAGGAAGAAGAGACTGCTTACTCTTCCGGAGCACCTGAGTCTACCCCCGGTTTTTTGGTGGGCTCCATGTTGTTCATACGTTTTTAGTTTTTAATTGTAGTGCATGTATTGTTTTGGTCTTGTCTTCGTTGTTCTCCGGAGTTTGTCAGTTGTAACGATTTTTCTCTCCTTCGAATATCCCTTTGGTATTTCTTGACTTACTTATTACTTACAGATAAATAATCATTTGAAGATAGCTTTGGAGAAAAATTTAGGGATATTATCGGAAATATTATTTAATTCTGCTACTATAAGGTTAAACTCGCGTTGCAGATCAGACATATTAAAACCAGTTATATAAGTTGCTATAATCACAATGAACTGTTTCGAATCAGTTAAATGGACATTTGTAACGTATTTCCTTCCAGCTAATCACAAGTCAGCCTCCTATATGGGAAGATCACTCACCATTTGGTTATCTGGGAGAATTTCATTCTGGACAAAGAATAGACGTAACAGTCATAGCTAAGGTAAAATGGTACAATATTTATGATTGTTGCATTACAAAAGCAATTTATTTGGATTTTAGTATTGTATAGTTTGTCTGCTGTCTTAAATTTAAAATTTTAATTTAAAATTTGATGTTTCGTGTTTCGGTTGAGTAAAAAATCACATTGTGAAATCAGCGCAGCCAGAATTTTTACAAATTGTATAAAATATTAAAATAATGTTGTAATGTTGCCCGTTAAGTACCATAGATTGATATAATAAATACAGGTGATGTTGTTTGGTCGTGAGAGAAACCGAATAACTCGGTTTTTATTAGAGTTTACCATAACTTTCGACAGAGAGGATTGTTGCTGTCACAAAAGCTTCTTAACCAGGGTTTTATCAGGGATAAGTTAATTTCATCACTTAGGAAATTCCAATATCTAAAATGGTGTTTGACTTGTTCCCACTGACGTAACATTCCATGTACCTTCACCGATTTGTGACTACCACCGGATTGACTTTGTTGAACTTGACCCTTCGGAGCATCTGAGTTCACTCCTGGTTTTTTTTAGGAGTTCGTGTTCATCGTTTTTAACTTTTCTGTGTTTATTTGTTGCGCTTGTGGTTCGTTTGTCGACCCGGGTTTTTCTGTCTAATGGATTGCGTTTTTGGTCTGCTTTTTAGGTATATTTGTCCACTTTGTCTTGAATATCTTCAGCTCGATTTTTTTCCAAACAAATTCAAGATAACAAGATCAAATACAGACATGATTTCTTACAGTCAATAAGGATCGGTCAAGACAAGTTTAGATCAATTTAGCACAGCATTACATAATTCTTTCTTAACATTTATGAATGGTATATGGTAAATTTGATCTTACATTTAGACCATATATGTTGCTTTTTCAAAAGGATCCGGATGGACAACCTATTGTTTATTCCATAGTTGCCGGAACATTACCACCTGGTGTTAAACTTGAACTTGATACGGGAAGAATTCATGGATTAACTCCGGATTCGGACGCAACGTACACTGTGACTATAAGAGCTACTGATGTTCATGGGCAATTTGCTGATAGTGTGTTCAAGATAGTTACTCGAGGTAATGTATTTAGAAACTAATATATTTATATTAACGTTGAACAAATATTTTCTCCGCTTTTCAAACCTTTTCTTATGACTAGGTGTCAACTATGGGCAAAAGGCGAGAACTTTCACCGAAAAACGTAAAATGTTTTAAAGCAAAGAAAATAAAATCAGACTGACATTTCTTTGAGATTTTAATACAAATACTAAAAAATAGATCCTGTACAAAGTAGGATTTTCCATTTTTAACTATCAATCTTGCGTCATTTGAATGTATGACGTCATACATTGGATTGAGACTTTGTACTTTCAACTGTGGCGTCAATTAGCGTGAAGATCATAATTCTTGTATTTTGAGCATGGCTTTGAGAAGCAGCATTATAAGAGAGGAATGTTTTTTTGTGTTAATGTGTTTTGTGATTACGTACACCTACTTGAAGTAATTCAAAAACTAGAACTCCGACACGAGTCTTTGTTTAACGAAATAATTGCTCTACAACACTATACAATGTAAATCGTATTTCATAGGTATAGTATATTGTGAAAAGAAGCCATGTACCCACGAAGGTGTCTGTCAAGATCTACTAAGAGGTTACAAATGCTTCTGTGCCAATCCGTATGGTGGTCTCAGGTGTGAGATAGGTACTATATTGCTTCACATAGTTTTTACTTTATATATTTATATACACATATACTTCCAAAGTTATAACCAACGTTCGAGCTTACTAGATGACTAAGTGATAAACAAAATGTAAAAATAATTCTAGAATTGGATGACGACCCAATACTCCACCCCAAACAATACGATTAAGGAAACCCTAAGTATCGATATAAACTGTTAATGGTTGTCCAACAAAAACAGGTACACTAAGACAACTAGAAGTGATATAGGAGGCGCTATCATGTCAATATGTATCACTTTAGTTTATTGAAAATGGATGATGCAAGTGGTTAAGAAAATCTCATTAAGCACTTTTACAATTCCTAATCAGAAGCACATATTTATTGTATGCTCTTTATTTGAGATATTTTCCCTGACCAGAAAAGTATATTGTCAAAATATATTTTATTTTTATGTCTGATTATCACTATTTAGGATTACTTCTTTGATATATGTCATTTATTTCTAGATTGTCGCAATAACAAGCTCATAGGACCAAGTAATAATAAGGCTATACCCGATGCAAGCATTACAGCATACAATACATGGAATACATATACAGCTGCAAGTGTTCGATGGAATAATGGAGGATGGTATGCAGTCGATTCAACGTCCTATCTACAAGTCGATCTTGGTAATATCATCTATGCCTATGTGATACGTCATATAAAACTTCATGTAATTCCATTATTCATGTTTTTAACATCATTGTTGTGTTCTGAAGTACTTTCAATTAAAATTTAATTTGGGACTCTAATTGCTAGTATTAGAAGTTGTCGTGGGTTCCTTTGGTGTTTATTGAGCGGACTTTTTTCTTTTGAAATTCAAAACCAGGTTTTGTTTATATATTCTATTCAAACTATAATATTTAAGTGACACGGTGTCAAATATATACTAAAAAACTGATTTATTTTTAATGTCATTGATTTCTTTATTTAAGCATTGTTTTCAATTTTGGAACAGTTATACAATATATCCTACTTTGAGGCAGTTTATGCTTCATAAACCGCTTATTTATGTTCAAGCGTAAACTGAACACAGTAGGTTATACAATGGCAAGTATAACTTATTCCAAAATTTATAACAATCCGTACAAGTTAATTTTCAGAAATTTTCTGATCCAAAATTGAAGGTAGAATCATTTGAATACCTTATTAAATCGCAGACTGCGATGGTGAACTCACATGTGCAGTATCCAAAGTATATTATACAATATAATCTAACTTGCTCTACCATTAATTACCAGTCAAATTGTCTGTTACAATTAAAATTAAATTATCTCAGTTTGACTTTAACTATAGGTCCCAACGGTACCACAACGCTTCTTTGACTAAAATTCTGAACATTGTTAACCTTTCCTTTTATTACTTTCTATTATAAACTAGGTATTGATAGACAACTGGTTAATCTTTAAAATGCAGTTTTTATAACGCATTCATTTTTTATGAATATTGCAAGGTTATTTGAATAAATAAATTAAAAGTTGTTCAGAGACCATAATCGAGAGTGTTATTTGTTACGGACATGTTATTATATGTATGTCTTGATACCAATAATATTACGAGCACAAGCATTTGCAGTATTTATAATTTACATCCGTTCGTGAAATATAAAGTATAAGAAACTTAGATAAAGTACAGTTGAATTAAGTATACCTCTACATGAAGTAATTATATAATAAGTAAACGGATATGTGGTTCATGTGCTGGAAAACTTTTTGCCAATTTGGCTTCTTGAAGATTCGTTAGAATAATATTAACACTTCGGGGGATTGTATTTAAATTTCGTTATAATACATCTTTTATCAAAAATAGGCAATGTCAGTCACATAGATAACTTCGAAATCAGAGGTCGTGACAGCTCCAGATACCAGTACTATTATACTGGTAGCTTTTACATACAGTATAGCAACGATGGTGACACTTTCTACAACTATACCACAAAGGCGAACGGAAATACCTATGTACGTATTTATAATGACTTTCTGCACATACCCTATCATCATAACATTAAAAATTACAGCCTTGTGTATGAATCAACTTTTTTTTAATACAAATAACTGTGTTTGGATTAAGATACAATAAAAAACAATAAGTGCAACATTAAAATTTATTTTCTCTCTCCTTATATAGATTCTGATATATTTTTTTGGTATCTATGCTCTGTTGACAAAAGACTCGAAACTGAAAATTGAAATGCATAACGACCGAAAAGGAAATAGACAACTACTCGCAATTTGTGGTGACATCAGGGGTTTTGGAAGGAAATATTTCAGATTCTTTTACTATAATAATTTTAACTGTTGAGATATCAAGAACAGTTACATATAGATTCTAGGGTGACGAGAAATCTTTGAAAATACTCAGCGTCCTATGTGGGATCGAATTTTCGAACCTTCTTTTAAGTATAATATTTACATAAACCTATGATTATTTTGATTAATTTCACTCTAATGAGGAGATTAACGTACACCATACTCTGTAAAGATATATTACTACAAGCGTGACCAAGAATAATTTTTTGGGGTTTCCACTTTTTTTCCAGATACATTTTTTTGTACAATTTGTCCAATACGGCGATTCCAAATTAATTGTCATTATAGTGTTTTTATAATGGTTTTCCCGATAAGGGTAATAACTTTTGCATTTCAAGTTTATTTACTTTTAAGCAGAAAGTAAACTTCAATTTTAATAGAAATTGAGTTGTTTAAATTCATTTTTTGAGATTTGGAATACTTATGAGTTAATCAAATTCTTGTTTTTCAGACCTTCTCAGGAATAAGTTATAACAGTCTTCATAGAGTAACCGTTCCAGAACCTTTAGATGCAAGATTCATCAGATTTTTCCCACTGACATGGAACCATAGCTACAAACCGTACATGAACCTGGAAATTAATGGTTGTCATAATAATTAGGGTATACTTCAGATTCTACTCATTCAGTCATCTTTAATATTTATTGTATCTTTGTAGTTGCTTGGTGTAAATATTTATGTTAAAATGATGTGATATTTGATACTTCTGTAGCGCAGGATAGTGCGCTTGAGTTTATAAATAAAAGTTCTGATTAACCTGTTCCCTGTTATTTACATGTAATATTGACAATAACTAGTAATACATGTACATATTGTTCTATTCTTTCCTAAATCACCACAGGTTACGCACGAAATCGGGATATGAAGGACAAAGTATGGTACTGGAAACGTTTTACAAAAAACACGTTCATCGATTATTTAACCGACTTCTGCAACTTCAATCGTGATATAAAAAAAAACCCTTTTGAAAGAATACTTCCACTGTAACATACAAGATATAAATCAGTGTTTTCAGAGCGCCCACTGGAAGAATACAGAATCTCATTCAATGGTGATTGCACTCTGGTAACAGAACTGTTATCTTTTGCACGTGTAGAAGAAGTTGTTTGGGTATTGAATGGTTAAGAAACTTACCACAACTATTTGTAAATGAGTCGTAAATTTTTATTTATAATAAAACTCTGCTGAACTTCATATTACATTGCCTATTAAGATTGAATAGGATAAATAGAGGGGTGGTTTATGTACTGTATGTTTGTCAATTTAAATGTGTTGTAATTAATTTTCATTTTCAGTAAAAAATGTGTATGTTACAGGACATTCTATCCATTTATTGACTGAAAACCTGACAAAAAACGAACTACTAGTAAATTCCAAGCACCATATCCACAGTCGAAAATTAATTTCACATCAGTGACGTTCTCAACCAAAAATGTTATTCCAAAAATATACTAGAAGCCGAATAACAATGCAATAAAAGTACTAAGACTTTTTCGTAATTTGAGTACTTTAATCCTTTTATTTTTACTTTACTGTAAGATGCAATTAGCGATCAGTTGTAATTATCACAATTGAATATACCCGATTTTGATCATTTATGTCCTTCAGAGAAACAAACATTATCACTATGGAATTTTAAATGAAAAGCGAGGATACAATTGAAAATCGTGTGATTACAAATGCAATGATAGGTCAGAATTAGTCATTTCATATTTCAAAAAAAGTTTTCCTTTGTACTTTTTATTATGTTTTTTAATCCTAATAGAGAATCATAACAATAAATTTTTCTTGCAATCATCAGTCCAAATATTTGACGGTCGTCATCATGAAGTGATTGGCCTTTAGAAATCTCACAAATAAGACTAGACAACTATAGTTAGATCGAACCTCACTTGACTTGAAACTTCACCGGATGTTACTCAATGTGACGGGTGCCATGCAATGCTTACCCTTCCGGAACATTTGTCACTCCGGGTTTTGTGAGAATTCACACTGCTTGTGCCTTTGTTTTTGTGTTTTCTTGTTCTAATTCTGTTTTGTTTGTTATTTTTAGTTATACATATGTATCCTTGTAGTATTTGTCTGTCGTGTTGCATTCTCATGAGTTTGTGATAACTTTGGATTTCATTCTAGTGGACTTTTCCCAATGTCTTGTAGCTTCGATATTTATGTTTTCTTGGGCAACTCAAAAAGGTTAATCAACAAAATAGTGTACAATAATACTGACATTTAGTCAAAATTCCATCCCACGAACTGTGGTTTCTGGACAGTAAATAAAATGTCTAAAGTTTTAAAACAATAATTAGGATTGCATCTAATAATATAAGTTGAAGCTGTCCCACTTCACAGGCATCATAACTTCCGTGAGCTGAATTGACCTTCCAGACAGGCTTATCAATGTCAATTAGAAAAAGATTCAAATTTTATTTCATTATCTTGAATAAAAAAGACATATAATTGTCGATCATATTGGTAAGCCATTCTGAATATTACTTTTAGTTACACATACTATTAGCAGTAATTCTAAAGAAGACAAATAAAACTGTCACGTGAACGACATTGTTCTTGACTCAAAGGTCAACTTGCCCCCAGTTTCTGTAGTAATATATATACTGGATTATTAGGTATCAATGAAGCTATAACAATATTATATAATTAATTAAAACTTTGTTTGATCATATTCATAAATTGATTATACATTTACATAATTTGTTTCTTACATTTGCCAGATTAACAAATTATGGATATAAAAAGTATTCGCGGTTAAAACTAATCTAACTGCTGCTAACAAATGTGCACTAATCATTACAATAATTTTAATTTTCACTTATAATAAGCCCATTTTTTGTCTTTCTCTCTTTTTTATAATTTAAATTCAAAAAGCCATTTTCAAAGATATACTTACCTTCAATGATGAACCAGAGGAGTTATCTTTTCCTAACCAATGTAGATAAGGGAGATGATTAAATTCTCTCCCTTTTGTCTTGAGGCTAAAAGGGAGACAAATTTATTATCTCCCTTACCTACATTGGTTAGGAAAATATAACTCACTCTGGTTTCTCATAATGGCTACAAAGCATTCACAATATGTCAGCCATTTTTGTAGCGTTGTTATAAGTAAGGTATGTTCCTTTCAGGTACTATCCCCGTGTTAAAGATAATTACGGACACTGTGGATACAGCAATGAATTTAAAAATACGACAAATATAGCAACGCGTTATTGTATGGAAATACTAGGTATAAACCTTCAAAATGTGAAACAGTGAACGCAATAACATTTTAAATGCTAGAACAATTCATATCATTTAAATACACATTTACATGTATATATAGGAATGATTTCTTGATGAAAGAAACGGAAGCGATCATTGAATTGCCAAACGCAAGGAAGAATTTATGTTACATTTCAATTACTGTTATTATTATAAAACAAGTTGTCTTTTGATGTCTTTGTCTTTACCCAATGGTAAATTTGGCATTTGAATATGCACCTGAATTAAGGTGATTATTTTTAATGAAATTATTTGGTGCCAAACATGGTATTATTAAGAATATGGAGAACATTTAGAAAAATATAGCATTAAAAAATTATCTGTCAGTATAAACACCGAAACTGGTAATTGAAGAAAAACTAGAACACAAGAAATGCCTTTGAGTCACCTCTTTTAAAAAATAACATTAATATTGAATTATAATAATAAGTCATGGTCTAAGATGGGACAATTCCACCCGAGGTTTCACATTTTCAAGTCAGAAACGAGGTTTGCCGAGTTTCTGATGATAGAAAATGTGAACCCGAGGGTAGAATTGTCCAGTCTCACATTTGTTACCATGACTGATTATTTTTCTCACATTTCTCGGCCGAATATTTAAAGAAATAAACATGGCCGCCATGACACGAAAATGCCCTCTATTAAACTAGGTAACCTATCGCAAAATAAATTACATATTTGAAAAGATCGTATGCGTTTTGGTTTTGTACCACAGGTACAAAACTTTAAAAAGATATCTTTTAGGTTGCGCTTCAGGGGTTTTCAAATTAAAGCGATGTTAATTTCGACGTTATCGTAACATTTGTGCGAATTTTTGTGTTTTCTGACGTTCTAGCATTGTGACGTGACGTTTTTTTGCATTGTTACGTCAAGGTAGGTCATGTGATGTGAGATGCATGAATCTCACACTGGTGTCTCACACGGGATATAACTGTTCCATACACAGAAATGTGAGAAAAAGTTGTCCCGCAACTGGTTATATTCGACCTTCCGGTCATGTACATCTATACGAGAATTGCCCAGCAACTAAGATTTATATGTTTGTATATAAGTATTATTACTAAAAACACCAAACGGCAGTAAACAAATATAGGAAGACTGATAAATTCAATTTATCACAAAAGTCTTATACTGGACTTAAACGCATGGTTTTTCATCTAAGAAACATGATTATGAGTACGATGCAGGGTGTACAAAGATGGTGTGTCAGTGACTAGATTACAAATGATTGACAGCAGTAAGATAACGCCTTTACCAGATAAGACTTACAAAATTTGAACCGGAAAACATAGCATCCAAGATGGCGCTTGTATTACTGCTAGGGCTGATTCTAGTTACTAACGTATCAGCCCAGAGTTCATTTACCGAGTAAGTTATTTTATTGGTAATTTCAGTACAGAAAATATCAGCATTTTTCAATATAATAACATGATGTCATATTGTCAGTGACTTTGTCGAAAAAAACAGGTTATTACATAATAGTAAATAATCATCAGTACCACAACGCATCACATTTCGGCCTCCACCTTTTAAACTGTCTTTCTGTTATGAACTTTTTAAAAAAATAAGCTAACAATATTTTTTCCATAGATACCAATATAGATTGATGAATAAGAACGTTTGCATGGTACAGTTTATTTAACAAAAATATTAAAACTGAACGAGATAATAAAATGGTATTACTTTTGATCATTAGTAAGAAAGGATGTGGTGGATAACTTTCTGACACAAAATCGACACTGAATGCGCACGATAAGTATGCTTCAGACGAAGGTAAATCGTTCTCTGATTATTTCTCGACCAGTGTTTGCCGGAAGTTCACATATACGCGTATTTGTATATTATATTAATGTTTTATGTACTATCTGTTTTAAGTCCACTAAAGATAACCTTTCCAGACCTGTTAGTACATGCAGTTTCAAATGGAAACATGAATTTAATGGTAGGTACAAGGAATTCACGATAGGTCTTTTAGTCTAACAAGTTGCATTAATGTAACCATCCAATTTATATGGTCTCCAAGAAGGGATAAACAATGACTGTACACCCTAGCTTCGTACATAACAACACCCCGGAATAAAAAAAATCATGTGATGGTGTTTTCTTTTATTATTTTCATTAGTTTAAATTTTCATGTATTAGTGAAAATTTGCTGATTCTCTGAGATCAGATTTCGTGTTATTTTCTAGTAATAATACATTATTAAATACTTTTTTACCAGATGATTAAATTCGTTGTTTTATTACACCCGTGAAAACAATGAAATTGGTATCAAGCGATATATACTAAATCCACACTATTTTAATTGAACAAATAATACTGAGATACCGGGTATTTAGAAGTCATTCTAGTATACTAGTCAACAAAAGTAAAGATACACGAGTTTGGAACCAAATATCTTGGTAATTCCATAAAAAATCTTAAGTATGAGGGCAACAGTGGTTTGCTGCTTCATTTATTGATCTAATGCGTCTCATTTTGAAATCTGGAAAAATGGAAATTTCCAAAAGAGGGATAAATTAAATTTGCGGAAAATCGAGAAGAAAAACGACACACATTTTGTAAAATGAAAATCCAGTGGCTGAAATCAGTAGAAAAAACTCAAATCTTTTGTCATACAGACATTATGATTCACATAACGGGGTAAAAATACTTTTTTTTGTTGTTGTTGTTGAAAAAATGTGATTTTTGAAATGAAACTTTTTACACAAAATCCATCCTTTTGATGAGAAAACAATCTACTATGAAAATCAGACATGTGGGTCTATTTTTCTGCTTAGTACATCTATTTGGAATTAATATTTGAAAAGTGCATTAATCTGTATCGTTTCTTTTGTTGACTAGTATATAAGATATTCTATCCTTACAATTTTATTTTGTTTCCTGAAAGATAAATAAAACCCAGCGAAATTATTGTTTTGACGCATGTTTTTGTAATATCTGGATTTAACAACAGTTAAAACTTTCTTTGAAATGATTTGTTACAGAACTGATAATAAATTGTTGCATTTTTAAATACAGAGTGTGAATGGGGACATCAAAATTGAATACAACGGAACAGGCAATGTACTTTTTGAAGGTGAAACTTTAAAATACATTATAGAGGTATGCTTTAAACGTTTTAAAATATAGAGTTTATATAGTATTTGTTATATTATAAGTCATTGTCTTTTTATATTAAAAAGGGTACTGAAATGGTGTGAAACAACATACTTAAGTAAAAAAGTAAAATGCAGTTTTAGAAAGGACAAATATACCTAAGGGGCAATCAAAAAAACGTAATCCATTGGACAGACAAACCCGGGAAGACAAATGAACAACCACAAGCACAACAAATAAACACAGAAAACTAAAAAACAATGAACAACACGAACTCCTATAAAAACCAGGAGTGAATCCAGGTGCTCCGGAAGGGTAAGCAGTTCCTGCTCCGTATACGGCACCCGTCGTGAAGTTGAATAAAGTCAATCCGGGGGAAGTCACAAATCGATGGAAGCACATGAAAGGTTACGACAGTGGGAACAAGTCCAACATCATCTTAGATATTGGAACACTGTAATGGTCAATCAATTTGTGATGACGACCGTAAAATTTCCTAAGTGATGAAATCAACTTATCCCTGATAAAAACCCTGGTTAAGAAGCTTTTGTGACAGCAGAAATCCTCTTTGTCGAAAGTCAGGGTAACTCATGCATGCCCTTGAAAATCGGATAAGCTGAGAAACGTACACGCCATATGCAGGCGATGCTGGTATATTGCCACTCAAGAAGGGAAAATTAACAATAGGAAGTTGAAGTCATAACGTTTGTCATAAAGGTTTGTCTTCAAACGTCCCTCATAGTCTATTTCAAGAAACAAATCCAAATATGAAGCGGACTTTGGTGTATCTGTAGTATCCTTAATTTCAAGCTCACTGGGGTAGATAAGATGTAGAAAGTCTTAGAATTTGTCGTTATTTAATGACAACACATCATCTATATAACAAAAAGTGAAATTAAAGGATTGGGCTAGTTTCTTTTTGTTTTCACGTAGTAACCCTTGAATGAAGTCCGCTTCATATGAGTACAGAAACAGATCGGCGAGGAGAGGAGCACAGTTGGTTCCCATTGGAATGCCGATTGTTTTTTGAAAAATTAGACCGCCAAATTCAACGAATATGTTGTCGATGAGAAAATCTAACATGTCTTTAATTTCATCTTCAGAATACTTTTTGTCAGAATCAGAGTGGTTCTTCACGAAATAAGCCTTTTCTCTACCTAGAACAAGAAATTTATACCTGCGTGTCCCATTTTTCTTGAAAAAACATTGATGAACTAGTTGCTTTCAGCGATCTTTTAATTGAGAATGTGATATGGTAGTGTAGAGTGTAGAGAAGTCGAATGTTTTTATGCTGTTGCATGTAGCCAAAGATTTTGATTTTAGATATTGAAGTAAATTTTTGGAGTTTTTAAGAATCTACATTTGATTGACGCCACTGATGGAATATGATGTTTCACAGTAATTCTGAAGGCTCTCTTCAATACATGTCAATATGAATGTTAAAATCTTTGAAAGAGGTTTGTAGAGCAATTAGCTGACCCAGCAATGTACATTTGTTTAAACGGATTCTTATGTAGTTTAGGAATCAATAAAAGAGCAGGAAGGTCCATTTCTTCATCCTTTGTAGAAATGAGAAAAAGAAAGGAATAACGGTCTTGTGGTTATCAAGGACCTCCTGCTTAGTGAGTGTGTTCGGTGTATAAGTTGGGTTACCCGCAGTGTTATCTATTCCCAATTCGTTTCTAAGACACTCAAAATAATAGTTCTTGCAAACAAAAACGATGTTATTGGGAGCTTTGTCAAATTATATTATAAACGTCTAAATGATTTTCCAGCTCACCACTAGAAATGTAGTCTGAATAATAATATTATATTATATATGTTATATTAAAGCAACTATAGTCTTTTGATATCGGTCAATTTATAAGATAAACCGTTGTTTTGACATCTTATGGTAAGTTCTGTAAAGTGCTGTTAACAAATATCTCCAGTTGATCACAAGTCAGCCTCCTGTATGGGAAGATCACTCACCATTTGGTTATCTGGGAGAATTTCATTCTGGACAAAGAATAGACGTAACGGTCATAGCTAAGGTATTTTAATGATTTACGTTATGGTTTAAGGATGATCGTTGGTCTAATAGGAAATTAATAGGATTTGAAATAGATGTTTTTGTTTAAGAGAACATATGAATAGTAAACAAATAAGCAAGAATAAAATATAGGTTCATGTGCTCATTTCAGAGCTATAAAGCCTTGAAAATTTGCAGGAAATAGGTTTTCTCTGGATTTTGCATTGTCTTTGCATTGGCAAGTTCAGTCTCTCAAAAATGTATGAAAAAATAAAAAGGATTTCATAAAATTTTGTCAAATACCATTTTAAGGTATATATGATTGAATTATAAAAGAAAAAGTGGGGGTTCATGGGCAAAAAATTTAATGTTTAAGAAATGGATAAAACCGAAGGATTCCGAAAAGGTGACAAAAAGACCAAAACATGACCAGCGAGCATCCTTAATACATGTATTTGAATTGTCGAAGAAAAGACAAAGGGTGCAATCTTTTTATACTCCATAAGAGTTTATGTGAAGCTGAAAACGCGCAAATAAACAAATACTGTGCAGAAAATCAAATTAAAACTTAAATAGTTATGTTCTATTTCATTCTGATTCTAATAAAATCCCAATTCATTAGTTCGAGATTGTTATGGCGTCAAATGGCCAGTTTTAGAATTGGCGTGGGTCGTTTATAAAACTAGGAAATATTTAAAACAATATTTATAAATGTTTTTTGGAATTTCCCCGCCAGGAAAACCTTGTATGTTTCACCCTGTAAAATGTGTAACCATTAGAATAATTATAATCAACATATTTCCGTCAAGGTATGATTGCCTTTAGTTGACCAGGCAAAATGAAATTCGTCATCTATACCAAGCAGTTACTAGTAATGTTTGAAGAGAACAGTGGTTATAGAAATGAAGCATTTAATGTTTTTGTGGTAGAAAGTAAATGAATTAGTCCTAAAAACTTTTCTGGGCAGAATCAGCAAAATTTTCCACGTTTAAATATGGCGTCCCACGTCCTTAACAAAAAAGCCGTCAAAACAATGTTAGACTACCGTGTTTTATGATTGTGGAGAGGTTGAGAATTCTAACGTCACCGTTACATGCTTACCCTTTTAAAACAAACATCTCTTTATTATTTATTCATATTTGGTCGGTGCTTCTTGCTTTCGACATTTAGAATGCTTATAAGAAATCAATTATCAAAGCATATATACTGTGTCTTTTTCCTCTCCTTTCTTTGTGTATAATGTATTTCAAAATATATAATGTTTATTAAAATACAATGTGTAGTCAACATTATAAATGTTTTTCTCTTTACTCTTTCGATCCTGTAAAAGGACCCGGAAGGTCAGCCAATTGTATATTCAGTAGTAGCTGGAGCATTACCCCCCGGAGTAAAACTTGAACCTGACTTGGGAAAAATTCACGGATTAATTCCAGACTCTGATGCTACCTATACCATTACAATTAGAGCAACTGACGTGCATGGACACTTTGCCGACAGTGTTTTCAAAATAGTTACAAGAGGTAAACAAATTATCAGATTTAATTTAACAGTTTAATAGTTTTGATCCATATATTTATTAAGGGTAAGTCTAGAAGAACTTTTAAAGGATACTTAGCGAACAAGTCAGAAAAATAGACAGACATATAAAGTAGACCGTGTTAGTACAATGCCCAGTGGAATTTATTATAATCCTGAAGATAAAAACTTTTAAAATACCATTTACGCTATTTTCTTGGAATAGATTAGGCCAATCATCTACCATTAATACTATTTTAATGCAAATCAGTTTGTTTTGGATAGACAATAGAAATATATATGGCCAACTGCCGTGACTGATGTTTACAAATTGCAAAAATATTTCTCGTGTAAAATAATTATTGACTTTATTTCAGGTATTGTTTACTGTTCAAAAAGTCCTTGTAGAAACCAAGGTGTGTGTCAAGATTTGGAGGAAGGATATAAATGTTTCTGTCCAAATCCATATGGGGGTTTAAGATGCGAAATAGGTATATGCATATTATTATAAAGTTGCAAAAAACTGCATTCTGTGTTGTTGTTGTTTACATGTAGTTTCCTTGTTTTTGCTCGGATTTTTTCACTAAGTATAGTCCGAAAAATATTGTATTGATTGTTAAAGGTCATATGATTACAAGAAAGTCACATGTGCTGACCAATGACCTAACTCTGTAGACTCAATTGTGAATGTGGCATTTTTTATTCGCTGCTGTATTTATCTGTAGTTCTTCCGGCCAGGCTTTTTTAAAAAGGGTTATAGATCTTCAATAAAAGATGTTACTTTAAGGTGACAAATTTGCATTCTTGAGAGATGTGTTGGTACACAACAAACAAATTAGCCCAGTATTAATACTACACAAATTCTTGGGGTAGCACTTGTGGGACGGATTTCAGAAGAAGGCGTTCATTCACAGCTTGACTACAATTTACATATAAAATCAAATCAAAATATTGGCCAAACTGCAGAAATAAGGAGAAAGACTTACAAAAAGCGCAAAGTTCACATATGAAATAGGGAAAATTGCCTATTATGCCGCCCCCCCCCCCCCTCCAACAATTTAAAATGAGAAGAAAATAGACTTGAGGTATATGCATGAGAAAATATTATTGTGGATTTATTAATATATTTCAAACATTTGTAGAGCAATTTATTATTGGGCAACTTATCTTGTATCATATACATGTACGTCTCCAATGGATATAAAAAGTTGTATTACCACAAACTGTGTTCATGCCCGACTTTGTGTCCCATATACTTTTGCAACTGATTTCTTGATAAATTAAGCTTATTGTAATTCTGAACAATTCAAATGACAATGTGGTATAACCAAAAAACGAACATGGTTCTAACTGGCACATATTCTGCAACGTCACATTTGTTTGTTGTGACGTCATACATTTAACGAATTGCACACATAAAACACAGAAAATCTCCTTAAAATTGTAAAATATTTAAAGCATTTCAACAGTGGAAAAGACAATATTTAATTATGACTACTGGAAACAAAATATACAGTAAACTTTTTACTTTCATTTTACTGAAATATTTGAGATATTCACAAAAAAAACGACTTTCAGTTTTAAAAAAGACACAGAGTAATTATTCATTTTATATCGGTGAAGCAAGAATATGGCTTTCCGTATCTTTTTTTCCAGACTGCCGAAGCAATCATCTTATTGGCCCAAGTAATGCCAAAGTCATACCCGACGCTAGTTTGAGTGGTTACAATATGTACAGTACAAATACAGCATACGCTGCCAGAACGAATTTAGGAGGATGGTGGGGAGAAGATCAAACATCTTACTTACAGGTTGATTTGGGTATGCATTTCTTCAAAAAAAAATTATAAGTAGGGATCATTTCATTACTTCTTGATAATCAATTTTAGTGGTACTGATTTTAATAATAATACTGGATAAATTGAAAATGGCAACCGCGATACTGGTACTACCAGAATCGGTAAAATGTTATTACCAGGTCATTCTAGAATAGGATTTGTACAATTCTATTAACTTCCAGCATTGTACAGTTCAACAATGCTGGTATAATATCAAATTTATTTCGATATTTTGTGATATATTTTATTACCAGTATTGTTAATATACAATACTGGAATTACCGGAATTGTCTCGTTTAAATACTAGAATTGTAAATTAACAATTCTGGAATTACCAGAATTGTAAAATTTTGCAATTCTAGAATTACCCCAATTGTATGCAGATAATACTAGTAATTCCAGAATTCTTGGTATACTAGAATTGCGCTGTTACTACATTTGTACAATACTGGTATTTCCAGTCTTCTTTATATCACATTTCATTTTTTTCATGAATTTGTATGACTAAATTTCTGGTAAAACTAGTATTGTAAAACAGCACAATGCTCTTACTACCGGAATTGTAACAATACATAATTCATGTTTTCACGGAATTTTTAATTTACAATTCTGGTAATACCATAATTGTAACAATGCATATTATGGCTCCTTTAGTAGAATTAAGGTACACTAGAAAATACTCGCGAAATATACTTTGGTTCATAATTTGAAGATATATAGTTTTGGTTTAAGGCGATATTAAGATCTTTTTGAAGCGTGTCACTGACGAAATACCATCACTCAATATGACACCCTTGGAAAAGAATAGTCTTCAGACAGAAACTATTGGCATTTGTGATCTAATCATTGGATATGTCATTGTTATACCCTGGATGCATTGCAATGATCAAAATAATATGTGTTTATAAAAACCTTTAATTGGTGATATATAGAGTGAAAACTGACTGGGATGTTTTTTTTAAAAATATCGTGACCCTGATTTTGGTAAAAAAAAAAAGATAATCTGTCTAGCACTTGTAGCAGTTTTGCCAATCCCCCAAACAATTTTGGAAATAAATTTTGTGTATTGAACGCATAGGGAAAACATTGAATGATAAAAAAATCCAGGTGCGCATGACAATCGAAGCCCCATCCCACGCATAGGCGGATCAAGGGGGAAGGGGGGGTGGGGCTGGCCCCTTTCGGAAAATCGAGATTTCATACTCCTTCTGTATTTAATCCAAACTGAAAATTGTAGTATTTATCTGCTTTTGCCGGGCAGACGTGCAAAAAATATGACGGAAATGATGACGGCACGTAAATTTCAGAGCCGAACGTCTTGAAGAACTGGCTTTTTTCCGATTTTAACCCCCAAATACCCCCCAAAACATTTTGAAATGAACACATAATAAACTACTTTTTTTATTACCCCTTTGTGGTATAAAACAATATTCGTGGATTTTACGTGAAAGAAGAAATCGCGACACCTAATTTCAACTCTATTCATTTAGTAATATAGATTCTGCAATTCTGGTACTACCAGAATTTTCCAGAATCTTCCATTATCTACATTTTGTTACTACTAGAATTTTCCAGAATCTTCTAGTATCTGCAATTCTGGTAGTACTAGAATCTTCCAGTATCTTATCAATGATGAAAAGAGAATTCTGGTATTCTAGAATCTTGTAGAATCTTCCAATATCTGCAATACTAGTAATACCAGTTTTGTCCAGAATCTTCCAGTATCTGCATACTAGTATTACCAGTATTGCAAATTCTGGAAGATTCTGGTTACAATTCTGGCATTTAAAATTGGTACAAGAATTACACAATTATGGTTGTAATGGTTTTGCATTTGATGTACTAGTATCGCATTTGCCATTTTCACCTTATCCGTCATACTAGCAGTAGGTAGTACCAGAAATAGTTTTAAAAGGTATCGCATTGTTTACAAAAGTATATTATAATTTAGAGTTGTTTTCTCCCAAACTAGGTATTAAACAGTCGATGACTCCTCCCATTAAACCGGTTTCCAGCCTATGTTGAGCCACATTTAAGATCTTCCTCTTTGGGGTAAAATAACTGTATCACAAAATACCGAAATAAATTGATGCACTGTAGGGCCATTTCGTTGACTGACAACTCATCAGCAGTGCTCGAGATCAAAATGTTGGAAAACCGGTTAAAGATATAATGAATTAATAAGGACAACCATCAAAAACCAAAACAATTAAAACAAACAGGAATCCAAGCTCAGCCAAGAGTTACCTCTGCATCAAAAGGAAGAGCCTTAGAAATTTCTAGAAATTTTTGTCAAATTTTGAACGGAAAATTTAAAGGCATTAAGTAATGAATCTTTCCAGGACAAAAATTCTGGTTACTGGGCTGATAATGCCATCGAAAAAAGTAAGTTAATATATTCAACCGCTTTAAATTTAAGCTCAATTGTGCATCCCTACCTAACTCTCCTCCTTATTTCAGCTTGCATGAAAAAAATCGTTTCTCTTTGAGTCCTCTCTCGTCGTTTGGTTTGTTATTAAAATGTTTTACATAATGACATTGCATTATATTTTCTGACGTACTTCAAGAAAACAACAATCGATTAATTTACATATTAGCGGTAAGGATCGAGACATTAGTTTGTAAAGTCATCAGTTATTTTCATGTCTATATAATTGTCAGGTAACGTTACACATATTGATAATATTCAAATGAGAGGACGAAATTCCAACAGATACTACTATACCGGAACTTACTACATACAGTATAGCCTGGATGGGAATACGTTCTATAACTACACATCCAGCACTAATGGTAATATCTATGTAAGTATTAAATATATTGAATACTATAAGGGCGCACAATTTTTAGTTTTAGGGGGGCTGGGCAAGTGGGGGGTGGGGTGGGGGGGGGTTAGTGAATTACAATATGTTCACTTCAAATGTAATCCAATGTTGATTTTCTCAATAGTTTTAAGCCTAAATAAAAATTGTATCTGTCCTTTTTCAAATCCTCCCTCCTCTACAAAAAATCAAATGGTTGTTCCCTAACCTATTCTTAAAGATTACTAATCTGAAGATTGGTGTATTAAAGGGGTACAGAACACCTAAGGGAGTTAACTCTTTAAAAATCAGCTGAACGTTTTAAGCACTCACTATTAGTAAAGAGATATCAAGCTTCTTAATATCAAAATTAGTGTTTGTAAAACTGCTATATATCCAATGAAATTATTCCCGAAAATTGTTTGGTTCAAATTTCTTGAATTTTTTATATTTATGTCAACAGGTCAAAGTAAATATTTCGAAAAATTTTTATGAAAATTAAACGAGCCAAATCTATTTTATTATTACGTGTTGTCCTTAAATAACGACAAATTCCAAGACTTTCTAAATCTCATCTACCTCAGTGAACTTGAAATTAAGGATACTACAGATACATCAAAGTCCGCTTCATATTTGGATTTGTTTCTTGAAATAGGCATTGAAGGACATTTTTAAGACATAAAGTCATGGCAAACGTGATGACTTCAATTTTCCTTTGGGATCTACATTTCTCAGCTTATCCGATATTCAAAGATATGCTTGAGTAACCCTGACTTTCGACAAAGAGGATTACTGCTGTTAAACAAGTTTCTTAACCAGAGTTTTATCAAGGATAATTTGATGCCATCACTTAGGAAATTTTACGGTCGTCATCACGAAATGATTGAACGTTACAGTGTTCCAATATCTAAGATGATTTTGGACTTGTTCCCACTGTCGTAACATTCCATGTGCCTCCACCGATTTGTGACTACCACCTGATTGACTTCTCGATGGGTGCCGTATACGGAGCAGGAACTGCTTACCCTTCCGGATCGCCTGAGTTCACTCCTGGTTTTTATAGTTCCTGTTGTTCATTGTTTATTTGTTGTGCCCAGGTTTGTTTGTCTAATGGATTACGTTTTTTTTTACTTGCTCATTAGGTATATTTGTACCCTTTCATTGAGTTGTGCTGAAGGCCTAAAATATGGAAAGCCTAAACAATAAACTATAATGTGATAGGTCCAATGCAAAGAGTAGAAAGGGGAACGATATCATAAACAAATCAATTCCAATATCATATTATTGTTTATGAATCAATAATAATTCAAATTCAAAAGGATGCTTTTTTTAAAGTTTCAATCGTACTTTGTATAAGTTTAAACTTAATGCTCATTTTTACAGTTGCCCTTGTTAAAGGATTTCAAAGTTGAACAATTAACAAATGTATATAAAAAGATATATCGGACTGAGGAAGATGAAAGGACAAAATATATATGGGTACATATGAAATATTCATATGTTCTCAGGAATTGCGTCTCCTTTACAGAAACAGAACTTAATTAAATTGTATGGTTTCCTTCAAAATTAACAACTACTGCTTTGGCCACTTTTAAAACGACTGAATGCTTTTCATCATTGGCGATTGACAAGTGAAGCAAGATTTAATATTTCGTAAGTCTACAGATCTAATTGGGTTATATCTATATGCTTCTGTTCAGTGTCATTTGCTCATTCATTAAAATAACAATCCAAAGATACTAATATTAGATATAGTAAATTTATACTATCCTGTATACGACGCATTTCAAGGAGTTACCTCTCATCAGCAGCATTAAAACCGAAACATTTCGAAGTCGAAGACCAAAAACCAAACTTATATTAAACAAGAAGTACTCAACCAAAAATACCGAAATAGGAAGCCAAATTTCAGCTATGGAGATCTACCCTGTGCAATACAAGGAATGAACCCTTAGTATTTCTATTATTTTTTAATTTTGCAAAATACTGATTAATTGATGTGTTGTTCTAGAATTACATATTTTAATTTCAAGATTATTTATACCACACATACCAGACTGTGAACATATCATATTGTTGTAATTTTCACTCTACAAACGTTGCTCAATGTCTATATCGCTGACAACACGCAAGAGTGTGGCTTTAATAAAGGATCTCAGTGGTTTAAAAATGTTTTGTGTTTGAAGTATTATTTTAACTTCACTTGTTTTATTTAGATGTTGTTTTGCAGCTCTGTACATTTTTATTTATAGATATTTGAGGATTGTCTTATGATTATTTAATGATGTTTTGCAGAGATTTTCCGGTAGTAGTACTAGCAGTATCAACCCTACAAATCTGCCAGAACCACTTGATACCAGATTTATCAGATTGTTCCCAATATCATGGAATCGTAGTTACAAGCCATATATGAATGTGGAAATTAATGGTTGTTACAAAATTTAGATAAATATTTTGGTAAATTTTAATCTTTCAATCAGCAAAATACCTTACGGTTTGACTCGATTTCTTGTTATTTCAATTAATATTCTAGCATAATTCACTAGCACAAACGAAAATAAACATATTCTGATATTTTCAATTTCTCATTTATCTAATTTTGTTTCGGAAATTGATTTCATTCAGGTGTATCTATGGTCTTAGAGGCACGTTTTGTTATATTATTTTTCATTGTTATTCGGTTCTTGATATATAGAGATTACCTTTATAATATACGCGGTGAGAAATAATGCTTTAAATATGTTTGGTATTGCAACATGTTCTCTGCCAATTGCAATGCTAGTTATTTCTCAACGTGCATCTATTGGGAACGACACTTTCAATGGCTTCGCATTACCTAGAGAAGAAGAATTTATAGTCTATAGATAGCTTGGGTTAACATATTACCGGCAGATTATTAGAATATCGAAGCGACACAACAGTGGAAAAGTCCGTAAAATCGAAATCCAAAGTAAAGACAAACTTATGAGAGAAAGAGATAACCAAAGGAGTAAAAATATATAGCAACTTGGTTACAAAGACACAACGAAAGGAGTAAAACCTGCATATAGCTGCTTGGTTACAAAGACACAATCAAAGGAGTAAAAACAGATGAAAAACCAATGAGAATCAGAACAAGACAGCACAACAACTAAAGCAATGTCAACTCGCTCAAAAGATCAGGAGTGACATCAGGTTCCCCGGAAAGTTAAGCATGTCCTGTTCCGTTAATGTCACATTACCAGTGAGTAACATTCAACGAAGTCTTAAAAGTCCTATGAGGTATTAATTCCGGGAACAGGTGAAATCTAACTGAAGATTTTGTAAGATGTAACTTCGTTTCAGCCCATCAACTTCTGGTGATGACCGTAAAATTTTTGAAGTTTATCTGACAGTTTTTGGGAGTATTGTTGTTTTTGGCGTTAGTTTTAAATATTGAAATGTCTATGTTGTGTATTATATTTTGTTTGTTAAGTTTCCATATAGTCTAGTGGCATTGGCATTTTATACAATCCAATAAGTAAAATAGCATCACTTCAATTTCATTACAAGTAATGCCGTTCAGGGTGGTTGACTACTTGACAATAAAATTAGTAAAGCTGTGCCGATTTCATTGCACATAATACAAAATTAGAATAACTATACTATGTTCACCACATGTAAAAATTATAAAAAAAAAACAAAATAAAACCCATGCTCCAACAATTATTGAAATAATTTATTTGTGACATTATTTTTATGGACAATAAAATATAGGGAGCTATAGGAACCTTAGCTAGTTTTACAGTTAACACGACCATATTTTGTCATTGTTATCTAAATAATGTTCCGTCAGGTTTGAAAAAGTCTTGCTATCGGTCACCTTGACGATAATCATACTGTTCTGGTTTTTGTATTTGTGTTTTGTACACAAGAGAAACGGCATGGAAAAGAGGGGGAGGGATTATTTACCAATAAAACCGGATAAACGCAACCACTAATCAGTCAAACTATCGTGTTGTTTCTGTGTTTGTGGTTTTTACTCTCTTATGTTATTTTTTGTCTGAGGGTGTGTCGATTGGATGGCATTAACTGATTGGTGTGTCATTGTTAACCTTTTCTGTTATTCGTTTTGTTAATTTTAGCTCAACCGGCTAAAGCCAGGGTGAGCTTTTGCCATCACTTTGCGCCCGTCGTCCGTCGTCCGTCCGTCCGTCCGATAACTTTTCACATTTCAATCTTCTTCTCCAAAACCCCGACGGCAATTGAAACCAAACTTGGTGGGGATGCTCATTGGATGGTTCTCTACAACATTTAGGTTTTTGGTTCTGATCCAAAATCCAACATGGCTGCCAGGGCCATTTATGCACACCACTGCGGGACACATTTAATATGGGATCCTATGGGAAATACATACAAACATCTTTTTGTCAGAAACCGTTTGACAGATTGAAGTAATATTATGCCTGAATGATCAGATAATTGTCCTTAACAAAATAGATGATTTTGGTGTGCATCCGAAATTCAAAAACATGGCTGCCAGGGCTATTTATACACTCTGATTGGCTGAAATTTAAAAAATCTTCTCTGAAACTACAAAAGCAATTGAATTGTTATATTGCATTAATGATCCTTATGTGGTCCTCTACAAAGTTTATGTTTTTCATGCCAATATGAAATCCAAGATGTCTGAAACTACAGAGCCAGTTGGAACCAAACTTGGCAGAAATGGTCCTTAAATTGTCCTCTGTCAGAATTGTGTTTTTTGTGCCGGCCTGAAATCCAAGATGGCCACCACCATGGGACACATTTAACATAGGATCCTATGGGAAATACATACTAACATCTTTTTTGTCAGAAACCGTTTTACAGATGGAAGTAATATTATGCCTGAATGATCAGATAATGGTCCTTAACAAAACTGATGTTTTTGGTGCAGATCCAAAATTCAACATGGCTGCCGGGGTCAATTATGCACTCTGATTGGTTTAAATTTAAAAAATCTTCTTCTCTGAAACTACCAAAGCAATTGAATCAATACATTGCAGGAATGATCCTTAAATGGTCCTCTACCAAGTTTATGTTTTTCATGCCAGTATGAAATCCAAGATGTCTGAAACTACAGAGCCAGTTGGAACCAAACTTGGCAGAAATGGTCCTTAAATTGTCCTCTGTCAGAATTGTGTCAGATGACCCAGAATGTCAACCAAGATGGCCACCACAGCTGAACTTTGTTAAATATAGGTTCATATGGGAAAATTTATTAAAAAAGTTCTTTCTGAAATCGCTAAGCTAATTGGAACCAAACTTGGCACCAATGGACATAGGTGGTCCTCTTTCAGAATTGTGTCAGATGACCCACACTGTCAACCAAGATGGCTGCCACTGTTGAACTTAGTTTAACTTAGGACCCTTTGGGAAAATTCATTAAAAATTCTTGTCTGAGACCACTGAGCCAATTGGGACCAACCTTGGCAACAATGGTCCTTAGATGGTCCTCTTTCACAATTATATCCGATGACCAGGAATGTCAATGAAAATGGCTTCCACTGCCGAACTTAGTTCAACATAAGACCCTATGTGAAAATTCATTAAAAATCAGAGACCTCATGGCCAATCAGAGTATTTATTATGACCACTTTGACGATAAACTCCAAATCTTCGAGAATATCTCCAGCTAATTTGCTAGTATTTCGATATCAGCTTGAAAATAATACTTGAAAATTTACTGTTATGAAACTGATAAATTTTGTGGAAGCTTTACTGTTATGAAACTGATAAATTTTGTGGAAGCTTTGTGCACAGCTTTGTTCTTAAAATTTTGGATTTTAACAATTTGTTATTTTAGCATTTTAACCAGTTCAGTAAGTTTCTGTTGTATTGTTCCGGATTATGTATCTAAATCTAATTTGGTTGCATATGCTTCTGCTTGTGGCCTTGATCACAGCTGATGAGTAATAATTCAACAAAATTTGCATATGTTGTAAATCAGAATTGGTATCATGGAATGTGCATTTGTTATTTATATATTTATTTATTTCAACAATTAAAAGAAATTATTTCCTGTTGCTGCATCACATTTTTAAACTTTCAAAATACTGAACAACAAACCAAGAAGACAAATTGTTCATTATGTGATAAAACAATGAAATAAAAACAGGTTTTTTTCAACACATTTATCAAACAAATAGCAAACCTTATTGCAGAAAAAAATTGATATGCCTATCTGGATGTCACCTAAAGTGGAAGGTGAGATTATTTAATAATTCATTTTTACACACTCGGCATTCAAAATTTTTCCAATGCTCTGCAACATACACATGTACTAGTATTAGACTTTTATTATAAATTTCAACCCTTTTGTGCATTGCTAATAACACATGATTTGTTAACATATACGTATACACAGAGAATCGAATTCGATTATTAATTTTTTTCTTTTTTTTTTTTTTTTGCATACTCTTAAATAAGTCGAAATTAAACACAATTTCTTACTAAATATGAATATTGAAGATCAGACCTAGGTTTCATATGTAAGCATTTTCTCAACTTTTAAAATTATCTTCTCAAATATTAAACAATTGGTGAAAGCGGGCTTGAGTTTTCCGTTTAAATTATAATATACATGTATTGTCTAAATTCATTTCTTTAATCATACTGGAGTTATCTCTCTTTAACAATTTCTTCTTGGTTGCAAAAATTAACACAAAATTAATTCAGATATCATTCATAAATTCTCATTTCATGTGAATAAAACAAATATAAACGGTTTCCGCTCAATTAGGCGACATTAACCATACTTGGATTTGGGCTACAGTGTTTAAATCTTATTCAAAATGTATTAATTGCACATTAGCTTTTCAATGTATTGGCAAGGAGCGTACACCCCACGAACTTGATTTAGTATTGGTATTTATTTTAAGGTACATTTAATTTGCTGTCATATATTTTATAACTTAATCAAAAGTGAGATTTCAACTTTCTCGTCCAAAGTTTAACTCGTAGATTTTGACTTTCCTATATAAATCAGTTTCTGTTCTTGGAAGTTTTGCTGATGAGCGTACCCTGGTGAAAAATATCAAGTTCATAGGTTGGTATATATCTTTTGTAAGAGCAAAGATGAATAAATTATCTGAGACATTAGCAGTATACTATTCTATCGGAGATCGTTGAGTACACAAGAAGACAGGTGGAATCAGTAAGAAGTTAACAACAATGAAACAACAAGATAATAACTTTGATAGGAAAAGATAATACCTGTGAACGTAACTTATGTTCGACGTACTTCCATAAGTTCTCTGACAATGTTTAAATTTGTTGAGAAACATAAAGTAAATAACATTAATTTTTCATGGATGTATTTTGTAAAATTTTTGTATTCTTTTTAACTAAATTTTGTGTTTTTACTAACGTTCACAGCCTCTCTGGGTAAGTATAACGTATACCAGTATTCAATGAGAGCATATTTTTTATTTTAAACTTTTTTCAATACAAGCACGTTGGTTTTTTTTAATAATATTTTTTAGACGGCAAACACCATGGCGGAGATGTTAATGTCACAATAATGTCACAATGTCTTAATGCGTATTTCCCTTAATATGTACGTGAAGGTTGACAAGATAAAAAATGTTCTATTTTTATTAGCAGCCATGAAAATTACCAGAAAGTGAAGCAGGACTGCAACACTTTGTAGTATACATTCTGAAGCATTTGTTTGGCAATTTGGTTGGACTGCATTTTTCATTGAAATTATTTTGTCGCCAATGTGATCCTTGAACATTTTTGTCACATTCTACATTTGCGCCTTAAAAATATATCATTAAGTGTGGGCACGGCACACTGTACAACGACCTCATCTTGTACTTTTCAGATTCTGGATTAATGTCTCATCTCAATTAATTGAATTTATATATAATTTTTGATATATGTTATGCCTTTATATTCTTAGCTATTAAACAATCTTCATATTAACATCTTCAGTTAATTTGCTTTTTTAGACACGTGTGTACAAGAGAGAAAGCAGAGAACTATTTGACGTCTTACAACCAAGCATTTTTATGTCAAGAGAGGTATACAACAAGTTGTGGTCACCTGGACTGGAGGAGATGTACCAAATACAGGTTTGTTATTTTAAAATAATATTACTTAAATCGATGCTGGGGTTCCTCTTGACCTTGAAACGGAGGAGGCCTCATAGCAACTTGAAGATGAAGAAAAGTAATTTAAGCGCTACAACATTGCTTTAATTTTAGTCATTTGTATTTGCGGATTTTTGTGTAAAGAATTTATCCACAACATCATTTCTTACACACTTCAATGCCGGAATCAAACCCACTGGTCAATCAAGTGTAACATGTGTCTTTGATTAAAAAGTAGCATATGCAAATACTAAGTATATACATGTATTGAAATTTTTGTCTCACCAATAATGGTCAAAGCCGCGCACTGAATTCCTTTGAATACCCAAAGACAAAAAAAAAACCAAAGTATAAATTGTTTTATCATAATTTTAAAAAGATCATTAATGTATAAAATTTAGGGGTTGAAAGAATTTCCCTCTCGCTAATATTTCCTATGATTACAGGATACAGACATGTTTCACACCAAAACAAAGATACGCGATAAGATATCGTCAGGTTGAGGAATGTTGTTCTGGGTGGAGAGAAGATGGAGCAGGAAAATGTACAGTCCGTCAGTATATTTTATTGTATATTCCTGTTTTACATATGTATTGAAGTATGAAGTACCTTACTACAGTTTTGTCAAAACGCATTGCCACGATCAAAAGGCAGAATAAGATTGGTGTGCATAAATAAAGATTCAACATATTGATACGACGTTGATTCCTTTGCCATGTTTTAATTCTTTTTTAAGGATGATCGCTGGTCTAATAGGAAATAAATAGGATTTGAAATAGGTTTTTTAGTTTGAGAGAACATATGAATAGTAAACAAATAAGCAAGAAAAAATATAGGTTCATACGCTAATTTTAGAGCTATAAAGCCTTGAAAATTTGCAGGAAATAGGTTTTCTCTGGATTTTTCATTGTCTTTGCATTGGCAACTTCAGTCTCTCAAAAATATATTAAAAAAATAAAAAGGATTTCATAAAATTTTGTCAAATACCATTTTAAAGTATATATGATTGAATTATAAAAGAAAAAGTGTGGGGTTCATGGCAAAAAATTTAATGTTTAAGAAATGGATAAAACCCGAGGATTCCGAAAATCTGACAAAAAGACCAAAACATGACCAGCGAGCATCCTTAAGAAGTCAATTTTTATGTCACTTATATGGGAAATATTAGATAATTTATGTGCAATTTTAAAATTGAGAACTAAATAATACACATCATTTCGGCAACATAAAAAATATTGAAATATGTCGAAACAGGACCTATATACAGTATCAAGTGCTACTTTAGAATTTTTACTGCAATGGGTCTAAAATTACAGGGGGTGCATTAGATACATAGTGAAACTCGGATACTAAATCTGCTGCTGTCGTGAAAATGTGCATTTCTGAATCAAATGGGTCAGTGAAGCCAAAACCTCAGGATACGGTCAAATTTTCCTAGCGAGCCTGAAATCTTACATTTTATAGAATGTCAAAGCTCATGTATCTTAGCACTGCCAAATATTGAATTTGTAATTTAAACTTTATTTTTAGCTGTTTGTTCACGACAGTGTCAAAATGGAGGATCTTGTGTTGCTATAGATAATATGCCCGGATGTATATGTCAGGAAGGTTTCCATGGAGACACTTGTGAACATGGTAATGACAATATGTGTCGGTAACTTTACAAAGAATATGTTTCCTTACAATCTTAAATGAACAGATTGTTGGAGGAAATTCTCTTCGTCTTTGGTTGTTATAAAAATGATTTGGTCGTTGTAAATGTTTTGTATCATCCTGTTAGATTAACTTGTAAGTTGATAAAACATGTGGAAATCATTAGACAAACACACAATTTGGCCCATCACAAACATGCGTCAAAACTTCTGCAAAAGTCACCAAAAATTATAAAATATTCAAAGAATAGATACATTACCGAGAAGAAGACAATCGACAAACCCTCATCACTCCCTCGTCGTAAACTATTTTCATTGTTTTTCAGCTCAGAATGAGTGGAAGTTGTGGCACACTGTTGCAGTGGCAAGTGGAGCTTTAGTTTTAATTGTGATTATCATCATTAGTATATTGGTAACTTATACCATAAGGAAATCCAGGTAAAAATTTAAAAACGAAGCAAGATTTCATAAATCTGATGCCCATAACGACTTCCAAAAACTGTTGCGCAATCGTTTTACAAAATAGACAGGCATATGTCATGTTCACCGACAAAAGATGTTCAAGTCTATATAGAATGTCTAGGTAGGTTTGTGCATGTATTTTCTTGTACGTTACCGAATGTTGGTATGTTCAACAGGAACTGTTTACAGTACACATTTCACGTTTTAATAGCACCTGCTGCTGTCCATAGTTTTTTAATTTTTTGGTGTTTATCCATTCGTATTCTTGTCTCTGTCACTCTAGTATATATAATATTTTAAAACATGAAAAATACTGAAGCATCTTGCATATAGATATTGGGATTCAATAATGTATCTCATCAATGCATTCTCACTGAAATCAAACCTTTTCTTTTTCATGAGTTTTAGCATAGTAATATTTTATTCATAAAAAGGTAAAATGTTCAGATCATAAAATGACAAATTACTCAGTCCGTAATGAATTTACTCTATCATTTCTTATTTGTTTTGTAGGGGTTACCAGAAATTATCCCAACAAGAGATTATCACTTTGAGATCTCCCAGTGTTATAGGTACATACACAACAAGACAAACACAGCCTATAATACATCATAATGAAAGCAATACAACAGAACACAATGTATATCCAACAGCACCAGCTTTGAAAGACGAGTTGTCTGACTAATTTAACTATTGGAAGTTAATTACCTATAATATATGGATAGACAGTAGAACAAATGTAGCTTTATATCATGTATTTGGAAGTGGCCTGTCTTGAGGAGTAGAGTTAGGTCTTTCTTTCGTTATGGTTTGACAGGAGATAATTTATTCAGAACAGAATTTAAGATGTAACCAAAATTAGATAATATATTTAGCAAAATTCAGATGTTGTTATATTAAAAACTGGTATATGGAATGGTAGTGAATGAGAATTTGTCACTTATATTTGTCAGGGATAGTCTTATGTAGAAATGGAAGAGTTCGAATTGATTATCCGAAATTGTAACATAAACGATTGAATTTTCTTTGATCTTTTTTCGAAAATAATTTGTTTATTTCGGTTGAATGTACAAAAGCATGGTATAATATGAAGATCTTAATATTATACCATAATTCCAGGTTTGGTCTCAGAAATCCATTGTATTATATATACAGAATGGATGGAGCTTACGCTATGGTATAATATGAACAAGATGCATGTTATACCATAGCTGAAGCTCCACCTCTCACAAAGCCAACAAATGACTGAATGTTACTTACTTGAGCCAATGAAAACCTACAGCATTTTGAATTTTGCCTTCTTTTGGATTCAATGTAAATACAAGGTAACAAGACACTGAAAATAACTGTCACCTCATTGGCTAGTTGAAAGATCAAAGGTGAAAAAAGAAACATATGTCAATCATTTTCATTTCTGTCACCATGGCTTAATCGTTAACTATTTAAAGAAACTCGCGCAAGCGCTCGTTTCATTAAATATGTTAACTGTTAAAAGCCATGGTATAAATAGTACTTATTACATTTATTAAATGACCATTCTTAGTGGATATAAAATGGTTGGTTTATTGAGAATTTGTACGACAAATAACGAATTTTGTAAGATGCGTATGTAAATTGTTCTAACAATGTTTTTGTTCTAACAATGTTTTGATAAAATGTTTATTGTGTGTAAAACCATTTTGTCTCGCATCGTATTTTAGTATTGTATATTTACATGTATATAGATTTGTCATCTTATATAGTATACGTGTCTTCTTGGATTTCTATTAATCAAGTATAAAATCTTTGATAATGTTTTTGTTGCACCAACCTAATTAAAAACCGAACTCTCATCGCTCCCGTTTTCTGATATGTTGCGTGGGAGATCTAACGAAACCCGCTTTGAGGTCACATGTGAGTGAACTGGAACTTATGAATTTATAATGATATGCAAATGAGTTGACTTCCTATCAATAAGCCAATCAAAAAAGTTTTCCTTTAGATCTAATCGTTAAAGAAGATCCGAATGAATTCTGGGGACTGACGATTTCTTCGTTAATAAAATGAGTTACATCCCTTCACCACACGATCAACTTCCAAGATCGCCGAAGCCGCAATTTCATTGGTCCAACAGGACACACCTACGAGGTCACTCACAAGTGACCTCAAAGCGGGTTTCGTTAGATCTCCCACGCGACATATCAGAAAACGGGAGCGATGAGAGATCGGTTTTTAATTAGATTGTTGTTGCAAAAGACGAGAACATTTCGTCGAATTACGACTCATCAGTTGTGCTCAATGCCTAAACCAAAACAGTATTCCAAAAGTTGAAGAACAAATTCAAAAATGCCAAAATTACCAAACGAGTAGAGCCAAAATCATCTAAGGAGAGTGCTATGCACGACGGAGGGATCTGAAATTGGTGAAGACCAAATATTGATTCACTTTACATTCCTTCATTGTATATCTGCTAATTTTATTGTCATAGAAAAAATCATTGTAATCATCGTATGGAATTTGAAACCCGCAAGGGTCCATGATTAGAAAATAAAGAATTTCTGTTTCTATTTCTTATTACCATCTACCTCATATTTTTCTATTGAACAAGACTGTTGACAAAATACAAGTAGGTTTTGCTTAGGCTGTACAACACATATAGCGTTACAGTACTTTAGTAGTACAGTTATGATAGTTTAAACTTAGTTATTTACAGTGGATTGGGAAACACGTTATATACCAACTTATAATAATCCATCTCCTCATGGCGGGTACGAGAGCGGTCCCTGTTGCCGCATTTTAACCTACTCTTTTTCGACATCTACAGAAGAGTCTTTAACGTGCTAAGGGTGTTGCTCTCCCTTAAGACGGAGCCGCCATTTTTCGTCCCTATCCGACGGAATAGCATCGTTTACCGAGAACTTTCTCGCATATGGTGTCAATAGGGCGTCGCATAATTTGATCCCTGAAATTTCCATCCCGAACGGGAATCCTATGCGCTAAACACAACACCACGACGCCCTTTAACTACAGCTATGATGAGAAGGCATGTAATGATGCAGCTAAAAGGTAATATTTAGTAACGGCAGTCATATATTTTGGCGGTCGGGACCCCCGGACACTGTTTGTGAAAGAGACCACCTAAGTTCCAACGGCCTTGGGGTTTCACAGGAGAAGTAAGATTAAAATGTGAAAATTTACGGATGACAGACAGCAAGTGATGGCAATAGCTCACCTGTACCAAAGGTCCAGGTGAGTTATTTATACTAGGTATATCTTTATTATATTTTATTTATTACCATAACAAATCAACTTTTAAGGGCTGGATATGCCTTCCTTTTCGGAGCACATTATGTCACCGTCTCACGTAGTCTTTATAGGAGTTTATATTAGGGTTCGGTTACAAGGTATAATTTTCCATCTCATTCGAAAAATACGAAATAAGAAGGGCTACAGACATTTAGTTTGACCAACTTGATGATGAAGTGAAAATAAATATTGCAAAATTAGTCTCCAAATCAAGTTAGAATAATCTTGTAACTCTTGATTCAGATCTTGATAATAACTAGAAGAAAAAGAAACGGTGGAAAAACAATATTATCTCCCAAAATGCTGGATTGGGGGAGATAATTGTAAATTTATTTATATCATAATGCCATAAAATGCAACCAGATATCCTGCATTTATCATAATTTATCTGTGGACAAGGTGTAATTCCTGAGAGACCCCCCATTTAATTATTAAAACTTTCAGAGTATCATGATATAAATAGTATATACCCCTGTCGGGCTAACAACATCAGGGGTACATTCAATACATATACTTAGGTACATCACTTATCAACAGAATTTTTAAATCACATATAAAATTCAGCCTTCATTTACTTTAGGGGTCTCTATATACAGATATGGGGGTATCCTATACTAACCCTAATCCTAAACCCTAACCTAATCCTTCCATGACATACCCTAACCCTACCCAAAACCTGAACCTAAACTTAAACCCTAACCGAGCCCTAAAGGAGTGAGACCCCTAAAATATACTCTCTCAAAAAAGAAACGCAACATCAGATTATCTTTTTGAAATATTATTTTTCCGGACAAATAACCAATAAATATCAAAATATATGTACACATGATCATAATTACACCTTCATAAAAAGTTTCCAGGTACAATCATTTAAATTCATCCACACGTAAACGACTTTGGTCGCAATCTGGGACACCCTACGATTTACGCATTGCCAAAAACTGGGTCGACTTTGACGTGCAAATCATGGGTTATTTTTTAGCTCAGTCAGTCGGTATAAAAACCCGGTATTTCTTTTCATGAATGCATTCGTAAAATAAAATTCTGATGAGGTGACGCTATGCCAAGGTTAGACGCTGCTACCCGGAATATCGCTATCGGACGACTAGAGGCCGGAGAATCACAGAATGCTGTTGCTGTAACGTACAATGTTCATCGTAGCACAATTTCACGCTTTTGGGGACGCTACCTGCAGCTTGGTACTACGACAGATCGGCCACGTTCAGGGCGCCCGCGTGTTACAACCAGGGCGCAAGATCGTTACATCAGACTTTTCCATCTGCGGAATAGGACTATTGCTGCAACAGAAACAGCTGTAAACGTCCCTGGGTTGCGCCGTATATCAGCACAGACAGTACGCAATCGGTTACGTTCTCATGGATTGAGGGCAAGAAGACCTTACTTTGGAGCAACACTGAGACGCCAACACCGCCGAGCGAGGGTTAGATGGTGTACTACAGTTCGTGCATGGAATTTACAGAACTGGAGAAGAGTATGGTTCAGCGATGAGTCACGTTTTCAACTGGAAAAGCGAGATGGTCGCATACGTGTGTATAGGCGCCGAAACGAACGTTTTGCGCAAAACTGTGTTGTGGAGAGAGACAATTTTGGCGGAGGCAGTGTTATGATGTGGGCCGCTATTTCTTATGCCAGAAACACACAGCTGATACATATCCAAGGCAATCTGAACGCTGTTAGGTATAGAGACGAAATTTTACGACCTCATTTATTGCCCGTAATTGACATTCGGAGAGAAATTTTTCAGCACGACAATGCCCGACCACATACAGCACGTGTAACAGTAGACTTTTTAGAACAACAGAATGTCAATGTGATCCGTTGGCCGTCACGATCACCCGATCTTAATCCAATTGAACATTTGTGGGATGAAGTGGATCGGCGCGTGCGCCAACGACAACCACCACCGCAAAATCTGCAACAATTACAGCAGGCACTTCAGTTTGAGTGGCAAAGGATACCGCGTGTTCGAACTCAGCGTTTAATTCAATCTATGCCAAGAAGAGTCGGGGCTGTGTTACAAGCAAATGGTGGACATACCAGATATTGACAATTTATGAGTGATTTATTGACAATATGCGACAAACTGTGATATTCCAAGGTAAAAGAACTCATGAACAAGAAGTGTGCCAATTTTTGCATTCCTGTGTAAATTATTTATATCATAAATTATGAAAATAATATATGAAGTAAATTTCCTATTTTCTGTATGTTGCGTTTCTTTTTTGAGAGAGTATAAATTAATGCCTAAAATTCTCTTGTTTAATCTGCGAGACTGACGTCCCTCAGAATGTAATATTCATTGAAAACTTTCTGGAGTATAAGAGTGACTTTAAATACATGTCATTTGATATATCTTCTCCTTCCTCAAGAAATCAACCGAACTTGGTTCACAATTTAATTATTTATTAAATCAACATTTTCGTCAAAATTACAAGTTTCACGGATTTTGCACCCCACTAAACATGTTAGCAAGTAATATTTTATTTGTCAAATGTCAAAATGTTAAATGTAAATCCGACAGGTAACTTGGTACAGGTAAATAATGGCCGCGTGGCAGCTTGCGTCACACACGTTCCGATGGATAAAATTGTCGCATTATAGCCATTCAAAGTTGTATATGATATTTTTAAAACATCTTCAGAAAATACCCGATATGATAAGCGAGTGTTGATTTCATATTTAAAAGTTTACATATCATTTCCACACTTTAAACATTGAGTCTTGATCAAATATTCTGATAGCACTAAATGTTGAATTAAATGAGAAATATCATTTAAATTGTCATCCAGAAAATGTTCATTTTCTCTTTTGAAACAAGATATAGAAATATTTTTGATACTGTGTTTGTCGTACAGCTTGTTTGAAAGTCTTAGAATGTAATATTGACAAAATATGTACACCGTGCATGGGCATAAATATCGCTTCAGAAATCAGGTGAAAAACGAGCCCCTTGTATTTTTTTAAGCATAAGGTTTTGTTCTTTTGATGGCATTGCTAATATTCCACTCAAAACAAAATTCGTGTGTGTGTGTGTGTGGTTTAGATCCAAACCACAAACTAATGGAACAAGATATCAATCATTGGTGTTGATCCTGCCATTATTAATCTATATATCTTCAACTTAAAATCTACATCAATATAAATTATATACTGAACCGCAAAAGAAACGTCGCACAAAATGACATGTTCACATACATTTATTTCAAAGTGACATTTATATATTTTAAATTAATTTTTACAAAATTTAATGAATGATTTACAGTCTTTTGGTTACAATGTTCACAAAAACGTCACAATTGTCGCAACGTCACATGTTTTCAATGCTGTGCTCCCACGTCCGTTAATAACGTGTATGTCCTCCACCGGCACCAATTACTGCGGCACATCTTCGGTACATGGAGTTGATGAGCCGATTAATGAACGCCATCGGAATACGTGCCCATACTCTCTGAAACGCTTGTGAAAGTTCAGCTGCAGTTGTCGGACTTGGCTGCTCATTATTCAACCGTCTTTGAACTTCGTCCCATAAATGTTCAATAGGGTTTAAATCTGGACTCAAAGCCGGCCAATCCATAACATTAATGTTATTCTGCTGTAGGAAGTCTCTTGTGGCTCTTGCGGTATGCGCACGTGCATTGTCCTGTTGGAAAGTCTTGTTTTGATGACGTGCGAAATGGGGCTGAACATGGGGTGTCAAGACTTGGTCGATGTAACGGGCAGCTGTTACGCCATTTCCTCTGCCTGGGCCAAGGTTCTGAAAGATGACTGGACCAAGTTTAACGTTAAGGCCGATTCCACCCCATACCATGATGCTAGGTCCTCCCCACGCGTCTGTTTCCAGAATGCAGCTGTCTTCGTAACGTTCCCCGCGTCTTCTCCACACTCTGGTTCTGCCATCGGCTGTTGAAATGCAGTAACGGCTTTCGTCAGAGAAGATGATGTTACGCCATTGTCGATTTCGCCAATTCTGTCGCTGAGTGGCCCACTGAAGACGAGCTTGACGGTGACGAAGAGTAAGAATAGGTCCTCTTGCTGGACGGCGACATCTCATGTTTCTAGCAGCTAATCGCCGACGAACCGTATCATCACTTATGGGTCGTCCATGTGTTCCAACCGTGTTTCTGGCAGTTTCGGCAGCTGGGGTGAACCGATTCATCAAATGGTGACGAACAATGCCTCTATTCTGTCTAGGGGTAGTGACTTGGGGTCTACCACTACGTGGACGGTCATTTGTGCTGTTTGTTGCATTGTACCGTGTCCGTAGACGTTCAATTGTTCGAACAGCACAGTTGAAGTCGTTGGCAATAACTCTGGCAGATTGCCCAGCATCCAATCGACCAATGGCCTGTTCTCTCTGTTGTGGAGTCAGACGTGGCATAGCTTCTGTGTCAACACTGATACTAACACTCTTTAATTTTCTCCGGCCTTTTATACCCATAAAGGAGCATGAATTTCACGAACATTTAAGATTTAAGAAAAATTACCGCCAAGTGTGTCCCACGAGCGGTTTTAGGTACGGTCGCTCTACGATATCAACTGAAAATTATTAAACCGAAAATTTAATTCACAGGTAATTTAATCTTACCTGGTGATGTAATCGTAATACTGATTATATAAAAATCATTAATTAATATTTATTTTGAATTTTGCTAACATTTTGAAAAAGCGACGTTTCTTTTGCGGTTCAGTATATATAACGTGCTCACAGTAGTTCTCCTCGAATTGTTTAATGCCTGAAGGAGGGGCTTCAAATTTTTGTGAAGTATGACTCTGAAGTCCTAAAATAATCCACGGTTCAATAATACCAGGAAAAAAAAGAGTTTTGATTTTGGATAAAAAATCTTGACGTGGCATAAGGAAGCCGTCAAATCTAGGTTTTTGGATATTGTTAAAGAGAATCAAAGAACCATCTCCAAATAAAAAATCAAAAGATTTATCCCTTCAGACAATTATCTCAGTTTACATGCATGCATGCAACAATTTTATTTGAAAACCAAAATATCAACCAAAATTTCACAAAAGTCAATATACTAATCATGGCATTTTAAATGAGGTAATGCATGGCTTTATAAATTAACACTCATCTACCCTTTTGATTCCATCAATTCATTTAATTTTAATCGAAAAACTATTGGCATAGATTAAAGGATGGACAAACTTGTGTATTTGCATTTCATCCATAAACTAATACTATTTATTTATTGGTGTCATAAAAATGAGTGTTTGTACCGTTGAATAGACGCCTTTTGCTGATAGGCGCAACACATTTTCATACTTAAATGTTTATAACTACAAATTAACAGTTATGTGGTTTTAAAAAGTTTCAGAATTGTAGCAATTTATCTTTCTCAGTCATAGCTTTGTCCTTGCTTGAATATTTTCGATCATTTTCATTTGAACACCTCTTCATATATCCTTACTTATTGTATCATTCGGTGAGAGGGGGCTTAAACGAAGTCTTTCAAAAATATGTGTTATAGTTCGGCGTACATCATTTGACTTTGAACACTGATGCGGCAACGGACGTTTGCTCCAATTGACAGGACAAAAGTGCCAAAAATAATGGACATTTGCGCCGTTTTTACCTTTACCTGTAAAACTATATGTGTCTTAAGATACCCTTCATTTTACACATAGCCTTTGTTCTTGTTATTCAATCTATCTTTTCCTTATCTTCATTACAACGAGAGTTTTTCATTTTCAAGATGACTGTTCTCCGCTTTTTAAAGTTCATAAAAAGCGGTACGTATATCCATAATATATTAGACTGTTATTTCCCTAGTTTGTTTTCACAAATTGTTTGTTTACTGAAAACCTAGCAGTCAAAAACTTTAAATATTCCCTAGAAATACTGTTCAGATCGTATACCCTTTAATTTAAAACCTAAATTAGTTTCAAAAAGTTATTTATTTTAATACTATATTCAATAAGAAGTGTCTGTTTCTATTTCAACCATTTTTTTTTTATTTCAGCATTTTGTATCATATTTTATTCATTCATATTAATTTGGCGCAAATGAGCATTTTTGAAACTGGCTTTTATGTCTATTTTCGATTGGCGCAAATGTCCTTCCACATCTTTACGAAAATGGCGCAAATGTCCATCACTCCACTTATGATGTAGACAAGATGTTTTCAATAATTTTTCAAACATGGTAACTATACAATATGACTTGACATTTTTTATGTAATTTATGACCAGTACAAGTCAAATAACATTGTACGGTTGTTGCATTAATGATTTTCAATATTAGTCTAAATGCAACTGAATTGAAATTTAACGAGAATTCAAATGTATACCTTTTCATGGTGTTACAATATAGTTTGTGGTGCTTTTATATGTAACAACAATAAACAACATATTTCAAATGTAATTTATACATTTTATGTAATTAAATTAATACTAACTTCAAACAGATTATCAGATTTACATACTATGAGTGAACTTTAAAATCTGATCAAAATTGATTCATTTCACTTTCTCCATCAAATATTCAATCCACGTTTATAATAATCATCAATCGTATTATTCAGAAAGAAAATTTATTGAATATAATTTTAAAATGATAATGCAAAAAATATGTAACAATTTAAATAATGTTATTACAATGATCAGGTGTTACATTTAAAATAACATTAAATTTTAAAATAACTTGATTATAGAAAATCGACAAAGCTTTGAGTAAAGATTTTAGACTATTATAAATACTTTGAACACATCATAAAGTTAAAATATCAAAAATTTCATAATGACTAGTTTTTAATGTTCAAAAGTACCTTAGTGCAAGTTTGAGTAGTTTAATAAAGTTCAGTTTTTGAATTTAAAAATTAAAAAATCAAATCTCAAAATTTTCAGTAGGTTGTTTTCTCTCTGGCATTTATCTCGTATGCTGTAACAATGGTGTGAACTAAAAAAGACTGACAAACTTCAACATTTGTCCAAATCTGCTACGTGCAACAGGCAACGACAGTTTGCTTCATGATATCCACGATAGAAATGGTGAATGTGTCAGAGACAACAACCCGACCAAAGATCAGAAAACAGCTCAAGGCTACCAATGGGTCTTCAACGCAGCGGGAAAATACCACACCCGCCTCTAAACAATAATGAATACTGGTTCAGCGAAATGGACGCCACACTAAACTCCGAAACATACAAATGAACCAAAATAAAATTAAAAAAACACATGTATACATGTATACATTTCAATAAATTGTATCCCATCAGTTGTGCTCAAGGCCAAAATTGTTGAAAGCTGTAAAATAATCCATGATGTTGTAGAGCAGCGGCTCTTACAAAAAATTACCCTGAAGCTAAAATCATTTAACGAAAAAAAAACCACGCCTTGGGGATATCATATACATTATATTTTAAGTATTAATTTCATGCTGGTACCAAAATACTGGCAAATGGGCTTATGATACCCTCAAAATGTAATAAATCTACGAGATAAATGATTACAAGCTGGATGTGAATTACAGAAAATATCAAGGTACCAATCAATGAACAACGCCATATTCTTCAAGACAACTTCAGATTACCATGGCCAACATAATGATTTTGGTTCTATAATACCAATTTAATATCATGGTTACGACACTTGAGGCCGACGGTGATACAATATCTTCTGTTATAGAAAAAAAATACAAGTTAATCAAACGTTATATTTCTTTTTTTGTAAATTGGATATTTCATAATATATCTATAACATTTTGAAATTTAACAAATTTACAAAATGGAAAATATAACAGTTACATTTTAAAATGACAAACTTGCATTCTAAAAACAACAATATGATACATACAATCTAGCAAAATATTATATTTAACAGAATCATTATTTTATTGTGAATTTCACAATAATAATTCATTGAATTATTTATTAACGTGACTACTTGTTACAAGACAAATATTTTGATAAAACCACGATATTTGACAAAATTTACTTGATAAAGGTCTTATTTTAATAATTTCTCCGCCTTCTTTTGTAGTTTTGGTAACCAAAAGCGTCATGCACATGAACATGTGTATACGTTCTATTTATGAAAGCGTATGCCATCTGCATATAGTCCCATATTAGGTTATTTCATTCAAGTACGAAATTCGGCAGGTGTTTTATAAAAACCACAAGAGGCTCCTTCAGGAAAAAAGGTTTGGAGGTATATAATTTAAATGTTATAGATAAAAGATAAAAATGAACTTATTATTTTGATTTGTTTTTATTTTTGGAGGGATTAAAACGTGACGATTTAAATGTGTATATATATATAATTCGCCTTCGTCAAAAATGATGCGAATGAGCATTTAAAACTGACCCTATAAGGGTTCGTTCCAGATGCACAGCGATATTTTAAGCCAGAGCATTTTACTAATTTAAACTTGAACCCATTATTGAATATAACGGTACATCTGCCCTGGTCGATACCTTTTGTCTTTTGTCTCTTTGAAGTTGCCGCAGAAGTAAGAACATCATCATTAATAATGAAATATTGAGTGCCAGACATCTGGACTTATAGCGTCACTTCTGTAAGGAAAAAGTTTTGTTTTGCCCTTCCAAGGCCTTCTTGGTTATAAGAATCAACACTTTTTATATGTAATGTTGCATAAAATTATTGCACTTGTTTTTGTTGTGTGGGACTTCAGTGTGTAAATCAAATTGTCGTGCGTTGGGTTTTGTTCCTGTTATATATATGTTCCTTGTAAGTCATTGCTTGGTTCAATAAAATATAATGTTATGTGATGTCATATGTTTATGTGGTTAATCGTAATAAATAAGATCAGTTTTATTATTATTATTTTTACGTGTTAATTATTTAACTGACTTACTAATTAAATTACAAAATGTATGTATTGTATTATATGTATTTATTATAAATTTTTTTTAATTTATTAATTTTCAATTCAATAATGAATTAATCAAAAAAAAAATCTAATGTAAATTTTATATATATTCTATCAAGCGTTGATTAGGAGTCTGTAATTGTTGAAGTGTGTCGCATATAAAAAATCAATTTCTCTTAAAAACGATAGAACTGTAATGTTCCCGCTTATACCAGCACCGTACGTATATCAAAGAGCAGGTGCGTGCGATTTGCGCGTCGGTCGTGCTTCTTTAATTGGCTGCACGCGACCGAAACATCGATTTGATTGGTTAGGAATGCCAGTGGCGGAATGTAATATGTGATGTTTTAATAAGATAAATTCAAATTTGTGTTTTTCGAAAATTAAAAATTGAAAAGACGTTATAACTTAGGAAGTAGCAGAAATGTTTTTACAATTTGAGGTAAATAATAAGTTTTATATTTTTTATTTATAAACTTGTAATGTTCTGGTTATCTTATTATTTGCTTATTTATTTTATCAAGGATTTAAATAGTAGACTATTTAAATCCTTGATTTTATCCAACATTAAATATTAAACTCCATTGTGTAACTAAACTGTAGATAAACATGAAAATGGACTCTAAAAGGTAAATAAGCATTATTCATGATTGCTTCAAAAATTAATGCATTGTGAAAGGATGGTTTACAAATATAAATCGACAAGAAGGGTATTTGTTATTATAAAAATAGGTAAAATTTTTTTAGAAAATGTACAAGAATATAGTAAAAGATAATAAATATTTATATATACACAGTATTTTCATACGTACTTAATAAAAGAAACAATTTTTTTGCCAATCGAAAACATGATTTCAGGTACATCAAAGCTTACTGAAATCTTTATATGAAATGCTTGAATATATACATCTTGGGGAATAGAAATTATCTAGCCGCTAAAGCGCATTTCTCTTGGTGATAAGGTACGCTATTGACCAAAATGTTAGAAAGTCTAAATCAACCAAATTTGTGAGAAATAAAATAAAAGCGGTATAAAAAGACGAAATCCGGATAATGTTAACTATGCTGGAAAGAGTTGCCATCAAGTAACACTGTCCATTTAAGCTGAGACTACTATAACACATATAGTAGTCTCAGATTTTAGCCCTTATTACATGTTCAAACAAAATTTATATTAATTTGTTGTATTTTGACAATACCTGCATTCAATGTAATAATGCAAAAGTACCATCGTCAAAATTTCTATTAGTTAACACAAATTGTTAATAACGTCTTCAACTATGCCGCAATGTTTCTTGTTCCTAACTTTTGTGAGTGTTTTGACGCTATTAAAGTCGACAGCTGGCGCGTGCCCTTGTGAATTTCACCAACTGCTACACTTTCGTAATCTGTGGTTTTATCGGTCCCTGCGGGGCGTTATGCGTGTGTTCATTGTTGTGACGCGTGTACGATTCACTTCAATGATTTAAACATTCCTTAAGTAAAAGTTAATTCTCTCAGTAGGATAAATACAGAGGCGGCGTGTTAAATTAAGGTTTCGATTCAAGCCCATCTGTGACGATGTGGAGTTAGTGCAGATTAATAACATTTTTTATCATTATTTGCAGATATTGTTTGTTCTTGTTTCATTGTCATTCATATTTTTTTAGTCAATTTTTGTTTTGTTTTCTTTTTAGCAGATTATGGTTGTCTTTCCTTTATTTTGTTACCATAACTACTATACAAATGGCTACAATATATATATATATATCTATATATATATATATTACTATAATGAAAATCTTTCTGAACCATTGCACTAAGTAATATATCCGATATGGCGAGATGATAACATCTTGACAGAATATGCCAAAGAGGTTTGGCAACTGGTTTCTTAATTAATAAATAAACTTTATTGTAAGTTAAACCCATATGGGTTAAACAATATTACAAGCAATATAAACAATAACAAACACACTGTGAGACAGAGAATCATATATGCCATTCATAATAACTAACGGATTCCAATCAAACAATATTACTTTGTGCTGCATCGAATCTTTTCTGCTTATATTGATTCGCTCCTTTAATTTGCAACTCTTTTGGTGTTTTAACTATTACTTACCTCCGGTTTATTGTAACATTTTTCCTGTTTGACAGATCTTATAATCTACTTGTTATAGATATATATGACTAAAACATAATATTGGTCTTGGGGTAGCTCGGTGAGTGACTTTTTTTAAGTTCAGTTCAACCTTAAGAGTCCTTACCTCTTTCTCTCTCTCGCTCTCTCTCTGAATCATACTTCGCGAAGCAGTTGCCAAGAAAAAAGCTACGTGAACTGAAATTTTACTACTTGTTTTTGTTCAGTTGTAATTATTTGTTTTCTATTTTAAATTTCTGATAACTGTTGAAAATTCTTATTAATTCATCTTTAATTTGGATGTGATTCGACTGGCTAATTTCAAATTAAGAGAGAATACATGAAAATTTAACAATGACAGGCATCAAATCATTCTATAGACATATTTTGTCGTATTTTTTGGTCATTTTTTCTAAAATTTTGCAAAGTGAATGCTATACATGCTATTTAGATGCATAACTTTCATTATTTATGCACTATCTCTAGTTTGTTTTTGAATCTGTGAGTCATCTGAAGTGTTATGGCTCTCAATGGGTCTTTGGTTCGTCATTGCAAGCATCGGCGATAGGTCTAGGTAGGGCCTATTCCATATATAGATAAGATTCGTGTCACGGTATGAAGCCAAAAATTCAAAACTCCAAACCAATGATAAAATAACCGTAAATATGACAAAACAACCTACAGAGCTATGCGTAGTGTTTTTCTCTCGTTTTTAAACATACTTTTCCCCGCTGCGCTTTGGTATTGGCTGATATTATGAATACAGTGTCGCACCATATATTTAGAATTTAAAACTCGTGGATCAGTGTAAGTGTAATTCAGGGATTTAATATATATCAGTTGTTATCAGTTATCATAATATTTAACTCATTTTTCCTTGTTCTACATTTCAGCACTGTGCAGAGTTGTATAAGCCGTTGTATGTAGACATTACAGAGGATCCACATGACGGTAAGGCATAGTATAGACAAAACGTCGGCATTCTTTTATGAACTTAACTACATCATCCTCCCAAGTCAGGGTTTTGTATCAACGTTCGTTCCTACAAGCCCCTCACATCACACATTCATATCATTAGAAAAACATATAACAAATTTAAACATTACTGATAAACAGTTATATGGCAGAACACAATTACAACCAAAACCAAGAATTTATTCGCCTTTCCCAATTGTTGGCCCTTTCACACATTTGAATTTATGTACATGTATATACAGAACACTTTCTTCATGTTGATTATACTAAACGTGTTCCTTTATTTACATTTTCCTTGTAGCATTCTTTTAACATACTATTGTCGAGAGATAATTTGGTCCCCTTTGCGATTAACAAAAACAAATTCTTTCTAAACTCTTAAGTATATATTTCGGTTTAATATCATTGGAAATTGTACATATTTCTGCCAAAATCTTATAAGAACTGGCTTAGCGCTGATATGACGTTGTTATCAACTGTTTCCTGTTTATATCAACTGCTTCCGTTTTATGTCAACCCCTAATCCGTAATCGCGTTATAAATCAGTCGTTTCCGTAGTCGATTCTAAACGTACTGCACATAGAAACAAGACAGACGATAATGGGACGAAATTGTGGATTATATTAATTCACTCAAAAATGTTTATAAAAACAGAAAAAAACATTAAGTGACATAACATTTTGACTAAATGGATGAAGAACAATGACGATTTTTGCCTTGGGGATATTCGGTAATACTGCAATGAAACTGAAAAAATATCATAACATGTCATTATTCATATCAGACAAATTATCACCCCATGGTCAAAATCATCCCTGGCGGCTCTCGGGCTGATGTCTTGACCTAGGGCTGATAATAGGTGCGATATGAAAAATGCCATTTTATAATCTATATGTATTTTCAAATATATTTTGCAATCTCTCAAAGATTGTTACAATATTATATGCACATACATTTTCCCCTCTAGCGTAAAATTAACACATAGCAAGTATCTAAAATAGATAATTTCAGAGCTGAAATACTGGAGGATAACTCTTCAGTTTGAAATGAAGCATAGATTTCTTTTACTTCATATGTAAAATATATGCAAACACTGCACAATAGTTTCAAAGATTTCGCTAAAACTTTACGTGAGAGAACCACTCTTGTTATATTCTAAAAATTTGAAGTGTTTGAGAAATTTGTCATCTCTATTGTACTCGTATTTGATTATTCTGGCAGCATAGTAATTATTTCATTTATAATATTCTGATTTAGCTGTCAGATATAAGATAAAGCTGAAAAGTCCTTTTCTATTCAACTGCATCAATAAAATATGGATCACTGCGCCTTCTTGACCTCTATGCGGTCAACTGGTTTTCCTTTTAGAATTTTTACTTGATCTCGAAAACGTTTTGTCGTCTCCCCCGGTACACCATTAACAGTGGACAATAACCCCTGTTTAAATCGAGAATGTTAAAATGATATCGGATTAAAATTCTATGTATTTAACCCGACACCCGTATCCATTGGGTCAATGGTCATACTCATAATTTGCACTGATGCAATATCATAATATAACAAGCGCCGACGAGAATGTGGGAACGGAAGATCGCCTAATTTGTCAACCTCTCGTCCAATATTCACATACAAGTGGTGTGGGAAACGATGGAATTCGTTACTTTTCCAGTTGTTATGCATTCATTATAATGCTTGACTTGATTAATAAGCTAGATTTTTTTCAAATTAGACTAATACTTGTCTTGACATGTAAGTTGGCAGACAATAAGGAAACATTGATTCTCTAGTACATCCGAAAAATCTGTATTGGGGTACTTCTCAACTACGGTGTGAAAAATAGATGTATTGAGCTATTGTTCCAATGTTTCCGGTTACAAAATTTTGTTATATCTGTATATAATTAATTCAATCTTTATATATCATTCAGATGGTAATTTTTTCACGTTTTCCCACAAAATATTCAAATGCTTCAAATCAGTTATAATATATATGTTTGACACTCAAAATGGATTTCTCTTCAGTATATTTGCCATGATTATTCATACTTTATACATTTTAGTTCACGTCTGATAGTGGTCTTGTCAATTGTGGACAAATACATACATCCGTAGATCAGTGTTAGCTTTACTCTTGACTTCTTGTGACATATTACAGCAAATCAACGTCAAAAGTTTTATTTGTGGTGGAAAAAATTGTTCCGCTGCATATTTGATGCCCAACATATTCCGTATATGTCAATTCGTGTAATACATTTACCATAAGGTATATATTGGATGCTTTGGTACCCATGATAAAATTACCGGTCCAACCCCGTCACTTCTCATTGTCTGTACCAAGACAGACTAACCTGGCTCTCTGCTGTGTCTATGTTTTGTTTGGTGCGCTTAAATGTTATTTTGTTTTGTCTGAGGATCTGGTGGTTGGATAGCGTTAAATTGTTGACCTTTCCTGTTATTCGTATTCTTGTTATTTATTCATTTTCAGCTGGAAATAACCCATGTAAACTTTGCATTGGAAAAAGACAAAAAAGAAGTAAACAGTCCTTTATTGGTGTTGTTATTTAAAGTCGCTGTAAGGTTTTCAACGACAATCAGCATAAGCTCATATCGAACAGCAAGATCAAAAGACGGCCTCAAGCGTCGACTTTATACCATGCTTCATTCATCTCGTTATTTAATTTTTTTATTGTGGATTTTTAAAAGCTCACTTCTATCGATCATTAATTTTTATATCACAATAATTTGAACTAATTTTCTTTTAAACTATTTCACTTACTCATGTTGATTAAGTTAAAACTCAAGTATTAATACATTGAAATTTTACCCGACTTTTTCTAGATATTGGTATATTACAATGGGTATGCATTCTTTGAAAGCTGCTTCTATATTGTATATCCACATGTTCTATTCAAATATGAAGAAATTTACGTCATTTTTACCTTTTGTGATTGTAAACGCCCCACCTGCCTTTTTCATCACGATATTAAAGAGGCCATTAACATTTTAGACTTTTTTTTCAAATACATTAGTACGGGTACTAATCTCTCGGCATCTGTCCCATTCAGGTAACTTGCTATTATAATATTAGAAAAGAAATAATATACGTAGTAAGTACTTGCGCTTACTATTCTCTCCTGTTGATGTTTCCAAATATTCTTATGTAAAAGCAGCATAGAAGCCAGTACTTTTTATATCCAACACGACTGTATGGTATATAGTTTTCAAGTGCATTGTATTGTACATAGATACATGTATACTCAATTTTGTCATCATTTACTTGGCAGACGAGTCGGAATTTAATTGATATGATAAGGCTCAAGTCGTTAACGTTTGTCCGCCATTATATATTGTAGTTTTCAAAAACTAAGATTATTTGATACGCTCAGGAAAAATATTCATGTAGAACTTTAAAACTGAAAACGTTCGAAAGCAAAATTAACGTTTTTAGATTTTGAGGTAAGACACGCGTTTCCGAAGTTTGTTTCATTTTGAATGTAGTTTGCTATTTCTGTTATTAGGGTAGACAATCATACTGTAAATGTCTATACTACCCTCTCTCGCCAGGTACCAAATCTCGCCATGCAAGTTTTTTTCTGTCAACATAAAAGGTCCAATAAAAAATTTATTCATTGTTTATAATGTACATCTATTTAACATCAAAAGGAACTGGAACTTTTATTCAAATTTCTTAAAACTTGAAGAAATGGCAAGTGGTGAGATCAGGTACCTAGCCAGATAGTGCACTCAGTCAAAATGAGGAGTTACGACTTATAATTTACGTCTAAAAGTTTCTGTGCATAAGGCAACAAATTTAAGTAATTCATATATGCACGTGTATGTTTAAATGAATAAGAGTACGAAAGTCTTAGTTCCTGAAGAACTGTACATAAAAAAGGTCATACTATATAATGTTCCTCTGACAAGAGATTCACAAACTATACTTTCGTACTTTATTCTCCATTGTATTGAATATTTTGATGCTTAATCTCCCTGACAGATGTAAGTTAAAGGCATTACTTTTTTAAATCGAACAGCTGTTGACACTGCGTCATAAAAATATATCTTAAGAAAATCTTGTAAAACTGTGTTTGTTTTTTCAACACCTCAAGCACTTTTTGTAAGTTTTGCCCCGATGACACTTCTGGACAACTTAAAGAAAACTGCAATACCGGTAGCGATAACAACTTCAATCTTTTTACATGACACTAAAAGTGTTACCTAAATTGCAATTAATTAAACAAAGTGTTGATCGTGATAACTTGTGTAAACATTTCTTTACACATGCCAAGTTCTTGTACAGGAATGTTAAAAATAATCTGAGGGCAGTAATTGATCGTGTCAACACCTACAGACAAAGGGGATATCCTTAGCACATCGCTGTGTCCATTCAAATTTCATTACCCTTTCAATTTAAGATTCTATTAAAAGATCATGAGGGATGTCATCTATTAACCATTTTATGTAACAATTAGAAAATCATGGGTTCATAATTATAGAATAACCGTGACAGCATGAGAATTTAAAAGTGATTCAGGAAAGTGTAAAACTGACAAAGGTGTGACAATTGACATCTTAATATTCAGTTATAATTTTTACTTACCTTTTATCTGCTAATATCACAAAGTATGGATTGTGAATCTCTCATTATTACACATTTTGATAGTAAGTTGTGTAAAACACCGAAGTGGTTATTTCTGTCTATTATTTCCTTTAACTTGCCTCTTAATTCTGTAATCAGTTTTAATTGAAAGTCTTTTACCAGTTAACTAAAAATTGTTACCATGGAAGGCGAAACATAGGAGGGGAGGGGTGACAAGCAAAATTTGTGTGAAAAAATCTGGATTTATTATTTCTGCATACACGACTACATACGATCAAACATAAACTGTTTCAGATGTTGTAACCTATTCTTTCTCTCGTTTATGTATATAAAATCATCTATTCTCAGAAAATATTATTAAACAGCCTATTTATCTATGCAATCAAGGACGTATAACTAACATATATACGTCCTTGATGCAATGAAGTCGTCTGCTTCCATGAAATCGTGCTTTTTTGCAGAAGTTGACATTGGAAAACAAACCCCTACTTATGCTCTAAAGCCAATTCTTTTTTTCAAAAGCTTCTATAGTATGAATGATATGCTTAGTGTACAAATGGACCACATTTAAGGGTTCAGTTTGGATCTGAGCACTATTGACAAAAAATGTATTTGGAAAAATGTCCGTATGGCGTATCTAATTAACTTCGGTCTCTTTTATAATCTTGAAGTATTTAAGGCTTTCTGTTGGATGAAAACAATATCATGGTGACTCTTTAAAATGTACTTAGCGACAGTATAATCCGATGAGATAGACCAACCTCAGATATTAACTACATTGTATTTTCAAATATTGTTTCACGGTTGTTGATCCGATTTTATATCATTAAAATGTTGAAGTTGAAAAATCACATCGCGTAAAATGTATTTCTTCTGATCTAAATTGAAAACTACGATTTCAAAATTAAATGAATTGTGTTTAAATTCTTATTTCTTTCGAATTTGGGTGAGTGGAGGGGCGTCACTTATTAAATCATTACCCTTGATCAAATATATAATCCTTCATCAATGCACCTATTTTCAACATGAATTCCTACGTTATTGCACCAAGAATGTAAAGCAATGTTGTAACATATGTAGGCCTATTGACAGAAAGAATACTTCGAAACGGAATCTGGTCAGTTTGTTCAAAATCGTATATTATAATATTGAAGAATGGGTAAAATGGAGTAATTGTTGACACCAATCCCCACATAAACGCTACAAGTGACACGACGCTTTTATTGCCGTTCTTCAGCTTAAAGTCACCATCAGGCCTTCAACGTGGAGAAAAATAACATAAAAAGATGTTCGTGCCAATAATTTAACAATACGAATGCTAAATGAAATCCATGTGTAAAAACAGCTATATCGCATCTGTGTAAAGCTACAGTTGCACTGATCAACCCGTCTTGCAATTGCAGTGCACGAGGTGCTACATTTTTATTCTTGTTGTCTGAGACTTCAAGATTAAAAACAATAGATTAAAGCAATATTCCTGAAGTGTGTTTGGATTTTTATATTAAGAATCTATTCACTGATATCTTGTTTTACCTGTAATAATATAAAAGTGTGTCTGTAATTGACGGAAAAAGTGAGAGGGAAAATAATAACAAGCTTAAATAATTTTGTCTTTTGTTAAAAACTGTTACAAAGAAAATGAAGAAATTTTCACAACTTTCTTACTCATCTGAAAGTTACAAGTTCAATCATAAAACTGTGAAAACCATGTCTTTTTACTCCTACACACGTCTTGTTTTAAATAATACAATTATGGATTACGAGGTGCTTGCCTTTGATCTACCGTACATACTTATTGTATACATGTTATATACAATTTAATTTACTACGATCATACTGTGTTTGATTCCAAATCTTAAAGTTAATAGCCAATTAAATTAGCCACACAGTCATTTTTAAATCCTTTTATGTATTTTCGGCATCATTGTTTACCTTTACATATTATCGAGAAAAAATTAACAGGTAAATTGTGTTTTTTAAATATTATAATATCATCTGTACTCAGATTTGATGTATTTTACTGAAATACTATCTCTATTTTAGAGAGAGATTTTTTTCATCATTTGTAAAGATTTAGTATGATCGTGTTGATTTTATCAATTATTTGTTGACAAAATTGACCTGTGTCCCCCATTGTGGTAATATGGACTGATCCAACATTCCTTCACATGTGTTAAGTTCACACTATATTTACTATTGAAATTCGATAACTAGAGAGCAGCAGGCATCGTACTGACAGCTGGCGTACACTTAAAATAGTGACAAAGGGGAAACATTACTGTCTGAATATTTAGTTGATTTTAAAAAATTTGTGCATTTACAAGGAATAAAATACTATGAAAATTGGTATGTATATTTTTACATTTAAAAAGTTTTTAACTGTTTAATCTAAACATTTTAATTTGAACTTTGTGTGAGTGTTTTTGTGGAAAAGGATGTGAAATTTCATACAGTTGGTACAAATACAATGTTTAGATATGTTTTAATATAAAAGTAAAAACTATAATTAAAATTGCAATATTTTTTTTAATCATAAATCGATATATAAATTAACAGATACATATTTCAGTTGGTTTATGAAAAAAAAAAAATAATTATAGAAGACGTCGCATACCGTAACGAGTCATTTAGTAATTTTTTACAAATGCATGGTTGTAATTTCCGTTCTCCAAAAGGACATTAAAAACAATCAAATATAGAAAATCCTCATTTGTGAGGAACATGATGTGTATTAGGTCAGAGTAGGGTCAAACATCTGCTGGCTGCTAGGTTGAATGTGAAGTTGATTGCTTAACGTGCACACTTGTAAATTTGTAACTGTCGACTTCGTAATTAGGTTGCTTAAATCAGAGACATATGTTCAGGGCATGCATAATAAAAGTGTATATAAGTTCTCCGCTTCGAAAAGTACAAACACTAAATTAACGAAAAATATTATTTTTTAAATGTTATTAAAACTTAAATTTGTTGCACCCTCGCCAAGTGCTGGTGACAGTGAAATAAACTCCATTTTGTCTTAGCAACGAATATTAAACAAATATTATAAAACTAAAGCTGTCCCCAGATGAAATAACATGGTTTTTAGATTGAATGAAGGTTATATATATAAAAAATAAATGGTTCTTATGCTTATCAGAATTTTCCGGAATGATGTGGATCAGCTACCTTGTCATTTTCCAATTAATTGATATATATCTTGGTGTTAAGGTGGTCTAGGTATAATGTCTTGAATCCTATACAACGTACAAAAATACTCTTTATGCGTGTATCAGATATATATTTTATGTTGCCTGCTGTCTGTATCTCGGGCTCTTGTCATATAGTTTTTGTAGTTGATGTTCTTCCGACGTTAGAACGGCATATTTTGGACGGGTTAATCCCATGTCTAACGGCTCCATTAACCAAAAGGCCGATAGACGTCAGTGGAATCTTACCGTTCACCTGCCCATTATTCGTGAATTATTGGATGTTTAAAATAACACTTTTTGATAAATGGCTTAAAAAAAATCAGTGCATTGGTTTTTTTATTGAATACATGATCAATAATTTTTTATCTAATGCACTACATTTATACTACATCACGATTAACTCCTATAAAAGCCGGAAAAAAGATATTGGCAAAAACCTCTACTGAATCGGCTTGTTTTCTATTGATACTTAATGAGAAATGTTGGAAGATATTCCCACGAGATTTCAATAAACCCGTAGCGTGAGAAAGGATGTAATGGCATCAGATTTTGTAGTAATTTTTTCTCTGGTGTGAAAAACTGCGAATTGCATGGCAATCGAAAATCGTTCATTCTTCATCATTACGTGTCATTCTTCTTCTTTCGAGTACAAGAGAAACTTCTGAAAGAGAACGAAAGGGCTTGAAAAATAACTCTATTGAATTTCTCCTTCATTCCTGGTAAGATTATTATAGATACATGTATTATAAATAAATCTAATTTGTCACGTGCTCAATATTAACCATGAGATGCTTTTCGCAGTATGTATAAAGAACATGTGCATTTGTATATTTGATTCGTGAGAACAATTTCTTGAAAATATTATACAATAACTCTAGTTTAAAGAAATTATTTACTTTACAGGTGGAATGTTACAAGTCCAGTCTTCTCCAATCCAGGAAATGATGGAATATTCGACATTACAACAAACGGTACATCCTGCGTTGATTGGAATGCACACACCATACCAGGATTCACTAAATGCAGGATTTCAAGATTGTGCCGATGAAGCTATCAGATATTTAGTCGAGGAAGAGAATTTTTCTCCGGACGATCCTATCGTTGTTGGACTTATTGAACATCTCCGAGAACAACAGAGAGTACTCTATCTGCAACACATGCTTCATTACTATAGTATGTCGACAAATTCAAGTGACAATTTGGACGATTCAGGTGTTTCAGTAAGAAATGATTTGAGTTACTCTATAGACAGTGAAACAGACACTTCCTTAAACCATGAAGAACCGGCAAAACACGACGAATTATCACACAGTAACGTTGACATGGCAACGATAACAAATCTTGCTGAGGAAATTCTGTCTCTATTACAAGAAGAGGAAACTGTTTCTGAATTTATTGATGACAGTATTATTGTTGAGCAATAGAAATTGAGTTCAGTATTTTTTTTTAAAATATTTTTTAGACACTTAAGTGAAAAAAGACACGGGGAAAACTTTTGAATGCATCAAATACTAGATCAGTAGTGTCAGATAAAACTGGATGCCGGAGATTTCAGTAAAAGACAATATTTTATTGAGAGCAGCTAATAATAGGTTGTACAACTCTTTCTGTTATTAATTGTTTCGTTATTGTTATAATATTATGTTGTTACCTTATACTTGGTACCTGATTGGAAAATTATTTTCATATACGTAGTGTACGTGTACATTCTTTAATTACAGAGGTCCTTAGCTTTGTCTTGTGTGCCCATAGTATTTTTTGAGATTAGAAGATTGGTTATACCAATAGTTTCTAGTTTTCTCTAGCATGGGCTAAACTAATAGACTATTACTCTGTCGTATAGGGAATAAACATGCATCTTTAAGTTTCTTGACTCTTTTCTGTTCCTTACTCTGTGAAATAGTAAGCTTATTTCTAATTTGCCACGACTATTTTGTCTCATTATTCTTGTGCTACCGTCTAGCAAATTTAAAACATATGCCCAATAAAATTTCTATAGTATCCATGTGTTCAAGTGTTACAATAATTATATGCCATGCCTTTTTAAAGGAAATTGTACACAAACATTGTACATTGTACATTAATGTTTTATTTATTTTTATTAGAATTCATATATTTGTATATTTTGACAATAATATGAACATAGTATTTATTTATAATTTTTTTCTCTCATGAGATTTTTCTATGTTTTTATATTGTCTACTATATACAACAAATAAACTTGCTAAAAGCAATAGTTTGTTCCTAGACGGCCCAAGGGAAATAACTCTAAAACAATAATTAGTGTACAACAAAATAGTGATAGCGACAGTTATAGAAATATATGGTATTGAACAGGTTATAACCACATTCACCTTATTTTTTATTCTTAATTATAACACAACAGTGGATTGTCCTCCTCGCTAATTTCTTTGTTAATCTGCGATAGTGAACTATGATCCTTTGTTACATACAAATGTATGTATAGGTATACCACGTATATCCCGAGATAGAACATGAGGAAAAAAATTGTTTCCATCTAGGGGTTATTATATGTCCCCCTTCAACAAGCTTATATCCCGTATTGCAAGACAAGTACTAAACGGTCGCTTAATTATGGTGTCATAATTCAACAGTTATAACCACAATTCCCCAAAAATAAACACAAGTCCATATTATAAACCTTACAAACAAGAGACAAACAACTTTTAGGTACTAAAATACTGTGGTCTTCGATTAGGTCAGGCAAATATAGAATATCGCGGAGTTGAACATGCATTTGAGACATCAACCTCCCGCGTCAGTGGCTAAACAAAGGTTGACAAACAAAAAATTTCGTCGAATTAAGTCTCGTCAATTGTACTGAAGACCGAGACAATAATCCAAAATGTTGAAAAGATTTAAATGTCAAAGTAAAGGACAGAGCTATGCCTGGACGATATACTCCCGAATTAAAAAAAAAACAATTATATTTAAATATACTTGCTTGCGAAACTCATTAAATGAGAATTTGGTAAAGTTGTATGGGTTTCAACTGAATGCTTAGGAGGGTAGTATAGGTAAAACGACAGGTGTTTATTATTACAGATTTTATAGATGGATATGTAAAAAGACATTTAATTCTGAGAGGAATATAGATAGAATGTATAGGAAGTCTAAAAAGCCCAACAAAAGTCAGGATTTAGCCTTGTGAAAAGGTAGTGCATGGCGTAGTCATTAAACATACAGTTTGGGACAAAAACAGATTAACAAATTTATACACAATACTGAACATTACAAAAAAAAACTTCAAACAACAAGCAAAAAGTGACTAGTCCCCGACCTCAGTTTCAAAGACTTTTAAAAAGGAACCGCTGTTTTTTATTTGCTGGGAGGACGCTGGGTTCAAAATAAAGACAATTTATGTTCATCCGTTAAATTTAAAACTTCGACAGAAAAATTTTGAAAAGTTATTTGTCGAAATGCTTCATTTAATTTACAATTTAATATGAAATGCTTTTCATCTTCTATCGTTTCAGATGTTTTACACAAAGTTTGCTCGCTTGGGATTTTAAGATATCTGCCCTTTTCAATTTCAAATTTATCATCACTAATTCTAAACTTCGTGATAAGTGTTCGATATTAAAAATTTTCCGAAGACAAATGACAAATAGTCTTCTTTGTTTAAAGATCCTTTTAATTGTTTATATAGAAATAATTTGTTATTTTCTCTTAGATTATGAATTTTTGCTTTATATATAGTATTGTAACTTTCAGAAAAAGCGGTCTCGACTTTTAATTTATTTTTTTGATCATCTTTTGTATTATTAACTTTTTCCAATTTGGTTTTAGTACTCTCTCGGACAATGTCTTCAGCGTATGTATCAGTAGAGTATAGTTAAAAAATGATATGATAAAGACCTAGGTTGCTATGGTTATGGAAAAGGGGGTAAAAAAGACTTGATATAAAGTTGGAAGTAAAGTAATGTAAATATACCATTGAACAGGTTATTGATAGTGAAACTGTCATGCCCTAGATCTGTCTGAGGGGAAATATCGGGGGCAAAAAAAAAAAAAAAAAACAGACTACGGACTGATCCGTTTGAAATTTATACTCAAACGTACTGTGGTATTTCAAACTTTGTTTATTCAACATTGAGGAGGAGTACATAAAAAGTTGTGTTCTTTGTATACTATTGATGAAAATTCCATGATGAATTTTTTGCTATTAAAATATTCTGTTAAAGTTTATCTGATTGAGATAAAACAATCAACGTGAAATATGGTCTCTCGAACGAAACAATTTCTTTAAAAAGGCCATTCGACACAAGACGGGCAAATGGTATGTTCCACATAAAAGCAATGCAGGCATAATCCAAGTTTTTGGCATGGTTTAGCTGAACTTTGCCATTCATCTTCATCATTAGATGGTTTTTGCATAACCTATTTTGGTCAATTCGGCATTTTTAAATTTGCTCTTCGTCTCTTTGGATTATTGATTTGGTACTCAATATTTTAGGCCTTGGGAACAACTGAAAATCGACAACGTAAATCGATGGAAATGTGCACATCTTGTGCATCAAAATTGGTATCAAAGTATTTATTTCTAAGTTGAAAGAGGAAATATAATCATTTTCATGGTCGCAGATATCTTTATATAGTTTTTTTAATCCATGAAGCAAGGGGTCAGTTCTGGTTAACCTTGTTCATTATTATGGTGTAATATATTTTTTAAAATTACAGTTATAATTGAGAGATTCATTTTAACATATGTTATTAAATAATAAAATTGCACATTTACTTTACTTTTACAGTTAGCCAATTTAAGTCACTAGTTCTGTTTATTATGCCGATAAGAATATGAAAGAAATTGTAGACTTGGTTGCGAGAAATAAAGGCAACTGAGATTAAACAAAGTGATGGCCTTCATATTCTGGAGTTATATATGTATTTATGAACAGCTGATATTGATGTTTTATCAATTTGTTTACCCAGTACACGGTATTACGTTTGAGGTAGTTCTACAATTAAAAGAATTATTTGAATATTTCCTGTTATAAAGTAGCCAATTTGAAATTGTCTTTTCTTTTCAAAATTTGTCTAATCGATAAGGGTTTAAGAAATTATTGATATATTACGAGAAAGGTCTTAATATATGCTGCAAACGCTTTAGATGATTCGAGAATGGGTCTGAAATTTCGGGTTTTATCATGTATTTCTGTATTTTGTAAGTATATTTTTAATCTGATTAAATTAATTATAGATTTGATATGTTATAATGTTGACATGCAGTCCTTCTAACAAATTTAAGACACTCTGTAAAGCTTAAAATAGCAAAAAAAGCTTTTCAGTTAAAATTCAGTAAATAAATTGGAGGAAGGCGATACTTACGCGTGTATTGTTTTAATTTAATCAGTATTTTATTTATTTATTTATATTCTAATTATATATGATGATAAGCTGTTACCTTTTTTGTAAAGGAGAGCAAATGGTGACACTAGAGGTGTTCTTGATCTTAATATAGGTGACATCTTTCTAATTATGTTCCAGTAATAGACATCTGTCTTGTATCCGATATAATATCATTTACTACTGAGATAAATTACAAGAGGAACACAAATTCTCGAAGTTTTACACTCAGCCAGTATGAACATGCAAGTCAGAATGGTATACAATAGTTGCTGATCTAAAACAATCAGTAAACACGGACCTTGACCTTGTAACGTTAAACCAAGCGTGTGACCTTGAACCTCAATCTATAAATAATGGTCCACCTAGTACTGCGGGGATGAATAATATCAACCGTGAAAAGGTTGTACACAATGGAAAAGATTTTCAACGTTTGCCTTTGGTATGCAATGTTTCTTCTAAGTATTTGATGTCGACCTTTAAGGTTTGGTGATACCAACAAAAGCTGACATAACAATGTTGAGCGAAAGCAGTATCGTTTCGGTTTCGGTATTATGTTATTAAGTAATTCGTCTAAAAATTTTAATGGTACTTACCATGATGCTTAGACAACTATAATATACATGATATATATTTGCAGGTTCTTTGATTATCAATTCATATTCAAACGACTGTTCCTGTGGATGTTTTAACCTAGATACGACTTTTGAAGACTTAGATCCAGAAATACAACGACAAATATTAGAAATAAAGAAGAACCTTACAGTTTCATCTAAAACTACAACCAGCTACAAAAGATCATTAACTTCCGCCGACGATTCTAGACCTTCTGCCCAAGCTGTTGGTTACCTCGGACTTGTGTTATTGTTAGTTATTGGTGGACTGATGGTTGTACTGGATTGTACCAGGTTCTTTGTGAAACCCGTGGAATACGAAAACTTTGTTGATTAGGTCATAGTTTCCTGTACATTGAGACCTGTTTGTGGTTTTGTGTGTGTGTGTGATTTTTTTATTAATAATAAATAATCACCTGAATACCCTGTATGTACTTATTTTCACATTTCTTACTGATAGAAGACAACTTTGATAACAGTTGTAATTCAAAATAATAAAAAATAAAATTAGATCAATTAGAGACAACTGATTAGTGTTATCGCAAATTTTGTCACTTTTTAATAATATCCAAAAACTACATTATGTTACCTAGTAAGATTTGTAAAATTTATTTACCAGATTCATTATTTGTATCGTTAATATTGAAGCCTCCCTGCAACAGTGTATTTCACATCCTAATGCAACATTTGAGGTAACATTGACATGGTTGATTTTCATGGATGACGTCAAAATTTCATGCGGCATCATTCTACAGTTGCCTTTGAATTAACGACACATACAAAGATTCATGCACTTTCGGATTTCAAAAACACCTGCATTAAAATGGAGATAACAGTATTGTGTTTAACATTTGCCGGCACCAAATTTCTGATTTTACAGTTTCTGGCTTTGATAGAACGGCGGAATGTAATTTGCAGCTACCAAATCCGCAATCGATCTTGTCAATACTAATATACATGTACAGTACAATAAACTGTAGTACTCGTTTTACTGCGACTTCTATTGTTTATGATCGATTGAGACCTTTCGCTTGTTTGGAGACGAATTCACAACCGATTATAAGTACTGTGATATTAACAAATTATCACTACAGGTTAATTGGTGAGATTTTAAATGAACCACAAATATCTTTTTGTGTTCGTGATCATTGAAGGATTTTGAGCCTTTACCGTTTTCTTGTAATTTGTGTGTTTGGTTTGTTTAGTTTTTGACCTATCCGGCATCTCACTGATCATTTCGCTGACATTATTGTATGTCAAATACTCCAGAAATATATCATTACACGACATGAATCTCCAAGTTCCAAAATCTTTGACGAAAATTTCTTTTTGTAAACATAGTTTAAATCTGTTACTTAAAGCATACCTCACATATCTCGAGCAGGTATATAAATTAATACAACTTTTTTATAGCACGTATTTTATTACACTTGAGAAAGAAACTCTATACACCAAACACTAAAAAAATACTAATACTGAAATTGTTTGAAAGCTTTCATATATGAATTATTTAAATCTCCAATGTAAATTTCATTTAGTGTAAATTTCTATAGAAAATATTTTCTAAAGTTCACCGGTGATTTGGTTTCAATGGTGAGTGATTACGTGATTTTGTATATACAAAGTGTGAGTGATAAATCAACACATACCAATGGCGGAGGACGGTAAGATGTTTTAGTTTGTATTTGTCCATGTTGTCTAAAGGGGGGAGAGGCGCTATATTTTTATACCGTGTACGGATAGTAATGAATATCAGAATCCCAGCAAGTCAAATGTAAACATGCATTTATTACTTACCAAGTTTAATCGTGTTTTAAGATCTATTGAAATTGACTAAAGACTTTACAAACTACTTGTATATATATATTTATATTATCTGAAACAGGATACAGTAATTGTGTTATATAACCCAGCCATATTGTATATGTCCCGTCCATATAGCAATTATAATAGGTATTAAAACCTCGGTATAGTTATTTACAAAAATGAAAAGGTACGGGGTATATATTTCATTGAAATCAAAGGGAAAGATGATTCTTAGACTTCTTAAATAGAACTTAGACCGAGGGAGAGACTTGCATTGTATTATACAGAATATAACTGAAGACGATACTCCTTAGAGCTATTTATGCCTGAGAAAGATGCCCCTTGAACAATGTTAAAAAGGGTTGGCTATGCCCGTGGAAGTTACTCCATAGACAGAGCTAGCTATGCCCTTGAGAGTTACTCCATAGACAGAGCTAGCTATACCCGTGGAAGTTACTCCATTGACAGAGATAGCTATGCCCGTGGAAGTTACTCCATAGACAGAACTAGCTATACCCATGGAAGTTACTCCATAGACAGAGCTAGCTATACCCGTGGAAGTTACTCCATTGACAGAGATAGCTATGCCCGTGGAAGTTACTCCATAGACAGAACTAGCTATACCCATGGAAGTTACTCCATAGACAGAGCAAGCTATACTCGTGGAAGTTACTCCATAGACAAAGCTAGCTATGCCCGTGGAAGTTACTCCATAGACAGAGCTAGCTATAGTCGTGGAAGTTACTCCATAGACAGAGCTAGCTATAGTCGTGAAAGTTACTCCATAGACAGAGCTAGCACCGTCGAAGTTACTCCATAGACAGAGCTAGCTATGCCCGTGGAAGTTACTCCATAGACAGAGCTAGCTATGCCCGTAGAAGTTACTCCATAAACAGAGCTAGCTATACCCATGGAAGTTACTCGATAGAGCTAGATATACCGAGGAAGGAACTCCTTTGACACAGCTAAATATCCCAAGTGATACCCATCTTAGACAAAACCTGAGGGAGATACTCTATAGTTATTAAAAAACAACAAAAGTAATATTTTTATGTCAGAAAAGAAACACTGACGGTATCAACAATAACACCAATAAATAGCTCTATAGCACAACACTGATCGAGTCGATACCACTGCTGGTAGATTCCAAATCCCTGAGGGTATCCCCAGCTAGTATTTCGATACCAGCCCGAAATTGATATTTTAAAATAATGTTTTCAAAAATGTAAAATTTACAAAAACGAAGGAGTATCTCCCTCGTGCATAGCTCTGTCCTTAGATGGTTTTGGCATGACCCCTTTTGGTCATTTTGGCATTTTTCGAATTTGCTCATCAAACTTTTGGATTATTATTTTGGTTTTTCAACATTTTAGGCTTTGAGCACCACTGATGAGTTGTGATTCGATGAACTGTGCACATCTTGCCTATCAAAATTGGTATTAAAAAATTTATTTTTCACACAAATTTCGATTTGCTGTACATGTTGTATGTGTATATTTCAACAAAGAGATCAGATTACCCTAAAACGGAATACAAAAATAAAGATAATGTTACAGAATTCTTGTCATCCAGTAATCGGCCGTTTTCGTGGTAACAGCTCTCTCATTTACACATATACCGAATTTACAACAATAACCTTTTTTGTGTCAGATATAAGATGTCCCAGGAAGAGGTCACATCAACAAATAATGTATATAATTGTAAGAACAAAGCTATAATCTATTTACAAAGGTGGATATGTAAATTCAATATTCTAGAAAAAATTAAAGAATACTTTCGAAAATGAATTCAAGAAGCGGAGTCAGCGGCGTAGTTAGCTATGTTTTACTGTGTGTAATGGACACCAATGTCCCAAGCTACAATGTTCATGGCAAATTCCATGGTGCAGAAATGAAACGGTGGGGGGATTAGTTTTGAAAGTACCCTGACATCGTATTTCATGTACCTTGTCTTAATTTGGAAAGAGTTCCGTATGACACTCCAAGCTGTGTATATCTTAGACTGAATCAGCATATAGATGTACCTATAGGCCAGGGGTGTAAAATGGAACTCTTGCCCTTATCGTTTATGTATAAAGAAAGTATCCCCATTTTCTCGCGGATGGTGTCAAGTTATTAATTGACATAGTTGGTCCACTGAAGCATCTTAATTCATATCCTTAAGAGGGTAAGGACACCCCCCCCCCTCTTTCCCATTTCTTCCACTCATAACTGTTAATTTTCGAAATTTTAAATATAACGATTTCGCTAAATTTACATGCTATAAAGAGTCAGCAATGAAGTCGAATGATGGTCCATCTCCTATTAAATTCTAGTTGTGTTTTATTATTTTTTTTTACAAATTGTACATGTGAAGAACTTTCTATATTATTAAACACATATCCTTATCCGTCGTTGACTGGTTTGTTGATATAAAGTTTAAAGTCTTAAATTATAAATGTAGGCAAACAAATTTATCTGCCATTTTTTCTATTGAAAAGTCATTTTATAAAACGTTTGACAATTCAGATCGATTGTGTGTGTAGTGCATTGAATATAACTATACCCGGTAAATGAATTTCAAACCAATTTAAGAATCAATACACATCACAGAAACTTCGATTTTACTAATTATTAATGGTGGAATTGTTTCACGAAGAAGGTAGGTTTTATGTATTTTCAGTTCAAATTTTAGAAATATTCATTTACATCGTAAAGAGTTAAATGTAATGCGGTTATCGGCTTAATAGTTGTTTTGAATATTGTTCTGTCTTAAACTCATCGTTCAAGTATCAGTATTACCAATTAATATTGTTTGAATAGTAATTGTCACATATGAGGGCTGGGCAATAAATAACCAATAATGATAAAAAAAAATAGGACTCTTACGGGTTTTGTTTCATAATTTCAATTATTTTTGTGAAAAAAGGGCGTCGAGTCTCTCCCCTAAATTGTGTGATATCACATGTATGAAAATACAGGATACGCTTCTTCGAGTATGGAAAATGATACATGTAATCTGATGAAAGAATGATCTGCTAAACAGATATCATATAATGGGATAATCGATTGGTATAAAAAAAAACTACACCATCCTTTATACAACGAACATATTATAAAAAGTTGAAAAGTTACAATCAAAATGATTTTGTAATACATTAGTTTGAATGCTCACCAGAAACGGGCCATGAGTTCTTCTGAGACATGTTTAAATTACAGGTACAATGACAGAAAAGTCGGCCGACACTGCTCTGGCTGAAGATTCCAAATCAGAAGAGGAAAATGGTGAAATCGAACCTAAAATAATTGTTCCAGAACAAAACGAATACAAATATGAAGAAGGCAAAACTGTTACTTGGGAACAAATTGAAGAGAATTCCAGAAAACACACAGATTTTACTGAAAGAGGCTCATCAACAACAACAAGAAAATCAACACCAGAACTAAGTACGAAAGAGAAAATGGTGAAAGAATTGGAGAAAATGAAAGTAGCAGAAGAACTTAGAGAAGAGTGGAGAGTTTACGAATATAAAAAATTGTACAGAAAACACAAAGAAGAATTGGAAAGAGAAAGACAATCAAAAGGAATTGAACTTAACCCTGGTGTAAATGAGGCTAAAAAAGCTATTAAGAAGAGTACGGATGATGAGGAATTTTTCGCACTTAAGAAACAGCGAAGAAAGTTTCGTGAAGAATCAGCCATTATACGACGAAAACTGGAGGAAAAAATGGGCATTCTAATAAGACGAGAAAATCCAGACTTAAAGAATATGGTAGAAACTTTCATTTTTAAGCCAGAAGAAAATTCATCAATACCAGAACACATACTGAAAGTATTGTCATGGCCAGAAATTGAGGATTTGAAGCAAGCCTTTGATCTCTTTGATATCAAGGGCAAAGGGTAAGTCGATATGAAGGAAAAGGGCAAGTTAATTTAAAGGATGAGGGGCAAATTCATATAAAGGACAAGGGGTAAACTGATATAAAGAACAAAGTGTACGATAATATAAGGCCAACAAACAAGATTATATAAAGGGCAAAAGGCAGGTAACAAAAGAGCAAAGAGTGAGTTTAATATATTAATATTGTAAATTGATACAAAGAGCAAGGGCAAATGGGTAAGTTTATAATAAGTCAGACTGTAATCTGATATACAATAAAATAAATTAAATTGTAACGGTTTAAAAATTGGTGGTGTAAGGGGAAGGATGGAAGTTGAAAAAATAGTGAAAAAGGGACAGTTAAATATATACAGGATTTAATACCCCTTGGAAGCGAATGATAATCTATTTTGAGCTAGAGGCGTCTGAATTTTGCAAAAACAATAAAATCCAGATGAAAGATAACTTCCTGCTCTCCCCCCTCCCCCAACAAAAGATTGCTTCACATACTCTAACAACAACTTAATGTGACTGTGTTATTCTGTTGGAGACCAGGAGGATTTTTGCTACATGGTTTTGTATTTTCGTCTTTTGCAATGGACAAATATATATTTTCAGACAATACTGTAACTAAACAAATTGTTACCGAGCTTATTTTTCTGAAATACGTGTAAGCCGTTTCACTGGAACATTTTTATACAAGAAATCCAACTGATAATCAAAATGATTTTTATATCAATTTTTCAACACAGTTAAGAACATAAATTTGCAAGCTGTACTTGGAAGGTGTGGAATTATTACTTTTATTTCTTTCAAAAAACCGTTTCCACAATAATATCAAATGTTCGTGTATTGGGATAATAGCCTCAATCGAATATTTAGATGACATTCTTCAAGGATAAATAGATGCAAAGCTAGATAAATAAAAATACTTCAAAACACTTCGGAACCTGGACTACAACGATATAATGTGTACATGTGCATAAATATACTGTAATACAATTTTTTTCATCAATTATTTATCAGAAGACAATGTCTATGTAGTTGGGAATATTTTACAAAAGACCCGCATAGCTATCTCTTTTCGTTAAAAAGTTAAACACTTTTTTGTGACAGTCTTGAAAAATAAAAAAAATAGGGTTTTTTGGCTCAAATATACAAAATTCAGTTTTAATTACCTTAAAACTAAGTCATGAAGGTATGTTTTTCTTTACATATTTGAAAAGTATACATAAAAAATTACCATGTGGTAAATTTATAGCAAAAATTCAGTGGAGGAACCTTATTGTATCGTATTCCCTTAATGGAAAGCATAATGCAAGCACAGTCGAGGTAAAGAAATACTAGTAAACAATTGAAAAATTGAAAGGGACAATACAAAAGTTTTACTGGTTTAAAGTTAACATGAAGTGGGTTTCTTATAAAAGAACTGGTATATTGAAATCTCAAACTTTTAAAATTTCAGACACATAAATTCCAAAGATGTTAAAAGAATAGCAAAGATGCTTGGATTCAGGGCAACAAAAGTCGTGTTTGATGGAATGATAAGTATGGACAAAAAAGTCATTTTACAAAATTATTTTTTTACAATTCCTTTATTATCACCACTTTAATGCAATAAATATTGCTACATTTGGTTAAATTATGCATTATCAGCATTGTTAAAGCCTGAAAATGTTGAAATGATGGCACACAATGATGTAGTGTAAGTTGTTGAAATAACCATAAGGTAACAGCAGAACTATTTATTGAGCTATGCAAGACTGTGCAAGGTTGTGAAATTAACATACACATGTACATAAAAAAATTATTTACTATTTACAGAACTGACATTGAACAAAACAGCAGATATTAAAATTTTTATAGTATATCAATAGACACTTCTTGTAAATTATTATGTCAGCTGTAAAACATTATTCCTATATTGTTCTTTATTTAAACCCAAAATAAAACAATGCTTAAATAAAATATTCTGTGATATAAAAATTACTGACATATTGTAGGTGAATTAGCAGGCCCCAATAGAGATAGAGTAACATTTATAAATTTCCTAGAGTTTATTATAAAAAGTCAAGGAGAAGGTGCTGATCCTTACGATGAAATTGTACAGGTGAGATCATTTTGAATCCTAAGTTACTGGTATATAAACAAATGATGCTCAGGGCCATCTTGAAATGATTGTGATATCAGATTTTTCTTAGAACTGGAAGCCTTTATTAGACTGTAACAAAAGCATTGTTCCTTCAACTTTTGTCAGGGCATGTATGATTTTTGTCGAGCCTTCGACTTTTGTCGAAAAAGCGAGACATAGCGATCCTACATTCCGTCGTCGTCGTCGTCGTCGGCGGCGTCCACAAATATTCACCCTGTGGTTAAAGTTTTTGAAATTTTAATAACTTTCTTAAACTATCCTGGATTTCTACCAAACTTGGACAGAGGCTTGTTTATGATCATAAGATAGTATCCAGAAGGAAATTTTGTAAAAAAAAAATTCCAGTTTTTCCGTATTTTACTTATAAATGGACTTAGTTTTTCTGCCAGGAAACATTACATTCACTCTGTGGTTAAAGTTTTTAAAATTTTAATAACTTTCTTAAAATATCCTGGATTTGTACCAAACTTGGACAGAAGCTTGTTTATGATCATAAGATAGTATCCAGAAGTAAATTTTGTAAAATAAAAATTCCAGTTTTTCTGTATATTACTTATAAATGGACTTAGTTTTTCTGCCAGGAAACATTACATTCATTCTGTGGTTAAAGTTTTCAAAATTTTAATAACTTTCTTAAACTATCCTGGATTTGTACCAAACTTGGACAGAAGCTTGTTTATGATCATAATATAGTATCCAGAAGTAAATTTAGTAAAAAAAAAAAAAAATTTCCGTATTTTACTTATAAATGGACTTAGTTTTTCTGCCAGGAAACATTACATTCACTCTGTGGTTAAAGTTTTTAAAATTTTAATAACTTTCTTAAACTATCCAGGAATTTTACCAAATTTGGACAGAAGCTTGTTTATGATATAAAGATTGTATCCAGGAGAAAATTTTGTAAAATATTTATTTCTGTTTTTCAGTTTTTTACGTATAAATGGACTTAACATTGCATTCACTATGTTGTGAAAGTTTTTAAAAATTTTAATAACTTTATTATTTTTATTAAGTTTGCAGAGAAGTTTCTTCATTATCAAAATAGAGTATCCAGACGATAATTTTGGAATTGATTTCATTATTTCATTGCAGGAATTTATTTACTGTGTTTCAGAGCCTATATATATATTCTACTTTTTTAATTAAAGGCTAGATCATTAAGCACTTTAAAATTTGTCTTCTTTAACATTTGTTCATTCAATAAATTTATGTTTCTACTCATTTATAAATCTATATATATATAATTGCATACCATATTAATTTTTTACAACAAAATATTTTTTCATACATTTCAAATGTTTTATTTCATTAACTGCAAATCTATTATGTGCATTCACCTATCACACTGAAAATATAGACAACATCAAAAGTAGGCGAGACACTGGGTTCCGTGGAACCCTTACGAATTTTTTTGTAAAGAATTGATCCACTTTATCCTTTCTTTACTTTTACTGAGGCTGTGTACAGTATTTACCCATGATAAATATAGTACTACAGACATTGTTAAACAAGGTTATGTTATATTGAAATTTCCATATTATATTGTTCAACTGAGCTCACTCATTCCATAAATACTAGGGGTAAAACTGATTACTTTATATTGTAGACTTTGTTTGACAGTCTACCCAACCATGCCCCCACTTATCTCATTAATTCATAACTGGTTATGGTTAAAATTTTTACAATTTGCTGAGGAATTCCTAGATTTTGGGTATGTGATTTGATCAAATGTGAAATGTGTGAATTGAACCATTTAGATGGACACTATTATATGGTTGCAGAATCTAGTTCCGGACACATATTGGCTATGAAAGAGATTGAAAATTAGTTTAGAGCAGATTCTGTAGTTATTCTCATATGTAATTAACTAGAATTGATCAAATACATTCAGGAAATAATATTTCATTCCACTGAATCACATTTGTGGAATTTTGAAATAAAGCAGAATATTAAACTAGAGGCTCTCAAGAGCCTGTATTGCTCACTTGGATTTAACTTGTCTACCTTCAGCAAGACTGAAAATTTAAGTGTAGCTGTTAATTGGCTAGTTTTCCCGTAAGTTCAATGTTAAACAAAGTTAGGTTGTGGTAGCCATCTTAGTTGACATTCAAGGTTATCAAACACAATTCTGAAAGAGGACTATTGGTGGCATTAGTTTGGTTCCAAATGTCCAAGTTTAAGGTACGATGATCTGCAAATTTAATTTTCCCATAGGGTCCTTTGTTAAACTAAGTTCAGCTTTGGTGGCCATCTTGATTGACAGGCCAGATCAGCGGACACAATTATGAAAGGGACCATCTAATGACCATTGCAGCAAAGTCTGGTCCCAATTTGCCAATTGGTCTCAGATCAAAAGATTTTTAAATCAATTTTCCCATAGGATCCTATGTTGAACTAAGTTCAGTTGTGGCAGCCATTTAGCCTTTTAGGCCAGGTGAGCTAAAAATCAGTTGTTATGCAAGAGAGAGATGAGCAGGCATGCCAACAGTATACATTTGGATCTATATATTATGAGACTGTTTGTACTCTTTAATTATTGAATATTCTTATAACCAAAGGCTAAATATTGTATTCTGAGGCAACATTTCTCCAAAGTATTGTGAGCTTTTTTAAGGCAGAAAAAAATAGAATATGAACATACATATATACAAATAAAAACAGAAAAAAAACATTTATATTTCCATTCTTTATCTCAAAGTCACAGTGAAACTTCCAGTTTGTACGCAGACATTGAACTTTTGAATTTTTAAATTTTGACCATTGCAAAAAAGCTGGAATAGGCTCCAGTTGTTGTGGGGGAGGGGGTGTGTTTGGTTGTCAATAGCATTATTGTATGACTAGATATCCATTCTTGTGGATGTAGAAAATAAAACTTGTGCTTGCAATAAAATATAATTGTTATCTATAGAACCAGGAAATGTTAGATGGACTTAAAATTCATAAATTAATCAAAAGAAAACTGTAATAGCTACTAAATATTGAAAATTAAGAACAGCAGTATAACAGATAACCTGTAAAAATTATATCAAAATATGATAATGCTTATGTAATTTCACATCAGTACATTAGATGTACATTGAGTTTATATTGTAATGTAAATATTTTTTTGTTTATTTTAGGCTTTTAAATTGATGGACACTAATGAAAATGGCTATGTGACTTTAAGTGATCTGAAAAAAATTTGTGAGAGTGTCAATTTAAACTTTTCTAACAAGATTTTACGAGAGATGATAGAGGAAGCAGACAATACTGGGGATGGAAAAATTTCATTACAAGAATTTACAAATATTATGTGCCAAACTGGAAGATTTAAACTTAGTGCTCCAAAATAAAAAAATAAAATAAAATTTTGAGTATTTTTATCTATCAAGATGCAATTTAGGGTGAAACAGATTTTTAATAATAATGTCTAGTATCAATATCTGAATTTACACTATTTTGTGATTAATTGTTAATTCATAAGTCTTCAATCAAATATTGATAAATTCCCTCACAGAAAAAAATTATGAAGAACTCTTCATAGTTCTTGATTATTGTCAAAATAAGCACATACTTCTAAAAACTGTCAGTTGAAAAGTTGTACTTTATTTAAATATTGTCAAATAATACTGAAGCAATAAGACGGTGGGATGGATGGACGAATTATTGTTTAACATCAATTGGCAATTATTAAATGCATTTAAGGACGAGAACATGTTCATATGATATGAACCTTACTTTGTAATAGATCGACATGCTGAGCCGGATTTCTAATCTGCTAGCTCACAGTTAACAGTCTGAAGGAAGACATATCACCACTTCCCTACAAATTATGCTGACTCTGAGCCGACCAGTCCTTTGCTCTTACTCCTAGATGCCAGATGCTTGGCGAATAAGCAGCAAATACCAATTTTAATGTCTTTGGTTTGACCTGGACGGGGATAGAACCCACGACCTTCCCTACTCCAGGCAAGCGTGATAAAACAAGACCACCGAGGCAGTATCAGATGATGGGTAAATTACACCAGACCAAAATCAAAAGGGAACACTTAGTGTGTTTTGAGAAAACCATATAATGTCAGCCAAGATGTCAGAGAAATTTTGATGGTTTAAAACAAGAAAATGGAAAATATATATGTTGCATATCAGAGCTCAACAAAGCCACATTACATGAAAACATCATATTACATTCTCTTTACTAATGTAAGGTTGATGAAGTCATTTGTTTTTGCAATTCAATTACACAAACTAATCATGCAAAATATATTTTTTTAATGTGCATGTATAAAATATGTGAAATAAACAAAAAATCAAATAAATACAACTCCCAAAAAAATGAATGCCTCATTCAATACAGGAATGTTGCAGAACAAACATCAGCTATCCTTGTAAAGATCTGCTTCCTTCTTATATTGCTTAACTCTGGAATGGTACAGAACTGTAAACAAACATCAGCTATCCTTGTAAAGATCAGCTGCCTTTTTATATTCCTTGGCTAACTTAGGATTGTCACTGACCCACTTCTCAGCTGTATTCTGTGTCAACCAGTCTCCTGATTTTATATTTCTATTTAATGTTCTCAACATATCCTCTAGGGTATCTGGGAAAAAAATATATCTATTAACTTAGGCTGCTTGCAATGTCCTGATCAGAAATTATGTTTCATATACGGAGATTCCTTTGTTTATATCTTATTAATAAACAAGTATAAATTGGTACTGCAAACAATTCTTCGTATTTCAGTGTGCTCTATCCCTGAACTGGTTCTCTTTTAAAGATTAACACTCACATTAGAATAATGGAATAAAGTCGTCTGAAAAATAGTGTGTGAATGGCTCGAAAGAGTTATCTGAATTAAAACTCATCTTAAGTTGATTTTCTTACTTCTTGCAAATGATTATCTCCCTTTATGGTCTTCAGTGACAATGTAAAAGTATTGTTTTTTGAACACACAGATGTTATTCTGATAGATTCTCAAGAAAAATGTAAAAGGTGAAAACGGTAAATAAAACATTTATTTCAATATTGTTTAAAGTCCCTATTTTTTTCCAATTCTGACATATACATATGTAAGAGACAACATGTAGGATAAAAGACTTAATTCACATTGTTTTTTCTTGAACCCCCAGCCCCCTCTTAACTTCATTTTGAAAATATTGATTGACTGAGAGAGAATATATATCAAAAGTACACATTATTATCAAACTGTATTTCAATAGTACCACTAATGTTCTTGTTTCTACTCCTGAATGTTTGTTATGCTGTTTATAGTCCTCATAATGTTTCGAATGTAATACTAACTGGTGAAAATTAAGCAGTTGAAAGTAATATCTGACATGCTAAATTTTGAAAACTGACATAGGATAACAGAACTTGCTAGCATCCCCCCCTCCCCAAAAAAAAATGTGAATTAAGATTTTTAACCTATATTGATGTTCTGCTGTTGTCAATATATGCATACTGAATATACATTTGTAAAATGAAAAAAAAAACATATGAGTAATACAAGGCATGTGTAACCTATGAAACAGCAAAGCAAGGGTACAAATAACAGCATCCTATATACAAACCATTTGCTTTCACATTGTTATCTCCCCCTGCACAATCACTTTCTGCTTGTTTATCCAAATTCTCAGCTATTCTGTTCACAAGATTCTCCATTCCTGACAGTTCTGTGAAGTAAATGAATTATGTCCATAATCAGTTATAATGAAATTCTCTTTGCTATTCTCTATTAACTTCTTTGTTCAGTCATTTAACAGAAACCTCAGTTGTGGCTATTTTCCATATTGAGATGAACCACCTCGGTGGTCTCATGGTAGTGTGCTCGCCCCGAGTGCGGAAGGTCGCGGGTTCGATCCCCGGCCGGGTCAAACCAAAGACATTAAAATTGGTATTTGCTGCTTCTCCGCCAAACACGCGGCATCTAAGAGTAAGAGCAAAGACTGGTCGGCTCGGAGTCAGTATAATGTGTCCGAGTGAGGTGATATGTCTTCCTGCGGACAGTTATCTCGTGAGCTAGCACATTAAAGATCCGACTTAGTGTGTCAGTCTAGTACAAAGCAGGCATCATATGCATTATCATATCAACATGTTCTTGTCCTGATATGCACCTGGTTGCCACTGGATGTTAAACAATAATTCATCCATCCATCCATATTGAGATGGGGCATAACTCTGAGCACAACGGAATAATTCAAATTATATCTGTGTTGAGCACAACATTATAAATTTCAAATGATTTGTTGAAACAGTACTAAAGATGATGTCTGAGATCATGACAAAGTTGTAATTCTTAAGAATACAAACAACAGTTTCATATAAAATTCTAAAGATTTTCCCAAAAGATTATAAATAATGGGTAAGGAATTCCCCATTTTCTATGCATTGCATATTGAATTCTGATTTTTTGCATTTTAATATCTTAATGAAAACTTAAATTGTATTTTAGATGTATAAAAATATCATATATGCAAAAGATAATACATTAAAGAAGAGAATATTAACTAATGGGAGATTACTCTATAAACATCCTGATAATCCAACAATTTTGGAAGCTGGCGAATGTACCTTGAAACCTTATAGAAACAGATTTATATACCCTTTCAAATGCCAGTAATAATACAAATCTAATTTCCACAAATAATATATGTTATGATATTGTAATTATTATATTATTTATCTTGGCCTAATTTGTTTTGTGTGGCCTTATAACATGTATAATATGTTTACATAATACTTATAGTTGTTTACCAAATAATGTTATAACTGCGTAGTTTAGAAATCACTGGAACAATAATAGATCCTGATGGAATGAATAGAACTTTCTATTTGACTTACATAATAATTCTGGTGTGATTCGAACTTCTACCGTATTCCAGAAGTTTCCGTCACTGTTATATATATACGGAAAAGAAAGTTAGACGGGCAGAAAAGTATCAGACCAGATGTTAACATTCTTGTGTTCTCAGATGTTGGATTGACACACTTTTATTTACATTTCACACATCATACTTGACACACTTTTATTTACGTTACATCATACTAGATTGTGACTGATTGGATATAATAGTCCGTTTGGATTCCCGCAACAGTCACGAGAAGAATTCCGGAAAAGACAAAGGATTTTGAACAGTTAAGTTGACATTTTATTTTGTGTAATATTTTTTGTAAACTTGTATATAATAAATCTTGTTAAATTTTATTATTGATTTGTGTCTTTTGTTGGCTACAATTTAAAAGGTGATTTCGGCGGTAACATATAAAACACATAGTCTTAAATCAGCCAAAAGTTTTTAATGATTTCCTTGTGAATAACAACACACTCTGTCTATGAGACAATTGATATGTACTCACTCATTTAAATTTGATAATTGTGAACTGTTTTCATACAAGTCCCCTACAAATAAAACAACTGTTTTGATGTTCCAAGTCTCAGAACTGAATTTCTTAGGAAAGGTAATGTCAGACATATATTTCTAATTATGGACTTGTTTTGCTATGAAAATTAATCCTGGGACTAAATTTTCTAGTAAAATTCAAAACACGGACTTACTTTACTAGGAAAAAAGTATGGGGGACACATTTTACTACAGGACTAAATTTACTGTTACATTATAGGGGTATATGATGGTAAGCTACCAGCTTGCTGAAAAAGGACCATCAATTCATCACACCATATGAAAAACTGAAGAAAAATGTTGTGTTTACTCATAAAAGTCTGATTAACAAAAGGTAACTAAAGGCTATCAATGGCCTGTATCAATCACTTGGATTTAACTTGTCCACCTCGAGCAGGACTAAAGATTTAAATGTAGCAGTCATTTTGGCTTAGTTTCCCATAGGGTTCTAAGTTAAACTAAGTTCGGCTGTGATGGCCATCTTGATTGACAGTCTAGGTCATCGGAAACAATTCTGAAAGAGGACCGTCTAAGGTCCATTGCTGCCAAGTCTGGTTCCAATTGGACGAGTAATTTCAGATAAGAAGATTTTTAAATGAATTTTCACATAGGGTCCTATGCTAAACTAAGATTGGCTGTGATGGCCATCTTGATTGACAGTCTAGGTCATTGGACACAATTCTGAGAGAGGACCGCCTATGGTCCATTGCTGCCAAGTCTGGTTCTAATTGGAGAGTAATTTCAGATAAGATTTTTAAATGAATTTTCACATAAGGTCCTATGTTAAACTAAGTGCGGCTGTGGTGGCCATCTTGGTTGACAGTCTAGGTCATCGGATAAACTTCTCAAAGAAGACCATCTAAGGATCATTGCTGCCAAGTCTGGTTCCAATAGGCCAAGTGGTTTCATATATGAAGATTTTTAAATGAATTTTCCCATAGGGTCCTATGTTAAACTAAGTCTGGCTGTGATTGTCATCTTGGCTGACAGTCTGGGTCATCAGAAATAATTCTAAAAGAGGGCCACATAAGGATTATTGCTGCCAATTTTTGTTCCATCTGGATAGGTAGTTTCATAGAAGAAGATTTTATAAATTCATCCCCCCATGTTTCATATTTTTAGTAACAGCAGCCAAGACATTTGGAAGGCTGGGATGCTGGATACAATTTTGGAAGTGGTTCAGTGGTTTCAGAGGAGAAGATCCTGAAAGGAAATTTTACGCTGAACAATGACAGACGAAAGACAACAACTGATGGCAAAAGCTCACATGACCATGTATGCCAGGTGAACTAAAAACAAATATGGTGGATAAATTCTCAGTGCATACAAAATTTACACATATTAGACCTTAAAAAAGATCTACGGGATTAGGGAAGGATCAAAGTCACATTGAGGCTTTCATACAAAGAAAAACTTGGCAATTCAATGCAAGTTGAAGACACCATTCTGTGCAGAAATCTTTGCTACATGTGGATCATAAGTAGATTTCTTTCTTTTATGTTAAACACATCCCTGACAAAGGCATTATTTTAGACAACTTTACCTTGAACATTCTCTAAAGGTTGACCAATTGGTTTTGGAGGTGGAAGTTCATCAAGTTTGCCAACAACATTTTTCATCAAATCTTCGAGAGACATATCTAAAAATTCACTATAAAAGCATTAAACAGAGCCCCAGTTTCTTTGAAAGCTTAAGCATTATTTCCATACAAGTAGATGTGATCACTGAAACATGTTCAGCAAGGAGATCTGTCTCAGTGAATACTATTAAAGTATGAGATTTTGAAAATTATTAACAAAATAAGGGGGAAAGTCGACAGAAAAGTAGGTTTTTTCATATTCTCTCTGAGTATCTTATTATACTTCATGTTGAATTAAGAACAAATTCAAATTAATTCAAATTCAAATTCAATTTAATTTATATTCAAATCTTAAAATTACATTTGAGCTACTTATTCTATACTTATTTTAAGAGCAAAATACCTCCAGGCTTGATCATTGTATTAGTCTGTGAAGATGTTGGGACATCATCTAACTCATCAGCTACTTTCTTCATTAAATCCTCTAGACTTTTACCTAAGTAATGGAAATATATAAGCTATATAAAACAGCATATAAATTTTGCAACAGTATATGTATTCATTTTGTATGATTCACACTTAGTTATTTTCACACACTAATACCTGTTTTTACAAGGGGTATTTCTAACAGCCAATTTATAAAAGGAAGGGTGCAAATTAGGATTGGTTATATATATATATTAACTTGAATCCCCTGGAGAAAATGGATTCCTTAATTGGTGTGAGGCCGAGCCCCAACTAATGCAGCTCATATCATAAAATGTATAAACAGGTCATACAAAATATTTATATAAATACAATAATGCAAAGAAAAGCTTTTTATGCAGAAAAATATCTTTATTGCTGCATGAAAAGGGAATAAGTTCATAAAGCTGAAATCTTACACCAGTAAACAGAGTTCATTCTCTAAAAGAATTTAATGGCTTTTTCTCATAAAGAGAGCAACCTACTGATAATTTAACAAATATCGTCAACTTTCAGTGATTAGAAAAATCAAATTTTCGTTTCATTAATGTTGTCTTATGTACTCACCTTCTGCCATTTTACTTTATAAACTTTGTGACATATTCCATAAATTATAGCTTGCAGAATTACATCTCTGTTCTGTAAAATAATAATGACATCTAAATAAAATGAACTGTACCGTATTTTCCTGCCTATAGGTGGAGGCTTTTTTACTTTAAAATGACCATTTTACCGTTATAAGTCTATGGAGAAAGTATCAATTAGACCTATAGTCCACATAGACTTATAGTCCAGAAAATACAGTAATTCATATTGAAAATGACTACATTTCTTGGATGGCAAAAATGTTTTGTTTTAGTGTAACTATTTAGTACACTAATAAGTTTTGTCCTAATATCCTGTACTACTGCTAGTGTCATTGCTTATATCATGAGTAGTTGTAGAAAAAGGTGTGACGAAAAATTCTGTATTCAAAACCATAAGGTTGAAGAATAAACGAAGTCGTCAAACAGGAAGTTGATGTCGCTTCGTATTTTCTGTTTACAAATGTAAAAACAGTATAAGAAATGGCAATTGATGAACCATATTAGTACAATGTACTGATCTTCAAAATGTATTTGATTGTAGGTGATTCAGACTTTAACAATGAACCTAGCCAAGCACTATGAATTCCAATAATACTGTGTTAAAATGCTTATAATAAAAACAACAAAAAAATCACAAATTAATCAACTATCCACCTCATTTTTTATGCAGATGAGATACATATTTTGTGACAATATTCTGATGAAGAACATCTTCAAGAGCATCAATTAATTATGACCAAAAACTGAAAAATTGATAAAAAACAAAATTTTAGAAATGCAATACGCAACCTCCATGGCAGGGTCATATCAGTTCTGTTTTGGAGTGTTATTTGATTACCACTTCATAATTACATTTGACTTGTATTTCATTGATACCGGAAATACCTGTAGAACTGATAGAAAGAATGAACTGTAGTCCATTCACCCTACTTTGATATATATTTAGAGATTCTGGGAAGTCCTTAAATGAAAAAGTAAATATAAAAAAAAAGGTTTTACGTCATATACATTTGTAGTTGCAGGGACCATGATGGTCTTTGCCAATGTCGCAAAATGCAATTTTTTATTCAATCTGCCGACATAATTTTTCGATCTCTTTTTTTTTTTTTTAATCTGGCACTTATAAGAAAACATTTTATAAAGGTGACTAAGAAATATCATTTGTAAGTTTTATATAATTATCTATGATAATTGAACAGTTTACATCAGGCCAATAATAAACACAGCAGGTTTTTATTAGGTAATTTTATTAGTCATGAAATTAAATATGCATGCTTTTTAACACCTTTAAAGGGTGTTTAAAAGCATTATATTATAAAATTTTCAATCTGCAATGATTGTGATGTCACTTCTGGTCGATGTTTTATTAGGCTTGCCATCAAGATAAAGGTCATTTCAAATGAAAGTTAACTGTCATTAAAACTATTTCATCAAAAATACTTTTCAGATCATGTTATTTAAAATAGTAATGAATAAAAGAACAATCATGTATGGCAGAATGCTTCCAAAAGGGGGAGGGTGACTTGGGAAACAAATGTAGAAACTGGCGACAAAAATTATGCTTTGGCGATTTTTTTTGCGACAATTTTGAGTGCCAGCGCGACCCCGGAGTTGGAACAGGGATATTGTTAATATGACATTACATTAGATCTGATTATGATTTATAGTATAAAACTATAATTTCTGCATTTGTTAATTTTACATCCCTCCATTAATTTAGTTTTAGCACTTATAATTGATAGAAAAATAGTAATCTTACATTGGAGAAAAAAATTGGTAGCGTTTAAATTGATAAATGTACATTTGAGCTAAATTTCAATTTTTATCTAGATATACAGTTCATCAATTAATTCTTATTTCTTTTTTACATATTTTTTTTTATATATATTTCAAACTTTGGATATACTATGTTGTTGGATAATTCGGCGCATTCAAATCATTTTCATGTTAATGCGCCGAATAGCATGGTTCATTTATGAAAGTTTTGACGTAATCAACTTATCAAAGAAAACATTCTGAGTTTTTGAAAAGTAAAACAAAGATTAATTTACATTTTTAATGTGTAAAATCATTATTTATGCAATATCATCAAGAACAGGAAACATTAAAATTAGGGGATAACTGCATTGTACTTTATAAGTTGCCGACGTAAACCGCTGGTTTTACTGTCGCAAATTGAGTTTACCTGGCGACGCGTAGCGAAGTCAGGTAAACGGATATTTGCGATGGTAAAACCACCGGTTTACGTCGGCAACTGATAAAATACAATACAGTTATCCCCATTCTAATGCAACCTCCGTTAAACGTTAAAAAATAGAATAAAAAGTAAACAGGAAACGTCAAATGCGTTTGCGCAACGTTGTAGTCAATGGTTCCGACGGTAAATCGTGGATTTTAAGCTTGACGTTATCCAATCAAAAAGGACGTTATATGTTATGTTGCATTAGAAATGACATTTCTCCTTCAACAGTTTAAACAGCTACATGTAAATAAACACAAAAAATCTAATTAGCTCTATTGACTATCACTCAAATAATTAGTTGAGCTGTTTTAATTTTTTTTATATAATTTTAAAATTATACATCATTGGTAAAAAGTATTATAATTTATATTCAATGACCTCATATCTATCCTTTTACTGAAAGAGATGAACAAACTCGTTCGAACATGTGCATGTGTAGTGGTGTCTCACTGTATTGCGGTACTTAATTTTTCAAAATTACGTTGGTAGCGTGGAACTCACGATACAATGGGAACAGAGTATACATAAGGATGGCGAACAAATCAAGACTCGAGCTGTAAAAAATAAACATTTCATTGCTAAGTCTAAATGAAAGAAATCAGCTAAAAGGCCATGACAGCTCTTTTAATATGAAGTCACAAAATGACATAGGAATTCAAACGAAAAACCAAAAATCTGATACATGGTTGGATGATTAAGGTAGATCATAATTACAGGTATTCATGGTATTATGGCATGTAACTGGTATAATTTCATTTTTTATATGTCTGTCCCGAATGCTTCAAACGATTCCTTTTATCTGTTGACTGGGCGTATCACGCACATTAAACAATTCATGTAAAGAAAATATTAACAAAAGCTAAACCTGTTAAAAATTCTTTAAGGTTTTTTCATACGATAAGTTCTGTTGTTCGTTTTGGTATTCACTCAAATCTCAAAATATATATAATTGCGCTAGAAATATACTATAAGTAGTCTTCTAAGAACCCGATAACTAATTCGCACTACGCAAAACAAAATAGGGCGCCACTCGCGGTCAATGAGAAAGGTTTTAACCTTTTGAATGTGATAACTCAGATACCCAAATTCATTGTATATCGAATGGGATTTTTTGATTAAGGTTATATGTACCTTAATCCACTATATTACTGATTCTCGATGCAGTTAGAATATACGAAATGAGTTTAAACCAAGTATTTAAATCCTTGTTCAAACTTATTTATCAGTATAGTGAATTGGGAAACATATGCTAATCTCCCCCCACTTGGCAAATGGGAAAGCGAGAGCAAAATCGCTTGTAAATACCGAAAATTTTATATTTCTTAAATAAGGTTGATTTAATATCCTTAAGATAAAGGCCTTTAGTGATACATGCTGGTATCTGATAATCAACAGTGATCAAGTCAAATCGGCATGTCGAAATGAGACATCTCGGCACACTGCAAACTCGGTAAACTACAAACTCGGCACGCTATAATCTAGGTATAATTACATGTTTTGACAGTGTAACTAATCAGTTTTAAAGCACTGAATAATGGACAGGATTAAATTTCTATAGGTGCCGATTTGACTCCCATTTTTTGTTTTTTTTGGGGGGGGTTCGTTGCTGGTGATGGATTTTTGTTCGTCATATTTTTTTTAAAGTTTAACTCTGTGTTTCATATCTTTGTGTTTATGTGCTTGTTTTGTATTGTATTGTTAGTGAATTGGTTTCCGCTTTCACTGTGACATTTGTCTTTAACAGTCAAGGACATGCTCGAACTTCCGGAGGCACCTTATTTCACCCCCAGTTTTTTGTGGGAGTTCCGTTTGCGAGTGCTTAAGTTTTTGTGTTGTTCTCATTCCCCCTGAGTTAGCAATGTGCTGTCTACTTCTGTGGTAGTGTCTGCTTTCAAGGATGTACACGTTTTTGTTGTGTTAGAGTTTTCACGAATTCGCCTTAAGCTTGTCTTTGGCTTTTGGTAATGTAAAATATGTGCATTGTCTTATTGCTTCAGTATCATTTTCCCCATATATTTCAAGTACCTTCAAGATAAAAATTTTCAGAGAAATGCGTGTTTACACGAATCACACGGAAACTCATTTATAGCTGCTGGGCCCTGAGTTGGGCCCTGAGTTGGCTCGAAACTACAGTTGTAAATTGTGCATCATTGTTTCATATTAGTATGAACTAAGATTTAAAAAATATGCACCAGCTCATACTTTATATCATCTCTTTTATTCGATGTACACTGATAACTGGACAATAGTCAAATTTGTGGAAAATAATATCATTGCTAACTTATTAAAATGCCCAAAATGTCTTTAAGGGATATAGTTATAATTTGCTTGTATCTAGTGAAAAAAACTGTTTAAAATTAAGTACCGTGACGAAAAAAAAAATATTGGTATATATATTTAGGCGAAATGATTTAGGTCAATGTCGTTGATCACAGCCTGGAACTAGAAATCATGAAGAACCACAAACAACTAATGTATAATGTGTGATTACTCAGTGACGGTCACAGACGCCGCGACGTCGACGGACACTAGTGATGCTTTTATGATCGACAGACACAAAGTAACGCCTTCGGGATATTCTCTATATCTCTTGTAGCGAAATAACGAGAATAATCCTGGTCACAAAAAAAATAATGGATTCTAGCGTAGTGTATAACTACTGGACGTTTTGCAAAAACACACAAGTCAATCATGTCAATGTTAAAGTTCCATCTTGTAATTAAAAATAATAGTCATGTAACAATATGTACAGGATACACAATAGTTTGACACTTCACAATTCAAGTATAAATTCCAATGTAGAAAATATAGGACAGATACAAAAGACTTAGCAACTGTAGAACTGCCGGACTCAAGTTCTAATATTGTGGGACTGATCAACATGTCAGTGTGCACACTATTTATACCCCTGACTATGCCCTACTAGTCATTGTATATAAATAGAAATGACTGTAATATTTTCTGATGCAATAACAAATAAAATATGAAGAGTCAGCATGTTTATAGGGCACTATAGGGCACCTGAATAGGGCACTAGGACTGTACCAATTAAAATGGTATAGATCACACATCTGCGTTAATTTCTGACCTTTTTAATAAACAAAGAACAACCTTAAAAATCAACAGGGGTTACTAAATTTATCTTAACTGGAATAGAAATGATGAAATTGTGAAACAGTTATATGACCGGGTATAAAAGGGACAAATATACCTAAGGAGCAATCAAAAAACGTAATCCATTGGACCTGGGACTATTATACTATCTGGGAAGACAAACGAACAACCACAAGCACAACAAATAAACACTGAAAACTAAAAACAATGAACAGCACGAACTCCTATAAAAACCAGGAGTGAACCCAGGTGCTCCGGAAGGGTGAGCAGTTCTTGCTCCGTATACGGCACCCGTCGTGAAGTTCAACAAAGTCAATCCGGTGGAAGTCACAAATTGGTGGAGGCACATGAAAGGTTACGACAGTGGAAACAGGTCCAACATCATCTTAAATATTGGAACACTGTAATGGTCAATAATAAACAATTGTAAAATATAAGGAAATAGGGGGAGGCACTTTAAAAAAATTCATTACAGTACTGTGACCCTTGTATTTCATATTTCAACTAGGAAACTTGAAAAAAAGCAAACAGAAGGAGGGGAATTGAAATTGAATTTTCGCGGACAAAGAGTTCATGCGCATTAATTGCGATTTCTGACCAGTTTCCTGTGATAAACTTTTAGCGTTCTTATCCGTCTCAGAACGGAATTGGGAAATAAAATGACGTCATACACAAACAAAAATCCTGTCATCGTCGTGTGACAGTGATAGCCGAATAAAAGTTTCTTTAAAACAGTATTTTAGTCATAACAAAGGTTTGAGTAACATAATTCAAAATGTTTAGCAGTGGCACAAATTACAACAAGCTAAAGACGAACCTTAGGTTGGTCATCAATCGATTAAAATTATTAGAAAAAAAGAAAACAGAACTCGCAGCCAAAGCCAGAAAAGAGATAGCCGACTACATTTCTGCAGCAAAAGAAGATCGAGCGAGAATAAGAGTTGAACATATAATTAGAGAAGACTATTTGGTGGAAGCCATGGAAATTCTAGAGATGTATTGCGATCTGCTTTTGGCTAGATTTGGTCTTATTCAAACCCAAAAGTAAGTCACTTACTACATTTGTGTAAGTGTACATTCAAGACTAAAGTGTTCTGTTTCTACCCTTATTTCTAACAGAGCAATTCATAATAATACTGTGTGTTGAGAATATAAGGAATAAGATATACCTATCCAAATAATAAAAAAAAACTTCAAACAGCTGTGGCATTGGCCATTAATATTGTTCATCGGATAAAGTGAAGAATAAGAACTAGATTCTGATACATTGTACATTTGCTGGTAGAAAAATTCATTCCAGATTGTTCTCAACAGCTGAAAATATTATGAAAAATAGTCGCTGACTTGTTTAAATCCGGTTAACCCTTTGGCCGCGATGTTAATTGCACAAATGTAACGACGTACGCGGCATTAATTTTACAACGTTGCAAAAAAAAACCTCGTTCATTGTGACGTCATGTAACGTTGTTTTTGAACATCAAGGAAAACCAATAACAGTCCGTAGATCTTAATAAAAACAATTAAACAACAAAATTTGAATCTGTATTCTTCATACAGAAAAAAAAATCAATTACATTTATATATCATATGTCCTTCCCGCGGCCTGCCGACAATGGACACATATGTCCTTCCCGCGGCCAAAGGGTTAAATTAAAAAAATGTTGCTCACGTATACAAAATTCTTTCGCCTCTGAATGAAAATATCTCTCGCTTGCACCTCTTATTTTCACCACAAAATGCGAAGAACAAGTAATTAATTTGGTATGGCCTTACCTCTCCTGATTTCTAACTACAGGTTTGTCTTGGTTCTGTAATATGATTAAAGATGATGTTTTTTTCCATTAAACGGGCTCACAAGGAGCATATAATACCACACATGTCATTACGTTCGACATATACCAGGAAGGGCAGGAAAATGTGACCCTTGCGCTACATGTTTCTAATTTGGTCAAATTTTATTCCAAGTCGTATCTTTTATATTTTTTTATTACATATTGATAGTTTAAAAAGTTCGTAAATAATTTTTTTGTTTAAAATACTCTTTATGGGTACTTATAAAGTGAGAAACAAAATCGAAACGAAATATAACGAAAAGGGGTCTTTTATAGTCTGATCAAAATGTTCTGCTGCATGTAAATTAATGCTGCATTTAAGTAGAACAGATTTTATCAATTTCTGCATTCAAAACGTCAGTGAGTCAATTGGTGGATTTATAAAAGACCTAATTTACCCCTTTGCGCCCAATTTCCTGCATCAGGGTCCATAGTCTGTAAAATTATTTAACAGTTCCGTTATCTTTGAAATAATATATACTGTAGACCTTACTTTAAGCAATGTTGAATTTTGGACCTTAACAAGTATTTTTGAAACATCAGTGCTTTACCATGTTTACTGTATGTTACAGGTACTGTGTGTCCTCATGGAGTACTAAATTCAGTATGCAGTCTAAACAATAATATCTTTGCGAACATAATTAAAGCATCCATAATTTAGCAATTTTTAATACTGAGAATAATATCGCTAATGTCTTTGAATGTTACAACAGAGGCCAGAAAATTTAAAAACTCCAAGCCAATACACAATATGAGCTGTATGCTGTAGGGTTCATTTTGAACAATTGCAAATGTCTAATTGAAGAGATAAAACACTGGGAGTTTACATGAAAATCATAGTATTAAAAATTCGAGTTTGTAGTTGCAAAAAGTTCAAAATTCTAAAATATGCCTTGAATAAAAAACAACATCGATAGGAGTATTTCCTTATTTTCATCTTAAATATTCCATTTAAACAATGATTATTATCAAGAGCATTGCCAAAATTGCCATGTAGATGATCAAAACCATGCCAAACAGCTAAGAAGTTAGATTGATTTTCTTTCAAGAATTATTTGGGTTAATGTAATAAAATTATCTCTCTCTCTATTGTTTCTTCATTTTTCATTTAATATCGTTTCGCTAAGTTTTGTTTTATTGTGTTTCATTTCATTATATTTCGTTTCATTTCGATTCTGTTTCTCACTTTATAAGTACCCACTCTTTATGCATGTATACATGTAATCACTCACCAAGTGACCATGTTGCTGTCACTTGTTTAATAGCACAGTACTTCAGATTTTTTTTTTTACATCTCTACCTTAAACAGCTTCACTTGCTTAATTGTGTAAAACCTATAATGAAACTGACATGATAATAAACTACATGCAGGTGAACAGGTAAAGTTGTTTATTTTAGAAATAAACATGATTTGGGTATACTGTAAATTAATTAGTGGAATACATTTATTAGTCTTGAAAGCAGTAGTTAAACTACAGGTGAGGAAATTCTTACTTAATAGGAAATGGGTCAATTGAACAAGTTTCAATTTAGTAAGAATTACCTCCCCTGTCTGAATCCTGTGATAAACAATTTCACTATTAATCTGCGTTGTGTTAATGCCATGGAATATTTATATATAATGTCACTTTTATTCAATGTAATAGGTTTTATATCATTATACAGGTAATATTCTGCAAGGGAAAAGGGGGGGGGGGGGGGGGGGTCAGTGTTAAATTGGAAAGTAATTTACTTGATCATAGAAGTGTTTACTATTAATTGAATATTCTGTGCATATGAAAGATCAAAAACACGATTCTAATAAATTAATCATTTCATATTAGATTGAAGACATTTGGAATCCTCATGTTGCCTTTAGAGATAAGCTGTATATATATAATCTTTTTCAACATTGAACTAGAAAGAATAAAAGGAAATTATATTCCAAAGCAAAAAAAGAAGCTAATGTGTGTTTTCTTAATTAAGATTTTTAAATCCAAATATATACACATATTCCAAAAAAGATTCATAGATGAATAAGTTTTCTGTATTTTTTGTAATGAGTTCATTATTCTAAATCAGTAAGAGATAAGGTAATAACCATCCATTTGAAACAATTAGTTACAAATATATATGGCAAAAACAAAAGAGGAAGACATAAAAAAACAATCATCATATTTTATCAATTGTATTGAAAGATTTTGGATTGTATAAATATTTTTTAATATCGTAAAACATTGGCCAAAACATATGTAGTTAATAAAAAATGGCCCAGAATTTATCTTTTCAAAAATATTTGGGTGAAAAGACAAGCAATAAATGCTCCTAAATTTCCTGGTACAAAAATTCAACAAAAAATGCTGGTATTCGTAAATTAGACTGACATATAAGAGCCAGAAAACTAGAAAAACTTCACTGAGCTTTGTAAGTTCAGATGACGGGTTATTGTACATTATCTTTTAACTGAAAGTCGACAGGACACAAGGGCATTCATTTATATAAGAGCAGCAAAATTTAATATATATATATATATTGTACTTGTATATATAGTACATTTGTAAATATGTATTAAACATGGTTTCCTTTTTAGGGAATTAGATCCTGGATTGGAGGAACCTATTGCAACATTAATCTGGGCAACACCAAGATTACAGGCAGATGTAATGGAACTGAAAAATGTTGCTGATCAACTGACGGCAAAATATGGTAAAGAGTTTGCCCAGAGCTGTAGAACAAACGAACTGAACAATGTCAATGAGAAAGTAATGCATAAATTGGGTGTCCAGGCTCCGCCCAAGATTCTCATTGAAAGATATATGATTGAAATTGCTAAAACTTACAACGTACCATTTGAACCTGATCCATCTGTGATGGCACAAGATGAAATCTTTGCAGCAGAGAATTTACTGATAGACCTTGATGAAAAGAAAGGTGGAGGTGGTGCCGGCGGAGGAGGAGGTGGTGGAATGAGTGTTCCACAGATACAACCATCTGCATCAGCTCCTTATAATTATCCACCAAGGAGTCAGGACCCTGCTTATCCTCCTCCTTCACAAGGATATCCTCCTCCACAGGTAAACATCAGTGTATCTTTTTTATACTTAAACCAATATCAACTGTTTGTTATTAAATGGCCCCGAAAAGCTTTAGTGTCATAATTTATAAAAAAATTAACCAAACTATTCATATTTAACAGGTCCCAGTTTTGCTTTTCTGAAATTGTTTTCTTATAAAATACATACATAAATCAAGCATGTTTGAAGATGTGTTTGACATGAATCTTATTTGGCAAGAAATTATATTTTTGTGCAAAATCATGATGTGTTTAGAGGTATTCTATCTTCCTTTTTGTCTTGTCATGAGAGAAAAAGACATTGCTTTTCTAATCACATAGGAAGTAGTGTCATTTACATGAATACTGACTTTATCTGAATTTTAAACATTAAAATTTTTAAATTCATGGCAATGCCAAATAGTCTCCATGGAATATTAATTAAGGTGGTTGATGCTTATGCAATTAATTGCAAACCAAATATCACTGATTTATCACAAGTTTTTCTAATCATGGCCTTATCACATCAATATAATAGTTTAAAAAACATGTTAGTAATACATGTATATACATTTATTTTCAGGAAATTTTTGGACTTTAAATATGGATAATCTTCAACCCCATCATTTCTAGGTTATTAACCTGGTATTTCATTCAGCAATAATTTTATACCTCGCACAAGAAAATGCTTTAAAAAGCATGACACTGATAAATACAATGTATATATATATACAATTAGTTATTTTCTTCTGCGAGGTTTTGATGTAAGAATTAAGATGTAAAGTACATTTGTAGACTCTGTTATTAAAATTAGACCTCAGACTTCTCCAAATTTAATATTATTTTGTCTCACATGAATCAAGAGTTAGACCTCAGACTTCTCCAAATTTAATATTATTTTGTCTCACATGAATCAAGAGTTAACTATAATTTGGAGCAGTTTGAGTTCTGATTTTAATCAGAATTGAAAAATTTGATTATTTATATATTTTTTAGATCTGTAACATTGTTCTTAATAAGTTTTTTACTCTATATTTTAACAGAATACAGGAGGATCATTTCCACCACCTGTACCCCAGTCTGGTCCGATTGGTCCTGGTGGGTTTGTAGACCCAGCATCAGCACCTACAAATCCCCCTAATTATGATGACTGGTTAGGTGAAGATCCAAAGAAACAGGTTAACAGTGCACCACCTCCAGCAAATTATAGTGCTCCGCCACCTAATGCAGGCTTCAATTTACCAGATTTACCTACTGTTCCGACCAATACACTGCCAGATCCTGGTAACTCTGTAGGAACAACTTCGGCTGGTGGTGAGGACATTGATTTTGACGATTTAACGAGGCGATTTGAGAAGTTAAAGAAAAAGAAATGAAGGAGTATACACTTTGTAGATAAAGATATTGGTCTTATTTAGTAATTCATTGTTCATGAATATAGATGTATATGGCATTGTGATAATTTTATATTTTCTCTCTATATTTCTTATATATCTTTATTTTTAGATTTTCAGTCCAAGATCTATAAACGATACATGCCATTAGACAGAAAAATAAACTAAAAAATTCTTTGTCAGTATTTCCATTTTTCATACAAAATTCATTGTTTCTTTACCGTTTTTATTTCATTATTTCTTAAACCTTTTTGTCTTTAATTTAGAAGGATTATGGTTTTTGGATATGATACTTTTTCACTTAAGACAGGTGCATTAGTAATAAGATCCATTTATTCGATTATTAAATATTCAAACATGTTTTGCTGGTTATTTTAAGAAAACATTTTATTTTGAAATTGAGAACTTTTATGTATAAATAGAATAAGTTATTGACTGACAACATTTTTATAGTGCACCATGTTTGACTGAATTATGTTATTATCATTGTGAACTTTGACATTTGTTTCTTCTGCTTGTTATAAGTTTTTTCTGAGTTCTGATTATACAATCAGTTAGAACAAGTTTTATGAGGTATATATATAAAAGAAAAATATCTGGTGATGTACACATAGTAAACTACCTAAATAATGACAATGTGTTATAATCAGTCAAATGAGCTTATTAATTTTCATTGTAGTGAATATAATATTAAATTGTAATAACAAATAATAAAACGGGTAACAGGAGAGGTTGTCAATGACAAACCAATCAATTAAAGCCCTCCAATCATGACAGACCTTTCATGAAAACAACACAATATAGTACAAAACACAAACATAGAAATTCTATGATAGAAATCAAATGTAAGAATATTTGGATAAGCATCACTGAGACAACAACCTGTAGGATTGATCACATAAAGGGGACGTACATGTAGTATTGCTGACATACAGTGTGTACATGTACTTATGTGGTCTACCTTGGCAACATTTCTCAATTTTGGGTATTGAAGATTGAATAAGAGATGTATGGACATAAAAATCCTAGATATATGTTGTTACAACATAGAAAAAAAAAATCTCACACTCACGTCAAGTTGAAGACAGCCCCTAGCACTACTTTTCATTTAAATTGTTGTTAACAACATGCCATCCTCCCAAGTTAGGGTTTTGTATCCACGCCGTAAACCCCTTACATCACACATTCATATTTTACGGGTAGGAAATGAACGATTTTCATTGGTTACTTTTCTAGGTAGAATTTTATAGGTCACACACCAGGGGGTGATATGTTCCACCCGCTAAATATGAATGTGTGATGTCAGGGATTTGTAGGAACGAAACTGGATACAAAACCCTGACATGGGAGGATCCAACATACTTGATGTTATATAATTCATAAAAAAGATAGTGATTAGTGATGCAAATTCAGAAAAGCTCTGGGTATTTTGCTGTCAAAATTAATGTATAGCTGAAAAAATAGTAATGGGTGATGTGACAATTTCTTTTGTGGATCTAGAAATTCTATAGAATGCCATTGTAAACAGATAATGCAAACAAACAACTAATTGTATTAAATGTTGTCTTTCCTAGTGTACCAAACAATCCAGAGCAACAAACTACTGTGAGTCTAAAGTACTTTATAAACTGATTCATTGATGAAAAATCTGTGACTTTGCTGTAATGTTACTCATTCAAGCCAGGAAAGTCAACATGGTTCAAACTTTTGGAAACAAAACTTGTTGATATTTGTACCCGTTGACTTATTTTTACCTTTAGCTAAGAATATGTACTGAAAAAAATGGAAAGAAAAAACAAAAAACATTAAATTGAAACTAAGATTTTAGATGTACAGTCACTTTAAGATCTGATGATTTTAATGGCAAATGATAATTTTCCATTTGTTCTATATGCTTGAACATATTTATTCAAGGTTAATTTTTATGATTTTGGTATAGAATATTGCAATATATGTTATTTTACATGTTTGTGACAATTAAAGATAATCAGTACATGAAATTAAAGAGTGACATTTAAAATAAAAAAATTTCTGTAATCATAGTTTAAAATAACAGCCCAACCCCACTGCCCAAGATGGCCTTTTTTCATGGCGACAGGTTAAACATTAGTCACCTGCCTGGTGCTCGGGCAGACATGAAAGATTGTTTTGGAGGTTCCTTATTTCTTAATTTAGAATTCATAACTGAAAACTTATATCAGTATTAAGATATTTTTTGTAGTAACAAATCTATCACATAGCAGAACTTCAAGTTTCAACAGCTAGCCCCATGGTCAGATAACTTATTCAGTGAGTTTCAAAACCTGCTGTAATTTTTAAATTAATTGTGTTTTAATCAAATGTCAATAATTTAATGATTACATGTAGCTTTATTCATACAGTTCTATATGTGAATAAATTTCCTGGCAATGAATAAACTAACTGGTAATGGTTTACTGTGAATAACTTTCCTAGCAAATGTATCAACTGGTAATGACTTACTGTGTGTGACTTACTTGGCCTGATGACAAAGGATTGTTTGTTCATCTGTCTATCAGATAAAGCTGTGCAGTTGTCACGGGATGTGAGAGAGTTTTCTGCTAGTAATGGGTTTTTTGTGACTTTTCCTTTTCACTTGGTTAGTTACTGTGCACCATAGTCGGTAACATGTTTGGAGAATGCCATGCTCCTTGCATGCTAAAGACCCCTTCTGTAGTTTTCGTAAAATAGAAGGCTATAACTTTTTTAAGAGGTATTTAGATTTAGGGTGAAGAAACTTGTTTCAAGTCCTCAAGCACCTGCGAAGTTTATTCTAAGGAATAGATAGGGTTATCATGGAATGTTTCTTTACCATACATGTATCCAAGCGGTATTGGGGTATACAATTCTTGAGGGGGTGGAAAGGGTATTGGGAGACAGGGAGAAAGGGGGCGGGAGAAAGGAGAAAGGGGGCGGGAGAAAGGAGAGAGGGGGCGGGAGAAAGGAGAGAGGGGGCGGGAGAAAGGAGAGACAGGGCGGGAGAAAGGAGGGAGAACTATCAAAGGGAGACGAACTTTAATGTTGAAAAAAAAGAGGTAAAAAAAACGAAAAAACTGGATACTAAATGTTCTAATAAATGGACAAATCTTTGAAAAAAAGGCAACATTTATATTTCTCAAACCATTTTTGCCATTTCCGATTATTTCTAGAAATCATCCTTTCAAAACGGAATTATCTCTCCGTTACGTTTTCCCTTTTAGCTCACCTGGCCGAAGGCCATGTGAGCTATTGCCATCACTTTGCGTCCGTCGTCGCCCGTCGTCGTCCGTCGTCGTTAACAATTTTTCGAAACTCTTCTCCTCTACTTGACCAATTGGAACCACACTTGGTATGAATGTTCTTTGGGGTATCCTGCATAGAACTGATGTGGGGATTTTTGATCCGTCGAAAAACATGGCCACTGTTACTAAAAATAGAACATAGGGGTCAGACAACAGTTTTTCGCAAATATCTCAAAAATCACAAATATCTAAAAAATCATTAGGTTGCGGCAAATTCTGCAGGTTGAAAGTGTTCAGCATGATGAGAGCTACCTGTGTGCTGATTTTCGTGAAAATCTGTCAACTGATGTTAGAGTTATTGCCATTTTTTGACATTTTTGGCTTTTTTTATGTTATTATTTCAAAAATCTTCTCCTCTGAAACTACTTGACTAATTAGAACCAAACTTGGTATGAATGTTCCTTGGGGTACCCTGCATAGAACTGATGTGGGGATTTTTGATTCGTCGAAAAACATGGCCGCTGTTACTAAAAATAGAACATAGGGGTTAAACAACATTTTTTCGCAAATATCTAAAAAAATCATTAGGTTACGGCAAATTCTGGAAGGTTGAAAGTGTTCAGCATGATGAGAGCTACCTGTATGCTGATTTTCGTGAAAATCTGTCAACTGATGTTAGAGTTATTGCCCTTTTTGACATTTTTGGCTTTTTATTATGTTATTATTTCAAAAATCTTCTCCTCTGAAACTACTGAATGGATTTGGATAAAACTTAGCATGACTGTTCCTTATGGTATTCTGCACAAAGTGTATGCCTCCATTGTTGATCCGTCGAAAAACATGGCCACCGTTACTAAAAATAGAACATAGGGGTCAAACAACAGTTTTTCGCAAAAAATCTAAAAAATCATTAGGTTACGGCACATTCTGGCAGGTTGAAAGTGTTCAGCATGATGAGAGCTACCTGTGTGCTGATTTTCGTGAAAATCTGTCAACTGATGTTAGAGTTATTGCCCTTTTTTGACATTTTTGGCTTTTTTTATGTTATTATTTCAAAAATCTTCTTCTCTGAAACTACTATTCAAAATCAAATGAAACTTGGTAAGATTGTTCCTTAGGGTATCCTGCAAAAAGTTAATGCTTGGATTTTTGATTGGTCGAAAAACATGTCCGCCCTTACTAAAAATAGAACATAGGGGTCAAAATGGTGTTTTTTGCTATTTTTTCCTAAATTATAGAAAGAAAATGAAGATGAAAGCTACTTTCAAGGTAAACATGGTATCCCGAGTTAAATGGTGATGATGAAAGTTTGTTTCGGACGGCCATTTTTAAAATGGCTGCCATTTTCCCGCCATTTTTTACACTTGCTCGGATTTCAACAATATTTGGTTTTTAAAGTAAACATGGTATCCGTAGTGTATGGTGATGATGAGAATGTTGTATAACAATGATTAAACTTCATAATATGTGAGCTTTTAATTCTTATCACTTGGTGTCCGTCATCATTGTTGTTAACAAATTTTCAAACATCTCCTCTGAAACTATTAGGGGGATTGGATGAAACTCTACAAAATGACAGATGAGTTAAGCATGGTTTATTGGATAAAAACCAACAGCTTAGTCAATATGATCAAAGATCAAGCATAATAGAAAATAAAAAGCCTTAACCCACAATTTTTACATAACTTCTTTCAAACATTTTTAAAACGAAGACAACCAAAAGATTTATACTTTTATTTGAAGATGAATTAAAGCTTGTATTTTGTATTGTGAATCATCAGATTGACCATGACTGTATCTTAATCAAGCGTAGGGAGAACTCATGCCCATTTCTTTCCAGAGGTTCTTGAAAGGCTTTTAAAGGTATTTTCAGCATTTTACATGACCTTTAATACTCAGTTTAATTTACAACAAACATTGATATATTAATTTAGTTTATAGTGCATTGTTTGCCAGTTGAGCGATTCAGGCTCTTGAGAGCCTCTTCTTAAAATGCCCCCATCATTTCCGGTTTGCCATCACATGTGGGTATCTGTTTCCTCTAAGTATTTGGCGATCTTCTACAAATTTAAAAAGAAGGGATGCTGACAATGTCAGAGAGATACACTCCCTCCTCTAAACAATATTACATGTACTTAACGCGTTTTCCAGGTCACCTTAAAATATTTACGTTATCCACTTGACCATACAAAGTAAGGTGTTCTCGAGGACAGGGAAAAATAGAGATGAAACAATAAAAAATATGTCTAATTTCATGATCCTCATACATGACCATACATATCAAAAATGAGTTTCTTGACATTGGGGCATGCACAATGCACCATTGACAACATTCCAACATTGTGTATTAATCTGCGTACGAGTCGGAGGCAGGCCTTGTTCGTAAAATCAGTATATGCTTGAATAAAGACCTATGCCACCTATATATGGTCATATATTAATTCAAATTTGTATTAAAATCGATTGATCTGAAAAAAGACGGTTGTTAAGGTGGGAGATGGAAGCAGAGGGGCGGGAGAAAGGAGAGAGGGGGGCGGGAGAAAGGAGAGAGGGGCGGGAGAAAGGAGACGAGGGGCGGGAGAAAGGAGAAAGGTACCCCCCTTTCCACCCCCTCATTCTTCAGCAGATTTGGATGATCTCTTTAGTTGGAACTAAATTTGTATTTAAAAAATTCAAGAAGATAGTGAATTACATCTATAAATTTCCATTATCGCTGCAGAAATAAAATTCTCTGCTGTACTATCCTGTCATACCAAAAAAATAACTCCAATAGCAAGAGAACTCAAACAACACTAATGTTGCTACACTGCAATGATGTCAAAAATCATGATGCCAAGATTCTATGATATATCCTTTTTTGTAAAAGGGCAGGTGAAAATGGCAATTATCTTGTCAAATATAAAATGTAATTATAAGCTTTAAAATAAACAGTCGAACTACTGACGTTTGTTTATTGTTTAATAAAACCTTGTTGAAAAATATTAGTAGTTTTATAGGGTTGTAAAATCCTTTTTTTAGTATGAAGCGCTATTGCGCGTCACATGCTTCATACAAAATATGCTTCTGTCAGGCTTACACTCTGATAAAACTACAAAAAGGAAGCATTCAGTTCTAAAGTAAAAGTAAGTGTCTTATAAACACCAAAACAAATCAGTAGAAATGGTGATTGTGGACAGAAATACGGTAGACAAATAATGAGATACAGAGTTTGACGATTAATAATAAGGAAAATTTTGCCAATTTTGTTGTAGTCTGCTAGATTAAAGCGTACAATTGTTTTTAAGTTACTATGCAATGGCATGTACTTTCATCTTAAAATCTTACATTTTCTATTTCCCGTCGCCTATCTCGCACTGCAGAATTAATTATGTAGATTGGAACAGGAAACCTCTGGACTATTCTGGCGTCTTATTGTAATCAATTCTTTGATACTAATTTTGATTAACGAGGTGCATGTGCATATTTCGTCGATTTACGACTGGCCTGAAATGTAAACCAGAAGAATGAATCAAAATATTGAAGATCGAATTTAATAAATTTTAAATGACCATAATGTAAAGCCAAAACCATCTAGGAACAAAGCTACATGTATGCACGAGGGAGATACTCCTTAGTTTTCACAAAAGGAGTAGGGCCATTTCCCATTGACATTACTTATTATTTAGCAAATATTAAGAGACCACATACCAGACCATGCTCAAGCGAAAGGCATCAGGCGATTTTTTAAATATGGATATAAATGCTGGGGGATATATTGCCCCACTTCTTAAACATTTTTGTTACATTTAATTTAAAGTATTAATTTCGGGTTAGTACCAAAATACTAGCAACTGAGCTGGTAATACCCTCCGGGAATTGGAATCCACCAGTAGCGAGTCCTTCGACACCAATTTTGGTGCACATGAATTTCGTCGATTTACGACACAATAATCGACAATGAAGGGTTACCCGTAGTCATCACCGACGTCACATGATGCTTAGATTGACGAGATTATCATGAAAAAAACATTGAAAAGCTGTAGTTTTCTTCACATAAAATTTCCCGTTAAAATAAACATGCAGATTATCGTTTTTTTTATGCAGGTAGATATTCTGGGAAAAAACGTGATTTATCGAAATTCGAAAACGAAAGCAAAACTTATTTATTGTATTGGTAAAAGTAATGGAAGAATTAAGAAGGCGTCTCTGTCAACAGTGTATAAAAGTGACAGGATTTCATAAAGATATTGACATTTACATATTACGAAATTTTTTTCCAAATCTGCATCATGGAAAAATTACTCCTGGATCAGCAAGTTTTGAACCAGCAAAGAAAGAATGGATTGTAATGTTTGATTCTGGAAATGGTATGTCTAACTTTGTTTACGATTTCAGTTTTATTTTAAGGTGACAAAATATTTAGTAGGGAATGGTCAGCTTAAAAGATTGTTGAATTTTATTTTTTGTACAAATTAAATGAAATTCACAATATTAAAAAACAACAAGGTTAACGTAGTTTCACTTTCGTTTTAAACTGACTGCTTACTAGTACAATATGAGGGATATCAAGTTAGTTACTTATTCCCGTTTCCCATTTCCTTATTCAATAAGGAATAAGTAACTGGTTACCAGTTCCTTATCCAAAAACGGTGTGCCGGGAAAAAAGTTTGTCAACAGACATGCCTGATATATCATTTTTATTTCTCGTCCATCGTGTTCGATCATTATGATATATTATATTCCCATGTACGACCTTCATCTTGGTTGGATTTAATTTTAAACTGATCAGAATTAAATATATATATTTCAGGACTTGCATTTACAGTCTTGAAATATTATATTAAAAAGAATCCCCCTTTTTGGATAAAATTAACAAGGGGAAGCAACTCTATATTGGCGGGAAAACAAAACGAATACAGTTTATCACTTTTGTTGATTATATAGGTTATCATGTTTATACAACAATTATAAATAGAGGGTTTAATGACATTTACTCAGTAGCGGCCTATAGATAGATAGATAGATTTATTCACCAAATCAAAGGCCCACAGGGGGCATGTTTTACAATAGACAAGTAAATAAACAAATTGATTATTACATGAAATTACAAGTAACTATAAAGTATAACATAAAAATATTCATTGTATCACATGGGTAAATATAAGATAATGTTCATTCAACTGCAAAAGGCACCAACCATGTCAACGGGGGACGATGCACAAAAACCAATGAGAACGTAAAATTTCACCTTGTGCCAAATGCAGAAAAATAAGCACTATAAATCAAGCGTCCCAAAGTGTACTCAAATATCTGGAACATGGATGATAATAATGAGTATCAAATTTATCATAGACATAATACACTGTCATTATGTGTATACTTACAACATGGATAATAATGTGAAGTTAATTAACTTATTTTGAGCCCGGGCTTTGAGCATAGTTTGACGGGAATTTGACACTTTGAAAGCCTATGTTTACAATAGGGTAGTTTTTTGGTTGATAAATAAAAAAACCTACTAAAACAAAGCATATAGTTCAAATGTAGCCTTTTGTCACTCATTATATTCATAGTTAAGGTTTGTACGGGGTTATTTTAATGCAACTTTCTTTTGCAATGTTTATTTTACATATTTTTGTATATGAAGGGACCGTGATCAGTATAACAATTGATAAGTGTTACATGCAGCATGTAGATACATTTTTTTTATTTTTCATTCTGACATCGTTAACAACAGTCAACCATGGATTTTTCTACCATTCAGCTGGGTCCGGTAAAAGGACCCATTCCCAATAGAAATTATTTTAAAATCATGCAGAATTCCCAAAAATGTTAACTTACACCTCTAATTTTTGTTCCAAATTTACCAAAATTTTTCCCAAAATAGGCCAAAAACAACCCTTCCCAATAACCCTGGATAAACCCCTGTCAACATTTCGATTTCCCATTTGCCTGTGTTAATAACCCTTGATCTGTATGGCATTCATAGTGGGGTAAATTAAATATGTGTATCAACAGAATCAGATTGACTTTATTATGGTATTGAGGCAGGATGTAGTAGTTCTTTTATTTTGTTTTAAGAACAGAAAAATCACCAATAAAATTTTTTTCTCCCAAATAGAACCAAAATTTACTTGGATGGCATCTTTTGAAATAAATAAAACCTACAAAACAAAAGCAAAATTAATGTAAATGTAGCCTTTTCAATGGCTTTTGTCACTCATTACATTCATATTTGAAGGTGGTATGTTTGACCTTGCAAGCATCACTAAAAATAGAAAAATTAGCAAAATTAAAGGTCTATTTGTTCCAAGAACAAATAGGAAGGTCTTTCCCAGTATCTCTTTTGATTCTCTATTACAATAACTATGGTTGCTAAGAATTTTTTCATCTTGGAAAATGTTGCTATAGTTCTTAAAATGACCTTGAGATATGGCCTTGACCTTAGTAACAAATTGTAGGTCTTTTGATTCTCTATTGAAATAACTGTGGTTGCTAAGGACTTTTTCATAATATAAGCCGGGTTGCTATGGTATTTTGAAATGACCTTGATATATGTGATTAACTCTGTTAACAAATTGAAGCTATTTTTATTCTCTTTAGAAAAAACTATGGTTGCTAAGGACTTTTACGTCATATAACATGAGTTGCTATGGTATCTTGAAGTGACCTTGAGATATGTCCCTGACCTTGGTGACATACTGTTGATATTTTTAATCCCTATTGAAATAACTATGGTTGCTAAGGACTTTAAGTAGGTTGCTATGGTCTTTTGAAATGACCTTGACCTATGACATTGACCTTGATACCGCATTATAGCTATTTTTATCCTCTATTGAAATAACTATGGTTGCTAGGGACTTTTTCATTAAATAAGAAGGGTTGCTATGTGGTCATATATGACCTTGACCTTTGACTTTTATCCCAAATTGTGTATTTTGTATTAATAATCTGTTTTGCTATTGAAAGTATCATTCTATCTAGCATACATTTTGAGATAAATGCAAAAAACCTTTAAAAGGTCCATTTTTGACAGTTTTTAGGCCATAGTCCCATAAAGGTTGGTCCAATGTATTTAGACCTTATGTAACAAATGTAGTACTCATCAAGACACACATTTTCTCTGTTTATTGTCTGCTTCTATCTGTTACGGTTTTCGAGTTAGAGTGATAACAAAGTACAAGGTCAAAGGTCAAGGTCATTAATGACCTTTGACCTTGACTTGGTTCAATGCGGTATTTGGTCCTATGACCAACGGTGAAGGTCCCACCCTTGTACGACTTTCGGTTTTAGAGAAAAAAAATTTGGCGGAAAGTGTTTTTACGTAAGGGGAAATAACCCATATATCGACACCTTGGATCGCTTCGACGTAAATGTAACAAATCATCCAGAGGATAAGCCAAACAATTTCCACCATTCAGATTTCTTGTAAGTCTTACGGTTTTTGAGTTTAACCCATAACAAGGTTTTTTGTAACAGGGGAGATAACTCTGTAATGAAAAAAGTTATCGGTCGTGGCCCTCATTTCAAAATAACTTATCACTAACCGGTTTATTGTATAAAGTATCAAAATGATATGTTGCGAACTGTACGCGAGAGATCATTTTGACCAGTGGCGGAAAAAAAAAAAGAATAATAATAATAATAACTAGGTATGATTGTGATCGCAAGCGAGTCACAAGATGTCTCCAAAACCCCCATTGCCACTATCTAGAGCTTATCAGTAACCCCCTAAATTCCCTTTTGCTCTATTCACCTACAAAATTTCAGAATCCTACCCACCTAGGTTACAGAGATATCGCAATGTCCTATATAATGACCTTTTCCTGTTTCCATGGAAACAGCGGCCATTTTGATTTTTTTTAAGCCCTTTGCAATCGCCATCATTTAAAACCCCTAAATATCAATTTTCATTGAAATCGAAGCACTTCGAAAGAATTTCGAATTTTGGGCCCGAAAAATCACATTTTCGTAAATAACGCGAAAACCGTAAATATCGCTTCAAATTTTTTTTTCGTATAATTAAAGAGCACCTTTTGCTCTATTCACCTACAAAATTTCAGAATCCTACCCACCTAGGTTACTGACATAAAGCAATGTCTCCTATATAATGACCTTTTTCTGTTTCCACGGAAACGGCGGCCATTTTGAAAATTTTAAAAGTCGTTTGCAAAACTTCAGGTCACCCTTAACATATTCCCAAAGTTTCATATTGATTGGACATTGCATCTTTGAGAAACGTCGCGGACAACATTGAACGGAAAGAAAAAGGAAAGAAGAAGAAGAAGAAGAAGAAGAACTAGAATTGCAATTGCGAGCAATAGCAGATGTCGCCCCTGGCAGCCATCTTGAAAATGGCGGCCATTTTGAAAAAAAAAGTACTGATTGCACACCTTCACATAGTGATCTTACTTTCTGCCAAGTTTCATTCAATTCTATCGATGTTAAGTTTTTCGCCATTTTAACATCATTTTTCAAAATGGCCGCCAAACGTCTCCAACCGATCGCCATTTTTTTTCATGAGTTTGTTCTTCTAATTGTACTTTACAAACATACGAAGTTTAATGAAATTCTATGGTACAGTTTTTGAGATATAAACGTTTTAAATTTTCGGAGGGTACCGATCTTTGAATGGCGGCCATCTTGAAAATGGCGGCCATTTGGGAAAAAAAAGTATTGATTGCACACCTTCACATAGTGATCTTACTTTCTGCCAAGTTTCATTCAATTCTATCCAGGCATCTCCGAGAACTAAGCCGGACAAAAATCATTGGAAAGAAAGAAAGAAAGAAAGAAAGAAAGAATAATAATAACAAAGAAACGGAAGAATAACAATATGTCGTCCCGTGACTACGTTCGGGGCGACATAATAATAACTAGGTATGATTGTGATCGCAAGCGAGTCACAAGATGTCTCCCAAACCCCCATTGCCACTATCTAGAGCTTATCAGTAACCCCCTAAATTCCCTTTTGCTCTATTCACCTACAAAATTTCAGAATCCTACCCACCTAGGTTACAGAGATATCGCAATGTCCTATATAATGACCTTTTCCTGTTTCCATGGAAATAGCGGCCATTTTGATTTTTTTTAAGCCCTTTGCAATCGCCATCATTTAAAACCCCTAAATATCAATTTTCATTGAAATCGAAGCACTTCGAAAGAATTTCGAATTTTGGGCCCGAAAAATCACATTTTCGTAAATAACGCGAAAACCGTAAATATCGCTTCAAATTTTTTTTTCGTATAATTAAAGAGCACCTTTTGCTCTATTCACCTACAAAATTTCAGAATCCTACCCACCTAGGTTACTGACATAAAGCAATGTCTCCTATATAATGACCTTTTTCTGTTTCCACGGAAACGGCGGCCATTTTGAAAATTTTAAAAGTCGTTTGCAAAACTTCAGGTCACCCTTAACATATTCCCAAAGTTTCATATTGATTGGACATTGCATCTTTGAGAAACGTCGCGGACAACATTGAACGGAAAGAAAAAGGAAAGAAGAAGAAGAAGAAGAAGAAGAATAATAATAAGAAACCGGACAAAAACAATATGTCTCCCAAAACTTTGTTTGGGAGACATAATAAGAAACCGGACAAAAACAATATGTCTCCCAAAACTTTGTTTGGGAGACATAATAATAATAAACAGAAGAAATACAGTAAGGTCTTTCCGTCGGAAACGGGAAAGACCTTAATAATTATTTAAAACTTTCTCCCGAAACTAGTTAGCTAATTTTGACCTAATTTTGATGGAATAGTATTGTTCTGAATCATGTCTTCCTCCAGAATTAAATAAAGTAATTAAGTAAAAAAATCACTTTTGTGTTTGTTTAAAGAATGCACGTCTTTCCCAAGTGGAGCGCAGCAGAAGGAGAGGAAAGGATGCTTAATTTTGAAAACCAGTTGAAGATTTTTTAGTTCTTCAGTTTTGAACGAGTATAACATGTATATAAAGGAGCTATTTCTTCTGTAAATGCCTGTACTTGATTTAAGGTTTCCTGTACCTAGGTAAATTCAATCTGCACAGTCTACAGAGTTAAATAACATTATGCCAGATTGGTCAAAATGTATCACAAAAGAATTCTGATTGGACGTCACAACATTGGGAAATCGATGCTTGTGCATTGATCTTCCATGGGGAAATTGGCATTCACAGAAGAATTAGATCTTTAAGATAGTGTATGGAATTATGAAAAGATAAAGGGGTTTGTAGCTTTGTAATTACAGAACCATCAGTTTTGAATGATGGTTATTCACATGTTAAAAGATCAATTGAAGCTTGATGGAGTTATGTACTGCCTGGGTTTCAGATTTCTCAAAAACTTTGAAATGATGTCATAAAGGCAAGCGTAACTGATACAATCGTATTGCCTTTTGAAAAATTATGTCTGGGGTTCCAGATCTTGGACCTGACATAAAAATTAGCAAAAACTTTGGCCTGTGAATTATAAACTACATGCAACCACATTGGTTATGGTAGATTGAGACCAGACTTTAAATGAATGGTGTTTAGATGGTCCTCTATCAAAGTTGTGTCCAAAGATCAGATCTTGTACATTATAGCTGGCATTACTAAAATGGAAGAAAATAGAAAGAAATTATTTAAGATGAACCCAGATACCTTAATTCTTGCATATTATGTGCTTTCTGGATTAAAGATTCATCCATATAATTGTCAACATTTTTCACGAGTTTGCTAAATGCACGCATAGGGTATCAAATTCGAGATTTTTAGCATATGCTTCAAAATATTGGTATAAATGTTACTTCTGCCAACAATACATGTTGGTGATATTTATAGGATTCATGCTGACAAAGTTCTGAACAGTACATATGGTGAAAAAAGCCAACAAACAGCTCAGATCATGTATGACCCATGCTTATAGTACTTGGAACTGCAGGTTCTTGTTCCGAGTAAGGCATGGTACCATGTTACAAAATGTTGATGTACACTTTTTGAAGGGTATTTGGGTTTCCAAAAAGAGTGCTCTTTGTAAAGTTGTGAAAAATGTTGACAATTATGGATGACCCCTTTTAAACCTTCATCAGGTATGCTAATTGACCAAACTTTTGGAAAAACAAAATACATATATAAACAAAACAATTTGATGTCACAGAAGGGAAAAAATTATAAGACGATTTAAACTCGCATTGGGAATGATAGAAAATGTTTTAATTTTGATTTAGGCAGGAGGTACCTAATTTAGCTATAATTCAAATGATTTGTAAAATTTGGCATGCGACTCCATATGAATACATTATAAAAAAAAAATGAACAACTTTATTGTATATCACTTTAGTCTTCCCACAATATGCCTTATCATGCTTATCAAGTTTTGGAAAATAGAATGTGTATAATAATAAATATTTATGGAATCCACATTGATAGCAGTGCAAATAATCAAATATTTAGACTTCAAATTATGATTTATGAAAATCCTGTACCTAGAATTAAAAAAAAAATTATATATTATTTCCATTGAAGTTCTAATTTTATTGTTATAAATTGTATAAGGGGTCACCAGATTCGTTTCTTATAGGATATAATGAATTGATTGCCATATATGGAGACAGAAAACAGGCCTCAAAAAGCCAAAATAAGTGTAAAGTTGTCATGATGTTGTGATGTAAAATGTAGTTTTAGTGTTTTTTACAGACAGGATGTAATTTGGATATAGCTGAATGATTTCCACAGCAAGAAACGAAGATGGTGACCCAATATTTATTTAGTATAAATAAAACAGAAAAGTTGATAGCAATATCGTATCATTTTTATACGCCCATCTTTAAAGACGGGATGTATTTTGGTATACCATTGTCCGTCCATCGTACCGTCCGTCTGTCAGACCGTCGTCCACACTTCAGACAATAACTCAAAAACACTGTCACCAATTGTCATGAAACTTGAGTGAATTGTTTGTATCTATTGCCGTTAGTTCCCTTTCGATTTTTATAAATTTCTGGTTTTAGGTTTTGGAGTAACGGGACTTTATTCATAAAAAATGGGGGGATTTTTCAGTTTTCTGACTACAACTTAAAAATGGTTTGAAGCAATTTTCATGAAACTTTGGTGAATTGTTTATATCTATTGACATAAGTTCCCTTTCAATTTTTAAAAATTTCTGATTTTACGTTTTGGAGTTATGGGACTTTATTCTTTAAAAAGGGGAATTTTTCAGTTTTTGTACAATAACTCAAAAGTGCTTTGAGCAATTTTCATGAAACTTGTGACTTGTTTAAATTTTATTTGTTCAAATTTCGGAGTTATTGAACTTTGTTCATTTAAAAAGAGGGAAAGTTTCACATGTCAGGCAGTATCTTAAGAACGCATTGTCTAATTTACTTCAAACTTTACACTGTTGTTTTTTGTGATAGTCTAAAGGTCTTTATACTTTTTGGTGAAATTACAATTTTCTGTTCCATAGTGGGATGTGACTTATTCATCAAAAATAAGGACAAAATCAAAGTGTCTATATGTTAATTGGTGAAATTTAGTTTTCTGGACGATGGGCGTATCATGCGATCATGGCGCAGCTGTTTATTATAGATGACTTTAGGGATTTGTTTTTGAGAAATGACAATTTAAAGTGAAGTAATTAATTTTTTTCAGCAGTTTTTACATGAAATCTGCAGTAAAAGAACTTTAATTTAAGGATTTTAAATCAACGTTATTGAAGAAATATAAAAGCTAAATATAACTGTTTTCGATATTTAGAAACGCAATTTCAAATATTCTATATTAGGTGCATTTAAAATTTCATAAAAAATCTTAATTTAGCAGATTTAGGTATCTCCTACCATAAAAAAGTAAATATAATAATTGTTTTAATAATTTGCATATACTGACTATTTTTGTGTGTTTTTTTGCAGAAGCCAATAAATACATTCAAGATGGAGTTAAATTGACTCCTGAAGGTGACCTTGTTGTAACTCCTTGTCAACAACCTTCTGATATTCCAGATGAATGGGTTCAGGTATTATATCTAATAATTTCTATTATATCTAATAATTTCTATAATATACAATGTACATCATTTCCCTGGAAAAAATTATTTTCTCACAGAAATTGAAAACTTTTAGTTCAAGATACTATGTTGGTTGGGATATCATTTAATTTTTCTCTACAGATGCTATTGTAGTAATTTTATAGATATTACCAGTACTTCCTTTAATATGTGTCTCTGCTAATTTAAAAAAAAAGAAAACATTTCAAGAACTGGTTTTTACCATTGATCAATAGGAAATAGACTACCACCCTCCTGTTGAAGTCCTGATCATTAATTGGTCTAATCAAATAAATATGAGCAATAATAGCCAGTCTCAGTTGATGATTTGCATCTATACACAGATGACATGAAAATAAAAGAAAAAATCAGAATTTAAAAATATAATTCTCACAATGGTTGCTGTTACAACATTTGTATCAAAGAAGTAACATGGTTATACTTTTATTTTATATTATAGACTGAATTATTTATCATATTTTCATTTATTTCAACAGTTTGTGTTGCACCAGCAGCCAGGTGTTCCAGTTCTACAAACATATGGAGGTACAAGATACCCATATAGTCCAAATGTCATTGAGCAAACTGGATTATATCCACACTATCCCAATCAACAGCCAGGCTATCCTCATTATGGATATGGAAATACATATTGGCAACAACGTCAATACATTCCTCCACAAAGAGGTCAATATAACCATGGACAGTCCGGTCACTTTCAGAACACAGAAAACCTAACAGCAGATGGCTACGTAAGATCTTCAGGCCAATTGGAACAAGGACAAACCTTTGTACCAAATGTCCATCACGGTGGAGATAGGGCCGGAAAATTATATGAAAATAACATGGGAAGTGGTGAAGGAAGTTTCCAAGGGAGTTCACCAAGTCATTTCCAAACAACACAACAGTGTGTTGATGATAACAGAATATATGGACTAAACATGGCACAGGGCCAAATTCAGTCAGGAGAGCATTGGCCAGTGAGGCAGCTTTATGCCACAGGACAGTACAGTGATATTCATAGTGGACATTGGGATCCAGAGTCTCCAGGATACAATATGGGACAGGAAAGCAGATCAATATATGATAACACAGAACCACATGGACACCAACAAGTAAGAACAGGAGAGCAAAATATTGGACCAAGTGGATATCAGTATGATAGGTATCAACAGAGAGATGGATATTCTGAATATGGTCAACAAGGATATCAGCAGTCTTCACTTGTACAGGATTTACAATCTGGCATGGAAAATATTAAACGACAAAATAATAATGAATACGAACAGTTTGATGATCCAGAGAACCAGACTTGTAACCAAGATGATGTGGATACTTATTACAAACTGGAACAAAATGAAAAGGATACCAACTCAGCCGATCATTTTGAAGATCCAGAAGGTACAATGATCAACAAATTCAATTAATTTTGGGTACAAAATGTCTCAGGAATAGAAAATTGGTAAAATTTAAGATAAGGTATAAAAACTAAGCGTTTCTAGCAACCCAACATTTTTGTTGCATTTTAGCAGGAAATAGGTGTTGTTTTTTTTTGTTTGTTTTTTTTTTGTAATTAAGCCACGTAAAATAAATTCTCTGGTTCTCAGACAATTAATTTTACAAAAATGGCAAGGAACGTAGGGAATTTATTTTTTTAGTTTATTTTCTTTTCAAAAGATGCAAAGGATTTTTGTCTTTCCTTGAGACATAGGTATTACTATCCGGCGGCGACAGCGTAAACTATTTGCATAAAGCTTTATATTTCAGAAGGTAGAAGACCTGGATGCTTCATATCTTTTATGCAGATACCTTATGTTATGAACTTTCCGTCTGTCATATGTTCATTGTCCTTGACCTCATTTTCATGGTTCAGCGACTGCTTGAAAAAAATGTAATTTTTTTGTCATGTGAATTTCTCACTTATTATGAGTAATAGGATAACTATATTTGGTATATAGGTTCCTTGCAACGTTTAAATGTCCGTCATACAGGGTTCATCTGACCTCGACCTCATTTCATGGATCAGTGATCAAGGTTAAAGTTGTGTGATTAGGTCCGTTTCTCAGATACTATAAGCATAGGTCAACTATATGTTGTGTATTGAATGATTGTAAGAGGTACGTGTCAGTCTGGTAGGTTTCATCTGACCTTGACCTCATTTTCATGGTTCATTGGTCAATGTTTTTGTGTTTTGGCCTGTTTTTCAAATACCATAAGCAATAGGTCAACTATATTTGGTGTATGGAATGATTGTAAGGTGTACATATCAATCTGGCTGGTATCATTTGTCCTCGACCTCATTTTTGTGGTTCATTGGTCAATGTTAAGTTTCTATTGTTTGGTCCTCTTCTCAGATACTATACGTTATAGGTCAGCTATATGTGGTGTATGGAATGATTGTAAGGTTTGCATGTCTGTCTGGCAGGTTTCATCTGACCTTGACCTTATTTTCATGGTTCATTGGTCAATGTTAAGTTTCTGTTGTTTGGTCTTCTTCTCAGATGCTATAAGTAATAGGTCAACTATATTTGCTGTATGGAATGTATTTTATTATTTAACTGCTGATTACTTATATTGATATAGTCTCATTATTTTATAAAAAATCTTTAAATAACATTAGTAATGATAATAAATAATGAAAAATTTTAAGGGATCATTACTAAACAGTGATTAACAAAAACATTGGAAAGTGTGAAAATGTTAAAATAAGGTCACTGATGCATGAATGTTTAACATAGAGTTCACTCCAATCCCTTCATAAAGATTAATTGACTTCATGTTCATTCATAATTAAAATGTTAATTTAATGTAAAGCTTATATAAACTTTTTTTTTTGCTTTCAACATAAATTCAATTATGAACACTAAAAGTCAAGCGATACATTTCAGTGTGTCCACTCTTATTAGTTTAGGTGTTTATTTTGGCAACATACAAATGTAGTTTGAAGCCATTCACTTCTATGACATTTTAATTATACAAAGGGGTTATCTGCTTTCAATGCCTTGAATTTCCTCCATTCCCCAGCAAATGTTCTGCATCAGATCTATTTCACTGTAATTGTAGACTGAACAGTCATGCAGTATCATCCATGGAATAACTTATTTGGAGCGAACTTTTTAAGTCAAACTCACTGCTCTGATCGTAAATCTACTGTTCATTTACATTCAGTTTGACTTGATCAATGTCACACAATGTTTGAAAATTGAGTCTGGGTCGGCAGATGTTTAAAAAATATTTTTGGCGCCAAATTTCTAATTTTATTTTTACAGAAAAAATACTGGAAAGGTGGCGATTTTTTTCAAGAAATCAAACTTGTTCCATTGCCAACTTTTTAAGTTAGATAGCTTTATATACAGTATTCTCTTACAAAATTAAAAGCATACCCAGAAACGTAGAAAGAATCCAACTGACATGCTTTAAATAAGATTTAAACCATTTGTACCCTTTTTAGCTTACCTAACCTGAAAGGTCAAGTGAGCTTTTCTCATCACTTGGCGTCCGTCGTCCGTCGCCGTTGTCGTCGTCTGTTAACTTTTACAAAAATCTTCTCCTCTGAAACTACTGGGCCAAATGGAACCAAACTTGGCCACAAGCATCATTAAGGTATCTAGTTTAAAAAATATGTCTGATGATCCCCACATGCCGACCAACATGGCCGACATGGCTAAAAATAGAACATAGGGGTAAACTGCAGTTTTTATCTTATATCTCAAAAACTAAAGCAATTGGAGCAAAACTGACAGGGTAAAAATGTTCATCAGGTGAAGATCTACCTGCCATGAAATTTTCAGACGAATTGGTCAACCCCTTTGTTGGGTTATTGTCCCTGAATTTTGCAGGAAATTTTGCAGTTTTAGGTTATTATTAGCTCACCTGACCCAAAGGGTCAAGTGAGCTTTTCTCATCACTTGGCGTCCGTCGTCCGTCGTCGTCCTTTAACTTTTACAAAAATCTTCGCCTCTGAAACTACTGAGCCAAATTGAACCAAACTTGGCCACATGCATCATTAGGGTATCTAGTTTAAAAATTGTGTCCGATGAGCCCGCCTGCCAACCAACATGGCCGACATGGCTAAAAATAGAACATAGGGGTAAACTGCAGTTTTTGTCTTATATCTCAAAAACTAAAGCAATTAGAGCAAAATTGACATGGGGTAAAAATGTTCATCAGGTCAAGATCTACCTGCCATGAAATTTTCAGACGAATCGGTCAACCCTTTGTTGGGTTATTGCCCCTGAATTGTTAATTTTAAGGAAATTTTGCAGTTTTAGGTTATTTTCTTGAATATTATTATAGATAAAGATAAATTGTAAACATCAAAAATGTTCAACAAAGTAAGATCTACGAATAACTCAACATGACCAAAATCATTGATTGACCCCTTATAGGAGTTTTTGCCCTTTAAAGACGGCATCCAGCGTAAAATTTCCTTTAAAGATCTTTTCCTCTCAAACCACTGGGCCAATTGAGACCAAACTTTGGTGGAATGGTCCTTGGGTGGCCCCCTTCCAAAGTTATGTCTGGCATCCCCGACTTCCAACCGACATGGCTGCTGTTACTAAAAATAGAAAAAAAGGGGGGTGTATTTAAAAATCTTCTTATATGAAACTACAAGCCCAGTTGGAACCAAAGTTGGCAGTAATGGTTCTTTGGAGGTTCTCTTTCAGAAATATGTCCAATGACCTGGACTGTTAACCAAGATGGCCGCCACAGCCGAACTTAGTTTAACATAGGGCCCTATGGGAAAATTCGTCGAAAAATCTTCTTGTCTTAAACCACTTGACCAATTGGAACCAGACTTGGCAGCTATGGTCCTTAGATGGTCCTCTTATAGAGGTGTGTCCGATGACCTGGACTGTCAACCAAGATGGCCGCCACAACTGAACTTAGTTTAACATAGGGCCCTATAGGAAAATTCATTGAAAAATCTTCTTGTCTGAAACCACTTGACATATTGGAGCATGACTTGGCAGCATTGGTCCTTAGGAGGTCCTTTTTCAGAAATGTGTCTGATTTCGTGGACTGTGAACCAAGATGGCCGCCACAGCAGAACTTAGTTTAACATTGGACCCTATGGGTAATTCACTCAAAAATCTTCTCGTCTGAAACCACTGAGTTAATTAGAATTAGACTTGGTAGCAATGGTCCTTAGCTGGTCCTCTTTCAGAATTTTGTGCGATGACCCAGACTGTCAAACAGAAGGCCGCCACACCCGAACTTAGTTTAACATAGGGCCCATGGAAAAATTCATTGAAAAATCTTCTTGTCTGAAACCACTTAACATATTGGAGCCAGACTCGGCAGCATTGGTCCTTAGGAGGTCCTCTTTCAGAAATGTGTCCAATCACCTGGATTGTCAACCAAGATGGCTGCCACACCGAACTTTGTTAAATATTGGACTCTATAGGAAAATTCATTTAAAAATCTTCTTGTGTGAAACCGCTTTAGCAAGTTGGACAAGACTTAGCAGAAATGGTCCTTAGATGGTTCTCTTTTAGAAATGTATCCGTTGACCTTGACTGTAAACCAAGATGACTGCCACAGCTGAAATTAGTTTAACATAGAATCCTATAGAAAAACCAGCCAAATTGACTGCAACACCTAAATTTTTAGGTCTGCTGAAGGTGAAAAGTTAAATCCAGGTGAGCGATACAGGCTCTTGAGAGCCTCTAGTCTTGAATATTATTATAGATAAAGACAAATTGTAAACAGCAAAAATGTTAAATAAAGTAAGATCTACAAATAAGTCACCATGACCAAATCATTGATTGACCCCTTATAGGAGTTTTTGCCTTTTAAAGACGGCATCCAGCGTAAACTTTCCTTTAAAGATCTTTTCCTCTCAAACCACTGGGCCAATTGAGACCAAACTTTGATGGAATGGTCCTTGGGTGGCCCCCTTCCAAAATTATGTCCGGCATCCCCGACTTCCATTTTACCGACATGGCTGCTGTTACTAAAAATAGAAAAAAAGGGAGGATTGAATTTAAAAAATCTTCTTATATGAAACTTCAAGGCCAGTTGGAACCAAAGTTGGCAGTAATGGTTCTTAGGAGGTTCTCTTTCATATGTCCAATGACCCAGACTTAACCAAGATGGCCGCCACAGCCAAATTTAGTTTAACGTAGGGCCCTATAAGTAAATTCATTGAAACATCTTCTCATCTTAAACCACTTGACCAATTGGAACCAGACTTGGCAGCAATGATCCTTAGATGCTCCTTCAGAGGTGTGTCCGATGACCTGTCAACCAAGATGGCCGCTCCAACCGAACTTAATTTAACATAGGGCCCTTTAGGAAAATTCATTGAAAAATCTTCTTGTCTGAAAACACTTGACATATTGGAGCCAGACTAGGCAGCATTGGTCCTTAGGATGTCTTCTTTCAGAAATGTGTCTGATTTCGTGGACTGTGAACCAAGATGGCCGGCACAGCAGAACTTAATTTAACATAGGACCCTATGGGAAATTCACTCAAAAATCTTCTCATCTGAAACCACTAAGTTAATTAGAATTAGACTTGGTAGCAATTGTCCTTAGATGGTCCTCTTTCAGAACTTTATGCGATGACCCGGACTGTCAACCAAGATGGCCGCCACACCCGAACTTTGTTTAACATAGGGCCCTATGGAAAATTCATTGAAAAATCTTCTTGTCTGAAACCACTCGACATATTGGAGCCAGACTTGGCAGCATTGGTCCTTAGGAGGTCGTCTTTCAGAATATTGGGCCCTATAGGAAAATTCATTTAAAAATCTTCTTGTCTGAAACCTCTTAGCCAGTTGGAACAAGCAGAAATGGTCCTTATATGGTTCTCTTTTAGAAATATATCCGTTGACCTGGACTGTCAACCAAGATGACTGCCACAGCTGAAATTAGTTTAACATAGAATCCTATAGAAAAACCAGCCAAATTGACTGCAACACTTAAATTTTTAGGTCTGCTCAAGGTGAAAAGTTAAATCCAGGTGAGAGCCTCTACCGGTAGTTCTATACCAATATCAAAATAACAAACTTTTAGTGAACATGACCTAATTATTTACAGCCATTGCATGTATATTCACAAAATTTAAATCCTAAACCCATGAATTTTAATGAAGGAGTTTAGTGGGGGGGATAATTAAACCCATTTTGCCCCCTTGTTAGGACCCCTGGACCATAGTTCAAATTATGAAATCTTAACACTCATTTATCTGAAATAAAATTAAAACTCCAAATACCAAAATATATAAAATGAGTTAAAGGGAGATGCCTTGAAAAAGAATTATAATCATTTTAGTCTCCTCTTTGACCTCTGGACAATCATATACAAAAAGATTTATTTTTTCTACAACTTAAAAAGTGTGACAAGCAGAAGGACTTGGTATCAGAGGTATGGGCTATTCAAAGAAGAGGTATGAAAATAATGTCACCTGGGTACACGTATGTGTGAGCCAAAATTTGTTCCTGTTATAAAAGTTCCAGTGGACTAAATATCACATTAAATATATTCCAGTAGAACTTTTTTCACAGACAATTTCTATTTAATTTGTTCCATTTCTATAAAATAAATTCCACACTTTACCTGGTGAAATAAGTTCTGGGTTTATGAAATTTGTTCCTTACATTGTGAAATAAGTTCCTATTCTATGAAATTTGTTCCTTACCTGGTGAAATAAGTTCCTAGTCTGTGAAATATGTTCCACTGGTTATACAACTTATCTTTAATAATGAGCATTGTCATTAGTGGGTTTAAAGTTATCATTCAAGTACATTATAAAACAAGCACTACATTGATAATATATAATAATAAAAAGTGTAAACATGGATCCTTTGGAGTATAGGAAAATATTTAATTAAATTCTTGAAAAAAAAATATCTAAATGAAACAAATGACGCAGAAAAAAGAAGAATTTGAAAAATCACACAGAAAAATGAACATTTGTATTATATTGAGAAGGACAAAACTACTGGTCAGTTAAACAAAAGACTTGTAGTTACAAAAGACAAAGTCCAAAGTATTTTAAAAATGTGCCATGACCATAGTGGGCACCAAGGTCTTAATAAAACTGTCAATAAGATAACAGAAAGATATTACTGGAAAGGTATTGTGAGTGATACAAAGGTGTTTTAATTATTTATCACCGTTGTTAATCTTAATTGTGCATTTGTTTTTTAATCATATTATCTACTTATAACAGATATGCTGACTTAATTTGATATTTCAAAAAATTTTAACTTTTATAACGAGAATTTATTTGACTTTATTTTAAACAATTTATATCGGAAGAAATTCATGGAGCTGTGATATTTGTTCCGGAACTTATTTCACATTTGGTTAAAAAATTATTTCCGGAACAAATTTTACAGGGCTGGAACTTATTTTCTGTGATATAAGTTCTGGTGGAACATATTTTCTATGAAATAAGTTCCGCCGGAACAAATGTCACACCAGAACAAATTTTTTGTTACAGATGTACATACTCAAATTGTTGTTAATTCTTTTTTTCAGGAGAACAAAAAAAGACAAACATGCTGAAGGTTACTAAACTTCCTTCAAATGTGTCCATTGATGCACTTCAGTTCTTCTTTGAAAATACACGAAAGTGTGGTGGAGGAGATGTAGAGGATGTAGCATATGATGAAGATACTTCGTCAGCAATCATAACATTTGTAGAACCTGATGGTATATACATTAAACAGTGTCTAACCATCAGGCAAATCAACTGGCTTTATAAATAAGACAAAAATTGATATTTTCTCCATTGAGACATTGTTGGTGTAGCTTAAATTAAAAAACCAAAAATTTTTCTCATTTTCCAAGCCATGGACCAATTTAACGTGCCTACATTTCCATAATTATCTTATTCTGCTTAGTTTTGCCATAAATTTATGCACAACTTGTTAAACAACTGCAGTAAAATAAATTGTCCTCTAATTTAAAACTAATTTCACAAATATATTATATTCATATATAAGTCTTCCTATTATAGACTACATTTATTTAACCCCACGCAACATAGAAGTGTAGGGTAAAATGTTTCTGACCCGTCCGTCTCTCAGTCCTGTTGTTGTGAGCACAACTTCTCTGAAACCACACAACAGAATTTCATGAAACTTTGTAGTTAATAAGGACATACTATGTAGATGTGCATATTGACAGGAGATTTCGATTCAATATTTTTTTCCAGGAGTTATGCCCCTTTGAACTTAGATTTTGCCCAAAATATACTAGTGAAACAGTTTGTCAGCACAACTTCTCTGAAACCACACAACAGAATTTCATGAAACTAAATTGTTGTTAATATATACCCTGTAGATTGCATTAAGGACAAGAATTTTCCATCCATTGACTTTGTAGGAGTTATGACTCTTTGAAATTAATAATTTGGTGACATAATGTTGAATCAGTTTGTTTTGTTCAGCAGATGATGATTTTTAAGTGTGTGTTGTTCAGCACTGATTCATGATTTTTAAGTGTATGTTGTTCAGCAGATCATGAATTTTAGTACATATTGTAAGAAAATTCTAGTTTTGAAAGAACCAAATAACTTATTATTGAAAGCATTGGCTACAAAAGATTTTTGTCAAGTTGTGCGCTCACCAACTCATATCTTTGGCTCCTGTATTGACCCGTATATGTGCTCCCCTGTTCCATATTCCCAACATGCTGCCATTCAAATAAAGACTAAGATGTTAAGGTAAGCATTTTTCGTGGGAGGTGAGATTTATTTTGCCCAGAAAGGTTCTAATTTATTTAGTAATATATGTGCAATTTTTTACAGTAAACCAGAAATCTTAATTCAGAAATTATAATTTTGCAAAGGGGTAATGCATTACTATTACACTTGGATGCAAAGGATAAATATGGTTTTTATATGTTGACTTATATCAGTTAATCTACCAAAGTCCCTGTTTAGCTAAAGAACCAAAAATCAAAGTAAGCTGTTACTATCACTTGGCGTCTTTCATTTGTCTGTCTGATAAACTTTATATTTAATCTCTTCCCCTAAACAATAGAGCCAAATGGAATCAAATTTGGTAGCAATGTCCGTAGTTAAAAATTTATTTGTTGTTTGGACCATCATTCAAGATAGTTATCTCAGGCAAAACTTGCATAGATCTGGAGTTTAACATAAGACTAAATGGGAAAATTCACTTAAGGATGTTCGCTGGTCATGTATTGGAATTTTGATGAGATGTTCAGAATCCTCTGGTTTTATCCATTTGAATGCCATAATTATTTTTCCTGCTAACACCCATTTTTCTTTTCATAAATCATTTGCATACAGAATAATAAGCCATTTGTAAAAATCTTATAAAATCCTTGTTATTATTTAATGGTTTTTGAGAAATATAACTTTTCAATGATAAAGCTATGTAAAATCAAGAGTGCATAGTTTTCCTGCCAAATTTTCTATGGCTTATATCTCGAAAACAAGCAGTTTCTTAATTTCTTTATTAATCCACTATCAATATTTACCAGTGTTATGATAAGCTTGTTATTTTGAAACTGAGTAGCGAACATCCTTAATGATCTTATCCTAAACCAAAAAAGACGGCAATGATGGATGTTATAAACATGTTTTGGTAACCTGATACCGATCTTTACATGGCAAGAAATAAACAAATACCCGGTAGGTAAAGTAATTTTGACATATGCATACATGGTAAAAGTACTCCTGAGAAAAAATAAATCCATTCTGTGAATAGGAGATGATAGTTTTTTAAAAAAAACTTCTTCTAAAACTACTGCGCAAATTTGAGACTGAACTTGCGTAGAATGGTCCTTAGGTGACCTCTCTTTAATTTTTCAATAGGTGGACTAAAATTGCCACTGTTATTAAGAATAGAAAATTTAGCGAATAATATTTTAAAATCTTCCAGGCCTAAATCAAAATATTATTTAGTTTCCTCTTTGCCACTGAACTGCTGAAATAGCTGCGACTGAAAGAAATTTTACAGCCTCAGTGCTCCTTGATTTTTTTTAAATGATTTTCCGTTTCAGGAAAATATTTTTATTAAATCCATGTGAGGAAAACAGGCTGCTTAGTTTATCATAGAGTAGATTCACCAGTCTCTGTTCTTTTCTGTTTGATTAAACATCTGCTTATATGGTTTTTAATTTTTTAAATTTATAATTATACAGCTGTAGAAAGAGTGCTTAAAAAGTTACCTATTAAGTTCAAGAACAAATTTGTGGAAGTTGAAGAATATTTTCCACACAGTGATGACTATCAAGAAGATGAGACCTGTGAGGAAGTATTCCAAACTCCTCCTGAATCTGAGTCTGAGGCTGAGACTACATGTACTATTGAGGTACATGGAACAACTTCAAAAACAACAAGAGATGCTGTATATTATTACTTTGAAGGAAGGAAAGGCGCCGATGTTGATGTTGTAGATATACAGTATATTGATAAGAAAAAAATGTACCTTCTTACATTTGAGGATGAAGAAGGTAATTAAGTTTTCATAGGATAGCCGATACCTTAACTAAAGTTACTTTGGAAAGAAAAAAACTGCATGCCCAACATAAAGCTTGAAAACGTGAAATGAATATGAATTAATTTGAAAGATTGCATTGGGATAATTAAGGGCCGTACACCTTTGATTTTTCCTTTATTCATGTTATTTTTGAAAGGATATCATTAGCTTACCCATAGGCTAAGGTGTACTGCGTAATTGTCATCACTTTGCTGATTCCCCGAACTTCATCTTTAACTTTTTTGTTTTTTTACACATCTGATTGTTTGAACTTAAAAATTCTTCTTTTAGATTAGTTTGCCAAATAAATAGATCTAAAGCATTATAAGCCTTTGAAATATATGTATTTGGCAAACATATTTTGTCCCTCTTGGACAAAACACTATATACCCACCATTTGAAATTCAATTTGTAGATAAGTTGAATTTCAAAATCCCTTTAATGGTCAGTTCTAGTATTTCATAAATTTTCTTTTCAAATTTGTACATTCATGGACAAATGGAGCAAACATTGATATGTGGCAGAATGGATATATATGTTTGGACTGCTAGATTGTTAATACAGGCTGTTTTCTGCTCTTTTGTCGGGTTGTTGTCTCTTTGACAGATTTCCCGTTTTCATTCTCCCTTCTAAGGGCTTGAGCTTCTAGTAAAAAAAATTGTAAATCTTAATTAACAAAATTGTGAGTTCCTTCATTAAGTTAAGCTTCAGTTGAAGTTTAATGAATAAAATTTTGTATTTTCTATTTTTGTATTCAGCTGTTAATACTGTTTTGAAGAAGACACATGTCATAGATAGTGCTGAATTAACAGTAAAGAAACATATCCCTCCAAAGACATATCGTAACAAAGTATTGTTAGAAGGATTAAGTGATACAACATCCACTGAAGGTCTGATCAATTTCCTGGAAGCTAAAACAAAGATGGATGTGAAAACTGTTGAATTTAGTGAAGGAGAAAACAGGAAAGCTATATGTACATTCGAAAGTGCAATAGGTTAGTGGCTGGACAGTTGTGTGGGTGACTCCAAACAGTGATGAATGAGAATCTGGTCTGCTTTCACTAAGACACCTTCTTGTAGAATAGTTTACATTGAGTATACATTGCTGATTTCTCTTCACAAAACATTAAAAAATAATTTCATTGTCTTCTCATTTGAAAGTTTAAAATGTTCAGTTCAATATTTCATTGGAAAAATCATGGATAAGGCATGATTCAAATTACACAATATATATATATATATATATATATATATATAAAGCCTAGCTCACAATCTCCTGTACGTGCTACTATGGGCAGTCTACCTATGCTTGAGACTTGCATGTGTTCAGAGCTGTAGGTCACAGACTGGCTTTGGAGACTTTTGTTCCTGGACATGTAATTTGCAAAAAATCATGAAAGCATACAGTTTGTACAGGACCTGTACTCCTTTTGCAAACCATGTGCCTTACAAATGAGTCTTGTACTCCTGGCACACAAAACTGGTTGATTGCAATTCACATGCACTTATAATGCACTGATCAACTGTGTTTGATGTGAGTTACATTTAATACATGCAGAAAAACATTCAAATATGCAATCATATGTTAATAAAATCAATATCCAGTGTTACACTGGTTCTATAAATAAGAAAGAACAATTGTAAAGTAGTTATTCAATTTCTGGAACAATTACCAAGCTGTAATCAAAAACGGTTTGATAATTATTCAGCTAATTTTAATTAAACTTGGCCCCTTCCCTAATTTATATAATTATTGACATACAGTGAACTCTCATTGTCTGGTTGAGTCGAAATTTCGGATGAGTCGAAATTTTTCATGCGGTCCTGAACATTGTTCCATATAATTACATGTATTTTGATTCCTGATGTGTCAAAATACAATGAGTCGAAATTTTGGTTGTCTCTTAATAAAATTACGGTCCCTATACAGTGGAACTCCCCTAATCCATCCCCTCTGAAAACCAGATTCCTCCACAAACGGAAAGCTTTCTTTTGGTCCGGAATTTACACCTATGTTTTTAAGTAAATAAATCCTCCAAAAACCGGCCCCTCTGAATTTCCGGTCCAAAACATATATACTCCTCTCAAATACACCTCTAAAAACCCGCGGAACTCTAACTCTCTTCATTGAGTAGCATATTTTAAACAAAGCCTCATCAATGTGTACAGGAAAGACTTCGTTCTAATAAAGTATTTTAACTTGCCGTTCTACCAAAAACTAACGGCGAAACTTAAAGACTTACGATTTAGTAACAGTTAAAGAGGAAACGATGCAAATGTAGTAAATATGTAATTTTCATGCCTTTCGATATTTCAATTAATTTACTTCCGTTTGGATTGCTGTACAGTCCGGAACCTCTCAAAACCGGCACCTCCGAAAACTGACCAATTTCTATGTTCCCATAGCTGTTTGGTTTACAGAGGTTCTACTGTATTAACAATGCATGTAAATTGTTTTCGCTATATCGAAGTAATACACACATATAATTATTACATCGGGCATATAAATGGCTTCAATACTTAATCCGAAAATCAATAAATTTCCAGTAATTAATCACTGATTGATGTATGATGGGCTGGTCTTAAAACATGATGTTCCCTGTACTCCTTATCTTAGACACAATGGTTTCAATTCTGAATTAACTTATTAAATTTTAATTAGCCTCCGCTTGAGTCGAACTGCAGATGTGTCGATTTATTTCTATGTTCCCCACAACTTCAAGATAATGAGAGTTGGCTGTATTTAAAAATAAATAGCCTTACCTATATTTGGTATGCAAGTAGATTATATAGAGTAACAATTGAAGATTTCAATCAGTATTTAAGTTTATTATTATTTTCAGATGTAACCCAGATTAAAATTGTCTGTGAAAAGAAAAAATTGGAAGGTTCCTTCTTAACAGTGGAGTCAGTGGTTGTATCTGACTGTATTATTGTTAGAGGGTACTCAGAAAAAACTACACGAAGTCTACTGGAGAACTACTTTGACAATAAAAGAAGATCTGGTGTGGAGGATGTCAAGGAAGTTGAAATGAATCAAGAGGAAGAATATTGTCTCATATATTTTGAGGACCCAAAAAGTAAATATGATATACTGCATTTCTATAGTTTTGTATGTATTTGAACTGGTTCTGGCCAGTTTGATAAACAACATATTTATTAAATTTTCTCAGTCGTTTCCTGTCAAATTTGTTTGGAATATCATACATGTTATACTTGGCATTTTGGTGTTATCATTAAAGAAACAAATTCTATAGGTTTTACCTCATTGATTATGAAATTTATCAACTGTCAATAGTTCATTTTCAAATTTTAAAATGCTCTGTAAGCCTCATACATTGCAGAAATGTATATTTTTGATTGTAAACAAGTATATAAGTCATCTAAACTGTCCAATATGTATGAATAATTCACAATTGATATAGATACATTGTGTTACAACATAGGTATGTTTCAAAACATAAGATTTGTACAGTAAAACTTCTGAAAACCGGTCCCTCTAAAAACCAGTTCTCCCTGAATACCGGCTGAAATCTGAAGTCCCTGCCAATTTGTATTAAAATGTACATAAATAAAACCTTAAGAAACCGGCCACCCCTTCGAACCGAACATCAGCCGATATTTCTGTATTTCTTTAGTTAGAATCAAAGATATTTTCCCTCAATGAACCGGCCGTACTAATTAAATCCACCAAAAGCGTACTGGTAATAGTTACATGTATATAAACACTCCAGGTATTCCTATTAATTGGACATATCCGATGTTTGATGTCTCTTTCACTCAGTTATAAAATAAGGCCATTTGTGTTTATCACCCACAGTTAATGACCTTCACCTCAAGGCATCAATAATTGCATGCACATTCCATGCAGATGCAGTGTAAAGGGATACATCAATATATTCACAATGTTTCATTTCAAGAAAGAATGAATTTTGTTATGTATCCTTGCAAAATAATTATAAATAAATAAACATTTTTGTTGTTTTCTTTTAAATTATAATGAATATATTATATATATTCTTTGTACTGATTACATTCAAATCCAATAAAATACAAAAAATACATATTAAAGGGAAATAACTCTTATTTGACTTTGGATTATCAATAAACTGGCCACCCTATGAAATCGGTCGTTTTCAGTGGTCCCATGACTGGCCGGTTTACATATAAAAATTCAAAGGAGATTTCTGTTTGTCTTTGCTATTACAATGTTATTGAATAGGATTTTTGTTGGTCAATTATTTTGCATATTTTCCATGGTTGCATTTGAAATTTCTTACGACTGTGTGTCTTTTTTCAAACTGCAAGTGCTTTTTCGTGAATCATATGCTTTTTAAAAATTACAGTAAAACTTTTAACACTACCTTTTGCTTCCAGCAGTCATAATGAATTTTTTTCTTTTCCTCTGCTGAAATGTCGAAAAATATTTTGCTAGAGCTGATTTTCCAAATTTCGTGTGGATTTCACAGATTTTTTCATCAAAAGTGGCATCACCACTATCAAATTTGTGATTTTAAAGACATATCTAATTGCTATTTTAAACGTACAGAATAATCATGAAATCTGAAGTTTTTCATCAAGAAATCAATTTTTGACATATATGTGAGGCACACAGTAACTGCATGTATGAGCTTTTTTTTAAGCCTTGTTGTTTTGAATTCTTTCCAATTTTGATGCACAAGATGTGCACATTTCTTCGAATCAAATTTAAAATTTTTGTAACTGTAAATTTAAAGAATCAATTTCATGGCTAGTATCAAAATACTAGCAATTCAGATGGGGATACACTAGTGGACTTAAAGTCCACCATCAGAGGCATTGACTCTGTAGTAATAAATTCTTTGATACTAATTTGCACATTTTGCCAATTTACGACCTATTATTTATGCTCAAGGATTGAAATGTTGATAAAACCAAAATTATGTTCCAAAATGTTGAGGAGCAAATTCAAAAAGTAAAAAAATATAAAAAAGGGAAAAGCCAAAACCATCTAAGGACAGTGTAAATTTAAAGAATCAGTTTCGGGCTAGTATCAAAATACTAGCAACTGAGCTGGGGATACACTTGTTGACTTGGAGTCCACAAATAGAGGTGTTGAAACAGTGGTAATAAATTCTTTGATACCAATTTTCACAATTGATATACTTCACTTTTCATATAACTTATTTTTCAGATGCTGTTGTTGCCTGCCAGAGGACTCATACAGTGGATGGCTGTAAACTTGATGTACAAATATACTATGATTGTTTAGGAATCCAAGCTTCTGAAAGTGGTGGATCAAAATTTAAACCTTTGGTGCCAGTTGTTATCGGGCCAATTGATAAACATAAAATGAAATATTTAATGAATTCTAGTAAAAGAAAACTTGAGGAACAACTTGAGAGCAGTCATGCTGAAGTTGTTTGGCCATCTTCTAATACTGAAAATAATATTACAGTCAAATGTACAATTACAGATGAAACAAAAGATTGTGGAAAATTGGTTAAGGGCTGGGAAGGAAAAGTAAGAAAGCAAATGGATATATTTTTAAATTCCCTGACAACAACAAAATATGAAGTCTTACAAGAAGCTTGGCATTCTATATTGGAAAAATTAAGACAGATGAGTATTTCAAATCCAGAAGATGTTAGTGTAAGTCTTGAGAAATCAGTTTGTGAAATTTGGATTGTTGGAAATGTAATTTCTGTTGAGAAAGTCTCTGAAAATATCAGGAAAATAATTAAAGAAGTTTCAGATGACATGGAAAGAACAAAAAAAGAAGTAAGAGAAGAGACAAATCTTCAGCATTATCAGTTACTTCTGTTGAAGTTAACAAATTTCCCTAAAAAAATACAAAGCAAGTTTGAAGGCCTTGAGGTCACCCTGGATAAAAGAAAGCATGTTATTGTTTTCAAAGGAAGTTCAAAGAAAGTTAATGAAGCAAAGATTGAAATGTATGAAATTTTTAATAATGAAGTTGTTGGAGCATCACTGGGGAAAAGGTCGCAACCTTTCCTCAAGTTTTTAGACAGCCCTGATGTTAAAAGGTTTGTTGGAAAGAAAATGAATGAACATGGAATTATTGGTGTATGGGAAATAAAAGATGATACAATTAAAATGCATTCCATGTCGGAAAGTAATGTCAGCACAGCATCAGATATTTTGAAAGAAAATGTGGTCGAATCTGAAGTAAAAGTAGATAATTTAAGGAACTCCTTAATGAATTCTCAGAAATGGAGTCAACATGTCAAGGATATTGAGGATGACTGTAGAAAGAATTCTGTAATCGTCAAAATTGTGACAAGTACACAACGGGAAGGGAAGATAACTGTATACAGCACATCACAAAATGAAACTGGAATAATCCGTGAGAAAATACAGGACTTTTTCTTGTTCAATACAGAAGAGGAAAAATGTCTCCAAGTTGATAAGGCACCACTGAAATTTCTTAATGAATACATGAAAGATGAAGTTAAAAAATTTGAAAGTGAAATGAAGAAGAAAAATATTGTAGTTGCTGTTAAGAGTAACGGTGTTCTTGTCAAAGGTAACATGCAAGGAGTCAGAGAAGTAGAAAATGCTGTTGAGGCATTGGTAAAAAAAATATATAGAATGAAGCATTCTATTGAAAAACCTGGTCTACAAGATTTGATGAAAACTGATAATGGAAAAAGAAAACTGACTCTTGCTGGTAAAAATGCCAATGCAGTCATATGTAGTGAATTTGATGAGGACGCACTGCCGAGGAGACCAGTATCTTCTGGAAATGGAACTGTGTACACTGTAGCTGGAGGTCAAAAGGTCATTGTTGCCAAAGGGGATATAACAGAAATGGATGTTGATGTTATAGTCAATGCTGCAAACAAAGATTTAGACCACAGAGGTGGACTAGCTAAAGTTTTAGTAGATAAAGGTAAATAAAGGACAGATGACCATTACTTATGAGGTTGTAAGAGATAAAACTTGTCAAAAGACATTTTAAAATTTTTTTTAATTTTAAACAAATAAACTTTCTTTTGACAGAAAATATGCCAAGAATAAATATAATGGACAGATTTATAATAGTCTTTTATCAAATAAAATTTAACTTTGTTTCCCCTTACCCATTAAAAATCCACCGACTGATAAAAAAATTTCAAGCATTTCTGCTGCTTTTTATACGCCCGTCAAAATTTTGACGGGATGTATTATGGTATACAAATGTCCGGCTGTGTCGTGCTGTCTGTCCGTCGTAAACATGTCGCGCCGTAACTTGAGAACGACTCATCCAAATTTCACGAAACTTAACAGAGTTGTTTCTTATGATAGTCAAACGATCTGTATACTTTTTCGTGAAAATAAGATTAAAACTTTTTGAGATACAGGACTTTGTAACTAAAACAGAAGTGTGTTTTTTTCACATGTCACGCCGTATCTCAAAAACGATTTATGATTATTGCTAAAAACTTTACACACTTCTTAGTTATATTAATCTAAAAATCTGTATACTTTTTGGTGATGATTCAAAATTTTATTTTAGAGTTGTTGAGTTTTTTTTAAAAAAAAGGGGGGGTTTTCGCATGTCGTGCCGTATCTCAAAAACGATATATGATTATTGCATAAAACTTTACACACTTCTTAGTTATATTAATCTGAAGATCTGTATACTTTTAGTATTTTTTAAAAACGGCAGTAATTCCCACGTAGAAATTTAATCACCGGGAAGTGGTTAAAAATATTATGCATATTTATCCCACTGATTAAACACGTCAAGAATAGGAGAAATAATAATATAATGACATTTCGACAGTATATTGTTAATTTTGTTATTGGATGTTGATGACTTACAGTTAAAAGTCAAAATGATGTTTCTCAAATGGTGGTAATAATTGTGTTTAAAGTTCGACAGAAATAGCGGTGTGGGATGTTGGTCCTGATTGACGGTAGATCGCAGCTGAACAGGTGCCCTTACCTTGTAATTTAAAAAGTACAAGTTTTCCATTCTTAAAAACACCATTTTATCATTGCCTGGACCAAAGGTTTTGTTCGACATTTATATTTGAGAAAATAATAGAAAGGGAAAATTGACAAGGCTTTCAAAATGGTTCGAGCTACCAAAGTTTTACTATTTAATTTAATTTTTAGGTGGAAAAAGTATCCAAAAAGAATGTGACGAATACACCAAGAAGAAAGGTCAGCTTTCAAATGGAGAAATATTTTGCACAGGGCCAGGAAAACTTGAGTGTCAACTTGTCATCCATGCAGTAGGACCAGTTTGGCATGGTGGCAGAAATCAAGAAGAGGACCAGTTATGGAAATGTGTTGAAGATTCATTAATGAAGACAGAAGGTAGAAAGCTGTCTACTATTGCCATTCCAGCCCTTTGTACCGGAATTTTTGGATATCCAGCTGACGAGGCAACCAGAGTTATTGTAGAATGTGTGTGCAGTTATTTTGAACAGAATCAGTCAAGCTGTATTAAAACTGTTTACCTGTGTGATATAGTACAGGCAACAGTGAGTCTGTTTGAGAAAGCAGGTAACAAGTATTTCCTGTCAGATAAAGATGGTTGGACACATGTTATAGGGAAGAGAGGAGGTAGATTTGCAGGTAATAATAAATTGTAACTAGATATTCAAAATGAAAAAAAAACAGGTCATTAGATTGGAGAATTTGTATTTGTAGTATTGGAACTTTTTTTGCAAGTTTCAATAGCTCCTTTCTTGTTTTTTGTAGAAATGTATCTGTATAGAATTAAAATGACTGATGAATTATAATATGGTTAGTTTACATTATGTTGTTTGATATATGCATGTTCAGTACAAATAACCTTTTACTTTGAAACCTCTGAGCCATTTTCTACCAAATGTTAGTTGAAGGGTCATTTTGTGTGGTTAGAATGCTAAAAATATTAATCCACATTGGATCCACTTTTGACTAATTTGGCTGCAATTATTGAAAATGAAAAAAGGAATTGGTATTTATAAAATAAATATATTCATATTGTCATGTTATGTCATGGAATTGTCATAGAATAGTCCCTTTAGAACAGATTCTATCAGGAAGATTCAAGCTGCTTTCAATACATAGGTCACTTGATATGAAACTGACATATATGGAGAGAAAAAAGTGATGTAACTGTCATTATTGGCAGATAATAACCAGTTGAGCAACACTGGGTCATGGGAGCCTCTAGTTTCTTTTTAACAATATTTTATTTTAACATCACAAGATATATAACTTTTACAAAAATCTTCTCCTCTGAAACTGCTGTGCCAAATGGAACCAAACTTGGTCACAAGCATCATTAGGGTATCTAGCTTAAAAAATATGTCAGATGACCCCGCCTACCTACCAACATGGCCGACATTGCTAAAAATAGAACATAGGGGTAAACCACTGTTTTTGTCTTATATTTCAAAAACTAAAGCATTTAGAGCAAAACTGAGTGGGAGTAAAAATGTTTATCAGGTCAAGATCTACCTGCCATGAAATTTTCAGATGAATCGGTCAATCCTTTGTTGGGTTATTGCCCCTGAATTGTTAATTTTAAGGAAATTTTGCAATTTTAGGTTATTAGCTTACCTGATCCGAAGGGTCATGTGAGCTATTGCCATCACTTGGCATCCGTCAGCATCCGTCTGTCGTCCATCGTAAACTTTTTAAAAAATCTTCTCCTTTGAAACTGCTGGGCCAATATGAACCAAGCTTGGTCTAAATCATCACCAGGGTACCCAGTTTCAAAATTGTATCCGATGAGTCCAAGGACCAAACAACATGGCCGCTGTTACTATATATAGAACATAGGGGTAAATTGCTGTTTTTGGTTAATAACACAAAAACCAGTACATATATCGAAAATCTGACGGGGTAAAAATGATCAACATGGCAAGATCTACCTACCCTGCAATTTTGAAGTTAATTGGAATACCCATCTTGGAGTTATTGCCCTTTTTTTGTGAAATTTTCAAATTCTTTATACATTTTGTCTTATATTTTAAAAAGTATTACAGATAGAGGTTAAGTTTTATTGCAAAAATGTTCAGCATGTCAAGATTAACATACCCTCTAATTTTGTTATAAATCAGAATACCCATCTTGGAGTTATTGCCCTTTCTTTGTCAAATTTTCAACATTTTAATATATTTTGCTTTATATTTCATTAACTGTAAGAGATAGAAGTTAAGTTTAAATTGCATTTATGTTCAGCATGTCAATATCTACATATCCTCTAATTTTGAAGTAAATATGATTACCCATCTTGGGGTTATTGCCCTTTTTTATCAAATTTTCCAAAAAATTAATATATTTCGTGTTATATTTCAAAAAGTATTAGAGATAGAGGTTAAGTATTAACTGTCAAAATGTTCAGCATGTCAAGATCTACATACCCTCTAATTTTGTAATAAATCTGAATACCCATCTTGGAGTTATTGTCCTTTCTTTGTCAAATTTTCAACATTTTAATATTTCACAAAAGTTTTAAATCCTACTCCAGAAATTTTCCTACTTCCTTATGGTTTTGAATTCAAATTCCACTTTTTAGCTCACCTGGCCAAAGGCCATGTGAGCTTTTGCCATCACTTGGCGTCCGTCGTACATAAACATACGCATATTGATCATCTCCTCTAAAACCAATGGAGCAAATTTAACCAAACTTTACAGGAATGATGTATGGAAGGTCCTTTACTAAGATGCCGAAATTTTTCCGATCCGCCGTAAAACATGGCTACCAGCGCAGGACATAGTTTAACATTGACCCTATGGGAAAACATGTTAAAGTTCATCTCCTCTGAAACTACTTGAGCAAATTTAACCAAACTTTACAGGAATGATGTATGGAAGGTCCTATACTAGGACTGCCGAAATTTTTCCGATCTGCTGTAAAACATTTCTGCCAGCACAGGACATAGTTTAACATTGGACCCTATGGGAAAACATGTTAAAGTTCATCTCCTCTGAAACTACTTTAGCAAATTTAACCAAACTTTACAGGAATGATGTATGGAAGGTCCTTTACTAGGACTGCCGAAATTTTTCTGATCTGCCAAAAAACATGGCTGTCAGAGCAGGACATAGTTTAACATTGGACCCTATGGGAAAACATGTTAAAGTTCATCTCCTCTGAAACTACTAAAGCAAATTTAACCATACTTTACAGGAATGATGTATGGAAGGTCCTTTAGTAAGATTGCCGAAATTTTTCCGATCCGCCTTAAAACATGGTTACCAGCGCAGGACATAGTTTAACATTGACCCTATGGGAAAACATGTTAAAGTTCATCTGCTCTGAAACTACTTGAGCAAATTTAACCAAACTTTACAGGAATGATGTATGGTAGGTCCTATACTGAGATTGTTGAAATTTTTCCGATCCGCTGTAAAACATTTCTGCCAGCGCAGGACATATTTTAACATTGGACCCTATGGGAAAACATGTTAAAGTTCATCTCCTCTGGAATTTATTGAGCAAATTTAACCAAACTTTACAGGAATGATTTATGGAAGGTCCTTTACTAAGATGCCGAAATTTTTCCGATCCGCCTTAAAACATGGCTACCAGCGCAGGACATAGTTTAACATTGACCCTATGGGAAAACATGTTAAAGTTCATCTCCTCTGAAATTACTTAAGCAAATTTAACCAAACTTTACAGGAATGATGTATGGAAGGTCCGATACTGAGATTGTTGAAATTTTTCCGATCCACTGTAAAACATTTCTGCCAGCACAGGACATAGTTTAACATTGGACCCTATGGGAAAACATGTTAAAGTTCATCTCCTCTGAAACTACTTTAGCAACTTTAACCAAACTGTTCTGGAATGATGTATGGAAGGTCCTTTAGAGGGACTACTCTTTTCGTTCGAATGCGACAAACATCATGGCTGACAGCAGGAACATAGTTTAACATACATGCCTATGGAAAAAAACATATTTTGATCATCTCCTCTAAAACTATAATAGCAAATTGAATAAAACTGTACTGGAATGATGTATGGAAGGTCCTTTACAAAGTTGGCTCATTATGTTCAAATCTGAGAAAAACATGGCCGCCAGAGGGGAAATACTTTTAACTTTGGACCCTATGAGAAAAATATATTTTGATCATCTGCTCTGAAACTTTTGAAGCAAATTCAACCAAAGAATTAATGGAAGTTTGTAGAAGCATTTTGTCAGGTGAGCGATACAGGCTCAGCCCACTGAGCCTCTAGTTATCTTGAATATTATTATAGATAAAGACAAACTGTAAACAGCAAAAATGTTCATCAAAGTAAGATCTACAAATAAGTCGACATGACCGAAATGATTGATCCCTTATAGGAGTTTTTGCCTTGTAAAGACAGTGTCCGGTGTAAACTTTCCTTTAAAGATCTTCTCCTTTGAAACCACTGGGCCAATTGGGACCAAACTTTGGTGGAATGGTCCTTGGGTGGCCGCCTTCCAAATTTATATCCGGCAACCCCGACTTCCAAGAACATGGCTGCTGTTACTAAAAATATAAAAAAGGGGGAATGAATTTAAAAAATCTTCTTTCATGAAATTACAACGTCAATTAAAACCAAACTTGGCAGTAATGGTCCTTAGGAGGTTCTCTTTCAGAAATATGTCCGATGACCCAGACAGTTAACCAAGATGGCTGCCACAGCCAAACTTAGTTTAACATAGGGACATGTGGGAAAATTCATTGAAAAATCTTCTTGTCTGAAACCACTTGACCAATTGGAACCAGACTTTGTAGCAATAACGGTTCTTAGATGGTTCTCTTTTAGAAATGTGTCCATTGACCTGGACTGTCAACCAAGATGGCTGCCACAGCCGAACTTTGTTTAACATAGAACCCCATAGAAAAACCAGCCTTAAATGTTTAGTCCTGCTCAAGGTGAAAAGTTAAATCCAGGTGAGCAATACAGGCTCTAGAGAGCTTCTAGTTTAAATCACATTTCCTTCATCTTGATCTATCTGTTACTTCTATATATATGTTTAGGTGCAGCCTCTGATAAAGGAAAGCAGGCCACAATTTTCGGAAAAATTCAGATCAAGATTGTCAAAGGAGAATTAGCCAAGATGAAGGTTTGTTGAGTTGTTTTCCAGATTGACAGCATATTGTTAAATTTGTATCTATAAAACTGGAATGCTTCTTTTTTAGGCAGAATTCTGCCTTTTTCAGACAGGATTCTCTTTATTACACAAAGTTGTTCGGATTCAAGTACAACTTATCAGCTCTTTTCCTGGCAAGCAAAATCATCACCATTAAAATACTGACAGTTACAAATATTACATCGCATTAAAACTTTTGTCTCTTTGTCTTGCTTGATCTGATTTTCATGCACGTTTTTTTTTTTTTTGCAATGATTTATATGTACAGTGGAACCTCAGTAAACCGAATAGCTATTGGCCAGTTTTCGGAGGTGCCGGTTTTGAGAGGTTCTGGACTTTACCGAAATCCGACTGGAAGTAAATAAATTATAATATCATAAGCCATCAAAATTACATATTTACTACATTTGAATTGTTTTTGGTAGAACGGCAAGTTAAAATCCTTTATTAGAACAAAGGTTTTCCTGTACACATCAATGAGGCTTTGTTTAAAATACACTACTTAGTGAAGAGGATTAGAGTTTGGCCTGTTTTTAGGGGTGCATTTCACAGGATTATATCTGTTTTGGACTGGATATTATCTCTGGTATTCAGAATTCAGAGGGGCCAGTATTTGGAGGATTTATTTACTTTAGGTGTAAATTTCGGACCAAAAGAAAGCATTCGGTTTGCGGAGGAATCCGTTTTTCAGAGGGGCCGGTTTAGGGGAGTTCCACTGTACAGTAATCTGCAAAACTTATTTGTTTGCCAGCTGTTGAACTTTCAGAAAGGAGGGATTAAAGATCAGACACAAATTCTGATTAATATTTATCAGGTGGATGCTATTGTAAACACAACATCAAGAGATTTACAACTTAATCAAGGTGCAGTATCTGCCTCATTGCTAAAAAATGGAGGGCAAACTTTACAGAAAGAATGCTCCGACAAACACAGATATGGTATCCAGTATGGTGACATAGCTACTACATCAGGAGGGAACTTAAATTGTAAAATTGTATGTCATGGCTCTCTAGATCAGTGGAATAGTAATGGAACATCCATAAAGGTAATCTATTTGTCATTGACTTTTCATTTGCATATAACTTTCTAAGAATATTTATTAGAATTAGCCCAGGGGTATCAGGCATATCTGTACAATGTAAAATAACCTTCATGTTCCATTCTTTTTTTTTGGGGGGGGTGGGGGAGAGAGTGGGGTTTGTGAACACTATATGTTATACAATTAATTTTATAGTGCAAAAACTTTAAACATTTTGTAGACAGATATGCTTATAATTGTTACATATATTGATCTTTCTAAAGAAATTTTGTTTGAGAAGGTGTGATTATGTACAAATCATTTCTAGCTTTAGAAAAAAAGGTAAACTATTCTTGTCTCTAATAGATAAATTTATATTTTATGCAGGTACTGGAAGAGTTTATGAAGAAATGTTTAGAAAAAGTGGATAAAAAGGGATTTAAATCTGTAGCATTTCCAGCCATGGGAACAGGAAAACTTAATTATCCCAAAGATCTAGTAGCCAAGCATATGTTTATGTGTGTTGACCAGTTCTCTAAGAAACACCCAGATAGTAAAATCACAGAAGTCTTATTTGTTGTATATGATAAAGATGTGCCAACTGTTAAGGTAGGTTTTATTTAAATAAAAAATTCTATTAAATACATTATTTAGGTACACTCAATTTTGGTGCTACTTTGTAAAGGTTTCTTTTAACATATACAAAATTTAAACAAAAACAGGTCGCTCTGGGTATTGGCCTAAAGGGTAAATACAGTCTGAATTATTGCCCTGTCCAATTTGTATATCAAAAGCTAATGAATTTAATGTTTCAGGTGTAGTTTTCCAATTATATAAAATCTTTGAACGATATGCATATCTCAACACATCATTTCCCAATTAATTGCAATTCAAGAAAAAAAAATTATGAGTGTATAGCATTTTTCCATTTGGAACATATCATCATCCATTTCATTTTTAGCTGTAGTAGAAGATTTCTATTTAGTGTATTGAATTACACTGAAAATAAATGGAAGAAGGGGTATGTAGCTAAATATGTGCTTTCCTTAATTTTGATGTCCACTATTCACAAGAAAAATTACCAGTATGATGCCTGATCTCAAAAATGTTATCTTGAAAAACTGATAAAAGATTTCATAAAGTGACATTTAAATGCAGTATTTTTGTCAAGCCTTTGACTTAAGTCGCAGAAAGCTTGACATAGGGCAGGGATGATTCCACATGTTTTAAAATGGGTCCCCAAACTATCAAATTGGGAATTTTCCAGAAAATTGGTAAAAATTGTAAACCGACAACAGCAAGATGATAAACAACAATCATAGCACTATTAGATTTGAATGATATTTTGAAAAATGTTCCTCTTTTTGTATTCCTGTTAAAATGTATAGTTTTGTCAGCTAACTATGAAAGTTTTCAAAATATTTAGGATAAAAAATTCTTTTAACTGCTAAAGGCTGTCATAATTGTGAATTTCAGCTAACTACTATGGAATTAATAATCAGAACGAGAAATTCTGCAGAACACTGTCAGTGTGCATTAATGCACGATCCATTTACGCTTCTACAATACATAGACAAGAAGTATTTACAAGTTAAAAATTTCCTGTTGGGATTCAATAAAGTCCTTATACTGTTTGTTTATTGTTCAACATCTGTGTTATTAATTTCAGCTAAAACAGATTAAACTCATTAAACGGCCGTGTATCAAATGGAAACCTCATAACACGATTAAAGCGCTCACGTGATCAATAATTTGCGCTTCTAATTATAAGTCAATTTCGGACCGGTAAGAATTTCCGGAAATACCAATAATTTTTTTAGGGGAATTATAATTTTGCCACAATTTTTTTAGGGCTGCCAGCAATTTTTGGGGCCGCCAAGCGCCCTACAGGAATGGTAGAATCATCCCTGGATAGTGATCCGGCGGCGGCGGCGTTAACTAACTTCTTAAAAGCTTTATATTTTAGAAGGTGGAAGACCTGGATGCTTTATACTTTGTATATAGATGCCTTATGTTACGAAGTTTCCGTCTGTCATATGTACATTGTCCTTGACCTCATTTTCAGGGTTCAGTGACTACTTGAAAAAAAGTTAAGATTTTTTATAATGTTAATTTCTCTCTTATTATGAGTAATAGGATAAGCATATTTGGTATGTGCGTACCTTACAAGGTCCTCATCCCCGTCAGACAGTTTTCAATTGACCTCGACCCCATTTCAAGGATCAGTGAACAAGGTTAAGTTTTGGTGGTCAAGTCCATATCTCAGATATTATAAGCAATAGGTCTAGTATATTTGGTGTATGGAAGGATTGTAAGGTGTACATCTCCAACTGGCAGGTGTCATCTGACTTTGACCTCAATTTCAGGGTTCAGTGGTTATAGTTAAGTTTTTGTGTTTTGACAACTATTATAGTTGTCTTCAGCAGGCCTGGCAGCAGCTTTAGCATTCATACAGGCATCAGCAGCATTGAAATTATCTCATTATTTACAGCTTAAATTTATAATGTATGTCTGATATGATAGCATTTACTTTCATTAGAAATACACGACAGGCGAGACATTTTTGTGTGTACACTCTTGTCTGGTAATTGGCATGAAAGTAAAAATGATGCATTTATATATATCTTGATTAACCTTTGTTTCCGCATGTGTTTGTTGCATTTTTAACTTTCTAACAAATTATTACCATATTTGTCAGATTTCTTTGCTTGTTTAGCGTGTGTAATTTGTCCCTATTGCCTTAAATCTGTGCATGTCATTTACACATATGAAGCATGATTGGCATACGGAAAAGAATTCTTCCCAGCCCACTACGGGTAGCTGTATTAAACTTGCAATGAAATGCATGATTTTTATCTGTGCTGACTTTAAGATGAAAAACAGCAATAAAGTATGTTTTATTACTTGAACATTTGTGGGTTTTATGTTCAGAATTTATACACCATTTCTTTTTTTCTTCTTTAAATGTGGAAAGCATACAGACAATAATATTTGTATATTTTTGTTTGAAATAAAGGTCATGTTAGCTTAGTTTGCAGAAACAATATTGAATTATCTTATAGGCCTTTGAAGATCAACAGAAAGTCTATCAAAAATCATATGATCAGGAGGAAACTCAAACATCTCTAAAAGGCAGAGGTATAATAAGTTTGTTTTCCTTTGATACACATTTACAATTTTGTTTTTAGTTAACAACTTTTTAGCTGACCTAATCAAAAGCCAGTGTGAGCTATAACCATCACTTGTCGTCCATTATCTGTATGTGTGTCTGTTAACATTTTGATATTCTTTTTGAGAACTGCTGAACAAAATTTGATTAAAAATGTTTCTATAAAGGTCCTTACAAGTGTTGTTATGTTGATCATATATCGAAGATAGCCAACACAGCCAAACTTAGTTTAACATATGACCCTCTGGGAAAATTTATTAAAAAATCTTGTCTAAAACCAATTGGCCAATTTGAAATAATGTTGGCAGCAATTGTCTTTAGATGGTTCTCTAACAGAAGACTATCTTACAAGATGGCCACCTCAGCTGAACTTAGTTTAACAAAGTACACTATGGGAAAATTCATTTAAAAATCTTTTTGTCTTAAACCACATGGCCAATTCAAACCAGACTTAGCAGCAATGGTCCTTAGATGGTGCTCTTTAGGAATAATGTCTGCTGACCTGAACTATCAACCAGGACCCCTAAGTTTAACATGGGACCCTATATGGAAAATCTTCTTGTCTGAAACCTCTATGACAATTGGAACCAGACTTGGCACCTTAGTTGTCCTCTTTCAGACTTGTGTATAATAAAATGAACTGTCAACCAAGATGGCAAACACAGCAAAACTTTCAATTCTTTGAAGGCCCCCTCTGAAACCACTTTGTCAATTGAGACCATACTGTGGTAGAATGGATCTAAGGTGGTTCCCTTTCAAAATTATGTCTGATGACCTGGCTCACCACCCAAGATGGTTGCCATAGCTGATCTAAGTTTAACATAGGACCTTTTGGGAAAAGTCACTAACAGATCTGTTCTTAAGCGACAAAGACAAAAATGAACAGAATTTGGCAGCAATGGTTCTTACGTGAGTCTGTTCTAAAATTGTGTCAACCTGGACAGTCATGAACGATTGTCGCCATAGCTATCTTAGTTTAACATAAGACCTATTGGAAAATTTTTTAAAGGTCCTTTCTTCTGAAATGTCTGGGCCAATGGAGACGAAATTGTGGTAGAATTCTGTATCAAACTTTAGCAATGATGACCCAGACTGCCAACCAAGTTGACAACAATAGCCAACCTTAGTTTATCACACATCGGTACCTATGGAAAATTCACTTGAAACTTTTTGTGGCTGACACTAATATGCCAAATGAAACCAAACTTAGCTGCAATAAGATGGCATAAGTTACTTATAACTCACCTCATCCACCAACTAGTATGACTATCAGTCAAATTTTGAGTTGTGATGAAGGTGGGCAAAGTAAATCCAGGTAGGCAATACAGACTCTTGGGAGCCTCTGGTTTATTGTTATTTTTTGGTCTAATGTATTGTGTATTTCTAACTTGCATGGAAATTACTTACTGTCATCTGTATATGGTAAGCATACTATTGATGAATAAAGAAAATATAACAATGTACATGTCAATAAGATGGGGTGGGACACAGAAAAAGATTGACAATGAGTGGTCTTTAGCAAACGAGCAAAACTAACAATGAAAATTAAACATTTTTAAGAACTGAACAAGTAAAGTTTATTTATTCCAGCCTGTATTATGTTATGTATTTTCTTTAGCATTCAGCATCCGAAACAAAATTAGATGAGGGTGACTGCATGCTGCATATGTTTAGTAGTAGTATAGAAAATATATGTCTTGCTTTAAACATTTAAAGGAATTAGATTTTTCATCCGGTTTTGTCTTACAGTACCAGTTAACTGTACATGTTGAAAACAATAACTCAATTACCATAGAATTTCAAGGTTCAGAGAAAAAAAGAACATTTTGTAGAAAGCCAAATTTGAGAGGTTAAATTCTCTTTTTAGGAAAGAAGACACAAAATGTAACAACACCATTACCAACAGGTGGCAATAAAGAATACAGTGTTAACTTAGAAAATATCACATTGAAAATTTATCAAGGGGACATAACTACAGCAAAAGTTAAAGTCATTGTTAACAGCAGTAATACAGAATTGGACTTGTCAAGAGGTGAAATATATCAGTTTGTTGAGATCAGTTCATTCATGCATATATTTATCATATTGAACAGGGCAAATGACTGGGATCAGTTCTTTTCTAGTTAATTTAACACATTGTTCCTTTCAAAGGGTGTAAAGATTTTATTACTTTCCAAATTGGCAATACAACTGTAGGGTTATCTGATATTGATAAAAATATTCCTCCTCAGAAGCTGTTTATATAGAAAAGAACATAATTTTACCTTAAAAATTGGAAAAACATTTAATATGCGTTATTAGTGTCCATTACAAAAAAACAATGAACAATTATTTGCATTCAAGTACTATGTAAATACTGAAGATACTGAATGAAAGATATTTTTTTTTGTCTTTCAGGTGCTGTTTCAAAAGCTATTTTACAGAAAGAAGGAGATGTGTTGAAGAAGCAACTGGATAACAAAAGCATGTATACTTTTATATTTAACTTTCAAATGGTTACTTGTGTAAAACTTCAGTCAAAATATATGAATGCAAATTGTGGATGGGGTTAACAGTAAAAAATTTGTTCAAGCAGTTTTAATAAATGGACTGATTCATGCTTGTTAGCTCATCTAGCCTAAAAGTCAATGTGAACCTTTTCCGTTACTATGAATTCCTGATTTTATGTACACATTCATAAAAATCCTTTTGTCTGAAACCACTTGGGTTGAAAATAGCACTAGCCCAACACTGGGACTAGTGCTTTTTATTTCAGGAAAATAGTTTTACCCTTGTTCATCATTCCCTCATTCTGCAACGAATACCTTTCTGGACTTTTTTTAGCCATGTGAGCTTTTGCCATCACTTTGCTTCAGTTGTCCGTCCACATTTCACATTTTCATCTTCTTCTCTGATACCACTAGTCCAAATTGATCCAAACTTGTGAATTGGATGGTTCTATACAAAACTTGTGTTTTTTGTGCCGATTTGATATTCAACATGGCTACCAGGGGCAGATAATTCATTCTGATTGGACTTACCTTCAAAGCTCTTCTTGTCAGAAACTATTGAGCCAATTGAATTGATTTGTTGCATGAAAAATCCTTGGATGAACTTCTACAAAAGCTGTGTCAATTGGAAATTCAAGATGGCCACCACAGCCGGACTGTTTAACATTGGACCCCTATGGGGAAAATTGTATAAAGGTCTTGTCAGAAACTACCAAGCCAATTGAAATCTTTTTATGTATGAACAAGCATTGGATGAACATCTACAAAAAATATGTTTTTTGTGCCGATCGGAAATTCAATATGGCCGCCACAGCCTGACTTGGTTTAATATTGAACCCTATTTGAAATTTGTACAAAGAGTCTTCTTATCAGAAAGTACCAAGCCATTTGAAATATTTTTATGTATGAACAAGCATTGGATGAACCTCTACAAAAGGTATGTTTTTTGTGCCAATCAGAAATTCAAGATGGTTGCCACAGCCGGATTAGTTTAACATTGGACCTTATGGGCAAATTTGTACAAAGGTCTTCTTGTCAGAAAATACAAAACTAATTGAAATGTTTTTGTTGCATGAAGATCCTTGGATAGATGTCTGCTACAAAAGTTATGTTTTCGTGCCAAATCGGAATCCATTGGCTGCCACAGCTAGACTTAGTTTAACATTGGACACTGGAAGAATTCTTTACATATCTTATCTAGAATTGCTGGACACTGTAGAAGAATTCCTTACAGTTCTTATATAGAAGTACTTTGTCAGTTGTGGTAACCTAAAATCCAGGTGAGCGTCATTCAGGCTCCATGGAGTCTCTGGTTTCTAAACGCCTTAAGATATTGACTGCTTTTTGGTACCAGGTATGTGAGTCTACCATGATGAGTTACAAATCAAGTTTAAGTTACGTTCTGCTCATCTGATTGTTGCCGAAATTATGGGCCTGGTTGATAAATATTCTCTAAGACTCTCAGAGCTTCAGTTTATGGGAAAATTACCTAGCAACCATATAGTTAAGTATTCAAATGTGAAACAGCGATTGATTGGAATAATTTCAAACATTGCGATTCCATCTTTGGTAAATATTTGGAAGACTCTCAGACCTTCATATGTTTGGAAAAGTACCGGTACCAGGTAACCATATATTAAAATAAACAACTGTAAAATTTCAGTTCATATCCCAACTGATTAACTCACATGGGCATGTGAGCTATTGCCACCACTTTGTGTCCGTCATCATCCATCCGTCGTGCCGTCTGTCCGTCCCTTAACTTTTCACATTTCAAAACCCCATGGCCAAATGAAACTAAACTTGGTGGGGATGTTCATTGGATGGTCCTCTTCAAAGTTTATGTTTTTGGTTCTGATCCAAAATTCAACATGGCTGCCAGGGCCATTTATGCACTCTGATTGGTTGAAATTTAATTGGTCCTCTCCAAGTTTATAATTTTTGTGACGATCTGATATCCAAGATGGCCACCAACGCTGGACACATTTAACATGGGATCCTTTGGGAAATACATACAAACAGCTTCTTGACAGATGGAAGTAATATTATGCCTGAATGATCCTCATGGTCCTCTACAAAGTTTATATTTTTCATGCCAATATGAAATTCAAGATGTCTGAAACTACAGAGCCAGTTGGAACAAAACTTGGCAGAATTGTGTCGGATGACCCAGAAAGTTAATCAAGATGGCCACCACAGCTGAACTTAGTTAAACAAAGGACCCTATGGGAAAATTCATTAAAAGATCTTCTTGTCTGAAACCCCTAAGCAATTGAAACCAGAATTATGTCCGATGAATGTCAACAAAGATGGCCGTTTTTCTGAAAACCACTGAGCCGATTGGTACTTAGATGGTCCTCTTTCAGAATTGTGTCCCCTGACCTGACCTGTCAAGATGGCCACCAAAGTTGAACTTAGTTTAACATAGGACCCTATGGGAAAATTTAATTTGCAGATCACCATGCCATTTGGGACCAAACTAAAGCCAGTAATGGTCGGGTACACATATATTTTCAGTCCTGCTGAAGGTGGACAAGTTAAATCCAGGTGAGTGATACAGACTCTTGTATTTGTGGATAGTTCTTGGGTTGTCCTTTTACACAAGTGTGTCCTGACTTAGACTTATGCAGCTCTCCAATTTTTGTCAGGCAGTTCTTATTTTGGATTAGTTTGACTGGCATTCTGAATAAATATTTCATTCTCTAAAATTACAAACTGTGTAAAAAAATGGTCATTTAGATTGCTGGTGTCATTTATGCCATTAATATGTATTAGGTAAGTGATACAGGCTAATGAGAACATCTGATGATGATAACATATAAAAAACGTGATCCAACAATCTTGAAGGCCAGTATTATCTGTGGTAATGTTTAGTGTAAAGGGATGATTTCTCATTGATGTATACCCCATATCAATTTTTATATTGTGCAAAAGTGTTGTTTTAAGATACAGGTGACACAAGTTATCTCAGACTTGCTTGAGTTGAATTTTCTGAGTCGCATCTTTAATATGGTCTCAAATGTTTTACACTGCATAAGTGTTTTGACTCCTGTTTTGTCAAATTTGCACGAGTCAATTTTCTTCCATCTTGAACTAACTTTTGGTTATGTTGAAGTAATCATCTATCAAGACTTGCAGATTAATTTGCGGTTGATATATTGTAAATTCACCTTGATTTGTAAAATCACTTTAAGAAGATTAATTAGTGTCAATTTGTCATCTTGCACTTGGTCATATACAGTATGGATTATGATAATGGACTGTCAGATCTTTTTCGTAAATTCTTTATTAATAAAAAAAACATGTTACCTGGAGTATATTTTACATGAATTGTGTAGTATCTGAACATGGATAAATAAATTGAGTTCATGATACCGGTAATATGTATAAACTATTGTTTTACTCCAGCACTGATTTACCTCCCCTTCTTAACTAGGAAAATTTGTAAGCTCCTGGTCAGATAAATTTTTTTCCTATTTTGATTTTTTTGGGGGGGGTCCAAAGGACTTCGAGATAACAAGTCAGAGTTGACTGGACTTTGTGTCCATTTCCTGTATGCAAGTATTTCATGTTATGATGTGCAAGAAAATATAATAGTATTATTGCAAAATTTGATAAAGTTTGAAAAATATATGTAAATATAGTTAAGTGTGAATTATCTCTATTTATATTAAGAAAAGGACATGAGAATGCATGGAATTGTAGTAACTTCATCCAAAAGTAAAAAATTACCCTGTGATTTTATCATACATCTGAACATGGAGGATTCTTCCATCAAACTAAAGGACAAAATTACACAGGCATTGGAGAGAACAGAACAGTTAGACATGTCAACTGTAGCATTTCCTGCTCTTGGTATGGATAATACTGTAAAATCAGATGTTTGTACATTCAACTTTTTTGTTTTTTGGCATGAAGTTCATGAACAGATGATTAATTATTAGATGATGAATGTTTTAAGAAATACATTAACATATAATTTGGTAGTAAAAAGTTGTTATTTTAGTTAAGGAATTTATTTCTGCAGCAAAGCTCATTCACCATGTTCATTTTGTTTCACGAATTATATCACGTGCGTCGGAACACAATAATTAACAATTGGTCACTGAAGAGAAAACATTTTGTCCAATTGATAAAAATATAAAAACATGACAGTGTACTTGACATTTACCATAGCAAGTGTATAACTGTAAAGTTAAAAGAAATATTTTCACTATAATTGTATATATTTAAAAATAGATTTGATCAAATTTGCTATACAATTACAGTTTGTGAAAAATGTATATATTGTATATTAAAAAAATTTGCTATGCAATTATACAGTTTCTGAGAAGTATATAATTGTATAGCATAAATTGTTAAAATAAAACTATACAGTTATACATATTTCAAAAGTGAATTTTTGTATGTCACTATGCACCATTGTAGAAAACAGCCAGAAATTAAAGAACACCATTTGATCATTCCAATAATGTCTATTATTCCTAAATTTCCATGAAACTGGAAAAGAACTTGACTATTTCAACAGTAAACATAATCCAAGGTGACAACTTTTGTGGCATATTTATACACAAAATTACCCAGTACATGTAGTTCAACTCTAATATTTATATCATTAAAGTTGTATAATTTTTAAGATTTATTTCTCTTGAGTTGAATTGAATATTTGGGAATTGGATATAATAATTAATGTCCAATATTTCTGAGGTTTTTTAAATGGCTAATCCCAAATTCCTATGAATAGGCTATAAAACTTATCTTGTAATTATAGACCACCCCCCTTTTTAAACTCTTTTATTCCAAATATATGGTAACGGGTCTTAGCTTTAAGGATGTTTGCTGCTCAGTTTCAAAATAACAAACTTTTCATAACACTGGTAGATATTGATAGTGGATTAATGAAGGAACTAAAAGAGCAAAAACAAATTATTATAGGTCTGTGTGCCTGTTTTCGAGATATAAGCCATTGAAAATTTGGCGGGAAAAATATACTCTCTTGATTTTACATAGCTTTATCATTGACAAGTTTTATTTCTCAAAAACCATTAAATTAAAATAATAACAATGATTTTATAATATTTTTACAAATGGCTTATTATTCTGCAAACAAAAGATTTATAAAAAGAAAAATGGGTGTTAGCGGGAAAAATAATTTAAATGGCATTCAAATGGATAAAACCAGATGATTGTGAACATCTGACAAAAATTCAGAAACATGACCAGCCAACATCCTAAATATACTCACAAGAATTTAATCAGTTCATACTATTCGTTTAAACTTGATAGAGAACTGACAATAAAATGTTTCATGTTAGGTACTGCCAATGCTAATGTGACAGTTGAAGAGGCTGCCGAGGACCTGTACAAGGCTGTAGATAAATTCCAAAGTAAAACATTAAAAAATCTACAGGAAGTACATATTGTAATATTCCAAACAGATATGGTGAAGACTTTTATGGAAACTATACAAACATGTGTCGAGGACGCTAAACCAAAAGGATTATGGAATAAAGTTACTGGATTATTAGGATTTCAAGGTAAATTTTAAAAATATTTTCAATATCTTTCTACATACATATGTTTTAAACTAGTTGAAAAAAAACCCATAAATTCTATATTTTACTATTTGCATAAATGTATTTTAAAGGGGAAAATCAGCCTACTGTAACTGCTCAGGAGAGAGCAGAAAGAAAATCGGCCACTACACCAATGGCAGTGAACTTTATTATATATGCAAAGAATCAAACTGAGGCAAAGAAGGCAGCCTCAGTGTTGGAAAAGGAATTGGACAATGAATATGTTTCAAGGAATATAAAAGACAAAATCATCTTTGATCTGAAACATGAACAGGTAATAATTTTATGACATGATATTGTTTATATATCAATTTTTATGGTTAAGGCTTATATTGAGTAGATATAAGCCTTAGTGGCAGGTTGTTTTATCTGTAGCTGTGATTCTTCATAATTTTGTTATTCTGAGTTTGACGACTTACCGATAAGAACAACAATTTACCAGAAAGTACAGAAAAAATATTGGAAAAGAATATGTGGTGCCGACTAACCGAAAAGAACAGAATAGAATCAAAATTAAACTTCATTTAAATTATTGTTCTATGAGTTTTAAATTTATTTTTAGAGTTAAATTTTTAAGTATAAATTTCAATTTTTAGCAAGACAAAATTAAAATCTCTAAGAAGGAGATGTGTAAATTTTATTTGATTCAGAATCATATTCTATATGAAATGAATGTGGGAGGGTAGAAAGGGTAGTTTTTTTAAAAGGACATGGGTGCTGGACCTATCAGATGTATGTAAAGTTATCTATAAAAGTTTGTTGGTTGTGGGGGTATTTTGAAAATCCCTTCCTTCCCTCCCACATTCATTTTAATGGAATAGCCCTGATGACAAACTAACACTGTGCGTTGATCATTTATGTTATCAAAGCATATATATTCATGGGGTTTACTCGAAAGAAGAAGAGGCGATACACGAATTTGAGTCTCTTTGTTTAGTAATATAGATGACCCTAAATAAAAGATAATGTTTGTTACTTTTTGCTCCAGATGGCAGAGTTGAAACAGTTGGAAAAATCAGAAATGGTTGAAGTTGACGTAAAAAAAGGAAAAGGTGAAATTATCTTAACTGGAATAACAGAGAACTTATCTAATGCAATGACGAAAGCAAATGAAATTATTCAGAAGGCACAGCAACAGAAACAATTTGATCAAAAAGCAAAATTGGTGACAGAAATGGTGCAATGGTATTTCATTACAGAAGACAAAGGGGTAAAAACACTCGAAGAGTATCCGGACGAGATAAACTTGATATTAGAACAAGCATTGAAGAATAACAGATCTGAAGCAACATTTCTTGATGCTGGCCATAACAAGATTATTGTAGATTTAAATTCCTATAAAGAATACCCAGCTAATGATCCTTCAGATGTGGTTGATGTAGTCAGAAAATCTAAACTGGTTGGTAAGTTGAAATTAAAAGATAATCAAGTAATAGTGAACCATTTATTGTGTAAGTCTCTAAATCACCTGAAATTGTAGGAATTATAACAATACACTGCAAGTGTAACACATTTTGAAGGATTAAGGTATACGGACAACAACATGATTCTTCCAGGTATTTTATATTTTCTATACAATGTAATGGCAATAACCTCGGCAATAATCGGCAAAATTAGGAATCACAATATACCTAACTTACCGTATTTTCATAGACGCCACATCTAAACAGTGAATTGCTTTCCAACTAGATATCTCTATAATCTCTGCCTTAAAATTTTGTTTAAATTCATTTTTGGTCAAAAAGAAATATGATTTATTGTGACAATCTATTATAATGTGGATAAGTTTTTACAGTAATAAAACATATTTCTCTACAGTGTTTCTTCGACTAACACTCAACTGTTACGTTAGAAATCATGCAGTCATATCAGAAAGTAATGAAGCTAGTCATTTTGTACCGGCACCTACAAAGATTTAAGAATTATCAAAAGTAGTCTACCTCCTCTTTATAACTTGGAAAATTTTTTCATCTCTGCTTTAGTTGAATTTTTCCTATTGATATTATTTTTTCCATAAGAAGCAATATTATCAAATAACTACACAATTGCGACAACTGTAAAACCACAAAAGAAAGTGTGAACTTTATGAGACTCTCAATTACGGGTATATAAATGACGGCATGATTGAAGAATTGTAATGACCCTATTAGATGAAACAATGTAAAACACAAAACTTTTACCATATGCAATGTAAGATCAAAGCTACGATCTTTACTTTGAATGGATTTACTTATGACTAATAAAAAAATAGCTGAAATTAACTGCAAAAATTGTAAAAGAATATAAATAAATGAACAAATGAACAAAAAAATCCCAATAAATTAATCAAATCAAATCTAATACAACATTTACAAGAAAGAATATCTCTGAATTCCCTTATGGTTTGAAATTGCATTCAATATTATACATTTTCTACGAAAGTGGTGTTGAATATCTATACAATGTACTTTACCTATACATATAGTACAAAATCTTCATAATAATATCCCTATGGTACATTAAGTTGTCTTTTATTTTGTTTAGTAATATTGATATTTGTAAAATTAACATATTTAGAATATATAATAAGTACATGTATAAATTGAACCAATCTTTGAACGAAATTCAAATATAATTTTAACCTGTCCTTACTTAAACTGACAAGGGGGAATAACTCAATTTTATTCTTGACTCCTCATCATGTGATATGCATAAATGTATTGTTAGTGTTCCTTGTTATGTATTCAGTAGAAATAGCTAATGCTTAGTATCCTTGGGGGAAACCTTAACTTTCAAGCAAACCCTCCAAAATTACACTTAAGCCGAGGAGGTTAAGCTAACACCAATAGATTTAATGGTGTTCTGTGATATTATTGAGTGACCGATATTATTAAGGAAATGACTGATAACTTTGACCAACCATGGTGGTTGCACGCAGCGTGACAAAACAGCCATGTTTTATTGATCCCAGAAGAATTGTATGTCTTATGTGGTGCAAAAGATGTGTATTCACGATTTAAATCACTTGTCCAAAACTATATCCATAAATAGATAATAAAATAGAAAACAATTTATTTGTTTTTATTTAGGTTTATTCACATTTGATGATAATGACCAAAGATAAAATTTAAATTTTAGTGTATTGGTATTTACTTGGATTGAAATATAAATACAAAAGGGTCATATATGTTATTCTGTATATTGAAAATAACTTTCTCAACCACGTGTGGAAAGAAAAAAATATTCGTTGAAAAATCAAAGCTATAGCAACTTGATCACGTCTGTCGCCGCCATTATTACCTGTGTTTAGTTATCCATACTTATTTTGCAAACCCTTTTACCAAGTGATCTTATGTTTGGTATTTGAGCTTAAAATGATGAGCTACAGATCAAGTTTGAATTTTACGCTGATCGTGTAATTATTGTGAGAGTTATAGGCCTAATGGAAAAGTGAATTATTGTCAAAATATTAGTTTTCTGGACCTTTTTGGCAAACCCTTTTACCAAGTGATCTTATTGGTATGTGAGCTTATAATGATGAGCTACAGAGCAAGCTGCTTGGGTAATTATTGTGTACCCCTTACAAACATAGCTTCATGATTTTTAGACGTCTTTGTCCGATTCACATACTTAAGATGTTTCGTGTTTTCTCATGGGTCATTGATAGGTCAGGCTGGTATTTATGGGGACATGGTGTTGCCCATCAATACTTTCAGAATACTTCTTCATTGTAAGTACTCCTGAATACATGGAGTCTTTTGATTAAGTAATATTATATAGGAAGAAGAATGCCACCATTAATTAGGATTTTTTTAAAGTGATTTTTATTGCATCCATAAATAGGGATCACTATTTGTCATCATCTATGTCGTCACACTTTCTCTGTCTGCCACTGTCCTATACCTTCAGATGAAATTTGCATGGAATCTTCAGTAACTAATATTTTATTTTTCAATAGAATGACGTTTCAAAACAGGGACTTCATATCATTTACTGGAATAAGGGAGATAAGTCCAACAGCCTTAGGTACACATTTCTACCTTGTTAGCTGTAATAAGTTAACGAGGTATTAGCCATCTACTTTACTTTTTTTTTGTTCAACAAATTTCTTTATATATTGTAATTGAAACTAGTCTATTGTTAGTACTTTTGTCAATAAAAATTGACTCATTTACTGACCTACTTGCTTGCCAAGGATTGGACATCTTCATTTGCAAATCCTCCTTGGCCAGTGATTGATGGGAGCAGACGTTACACAAGTGTTTCAGTTGTAGATTATGCTCACTCTTTACCTCTAGAAATAAAGCTGAGAAAGGAGTGCGTATTATGTAGTACTATAGGCCCACAAGACTTTTCTGGCGACTTTTCGATGTCAGTTCAAGCGAAAAACTTGCATACGATCGATCACCCCATTGTTGAAATTATATATCCATATCTGATCAAAAGATATTGAAACCAACAACTGAGATTTTAAAACTCATACCTCTAATAACTCCTTGAAAAGAGCATTAAGACAATGAAAAGTTATTCCCGTTCGATTTTGATTTTTCGACCGCCATTTTTAGATCACCTGACCCAAAGGGTCAAGTGAGCTTTTCTCATCACTTGGCGTCCGTCGTCCGTCGTCGTCCGGCGTCGTCCGGCGTTGTCGTTAACATTTTACATTTTGAACTTCTTCTAGAGAACCACTGAATGGAATGAAACCAAACATGGCATGAATGTTCCTTATGAGGTGCTGACCAAGTGTTGTTACTTTGTAGCCGATCCATCATCCAAGATGGCCGCCAGCGGGGAACTTAGTTTAACATAGGACCCTATGGGAAATGCATACAAATGACTTCTTTTAGAGAACCACTGAATGGAATGAAACTAAATCTGGCATGAATGTTCCTTATGAGGTGCTGACCAAGTGTTGTTACTTTGTAGCTGTTCCATCATCCAAGATGGCCGCCAGCGGGGAACTTAGTTTAACATAGGACCCTATGGGAAATGCATACAAATGACTTCTTTTAGAGAACCACTGAATGGAATGAAACTAAATCTGCCATGAATGTTCCTTATGAGGTGCTGACCAAGTGTTGTTACTTTGTAGCCGATCCATCATCCAAGATGGGCGCCAGAGGGGGACTTAGTTTAACATAGGACCCTATGGGAAATGCATACAAATGACTTCTTTTAGAGAACCGTTGAATGGAATGAAACCAAACATGGCATGAATGTTCCTTTTGAGGTGCTGACCAAGTGTTGTTACTTTGTAGCCGATCCATCATCCAAGATGGCCGCCAGCGGGGAACTTAGTTTAACATAGGACCCTATGGGAAATGCATACAAATGACTTCTTTTATAGAACCACTGAATGGAATGAACCTAAATCTGGCATGAATGTTCCTTATGAGGTGCTGACCAAGTGTTGTTACTTTGTAGCTGATCCATCATCCAAGATGGCCGCCAGCGGGGAACTTAGTTTAACATAGGACCCTATGGGAAATGCATACAAATGACTTCTTTTAGAGAACCACTGAATGGAATGAAACTAAATCTGGCATGAATGTTCCTTCTGAGGTGCTGACCAAGTGTTGTTACTTTGTAGCCGATCCATCATCCAAGATGGCCGCCAGCGGGGAACTTAGTTTAACATAGGACCCTATGGGAAATGCATACAAATGACTTCTTTTAGAGAACCGTTGAATGGAATGAAACCAAACATGGCATGAATGTTCCTTCTGAGGTGCTGACCAAGTGTTGTTACTTTGTAGCCGATCCATCATCCAAGATGGCCGCCAGCGGGGGACTTAGTTTAACATAGAACCCTATGGGAAATGCATACAAATGACTTCTTTTAGTGACCCACTTAATGGAATGAAACCAAACATGGCATGAATATTCCTTATGAAGTGCTGACCAAGTGTTGTTACTTTGTAGCTGATCCATCATCCAAGATGGCCGCCAGCAGGGAACTTAGTTTAACATAGGACCCTATGGGAAATGCATACAAATGACTTCTTTTAGAGAACCACTGAATGGAATGTAACAAAACATAGCATGAATGTTCCTTATGAGGTGCTGACCAAGTGTTGTTACTTTGTTGCCGATCCATCATCCAAGATGTTTAGAAGTGACATTGTCAGAAAATTGTAAAAAAAATTCTGAATGGTCACAACTTGACCACATATTCAAAAATAATAATGATAAGATGTCTTCAGTAGCTATTGTAAGACTACACTAAGATGACCTGTTTTTAATTTTAAATACTGTGTCAAATTAAACCAATCTTGGTCTCAATCATTATATAATTTTACATAATTTCCAAAATCACATTAGATACAGGTGAGCGACACAGGCTCTTGAGAGCCTCTAGTTGTATATGTACTAAAATTTTGAATTTGATTTAGCAGTTATTCTTTGTAGATACAGCATTTGAACCTCCACCTCACTGGGATATCATGGATGAAAAAGAAAATATTAAGGTTGTAACACTTCTTAAATCATCACAGGAGTTTCAGGATGTTGTGAATGAGTTCAACAAAACAGGAGGAAAGTCTTATAATATTTTAAAGGTATTTACTATTATGAAGTTGTTACAGGATTATGTTTACTGTGAAATCATTACTTTTTATTGGGATAAAAGTTTTCCTGCTGAAAATGATTTCTTCTCAGGAGATAGATTTTTGTGGTTTTTACTTTAAATAGATTTAAAATTTTGTTTGGGATTAAATTTTGTTGATAATACTTACCCATGTAATAAATGAAATCTCCATAAAAATATTTTCTTCTACAGTATTTAGCATTTTAGCAGTTTTTGGCTGGTTTGCATTTAGTTTGGCAGACAGGTGTGGACGATATGGTACCTATTTTGTGTAATCTTCTCCTCCGACAGTTTTTAACCCAAATCTTTGAAACTTTGCAGAATCTTTATGGTCACATTGAAGCTCTCCTTGAAAGAGTATTTTGCCATTTGAAGAATTTTTTCCAGATTTTTATGTTGTGGAACTTAAGTCATTTTTGTAGCATGGGTATAGAGGGTACCAATTTCATGTAATTAACTCTTCATACAGCTTATAACCCATATATTTGAAACTTTGCAGAAGGTTTATGGACATATAGAAGGTGAAGTCATTTGAAGAAATTTGATCGCAGATTTTTCTTGTTGTGTATAGATGGTACCAATTCTGTGTAATAATCAACCCAGATCTTTGAACTTTGGAGAATATTTGTAGACATATTGAAGATGTGTATGACAAATATTCCAAAATTTTTCAAGTTGTGGTAATTTTTTAAATAACCTTTTTTCACACATACAAAGTTTGGTCTTGCATGTCACATTAATTTTGTTACTGGTCATCATAATAAAACCTTCCTATGATATGGGTTGGATATTGCATTTAATTCGTTAATACACAACACAACATAGCCTATTGCAATCGGTTGAGGATCGCAATATTTTAAAATCACATTTTTATACCCCCTGCAAACAAAGTTTGGGGGGGTATATAGGAATCACCTTGTCCGTCCGTCTGTCCCGTCTGTCCGTCGTGCCGTCCGTCCGTCCGTCCGTCCGTCCGTCTGTCTGTCTGTCTGTCCGTCTGTCCATATATCTTGTAAGCGCGACTCCTCCTAGACCGCTCAATGGATTTCAACGAAACTTTACAGAAAGGAAGTACATCATCCAAAGATATGCATGAAGAAAAATCTTTGCTTTCCGATATCACACAAGGGAGATAATTGGACTTCTATTTTTTTTGGCTTATACATTATATATGAACCTCGTAAGTGCAACTCCTCCTAGACCGCTCAATGGATTTCAACGAAACTTTACAGAAAGGAAGTACATCATCCAGAGATGTGCATGAAGAAAAATCTTTGCTTAATGATATCACACAAGGGAGATAATTGGACTTCTATTTTTTTTGGCTTATACATTATATATGAACCTCGTAAGCGCAACTCCTCCTAGACCGCTCAATGGATTTCAACGAAACTTTACAGAAAGGAAGTACATCATCCAGAGATGTGCATGAAGAAAAATCTGTGCTTTTCGATATCACACAAGGGAGATAATTGGACTTCAAAGCGGGGGGTATCCTTTGTGAGCTTTGCTCACGGTACATCTAGTTAATGCATATTTTCATGTCCGATTTATTCTAGATTTCTCTCCCTTTGTTTACATTTCAGTCATTTATTGCCGACATAAGAAGACAGATTAATTAGTAGATACTTAGTTGTATATAGTTATTGTTTGGACAGCTATTATATATATATAATAACATTTTGAATTCAGATATTTTTAAAGTCATTAATTAAAACAATTACATTAGTAAAACTTCCATTTTCAATTTTTACCTGATCGTCGATTGCAATAATGAAACATTTTTTCACATGGGCGGCAATTGCAATATTAAAACCTCTCAATTTTGCCTGGGGTAGAAGAATTGCAATAAAAAGTGCACACGACAATTTCCGAATTTACAGTATTGAATATTAAGTTGAAACATAATTAACCCAGGTTAAATCATGGTTTTTAAGTTTACATTTTAGCACTAAATTTTTTGCGGATTAAATTTTGTTTGGGATTATATTTGTTACAGATTGAGAGAATACAGAACAAGGTTTTATATCAGCAGTATGTGGCCAAAAAGAAGTTGATGGATAGTACAAACCCATCAGGTCATCAGAATGAAAGGAGACTTTGGCATGGAACTGATCAAAATGCTGTTGATAGTATCACACGATATGGATTCAACAGAAGCTATTGTGGAAAAAATGGTAATCATTTGATAAATGTTAATGCAGTGTTATTATAACATCAAATTTGGTTACGAGACATTTCAAGTAGTTACTTTATTCCGCAGCTAGTTAGAAAGTTCTGTAACTGTATTTAATGTTGCAGTTTTCAAAAGGAAATTACTGTTCTTTATTGACCACTTTGTGCCCGACAGCTTCTAATGCAGTCACAGCCTATCTGTCTTTTTAGCTCACCTGGCCCGTCCGTCGTCCGTCGTCGTCGTTAACATTTTACATTTTGAACTTCTTCTAGAGAACCACTGAATGGAATGAAACCAAACATGGCATGAATGTTCCTTATGAGGTGCTGACCAAGTGTTGTTACTTTGTAGCCGATCCATAATCCAAGATGGCCACCAGCGGGGGACTTAGTTTAACATAGAACCCTATGGGAAATGCATACAAATGACTTCTTTTAGTGACCCACTTAATGGAATGAAACCAAACATGGCATGAATATTCCTTATGAAGTGCTGACCAAGTGTTGTTACTTTGTAGCTGATCCATCATCCAAGATGGCCGCCAGCGTGGAACTTAGTTTAACATAGGACCCTATGGGAAATGCATACAAATGATTTCTTTTAGAGAACCACTGAATGGAATGAAACTAAATCTGGCGTGAATGTTCCTTCTGAGGTGCTGACCAAGTGTTGTTACTTTGTAGCCGATCCATAATCCAAGATGGCCGCCAGCGGGGGACTTAGTTTAACATAGAACCCTGTGGGAAATGCATACAAATGACTTCTTTTAGTGACCCACTTAATGGAATGAAACCAAACATGGCATGAATATTCCTTATGAAGTGCTGACCAAGTGTTGTTACTTTGTAGCCGATCCATCATCCAAGATGGCCGCCAGCTGGGAACTTAGTTTAACATAGGACCCTATGGAAAATGCATACAAATCACTTCTTTTAGAGAACCACTAAATGGAATGAAACTAAATCTGGCATGAATGTTCCTTATGAGGTGCTGACCAAGCGTTGTTACTTTGTAGCCGATCCATCATCCAAGATGGCCGCCAGCGGAGGACTAAGTTTAACATTGGACCCTATGGGAAATGCATACAAATGACTTCTTTTAGAGAACCACTGAATGGAATGTAACAAAACATAGCGTGAATGTTCCTTATGAGGTGCTGACCAAGTGTTGTTACTTTGTTGCCAATCCATCATCCAAGATGTTTAGAAGTCTATCAGAAAATTGTAAAAAAAATTCTGAATGGTCACAACTTGACCACATATTCAAAAATAATAATGATAAGATGTCTTCAGTAGCTATTGTAAGACTACACTAAGATGACCTGTTTTTAATTTTAAATACTGTGTCAAATTAAACCAATCTTGGTCTCAATCATTATACAATTTTACATAATTTCCAAAATCACATTAGATACAGGTGAGCGACACAGGCTCTTGAGAGCCTCTAGTTTATTTCCTTCTGAATCTTGCCCAACTCTGTCAGCCCCTGCTGTACAAAAAAGGAACTTTAAAGTTAGTTTTATTTATTTAGGTGGATTACCTATTATTTTTAGAAAGCGTCTTTTCTGAAAGGATCAAGCAATATGGAATATTTCTGCAACTGGAAAAGACCTTCTCTGTGTTTGAATAAAAGTGTGTGGCATTATTGACAGTTTGTAAAATTGAAATTATATGAATTAATCCATAATCAGACATAAAGTTTATACATTAATGATTTTTTAATCATTAACAAATAATTTATAAATGTATAAAAAAGATTCACCTGAAATGTATAGAATTATTATTTCTCTAAACATCACAATTGAACCGATTCAGACTAACCTTAGTATAAAATAGTGAGTGAATTAGCAATTGTACATGTGTTTAAATGACCAAACCACGAGTTACTGTAAATTCGGAAATTATTGCAATGTTTTTATTATTACGAAAAATGTGACAGGGTTGTAATCGCAATATTTTAAACTCGTATTTTGGAATTTTTTTATGAATGAAGTGGGAATTTTCTCAATATCGCAAAAATTAAAATCGCATTTTGGTCTAAAATGACAAAATCGCAATAATAAATGCACACAATAATTTCTGAATTTACAGTAATTTGACATTTCGTTCCCAAAATTTATTAGTGTTGGCAAAGTTTCATCAATAGGAAAAAGAGGTGAATGTTGCCTCAATAATATAATTAAAAAGATAATTTTTGGCAAAGACATACTACATATATATCTTTTGCATGCTCTTTTATTTAGCAATAGCACATGGAGCTGGGGTGTATTTTGCTGTGAATATGAGTTACTCAGCCAGAGATACCTATTCCCGATCTGATGCTAGTGGGCAGAAACGTATGTATTTATGTAAAGTGTTGACTGGAGAATATACACCTGGTAATAGTAGCATGAAGGTTCCACCACAGAAGACAAATACTGCAGGATCAACACACATCTTGTATGATTCAACAACAGATAATGCAACAAATCCAGCAATGTTTGTAATATATCATGACTCACAAGCTGTTGCTGAATATTTGATAACTTTTAAGAGTTAGATTTGTTTTGTTTGTATTGCTGGGCTAATGTTTCTTTTTTGTTGGTATTTTTCCTTCAATTATAATTAATCATATGATGTTTAACACATGAGCCATGTGATATATAGGAATTATAATTTTATCTAGTTTAATAAATAGCATTATGAACAAAATGAATTTAAAAATTCCAACATTATTTGCTAACAGGTCTTGCTAAACATGTTGCCAAATGGTAAAGGAGATTACCAGTGACTAATGAAAATTGTGTAGTGGTCACCATAGTGGTGAAAGAAAATTGTTGGCAATATGGAATATAATTTTGAAAGTGAAATAGTTTCTGGTATGGAAAGTGCAAATTTGTGGAATTTTTAGTTGCATAACTGCAGATTACGGATCAAATTTGTTTCACTTTTTTTTGCCTTTTTAATCAATGCGGGTAACAAATTCACCCTAATTTACGAGGCCGCAATGGCCAAATGTTTGTAGTTTGTCGCTACCAAGTATAAAGTATGTGTTTTATTTTGTTGTCCATCGAGAAACATGGCTGCCATGGCTAAAAATAGAACATAGGTGAAAATGCCCTTTTTGGTTCATATCTCAAAAACTAAAGCAGTTAGAGCAAAATTGACATTTAGTAAAATGTTTATGAGGTCAAGATCTACCTGTCATGAAATTTTCAGATGAATCAGTCAACCCATTTTCAGGTTATTGCCCCTGAATTGTTAATTGTAAGGGAGTTTTGCAGTTTTAGGTTATTATCTAGAATATTATTATACATAAAGACAAACAAAGCAGCAAAAATGTTCAGCAAAGTAAGATCTACAAATAAGTCAACATGACAATGTCGTTAACATTGATGCGAGATCTACACAAAAAATTACAGGTGAGTGATACAGGCTCCTGTGAGCCTCTTGTTTGCATTTAAGTGTATTATTAAAGAACCTAGTAATTGGTAGGACATTGGTGATATTTCACAACTACGATCATATTATATAGTACAACGTGACTCATGATTCAGCAGCATATGAGTCACAACTACCTATAATTTATGCTTGAGGCTTGAGTGACTTGATTGAATTTTTGCATTTTTTGTATTATTAAAGATCCTATGGTAATGTATTAATGATAATTCACAATTACAGTCATCACAGCTCAGCTACATTTTGAGTCACTGTGACTTAAATTTTATGGTAGAGTGACTTGATTAAATTTTTGGCAGTTTAGTCTATTTCTGAAAAAAACCTATGATAATATATCAACTACAATCATATACTTTAGTTCAACAGAAATCACACACATAAAAGTTCAGATTACCTACATATTTCATTCTTAAGTGACAGCATTAAATTTTAGCGTTTGGGTCCTTATGTGAAAAACAGAATTTAGTCTGTGAATTCGTTATTTTTTATGGGGTAAAAATAATGTAACAGGATATAATTAAACTTTCAAATATTCTCAAAAGTATTTACCGTCATAAATAATACATGGGAATTCTATGTGCAGGAGGATTGGTCATTTGTGTCTTACAGACACACAATCTGTAGTTTCATTTAATTTGTGTTTGGTCTTGATACAAAAAGACAACCAAATTTTGTAGAAAGTAATGAATTCTGATTACTTGAAAATATTGCACAAATAATTTTGGGCAGGTTTATATTTATTGATTTATTTATGGTATAGCAACATAATATTTTGTGTAGAATGTAACCAATATTTAGCATGCTATGTTTTATTATTTTACATACAGTGTGTTTTATCTTCCTTCTCATTGGTTATATAGATCACATATTACACAAGACATATTATTTCTATTTTTAGCTCACCTGACCTAAAAGGCCATGTGAGCGTTTGCCATCACTTTGTGTCTGTCATCCGTCCGTCCGCCATTCGTACACATTTCACATTTTCATCTTCTTCTCTGAACCACCAGTCCAAATTGAACCAAACTTGGCAGGAATTAATGTTAATTGGATGGTTCTTTACAAAAGGTATGTTTTTTGTGCCGATTGGATATTCAAAATGGCTACCAGGGGCAGATAATTCATTCTGATTGGACATATCTTCAAAGCTCTTCTTGTCAGAAAATACTGAACCAATTGAATTGATTTGTTGCATGAATGCTCCTTGGATGAACTTCTACAAATTTTTTTTTTTTTGTGCCGATTGGAAATTCAAGAGGGCCGCCAGACTAAGTTGAACATTTGACCTAACGGTGAAATTTGCATAAAGGTCTTCTTGTCAGAAACTACCAAGTCAATTGAAATGTTTTTATGTATGAACAAGCATTGGATGAATCTCTACAAAGGTACATGTTAAATGGATGGTTCTTTACAAAAGGTATGTTTTTTGTCCTGATTGGATATTCAAAATGGCTACCAGGGGCAGATAATTCATTCTGATTGGACTTATCTTCAAAACTCTTCTTGTCAGAAATTACTGAACCAATTGAATTGATTTGTTACATCAATGCTCCTTGGATGAACCGCTACAAAATTTATGTTTTTTTGTTCCGATTGGAAATTCAAGAGGGCCGCCAGACTAAGTTGAACATTTGACGCAACGGTGAAATTTGCATAAAGGTCTTCTTGTCAGAAACTACCAAGCTAATTGAAATGTTTTTATGTATGAACAAGCATTGGATGAACCTCTACAAAGATACATTTTTTGTGCCAATTGGAAATTTTAGATGGTCGTCACAGCCAGACATAGTTTAACATTGGAGCCTATGGGGAATTTTGTAGAAAGGTCTTCTTGTCAGAAACTACCAAGCCAATTGAAATGTTTTTGATGTGTGAATGATCACTTGATAAACCACTACAAATATATGTTTTATGTGCCAATCGGAAATTCAATATGGCCACCACAGCCTCACTTGGTTTAACATTGAACCCTATGGGAAATTTGTTCAAAGGTCCTCTTCTCAGAAACTACCAATTCAGTTGAAATATTTTGATGTATGAACAAGCATTGGATGAACCTCTACAAAAGGCCTGTTTTTGTGCCAATCGGATATTCAAGATGGTTGCCACAACCGGACTTAGTTTAAAATTAACATTGGATCCTATGGGAAAATTTGTACAAAGGTCTGCTTTTCAGAAACTATTGAGTCAATTGAAATAGTTTTATGTATGAACAAGCATTGGATAAACCTCTACAAAAGGCATGTTTTTTGTGCTGATCGGAAATTCAAGATGGTTGCCACAACCGGACTTAGTTAAACATTGGATCCTATCGGGAAATTTGTACAAAGGTCTCCTTTTCAGAAACTACCAAGCCAATTGAAATATTTTTATGTTTGAACAAGCATTGGATGAACCTCTACATAATTCATGTTTTTTGTGACAATCGGAAATTCAATATGACTGCCACAGCCAGACTTAGTTTAACATGGAACGCTATAGGAAATTTGTAAAAAAAGTCTTCTTGTCAGAAACTAACAGGCCAATTGAAATATTTTTATGTATGAACAAGCATTGGATGAACCTCTACAGTAGTTATGTTTTTTATGCCGATCTGAAATTGAAGATGGTCGCCACAGCTGGATTAATTTTACATTGGACCCTATTGGGAAATTTGTAGAAAGGTATTCTTGTCAGAAAATACTAATTAAATTGAAATGTTTTTGTTGCATGAAGATCCTTGGATAAATATCTGCTACAAGAGTTATGTTTATGGGCCAATTGGAATCCAAGCTTGCTGCCACAACTGGACTTAGTTTAACATTGGACACTGGAAGAATTCTTTACATATATAATTAATCCAAGTCAATTTTAATATACTTGTTTTTTAACCAGTTACAAAATGATGACAATATATTGCCAAATTTAAGCATCGATGCAGATTAAGCACAAGCCATGTCAAAACCTGAAAAGGTTTCTTTTGAAATGGTTACATACGAGTTACATATATTTTTGAGTTTGTGACATACCAGTTACAAATCTTTTTGAGAATTTCTTATAAAATAAAATGGTTACATACCAGTTAAAAATCTTTCTGGGGATATTTAAAAAAAGGTTACATATCGGTTAAAATTTTTCCATATCTAAAGTGCTGGGCACTGTAGAACAATTCCTTACAGATCTTATTTTGTCAGTTGTGGTCACCTAAAATCCAGGTGAGCGATTCAGGCTCCATGGAGCCTCTGGTTAAGTAAATCTGACCCCTGGAGAAAATATGGATTTGATGTTATTATATTTGATTTGTTACTAAATTAAGTAATGGAAATCTTTTTACATAAGTAAACAATAAAGGTACATAACATGTAGTCTCACCTTTGAATGAATTTGTCTTTTTTTCTGGGATGTGTAAATGTGAAATCATTGGTCATCCCATTGACTGAAAATGTTGGAAAAGGCGAGGTGTAGATATTATTTTCTGGTGGCGGCATAAACTTTGATAAACGTTTTAGCTGTATACTTGTCTTGTGACCTTAACCTTGTTTTCATTTAAGTCATGAACACTTTTAAAATCTGTCCACGTTTCATGATCAAGTCCATTTCTCAGCAGCTGTTATGCCTATAGACAGTTCTTTGTGTGTACATGTCAGTCTGACACCTGTCTCTGGACCTTGACCTCAATTTCATGCTTGAGTGACTTACATCTTATTTCATGAGTAAGTCCATTTTTCTGCAACTGTGATACCTAGACCAACCATATTTGGCCTGTAGATAGTTCATGTTATCTCCATGCAAGTCTGAAACTTATCAACTTACTTTGAACTCATTTCATGCTTGAACAATGTGCTTTATATGTTTGATATTTAGTCCATTTCTCAGCATCTGAAATACCTAAACCTTCCACTTTGGTATATAGATAGTTCTTGTTACGGTACATGCCAGTCTGACATTTGTTTTAAAATCTCCTCCTCAATGAGTCCTTTGGGTTACAATGTTGGGTATCAGATAGTTTTATTCTGTGTCCACTTGCAATTGAGAGTGGCCACTCTTGTTTTCATATGAATAGAGGTTACTTTGGATATACATGTATATGTAATATATCAATAACATATGAAAGTAGACAAAGAGGGAATTGATATGACCTTTCTAAAATACATAATACTTATGTATGAATATCTGTTTATTTAAGATTTATAAATAAAAATAAGAAACTTCTATTGTGGATCCAATGACAGATTATGTAAATTTATAGTAGCTTTTCACACTTAACTTCATACCAAATCATCATGGTTTGTATTACAACTATCTTTCTTATAACTGTAGAAAAAAAATTATCATCAGACAAATTCTATCCAATTTTATCATTAAATGATAGCATTCATGTCTGTTACTGCTGCTGAAGAATAATGTTTGTTGTATCATCAATAATAAGATTATATATAAAGCAGTTTCTTTGTTTTTAATTTTTCAATTATTTATTATATTTCCTAAATCTACGTTATTTAACTTAACAACCAAATTGATGTGAAAAGACATTTATTACATCTGGTGTTCCAAACAAGCAATTAACATATACCGATACTGTTTCACATAATTACAAAATATTGTAATTTTTGGTTGGAATCTCTTTTTAAAACCACAGCAAAGTTTTACATATACAATGTACTTGTCAAACCTTGAGAGAGCACATTATCGCTTCAAAATCTGTAATTACCTTCTCTTCGTGATATTATAAGGATAAAAAATAATAATGGCAAAATAATTAATAATGGCAAATTAATTATGCTAGAAAGAAAAGAAAGAATATGTTTGCATTGTTCACTTAATATGGTAGAAGATGAACAACATTTTTTATGTAAATGTCCTTTATACAAAGCAAATCGAGATGAATTATATTGTTATATTTCATCTACAAATAAAAATTTTGAACAATTAGCAGATGAGAATAAATTAATATGGTTGCTCAGCAATGAAGATATGGCAACACTAAATAAATTAAGTAACTATTTAATTTCATGCTTCAATTTACGAAAAAACCATAAATACCTTGACATTTAATGAATGCATAGGTTATAAGTCCTAGTGCAATTTAGTTTTATTCATTTATTTATATATATATACTATTTTAAAAAAACCACAGTACGTATATGTATTCTCTATTGATATTGTTAGCTTGGTGTTGACTCTTCCCTTCTGCAGTATTGATTATTAAATTTAAATGTTTTGTATTGTTCACCAATTAACCAAATCAGGATGAAAAGGGAATGAATGGTTATGAATGAGAGTGATGTACGAGAGTTTAAACAGTTATATTTTGTATACACTGTGTTGATTTATGTCCTCACGGGCTCATGATTGATTAATAAAATTTACTTTACTACTTTTTAGCTCACCTGACCCGAAGGGTCATGTGAGCTATTGCTATCACTTGGCGTCCGTCCGTCCGTCCGTCCGTCCGTCCGTCCGTCCGTCGTCCGTTAACTTTTTCAAACGTTAACTCCTCCAACACCATAAGTCCAACTGCAACCAAACTTGGTACAGTTATTAATTGGTATGGGTGCTACAAATCTATTGTTTGAATTTTTGATTCGTATAAAAACATGGCCGTCATGGCTAAAAATAGAACATACGGGTAAATCGCAGTTTTTTGCAAATAAGTCAGAAACGGTCACAGATATCAAAATTCTGGCATAGGGTAAAAGTGATCAGCACCTCAAGATCTACCTGCCCTGACATTTTGAAGAAGATCCAACGACCCATGTAGGAGTTGTTGCCCTTTTTCTGCATTTTTTCCAAATTTTGCACTTATTAAGCTCAATATCTTGGATACTATAAAGGAAATTTGAAAAATTTAAATTTTATATTGTTAGGCACACAAAGATCTACAAAATTTGTAACAGGATCGAAGTTGTAGGTTCGTTCCTTTTAGGAGTTATTTGACATTTTTGGCTTTTTTTTATGTTATTATTTCAAAAATCTTCTTCTCTGAAACTACTATTCAAAATCCAATGAAACTTGGTAAGATTGTTCCTTAGGGTATCCTGCACAAAATTTATGCTTCGATTTTTGATCCGTTGAAAAACATGGCCACTGTTACTAAAAATAGAACATAGGGGTCAAACAACAGTTTTGCGCAAATATCTCAAAAATCATTAGGTTACGGCAAATTCTGGCAGGTTGAAAGTGTTCAGCATGATGAGAGCTACCTGTGTGCTGATTTTCGTGAAAATCTGTCAACTGATGTTAGAGTTATTGCCCTTTTTTGAGATTTTTGGCTTTTTTTTATGTTATTGTTTCAAAAATCTTCTTCTCTGAAACTACTATTCAAAATCAAATGAAACTTGGTAAGATTGTTCCTTAGGATATCCTGCACAAAGTTTATGCTTCGATTTTTGATTGGTCGAAAAACATGGCCACTGTTACTAAAAATAGAACATAGGGGTCAAACAACAGTTTTTCGCAAATATCTCAAAAATCATTAGGTTACGCCAAATTCTGGCAGGTTGAAAGTGTTCAGCATGATGAGAGCTACCTGTGTGCTGATTTTCGTGAAAATTTGTCTACTGATGTTAGAGTTATTGCCCTTTTTTGAGATTTTTGGCTTTTTTTTATGTTATTGTTTCAAAAATCTTCTTCTCTGAAACTACTATTCAAAATCAAATGAAACTTGGTAAGATTGTTCCTTAGGGTATCCTACAAAAAGTTAATGCTTCGATTTTTGATTGGTTGAAAAACATGTCCGCCCTTACTAAAAATAGAACATAGGGGTCAAAATGCTGTTTTTTGCTATTTTTTCCTGAATTATAGAAAGAAAATGAAGATGAAAGCTACTTTCAAGGTAAACATGGTATCCCGAGTTGAATGGTGATGATGAAAGTTTGTTTTGGAGGGTCATTTTTAAAATGGCTGCCATTTTCCCGCCATTTTTTACACTTGCTCGGATTTCAACAATATTTGGTTTTTAAAGTAAACATGGTATCCTTAGTGAATGGTGATGATGAGATTTAGTTTATAGCGCATTGTTTGCCAGGTGAGCGATTCAGGCTCTTGAGAGCCTCTTGTTTACTTATTATCAACTGCAGCACACCAGTCATAAGTTTTTGAAAGGTATTCATAAATGAGTTTGTTATCAAGTTTTGTTCAGTTTGACAAGTTTTAGACAAGAAAAGTGTTACTGAGTGATAATTTCTCAGAATGATATCAAATAACAACACTTTCAGAACTGTTTGGCAACCAAAGCAAAATTGTTTAATATAGTACATGTATTAACCTATAGGACTTTGGCTGGAAAAATTTTTTACTAATTTTACAAAATTTAGCAAAAATGGTCCTCAGGTGATTGTCTTCCTGAATAATATTGAAGGATGGCATGTGTTATACAAGATCGTCACAGATCCCCCAGCTGTGATTAATAGAAAACTCATTCGTGTCAAACTATTTCAGGGATCTTCAGGTCTGATAACTCAGAAATACAATTGGACAAAAGGCCCATGTGATCTGTGGTCATTACTTGGCATCCATCCATTGTTTTCAGTGATCTCTTTCACTGTCTTCACTGTTCAAAACTACTGGGCAAATTTTAACTGAACAGCCCAGACTTTGGTGTATTGGTCCTTGAGTGGCCCAGACCCCAACTAGTGTGCCTGCTGTTACCAAACATTAAAGGAAAAATTAGTTTTGATGTTCTTAGAATGGGAGTGTTGATGGATATGGAGGTCTAGAAATAGAAGTCACTAAAAGGTTCAATAGTCCGAAAAGTTGTCACTCACTAAATTGTCCTGGAAGTTGGAGTGTTGATGGTTTGGCAATTATGACCTGGTTCTGTAATAGGGAGATTATGATTGAAAATGTAATGGGATTTTAAAGTATCCAGTGTTAGTTATTGTTTCTCTACCTTTATGATCTGTTGTGGTTATAATAAACCAGATATCTGCAGTTTTTATCACTTCATGGTGTTATAGAATTTCTGATTGGATTTCATTTCTATCCATGTAAAAAGATATGAAGGTTTATCTGTGCTAATTAATGTGTTTGATTTTTTCGCCAGTGAATTTTTTTGTCCGCTTAATTTTATAAATATATAAGAGTATTTATTTTTTCATTCTGTGTGATGTTATCATGATATGGTTTGATGTCCATCATTTAAAGTAACTAAATAAAAGTTTAAAATACATGGAATATATAAGCCTTAACGAGATAAGATCCCATTGGATTGGAGACGGGTGGCTTTACAATATAGCAACAACCCATACAAGAAGACAAGCACTAACGGTCTCTGAAGCAATTATCGCAAAATTCAACAAAAGTAACTACAAATCGCCAACAAATACAGCTTATTTTATAGTAAACTATAAATTGGCAGGATGCAATCTCTGAAAATACATATTCTGGCGGATTTGTACTTATCATGTTTATATATCAAAATTAAATAGTAATATTAGAAGCAATCAGGTCCACCATGTCGCTCATGGACATTTCGTACGAAAGCAGATTGTTCGTATTTTTAATGACAAGAATGTCTGGCCAAGTACCTGTTGGCTAGTGATAAATTGTATTGCGCAGTCTCACCGGCGTTCATCAAACAAAAAGTATATTCTTTTTCTTTGTTCTGTCTTCTATACACATTTAGCTTCAGATGTACACTGCTGTATATGTTCACCATGTGAGAAATGTAGTAGAAGATATAGACATAAATACTCCGGACAAGTAAAATGCAAAAATCATGATTTCCTGAAAGAAATATCACAAATTGTGTGGATTGAACCTTTGGTCATCTGAATTAAAAAGGGTGAAAAAACCAGCCAAGCCAAATAAAGAAGTAAACATCAAAATCGATAATAGGAAAAGTCAACAATGACATACCAATCAATCAAAGCAACCCAACTGACAGAACTCCGGACAAAAAATTACATAAAAGAACGCAATACACAAACAAACACAACAGAGTCAGGATAGTCTAACTTGGTACAGACACTGAATAGTGGTGGGGTTAAACCAGTTTTGTAGGTACCCAAAACCCCCTCCCTTATCAATCCTGACACTATGGTGTATAAAACGCATTATAAAAACCAGTACAGTACGATTACCAAAAATGTGACCGCTTGCTAGAACTACTGATCTAAATTAGGCTGGACGGTGCATAATTTAGACAGCAGGGTCAGAATGTGCTCGTTTTAACTAAAACTAGCTAATGCTCTCACAGCTGCAGGTCGGATACTGCCACACTACTAAACGAAAAAGTCTGAAACAACACTCCCAAGTGTTTAATGCTATCTCGTTATAGAGTTCAATAGAAATCAGCAGTATTCGAGACAGTCTGTATGAATCATAAGTCTTCAAATCATTGGGAGAAAGAACGATTTTTATAGAATTACACACCTTATTTCATATTTGTAGCCCTTACTGTGAAAAGATATAAGTGACTACCAAATTTCTGTGGGTTATTAGCAAGACGTTTTCATTTATTAACGATATTACAATAGAAACTAGGATGCCATTGGGAAAGTCCGTTCATGATGTGTTCTTTTCTGGACGCCTGGTATACAGCTAAAAGATGTGAAATCATTAACCCTGTAATAGAAGTTTTTTAGTAATAAGGTGGTGTCGCTCGTTAAAATATTCTAACCTTGAGCAAATTCGTGCAAAACGTACAAGCTGTGATATGTACACTCCATACGATGGTGCCACAGGCACGTCTCTGTCAAGAAAAGGGTAGTTAGTAATTGGAAACTGATTAAAATCGTCCCTTTTATCATAGATTTTAGTAATTATCTCCCCATGTTCGATGTTTATCTTTTATCTTATTTCCTATTAGCTTTGTTCAAATGGGGCTCTATTGGATAAATTTCTTTTGCATATTTAAGAAGCCTTAAGGAGTTTTTTCATGAAGGATTGTTCATAACAATAAAAAAAAAGTGGGTAATAAGAGGAGCACAGATTGTGCCCATCCGATCCCAATGACTTGTCGATACACAGTATTGCCAAAACAAACAAAAATGTTGTCCACAGTGTTGCCAATGCAAACAAAAATGTTGTCCAGCAAGAAGTATAGGGTCTTGATTATGTCATCGCTTGTCCAACAACTGCTATTTGCATACTTTTTTATGACTGAAAAGTGCTTTAAAACTGTTACGACAAATATTACTTAAAGCAGAAGATTCAAAAGACACTCAACTTTTCTTTAATAAGATGTACACAGTGTAGAAAAAATTTATAGTACTTTTTTAGATGATCACAACGTTATTAGCTGCCTTATGCGCTGAAACAAAGACAAACTTCACCTAATTCACTCAGTTTGGTTTTAATTCTATGTAGAGATAACTTATTCCTGGTATTAACTTTTGAACATTATGATCTCTAATAATGCTAGCAATGTTTATCAAATCAATACCTTATCTTAAGTAGTTTGGTTCACTGGTTGGGGGGGGGGGGTTGAAAGGCTTGAACTTGCAAGATTTCCCCCTATCGAAAACTTTAAGAACATGTATAAAACGCGTTTTGTTTGAATGTTTATCACATGTATGCTTTAGATGTTTTGTCAGAACTAATGGGTTTTCAGTAAACTTATTAAAGTCAGGACCGTATATTGGCTTAAATGATGGGAGAGGCAGAATGGCGTGGGTCTGGGGAAACTAAACACCTTTTTGCAAAATAATTAACACTTAAATTCGGCGTTTCCAAGACGTTGATGCCATAGATAACTGATAAATACAATAATATCAAACTTTCAAAATGAAGGTCATTTGTTTTGTCTTTAATATTTTGATTTCAATAGTTGACTGTTTAGATGAATATTTTCCACATTGGGTTGATGGAGAAATCCTGAGCATTTTTACATAAAGGGTTATTACCTTCAGACCTCTTAGTAGCATTTCTTTTTGTATTTTGATTGCATTTTACTAAAAGACTCGTGTGAATTATATTATTTTAATGGGAAAAAATGTCAATGATTCTAACAAGGATCTGAATAGTAGATTTAAATCCTTGATTCTAATAACCGTTTTAGTTTCTTCAAGTGATGAAGTTTATTTAATGGGTACAAAAGAAACCGCGAAACGAAAAGAAAGTTTCGGCGGCAAAGTCTTTGAAGTTACCCAAATGCCCGAAATCACTCTTGGTTGCACTAGACTATTAAACTGCGCTTTTAGTTTTCATGTATAAATTATAATTAATCCCTTTCTCTTTTAATTTCATTTCGCTATATAGATGATGTTTTGTCACTTAATAATCCGCTTATTTTAACATGTTTAAGGATTAACTACATCGCATCTATCCCAGCGAACTTGTCACTTAATAATCCGCTTACTTTAACATGTTTAAGGATTAACTACATCGCATCTATCCCAGCGAACTTGAAATTAAAGAGACCCCAGACACACAAACTTCTGCTTCATGTATCTAGATTTGTACTTGCACATATATTATAACAACGGACAGTGGAAATCAAAACTTTATGACAAACGTCATGATTTATATAATTCTCCGATTGTGAACTTCCACTTTCTTAACAGTAAACACACCAAGGTCTCCCGCCTATATGGTGTGTATGTTTCACAGTTGATTCGTCAACAGCCGCGCATGTGACTTTAACGGCGAATTTCTCGGTAGGGCTAGATTGCTATCACATAAACTTCTTAGACAAGGTTATGTTCAGTCTATATGTTAATTTCATCACTCCAAAAGTTTTACGTCTATAGATAGATAGATAGATAGATAGATAGATAGATTTCGGTTAAATATCAACATTACCGTTGTATATACACATATAGATTACAAACAATAAAAGTCTCATCACAATTACCTTAATTAAAATCATAAATTTTGTTAACATCTATAATAGTTGATATCCAATCTAGGATAACCCATAAAGCCATTATGGCTTATTTCCAATGGGGTCCTATTATGTAAAACACTTATATAATGACTATAAGAATTCATGACTTTGGCATGTTTAAAAAGTATAGCATATTAAAATGTAAAATAGGTCTTATCATCAATTATCACATAAATTATTAATAAAAAATAAGACCATCACTAGATTCCCTACTACTGTTTTTAGACGAAAAATCTTTGACCCCTGATTTAAACGCCTCAGAATTCCTGATATATTTCAGAGATACTGGTAAATTATTCCTATCTTTTATCCCATTGCAATAAAATGTCTGAAATTTATGGCAAGCCGTTTTACTATTTATTCTAACTTCAAGATATCTCATATAATATATAAGATATCTCTTATAGTTTATTAGATATCTTATATAGTTTATAAGATATCTTATATACTTTATAAGATATCTTATATAGTTTATAAGATATCTCATATAATTTATAAGATATCTCATATAATTTTCTTTATAAGATATCTTATAAACTATATGAGATATCTTATAAAGTATATAAGATATCTTATATAAAAAATATTTATGAGATATCTTATAAACTTTATAAGATATCTTATATACTTTATAAGATATCTTCTAAAGTTTATAAGATATCTTATAAAAACTGGATTATATAAGATATCTTATATATTATATGAGATATCTTATATATTATATGAGATATCTCATATAATATATAAGATATCTCATATAGTTTATAAGATATCTTATATAGTTTATAAGATATCTTACATACTTTATAAGATATCTTATATAGTTTATAAGATATCTCATATAATTTATAAGATATCTCATATAATTTTCTTTATAAGATATCTTATAAACTATATAAGATATCTTATAAACTATATAAGATATCTTATAAACGATATGAGATATCTTATAAAGTATATAAGATATCTTATATAAAAAATATTTATAAGATATCTTATAAACTATATAAGATATCTTATATACTTTATAAGATATCTTCTAAAGTTTATAAGATATCTTATAAAGTATATGAGATATCTTATAAAGTTTATAAGATATCTTATAAAGTATATAAGATATCTTCTAAAGTTTATAAGATATCTTATAAAAACTGGATTATATAAGATATCTTATATATTATATGAGATATCTTATATATTATATGAGATATCTTATATATTATATGAGATATCTTGAAGTTAGAATAAATAGTAAAACGGCTTGCCATAGAAATTGTTGACCCTTTATAAGTGGAACAAAAAAAATATATTCACTAGATCTGGTAAAGTGGCGGTAGCAATCTCGAACCTTAGTAAAATAACAATCCAAAGAAACTAATATTAGATATAGTAAATTTATACTATGCTGTATTCGACGCATTTCAAGGAGTTACCTTTCATCAGCAGCATTAAAATCGAAACATTTGGAAGACCAAAAATCAAACTTATTTTAAACAAGCAGTACTCATAACCAAAAATACCGAAATAGGAAGCGAAATTTCAGCTAAGGAGATCTACCATGTGCAATACAAGGAATGAACCCTTAGTATTTCTATTAATTTTGAATTTTGCTAAATACTGGTAATTTCTGTAACAAATCAATGAATAATCATGTCAGACAACTGGGTTGGAGAATACCCTCGGTGACCTAGGATCCACAAATGTTCCTTCATAAAATGAGGACAAGTTTTGTTATAAAAAATAAATTTTATGCACATGCTTGAGTCTGAGTTGTCTCAATCTGTTGTCTATATTTAAAAAACCAATACTAGAAAATATTTTCTGATCCACACTTCTTAATATATAGAACAGTTTTATTTTGCAATACCTGCAATTTGTCTTTGTATTTTTTGCACAAACCCGCATACCTCGAAGAACATGCATATAATCATAACACGTCATCACGAATTGATTGGCCGATACGAAGTTAATAGATATCTTCAGTTAGATTTCCTTCTGGAATTGACACCCACCGGACTTGACACTTCACTGGCAATGTGATGGGTGCCGTTGACAGAACAGGACACGCTCACCCTTCCGGAGCACCTGATGTCACTCCCGGTTTTTTTATGAGAGTTCACATTGCTAGTGCTTTAATTTCTCTGCTGTCTTGTCCTAGTTTTGTTAAGTTTATTATACGTTTTTTATTCTTTTAGTTATAGTTTCCTTGTTGCGTTTGTTTGTTTTTGTTCCATTCTCCTAGCTCCTACAAAATGTATATATAGCTGACTTTGTCTTTTCCTTGGACTTCGAATTTGTGGGCTTTCCCCACTGTTTTGTCGCTTCGGTATTAAACATGCTCGTTTAACTCGATGTTTTACTTTAGAAATATGCGAGATATTCACTGTCAAGGATTGTCGTTAGCCTTAAATTAAATGCATAGATCTGGGGAAAAAAAAGGTGATACACATAACTCCCAAATTTAGCAAGCCCGAAAGATAACGAAAACGAAAGTACTTTAATGTTCGAGGAAATCCCAAAATGAACGGGTGAACATTTTAAGGCATAGCAGTAAGGAGGAAAGATGAGCAATGCCGACACAAGACAGAACACATGCCAGACATGTATTCTAGTGAAGGGTTTTCATCATGAAACAAACTTTAACAACATCAAAACTATTTTCCCAGAGTCGTGTCGAGGTGCTCCAGTGACCAGATCAGCGAACTTTGAATCAAGATATAAGGAATGGATCATACAGTTCCAGTCAGAAAATGGTATTGTCATGTCACTTGAAAACAACAATTTTATAAAATTTACATAGGAAAGTTGTAATAAAAGTTTTTTTAATTTTTTTTTTATAAAATTACATCACGATTGTATTGTTTCTTATTCTTACTTTCACTTTCGTTTTTGCTAAGAACAACATATTGCCCCAGCCCCCACCCACAGTCATTTGTTTCGATGAGTTTATACTTAAAATAATTTTAAACAACTACCAAAAGAAGACAAGGAGGTATTTTGTTGGTGATGTATCATTTGAGAAAAAATATATTGAGTACTCTTTCAAAGTTATATTAAAACTGAAAAGATGGAGATGCATGGCGGCTGGAATTTTGTATTTCATATTTTAATGTTACAACAGGGGAAGGCAGATTTCAAGAAATTTTCAAAGTGATCATTGCATTTTCACAACCTCTGATTGTCCACAAGAAGATTTAAGGATATGGGTTATATGACAATAGAAGTTTGTTTGTTTGTTTAGTTGGGGTTTTGCGCCGTTTTCAGCAGATTTGACTATTTCACTGCTGCCAGTTTTTATTGGCGGAGGAAGTTGGAGTACCTGGAGAGAACCACCAACCTTCAGTACGAAAACTGGCAATCCTTGTCAATAAAGATCGGAGTCGAACACACCCCCCATAGGATATTCGAACTCACAACCTCAGTGTTCACAGGCTAGTGATCATTCGTAGTCATGACAAACTACCTAGACCAATCGACCACCGAGGCCCCAACAATAGAAGAAAACTATTTCATTTCCAATCATGGGCCCACTTAAAGGACAGGAATATCATAACATAAGATCATCAAAACATTGTTATAATATAGAAAACTATAAAACAGAAAAAACCAATAAATATTGCACTTCTATGAGAATGCTTGAATATTGAATGACATCAAGGGGTGATCATTTATTCATAATCTTTGTGCAATTATAGCCCACACCAAAATGGCCCTCTCTTTGTGTTTTCTGTGTATTGGAAAAAAATTCACAACGTTAAAATTTGGGGTTATCCAGAATTTGTTTAGGTAATGAAACTTGTAGGTATTGGAAAAATATGAATTATTTAAATCGATTTAAGAGAAATGATATGACTGTTTTCTTAACTAATTGATTCAGAAGAAAATATAATAAATTATGCAGAATTGAAAAGGTCATTTTCTTTTGTTTTTAGATGCAAAGAAATATATTGAACAAAGGACAATTAAATTACAAGCGGGAGAAGGAATTCTAGAAGTAGATCCCTGTAAGCTACCATGTGATATACCTGAAGAATGGTTACAGGTATTTTATAATGATGATTTATATTATTTGTTGTATTATATATTTTTTATGCCAATAAATTGTACATAAAGTAAAAAAAAATATACACTATTATAGATCATGTCATTATTTCCTGGTACTTTTACAAATTTTAGTTGGTTTAAGTAATTTAAAACTTGTTCCTGATGTAATTGTGAAAGGCAACTGCAGCCACAACACCGTAAAAATAACAGACAGAATAGTGACTAGAACTGTTTAGATTCATCTATATTTACTAAAACAGATAAAACTTTAGTGTTGCAGGATAATAACAAAATAATATTGTCAGAAAAATAAAGTTAATTGTACTCGCTGTGAAACAGGTGAGAAATGCTTGGTAAACATCACATTTCCACCCGTTTCTAAGGCTCATACAAATCAACTTTATATTTTCTGACAATAAATTGTACCGGTATAATTTCTCTGTTCCCAGTTACAATGAACAAGATGTGCACTTTTTGTTGGTTTAAGACTCATCAGTTGTGCTCATTGCTGAAAATGTTGAAAAGCCAAAATAATAACAAAAAGGGGTAAAGGCAAAACTATCTATGGACAGAGCTGTGCACGACACGAGGCTGACTGACATGGATAAATATTCAGTTTAACATTCTTCTTTCGACAAGCAGGACAACATCCGGTTTTAATTATACTGAAATGTTGATCCAGCTAGATTTGTACCTGAATTCATTGTTGAATTTTTTCATAAACACTTAGGGGAAAGTAAGTGTTTAAGGAAGAAATGTTTTCTTGTATTCATCATACGAGTGTGATAAATTTTTGCTTTGCCACTTGAAAAAAAAAGTTTGCTATGTATTCTTTGTTATCTAGGAACCATTAACAGCTGGACCCCAGCCTCCTCCATACTCTGCGATTTATCCATCAGCCCTATCATTAGGCAAGTCATCTGGTGGAGGAGATCCTAGTTACCAGTATCATGGCCCATTTGGTGGTCCACAACATATGTATCCAAATCTGCAACACCCATATCCAGGACAATATTATCAACAACCTGGAATGCAGTGGCCTCCATTTAACCCAGATTTATTTGGAAAACAAAATCTTTCGCAGGATCAAGGGGAGAACATTCCTCAGCAACCATATTGGGGATGGCCCTATCCAGGCTATCATCCCCAGTTAGATCCATATGGGTATCCTTACCCTTTCGTTCCACAACAACAGGTGCCACAAAACCCTCCTCAACAGGTGCCACAAAGTCCACCTCAGCAAATGCAACAAGATCCTCAACAAGAGGTTCCCCAAGATGAGCCACAACCCAGAGAGGAACAGAATGTAAATACTGGATTGAGGTCAGATACAGAGGAAACACAACAAGGTCTGTACAGAAGATTACTTTTTTCTGGGAATTTTTGACATTATAATATATGTGTCTCTGGTTTTCCTGTCGGAACCCTAAATTTCTGGCTCTGACCCTGAACATTTTAAAAACATGAAAGTACAGTCGACTCTCGTTATCTCGAAGTCCGTCGTACCGCGAAAAAATTTTGAGATAGACGAAATTCGACAAATAGGGAGTTGACAAATTTTCCTACTTACAAAGAGAGGTATTTTACTCCTTCCAGTAAATTTTAAATCACTGTAGGTGCCTGAGAAAACGATAATTTACAGGTACTGTCGAGACATCAATTTATTTATGCATGTTCAGATACTTATAAAATTAATGTGTAACATTTTATATTTAGAAAAATAATAAATACGTGAAGGAAAATTGATTAAAATAGAAAACATTTGATTCTGTGTTGTATATGCATTAACAGCAAAACGACAAGTAAATCATTAAATAGATTAACTTGTTGATTGAACATCTTTGTAGATAAATTCACACTAATTAAAGTGATTTGTTTTTACAAATTAAGTCAAATTCTCAATAAATTAAGTGCACAAAAAAATCCATCGACGCCGATTGTCAATCAAAGGAAGTAAAACTTAACTGTGAAATCATTTAACCCGGATGGTGATGTTTTGACAGATGAAAATATTTGACATAATGAATAAGATTTTTGTTGTTTTTATAATTTGGGACTCAAAATTTACTTAGAGATAGAAGAAAATTCCACTTATGAAAATTTGACTAAACAGGAGTCAAATTACATGTATTTGCACTGTAAAACATTTTGGATCACATAAAAAATTCGACTCAAGCAAGCTTGACATAATAAGAGTAGATTGTATTAATTTTAAACAAACTTCTCTTGAAGGAAGAAATAAGTTATGTCCATGATAAGTTGCTGTTTATTCTGTGTGTCCCACCCTCTCGAAATAGATTTGTCTTCGTAACTTTGAAACCTTTGAGATCCCCACCCATATATGTATTCATACTCAATATTGGAATACACATTCATTGATGTATATTCGGGGGTCCCTTGGGGTTTATTCCCGATTCCCTGAAAATAGATTTGCCTTTTTAACTTTGAAACTTTTGAGATACTCACCCCTGTAACAATATATAGTATTACTCATAATTGGAAGACACATTCATTTATATTTATTGGGTGTTCCTAAGGGGGTATAAACCACCCTCTGAAAATATTTCTGTCCTTATATAAGTTATAACTTTCAAACCTTTGAGATGCCTACCCGATAATGATATACATTTTTACTCCTTATGGGAAGAGTTCATTGATGTCCCTAGACTAAAACTGTATATCTTAATTTGTCCTGCTTATGGGAAGATGCATTCAAGAGTTCCTTGTACAGTAGCTTATGGCGAACTTTGCTTGGGAGATTTAGTGATGGCATCCCAACACAATTATTACTTGTTTTTTCTAGTTATAATTTTTATCTGTAATTAAAGACAGTGATTTTTTGTAAAAATTTAGTGCACTCTCTTTGAAAACACTGTCTTAGTTCAGATCCTTAATACAATCTTAAGTTTAGTTGTAAAACTGTTTAAGTAGATAATGATAAATTTAAAATGATTTCACTTTATTATGTTCTAGTATATGTATAGAATGATAAATTCTATATTTACATGTAATATTATTATAATGTCAATATCAACATGAGTTGACTGGTCCCACTTTAATACAAGTTCTAATAAATATCATAAATGTTTGATATTTGCAAGCAGTTATGGGTAAGTATATGTTGCAGAATGAATCTGAACCAAGATATGTTGGATACTGTACAAAATAAATATTAAAAAACAAATATCTAATTGTGTTTTTTCTTTGATGATAGTGAAAAGATGTTAATTTTTGTTTTGGATCAGAAATCAATTACAAAGCTGCAGATCGATTCACACACCTTTGCTGATTTTGGATTCAAAGAATAAAGCTTTGTTCTTTATACAGTATGCTCATTTTGTGACAGAATATAATTTCTCCCATAATATTTGTTCCAAAGAACTTTAAACATATAACAAAAGTTCCATTGGGAACTTTCCTTATATAATATTTTATCCAATGTTATAAGATAAAGATAAAATATTACATAAAGAAAGTTCCAAATGGAACTTTTGTTATATGCTAAAAGTTCTTTGGAACAAATATCATGGACAATGTTTTGACATTTCCACCAGTATGAAACCTCGAATCCGAACTTTTGTTATGTAACAAAAGTTCCCTATAACAAATATACTGATTTCTATCATTGTAGCAATTTAGTAACAACAAATGAGGCAAAATCATCTAGTTGTGGCATATAAGTTTGCCTTGAAGCCTATGGGAAATCAAAGTTTCATCAAATTCTCCTCTGAAACAACAAGGCCTGTAACAATCAAATTTGAAAGGAATTTGTATGGAATGTCCTTTATTGAAGTTCTCATTTTATTTACAGCAGATGAAAAATATGGCAGCTAGAGTCAATTCGTGATTTTCATTGGTCAAATTTTCAAATTTTGTCTTATCTAAAATTAAAAAGGCTAAATACTGGAATCCATAATGATATATCACAATTTCATCAGCACTCTCTCTGAAACTACAGGAACAGTATAATCCAAACCAAGCAGAAATTCTGTATAACAGGGGTCATAAGGAAAACATATTAGTCATAACCCTTTAATTAACATCTAAAATGTTTATTAATAAAAAAAAAAGATTAAAAAATTAGATGATCTTTTGCAAGACTTGGAATTATACAGCCTGTGAATAATTATGTAAAAATTTAATTATAAATGACTTTATATTTCACATGTATTAGAATTTTGTACGAAGTTATATTGTTTATTGTAGATAAGTTTAAACAATATAGAAAAATGGGAAATACAGAAGACTTCAAAAAGTTACTTAAGATTGGAACATTCCGCCTGTATAACAACTGTGTGTATCTGTGTGGGGCATGTAATGTGGGAAAGAGTACATTTGCAAGCGTCTTACTTGACATAGACATTCCTATTGTTTGGTTTTCGACAAATGGGTTAAGAATTTTTTATGGAAGGAATGGCATAGATCTTATTAACAAGATAATGGTTCCCTTGAAAGAAGGTATATTGAAATATGATTGTGTTGTAAAAGTTGCATAATTATAATTACTGTATGTAACTTTTGAAGAATACCTCAGTTTTCTTGTGGAAACATGCTAAAATTGAGTGCAGATAGTTGCAAGTTTGATATCCATAGGGTCAAACCAATAACTTTAGAATTGGTATTTCTTACCAACTGTGCACTTGGCATTTAGGATTGAAAGCAAATAGTGATCGACACAAGTAATTCTACCAACAAAATAATCATTTTAAAATCTTTTATGAAACTAACATAATAAATGAACAAACTTTAGAGAGAGTAATTGAAAGAAGAAAAGTTCATAAAAGCTGAAAAGAATTAGAACACAAACACACACATTGAAAACAATGAAGTAACACCAGGTGCTCCAGGAAGTAAGCATGTCTGTTGACGCTACTGCTCACATTTCAAGTTAATAAAAGTCTAATTTGTAAGATAAAACTTTGCCCCCCCCACTTCCCAACCTCCTTCATTTGAATCCTGATAATGAAAGTGAAATGGTTAGTGTGATCACATCAGTAAAAATGTTTAACTTTTGTGCTGCATTAAGAAAGTCACAATATATTTCATGAAAAAATAAGAATAAGGCAACACCAAATTGATCTTTAGTTCTTTTAGATTTTGCCGTTTCAAATTTTGGACTAAGCCCGATTATGTAAATTTGAAGGAAACTAAATGTTGCCACTTCAATATGCACAAATTCTGAAAATTCGTCCGAAATTCTTCAATTTTCAAGAAAATGAAAACAAAAATTGTTAGCCCACTCCTAAAATTTTGAAAACTTTCAGATTTTCTTTATAGTTTTGTAATATTTTTGTTGAAAAATCTATGCCACCTGTAAATTTGATCTTCGCCCGAAAAAAAAGAATCCTCAATAAAAATAAAAATTTTTGCCAACCAAAAAATCCAAAGAATTAAAAAACAATTTTGTATGACCTAAAATTATTGTTGCAATTTGCATCATGATTAAAACCACCTTCGAAGATAGTTAGTTCAACATTTCACACTATGGTAAAATCTACTCAGAACCTTTTTGTCTGACACCACTGGGACAGTTGGGATCAAATATGGCAACAATGGTCCATTTGAGGGATACAGTAAAATTTGTGTTAACGAAGGATATCCAGGTATGTATAGCTTTTTGGTCTTATTGCAGGCGCTGCTGGTCATGACGTACTCGGTAATGTTCTCCGGGGGGAACCAACTATTGAAAAACCTGCAACATCAGAGCCAGAAACCACCACAAGGACCAATCTAAATATCCAAACTACAACTGCCACAAAAGCACAAGCTAATTTAGAGAAGACAGAAAAGGAAGAAAACATTTTTTCAACAATCATTTCACCAGCACAGGTTAAAACCAGTTCCCATCATAAAACAGAAGAGCAGCCATCTAGATCACCAAAGTGGTCAGAAAAAGAGAAATTGGATCTCCAAAAACTGAAAGTCCATGACAGTATTCTAGAAGAAATAAGGTCTGGGAAATACGAGATGAAAATTGCCCCATCAGACCTTGTGGATTTTGGAGGTCAAAGGTCCTTTGATATGACACACCAGTTGTTTATTAGACAGAGGGGTTCATTTGTAGTGATGATCAATGGGCAGCATGATCTGGATGACATCCTGCCAGAATATCCTAAGGACTCTAAAATGACCTCTCTTTGTAAGTTGTACTTTGTGTGTAGCTATGGTTGGATTTTAGAGAATTTGGTTTGGAGAGGGCCAGACAATATACGATTCTGGTCCTATACCACTCTGAAATTACAATGCAGAACTATGACTTGCAAAAATTCATAATGGCAACAGTCATTTTTTTTATGAGTGGAGAATCAAAAAACTTAGTACCCATTAAATAGAAATTTCTTTTAATGTTCACCTTTTGATGCTGTATACAACGAGTATGATAAAGTTATAGTCTTCTGAAATCAGGTAAACTGACACGAATAGTTTTCAGAGGTGAATTTCTTGTTAATTAATAGTTTTTTTGGCCCTCCTTCAATTGAGCATGGCATATAGAGTTTCGGTCTATGTGTCTGTCTGTCCGTATGTATGTACCTTTAGGTTAAAGTAATTTTATGTCTCAATGCTGAAAACATGAAATTCTGCTTAATCTCATAAAAATGTATGCAAGTATGTTTTACTGGATACAAAATAACGTCAAATATGGTTTTAAGGTTAGATCATACCTAATATAGTGATAACTTTTTTCGGGCATCTTGCAAATTTGTATGTAAATATATATTTTCAACGAGCAACTGGTAGTTGATATCATGTAAAATTTATATCTTAAATTTATTTAAATTGACAAAAATGCCTGAAAATCAAAATTACTGTATTTTCTGGACTATAAGTCTATGTGGACTATAGGTCTAATTGATACTTTCTCCATAGACTTATAATGGTAAAATGGTCATTTTAAAGTAAAAAAGTCTCGACCTATATGCAGGAAAATACGGTACAAAATTTTATTCTAAAAAGAACCCTTTTCAGGGGAGATAATTGGCAGAACATTTTTCTAATGAAATGTGTGGGAAATTTTAGTTTTTTCGAAATAGGAGGATAAATGAAGGGTGACCCCAATTTTTCTTTTAAGAATATGAAAGCACATCAGATAAGTGTTCTTTTCACAATTTTATAAAAAATTCTATCTGCCAGTCTTTTTTATTGTACTAGAAATTTTGATTTTCCATCAAACTGAATCATCTCAAAATCATAGTGACCTATGTTTTTATACGACCGCAAAATTTTTATATTGGTATGACGTTGGCGTCGTCGTCGTCTGGCGTCGTCCGAAGACATTTGGTTTTTGCACAATAACTTTAGTATAAGTTAATAGAAATCTATGAAATTTAAACACAAGGTTTATGTCCACAAAAGGAAGGTTGGGATTGATTTTGGGAGTTTTGGTCCCAACAGTTTAAGAATTAGGGGCCAAAAAAGGCCCAATAAGCATTTATCTTGGTTTTTGCACAATAAGTCTAGCATAAGTAAATAGAAATCTATGAAATTTTAACACAATGTTTATGACCACAAAAGGAAGGTTGGGATTGTTTTTGGGAGTTTTGGTCCCAAGAGTTTAGGAATTACAGGCTGAAAAAGGGCCCAAGTAAGCATTTTTCTTGGTTTTTGCACAATAACTTTAGTATAAGTAACTATTTAAGTAAATAGAAATCTATGATATTAGCTTGGTGTAAGGGAGGTAATCCAAACACATTTAAAGTAAAATATTGTGTATGATTCAATTATGTATAAAGAAATGTAGATTGTCTTGGGGTGATTTATAGCTGTCAATTTATTTTTAGAAGTTACTATTAATTAATATTAATTTTAGCCATATGTCATTTTCTATTTTAAGACTTTAATGATGTATTTAAATGGGTAATTATGTTTGCAAACTCCATGAGAAATTTGAATAGGGATTATGACCTTATCTTGAGGGAAAGAATTTTTTTTTTTTGGAAAAAGGGAAAGGTGGGGGGGGGGGGGGGGGGGGGGTGAAAATTTAGGGGGTAAATAAGAAATTGTGGGGGGGGGGACAATTTTTTCTCATTTCAGATTTCAGAAATTAAAAAGAAAATTTCTTCAAACATTTTTTTTTTTGCAAAAAAGGGTTGGGGGGAGGGGGGGAATGGGTACAATAAGTTTTTTTTTTTTTTGGGGGGGGGGGTCAATATGCAATAGCGTAGTGTATTTTTTTTCTCATTTCATATTTCAGAAATTAAAAAGATTTCAAATTTGTTTTAGGAAGAAAATGGTGGGGGGGGGGGGGGTACAATAAATTTTATTGTTTTTGGGGGATTTTTTTTGGGATGGGGGGTTAATGTGCAACTTCATAGTGTATTGCACAAAAGCTAAAAAAGTGGTAAATTATTTTTTTTTGTGGGGGGGGGGGGAGGGGGCAATTCTCCACAGCATATTGTATTGCACAAGAAGCAAAAAATTGAATATAAATTCAAATCATATGACCAATTCTAAGTTCTTTGATATCAGTTATTCTGTGTCAGAAACCTATTATGTGTCAAATATTTAAAAAAATTTTCAATTGCACAGTATTGCGCAATAGCAATTAATCTTCAATTGCACAGTATTGCGCAATAGCAAGAAATTGATATGTGTGCCCTGTTATCAAAACTTTATTATTAACAAATTCCATTGGAAATTTGCCAATAACTTTAGTTTAATGAACTTCATTGGAAATTTGCCAATATAAAATGTGCAGATGAAGCTTTTTTGTTTATCTCATCTAAACTGCTTTTAAATTATGTATATTTAAAATTTGCCATCCATGACTATGATGTCATTTTCTATTTTAATGCGTTTATGGTGTATTTAAATGGGCTGTTATGGTTGCAAAGTATAAAGAAATTGTTGGGGGGGGGGATTTGAAAACAAAATTTAGCGGGTGTAAATGAAAAATTGGGAATGGGGTTAATTTTTTTCTCATTTCATATTGCATAAATTTAAAAAGATAATTTCAAATTTTTTTTAGCAAAAAAAAGGGGGCTGGAGGAGTTACAATAAATTTTGTTGTTTTTTGGGGGGTTTTTTTGGGAGGGGTTGGTCAATGTGCAGCTTCATAGTGCATTGCACAAAAGCTAAAAAAGGAGTAAATTATTTTTTTTGGGGGGGGGGGGGGGAGAGGGGGCTATTCAGGGTTCAACATCTGCGGTCGTATCTAGCTGCGCCCCGCGGAGCATTTTATTATTATTAACCGGATTTTCATAGGAAAATATCGGTTATTAAATTGGTGATGTACGGTGGGCGAACAGGCGGCCGGGCGGGCGGACGGACGGCGGGTGGGCGGGCGGACGGGCGGCTGCCAAACAGTGTCCGTACAATAACTTATGAACTGTTCAACCAAAGCTTTTCAAATTTTAATATGTTGTTACTGATGACAAAATGGAGGTCAAGTTCGATATTGACGATTTTCACTTTCACCGTTCAGGAGTTATGGTTCTTGAAAGATTGAAAAATGGCTTTCCCAGTGGTGTCCGTGTGATAACTTATGAGTTCAACCAAAGCATTTCAAATTTTAATATGTTGTTACTGATGACAAAATGGAGGTCGTGTTCGATATTGACGATTTTCACTTTCACCGTTCAGGAGTTATGGTTCTTGAAAGATTGAAAAATGGCTTTCCCAGTGGTGTCCGTGTGATAACTTATGAACTGTTCAACCAAAGCATTTCAAATTTTAATATGTTGTTACTGATGACAAAATGGAGGTCAAGTTCGATATTGACGATTTTCACTTTCACCGTTCAAGAGTTATGGTTCTTGAAAGATTGAAAAATGGCTTTTCCAGTGGTGTCCGTGTGATAACTTATGAACTGTTCAACCAAAGCTTTTCAAATTTTAGTATGTTGTTACTGATGACAAAATGGAGGTCAAGTTCGATATTGACGATTTTCACTTTCACCCTTCAGGAGTTATGGTTCTTGAAAGATTGAAAAATGGCTTTCCCAGTGGTGTCCGTGTGATAACTTATGAACTATTCAACCAAAGCTTTTCAAATTTTAATATGTTGTTACTGATGACAAAATGGAGGTCAAGTTCGATATTGACGATTTCCACTTTCACCGTTCCAATATTGAAGATTTTCACTTTCACCGTTCAGGAGTTATGGTTCTAAAAAATTGAAAAAAGGCAGTTCAAGTCGTCGTTTCCATGCAAAGGTCATTTGTTGCAGGAAAATCCGGTTTGCTGTCATTCGACATCCTCTTGTATATTATCAATGTAGTGCTTGGTTTATAATGTACTTGAATGATAACTTTAAACACACTAATGACACTGCTCATTATTAAAGATAAGTTGTATAACCATTGGAACATATTTCACAGACTAGGAACTTATTTCACCAGGTGAGGAACAAATTTCATAGAATAGGAACTTATTTCACAATGTAAGGAACAAATTTCATAAACCCAGAACTTATTTCACCAGGTAAAGCGTGGAACTTATTTTATAGAGATGGAACAAATTAAATAGAAATTGTCTGTGAACTTTTATCACAGGAACAAACTTTGGTTCACATAAACAGCAAAAATGTTCATCAAAGTAAGATCTACAAATAAGTCAACATGACCAAAATCATTGATTGATCCCTTATAGGAGTTTTTACCCTTTTAAAGACGGTGTCCAGCGTAAACTTTCCTTTAAAGATCTTCTCCTTTGAAACAACTGGGCCAATTGGAACCAAACTTTGGTGGAATGGTGCTTGGGTAGCCCACTTCCAAAGCTATGTCTGGCTTCCCCCACTTCAATCTATAAAACTACAAGGCCAATTGAAACCAAACTTGGCAGTAATGGTCCTTATGAGGTTCTCTTTCAGAAAGATGTCTTATGACCTGGACTGTTAACTAAGATGGCTGCCACAGCAGAACTTATTTAAACAAACAATGTAGGGCCCTATTGGAAAATTCATTGAAAAATCTTCTTGTCTGAAACCATATGACCATTTGGAATCAGACTTGGCAGCACTGGTCCTTAGATGGCCCTCTTTCAGAATTGTGTCTGATGACCTGGATTTGTCAACCAAGGGGGCCGCCACAACCTAACTTAGTTTAACATAGGGCCCTATCGGAAAGTTCATTGAAAAATCTTCTTGTCTGAAACTTCTTGACCAATTAGAACCAGATTTGGCAGCAGTGTCCTTAGGAGGTCCTCTTTCAGAAATGTGTCCGATTTCATGGACTGTGGACCAAGATGGCTACCACAGCCAAACTTAGTTTAACAAAAGGACCATATGGGAAATTCACTAAAAAATCTTCTGGTCTGAAACCACTTAACCAATTAGAACTTGACTTGGTTACAATGGTCTGTAGATGATTCTCTTCAGAATTATATTCGATGACCCGGACTGTCAACCAAGATGGCCGCCAGAGCCGAACTTAGTTCAACATAGGACCCTATGGGAAAATTCATTGAAAAATCTTCTTGTCTGAAACCACTTGACCAATTGGAACAGAATTGCCAGAAGGAATGTGTCTAATTTGGTGGACTGTGAACCAAGATTGTCACCACAGCCGAATTTGTTTAACATAGGACCCTATGGGAAATTCACTCAAAAATCTTCTCTGAAACTACTGAACCAATTGGAACTAAACATGGCAGCATTGGTCCTTAGATGGTCATTTTTCAATATTGTGTCAGATCACCAATATCTACCAAGATGGCTGCCACAGCTGAACTAAGTTTAATATAGGACCCTATCAGAAAATTCATTTAAAAACCTTCTTGTCAGAAACCACTTAGCCAGTTGGAACAAGACTTAGCAGTAATGGTCTTTAGATTGTTCTCTTTTAGAAATGTGTCCATTACCTGGACTGTCAACCAAGATGGCTGCCACAGACGAATATAGTTTAACATAGAACCCTATTGAAAACCAGCCAAAATGACTGCAACACTTAAATGCTTAGTCCTGCTCAAGGTGAAAAGTTAAATCCAGGTCAGCGATACAGGCTCTTGAGAGCCTTTAGTTTATTATTATATTGAAGGCAAGGATATATTTTATGTCCTGATTTATGTATTGCGGCAGGGGACATACTGCTATATTTAGCAATCTTATTTAAATTAATCACAAAATGTAATTTTTGGGTTCATCTCATAACAAAATCTCTTGTGTTTTTAGCTTTTGCCATCCCTTTTGTCTGTCGTCCGTCCGTCCATCGTGCCGTCCGTCCGTCCGTCTGCCGTAAACTTTTCATTAAAAAATCTTCTCCTCTGAAACCGCTGGGCTGATTAGTTTGAAACTTAATAGGAATGATCTATGACATGTCCTCCACAAACGATCCTCATTTTATATTGATCCGATGAAAAACATGGCCACTGTTGCTAAAAATAGAACATAGGGGTAAATTGCTGTTTTTTGCTAATAACTCAAAAACCATTACAAATATCGAAAATGTGACATAGGGTAAAATTGATCAGCATGACGAGATCTACCTACCCTGAAATTTTGAAGGAAATTCCAAAACCCATTTAGGAGTTATTGCCCTTTTTTCGTCAAATTTTCAAAATTTTAACATTCAAAAATCTTCTCCTCTGAAACCGCTAGGCCGATTGCTTTGAAACTTAATAGGAATGATCTATGACATGTCCTCTACAAACGATCCTCAATTTATTTTGATCTGACATAAAACATGGCTGTCGTAGCTAAAAATAGAATATAGGGGTGGATGTGTTGTTTTTGGCTTATAACTTAAAAACTGTTACAGATATCGAAAATCTGACGGGGTAAAATTTATCAGCATGACGAGATCTACCTACCCTGAAATTTTGAAGGAAATTCCACAACCTGTTTAGGAGTTATTGCCCTTTTTTCGTCAAATTTTCAAAATTTTAACATTTTTCGTCATTTATCTCCAAAACTATTTGAGATAGAAGTGAAATGTAAATTTAAAAAATGTTTGCCATGTTGAGATCTACCTACCCTGAAATTTTAAAGGAAATCCCAAAACCCATTTAGGAGTTGTTGCCCTTTTTTTGTCAAATTTTCAAAATTTTTTCATTCAAAAATCTTCTCCTCTGAAACCGCTGGGCCGATTGGTTTGAAACTTAATAGGAATGATCTATGACATGTCCTCTACAAATGATCCTCAATTTATTTTGATCTGACATAAAACATGGCTGTGGTAGCTAAAAATAGAATATAGGGGTTCATGTGTTGTTTTTGGCTTATTACTTAAAAACCATTTCAGATATCAAAAATCTGACATAGTAAAATTGATCAGCATGACAATATCTACCTACCCTGAAATTTTGAAGGAAATCCCAAAACTCATTTAGGAGTTATTGCCCTTTTTTCGTCAAATTTTCAAAATTTAACATTTTTCTTCATTTATCTCCAAAACTATTTGAGATAGAAGTGAATTGTAAATTTGAAAAATGTTTGCCATGTTGAGATCTACATACCCTGAAATTTTAAAGGAAATCCAAAAACCCATTTAGGAGTTGTTGCCCTTTTTTTGTCAAATTTTCAAAATTTTAACATTTTTGCATTTATCTCCAAAACTATTTGAGATAGAAGTGAAATGTAAATTTGAAAAATGTTTGCCATGTTGAGATCTACATACCCTGAAATTTTAAAGGAAATCCAAAAACCCATTTAGGAGTTGTTGCCCTTTTTTTGTCAAATTTTCAAAATTTTAACATTTTTGCATTTATCTCCAAAACTATTTGAGATAGAAGTGAAATGTAAATTGAAAAATGTTTGCCATGTTGAGATCTACATACCCTGAAATTTTGAAGGGATTCCCAAATTCTATTTAGGAGTTATTGGTTTGTGTAATTTGAGGTCTGGTTCTGTTACATTTATTTAAGGTTCACCCTTATTCCTGGTCAATTTTATCAACTTCCTGCCAGGACTACCACCACCAGGGAACATATTTTAACATTAAACCTTAAGAAAAATAAATCTTCAACAAATTTTCCCTGGACAATTGAACCAATTGCAACAAACTTGGTCAAATAGTTGATTGTCCAATGAAAACCAGACTCCAGGTGAGCGATACAGGCTGTGGTGAGCCTCTTGTTTTTTATTGTATCTAATATGTAATTTGACAATAAATTGTAGGGATGTTCCAATTATCCATTATAATCGAAAATCGATCGATTATTTTCTTTCTGGCTATAATCGATTATTTTTTTCATAATCGATAATCGGTCACAACAGAATATTTCTACAAAATACAGAAATGTTGGTATTTGCTTCAGTTATAAGGGGGATCAAATCATGTCCAGGAAAGGCTTAAAAATAAAAGCACATTATTTCATCCAAGGTTTTGACACAGTGCCTAGTTATACAATACAGATTCTGGTCAAAGAAACAATTTAAACTATGTTCTGGTAATAACTTTAGTTGCATCTTACAATTCCGATCATAGTCGATAATCGAATCGGTTAGGCTTCCCGATTATTTCAATTAATCGATTATTGTTTTTTAGCCGATTCCCAACACTAATATTTTTTAAAATTTTTTTTTCAGTGATAATCAAACACTGGGTGGAATCCATTCTGACTTACTGTACATTAGATGATGACATAATGCCCATGATCTTGTTTGCTGCCACACACAGTGATGTCTTTAGTCCTGTAAGTCAATACTTATTATTCAAGGGTTTTTAGCTCATCTGGCCTAAAAGGCCATGGGAACTATTGCCACCACTTGGTGCCCATCATCCATTGTCCTTCGGCATAAATTTTCTTTTAATATCTTCTCCTCTGATACCACTGGGTCAATTGGTGAAATGGTCCTTTGGTGGCCCCCTTCCAAAGTTATGTCCAGCATCCCCGACATGGCTGCTGTTACTAAAAATAGACAAAAGGGGTATGAATTTCAATAATCTTCTATGAAACTACATGGCCAATTGGAACCAGACTTGGCAGTAATGATCCTTAGGAGGTTCTCTTTCAGACTTATGTCTGATGACCTGGACTGTTAACCAAGATGGCCACCACAGCCAAACTTAATTTAACATAGGACCCATGGGAAAATTTATTGAAAAATCTTCTCTTCTGAAACCACTTGGCCAAGTGGGAGCAAACTTTGGTGGAATAGTCCTTGGGTGGCCCCCTTCCAAAGGTATGTCTGGAATCGCCGACTTCCAACAGACATAGCTGCTGTTACTAAAAATAGAAAAAAAGGGGGAGGGGATGAATTTCAAAAATCTTCTTCTATAAAACTATATGGGCAATTGGAACCAGACTTGGCACTAATGGTACTTAGAAGGTGCTCTTTCAGAATTGTATCTGATGACCCGGACTGTTAACCAAGATGGCTGCCACAGCCAAACTTAGTCTAACATGGGGCCCTATGAGAGAATTCATTGAAAAATCTTCTCCTCTGAAACCACTTGGCCAATTGGGAGCAAACTTTGGTGGAATGGTCCTTGGGTGGCCTCGTTCCAAAGGTATGTCCGGAATCCAGGACTTCCAACCGACATGGATGCTGTTACAAGAAATTGAAAAAGGGGGAGATGAATTTAAAAAATCTTCTATGGCAAACTATATGGCCAATTGGAATCAGACTTAATTAGCAATAATGGTCCTTAGGAGGTTCTTTTTCAGAATTATGTCCGATGACCTGGACTGTTAACCAAGATGGCCGCCACAGACGAACTTAATTTAACATAGGGCACATGGGAAAATTCATTGAAAAATTTGTCTTCTGGCCACTTTGCCAATTGGGAGAAAAATTTGGTGGAATTTTCTTGGGTGGCCCCTTCCGAAGGTATGTCCGAAATTGCCAACTTCCGACAGACATGGCTGCTGTTACTAAAAATAGAAACTAGAGGCTTTCAAGAGCCTGTATCGCTCACCTGGATTTAACTTTTCACCTTGAGCAGGACTATAAAAATTTAAGTGTTGCAGTCAATTTGGCTGGTTTTTCTATAGAGTTCTATGTTAAACTAAGTTCAGCTGTGGCAACCATCTTGGTTGACAGTCCAGGTCAATGGACACATTTTTTAAAAAGAGAAACATCTAAGGACCATTACAGCTAAGTCTTGTTCCAACTGGCTAAGTGGCTTCAGACAAGAAGATTTTTAAATGAATTTTCCCATAGGATCCTATATTTAACTAAGTTTGGCCATGGTGGCCATTTTGGTTGACAATCCAGGTTGAATGACATCATTCTGAAAGAGGACCATCCAAGGTCCAATGCTGCCAAGTTCAGTTCAAATGGGATCAGTAGTTTCAGACGAAAAGATTTTTGAGTGAATTTCCCTTAGGGTCCTGAGTTAAACAAAGTTTGGCTGTGGCGGCCATCTTGGTTCAAAGTCCACGAAATCTGACACATTTCTGAAAGAGGACATCCTAAGAACCATTGCTGCCAAGTCTGGCTCCAATCTGTCAAGTGGTTTCAGAAAAGAAGATTTTTCAATGAATTTTCCCATAGGGCCCTATGTTAAACTAAGTTCAGCTGTGGCGGCCATCTTGGTTCAAAGTCTGGGTCATCAGACATAATTCTGAAAGATTACCATCTAAGGACCATTGCTACCAAATCTAGTTCTAATTGGCTTAGTAGTTTCAGACAAGAATATTTTTGAGTGAATTTCCCATAGGGTTCTATGTTAAACTATGTTCAGCTGTGGTGGCCATCTTGGTTCACAGTCCATAAAATCCGGCAAATTTTTGAAAGAGGACCTCCTAAGGACCATTGCTGCCAAGTCTGGTTCGATTGGTCAAGTTGTTTCAGACAAGAAGACTTTTCAAGGAATTTCCCATAGGGCCCCATGTTAAACTAAGTTCGGTTGTGGCGGCCATATTGGTTGTCAGTCCAGGTCATCGGACACAATTCTGAAAGAGGATCATCTGAGGACCATTGATGCCAAGTCTGGTTCCAATTGGTCAAGTGGTTTCAGACAAGAAGATTTTTCAATGAATTTTCCCATAGGGCCCTATGTTAAACTAAGTTCGGCTGTAGCGGTCATCTTGGTTAACAGTCCAGATCAGCGGACATACTTCTGAAAGAGAACCTCCTAAGGACCATTACTGCCAAGTTTGATTCCAGTTGGCCTTTCAGTTTCATAGAAGATTTTTGAAATTCGTTCCCCCTTTTGTATTTTTAGTAACAGCAGCCATGTCAGTTGGAAGTCGAGAATACCGGACCCAATTTTAGATGGGGACCCCCAAAGGACCATTCCACCAAAGTTTGGTGCCAATTGGCCCAGTGGTTTCAGAGGAAATGATCTTTAAAGGAAAGTTTATGCTGGATGCCTTCTTTAAAGGGCAAAAACTCCTATAAGGGGTCAATCAATGATGTTGGTCATGTTGGCTTATTTGTAGATCTTACTTTGTAGAACATTTTTGCTGTTTACAGTTTGCCTTTATCTTTAATAATATTCAAGATAATAACCTAAAACTGCAAAATTTTCTTAAGATTAAGAATTCAGGGGCAATAACCCAACTGACAGTTGACCGATTCGTCTGAAAATTTCATGGCAAGTAGATCTTGACCTGATGAAGATTTTTACCCCATGTCAGTTTTGCTCTAAATGCTTTAGTTTTTGAGATACATGTATAAGCCAAAAACTACAGTTTACCCCTATGTTCTATTTTTAGCCATGTCGGCCATGTTGGTTGGCAGGCAGGGTCACCGGACACATTTTTTAAACTAGATATTCTAATGATGCTTTTGGCCAAGTTTGGTTCCGTTTGGCCTCAGTGGTTCTCTAAAAGAAGTCATTTGTATGCATTTCCCATAGGGTCCAATGTTAAACTTAGTCCCCCGCTGGCGGCCATCTTGGATGATGGATCGGCAACAAAGTAACAACACTTGGTCAGCACCTCAGAAGGAACATTCATGCCAGATTTAGTTTCATTCCATTCAGTGGTTCTCTAAAAGAAGTCATTTGTATGCATTTCCCATAGGGTCCTATGTTAAACTAAGTTCTCTGCTGGCGGCCATCTTGGATGATGGATCGGCTACAAAGTAACAACACTTGGTCAGCACCTCATAAGGAACATTCATGCCATGTTTGGTTTCATTCCATTCAGTGGTTCTCTATAAGAAGTTCAAAATGTAAAATGTTAACGACGACGACGGACGACGACGGACGACGGACGCCAAGTGATGAGAAAAGCTCACTTGGCCCTTTGGGCCAGGTGAGCTAAAAAGGGGTATGAATTTCAAAAATCATCTTCTATGACACTACATGGCCAATTGGAACCAGACTTGGCAGTAATGGTCCTTAGGAAGTTCTCTTTCAGAATTATGTCCAATGACCTGGGCTGTTAACCAAGATGGCCACCAAGGCCGAACTTACTTTAACATAGAGGCCATGGGAAAATTCATTGAAAAATCTTGTCTTCTGAAACCGCTTGGCCAATTGAGAGGAAACTTTGGGGAAATGGTCCTTGGTTGGCCCCCTTCCAAAAGTATGTCCGGAATCGCGGACTTCCAACAGACATGGCTGCTATTACTAAAAATAGTAAAAAGGGGGGATTAATTTAGATAATCTTCTTCTATGAAACTACATGGCCAATTGGAACCAGATTTGGCAGTAATGGTACTTAGGAGGTTCTGTTTCCTCAGTGTTCACCTCATAAATATAACTAGCAGACACCTTGTTTTGATTAGAACTTATTTTGCAAAAACCTATATCAAATTTTATAATAGAAAATAACATTATTAAACTTTATATATATAACTAATATGGGACAAAGGTGTTGATTAAAAATTACACCATGCCAGGCCGTTTCTTTTTCCACTTAATTAATATTACCAATAATTAACAAGTTCCGGGTCAAATCCGATACTGATACCAATAGTATTTGTCACATGTAGTTTCCAGTTCTAGTAAGAAAACCAGGACGGGTTCAAACAGAAAGATTTTGAAAGCAGAGAAAACTGTGCACCTTATAGTCAGCATGACTATATTAGATGTCAATACGAATACTAAAAATCCTGGCTAAAAATAAGGCACAGGTACTTTAATTCAGTCATGGACCCGCGATGTCGCGGGTATGTTATAGTTTTTATAAATGAAGGGGCTATGAAACTACATGGCCAATTTGAACTAAACTTTGCACTAATGGTACTTAGATGGTTCTCTTTCAGAATTATGTCCGATGACCCGGATTGTTAACCAAGATGGCTGCCACATTGAAAAATCTTGTCTTCTGAAACCACTTGGCCAATTGGGAGCAAACGTTGTTGGAATAGTCCTTGGGTGGCCCCCTTCGAAAGGTATGTCCGGAATTGCCGACTTCCAACAGCTGCTGTTACAAAAATCTTCTTCTATGAAACTACATGGCCAATTGGAACCCGACTTGGCACTAATTGTCCTTAGGATGTTCTCTTTCAGAAAAATGTTTGATGACCTGTTAACCAAGATGGCCGCAACAGCCAAACTTAGCTTACATATATAGGGCTCTATGAGGAAGTTCATTGGATGACAAATCTTATTGTCTGAAACCACTTGACAGAAATGGTCCTGAGATGGTCATCTTTACGAAGTATGTCTGTAGACCTGGACTGTCAACCAAGGTGGCTGCCACAGCAGAACTTAGTTTAACACAGGACATAATGGGAATGTTTTAAAAAAATATTTTTGTCTGAAACTATTTGACCAATTGGAACCAGACTTGGCACCAGTGGTCCTTAGATTGTTCTCTTTTAGAATTAAGTCTTATGACCCCAACTGCCACTATAATCAAACTTTAGTTTAACATAGGCCCATATGAGATAACTAGCCACACTGACTACTACACTTAAATATTAGTCCTGCTCAAGGTGGACAAGATCAATCCAGGTGAGCGATACAGGCTCTTGAGAGCCTTTAGTTTACAAGAAATATATTTGTTTTTCTTTTTGTTAAAATCAAAATGCAGAAATTTAACATAAAATTTCCTAAATTTATGAAAAAATATTATACAATTACGTGTATTATACCATTTATGAATTTCTCATCATTGATATCAAACTGCCAATACTAAGTACAATGTATAAATAAAACGTTGGTTTAAGTGGTAAATTGTCACAGATAGTCTTTGGTCGTAAAAGATTATCCTTAGTATGATTTTTTTCGGAAAAAATAGAAAAAAAGTTTCTGACCTTTTGCACCTAGTTGCTTATAGTATGGTGAATGTAAAACAAGCTTTTATCCCAGATGTATGACACTTTGCAGAATGTTTATGGAAATATTGAAAATATGATGTCATTTCAAGAAAATATTCCAAATATATCATGTAGTGGAACTTAGCCGACCCTTCTTCCTCCAAATGTTTTTTATACATGCAAACTTTGGGTCTTGGGAGGGCTCGGTGACCGATTGGTCTATGTAGTTCGTCAAGACTACTAATGATCACTAGCCTGTCAACACTGGGGTTGTGAGTTCGAATCTCACCTGTGGCGAGGTGTATTCGACTCTGATCTAAATTGACAAGGATTGCCAATTTTCCTACAGAAGGACGGCGATTCTCTCCAAGTACTCCGGCTTCCTCCACCAATAAATCTGGCTGCCGCAAAATAGGCAAATGTGCTGAAAACAGTGAAAAACCCCAACTAAACAAACAAACAAACAATCATTGGGTCTTGAATTTCACATTGATTTAGTAACTGGTCTTCATAAATCTACCGATGGTATGTGTTGGATATTACATGTAATCATTTATACACATTTAATGAAACACAGTCTGTTGAGTTTTTGATTCATTTAAATAATTTAAAATTTGTTTGATATAATTAGAATTTTTCTTATAGGAGGAACTTGCAGAAAGGCAGAACAAAATCACAAAAGAACTGACCGATATGTTTTCGAAGCATCCACAGAGTGGACATATCATGTATGACTCACTGTTCTTTATCAATGCAACTGACAAAACTGATCCAGAAATCAAACGTATGACATCAAAAATAGTAGAGATTGCCATGAAGCAGCGGACATGGGGCCAGCCTGTTCCTATGGCCTGGGTCCCAATGGAGATGCTGATTTCCCAGATGAAGTCTCAGAATGTAAACATCATCACCAAGCAGGTCTTGATGGAAGTGAACCAACAAAATGATGACTTGGCCCTTACAGACCAAGAGCTGGAACGTTTTCTCAAGGCTCAACACTCCCTCGGCAAAATAATGTATTTTCAACAGCATGGATTAGATAACTTTGTAATTATAGAGACATCTGCCCTTGTAAACATTCTGAGGGCATTTGTTACGGATAAACTGTTTTGGCCAGAAGACATGGAATTAAGACAGATCCATGAAACTCTGAATGATTTAGGAAAGATATACAAAGAAGATCTGTTTAAATTGTGGAAACAAAAAGATTTTGCCAGATTCATTCCAGATGATGAGATAAGAGATTATATAATCAAGATCCTAATCCATCTGGATATATTAATAGAGCCAAAACACAGAAAGGGGGCTCTAGAAGAATTTTATCTAGTCCCTTGCATGGTTAAACATGTCTGTCCTACCAGAGTATCAGATGATCCTACCATGGAGGAAAAGGCAATATGTCTATCTTATCGTCTGGTAAAATCAACTGTACCTGCAGCCCTCAGCTTTAAGATGGTTGGTGCTGCATTGTGCATATGGCCTTTCAAGGAAGAAAAAGGTAGACCACTGTTATTCTTGAAATCAGCTGTGTTATGTGTGGACGATGCCAATGAACTGAGAATTGATGTGGAAGATGATAGAATATTGGTGTGTATGATAAATGCCGAGACCAAACAGAATATATCCCCAGATATCTCAGCTAGCATTCAGGAAAGTATGACCTGGGCATTAAAGAATGCCCTGGACTTTTACCATACGTGTATGGGTAAAGCCATCAATGCTGTGGAGATTGAAAATTTGTTTGAAATTAATGTTGGTCTTATATGTCAGAAAAATTTGTGTTTCCTGAAACTGAATGAAGCTGAACAACAGTCAAAATGGACATGCGAGAGGAATAAAAAGCATAGTACCAAAAATCCAAGATTATGGGTGTTTGACAAGGTAAGTTTATTTATTTTATGTTGTTATGTTGAATCATATGCAAAATGTCGATCTGAAAATCCAGTTTTTTAACTCAATATTTTATTTCTTATGTAGATATGCTTGTCATATCTATGATTGAACTGCAACCGTCATGCCAATTGGAGGAAACAAAAATGATGAATGAATTTGGCTAGCTTTTTTGAAAAGGTATTATATTTGTACCTCACCTGGTTAAAAGTCGTTTTGAGCTATTGTAATAACAGCTATCAGTTGGGGTAGCAGCAGTCCTGGTCTATGTAAGGGTCTCTTTTCTTCAGCTAATTTTCAACTGCATATATACTTGTTCAACTGAAAGCAAAATTTGGAATTTTCTTAAGGCAGTCCCTTCTCAAATAATGTCCAGGTGTTTTAACCTTAAATCAATTTAGCAGTTATGAAAAGGATAGAAAAAAATGTTTTCAAATCAATATATACACATGTATCTATATTGCCTGAGTAAAAACGAATTGGAAGGTCTGTGCTCTGAAAGTTTTTGTGGCACTTAGTCATGTTTTGCAACAAATGCGTATAATTATGAAGGGTACATATTTTTGTATAATTCCAATACGTTGTGTATTGTTGATTCTGATTGGTCAACAATGTGACATCTGCGTTTTTTTATTTCCGATAAATGATGTTCAGTGTATGAATATGGGATCCAATAAAAGACTGCCATTTGAAAGTGCTGATTTCTTTCTTATCTTGCTGAAAAGTGTAATTATTATGGAATTATAAGTAATGAGAGTAATGCACATGTGGTTCCGATTTTATGTAATGAACTCCTCCTACATCTTTAAAACAAGATCTTTGAAATTTTGCGGACATAATGAACATGCGTATTGAGTTTTTTTTTCAATTTTTTGCAACAGAAATTTATGGAGGGGGCCAATTTTGAATTCCAAACATTAAAAATAGAATTTGGGAAAAAAATATCATTCAAACCATTGTGCCAGTAATACAAAACATTAAATCACTGAAGGACTTTACTCAGAACTATGAATGTTGTATTTAACCTTATTTGTGTATGTTTGTTGTTTTTCAGAATGTTAAACAAGATCAGTGTTCAATGAGTTGTACAGGTAGGTATTCATGGTATAAAATTGCTCAGGTGGGTAATGCTAGCAAACTGTTTGATCAAATAAACACCCAAGAGATCTGTACAGGTAGGTGTCCAGTTTATACAATTGATCAGGTGGGTAATGCTAGCAAACTGTTTGATCAAATAAACACTCAAGAGAGTTGTACAGGTAGGTATTCATATTATACAATTGCTCAGGTGGGTAATACTAGCAACCTGTTTGATCAAATAAACACCCAAGAGAGTTGTACAGGTATATATGTAACACTGAATATTCAGAGGTATCGAGAACCGAGACACCCGAAGAGACTGAAGCTGAGGTTCTTAAATTCATTCACCAAACACTCGAAATAGAGGACGATATTAAACTCCATGTAACACATAGGTTAAGACGGAGGACAGATCGAAAACCAAGGAACATAGTGGCAAAATTCCAAAATCGGAAGGATCGAAACCTAGTACTTAAAACAGCCCGTGAAAAGCTCAGCGAAAGTGAATATAAGGTATACGAACAATTTCCACCTGAAATAATTGATCGTCGTAATGAGCTCTGGCCAGTGTTCAGACAAAGTGTTCAAGCCAAGGACAAAGTACGATTTTATGATGATAAATTGTTCATTAATGGAAGACGACTGTATCCGTCCTCATTGCCACGTGATCAACCAAACTTTGTACCAGCCCCGCAATTTCAACCTCAAGCACAAGTAGATCAACAGTTTCCACTGGGAAACATCCCGCCTCGATTTGAATCCTTTACACCTGCTACAGGACCAGTGCCGTTCCAACCGATGTATCCGAACATTCCGCATTATCATAACGTACCTAGAGTTCCGTTCGTTCCGTTCGTCCCAATGCCACCTGATGTAGACCACTATAGACTTATCTCGTCAACCTGCGCCACAACCCAGGTCAGATAGCCCGCCCCAGCTACAGACTGATAATAGATAGGACAGTGTTACAAGAGGCCCTACTAGGGGCACAAACAACAGTGCTCAGTTACCAAATTTTTTTAAAAAGTTTCATGTTTAAACGTCTGTGGTTTAAATAGTAAACTTTTGATACCAGAATTTATTGACTTGATTAAGAATTTTGATTTATTTATATGCATTGAGAGTAAAACTGATGTACTTGATGCTTTAAAACTCCCTGATGGGTATTCCTATTTTGCTAAAACTCGAAAGGGGGCCAAAAAAAAAAATCGGGAGGTATAGTTATTATATACAAAACTACCCTAAGTAAGACAATAAGATTTGTCGATACTGAGAGTGAATTTGTGCAGTGGGTTAGAATTATTAACACTCCAGAAGATGATAAATCGCTTTTACTTGGGTGCGTTTATATCCCCCCTTATAACAGTAAATACACGTCGCCCGAAGCTTTCTATGAGATTGAAAATGAGTTAACCACCCTGCTTAACGACAGTACTTTTTATGCAGTCGTTGGTGATTTAAATGCAAGAACATCTGTTTTGCCTGATTTTTTTGAAGCTAATGAAAACCTAGCACATTTTCTGGAAAACGTTGAGAATGATGTATCTGATTATATTTTTGATTTTAAGAAGCTACCTTTATATAATGTTTCTCTTAAGAGAAATAACCAAGATGTATCAAAACCCAATATGTATGGGTATAAATTAATTCAATTTTGTAAAAATATGAATATATATATATAGCTAATGGTAGAATTGGTAGTGATAAATTCTGTGGAAAATTTACCTCAGGTGATTGTAGTTTGATTGATTATTTGATAGTTTCTTCTGAAACCTTCCCTTATATTTACAGTTTTGATGTCCTTGACTTTAATCCGTTATATTCCGATAAGCATTCACAGTTACAATTCACTATACTTTGTAAAGCTAGAGCGAACACAGAGAACTAGTCAAACGACTCCAAATCTTTTTATACGACCGCAAAATTTTTGCGGTCCTATATTGGTATGACGTTGGCGTCGTCGTCGTCGTCCGAAGACATTTGGTTTTCGCACTATAACTTTAGTATAAGTTAATAGAAATCTATGAAATTTAAACACAAGGTTTATGACCACAAAAGGAAGGTTGGGGTTGATTTTGGGAGTTTTGGTCCCAACAGTTTAAGAATTAGGGGCCAAAAAAGGGCCCAATAAGCATTTTTGGTTATTATCTTGGTGTAAGGGAGGTAATCCAAACACATTTAAAGTAAAATGTTGTGTATGATTCGATTACCTCCCTTACAAGTCGTAAATTATGTATAAAGAAATGGGGGGGAGGTGAAAACAAAATTTAGGGGGGGGCGTAAATGAGAAATTGGGGGGGGGGGACAATTTTTTTCGCCACAGCATATTGTATTGCACAAAAGGCAGAAAATTGAATATAAATTCAAATCATATGTCCACTGAATTCTAAGTTCTTTGATTACAGTTATTCTGTGTCCGAAACCTATTATGTGTCAAATATTTAATTACAATCCAAATTCAGACCTGTATCAAGTGCGAATATTGTGTCCATTTTTGCCCCAATTGTTCAGGGTTGGAGCTCTGCGGTCGTATCCAGCTGCGCTCAGCGAAGCAATTTAGTATAGATGGAGTAATAGCAAACAAGAATCATACATCAATGCGGTTGAAGATCAGCGTGACATAATTATTGATATTTTAAATGATCTTCAAAATGTAGATAATCCTTCGATGATATTATTGACAGACTAACAAACATTTATATTATATAGTTCAGCTAAGAAAGCCTTTCCGAAAAAGGCACCTACTTGTGACGTCAATAACAAAAAATTTGACCCTTGGGTTACGCGTACATGTATTGAAAAACGGAAGAATTTTCATAAAGCAAAACGAAAGTATAGCTGGACAAAAACTGCCCAAAATAAGGAAAACATGAAAAAAGCAAGTAGATTGTACAAAAGGGAGCTGAATAAGAGCTATGGAAAATCTTAACCAATTAAATGGTAAGAAAAAAGAAAAGTCGGAAATTGATTTGCAATCTCTTTTTGATTACTTCAATGAACTTAATCAAGACGAGAGCATAGATGATGAGGACTTTAATTTGGACCATGAGCTCAATAACGAACAACGTGATGACATTGATAATATATTAAATGGTTCTATAACAAAGGACGAGATTACAAGTGCGATAAAAAACCTTAAAAATTCCAAGGCACCGGGCATGGATGATATAGTTAACGAATACATTAAGTCATCCCCTGACCTTTTAATTGACGTCTATGTAAAGTTGTTCAATTTACTGCTTGATTATGGCTTTATACCAAATTCATGGACAGTCGGGATCATCCAATCTATTTATAAAAATAAAGGTGATCGTGGGGATCCAGATATGTATAGAGCTAATACCTTGATTTCCAATTTGGGTAAATTATTTACGGCTATACTTAACTCTAGGTTAGCAAAATTTGCTGACTATGAGGAACTTATTACAAATTCACAAGCTGGTTTCAGAAAAGGCTATTCCTTGTCTGATAATATTTTTGTTTTATATGCTTTAATACAATTATATCTAAGTATGGGTAAAAAATTATATTGTACATTTGTTGACTTTAAAAAAGCATTCGATACTGTTTGGCGAGTTGGTTTATGGCATAAATTATTATCCAGTGGAATTACTGGTAAGATTTTTGGAATTATTCATAAAATGTACGAAAATATTAAATCTTGTATAAAGCAAGATGACAAACTTTCAGATTTTTTTCCCTGTCAAATTGGGGTCCGTCAAGGGGAAAATCTTTCCCCTTTCCTATTTGCAGTGTTTTTAAACGATCTAGAATCATTTTTCTGTGATAACCAGGTCCCAAATCTGGAGAATTTTAACAATTTATGCCAAGAAAATATCCATACTTATTTATGTCTTTATGTACTGTTGTATGCAGACGATACAATATTGTTAGCAGAAAGCACTGAAAAAATGAATATTGTATTAAAAAATTTTGAAGACTATTGTACATTGTGGAGACTTAAAGTCAACACACAGAAAACAAAAGTTCTGATCTTTTGCAAGCGTAAAGTAGGTTACAGTGTGAATTTAAACGTTTTGGTAATAATTTATCTGTGGTCGATGAGTATACTTATTTAGGAATAATTTTCAAGTATACTGGAAACTTTTATACTGCTAGGAAAACTCTCATACAGCAAAGCCAAAAGTCTTTATTTGCGTTATACAGACACATTAGAAATATTAAAATACCGATCGACATACAACTCAAGTTATTTGATTGTTTGGTGGCTCCAATACTACTTTATAGCTCTGAAATTTGGGGATTTGACAAATTAGATGATACAGAAAAAATTCATATTCGGTACATTAAAAAAATATTTGGTATACGAATGTCAACACCGAATTACATGGTTTATGCAGAAAGTGGTAGATATCCACTTCAAATAAATGTACAAATTAGAATGTTAAATTTCTGGTTAAAGCTAGTGCATCATGGAGATAAGTTATCAGGCATTATATATAGGGTATTGTTTAATTTACATGGTACTGGACATCTTAATTTTAAGTGGATTGATTCCATCAAATCTTTGTTGGATAATACTGGTTTTTCTTATATTTGGTACAATCAATTAGTCGTCAGCAAAGATGATGTTAAAAAGGTAATAAAACAGACTTATTGATAACTTTTATCAAAAGATTTATAGTGACATGAATGAGTCATACAGAGGAATATTTTATATGAATATTACACCTGATCTGTTTTTGAAAAAATATCTTTTGAGACTTGGAGAATCAAATAGAAAAATAGTTTGTAAGCTGAGATGCTCAAAAATTAAATTTCCGGTAGAAACGGGGAGGTGGGTGGGATTATCACACGAAAATAGGTTGTGCCAATTGTGTAACAGCCTAGACATTGGTAACAAATTTCATTATCTGTTTATTTGCAGTAATCCTGCAATCAAAAACCTTAGAGATAAATTTATTCCTGCTTATTATGTTCGATATCCAAGCTTCCAAAAGATGGTTGGTTTCTTAACAATTTGTAATGTAAAAGTTGTGAATAATTTAGCTATTTTCCTGAAAAAGTTGATTAACTTATTATAATTTGTATGTTAACACAACTGATATTTCGGTATTTTGCTGCCATTTCCATTTGTTCTTTGTATTAATATTTCCTCTTGTAACACATGTATGTGTCTGAGTGAATGCATTAAAATCTTGAAATCTTGAGAATGAACAAAGATTTCCATAAAAGCAATGCATGTATAGAATGAAAACCCTAAAAAACAAGGGTGTGACTAAACATCGAGTTCGAGTAAGAGTTAAAGTTCGAGTTAGAGTTTGAGTTACAGTTCGAGTTAGAGTTCGAGTTCGAGTTAAAGTTTGAAGTAGCGTTCGACTTATAATTCGAGTTCAAGTTAATCTTCGAGTTAACTCAAGACACTGATTTCTAATATCATTTATCGAGTTGCATTTCGAGTTAAAAGTCCAGTTAAGGATTAAGTTCAGGGGGAGGTAGGTAAACAATTACCTCTTCATAGGCTCGTAAAAAAATGCCTAAATTTGGTGACACCCCCATTAAGATATCTCTGATTTTTTCCGACCCAGAAAAATCTTTCATTCTACCACATAAAATATGTTAAAAACGCTATTTTTTCGTCTTTTTGAACGCACCCCAAAAAATACCTGCATTTTTTGGAACCCCCAAAAAATATAGCAAAATCAAGAAATTTGACAACAAAAAATAGTACTTGCGTACGTGCAGAAAATTTTGGACAGTACCACCCCCACATTCCGCCCCCCCCCCCCCCCCCCCCCCCCCCCCCCCCTTTTTGGGATTAAGTTATATTCTTCACCGTTTAATCATCTTGGCACCGGAATATAGATTGGCCGCCTCCTTATGCAGGGCAAATGAAACGTGTCCGAATTCGTTTCCTCACGCGTTTTCGTATTCTCTTTCTCCATATGTCCCACCAACGAATGTGGAAGAGACATACATATAGTTTTACTCTTGTCCATTTAATTATGTTAATATTTCAATAAAATCACAACTGAAAACGAAACATGCTCCCCCAATGTCCGAAGTACATGAATTTATTTTCATTAAATCGAAATGCATGTGGATTCTATATAATTAAAAAAGTTTTTAAAACCTTCCTTAATCTGTACACTGAATTGTGAGATTTAAAGTTGTGATACAAAATTATATCCTTCAAAATAATATAAAAGATGTGATTATAGTTTACTGATTGTGCCAGATGCGCCGATTGCATATCATGTTAACACAAAATTATAAAGGCCATGTGAGCTTTTGCCATCACTTGGTGTCCGTCATCTGCCGTCGTAATTTTTTTTGACAAAATCTTACACTCTGAACTTGCTGAGCTAATTGGAATCAAACCTGGCCCGAGTCATCACAAAGATGTCTAGTAGAAAAAAATGTCAAAGGATGCCGCAAGTCAAATCACATGGCCTATGGTACTAAATATAGAGCATATAGGTCAGGCAGTAGTTTTTATACAACCGCAAAATTTTTGCGGTCGTATATTGGTATGACATTCGCGTTGTCGTCGTCGTCTTCGTCCGAAGACATTTGGTTTTCGCACTATAACTTTAGTATAAGTTAATAGAAATCTATGAAATTTAAACACAAGGTTTATGACCACAAAAGGAAGGTTGGGATTGATTTTGGGAGTTTTGGTCCCAACAGTTTAAGAATTAGGGGCCAAAAAGGGTCCAATAAGCATTTTTGCTTTTCGCACTATAACTTTAGTATAAGTTAATAGAAATCTATGAAATTTAAACACAAGGTTTATGACCACAAAAGGAAGGCTGGGATTGATTTTGGGAGTTTTGGTTCCAACAGTTTAAGAATTAGTAAAATGTATAAAGAAATGGGGGGGGGGGGGGGTGAAAACAAAATTTAGGGGGGGGGTAATGAGAAATTAGGGGGGGGGCAATTTTTTTCTCATTTCATTTATCTTCGTGTAAGGGAGGTAATCCAAACACATTTAAAGTAAAATGTTGTGTATGATTCGATTACCTCCCTTACACTGCCTGTAAATTATATATAAAGAAATGTAGATGTCTTGGGGTGATTTATAGCTGTCAATTTATTTTTAGCAGTTACTTTTAATTAACATTAATTTTAGCCATATGTCATTTTCTATTTTAAGACTTTTATGATGTATTTAAATGGGTAATTATGTTTGCAAACTCCATGAGAAATTTGAATAGGGATTATGACCATATCTTGAGGGAAAGAATTTTTTTTGAAAAAGGGAAAAGGGGGGGGGGAATTTTTTTTGGGGGAGTGGGGGGTAAATAACAAACTGTGGTGGGGGGACAATTTTTTCTCATTTCAGATTTCAGAAATTAAAAAGAAAATTTCTTCAAATATTTTTTTTTTTTTTTTTGGGGGGGGGGGGGTCAATTGGCAATAGCATATTGTATTGCACAAAAAGCAAACAATTGAATATAAATTCAAATCATATGACCAACTCTAAGTTCTTTGACTACAGTTATTCTGTGTCAGAAATCTATTATGTGTCAAATATTTAATTAGAATCCAAATTCAGATCTGTATCAAGCGCGAATACTGTGTCCATTTTTGCCCCAACTGTTCAGGGTTGGACCTCTGCGGTCGTATCCAGCTGCGCTCAGCGAAGCAATTTATTGAAAATTGTATTAGAAGAAATTGCCGAATTTTAGCTTTGTATTTTTTGTTTTTTTTTAATATAAAAATCTTCTCCTCTAAAACTACTGGGACAATTGGAACCAATTTTGGTGGTATAGTCCTTGTGTGGTCTCCTTTCAACCAATATAGTTGCCGGAGCTAATTATAGAAAAAGTGGAAGGAAATTTTAAAAACATTTTCCTCTGAAAGTACAAGATCAATATCAACCAAACTTTATTTTAATGCCCTTCCAAAACGGTATCTGGTAATCTCGACCTCCGTGTCATAATTGCCTCCGCCGCCGAACTGAGTTTCACACTAGACCATATGTGAATGCACGTTTAACACCTCCTCTAAATCCACCGGACAATTTGATCTTAATCATCATAAGGGGTGTCCAGTTTCAAAATTGTGTCGAAGGATGCACCGAACAGGCTAGAGGTTCCTGACATGGGACAGGCGCAAAAGTGCGGCGGGGTTAAACATTTTTTGGGATAAAGTGAAGAATATGATCTAAATTCTGGTAGTACCAGAATTGTACAATTCTGGTATAAAATTTATGTTCCAGAATTGTTGTCACAATTCTAATACTACCAGAATTTTAATAATACAATTCTGGTTTTTCCGGAATTGTAATACTCTACAATTCTGGAAAAACCAGAATTGTCTCCAATTCTGGTTTCTAAAATGCTACCAGAATTGTACAAATTTTTGTACAATTCTGGTTTTACCAGTATTATACCTTAACAATACTGGAAATTCCAGAATTGTGTACTTACAATTCTGGACTGTCCCAGTATTGTACAGACTAAATATCAATACTTTTAAAAAAAAAGTCGAACTGTATATTTACAATAATGAACAAAAAACAGAATTGTTCATAGACAATACTGGTAAATCCAGAATTGTATACATACAATTCCGGAATTCCAGAATTGTATATTTACAATATTGGACTTACCAGAATTCTACATTTGACGGTGTTGGAATAAACCAGAATTTTATTTGTACACTTCTGGAAAATCTGTAATTCTGGAAGATTCTGGTAGCAATTCTGGAACATAAATTTTATACCAGAATTGTAAAATTCTGGTACTACCAGAATCTAGATCATATTCTTCACTTTATTCCATTTTTTGTGAGATATCAACCCTCCCCTATACCTCTAGCCAAAATTGGTGCAAATATAGTGTTATATGCCTCCGTCCACATGTTGAAGATCGTATGGTAGAGTCTGGTTGGCTTGGTTTGCTAGGACTGATGGTCTACACCCGGAATAAATGAACGCTTATATTCTAATTGACATTTTATTAAAAAAAAATATAATCTGAAATTATTAGCAGATGGAGCACTCTAAAGGCCCACGTAGCAGAATTTTATCATGTGAACTGTGAATAAGGAAGCAACCATTTGATTTTTTTTTTTTTTGGGGGGGGGGGGGGGCAGATGTTTGATTCTACCTATTTGTTTCGTCGAAATTTTGGTCCTGGATTTTTTCGGCCGACATTGCGGTCTTAATTTTTATTTTCATGTAAACCAAAATTTCCTGATCGACACAGGGCCTGCATTTTTTTTTCACATCTATTAAAAGTGATCCTGTCTTTTTATTTTGCCTTTTTATTTCAAATTGTATCCCCCCCCCCCCATATAAATCAAATGGTTGCTCCCTAACTAGAACTTTAACTCGAATCGTAACTCTAACTTTAACTCGAACTCGATGGTTAGTCACACCCGAAAAACAGTACTAGTACAGGAATGCAGTCTTGCAGACAGTTCAGGAAGAACACTAAGGAGGAACAGGCAAACAAAAACAGCTTCATTTAGTGATATATAATTTGATGTCTGATTTTGACTGGAATTAAAAAAATCAGTTTTTGTCGAGCCTGCAACTTAAGTCGCAGAAAGCTCGACATAGGGATAGTGATCCGGCGGCGGCGTCATCCAAGATGGCCGCTAGAGCCGAACATAGTTTAACATAGGACCCTATGGGGAATTTAATTAAAGATCTTCTTGTCTGTAATCAGTTGGCCAATTAGAACAAAAATTAGCAGCAATGGTCCTTATGTGGTCGTCTTTCAGAATTATATCTGATGACCCTGCCCGTCATCCAAGATGGTCGCTAGACCACTAACATAGTTTAACATAGGACCCTATTGGAAATTTACTTAATGATCTTCTTGTCTGAAACCACTTCGCCAATTGGAATAAAATTAAGCAGCAATGGTCCTTAGGGCGTCATTTTTCAGGATGGCCACCAGAGCCGAACATAGTTTAACATAGGACCCTATGGGGAATTTAATTACAGAACGTCTTGTCTGAAACCACTTTGCCAATTGGAACAAAACTAAGCAGCAATGGTCCTTAGGTGGTCCTCTTTCAGAATTATATCCGATGACCACATCCACCATCCAAGGTGGCTGCCATAGCCGAACATAGTTTAACAAAGGACCCTATGGAGAATTTAATTAAAGAACTTCTTGTCTGAAACCACTTGGCCAATTGGAACAAAACGTGGCAGCAATGGTCCTTAGGTGGTCCTCATTCAGAAAAATATCGGATGACCCGGCCCGTCATCCAAGATGGCCGCCAAAGCCGAACCGTGTTTAACATAGGACCTAAGTAGAAAAATCACTGAAAGATCTTCTTGTTTGAAAACAGTAAGCCTGTTGGAACTTGACAGGTTGCCAGTCAAGATGGACATAGTCCAGGTGAGCGATACAGGCTCCTGGGAGGCTCTAGTTTAATTATATTTAATTATAACTGCTACACTAAAACATGTTAAATTATATTTAAAACTGATGATGTTTTACACAGGTCTGACTAAAGAAGAGCTGTTACAGAAAGCAAGTGATAAACATCTGGTAAGGCTTGCGACAAAAGTAGGAATCGGATCCTTTAGACATTTTGTCATCTATTTGGGACTGACCAGAGATGAATGGGAAGAAATCGAATACAGTTATAAATCACCTGATGCAATGAGCATCAAGTTTATGGCTTTACACAAATGGAGGGGAAAAAAGGAAGCAGACCAGTCCCCTGGAACACTTCAGGATTTGTTATTTGGCCTACAGGAGATAGAAGATAATCGACACCATTTGTGTCAGGTACACCATTATAATACAGACGTCATGCAATAGATGCATATTTTAAAATATTCCAAAATTCTAGAAAATATTTTAAAGAGTTTATTTGGCTGTGTTCCAGTTAAGGATGGTCACTGGTGAGAGTTTTAATATATAGATTTTCAAATACTTTTATATTTAGATAGATGTTGAAATCAATAACAAAATAAGAAAAAGAAAACTATGTTGCTGAACTCATTTCTAAGATACAAAAAAAAATTTGGCGGAAAAACGAGTCTCTCCAGATTTTTCCTTTGGTTTTAGCTGATATATAGAATTTCATAAAATTTTCTTATTTAGATCTTTAAGGTATATATAATAAATAAATGAAAATAAAATAGGGGGTTGCTGGTGAAAAATATCCTATACTGTAAATGGATTAACCCTGAGGAGATTCCATAATTTGACCAAAATTTAAAAATCTCACAAGTGACCATTCTTTAGAACTTCTCCTAAAAGGCCATATGAGCTGATGCCATCACTTTGCAACACGTAAAATTTCCTTTAAAGATCTTTATTGTAACCACTGGGCCAATTGGGACCAAACTTTGGTAGAATGATCCTTGGGTGGCCCCCTCCAAAATTATATCCGGCATCCTCAACTTCCAACGAACATGGCTGCTGTGACTATAAATAGAAAAAAAGGGGAGGTGAATTTAAAAAAATCTTCTATGAAACAAAATGGTCAATTGGAACCAGACTCGGAAGCAGTGGTCCTGAGGAGGTCCTCTCAGGCTGTCAACCAAGATGGCCGCCTCAGCCGAACTTAGTTTAACATGGGACCTATGGGAAATTTCATTTAGAAATCTTCTTGACTGAAACCACTGAGCCAATTGGCAGCAATGGTCCTTACATGGTCCTCTTTCAGAATTGTTTCAGAATTGTTTTCGATGACCCAGACTGTCAACCAAGATGGCGACCACAGCCGAAATTGTTTATCATAGGATCCTATGGGAAAATTCATTTAAAAATATTTTTGTCTGAAACCGCTGAGCCAATTAATATTTTGGAACCAGACTTGGCAGAAATGGTCCTTAGATGAGAATTTTGTCTAATGACCCAAACTGTGAACCAAGATGACTGTAACAGCTGAACTTAGTTTAACAAAGGACCCTACGGGAAACCAGCGAAATATACTGTTCCACTTAGATTTTAGTCATGCTTAAGATAGACAAGTTCAAAATCTTTTTGTCTGGAATCGTCGGGGCAATTGGAACAGGACTCACTCTTATGAGCCTCTAGTTGCTTTTCTTATTTTATGAAATTTTTTTGGAAAGGAAAAACAGATTTTGAAATTATTCACATTATGCTTTGAAGTGCATATTCCATTTCATGAATTGCATTTTTTTTTTACCTCACCTGGCCTGTGTGGTGACATTAGCTAACTTTGCGTCTGTTTTCTGTTGTTGTCGTTAAATTTGTGTTAAGGATATTCTCCTTTGAAAGTTATGGCCAATTGGAAACAAATTTTGAATGGACCTCGTCCAGAACTACATGTGGCGTCTCAAACTTCCAACAAATATAGCTGCTGTTACTAATAAGTGAAAAAAGTGGTCGGCAACAGACGCTAAGTGACATAATGGCAGCAATGATTCTTATGTTGGTCTCGTCTAAACTTTTGTCCCTGAGACAGCCAGCAAAGATTGTTTCCAAACATATAATCATATGGGAGAATTTTTTAAATGTCTTCCCCCTAACCATTGGGCCAAAGGGGAACAAACTGTGTCAGAATTTCTTGTTAAAATAACTATGACGACCAAAACTGCCAACCAAGATGACTGCAATAGCCAACCTTAATTTATCGTAGGTCGATATGGGAAAATTCACTTAGAAAAACATCTTTTCTAAGATCAATGCCAAATGAAACCAAACTGAACTACAATAAGATGGCTTCAGTTACTCGTAACTCACACCAACCATCAACCAGAATGACTACCAGTCAGTTTACGAGTTCTTTGAAAGATAGGCAAAGTGAATTAAAAAGTAAAATAAAAAAGTATCTCAATTGTAATTTTTATAATATTGGTATGACGTTGGCGTCGTCGTCGTCGTCCGAAGACATTTGGTTTTCACACTATAACTTTAGTATAAGTTAATAGAAATCTATGAAATTTAAACACAAGGTTTATGACCACAAAAGGAAGGTTGGGATTGATTTTGGGAGTTTTGGTCCCAACAGTTGAAGAATTAGGTTCCAAAAAAGGGCCCAATAAGCATTTTTTTTTTTTTGGTTTTCGCGCAATAACTCTAGTATAAGTAAGTAGAAATCTATGAAATTTAAACACAAGGTTTATGACCACAAAAGGAAGGTTGGGATTGTTTTTGGGAGTTTTGGTCCCAACAGTTTAGGAATTAGGGACTAAAAAAGGGCCCAAATAAGCATTTTTCTTGGTTTTTGCCCAGTAACTTTAGTATAAGTAAATAGAAATCTATGAAATTTAAACACAAGGTTTATAACCACAAAAGGAATGTTGGGATTGATTTTGGGAGTTTTGGTCCCAACAGTTTAGAAATTAGGGGCCAAAAGGGTCCAAAATTAAACTTTGTTTGATTCCATCGAAAATTAAACTATGGGGGTTCTTTGATATGCCGAATCTAACCGTGTATTTAGATTCTTAATTTTTATATGACCGCAAAATTTTTGCGGTCGTATATTGGTATGACGTTGGCGTCGTCATCGTCGTCCGTCGTCGGCGTCGTCGTCCGAAGACATTTGGTTTTCGCACTATAACTTTAGTATAAGTTAATAGAAATCTATGAAATTTAAACACGAGGTTTATGACCACAAAAGGAAGGTTGGGATTGATTTTGGGAGTTTTGGTCCCAACAGTTTAAGAATTAGGGCCCAAAAAAGGGCCCAATAAGCATTTTTCTTGGTTTTCGCACAATAACTCTAGTATAAGTAAACAGAAATCTATGAAATTTTAACACAAGGTTTATGACCACAAAAGGAAGGTTGGGATTGTTTTTGGGAGTTTTGGTCCCAACAGTTTAGGAATTAGGGGCTAAAAAAGGGCCCAAATAAGCATTTTTCTTGGTTTTTGCACAATAACTTTAGTATTTATGAAATTTAAACACAAGGTTTATGACCACAAAAGGAAGGTTGGGATTGATTTTGGGAGTTTTGGTCCCAACAGTTTAGGAATTAGGGGCCAAAAGGGTCCAAAATTAAACTTTGTTTGATTTCATCGAAAATTGAACTATTGGGGTTCTTTGATATGCCGAATCTAACCGTGTATTTAGATTCTTAATTTTTGGTCCCGTTTTCAAATTGGTCTACATTAAGGTCCAAAGGGTCCAAAATTAAACTTAGTTTGATTTTAACAAAAATTGAATTCTTGGGGTTCTTTGATATGCTGAATCTAAACATATACTTAGTTTTTAGTCCAGGACTGGTAGTTTTGTTAAAAACTAGCCGTGCTGGATATTGTTAACACGACGATCTATTGAGCCAAAGTACCCCCAATCTGCAAATAATTCCTATGAACTCAATATAATTTTAAATCAAGGTACAATGCATAGGGTTGCATGCCGTTATTCACTAAAAATAACATATATATAGAAAGATGACTCTATCGAATAACAAATGGGTGTTAGAGATAGCTGTTTTGAGTCAAGCAAACTTTAGCGTATGAATATGAAAAGATACAGAAGTGCGAAAGCGAGGGAAATTCAATTTAATTTACAACTAAGATTGTCCGTAATATTGTTACCCGCTGGTGACAGTCGGTAATTTTAATATTTTCAGTAATTTAATTATTTCAGTCCATTTCGGCATTCTTAACCATTTCAACCATTTACTTTATTAAAAATAATTGTAATGAGAATGAGATAAAATATATTTTATTGATTTTTTTCTACGTGGAACTTATCTTTCGAAAAGAAATACGAAACAAGTTCGGAATGGACTTATTCACGTTTCTCAGAGGAATAAATTTGAAATATTTAAATGAAATGATTTTTTTTAAGAAAACAAATCCTCTTATTAGATATTATAAAGTTATGGTTATATATATTCTAACAAGACGAATGTCAACAAACGTTGAACAAGTGTAGTAAAAATGATTTGTGAGATGCTCCAAAACTGGAGCAAGATCCGGGTCACGTGTTGCGAATTTGTCAACAGTATAGCAGGTCGATTTGAGTTTGCTGCCATTTTCGACTTTGACATTAAAACAGCTATTTGAGGGAACAAGAAAGATAATTTTTTAGAAAGCAAAAAAAAATAACCATGCCGAAAGTATGACGTATTATTATGTTTTCCTATTCTTACCATGCATACGCCAGGACGATCTTGTGCCAAAATTGTGGGGTCAAAAATGAGGACGGAACGAACAAATTCTATTTTTTGGACGATTTTCCATTTGTACTAAACATTGCTGTGTTTTGATGTAAAAAAAAATTAAGATGACTATGTGTATGTGTAAAAAGAAGTCATAATTCATGCTTGCGCTTTTATTATTAAGTCTCCCAATTTAAAAGAAGTGCAAATTGACGGTAAGCTGTCATATTTAGAAGGGGGCTTTATCCACCCTCTCAAACCCATTCAAATAACTATGAAATGGTTGAGATCTCAACTCTAAACGTATTTTGTTTCTCCTTATAACAAGACGCACATTCATTGGTGTCAGAGGGGTACCTAGGATTGGTCTTTATGTATTTGAAAACATTGAGATTATATCTAAATTTTGAGTATCCTTTCATTTGTGAATTTTAGTTTCAGTACTTTTAGTTCTTCTTAAAATTATGTGAAATGGTAGAGAATTTTTTTATATAAAGGACCAGTGAACAATTATACATCTGTTTCAAAATCAATTGCTAATAAGTATGTCTGACATAATTCATTTACATCGAATTTTTTAATTCACGAAAAAAAAATAAATCGATTCCTCCTTTTAAAAATCCTTTTACAAATCAACTAGATATTAATGCCTGTTAGTGGGATGTTAGCATCAGTGCAGGACAAAAGCACTTTGTGCTATGTTTTTATTATGGGCCCAGTTTTCAAGTTGGTCCAAAATTAAACTTTGTTTGGTTTCATCGAAAATTGAACTATTGGGGTTCTTTGATATGCCGAATCTAACCGTGCATTTAGATTCTTAATTTTTGGTCCCGTTTTCAAATTGGTCTACATAAAGGTCCAAAGGGTCCAAAATTAAACTTAGTTTGATTTTAACAAAACTTGAATTCTTGGGGTTCTTTAATATGCTGAATCTAAACATGTACTTAGTTTTTTTATTATGGGCCCAGTTTTCAAGTTGGTCCAAATCGGGGTCCAAAATTAAAGCTAAAAAAGGGGTAATTTTTTATTTTTTTTTGGGGGGGGGGCAATTCTCCACAGCATATTGTATTGCACAAGAAGCAAAAAATTGAATATAAATTGAAATCATATGACCAATTCTAAGTTCTTTGGTTTCAGTTATTCTGTGTCAGAAACCTATTATGTGTCAAATATTTCAAGAAATTTTCAATTGCACAGTATTTCGTAATAGCAAGAAATTGATATGTGTGCCCAATTTAAAATTTTAAATTGGTTATTTCTGATATATATATAAAAACAAATAACACTAATATGGTTTGAATAGGTAAAGTAAAAATTATTAAGTTCTTAGACAACATTCATTCTGTGTCAGAAACCTATGCTGTGTCAAATATTTATTCACAATCCAAATTCAGTAGTTTATCAAGCTTGAATGTTGTGTTCATAATTGCCCCAACTATTCAAGGTCCGACATCTGCGGTCGTATCTAGCTGCGCCCAGCGGAGCATTTTATTTATCCTAAAATATGGGATTACTGACAAATGGCCCAATGTACTGACAAAAATAATTGATTCCAAAAACCTCTGTAAACATTTATGCATTTAATCATTAAAAAACAATTTAACAAGAGACTTCCAAGAGACTGAATCACTCACCTGTTATCTTTTGTGTACAAGTAAATCTTGCATCAATGATTATTTTTGCTATTTAATGTATACCGTCGCAATTTTCTCCTTAATATTGACCTGTACAGCTAAAATATAGAATCCTGAACCCAAATAGATATGGTTGCTAGGGAATTTTTCATCAGGTGCTATGGACTTTTTCAATGGCATTGACTCTTGACCTTCCATTTTGACTTGAACAGGTAAATTGTAGGGTCCTGAACCCAAATATATATGGTTGCAAGGAACTTTTTCATTATAATTTTTAAATTTTTTAAACAGTCCATTGGTTGCTACAGACTTTTACAATGACCTTGTCCCTTGACCTTTCTTTTTGACTTGTACTGGTAAATTATAAGGTCCTTAACCCAAATATATATGGTTGCTAGGGACTTTTTCATCTGTTGCTAGGGACTTTTTCATCGGTTGCTATGGAATTTTTCAATGACCCTTGATGCTCCATTTTACTTGTACAGCTACCATTTAATTTATTTCAAGTAATGCCCTAAACATCTGTGACAATGTCAGACCATTATTTTCTGTTTACATGTAAATAATCTATCAAGGGCAAAAACTCCTATAAGGGGTCAATTGACAATTTTGGTCATGTTGGACTTATTTGTAGATCTTACTTTGCTGAACATTTTTGCTGTATAAGGTTTGTCTTTACCTTTAATTATAATATTCAAGCTAATAAGCTAAAACTGCAAAATTGCCTTAAAATTCAGGGGCAATAACCCAAAAATGGGTTGACTGATTCGTCTAAAAATTTCATGACAGGTAGGTCTTGACCTCATAAACATTTTTACTACTTGTCAGTTTTGCCCTGACTGCTTTAGTTTTCGATATGAGCCAAAAAGTGCATTTTCACCTATGTTCTATTTTTAGCCAGGGCAGCCAATGGACAAGAAAATAAAACACATAATTTATACTAGATACCCTAAGGATCTTTCAGCCTAAGTTTTGCTGAAATTGATTCTGTAGTTTCAAAGATGCAAATTTTAATTCTGCAACATTATACTGTACAGTTTTGAAGGGCTCAAATTCATTTAAATTCCTGAATACAAAATATATTAAAATGTCAATAAGTTGTAAGTTAGAATTTAATTATATTGTCTCATATGCCATATGTGCATTTGACATTATAGGGCTAAATTATATTTGGAGTTCTTTATACCATAAGTATTTAGAAGAAAAAATATAGCTATACGACTTAGTGAAATGCTTGAATCTTATTTTTATGATATTTTGTTTATTTATATTGACTAGAAAGTTTAAAAATAATTTCTTTAAACTATTATTTATTGCAGATATTCAGAGAAAGAACTGAATTTCTAGGTACGTATATTATAAAATATAAAGAGGTAACCTTTTTGATTAAGTATGGTAATTGTACCACTACAAAATTTCATGTGAAGATTGACTGATGACTCGGACTGTCAACCAAAATTTCCATTGCAGTTGAATAGTTTTAATAAAGAATCCTATGTGAAAATTCATTTAAAAATCTTGTGTCAGACGACTTAGAACCAGATGTGGCAGCAGTTTTGGATGATCCTCTTTCGGAATCGTGTTCGATGACCTTGATTATCAACAAAGATGGCCCCACAGCCAAACTTAGTTTAACATAGGTCCTTATTGAAAAAAGGTTTCTCTCTGAAAATTTTTCACGATTGTGTCTGATACTTGGACTGTCAACCAAGATGGTCTATACAGTGGAACTTTATTTAACATACAAAGTAGCATCCCATGGGAAAATTCATTTTTAAAAAAAACTTTGTCTGAAATTACTTGCCAATTAGAATCAGACATGGCAGCAATGGTACTAAAGATTGTTCTTAATCATCTGTGTTTCTGATAATTTGAACTGTAACCCAAGATGCTGCCAAAACCTCTATTATTTTAACATACGATTCTTTGGAAATATTTATTTAAAAATCTTCTTGTCCGAAAGCACTTGACCAATTGGAATCAGAATTGGCACCAATGGTACTAGATGGCTCTATCTCTCTCTCTCTCTCAAAATTATTTCCAACTAGTCGAAACAGCCCTGAGGCATTTCCTTGTGCTACTCTTGTGTTTTTGAAATCCATACAATCAAACTAGTGCTGTTGCTATTGTGATTCCAAATATATGTGGTTGCTAAGTATAAATCACAAATAAAGTAGTCTTTGACTCTTTCAGGACATTTATGAAAATTAGAATCACATAATTTTGAAATCCATATGATCCTGATAAGACTTAAAGCTAATATGATAAAAAAAATCTATAATTGCCAAGTAAAATTCTAAAAGTAAAAGTCTTAGACACTTTCAGGAAATCTGGTTTTGTCCTTAGTTTGTTCTGGTCACCGTTTTCGTCCTTTTGACCAAATCTGTCTAGGCCGTAGGACGGCGCATAGGTAGAATACCAAATTTTCTTGCATTCTGGAACTGGTCATCAGGACAGCGCATGCGTAGTTTAATTTTTTTTTAAATCAAACAATTTTCTTCCAAGACGTTCAGCTGATTTTGTTAAAATGTTTCATGTTAATTAAAGTATGCAGACTATCACAAAATTATTCATATTTTATTATATATAATTGTTACGTAACTTTTTTATGCCCCCGCAACAAAATGTCGGGGGCATATTAATTTACCCCTGTCTGTCCGTCCGTCCGTACATCTGTCCGGATTAGGATACATTGTTTGTCCGGCTATCTCCTCCCAAAGTTTGGAGATACATGGCCAATTGGAACCAGACTTGGCAGCAATGGTCCTGAGAAGATCCTCTTTCAGAAATGTTTCCAATGACCCAGACTGTCAACCAAGATGGCCGCCACAGCAAAACTTAGTTTAACATGGAACCTTCTTGTCTGAAAATCCAGAGACAATTGGAATTTTTTTTTTTTTTTTTTTTTTTGACAACAACATATGATTTTATTCTAAATTTCCCTGTTATAATATGCCTTAGACGCCCAGGTTAGCAGACTAAGGACCCCTGTTTAACAATAAGTTCATATGTCCAGGGGGAACATAACACTACAAAAAAAGTCCACGTATTCCTTTTCAGGGCCTAATCTAGGATTTTGAACAGGGAGAAGTGACTTCTCCTTCCAGGATGGATTAGGGAGAAGTGGTCATTTTTCTGGAGAAGTGAACTTTAATTCACCGTATCGGTTGCACTTTTTCTGTTTGTCTGTTTTCAATAGCATATATATAAATAAAAGTAGATTCAAAGCATAGACATTGCCTTTTTTAGCGGCACGACAAATTTCGCAGTGCCAAAGACCTTTTGGGTCTTCCTTATACCAATCAAAGCAATCTTGGCTCATAACTTTACAAAACTTCTTTGGCTTAACATTTTGATCAGTCTCATCTGTATTTTTTCTTTTTAAGTTTGATTTTGGTGATTCAGACTGATTTTGTTTTGGGGATTGAACCCCTAACCATTTAGCCAAAGACATAATATTGCAGTTTAATTTAATTATGTTATCAGTGTTTTTTTTTTTTTTTTTATCTTTATTTTATTTTTTATGTTATCAGTGTTAACAGAATTTTGAATTTGATCAACTATAAAAAAAAAAAAAAATTAGGACAGTTATATACAGTTTGATTTTCTTTTGATCTACTAATTTTGAGTACTTGAGTAATTTAATTTTCATAGCTTACCAATATATTTTTATTATCAAAGGATAAGTTGTCAAAACATTGTGTCATTGTAACTCGAGATTCTCATACTCAATGTCACCCAAGCCAACTTTCAATCACATAACTAACCTATTAACGGCTAATTATCTTTCATCATAGGTGTTTCCTTGTAATCCTAACTAGAACAAAGCAACAATTAGCTGATCATAGTTGACTTTGTGATTACGCAACATCGTCCTGACGCCATGCATCTTCAATTCATAACAAACGAATGAAACGATATTTCGATTTCCCTTAAATAGTTTTGAATATAAAATTCAAATAGGTTTAAAGTCGCCGTTGTATTTATTTCAATCAAACATCGACAATATAAGTCGAGGGCCACTTCAAAATTCGGATTCTTGATGGTCGCCATTTTGTTTCAAAAATTTACCTGTGCTAAAAATTTAACGAGTTATCTCCCATTTACTGATATTTCGATAGCGACTTCACTTCGCCAAGAAATGAATAGGCCGGCGAGATTTAGCGATTTTGAAAATTCTTTGGCGACTTAAATCGTCATTTCGCCGGCAATATTAGGCCCTGTTCCTTTTTTATTACCAAATATGTATCATTTCGTTATTTTTTATGAATAAAAAAAAAAAAAAGAAGAAAAAAAAAAAGAACAACATTTTTTTTATAACACTGCACAATATAATAAATACACAGTATTTCTTTTTACAACTTGAAATTAACCGTTATATAAATACATATCTTAAGATCACAACAATCAACTAATCGAACACACCTAGAAAATACTGTCGAGCACACTAATAATTTCAATTATGTGGATCGTACAAAGTATAAGGTAAGGTAATTATTTTAAATTTCAATGGAATTGATAATAGTAACTAATTTTTCTTTGTATATATTTTTGTAGCCCACACTTTTGACAAGACAATCTAAATTGGATTTTAAATTTCTGCCCCATAAAAGGCGCAAGGATTGGTGTTCTATTCGAACTTTGTCATATTTGATTTTGTTACGAGCTTTCCAAAGTTCCCATTTTGTAAAGTAAACTATTATATTTATCAAGTCCCCCAATGTATCGTTATCATTATCAATAAAACCAATAATCATGTCCTTTTCTGTAATATCCCTATCAATTATCAAGCCAGATCTAATACACAATTCTCTTACTTCATTAATTAAAATTTTTGCTCCGGGGCATACAAAAAATAGATGCTTTAATGTTTCAACATTGTTATTATCCGAGCAAAAGTGGCATTTCCCATTTGACTTGTTCATTTTTTGCAATCTAAATTCGGTATAAATAATATTGTGAATACATTTCCAATGAAATTCTTTTACCTTGTTTGGTATTTTTAACTGTTTCAATTTTGTCCAAACCGTATCCCATTCAATTTTAACGCCGTACTCGGCATCCAATTTAAGCTGACATTTTGGTTTAGTTTTCTTGTTTAATGCCATGTGGATTGATTTTAACACCAACTGTTTTGGTTGTATAACTTTGTTTAGTTTATTAACTAAATTCAATTCTCTGTCAATTGTAAGGCCGCGAAATCCATTTTTTAAAGTATTGATATCTCTTTCACCTTTTAGAATTTGTATAAAACTTTCTGGAATTGCGTTTTTTATCTTGGAAAATTCTGAAATACAGTTCCTTTTATCATTCAAGGAACTATATATTTCATTACAATTTTTAAAATCTTTAAAATTTGTATCCCACACATCTTCAATTGTTCTGAAATTACTTTGCAAGAAGGAACTAAAGAATAACGGTTTGTTCTGAAAGGTTATATTGCAATTACCAAATAACCTTTGTTTCAATATATCATCTTCTGAAGTAATAATTTGAATTTTTTCCATTAATTTGGTCCAAGCAAGAACACACTTCCGATAAAAGTTTGGTAAAAATTCTAAATTTAGAGATATAACTGATGAACATTTGCATAGAAAAAAGTTCTCGTTGAATTTCGTGTCTAGTTTTCTTAACCAAAATTTGCCAATAGCCTTCCAACTACTAATGGGTTCATGTATAATTCGATAAAGTAATTTGGTTTGTTTACTATATATAAAATTTTCAATATTAATCATCCCCATCCCTCCCTCATTTCGACCCAAGCAACATACGTCTCTTTCAATTTGATTTGGACCTTCACCCCAAATAAATTTCCATACTATAGAGTTTATTTCTTTCCTATATTTTTCCGGTATACCTCTCATTTCAATTTCATACCCACATAATGATAATAGTAAATTTTTAACAATAAGAGTTTTACCAATGAATGTTAATTTTCTGCTCTTCCAAACATGAACACAGTTTTTCATTTTTTCTATTATAGGTTTCCATATTTCATCGTTCTTTATATTATACCCATGAAAAATTCCTAATGTTTTTATATTACTAGTTATCCATTTAATTTTTGTAAATCTCGGATGCCTATTTCTAGCAATGCCAACGTACAAACCCTTTGTTTTCCCATAGTTAATTTTAGAACCTGAGGCTTTCTCAAAAGTTGACAAAATGTCAAAAGATTTCTTCACGGAGTCCTCGTCTTCGTTTATTAATTGCGTATCATCGGCAAACATACACAATTTTGTTTGAATAAATTCACCTTCATTTTCCCCTGGTAGTTTCACCCCCTTGATGTCGTTATCTCCCCTTATGGTGCAAGCCAAAGGTTAAGCTTGTAAGATATATAAAAGGGGTGCAATGGGACACCCTTGTCTACAGGAACGAGAGATTGAAAAATATTTCGAAACAAAACCATTAGTTTTTATGGAAGTCTCTGCATTTTTGAATAACATACTAACCCAACCCTGATATTTCCTCCCAAAGTTGTATTCTTTTAACACATGATCTATCCATCCCCATTCCTCCCTATCGAAAGCCTTCTGTTGATCAAGAAAAACCAATATCGCTTCCTCATTTTCAGTGTCAATATATTCTATAATATCTTGTATTAGTCTGTTGGCGTCACTTATGTTTCTCCCCTTTACAAAACCTTTTTGGTCTGTATGTATAATTTTTGGTAAAACAAGTTTTAATCTTTCGGCCAGAATTTTTGCAACTATCTTGTAATCATTATTTAAAAGAGTCAACGGTCTCCAGTTTCGTATGTCTTCCCTTTCCCCGCCCTTATGTAATAATGTTAATACCCCTTTATACTGAGATTTACTGAGTGTATTTACCTTGAAGACTTCTCTAATCAGTGTAAAAAATTCACTTTTGATTACTTCCCAAAACAATATGTAAAACTCGGCTATTATACCATCTTCCCCTGGGGATTTATTAGGTTTCAAAATTTTTAATACATTTTCGATTTCTTCTAACGAGACTTCAGAATCTAAATTTTCCTTTTCCTCGCTGCTTAATTTGTTTTCTATCTGTCTCGTTAGACTTTGTGCACTATTTTCGTCCCACCCTTCGGATGTAAACAGTTCCGAATAAAATTTCACCTGTTCTTTGAGTATTGAATTAATATCATATTTATAATTACCATTTTCTGTTTTAATTCGGTGCCAATTTTTATTCTGCCCCCTTTTTTTTCAAGATCAAAAAAATATTTAGTAGATCTTTCACCGTCCTCTGCCCACTTTACTTTTGATCGTAATTTGGCTGCTTCCATTTTATTAGTATAGTATTTTTTGATACAATTTTCTATTTCCCTTATCTGCCCAACTGTAACATTGCTATTATCATTGCTTAGTTTTAGCTGTTCTAGTTTTCTCTCCAAATTTTCAATATATTTTTTATTTTGGCTACTGTTTAAATGCTTGCTTATATCAATAGTAAGAAATTTTATTTTGGATTTAGTAACGTCCCACCAGTCTAGTATACTACTAAATCTGTTAATTTCGTTTTTCCAAGCATTCCACCATGTAGTAAAGGCAGAAATAAAAAGTTCAGATTTTATCGTATTTAGATTCATAACCCACAAACCCGGACCCCTTTCAATTTCATCCAGTTTTACTCTGGTTGTTACAATGTCATGATCACTCAATGGAAAATGCTTTATTTTTACGTTAAACAATTTACTACTGAGACTGTTAGAACACAGTATATAGTCTATACGTGATTTAGAGTTCCCTCTTTGAAATGTAAATCTTTTAACATCAGGATATTGTTTTCTCCATACATCAAATAAATCATGTTCATCCATTAGATTTTTAAATTCATTTATACCAATATCATCATTTCTATGAGTGGGTGATCTATCAATATCTTTATTTAAAGCACAATTAAAATCACCCAAAACTAATTTATAACACGGCGCAGTATCGTCGCTGTAGTTACCGATTTTTCCTTGCAAAACAGTGAAAAAACGTTTACGTTCTAAACCAGTATTTGGAGCATATATATTAGAGATATGAAAAATTCCGTTCTCTGTTTTCAGTTTGCCTTGTAATATTCTCCCGTTATTATCAAAAGAAGTAATATTAAATTCATTTGAAAGTTTTTTACTTACTAGTATAGCTACTCCCCTTGAGTCATTTGTACCACAATTCCAAAAACTAATCCCACCCCCGTGATTTTTCCATTCATTTTCCCACTTATTAATATCGGAATAAACACAATGAGTTTCTTGTAAGCCTATAAGGTCAAATTTGTTGGATAATAGCCAATTAAAAGTGACTTCACGTTTCTTATTGTCACGTAATCCGTTAACATTAATAGAGGCAAGTGTGAAGGCCATAGAAAAACGAAATTGATTGACTACTCGAACGTGACGATAGTAAATATTTACTCTGCCGCAATACACATTCCGATGCTACAGCCTTGGTGATTTTTACACATCCAACTTTTTCACATACAAGACAAAGCGACGGGTAAAATAATGTTACATTATAACAGGAAAAACAATACAATAGAAATACACAATACATGTACACTGTCAAGTACAAAAGTATTACAGAATTCACAAACATGATATACAATACAAACATGACTGTGGACTTTGACAAAAAAAAAAACAAAACAAAAAAACACATATACATACATACATACATATAACTTTTTTTTTCTTTTTTTTTTTTTTTTTTTTTTTTCTTAATAAAAGAGAAAGTCAACATGTTAATTGTACAAATTTGGCAAGTAAATAATTAATCGGCACTTGAGGAATCAACCTTTGTAAGTTTACTCTTTCTATCAGCCGACGAAGGAGTTACAGTGTTGTCACTACGGGTTCTCTTACGCATAACAGGAGTTTTGGCAATTTCGAACACTTCATTTGGGGCTTCCAGAAATTTACAAATTTTATTTCGAATTTTGTTAGCACCCTCAACACTAATGTGCACGCCACTACTGTCATTTTTATCAAACATTGTTCTGATGACAGCTCCTTTATTTAAAAAATCTTCAACCACATCTATGTACTCAACAGTTGGATCTTTGATACACAGTTTTTTCATGAAATTGTTTACATTTGTGGAAGTTTCATTCAAGATTTGAATGCTATTGCTCATTCCTTTACGAGGTATTATACCACACAAACCGACCAAAGAGTTAGGAAAGGATTGTTTTACTTTTGTAAGAGCAGAAGTAGCACAGACATTTATATAGTCACTGTCTTGTTTGCTTTTACTGACGTCATTTGTTCCAAGACATACGACTACTTTATTGACCCGAACATCACTTTCAGTTTCCTGTATTTTGTTCAAAGCCCTATCAGTTTGTCGATCTACAGTGTTAAGAGAGGCGCCGGGAATAGATGCATTGATGAGATTTTTGCCAAAATCTCCGAGTCTAACACCATTTGAGGCACCAAGTATTACATTCACTATTTGACTGTCAGCAATGTTGTCAGTTTTATCTACGTCTGTGTCGTCTTTATGTGTGTCTTGAGAGGAGGTTGCCCGTCCTTCTAAAATATCAGGGGCATAACTACCATAGTCACGTTTAGCCTGTTCCAACAAGAATTGTTCACAGTTTTGTCTCTTGTGACCCTCGAGTCTACAATATGAACATATAGGCCCATGGGGGCAGTCTCTCGCTATATGGTCCGTTTCATTACAGTTATAACAACGTTTTTCAGTTTGGGGTTTGTTCTTACAAGTGTATGAGGGGTGACTGGTTTGACCACAGTGTAAACACTCAGTTCTATTGTTATCCGCAAATAGGCGGACTTCATACCGGCCAAAGTTGGTTCTATTGGGCAAAGTGGGTACACAGTCTAATATCTGAAGGTACCTTGAACCATTTTCCACATTTGTCCCTTTGATGTAACCTCTGCGCACTGAATTAGGAATAACCTTACCATATTTGAGCATTTGTGTGTAAATGTAACAATTGTCAAGTTCATATGGAGCATCTTTTATTGTAACATTTGTAATTGATTTATCGACATCTGAAAATTTGACAGATCTATCTTGCAAATTGATCCCTTCAGAAATCAGTTTATCTTTGGAATCTAGGGATTTTAAAGAAATAATACAATCTCTCTCAGTCAGCTGAACTGAACAAATATTTTCTATTTCCACCTTTTTCTCACATTCCCTCAATATCTCCTCATGTGATATCCCTTTAAAAAATCTGGTGTTGAAATGGACAGACAAATGTCTTTTAACTGTTGCCATTTTGTTGAGTAAAGTGAGTAGAAATCAAGGTGTCACAACAAAAAGTTAGATATGGCCATAAACACAGGAAAAACTTACTGAAACAGTCTTTTCAGCTACTCCCATCTTGTGTTTATTCGATTGAAATGCGAATACCCTGATTTTCAAGTCCGGAATACAAGAATAATCACAAAAATATCAAAATTTTCCAGACCTCGAAAAAACTCATACTCCATTAACAAGGGACATCACCATTCCAATTGGAATTAAACATGGCAGCAATTTTCCTTAGATTGCCCTCTTTCATACTTGTGTCTGATGATCCGGACTGTCAACCAAGATGGCTGCCACAGCAAATTTAGTTTAACATAGGACCCTATGGAAAAACCAGCCAAACTGACTGATACACTTAGATTTTTAGTCATGCTTAAGGTTGACAAGTTAAATTTGGGTGAGCGATACAGGCTATTATAAGCCTCTAGTTCCTTTGACCAAGATTTCAAATTTTTAAAGTAAAATTAATTTTCATTAAATAAATACTTACCACTATAAATTCTGAGATAGTCCCTAAGCGACTTAACCAGCAGGAAAGAAAACGAAAACAAAAACTCTGAGATGGCCCCCTGCTAGCCTCGAACCAACTTCCCTTACAATCATCCATTCAATTTCCTCAAAACCATAAAAACTCCTTAAAACAGGGGATGAAGGGGAGGAAAAAGAATGGGTGGGGCCTATAATTTATAGTGGTAAGTATTTATTTAATAAAAATTAATTTTACTTTAAAAATGTGAAATTTTATAACAATAAATACATTACCACTATAAATTCTGAGAATTACAGAATCTAACACATAGCTGAATCCCCTGAAGAAGAAGTTGCAGGGGGGGGGGGGGGGGATTAATCCTTTGAGCAGCTACAATAGGTCCCAATGAGAAAAGATTATCAGCAAAAGAAGCCAAGGAATGCAGGTAATGATCAGTGAATTAGTTTTGACACCTCCAATACCCTGCCATCAACACTTCAGAAATAGAAGCAGAATTAAAAAGAGCCCATGAAGAGGCAATGGCTCTTACCTCATTAGCCTTAACCGAATGACGAGATAAAGTTTCGTCACCTGAAGTTTTATATGCCATAAAAATAGTATCACAAATCCATCTGGAGATAGACTTAGCAGATAAATCAGACACCCCTTTCTTCAAAGGAAGAAAAAGTCTGGAATTAGAGGCAGATCTAAGCTGTTTGGTCCTATCCAGGTAGACTTTAAGTGTTCTGACAGGACAAAGTATCAAGTCAGGAGAATCTGAAGGTAATGCAGGTATAACAATAGGAACTGCACCTTTATCAGGAATTTGATTTTTTTCCGAGAAAGGATGGATCCATTAGCAAGGTAACAGAGGATTCATCTCTGGAAAAAGGAAGACAAGATTCCGATACAGATAAGGCACGAATCTCGCTCCTTCTCCTGCCTGAAGCTAAAGCTAATAAAAAAACAGCATTTATAAGAAACAAATTTTAGATCTGCTTCGGAGATTGGCTCAAATGGTGAAATTTTAAGACCTGATAGGACCAGACTCAAATCCCATTGGGGAACCAATCTCTTTTGTTTAGGCTGTTCAATGTCAAAATTCCGAGTGAGCAAAGACAAGCGTTCATTATGACTTAAGTCTGGGCCATCCGAAATATAAATAGTGCGAGAAATAGCTGATTTATATCCTTTGATAGTAGAAGGAGACAGTTCCTTAACTTCAAAGAGAAAAACTAGAAAATCTGCTAGTTGCTGAACAGAGATTTTGATTGGATCAATTTTCCTTTCAGCACACCAATGACAGAAGATTCCCCATTTTGCATCGTATACTTTCTCTGTAGACTGTCGGACAGCCTTAGAGATGTGTCTGGAAGCCCCAGCAGAAAATCCTTTCTGTCTGACACCTTCCCGGAGAGTAGCCAAGCGTGCAGATGAAGATTCTCCGGATGAGGATGCAAGACCCTTCCTTTGAACTGAGACAGGAGGTCTGTTCTAAGAGGAAGAAAAAGGGGATTGGCACACGACAGAAGCAGAAGATCTGAGAACCAGGCTTGTCTGGGCCAAGCTGGTGCAATTAGAATGAGCTTGCATGATTCCTGGTGAATCTTCTGAAGAACTTAGACATAGCGTCGACTGTGTATGCCAGAGGGTCTGGAACTGGAGAAACGAAAGTGTCCAGTTTGTGATTCAGGGCTGTGGCAAACAGATCTAAAACAGGACGACCCCAATGGAGAGTGATGGCCTCGAAAATCACTTGTAGTAATTCCCACTCCGTGTTCAGTGGTGCTAGTGAACGGCTTAGTCCGTCTGCTATCACATTGAGGTGACCTGGAATGTGACATACTACTAACTTGATCTGGTTCTCGAAACATAGAAGAACTTAATTGCAAAGCAAGAACAGACTGTGACGGTGAATTCCTCCCTGATTCTGGAGGTAAGCCACTACTGTAGTGTTGTCTGTGGCTACCACCAGAGTCTTAAGGCGAAGAAAGTCCAGAAAATGAGATACAGCCAAGAGAACTGCTCTCAACTCTAAGAGGTTGATGTGTTCCTGCTGTTGAGTAGGAGACCACAGACCCGAAATTGACTCGCCTTCCAGATAAGCTCCCCAACCTAGTTGGCTTGCATCTGTGTAGAGAGTGAGGGAAGGAACTGGAACTGACAGAGACGCTCCCTTCAGAACATTCTCCCGCTGACACCACCAATAAAGGTGAGGAATTAAAGTTGGGAGAATAGGAACTGGAGCTTCCCAAACCTGAGAGGCAGGACACCAGTGCTGGAGAAGATGAAACTGAAGAGGACATATGAACAGACGACCCAAGGGAACCATATCTGCCAGAGAATTTAGAAAACACAGAAGTTGAGAAAATTGCCTGGCTGCCACAGACTGGGAATTCTGAAAAAGAGCAATTCTCTGGACTAGAGAAAGAAACTTTTCCTCCGGAGGAGAAACAAGTCCCAGATCTTTTCTGTAATGTTCCCCTAGAAACTTGAGATGAAGACCCCCCCCCCCCCCCCCCCGAATTACTGACAAAACCCAAGAATCCTGGGTTATTTCTTCCCACTGACTCAAAAAGTGGGTAAGCTTCCCCCTACAGGAATCTGTGGATGTGGAACAGGAAACTATTCCTCTCCCAAGGGGGTTGTCAGTAACGAACGAGGGGGCAAATTGCTAAACTCGTTTCCCTTGCTTTTTGCCACCTTTTTTCTTCTCAAAAGAGAATCCTGTAAGGAGGATGGAATTGTCGATTTCTCCAAAATTTCACTCCTGTTAGAAAGGGTGAAATTACAAAGAGTACCCATCAAAAGAAGTTGAGAGACACCAAGTGCTTGGTCAACTTGAAGAAGAAAGGATTTAAGTTCAGAGAACTCTTCACCCTCCTTATTTTGGAGAAGGGTAGCAGCCGCTGACCGAAAGTGTTCGGCATTGCCAAGGACATGAGACGTACTCCTAAGTAAGTTTTCAGATTTATGCCAAACTGACTGAGAAAGCCTAAGACCATCTGTGCTCTTGGAGCCTATGGTAGCAGCTAAAGTCTTGTCACAAACAGGAGCAGTTTTACCAATCGAGGATTGGTTGGTTTCATAATCCTTGCTCCTAAACCTGCCTGGGAAAGAATTTGCACCAAAAGCTTGGAATTTCCCAGAAGAAGACCGACTTGAAGGAGAAGACAAACCTTCCTTAATGACCTGAAGAGCAGAGGTAACATGCTTAGAGTCTGGAAAAGACTTGTATGAAGTAGAAGATTCTTGTGAAAAACCACAAGATGCCTGAAAAGTTGACAAGGATTTATGAACCCTGGGAGGAGAGGATAAGGAAACCTTAGCCTTGTCCCTCAGTAGAGAGTATATTTTAGCCTTCAGTTGATCCTTAGACACAACAACATCCTCATGATCGGCCTCCGATTCAGACTCAATACCCACCCCTACAGCAGATTGGCTGACCAAGGCAGCTGGTCTGCTTTCAGGGGGTTCCTCCCCCTCCAAAAAAGAACCTTTTGCGATCTCAGGTGCAACAGACACTGAGTCCTCATCATCCTGAACAGCATGAGACTCTTTAACAACAGGACGAATTGGGGTACTTGAAAGAGGACGAGGGTGAGACTTGGAGGACTCTTGATAAGCCTTTTCAAGAGCCTCAACTCTGGTAGAAAAAGAACCGAGGTCCTTACTAATAGCCTCCTTAAACGAACCTAACATATCCTTCACCTCAGAAACAACTGAAGGTTGTGAGACCGGTTGTGACTGAGGGACTGTCACAGGGGTATCCGTCCTAACTCTAGGAGGAAAACCAGAAAAACCCCCAAAATAAGAATGGTCAAAGTTTCCAAAGGGTGGAGCTGGAAACGGCGTGGAGGGCGAGACCATGATGTAGGAAACTGACCAAAAGAGGCCGCAGGGGCCTGAACGGGTCTTGAGACAGCATTAACTCTAGTTAAAAACGAGGGAGGAAAAACTGTAGAGACAACTGTATCAACAGGCCTGGTATATGTATGTTTAACACCCGAAGAACTGTGAGTGACAGTGGTGGAACCCGAAAAAGGGACCTCCTGTCTAGCTTGGACAAGGTCCACCCTAGACGTGTTACTCGGACCTGCAACTACAGGGGAGTTCTCAGGTGACATTTGAGCGAACAAGTTGTCTGGAGAAGCACTGGAGACGGGGACCACTTCAAAGGGGTTATGTAATGTACTGTCCCAGAAAGTATCATCATTCCCAGAAACGGGATAAAATGGACTAGAAATATTATTTAAATTGTCCATTATTACCTGTTGTCTATTAATACTCTATATAAATATACTCTAAATAAATATCAGTAATAGTAACAAAAAAATCGTTTTCTCTGTGTCAATTTCTTCTAAACAAAAAACACGTGCGGTTTCAGTCGCAGCAGGAAATTGAATGGATGATTGTAAGGGAAGTTGGTCGAGGCTGGCAGGGGGTCATCTCAGAGTTTTTGTTTTCGTTTTCTTTCCTGCTGGTTAAGTCGCTTAGGCACTATCTCAGAATTTATAGTGGTAACGTATTTATTGTTATAAAACTGTCAAGTAAGACATGTAAGATGGCCACCAATGTTCAACATTGGATCAGATGAGAATCTGTGAAAATTATTCCTGTTAAACTATTCTTGGCAACAATGGTATCTATATATAAATAAACTGTTATCACAGAGATATGTCTCGCCTTTTTGTAATTTTGATAATGCAAATGTTGAAATCATAATAGCAATACCTTAACATCTTACACAAGTTATGCAAATATTCAAAGTCAATGAACCATGACTGAGTTACATGGTTAAACAATCTCCATTTAAATAAGATGTGTGAATGCTAATACAACTGGATACTAAATACCAATCACTTATTATAAGTCGTTCCCAAACCTAAATACAAAAATTTTGTGGGAAAAATTTGGTTGATTATATAGGGAATGACTGATGCGTGACTGGAGTGGGCCCCCCTTAGGTCAGTCAGTGCCCCCCCTTACAAAAAGTTCTGGATCCGCCACTGATAGCAATACTTTAACATATAAGTTATGGAAATATTCAGTCAATGAATATGCACGAATTAGCCTACCTATGTGTAGCTTTTCAACCCAACCTCATCATGGCGAGACAAAAATCTTTTTGCTTGGCTTTGTGTCCAATGAAATATAATTTTGTCTGTTTACTTATAGTTACTTATAGTTACTTATAGTTGATTTCCAGTACAGGATCCCTCAAGGTTCCTCTTCACCAGACTCATAATATATGTAAAGTAAGCAAACCATTCAAAGTCAATAGACCATGACTGAGGGGGTGGAGCCAAATAATCTCCATGGCAATGAGATGTAGCAATGGTAATACATCTGCATACCAATTATCATTGACCTACCACTAGTGGATCCCCATAAACTGACCTAATCACAAACTAATACATGTAAAGTAAGCAAACCATTCAAAGTCAATAGACCATGACTGAGGGGGCGGAGCCAAACAATCTCCATGGCAATGAGATGTAGCAATGGTAATACATCTGCATACCAATTATCATTGACCTACCACTAGTGGATCCCCATAAACTGACCTAATCACAAACTAATACATGTAAAGTAAGCAAACCATTCAAAGTCAATAGACCATGACTGAGGGGGTGGAGCCAAATAATCTCCATGGCAATGAGATGTGGCAATGGTAATACATCTGCATACCAATTATCATTGACCTACCACTCGTGGATCCCCATAAAACTGAGCTAATCACAAACTAATACATTGTTGACGCCATCGCCGCCGACGCCGGAAACAGCATACCTATGTCTCGCCTTTTGACTCCGTCAAGGCGAGACAAAAATACCATTGATCTTAATCATCAACCTATTGCACATCTTTTAGCTTTTATGGCCATTGATTGGCAAATTTCATCAACTTGAGGTGTGCCTCTGGTTTTTATTTGTTTTTCTTTATATATTTGGTTAAGTAAAGAAAGGGTTAGCAAAGAGATTTTCTTTAACTAATTTAATGATTTTGATATAGTAGATCAATGTAATAATCAGTTTAAGCTGTGTGTTTCAGGCCTTTAGATATATCACTACTAAATATTTATCATAAAAAAAATTATTTTCATGGACGGAAAAAAATTTCAGGAGTTCCTCAGGTAATACCAGATGATGATATGTTACGGGAATTGTCACGTAAAGTCGGGAACTGTGTAATCCAGCTAGGAATAGAATTAGGACTTGAAGTTACAGAAGTTGAGCAAACCATATATGCTTATCCCAAAGACCTGTTTCAACAGATATATGACATACTGAGGAAATGTAGAGATAAGAACAAAGCAAATACATTGTATATGTTGATGAGATCACTTCAGCGGGTCAATTCACAAGCAGTGACATTATTAATCGAAAAGTATGACATAAAAACTTCAAGTAAGTCACCACAGGAAGAAAGATCTTTCTTGAGGAAAGGTAATGTTCAATGCATATATAAATAATGTATTTCATCAAGACCTTATTTTAAACTCACCTAGGTGAGCTTAAAATAATGTCGTCGTCGTAAACTTTCCTTTAAAGATCTTCTCCCCTGAAACCACTGGGCCAATTAGAACAAAAGTTGTTAGTTCGTTAGGTGGTCCTCTTTCAGAATTTTATCCGGTGCATCATCCAAGATGGCCGCCAGAGCCGAACTTAGTTTAACATTGGACCCTATGGGAAATTTACTTAAAGATCTTGTCTGAAACCGATTGGGCAATTGGAACAAACCTTTGCAACAATGGTCCTTAGGTGGTCCTCTTTTAGAATTATATCCGATGACCCCGCCCGTCAACCAAGATGCCCGCCAGAGCCGAACTTAGTTTAACATAGGACCCTATGGGAAATTTACTTAAGGAGCTTCCTGCCTGAAAGCACTTGGCCAATTGGTTAAAACAAGGCAGATATGGTCCTTAGGTGGTCCTCTTTCAGAATTGTATCCGATGACACCGCTTGTCATCCAAGATGGCCGCCAGAGCCGAACTTAGTTTAACATAGGACCCTATGGGGAATTTACTTAGAGATCTTCTTGTCTGAAACCACTTGGCCAATTGGAAAAAACTTGGCAGCAATGGTCCTTAAGTGGTCCTCTTTCAGAATTGTATCCATTGACCGCACCGTCATCGAAGATGGCCACCAGAGCTGAACTTAGTTTAACATAGGACCCTATGGAAATTTACTTAAAGAGCTTCTTGACTTTGCCAATTGGAAAAAATATTGGTAGCAATGGTCCTTAGTTGGTCCTCTTTCAGAAATATATCCGATTACCCTGTTTACCATCCAGGATGACCTATTGGGAAAGTTCACTGAATGATCTTTTTGTTTGAAACAGGTGAGACAATTGGAACTTTACAGCAATGTTCCAGACTGTCAGTCAAGATGGACATAATCCAGGTGAGGGATACAGGCTCCTCGGAGCCTCTAGTTGAGTAACAATATCTAATCATTACTTATACATGTAGTTGTAGCTAGTCTTACAGGTCCAAAAATGTTGGGAAAATGTGTATAAAAGTCTTCTTGTCTGAAAGCACTTAGAACAAGACTTGACAGCAATGGTTGTTTGGTGACTTACTTTTAGATTTATGACTGTCAACTATTACTATCAACCATGATGGCTGCAACAGCTGTACTTAGATTAGCCTAGGGCCCTATTGGGATATTCATTTAAAAATTGTCTTATCTGAGACCACTTCATGACTTGGAACCAGACTTACAGCAATTGTCCTTGGATGTTTTTCTTTCAGAATTGTGTCAAATGATCTGTACTGTCAAACAAGATGGCCACCACAGCCGCATTTAGTTTAACATAGAACCCTATTGAAAAACTAAATAAAAATCCTCTTTCATAAAGTACTTGACCAGCCGTAACTAGACTTTGGAGGAATGTTCGACAATCTGCTTTAAGATTTAGTCACATTTTTCACCGAAATCCAGTGATCTATGTCACTGCTGGTGGACTCCTAGGCAGCTCAATTGTTATTATTTCGATACCAAGCTGAAATTGATACTTGAATTTACTGTAATAAAATTGTAAAATTTATGGAGACTTAGGAATATCTTCCTCGTTCATAGCTATGTCTTTACCCCTTTTGGTTATTTTGGCAATTTTGAATCTGCTCTTCAACCTTTTGGATTGTTGTGTTGGTTTTCAACATTTTAGAACTTAGGCACACCTGATGAGTCATAAATCGACGAAAGTACACCTCTTTTGCATCAAAATTGATATCAAAGAATTTTTTTAATTCTATTTTTGACAAATATTTGTCTCTGTCAAACAATTGTCATTACCTAAAATGATAATAATCAGGTGATCTTACATAAGGTAGAATATTTATTTTAAAAGACTAATTGTTGCCATTGCTGGCAAATACATGTTCTTGTCCTAAAACACAGTTAAATACTTGTCTTATATTTTATATATAGTATGTTCAGACAGTAAAAAAATGCCTCTTCACGTCAGAGGAATCTCGAGATAGTAATACCTAAATTGGAATATTTCGGCTGAGGTTATATTTTGTTTTAATTTGCATCTGTTACAGATCTGCCAAAATTAAACACACCAAAATAAAACAAATTCAAAAAATAAACTTCCAAAATGATTTCAAATTCTTTTAATGTGGAAAAGTTATTAACTTAGATTTTAGACGCAATGCTTTGATGAATTAATGTTGAAGGTAAATTGCTGTATCATATTTGTATGATCAAAACATTTCAATTCATTTATCAGTTGTCAATTATGACAGCTTGTAGTGATAACATTATTACTATATCATAATACAGATTTAATCTGATTAGTAAATCATACGTTAATTAGGGCCCTGCCACTTAGTGGTGGTCACCCTATTGTGATCAGTCTGTCCGTCCGTTTGTCTGTTACAAATCGTGTCCCCTCTAAACCTTGAGAATCTTTATGATTTCAAATTTTATACTTAAATCGGCATGGGTATTCACTAGTACCAGAACCAGAGGGTGTGTCACAATGTACGTACAACACTGTAGATCAAAGGACAATGTAAAAAAGTTGTTAAAAGTTGAAAACCCCATGTCCTATGGTAAAGATCATATCCGGGCTATAACATGAGAATGGTTTGAAGTTAAGTGAAGATACATGGCGTGGTTATTCATCACTGTCAAAAGGGTGTCAGGATTATTGTGCAAATCTGTAGGTCAAAGGTCAAGGTCAATAGCTGAGGTCAAAAGTGGGAACTCCTTTGGTAAAGATTGTGTCAGCTATATAACATGAGAACGGTTTGGAGTTCAGTGATGATACATAGAATGGTTATGCATCACCATCAGAAGGTGTGTCACGATAAATGTCCAAATCTCTACATCAGTGGTCAAGCTAAAAAAATAGACCAAAGGAGGGTCACCCATGTCCCTTGGTAAAGGTCTTCACGCTCTATAACTTGGGAACCGTTTGTAGTTATGTGAGAATGCTTATTATTACTTCAAGTACTTTATTACTTAGCATTACTTCAGTTTATTCATTCAAAGTGTTGACCACAAGTTATTTACGGCGGGGCCACATAGATGGATTCCATCTCCTTGATGTCTAGATTTAGTTGATTTTCGTTTTTATTTGATATTTTGCTTTTTATACGACCGCAAAATTTTTGCGGTCGTATATTGGTATGACGTTGGCGTCGTCGTCGTCGTCTGCGTTGTCGTCCGTCGTCTGCGGCGTCGTCCGAAGACATTTGGTTTTCGCACTATAACTTTAGTATAAGTTAATAGAAATCTATGAAATTTGAACACAAGGTTTATGACCACAAAAGGAAGGTTGGGATTGATTTTGGGAGTTTTGGTCCCAACAGTTTAAGAATCAGGGGCCAAAAAAGGGCCCAATAAGCATTTTTCTAGGTTTTCGCACAATAACTCTAGTATAAGTAAATAGAAATCTATGAAATTTTAACACAAGGTTTATGACCACAAAAGGAAGGTTGGGATTGTTTTTGGGAGTTTTGGTCCCAACAGTTTAGGAATTAGGGGCTAAAAAAGGGCCAAAATAAGCATTTTTCTTGGTTTTTGCACAATAACTTTAGTATAAGTAAATAGAAATCTATGAAATTTAAACACAAGGTTTATGACCACAAAAGGAAGGTTGGGATTGATTTTTGGAGTTTTGGTCCCAACAGTTTAGGAATTAGGGGCCAAAAGGGTCCAAAATTAAACTTTGTTTGATTTCATTGAAAATTTAACTATAGGGGTTCTTTGATATGCCGAATCTAACCGTGCATTTAGGATCTTAATTTTTGGTCCCGTTTTCAAATTGGTCTACATTAAGGTCCAAAGGGTCCAAAATTAAACTTAGTTTGATTTTAACAAAAATTGAATTCTTTGGGTTCTTTGATATGCTGAATCTAAACATGTACTTAGTTTTTTTATTATGGGCCCAGTTTTCAAGTTGGTCCAAATCGGGGTCCAAAATTAAACTTTGTTTGATTTCATCGAAAATTGAACTATTGGGGTTCTTTGATATGCCGAATCTAACCGTGCATTTAGATTCTTAATTTTTGGTCCCGTTTTCAAATTGGTCTACATTAAGGTCCAAAGCGTCCAAAATTAAACTTAGTTTGATTTTAACAAAAATTGAATTCTTTGGGTTCTTTGATATGCTGAATCTAAACATGTACTTAGTTTTTTTATTATGGGCCCAGTTTTCAAGTTGGTCCAAATCGGGGTCCAAAATTAAACTTTGTTTGATTTCATCGAAAATTGAACTATTGGGGTTCTTTGATATGCCGAATCTAACCGTGCATTTAGATTCTTAATTTTTGGTCCCGTTTTCAAATTGGTCTACATTAAGGTCCAAAGGGTCCAAAATTAAACTTAGTTCGATTTTAACAAAAATTGAATTCTTGGGGTTCTTTGATATGCTGAATCTAAACATGTACTTAGTTTTTTTATTATGGGCCCAGTTTTCAAGTTGGTCCAAATCGGGGTCCAAAATTAAAGCTAAAAAGGGGGTAAATTTTTTTTTTTTTTTGGGGGGGGGCAATTCTCCACAGCATATTGTATTACACAAAAGCAAAAAATTGAATATAAATTCAAATCATATGACCAATTCTAAGTTCTTTATTTCAGTTATTCTGTGTCAGAAACCTATTATGTGTCAAATATTTGAAGAAATTTTCAATTGCACAGTATTGCGCAATAGCAAGAAATTGATATGTGTGCCCTGTTATCAAAACTTTATTATTAACAAATTCCATTGGAAATTTGCCAATATAAAATGTGCTGATGAAGCTTTTTTGTTTATCTTATCTAAACTGCTTTTAATATGTATATTTAAAATTTGCCATCCATGACTATGATGTCATTTTCTATTTTAATATGTTATGGTGTATTTAAATGGGCTGTTATGGTTGCATAGTATAAAGAAATGGGGGGGGGGGGTAAATGAGAAATTGGGGAGGGGGTAATTTTTTCTCATTTCATATTTCATAAATTAAAAAGAAAATTTCAAATTTTTTTTAGCAAAAAAAAGGGGGGGGGGGTTACAATAAATTTTATTGTTTTTTGTTTTTTTTTTTGGGAGGGGGGTCAATGTGCAACTTCATAGTGTATTGCACAAAAGCTAAAAAAAAGGGGTAAATTATTATTTTTTTTTTTGGGGGGGGGGGGGCAATTCTCCACAGCATATTGTATTACACAAAAGCAAAAAATTGAATATAAATTCAAATCATATGACCAATTTTAAGTTCTTTGATTTCAGTTCTGTGCCAGAAACCTATTATGTGTCAAATATTTGAAGAAATTTTCAATTACACAGTATTGCGCAATAGCAAGAAATTGATATGTGTGCCCAATTTTAAATTTTAAATTGGTTATTTCTGATTTATATATAAAAACAAATAATACTGATATGGTTTGAATAGGTAAATTAAAAATTTTTAAGTTCTTAGACAACATTCATTCTGTGTCAGAAACCTATGCTGTGTCAAATATTTATTCACAATCCAAATTCAGTATTGTATCAAGCTTGAATGTTGTGTTCATAATTGCCCCAACTATTCAGGGTTCAACATCTGCGGTCGTATCTAGCTGCGCCCAGCGGAGCATTTTATTTCTTAATGTGCCAAAAGAATGGAAGTACTGACAAAAACTGCTAAATGTTAACACAGTACTGACATAAAGTACCAAAAAATGACACACCAAAATTTAAAATCAATGTTTTAAGCAAAAACCGCCAAAATATCCTGATTTACAGTACATTTAATATAGTTATTTAAATATATAATTTTTGTACCACAATTATATTTATAATCATATGTAAATCTTTACCAAGCCAGTTATATATTAAATATTGTATAACATTTATCTATCAAAAGGTAAACCAGGAGAACATTCTTCACATGAGGGAAGTAGCTATGAAGAGAAAGGAGCAATTGCAAAACGCTCAAAGCCAATATCACAGACTAGATTACCTACTAGACATTCCTTAATGGAAGCTGGGTTCAGAGGAGAAGAAAGCAAATTGGAGACAAACAGAGTGCAAAGACAACGTGAAGAGAAGCGAGAACCAAAGAAAGCAGTTTCAGACTTGATCAGAAAGTTTGAAGGATTCAAGAAATAAATGATAAAACTTTTTTGTGTAGTATAAGAATTAACTGATTAATAGTCAGAATCAAATCACATGTATTATGGCAGTACAGTCAAACTTTGTCATTAGTTCCCTTTGTGTTTTATGATTCATATTTTTCAAATATTAAAATTACCGTGTCTAATGCATCTTTTGTTCTTTTGTGAAACTCAGGCAATATACATTTTTTGTACATATAAAAATGTTCTTACTTTACAGAAAGAATATGTGAATTCTTTTCCATATCTTTCATCCTCCATTTCAAAGTTGATTTTACCTTTTGTTGAATGTAATTTAATTTACACTAACTTGTTGAAAGTAGAATAGACTATTTCTACAGAACTCAGAGGTGAATTTAGCAACATATATTATTTTGAACTAAATGTGTACAATATGTCTCTTTAATCTAATTAATGCTTCACTATGTATAGACTTTTACAGATGTTCTCTTCCGGTACATGTAACCACTCCAAAGGATAAATTACATAGCTGAGTGTGACTTTATTTTCATTAATGTTATTGTTTTTAGTTTTTAGTTTTGTTTGTCATACGTTCCCTTTGTGTTTCATGATTTGTCTTTTTTTGTAATATTAAAATTATTGTGTTTAATGCATGTTTTGTGACAATCTGGCAATATACATATAAAAATCCTCTCACAATGCAAAAAGATATGTAATTTCTTTTCTGTATCCTTCATCCTCAAATTCAAGCCTGATTTTACATTTTGTTTACATTTAAATGTTTTCTGCTTGTTTTGGTATACACTTGCTTGCTTGAAGAAGAATAAAATATTTCTGCAGGACTCAATGCTGAAAGTAGCAATAGACATTTTCTGACACTAAATGTGCACAATATAAGATTTTTTTAAAATCCAATTAATGATGCTCTAGTTCAAAAATGTATACACTGTCCAAGATATTATCTATCTGTAAATTACACGTACATAGCTTATTGTGACTATATTTAAGTCTCCCAAACAAAGTTTTCTTGTTTTTTCCCCGTTTCTTCTTATTATTATTATTCTTTCTTTCTCTGGCACGTTTCTCATATACCGTAAGTCCAAAATCTATGAAACTAAGGGATATGTTAGATATGCATCTCTAGGTGTGCTGTCAATAATAATTTTTTTTCTGGGGGTCCATTAAGGTTATATTGGGGGGTCCAAAGAGGGGTGGGGTTTACTATAGAAACCTATGGGGGAAAAAACTTTTCCAGCAACATGTTCATAACTTATCAAACTTTAGGATATATTCAATATGTATCTCTAGGCAAATCCCTGCCTAATTTATTTTTAAAGGGGCCCAAAAAGGGGTACAGAAATTTTGGGGCCCATGAGGGCTGGGCACGAACCCCTGTCCAAATTGTTTTTAAAAGGGGGTCCAACAAAAGGTGCATAAGATATTTTGGGTTCAATTGGGGATATAATTCACTTGAAACTAAAAAGACAAAAATGCATTTAAGAGTATAAAAAGTTTTTTTTATAATTTTTTCTCTTAAAAAAAATGTTTTGATGGGATATGTTATATATGCTTTTTCTTTGGGGGTATTTAAGGTTGTTTTGGGGGTCTAAGTAGAGGTGGTGCTACTATAAAACTTTTCCAGCAACATGTTCATAACTTATTAAACTTTAGGATATATTCAATATGTATCTCTAGGCGAACCCCTGCCCAATTAGTTTTTAAAAAGGGTCCAAAAGGGATACAGAATTAATTTTGGGGCCCAACAGGTGATACAATTCACTTAAAAATGAAACAAATGCTTTGTTTTCAGCAGTTTAGAAATGGGTGTATACCCCCAGACATGGGGAACCCCTACCCAATTTTTTTTTAAAAGGGGGTCCAAAAAAAGGTGCAAAAGATATTTTGGGGTTCAATTGGGGATATAATTCACTTGAAATTAAAAAAATAAATTGCATTTAAGAGTATAAAATTTTTTTTAACATCTGAATTAAAAAGGATGAAAAAAAAACAGCCAAGCCAAATAAAGAAGTAAACATCAAAATTGATAATAGGAAAAGTCAACAATGACATACCAGTCAACCAAAACAACCCAACTGACAGAACTCCGGACAAAAAATTACATAAAAGAAAACAATACACAAACAAACACAACAGAGAGTCAGGATAGTCTAACTTGGTACAGACACTGAACAGTGGTGGGGTTAAACCGGTTTTGTAGGTACCCAACAGACCCCCCCCCCCCCCCTCCCTTATCAATCCTGACACTATGGTGTATAAAACGCATTGTAAAAACCAGTACAGTACGATTACCAAAAATGTGACCGCTTGCTATAACTACTGATCTAAATTAGACTGGACGGTGCATAATTTGGACAGCAGGGTCAGAACGTGCTCGTTTTAACTAAAACTAGCTAATGCTCTCACAGCTGCAGGTCGGATACTGCAACTCTACTAAACGTAAAAGTCTGTAACAACACTCCCAAGTGTTTAATGCTATCTCGTAATAGGGTTCAATAGAAATCAGCAGTATCCGTGAAAGGCCAGTATGAATCACAAGTCTAAAAGTCATTGGGAGAAAGAGCGATTTTTTTTAGAATTACACATAATTTCATATTTGTAGCCCTTACTGTGAAAAGAAACAAGTGACTACCAAATTTCTGTGGGTTATTAGCAAGACATTCGCACTTATTAACGATATTACAATAGAAACTAGCTAGGACGCCATTGGGAAAGTCCGTTCATGATGTGTGCTTTTCTGGACGCCTGGTATGTAGCTAAAAGATGTTGTGAAATCATTAACCCTGTAATAGGAATTTTTTAGTAATCACGTGGTGTCGCTCGTTAAAATATTCTAACCTTGAGCAAATTCGTGCAAAACGTACAAGCTGTGATATATACACTCCATACGATGGTGCCACAGCCACGTCTCTGTCAAAAAAAAGGGTAGTTAATAATTGGAAACTGATTAAAATCGTCCCTTTTATCATAGATTTAAGTAATTATCACTCCATATTTGATGTTTATAGTAAGATCTATTATCTTATTCCTATTAGCTTTGTTCAAATGGGGCTCTGTTGGATAAATTTCTTTTGCATATTTAAGAAGCCTGGGATTATCAACAGTAAGTACATCATCAAGATACCTGCAATTGTTAAAAATATCAATTAATTTATCATGATTCTCTTTATTTCACCTTAAGGACCTTTATGAAAGATTGTTCATAACAATTTTTAAAAAGTTGGTAATAAGAGGAGCACAGATTGTGCCCATCCGATCCCAATGACCTGTCGATACACAGTATTGCCAAAACAAACAAAAATGTTGTCCACAGTGTTGCCAATGCAAACAAAAATGTTGTCCAGCAAGAAGTGTAGGGTCTTGATTATGTCATCGCTTGTCCAACAACTGCTATTTGCATACTTTTTTTATGACTGAAAAGTGCTTTAAAACTGTTCCGACAAATATTACTTAAAGCAGAAGATTCAAAAGACACTCAACTTTTCTTTAATAAGATGTATACAGTGTAGAAAAAATTTCTCAATGTAGTAATTTTTTTAGATGATCACAACGTTATTATATATTAGCTGCCTTATGCGCTGAAACAAAGACAAACTTTTCACCTAATGAGGAGCCAGAGTGAGTTATCTTTTCCTAACCAGTGTAGGTAAGGGAGATAATTTAATTATCTCCCTTTTGTCCTGAGGCTAAAAGGGAGACAAATTTATTATCTCCCTTACCTACATTGGTTAGGAAAATATAACTCACTCTGGTTTCTCATTCACTCAGTTTGGTTTTAATTCTAGGTAGTGATAACTTATTCCTGTCTCCGTGTAGTGTATTTAATAGTATATAATACGTTTCTCTACAATAGTCATAACTTTATTCTTTAATTTATTAAGTGCATGTTTGTCAGGTGATATGAGGCTGTCCATCGTTTTTGCGTCAGATTTTATAGAGGAATGATTAAGTATGGTGCCTCTACTCGGCTTTTTATATGAATAAGTTATGATAAGCGTTTCAATATTGTCAAGGTAAGCTGGTATTAACTTTTGAACATTATGATCTCTAAAAGTGTTAACAATGTTTATTAAATCAATACCTTATAATTATCTTAAGTAGTCTGGTTCACTGATTGGTGGAGTTGGAAGGCTTGGAATTGCAAGAGTTGCCCCCATCTAAAAATTTCAGAACATGAATAAAAACGCGTTTTGTTTGAATGTTTATCGCGTGTATGCTTTAGATATGTTTTGTGGGAACTAATGGGTTTTCATTAAACTTATAAAAGTCAGGACCGTAAATTGGCTTTAATGATGCGAGAGGCAGTATGGCGCGGGTCTGGGGAAACTAAACACCTTTTTTGAAAAATAATTAACACTTAAATTGGTTAATTCTGATTAAACTTTCTTCAAAATGAAGGTCATTGTTTTGTCTTTCTTTTGATTTCAATAGTTGACTGTTTAGATGAATATTTTTCACATTGGTTTGATGGAGAAATCATGAGCATTTTTATATGAAGGGTTATTATCTTCAGACCTCTTTGTAGCATTTCCTTATGTATTTCGATTTCATTTTGCTAAAAGTCCCGTGTAAATTATATTGTTTTAATGGGAAAAAATCTCAATTATTCTAATAACCGTTTTAGTTTCTTCGATGTGTCAAGTGATGAAGTTTATTTACTGCGTAAAAAAGAAACCGCGAAACGAAAGAAAGTTTCGGCGGCAAAGTCTTTGAAGTTACCCAAATGCCCGAAATCACTCTTGGTTACGCGAGACTATTAAAATGCGCTTTTAGTTTTCATGTATAAATTATAATTAATCCCTTTCTCTTATAATTTCATTTCGCTATATAGATGATATGTTTTGTCACATAATAATCCGCTTACTTTAACATGTTTAAGGATTACCTACATCGCATCTATCCCAGCGAACTTGAAATTAAAGAGACCACAGACACACCAACTACTGCTTCATGTATCTAGGTTTGTACTTGTACATATTTTATAACAACGGACAGTGGAAATCAAAACTTTATGACAAACGTCATGATTTATAATTCTCCGATTGTGAACTTCCAGTTTCTTAACAGTAAACACACCAAGGTCTCCCGCCTATATGGTGTGTATATTTCACAGTTGATTCGTCAACAGCCGCGCATGTGATTTTAACGGTGAATTTCTCGGTAGGGCTAGACTGCTATCACATAAACTTCTTAGACAGGGTTATGTTCAGTCTATATGTTAATTTCATCACTCCAAAAGTTTTACGGTCTATAGATAGACACATAGAGAGATTTATTTCGGTTAAATATCGATATTACAGTTATATATACACATAGATTAAAAACAATAAAAGTCTCATCACAATTACCTTAATTAAAACCATACATTTTGTTAACCTCTACAATAGTTGATATCCAATCAAGGATAACCTATAAAGCCATTATGGCTTATTTCCAATGGGGTCCTATTATGTAAAACACTTGTATAATATGACTATTAGAATTCATGACTTTGGCAGGTTTAAAAAATATAGCATAATCAAATGTAAAACAGTGTCTTATCATCTACTATCACATACATTATTAATAAAAAATAAAACCATCACTAGATTCCCTACTACTGTTTTTAGACAAAAAATCTTTGACCCCTGATTTAAACGCCTCAGAATTCCTGATACATTTTAGAGATACTGGTAAATTATTCCTTTCTTTTATCCCATTGCAATAAAATGTCTGAAATTGTTGACCCTTTACAGGTGGAACAAAAAAGTTATATTCACTAGATCTGGTAAAGTGGCGGTAGCAATCTCGAACCTTAGTAAAATAACAATCCAAAGAAACTAATATTAGATATAGTAAATTTATACTAATTCGACGCATTTCAAGGAGTTACCTTTCATCAGCATTAAAACCGAAACATTTGGAAGACCAAAAACAAAACTTCTTTTAAACAAGAAGTACTCATAACCAAAAATACCGAAATAGGAAGCGAAATTTCAGCTAAGGAGATCTACCATGTGCAATACAAGGAATGAACACTTAGTATTTCTATTATTTTTGAATTTTGCTAAATACTGGTAATTTCTGTAACAAATCAATGAATAATCATGTCAGAGTGAGACAAGTCTGACAACTGGGTTGGCGAATACCCTCGGTGACCTAGGATCCACAAATGTTCCTTCATAAAATGAGGACAAATTTTGTTATAAAAAATAAATTTTATGCATATGCTTGAGTCTGAGTTGTCCCAATCTGTTGTCTATATTTAAAAAACCAATACTAGAAAATATTTTCTGATCCACACTTCTTAATATATAGAACAGTTTTATTTTGCAATACCTGCAATTTATCTTTGTATTTTTTGCACAAACCAGCATACCATGAAGAACATGCATAATCATAACACGTCCTCACGAATTGATTGGTCGATACGAAGTTAATAGATATCTTCAGTTAGATTTCCTTCTGGAATTGACACCCCACCGGACTTGACACTTCACTGGCAATGTGATGGGTGCCGTTGACAGAGCAGGACACGCTTTCCCTTCCGGAGCACCTGATGTCACTCCCGGTTTTTTTTATGAGAGTTCACATTGCTAGTGCTTTAATTTCTCTGCTGTCTTGTCCTAGTTTTGTTAAGTTTATTATACGTTTTTTATTCTTTTAGTTATAGTTTCCTTGTTGCGTTTGTTTGTTTTGTTCCATTCTCCTAGCTCCTACAAAATGTATATATAGCTGACTTTGTCTTTTCCTTGGACTTCGAATTTGTGGGCTTTCCCCACTGTTTTGTCGCTTCGGTATTAAACATGCTCGTTTAACTCGATGTTTTACTTTAGAAATATGCGAGATATTCACTGTCAAGGATTGTTGTTAGCCTTAAATTAAATGCATAGATCTGGGGGAAAAAACGGTGATACACATAACTCCCAAATTTAGCAAGCCCGAAAGATAACGAAAACGAAAGTACTTTAATGTTCGAGGAAATCCCAAAATGAACGGGTGACTATTTAAGGCATAGCAGTAAGGAGGAAAGATGAGCAATGCCGACACAAGACAGAAGACATGCCAGACATGTATTCTAGTGAAGGGTTTTCATCATGAAACAAACTTTAACAACATCAAAACTATTTTCCCAGAGTCGTGTCGAGGTGCTCCAGTGACCAGATCAGCAAACGTTGAATCAAGATATAAGGAATGGATCATACAGTTCCAGTCAGAAAATGGTATTGTCATGTGACTTGTAAACAACAATTTTATAAAATTTACATAGGAAAGTAGTAATAAAAGTTTTTATTAAATTACATCACGATTGTATTGTTTCTTATTCTTACTTTCACTTTCGTTTTTGCTAAGTACAACAGATTGCCCCACCCACAGTCATTTGTTTCGATGAGTTTATACTTAAAATAATTTTAAACAACTACGAAAAGAAGACAAGGAGGTATTTTGTTGGTGATATATCATTTGAGAAAAATATATTGAGTACTCTTTCAAAGCTATATTAAAACTGAACAGATGGAGATGCATGGCGGCTGGAATTTTGTATTTCATATTTTAATGTTACAACAGGGGAAGACTGGCTCTGGCACCATAAAAGTTGAGAATATTCTTAAGCCTGAGAATATTCTTAAATATCGGAATATTCGAATGTGATTGGCTGAGAATGGGAATTTGAGTAAAATTTTCTTTGCTCAGCAAAAATAGTTCTTTATGGTGCCCAGGCCAGATTTGAAGAAATGTTCAAAGTGATCATTGCATGTTCACAACCTCTGATTGTCCACAAGGAGATTTAAGGATATGGGTTATATGACAATAGAAGTTTGTTTGTTTGTTTAGTTGGGGTTTTGCGCCGTTTTCAGCAGATTTGACTATTTCACCGCAGCCACTTTTATTGGTGGAGGAAGTTGGAGTACCTGGAGAGAACCACCAACCTTCGGTAGGAAAACTGGCATCCTTGTCAATAAAGATCGGAGTCGAACACACCCCACCACAGGTGAGATTCGAACTCACAACCTGAGTGTTCACAGGCTAGTGATCATTATTAGTCATGACAAACTACCTAGACCACTCGGCCACCGAGGCCCCAACAATAGAAGAAGAATATTTCATTTCCAATCATGGGCCCACTTAAAGGGCAGGAATATCATAACATAAGATCATCAAAACATTGTTATAATATAGAAAACTATAAAACAGAAAAAAAAAATAAAATAAATATTGCACTACTATGGGAATGCTTGAATATTGAATAAGATAGAGGACATCAAGGGGTCATCATTTATTCATCATCTTTGTGCAATTATAGCCCACACCAAAATGGCCCTCTCTTTGTGTTTTCTGTGTATTGGAAAAAAATTCACGACGATAAAATTTTGGGTAATCCAGAATTTGTTTAGGTAATGAGACTTGTAGGTATTGGAAAAATATGAATTATGTAAATCAATTTAAGAGAAATGATATGACTGTTTTCTTAACTAAATGATTCAGAAGAAAATATAATACACTGAATTGAAAAGGTCCTTTTCTTTTGTTTTTAGATGCAAAGAAATATATTGAACAAAGGACAATTAAATTACAAGCGGGAGAAGGAATTCTAGAAGTAGATCCCTGTAATGTACCATGTGATATACCTGAAGAATGGTTACAGGTATTTTATAATGATGATTTATGTTATTTGTTGTATTATATATTTTTTATGCCAATAAATTGTACATAAAGTAAAAAAAAATATACACTGTTATAGATCATGTCATTATTTCCTGGTACTTTTACAAATTTTAGTTGGTTTAAGTAATTTGAAACTTGTTCCTGATGTAATTGTGAAAGGCAACTGCAGCCACAACACCGTAAAAATAACAGACAGAATAGTGACTAGAACTGTTTAGATTCATCTATATTTACTAAAACAGATAAAACTTTAGTGTTCAGGATAAACACAAAATAATATTGTCAGAAAAATAAAGTTAACTGTACTCGCTGTGAAATATGTTAGAAATGCTTGGTAAACATCACATTTCCACCCGTTTCTAAGGCTCATACAAATCAACTTTATATTTTCTGACAATAAATTGTACCGGTATATTTTCTCTGTTCCCAGTTACGATGAAGAAGATGTGGACTTTTTGTTGGTTTAAGACTCATCAGTTGTGCTCATTGCTGAAAATGTTGAAAAGCCAAAATAATAGCAAAAAAGGGTAAAGGCAAAACTATCTATGGACAGAGCTGTGCACGACACGAGGCTGACTGACATGGATAAATATTCAGTTTAACATTCTTCTTTCGACAAACAGGACAACATCCGGTTTTAATTATACTGAAATGTTGATCCAGCTAGATTTGTACCTGAATTCATTGTTGCAACCCATAATGAGAGGGTGAATTTTTTCATAAACACTAAGGGGAAATTAAGTGTTTAAGGAAGAAATGTTTTCTTGTATTCATCATACGAGTGTGATAAATTTTTTCTTTGCCACTTGAAAAAAAAAGTTTGCTATGTATTCTTTGTTATCTAGGAACCATTAACAGCTGGACCCCAGCCTCCTCCATACTCTGCGATTTATCCGTCAGCCGCATCATTAGGCAAGTCATCTGGTGGAGGAGATCCTAGTTACCAGTATCATGGCCCATTTGGTGGTCCACACCATATGTATCCAAATCTGCAACACCCATATCCAGGACAATATTATCAACAACCTGGAATGCAGTGGCCTCCATTTAACCCAGTTTTATCAGGAAAACAAAATCTTTCACAGGATCAAGGGGAGAACATTCCTCAGCAACCATATTGGAGATTGCCCTATCCAGGCTATCCATATGGGTATCCTTACTCTTTCGTTCCACAACAACAGGTGCCACAAAACCCTCCTCAACAGGTGCCACAAAGTCCAACTCAGCAAGTGCAACAAGATCCTCAACAAGAGGTTCCTCAAGATGAGCCACAACCCAGAGAGGAACAGAATGTAAATACTGGAAATACTGGATTGAGGTCAGATACAGAGGAAACACAACAAGGTCTGTACAGAAGATTACTATTTTCTGGGAATTTTTGACATTATGTCACTAGATACAGATAAGGCAAAAATAAATAATATATGTGTCTCTGGTTTTCCTGTCGGAACCATAAATTTCTGGCTCTGACCCTGAACATTTTATTGACAAAAAACATGAAAAGTACAGTCGACTCTCGTTATCTCGAAGCCCGTCGGACTGCGAAAAAATTTTGAGATAGACGAAATTCGACAAATAGGGAGTTGACAAATTTACCTACTTACAAAGAGAGGTATTTTACTCCTTCCAGTAAATTTTAAATCACTGTAGGTGCCTGAGAAAACGATAATTTACAGGTACTATCGAGACATCAATTTATTTAATATGAATGTTCAGATACTTATAAAATTAATGTGTAACATTTTATATTTAGAAAAATAATAAATACGTGAAGGAAAATTGATTAAAATAGAAAACATTTGATTCTGTGTTGTATATGCATTAACAGCAAGACAACAAGTAAATCATTAAATAGATTAACTTGTTGATTAAACATCTTTGTAGATGAATTCACACTAATTAAAGTGATTTGTTTTTACAAATCAAGTCAAATTCTCAATAAATTAAGTGCACAAAAAAATCCATCGACGCCGATTGTCAATCAAAGGAAGTAAAACTTAACTGTGAAATCATTTAACCCGGATGGTGATGTTTTGACAGATGAAAATATTTGACATAATGAATAAGATTTTTGTTGTTTTTATAATTTGGGACTCAAAATTTAGTTAGAGATAGAAGAAAATTCCACTTATGAAAATTTGACTAAACAGGAGTCAAATTACATGTATTTGCACTGTAAAACATTTTGGATCACATAAAAAATTCGACTCAAGCAAGCTTGACATAATAAGAGTAGATTGTATTAATTTTAAACAAATTTCTCTTGACTTTAAATTAAAAAACATGTTTGCAAAGGAAGAAATAAGATATGTCGATGATAAGTTGTTGTTTATTCTGTGTGTCCCACACCCTCAAAATAGATTTGTCTTTGTAACTTTGAACCTTTGAGATCCTCACCCATATATATATTCATACTCATTATTGGAAGACACATTCATTGATGTATATTGGGGGGTCCCTTGGGGTTTATGCCCCATCCCCTGAAAATAGTTTTGCGGTTGTAACTTTGAAACCTTTGAGATACCCACCCCTATAACCATATATATGGAAGTCACATTCATTTATATTTATTGGGTGTTCCTGAGGGGGTATAAACCACCCTCTGAAAATATTTCTGTCCTTATATAAGTTATAACTTTCAAACCTTTGAGATGCTTACCCGATAATGATATACATTTTTACTCCTTATGGGAAGAGTTCATTGATGTCCCTAGACTAAAACTGTATATCTTAATTTGTCCTGCTTATGGGAAGACGCATTCAAGAGTTCCTTGTACAGTAGGTTATGGCGATTTTGCTTGGGAGATTTAGTGATGGCATCCCAACACAATTATTACTTGTTTTTTCTAGTTACAATTTTTATCTGTAATTAAAGACAGTGAGTTTTTGTAAAAATTTAGTGCACTCTCTTTGAAAACACTGTCTTACTTCGGATCCTAAATACAATCTTAAGTTTAGTTGTAAAATTGTTGAAGTTGATAATGATAAATTTAAAATGATTTCACTTTATTATGTTCTAGTATATGTATAGAATGATAAATTCTATATTTAATATTTTTTTTTTTATGGTCAGATGAACAGGCAAAGAAAACAACAAATATGCTGAAAGTGACAAAGATACCACCAGGTACAACTGCTGACAGTTTGACATATTTCTTTGAGAACACAAGGAAATTTGGTGGAGGTGATGTGGAAGATATAGAATATGATGAAGACGCAGCGTCTGCTATAATTACTTTTGAGGAGGACGAAGGTATTTCACTTTTTCCTTGTCACTTCTGTTATTTATTAGTTATAATTTGCCAGAATTATGTTGTATTTCCTTACTTCAGTCATTAGATTTGTTTGTTTAGTTTGGGTTTTACGATTTTTTCAACGAATTGGCTATTTCAGTTTTTATTGGCGGAGGAAGCCAGAGTACCCGAGAGAACCAACGACCTCTGGTAGGAAAATTGGAAATCCTTGTCAATTAAGATCGGAGTCGAACACACCTCGCCACAGGTGAGATTTGAACTCACAACGTCAGCTTTGATAGACTAGTGATCATTAGTAGTCATGATGAACTACCTAGACCACTCGGCCACCAAGCTCCCTCAGCCATTAGAAGTGTTACACCAATTGCACTGATGCAATATTGCCAATCTACTATTAAATGCCCACAAAAATTTCTGAATATAAAGTAGTCAGTATATACCATTTGTTCTGTCAGGAACAAATTCTGTTATTTTCTTCCACTGGAAATTCCATCCAGCTGGAGTCTGTATTAAGGGTAATCAGGAATTTCTATCTCATGGCAGTTTAATAGACACTTTGAATTCAATTGTATCATTTCAGCTGTAGGAACAGTGTTACAAAAAATGCCGATCTTGTTTAATGGAAAAGTCATAGATGTACAAGCACACATGATAAATGTAGATGATGATGCAACTTATAGTCCAGATGTACGAAGTCAAGAGTGCACTCAGGTTGAAGATGAGGCTGTGTCTACTCGTACCATTGAAGTTAGAGGAATGAAGTCATCTACAACAGAAGATACCCTGATGTTTTACTTTGAATCTAAAAAAGGAGTAAATTCTGATGTTGAGAAGATGGAGTTTATAGAAGATAAGGATATGTATCTAGTTACTTTTGAAGAAGAAGATGGTAGGTTGTTATTAATGGAATTATAAGTGATACTGCAAAGTCAGAATAGATTTCATAAAAAAAAATTTTGGTTAGTCAAATATATAATATATGTATGTGTATATTTGGAAGGTAATTGAACAGGTCTTCATGATTCACAACCATTCTGATATAAAAAGTGGTGTATAATGGGCACTATGAACTAAAAATCCTGCGAAATTGTCCTTTGAAAAGTAAGAGTCATTGTAGTCATTAAAATTTTTAATATCGAGCACAGCCATCAATAAACAATTTGTTAAATTCAACACATTGTTTTTTATTTTTTGACACCACTCATAACTCTCTTTATCAAAAACTGATACTGTTTCTGATAAATTGGCCCATTTTCAGTGACCTTCAATCTTTATGGGACTTTCAGTCACAATTTTAAGGTTGCAAAATACAAAATAAAAAATGTAATGATAAAAAGGACAAATATACCTAAGGAGCAAATAAAAAAAACCGTAATCCATTGGACAGACAAACCCGGAAAGACAAATGAACAACCACAAGCACAACAAATAAACACAGAAAACTAAAAAACAATGAACAACACAAACTCCTATAAAAACCAGGAGTAAACCAAGGAAGGGTAAGCAGTTCCTGCTCTGTATACGGCCCCCTTCATGAAGTTCAACAAAGTCAATCCGGTGGAAGTCACAAATCGGTGGAGGCACATAAAATGTTACGACAGTGGGAACAGGTCCAACATCATCATAGACATTAGAACACTGTAACGGTCCATCAGTTCATGATGACGACCGTAAAATTTCCTAAGTGATGACATCAACTTATCCCTGATAAGACCCTGGTTAAGAAGCTTTTGTGACAGCAGTAATCCTCTTTGTCAAAAGTCAGGGTAACTCACGCATGCCCTTGACAAAGAATTCTTCAAAATGAAGTTTTATCTTCAAAAATGAGTGGTTAAATAACATATTACCAAACTTCGTAGTTATTCATGAATTTTTTAAACCACAAAAATTAATGTCAACTAAAGTATCTGTAGTCTTACGTATATTTCTCCTTCTTTTTAGCTGTGGATAAAGCCTTAGGAAAAAGTCACACTGTAGAAGGTTCTAATTTACAAGTAAAGAAGCATGTACCACCAAAACGATATCCTAATAAAGTATTAGTCAAAGGATTGAGCACAAAGACGTCAAAGGATGGGATAATCAACTTTTTAGAAGCCAAAACAAAACTGGATGTAGAAGATGTAGAATTTGGTGACGAGGATCCTGGAAAGGCCATTGTTACTTTCACTGAGCCTATAGGTAAATATCACTAATCATGGAAAATAGTGACAATTAAGCTGGATATTTGTGCACTGTCAATGAATTCTTGGGTGACTTTTTATGCCCCTGCGACAAAGTGTCAGGGGACATATTAATTTACTCCTGTTTGTTTGTCCATTGGTATATTTTAAGATACTGTGGATTCATTTATTTTCGTGGACAGAGAAAAAAAGGCATTTCGTGAAATACGTAAATTCGTAGATTGCTGGTTTAGAAAAAAATTTAAAAGTTGTTGAAATACTTAAATTCTTGGTTTGGCACATCAGATATCATGAAAATACTGCACCAAAATTTGCTGAACAGACTTTGATATTGTACAAAATTGTAATCACTTGTCACCAAATATCTCGGGGCATATACATGTATATACAATGTATCTTTAATCCGATTACGATCAGTTATGTCTGCTTTATTAGCGAAGCGGCGTGGATAATGTTTTGCTGTTTGCCATACGTACTTAATATTCAGGATTATCTCAGGAACAATAAGAGATAGAAAACTGAAACTTTGATCATTGTTAGCATTGTTGATGTAGATTGTGCTGAAGGTTTCGGAATTTAGGCATTTGCCCTTAGGGCATAATTATGAGCAAAAAATGGATTTCGCGATGTCCAGTAAATAGTGAAATCTTCTTAACTATTTTGACTATAATGCTGATACTATAACCATGACTAGTATTACATCTGGCTAATTCAAAAGTGGCATGAAAATTTTTCTGAAACCCCTGGGGGCATAGCAACAAGAGAGTTAAAAAATCCCAAAATCGATTGTCACAGAACTCCTCTTACACCCTAAGTGGTAGAAACATAAAAATTGGTGCATTACTAATACTTTAAAAGTTGTGCCGAAGGTTTCAGAATTTTGAAATTTGCCCTTGGGGCAGAAAAATTTTCCAGAAGAGTCTCAGACTTATTAATTTTTGAAAATTACCAATCAACCATACTATCAGACACAGAATAATAGCTGTTAAATGGAATATTTTGATTTTAAAAAAAATAATTCCACCTTTGGTAAATTTCCTGAAAGACTCTAAGACCTTCATTTTTTGGAAATGTATCTAGCAACCATACATATTTGTTTACAAAAAAGCAACAGCTGTATAGGGAATGATTAAATTTCCAAAATTAAATGGAATATTTGCATTTCAAAAAAATAATTCCAACTTTGGAAAATTTCTTGAAAGACTTTAAGACCTTCATATTTTGGAAATGTATCTAGCAACTATATATATTAATAACCATTGATGTCACACGAGTAAAGGTAACCATTCAATTTCTAAAAATGAAATCCCAACTTTGGAAAATTTCTTGAAAGACTTTAAGACCTTCATTTTTTGGAAATGTTTCTAGCAACCATGCATATTAAAAACCATTAATATCATTAAAGTTAAAGTTAGCATTCAATTTCCAAAAATGGAATTTCAAATTTGTTTAATTTCCTGAAATGAATATATTACTGTTCATGCTTTTTCATGTAAATTTTATAACTTTATGTCCATTTCATTTAGAGCATTTAATTTTGTGATTAACACAACAGTTGTGCGGGGATATGCAGCGTGGCTGCCGTGTTTCATTACAAGATGTTTTTACTGATATGTAATTTATGAGAAAGTCTGTATTTATTAGGCCTACTTAGGATAAATATTTCCTTGAATTTTTTATTGAAAATGCAACCAGAAGTGAGTACCGCGACAATTTATATAGTTTCAAAGAACGTTGTTCGAGCGTTTATATGTTACCAAAGACAAAATTACACAAAACACCGTTCAATGTAGTCTAGGATAGGTACATCAAAACTCTGTGGTTTCAAACCTCCATGCATTAAAGCAAAAGTAAAAATATTATTTTTCGTTGGATATTTGTGGTTTACTGAGACCCACGAAAACCACAAAAATTAGTATACAACAAAATAATGAATCCACAGTACATGTTTTGTAAGGCTATCTCCTCCTACAGTTTTGGAGGTACAGCTTTGATATTTTGTGGGAGGTTTATAACCATAAGTGAGGTGTGCATGTCCACAGGATTTTTTTCAAATATTCTCAAAATGACAGGTAGTTGGACTTAGTCATTTTTTCTTACTAGCTGCATAAAGGGAACATGTTTTGTCCAGCTAACTCCTCCTACAGTTTTAGAGCTACAAGCTTTAATAATTTATGGGACCAAACAACAGTACAAAGGTTAGATTTCTGAATATTTTGCCAGACATTTGGTCTGCCTGTCTGTCTGTCCCATTTCCCCACAAGCAATACCTTTATATTTACATATCAGGAAGGAAAAATTAAAGGTACTATCTGTATACAAGTTGAGTATGATAGAACATCATACATAGTGTTAAAGAAATTTGGACTTGTTTATAATTTCTTATGGTCAGGCAGGGGCATCACCTTTGCCGATTTCAGGGTCAAGGTCAAAGAACATCAATGTATAATTTCCAGTAAAACAATTTTAATTAAGTCTTGTTTTTAATACAGTATTTATATCTGGGCCCCTACACTCATTTCTGGGCCCCCAGATATTGAATATCTGGGACCAAGTTGGATACCGAGATTCTAATTCTTAATTTCATCCCTAAGAACCTATGGCAATCAGTGATATTTCTGAATTGCAATTATCGTATTTAATACAACTCAAATCTGCCACATTTGAGTCACTGTGACTATATTATATAACAAAGTGACTTTGGTTAAATTTTTGCTATTTTCTGTGATATGAAATTTGTTTCTTCTGAAAAATATTTCACAGGAAGTTATTTGGGCTTACATAGCCTCCAAATGCTGACTGGTATAATCAATAAAATTTGAACATATGCTGTGGTGTTTCCATAAGGTGCTCCAAGCTTGGAGGACAATTTCTGTTACAGATATATCACTAAAAAATATGAAATTTCAATTTGCTCTTTACTGGGTACATGTATATCTGACTTCCAGTTTAGTTTATGGCCAAAACAATAGAATTTTTTTCATGAATATAACAGTTGTCAAACTTCAATGAACTTTGCTGGTAAATTTACAGGCACCAATGTGAAAATGATGCATCCAGGACAAAAATTCATGATTTTCTATCATTAAATTTTTAAAAGTTGTGTCCAGAGAAGGTCTTGTTTACATATGTAATTTTGTCTTTTTCAAGACAATATCTGAAGTTGTGATTGCCTTAAGATATTTTCTGTTAAAAAATATTAAGCTTATTAGCATCAAACATGAGAATGCCTTTTTATTTGAATTTAATTTTTTACAGACCTAGATCATATCCAGACTGCATGTAAAAAGAAAGCATTAGATGGTAACTATTTAACAGTACGTCCTGTCATCGTTACAAATTGTATTGTTATAAGAGGGTACAGTGAAAAAACCACAGCAGATTCCTTGGAGTATTACTTCGACAACAAAAAGAAATCTGGTGTGGAGGGTGTAACAGATGTTAACATGAATGAGGATTACTGTGTAATATACTTTGAAAACCCAGAAGGTACAGTATAGGATTATATATATATATATATATATTTACAGTAGATTCTTGTTATATCAAATACACCGGGACCAGTTAATTGACTTTGACTTTAAGAAAAATTTGAGATATCAAGAGTAAAGGGCTATGGGTATTACTGTTGATCGTCCAAAGAATTTATTCCAGTTACCCAAAATTTGTTCAAGATAAAAAGATTCAAGAGTATATTTAAAAGTCACATTAACAATCAAGGGACATAACAATCATTTTGAGTTAAAGAGATAATCAAATATTTGAATATCAGAAACTATGTTCAGGCTATATACATGTATGTATGTATATCTAAATAGCTGAATTTAACTCTGTTGAAGTTTTGTAACCCAGTAAAATATAATTTCAGAATAATTGTGTGAATATTGTTCCTATAGATATATAAGATATTGAATTAGCTTTTATGACCATTAGATCACTTGCAGTATAACATCAACTGTTCTTACCAACACATGTAGTATAACATCACTGTTTTCACCAACACATGTAGTATAACATCACTGTTTTCACCATCACATGCAGTATAACATCACTGTTTTCACCATCACATGCAGTATAACATCACTGTTTTCACCATCACATGCAGTATAACATCACTGTTTTCACCATCACATGCAGTATAACATCACTGTTTTCACCATCACATGCAGTATAACATCACTGTTTTCACCATCACATGCAGTATAACATCACTGTTTTCACCATCACATGCAGTATAACATCACTGTTTTCACCATCACATGCAGTATAACATCACTGTTTTCACCATCACATGCAGTATAACATCACACTTTTCACCAACACATGCAGTATAACATCACTGTTTTCACCATCACATGCAGTATAACATCACTGTTTTCACCATCACATGCAGTATAACATCACTGTTTTCACCATCACATGCAGTATAACATCACTGTTTTCACCATCACATGCAGTATAACATCACTGTTTTCACCATCACATGCAGTATAACATCACTGTTTTCACCAACACATTCAGTATAACATCACTGTTTTCACCATCACATGCAGTATAACATCACTGTTTTCACCATCACATACATAATAACATTACTATTCTCATTATTACATGATGTTCTTAAAATCACATCAAAGTTTCATGTAAGTTGTTTGAACCTTCACATGCAATATAATATTAACTGCTTCACAATTACAGAAAAAATGTCAACTCACATTTAAAATATTTTAAATTCACATTATATTAAATGTTATTTATATTTTGATTTCAGATGCATTGAAAGCCTGTCAAAAACAACACAGGCATGATAACCAGACATTGAAAGTACAGGTATTCTATGATTGCCTAGGGGTACCTGCAGATGAAGAAGGACCTAAATTTAAACCTCTGCCACCACTTGTAATAACCGACATTGATAACAGAATTCTTGAATTTTTATTTAGTTCAGACACAAATAAAGAAGCATTGGAAAAACAGTTGGAGAAAGTTTTTGCAAAAGTCATTTGGCCACCATCATCAAAGGATAACAAAATAAAAATTGAATGTACGTTATCTAAAGATATAAAAGATTGTCGCAAGCTAGCAAAAACTTGGGAAGAAGATAGCAGAAAACAGGTAGACACATTTATTAATCTTCTGGTGACAGAAAAATATTCTACCTTACAGGATGCCTGGAGTGCTGTAATGGAGAAAGTCCGACAGATAAATATTCCAGATCCTAATAGCGTATGTGTAAAGGTTGAAAAACCACCTTCTTGTGAAATCTGTATTACTGGACACAAAATTCCTGTGCAAGAACTCTCAGCAAGTATCAAGAAAATAATTGATGAAGTTACTGAGGATTTGGACAGGAAAAAACAACAGGTTAAAGAAGAGGCCCACCTAAAGCATCATGAGTTATTGATTCTATCGTTTTCTAACTTCCCTGACAGAATAAGAAAAAAATATGAAGGAATGGAGGTTAGAATAGATACTAAAAGATTAGCCATAACTTTTAATGGGATTTCAAATGATATCAATGCAGCAAAGGTGTCAATGTTTGAAACTCTCCAAAACATTGTCGAAGCTCCTGTGGGAAGAAGATCGCATAGCTTTATCCAGTTCTTTAAAAAGCCAGAAGTAAGAACCATTGTTGGGAATGAAATAAAGAAAAGAGGACTTATTGGTGTTTGGGACATACAAGGGGAGACGATCTCAATGTATTCGATGTCTGACAAAGATGCTGTAAATGCCGCTGAAATTTTGAAAGAATGTGTTGTGGAAACCAAAGTTGAAGTTGACAATTTACAAAAATCTGTATTACATTCATCGAAGTGGAATCAGCATGTTGAGTCTATTATTAGTGAGTATCAACAAAGAAATGTTATTGTCCAGATTGTGTCAGATAAGCAAGGACAAATTTTTTTGTATTGCACATCAAAAGGAGAAGCTGGAATGATAAGAGAGCAAATTCAAGACTTTTTCTTACTAAATACCGACAAAGAAACAACCATTGATCTTCCAGCTGCTCAGCTGAAATTTTTGCAAGAACAAATGTCAGATGAAGTGGATCAACTTGTTCATGATTTGAAACAGAAAAATGTAATAGTTGCTGTGAAGAGTGATGGCATTCTGGTGAAGGGAAATGCACAAGGGATTAAAGATGCTGAGGATGAAGTTGATTCTCTGGTACAGAAAATACACAAGACAACACATACTATGGATAAACCAGGATTGCAGGAGCTTATTGGAAGCTCTCAGGGAAAGTCAAAATTGAAGCAGGTTGGGAAACAAGCAGGAGTTGTCATTAGTAGTGAAAGTGATGAAGATGACAAGGCATCAAGGCGAGCTGTTCGTGCCAGATCATCTGGAAATGCTGATGAGAGGGCTGTCTATACTGCAGCTGGAGGTCAAAAGGTCATTGTTGTCAAGGGAGACATAACGGTATTGGATGTTGATGTAATTGTCAATGCTGCAAACAAAGATTTGGCACACAGTGGAGGTTTGGCTAAAGTTCTTCTTAATAAAGGTATGGTGTTTTCTCTAATTCTGTGTGCATTTGTACATCTCTTGACCCGTTTGATAAATTCTGATACATGTATCACCACACGTTGGTTAAATGCCGAAAAGTTCCCAGCAAAAAGCATTTGGAATACCTCTTGGAGTTTTACATTGTCATTAGAGAAAAAGATTCTGAAACTCTTGACGTGTTAATTATAAAATTTATCTACTCTCAATAATTGAATTTTCATTTTTTTTTTAAACTGCTCAGACAAACCTCGCAGTTTAAAAATGAAAATTCAAATTATCTCCAGTTGATAAATTTCATAATCAACTGGTCATTGTTGTAGAATCTATATATGTTTCAAAATTTATCACAGTCTTTCTGTCAGGCATATCTAAAAAATAAATCAATGTATCTGATATTAATAAACAACAAAATGGATAACAGGAAAGGTCAACAATGACACACCAGTCAATCAAACCAACCCAACTTACAGAAATCTTGACAAAAAATAGCATAAGAGCTCAAAACACAAACATACACACAACACACATGTAAATGTACATGGATATAAATCTAAAATATACTGCGTTTTATAACTGACTAAAATTTTAAATCTTGAATACCATTGATTGAACAAACTCTTGCAATAAAGAAATGTTAAAATTAAAGTCAAAATAAGACAGTTTAGATAGAAAATAAATGGTTCTCATCCTGAAAAACATTGGTATCAAATTAAAGTTCATTTTGTGTTTTACAGGAGGTCAGAGTATTCAAGATGAGTGTAACAGGTATGTAAGTTATAAAGGTCAGTTGTCAGAGGGGGAAGTTTACTGTTCTGGACCAGGCAATCTGAAATGTCAGATGATTGCCCATGCTGTTGGACCAGTTTGGCAGGGTGGATCGAACTATGAAGAAGACTCACTTTGTCAATGTGTGGAAGTAGCCTTAGTAGAAACAGACAAGAAAAAGTTTACTGGTATTGCCATTCCTGCTCTTTGCACAGGAATCTTTGGATATCCTGCCCAACAGGCAACTAAGGCAATAGTTCAGGCTGTGAGGGATTATTTTAAACGTAATCAGTTCAGTAATGTAGAAACAGTTTACCTATGTGATATCAATGAAAATACTGTGAATTTGTTTGGGAAAGCAGGTGAGAAGTGCTTTGGACAGACAAGCTCAGATGGTGGTAGAACACCTTCAAAAGGACATGGAAACAGACATTCAGGTAATGTTATAAAGAATGAGAGTACAGTCAAACCTGTATATAAAGGACACCCAAGGGACCAGAGAAAATTGACCGTTATGAGCAGGCACCCTCTGTACAGAGCTTAATTTTACGATGGACTTTTTCACAGTGCCCTTTTATAGACAGTGATTTGCTATGTAGAGGTACCCTTTAAAGCAGGTTTGACTGAACTGTAATATAATGAATATAGGAGAAAGTTAAATGCTGGTGAAGAGGCAGTAGGATGGACATTCATCATGAATTACTAGTGAAATAAAGCATATCAATACCCAGTCACATTCCTCAGGTGCTTATCGTTAAAAATCTTGGAATTCCTGTTGATTTTTTGACAAATGTTTAATTCATTTAAAGCCTGAATGAATTCCTATATTGTTGAAAAAGTCTCTCTTCCTTCATTTCTGGAATACTTTCATGAAAAGTTTGTAACATTGAAGGATTAGATGTAATTAGGAATACGTTTACTTATTCACTTCTAAATATGACTTGGTAGTAAAGGCATACAGTATATTGACACTATGCATAATAAATAAGTTTGGTGAATGTAAATAGAAACCTACCTACTTTAAATTTACATATAAATGAAATAAAGAATGGAAAATTTGCTTAAAGACCTTAGCTAGTTTATACCAAACTTAAAATGGGCTGTTACTTTTTGTGATCCCTTGTCCTCGTTTAGGAACAATAAGTGTAAACTCTAATTGGGCTGTGATTGTATGTTTAGATGCCGAAAATCTACTAACAATTTGCAAAATGTACTTTTTTAATAGGAGGATGGTCAGGTCAAGGTGGTCAGACTGTTACATTAGGAAACATCACAGTCAAGATTGTAAAAGGGGAACTTGCGAAAATGAGGGTAAGTACTGTACCTAAGTATCTACTGTAGACAATAATGTGAAGTTGCTACACTGTTGATTCATTTTCTTTCATTGCAGTTGGATAATGACATTGGTGGTATTCAGAAGAACGAGCTTAGTCTGTGAAACAAACTTGACAGAACTTGAATAATTTAATGGAAGTTCTGGTTTCCACAGATGTTAAATATGTGTATATTATAAATAATGAATAAAATTTTGTATAAAAAATAAAGAGTCAGTAATGTTTTATGTGAGCTTCAACTTGTTTTGCCAAAAAGTGGAAATATTTGAAATGAAAAAGTCCAAACATCTGCACAAGCATAAAGATTCATTTCATTGTCAATTCAGTCCTGCACTCAACATTTTTTTATTTGTATTTTTTAAAACATTGAATTATGATGTTACGATGCAACACCTACGGTACATTTTTAGTTAATAATAATTGATGTTTGAAAACATATATAGTATGAATTTATATAACTATAGATGTCAATGTATGATAAATTTGATCCACTATTTTTTATGTTGTAAGACATTGAAAACAAAGATCTTGGTGCTGAAGCATTTTCTGCAGTGCGAGGAATCTGTTACGGAACTACAAATTCTTCTCTTACAGAGACTCTACAGACATATCATATACATGTGTAACATTTCTGTGTACTGTATGTTTAGGTTGATGTAATTGTTAACACAACATCAAGAGACCTGCAGCTCAACAGTGGTGCAGTATCTGCCTCCTTATTAAAGGCAGGAGGTCCAAAGCTTCAGCAAGAATGTTCGCAAGATTATCCAGATGGCATTAAATATGGTGAAATGGCAGTTACCTCCGGTGGAAAATTAAATTGCTGTATTGTTTGTCATGGCTCTCTTGATCAATGGAGAAAAGATGGGTCCTCAATAAAGGTTAGAATTAAAACAGTTTAAATGTCATGGTAAAACTCGGAACTACCAATTTTGTCATAGATTCCTATGACTGTTATGCAGTTTTACACAGGCTTTGTACCAATACATAGTTGATGGGATATAAATAAATATCTGTTTTAAATACAAAAGTCAGGTCTGTACATTCAATTGACTCTTGCTTTGTCAAAACTGAAGGGTTCTGCATAATCTCTTGTTATGGTATATATCAGAACATGGAATTTTCTTTGTTAAGGTGGTTTCCATTTTTAATGCAGCACTGGTAGTTTTGATAACCGTAAGCTTATTGTTGACATTATGGTGTCATTGGGACAAAGTACTCCTAATCTGCAAGTAGTTCCTACGGACTTAATAAAATTTTAAATCAAGGTACAATGCATAGGGTTGCATGCAGTTATTCACTGAAGGATAACATTTATGTATATGTTACACAATGAGTGAGAATTAGATATCGCTTGATATCAAATCGAGTTGTTTAATTTGGATATAATAATAAACTAGCCTTTGGCAAGTTTATTATTAAGTCCAAATTAAATAACGAGAATTGATATCAAGCGATATATATATATTCTAACAAGACGAATTTCAACAAACTTTGAACACATGTAGTAAAAATGATTTGGGATATTCTCCGAATCTGGAGCAAGATCCAGGTGACGTGTTGCGGATTTGTCAACAACATAACGGGTACAGTCGATTAAAGTTTGCTACTGTTTTCGTCTTTAACATTAAAACAGCTGTTTGAAGGAACAAGAAATTGATTCATCCTTTCAACAATCATCTTTACAAATCAACTAAATATTAATGCCTGTTACAGTACGATGTTAGCATCAGTGCTGGACAAAAGCACATCGTGCTATGTTTTTTTTAAATGAATGACTTTATACAAAAGATCAGTAAGCTGTATGAAGGGCATAAATAGTACTCTGCAGACTATTATAATGCTATAAAATATACAATGTTCATTATATAATTATTATAACAGTAATAGTATTGTGGGTAACATTGACTCTTGAATATGGGGCAAGGAAGTCATATGTCTTCTAACCTGGCTATTCTTTTGCATAGTCAATATTAAAATCAACTTCATTATATAAATATTGAAAATTTACTTTGTGAAATGCTTTTATGTGATGTGAAATTAGTTTGGGAATAATAATTGTTCCATAAGAGCTGTATCAAATGTACAGGAATAAATATTTTACAAATGAGACAGTGACATAGTATACAATATATTTCCCGATAGAGCAATAGGTTTGTAGGACAAATATTCGTAGATTTGTCATTTTGTGAGAAATACACTAGTAATACACTGCAGTTTGAACAGAACCCTAATGTGTGTATATACAGTTGTTACTGGTCCACTGAAATAATTCTGAAGAATATGTTAATTAATATTTAACTACTTTATAGGCAGTAGACATATTTGTCACAGAATGTTTATCTGAAGCTGACAAAAAAGGGCTTGCATCAGTAGCATTTCCAGCAATGGGTACAGGAAAATTAGGTTATCCTCGAGATCTGGTGGCAAAACATATGTACTCTTGTGTAGAGCAGTTTGCACTTCAGAATCCAAGTTCAAGTGTTACAGAAGTGCTGTTTGTACTGTATGATCAAGACCATTCAACAATACAGGTATGATAAAGCATGGTGTGACCCATATACTTTAGAAACATATTTTGCAAAGAAAAAAAAAATTCTGTACATTTAAAAGAAGGATTTTGTATACCTGAAAACAAACATAAATGGTTAAAGTCAATATGCTTCAAAATTTGGGAAACATAACTGGCCCTTAACATCAAATTTATTTTTGGTGATATTATATTTTACACAAAAACAATGAATGACACACAGAAAGTGGGAAATTGGAAATAACATTTTCAGAAACAGCAGTCTGGAAAGAAAGAATTTTATTTTTAAAAATTTCTATTTTTGACAATTGTCATAGAGTGATATGTACATATTTTACAGGCCTTTAAAGATGAAGAGAGGCACAGACAAAGTTCACATACTGGGCATGATAAACAGTTTACAGCAAAACCCACTAGTCATGAAGGAAGAGGTGTAGTATACATGCATTTCCACAAATATATCTTACACTTTATATACTTTTGGCAAAATTCAGAAGTCTTACACTCTAAAATTCTAAACTTCTCACCTTTTGACCATTTTTGTGTTGCCTGTGTTAAAGTGACCATACTAAGGGTGTGACAGATTATAATTTCCCACATAATATTTGTTCCAAAGAACTTTTAGCATAATACAAAAGTTCCATTGGGAACTTTCCTTATATAATATTTTATCCAATGTTATAAGATAAAGATAAAATATTACGTAAAGAAAATTCCAAATGGAACTTTTGTTATATGCTAAAAGTTCTTTGGAACAGATATTATGGACAGTGTTTTGACATTTTCCACCAGTATGAAACTTTGAATCGGAATTTTGTTATGTAAAACTTTATTATCCATAGTTTGGTTCCAGGTGGAACAAGTATTATGCGGAACAAATATATGTTCACAAGGGATCCCTGTTCAATGTCTTGTGTCATTGTCCAAATCATTAGGGCCACACTTTCTCTATATTCAACTCCTATACCTGGATTTCCATGAAATTAAAGGTATACAAATAACTGACCTATCAGATATATAAAAACAAATGCTCACATATAATTTGATATTTTCTTACTTTGCAGTAAATGTAATCTTTAGAATTTAGTTCTGAACTTTTAAAGAATTTTACTGAGCATTTGTTTTTTCATATTTTGATAGGTTGGTTCCTGGAACAAGATTCCTCTGATGAAGACAATTCTGCCAAATCAACTGACACTAATTCTGCCAATTCAACTGACACTGAGGAGTCTGATGTTTTATACCATATGGTGAAACAGAAAATGCCTAATTTGGTTTTTGATGACAGGAAACCAAAAATGCAGCAAAAACCCCCAAGATACAGAAATATTAAGGACTCTGTAAATTTAAGTAAAGGTCGGCTTAACTCAACTGCACCGATTAATTTGAGAGGAAATATGGCAGATCAAAAAATGTATTCAAATGATGATGTGATTAAATGGCAAGGAAGAAAACAAAATGTGCTCAACAGAGTTGATTCTGATCAAAGGGCAAAGATGGAACAAGCATTGGGCCTTGGATATAAAAAGCCTGTAATTAAACATACGCCTTCAGCACCAGTGTTTGGAAATCTAGTGAAAAGGCCTGTGCCTATGCCTAGGTCTAGGTCACAGAATACTGTGAAAACATGGGAAAAAATAAATAAACCTGACTATTTACTTGAAGATCCAGAAATTGAACTAGCAATGAAAATTGTAAAAAATAATCATCCTCATATTGGTGGCCTAGAACCTGTAACAGTATTATTAGTGACAGGGTACAAAAAGCAGCAAGGAGATTTTATACAAATTATAAATGTTAGTGGTGAACATTGGGTTACGTTGACCAATATAGGATGTAGTAAAGGCTCTGTTAAAGTATATGATAGTTGGAAAAGACATCTGCAAGGGGATACAAAGGCAGCCTTGTTATCTTTATTAGACTGTGATAGCAATGGTCAAATTTTAGTGGATATATGTCAGTTTCAACAACAAAGAAATAAATCTGATTGTGGTTTATTTGCCGTGGCAGCCATGGTTTCCTTAGCACATGGATCTGATCCATCAAAACTGATCTGGGATATGACTAAACTAAGGTCACATTTTGTACAGTGTTTGAGCCTGTCAAGAATGCAACAATTTCCACTGTACAGCGGGCAGTCAAAAACTTTGTCTCAGAAAATTGTTGTATTGAAAAAATGTACTTCTTGTGGACAAAAACTTTGTGAAAAAGATGAAAAGTGTAAAAATTGTTCTGTTAAGCCATGGTAAACATGGTAATGTTACAGGTTTGTCTTGTTATTGTCATGTTTGTTTAGTAGTAAGATAAATATGGGCATTTGCTTTGTGATGTATATCATCAATATTGAGGACCATATCATGAGCTTTCTATGTGTTTATCAGTATTGTTAGATGTTTTGATAAATGTATAATTAAACATACCTCATACCTTCATTTTCATATTGTAAGTGAATCTGTACCATAAAATAATGTCCTCCATGAAATACAGTCGACTCTCGTTATCTCAAAGTTCTTTGGACCACGAAAAAAAATGGAGATAAACGAAATTCGACTAAAAGGGAGCTGACAAATTTTCGAAGTTACGAAGAGTAGGTGATAAACTACCTCGGAGGTCCGGTAAATCTAAAATATTTGTAGGTGCCGGAGAAAAACGATAGTTTGCACATACGCGTACTATCGAGACATGACTTTTTCCATGTTCAGATACTTCTTTAATTCATTTTTAGCATTTTATATTTATAAAAATAATAAAAAGTTCAAGACAAATTGATTACAATAGATCAAAATAACTAATTGTTCCACAAGGTGATGTTTTGATGAAGATTATTTGACATAACGAATAGAATTTACGTTGTTTTTATACGACTGCAAAATTATTGCGGTCGTATATTGGTATGACGTTGGCGTCGTCGTTGTTGTCGTCGTCGTCGTCTGCGTCGTCGTCAGCATCGTCGTCCGAAGACATTTGGTTTTCGCACTATAACTTTAGTATAAGTTAATAGAAATCTATGAAATTTAAACACAAGGTTTATGACCACAAAAGGAAGGTTGGGATTGATTTTGGGAGTTTTGGTCCCAACAGTTTAAGAATCAGGGGCCAAAAAAGGGCCCAATAAGCATTTTTCTTGGTTTTCGCACAATAACTCTAGTATAAGTAAATAGAAATCTATGAAATTTTAACACAAGGTTTATGACCACAAAAGGAAGGTTGGGATTGTTTTTGGGAGTTTTGGTCCCAACAGTTTAGGAATTAGGGGCTAAAAAAGGGCCCAAATAAGCATTTTTCTTGGTTTTTGCACAATAACTTTAGTATAAGTAAATAGAAATCTATGAAATTTAAACACAAGGTTTATGACCACAAAAGGAAGGTTGGGATTGATTTTTGGAGTTTTGGTCCCAACAGTTTAGGAATTAGGGGCCAAAAGGGTCCAAAATTAAACTTTGTTTGATTTCATTGAAAATTTAACTATTGGGGTTCTTTGATATGCTGAATCTAACCGTGCATTTAGATTCTTAATTTTTGGTCCCGTTTTCAAATTGGTCTACATTAAGGTCCAAAGGGTCCAAAATTAAACTTAGTTTGATTTTAACAAAAATTGAATTCTTTGGGTTCTTTGATATGCTGAATCTAAACATGTACTTAGGTTTTCTTTATTATGGGCCCAGTTTTCAAGTTGGTCCAAATCGGGGTCCAAAATTAAACTTTGTTTGATTTCATCGAAAATTGAACTATTGGGGTTCTTTGATATGTCGAATCTAACCGTGCATTTAGATTCTTAATTTTTGGTCCCGTTTTCAAATTGGTCTACATTAAGGTCCAAAGGGTCCAAAATTAAACTTAGTTTGATTTTAACAAAAATTGAATTCTTGGGGTTCTTTTATATGCTGAATCTAAACATGTACTTAGTTTTTTTATTATGGGCCCAGTTTTCAAGTTGGTCCAAATCGGGGTCCAAAATTAAACTTTGTTTGATTTCATCGAAAATTGAACTATTGGGGTTCTTTGATATGCCGAATCTAACCGTGCATTTAGATTCTTAATTTTTGGTCCCTTTTTCAAATTGGTCTACATTAAGGTCCAAAGGGTCCAAAATTAAACTTAGTTTGATTTTAACAAAAATTGAATTCTTTGGGTTCTTTGATATGCTGAATCTAAACATGTACTTAGTTTTTTTATTATGGGCCCAGTTTTCAAGTTGGTCCAAATCGGGGTCCAAAATTAAACTTTGTTTGATTTCATCGAAAATTGAACTACTGGGGTTCTTTGATATGCCGAATCTAACCGTGCATTTAGATTCTTAATTTTTGGTCCCGTTTTCAAATTGGTCTACATTAAGGTCCAAAGGGTCCAAAATTAAACTTAGTTTGATTTTAACAAAAATTGAATTCTTGGGGATCTTTGATATGCTGAATCTAAACATGTACTTAGTTTTTTTATTATGGGCCCAGTTTTCAAGTTGGTCCAAATCGGGGTCCAAAATTAAAGCTAAAAAGGAGGAAATTTTTTTTTTTTTTTTGGCGGGGGGGGGGGGGGGGGGGGCAATTCTCCACAGCATATTGTATTACACAAGAAGCAAAAAATTGAATATAAATTCAAATCATATGACCAATTCTAAGTTCTTTATTTCAGTTATTCTGTGTCAGAAACCTATTATGTGTCGAATATTTGAAGAAATTTTCAATTGCACAGTATTGCACAATAGCAAGAAATTGATATGTGTGCCCTGTTATCAAAACTTTATTATTAACAAATTCCATTGGAAATTTGCCAATAACTCTAATGAACTTCATTGGAAATTTGCCAATATAAAATGTGCTGATGAAGCTTTTTTGTTTATCTTATCTAAACTGCTTTTAAATTATGTATATTTAAAATTTGCCATCCATGACTATGATGTCATTTTCTATTTTAATATGTTATGGTGTATTTAAATGGGCTGTTATGGTTGCAAAGTATAAAGAAATGGGGGGGGGGGGTGAAAACAAAATTTGGGGGGGGGGGGGGTAAATGAGAAATTAGGGAGGGGGTAATTTTTTCCCATTTCATATTTCATAAATTAAAAAGTAAATTTCAAATTTTTCTTAGCAAAAAAAAGGGGGGGATACAATAAATTTTATTGTTTTTTGGTTTTTTTTGGGAGGGGGGGTCAATGTGCAACTTCATAGTGTATTGCACAAAAGCTAAAAAAGGGTAAATTATTATTTTTTTTTGGAGGAGGGGGGGCAATTCTCCACAGCATATTGTATTGCACAAGAAGCAAAAAATTGAATATAAATTCAAATCATATGACCAATTTTAAGTTCTTTGATTTCAGTTATTCTGTGTCAGAAACCTATTATGTGTCAAATATTTGAAGAAATTTTCAATTACACAGTATTGCGCAATAGCAAGAAATTGATATGTGTGCCCAATTTTAAATTTTAAATTGGTTATTTCTGATTTATATATAAAAACAAATAATGCTGATATGGTTTGAATAGGTAAATTAAAAATTTTTAAGTTCTTAGACAACATTCATTCTGTGTCAGAAACCTATGCTGTGTCAAATATTTATTCACAATCCAAATTCAGTATTGTATCAAGCTTGAATGTTGTGTTCATAATTGCCCCAACTATTCAGGGTTCGACATCTGCGGTCGTATCTAGCTGCGCCCAGCGGAGCATTTTATTATAATTTGGGACTAAAAATTTAGTTCGCGATAGAAGAAAATTCGACTAAAAAGGAGTCAAAATACATATATTTGCACTGTAAAACGTTTGGGACCACATAACAAATTCGACTCATCCAAAAATTCAACTCAAGCAAGTTTGAGATAATGCGAGTTGACTGTATTGTCTTCTGGACAAAATTTCATATGAAATAATATCCGCAGACACCATTTCACAGTGCAATACTGTCCTGAACAAAATTACATTATGAAATATTGTCCTTTGCCTTGAAATTTTGTGGTTTCATTCTGGACAATATTACATTGTGATATGTTGTCGGTGGGCAGTTTTTTTATAGTATTTTACTGTCCAGGACAAAAATTTCATTATGAAATAACATCATCATGATCATTTGCCATTAATTTTGACCATTCTCTGTTGACAGTATTTGATTGTGAAAAATTGTCCACAAAATGTAAGCATTTATTAATTGTATTCTACAATGGGTTTAAGCAAATCTTTATAAATGTAAAGCAAATATACATATAACATGTATAACACGAAATAAGTTCTTCTGGGCATTTATAATTAAGAAAATAAGTGTACTTGTAATAATTTTTAAAACTGCTGTACATACATTCAACATCCAGTCCTGTATAATAGTCCCTTCAGTCAGGATAACTTAATTTCATTTCAGTAAATAATTAGGCAAAGACATTAGTTTTTAGATTTATGTATGTATACCCAGTTCCCACTGTACCATACGATTCACATTTTTCATTTATTTAAATTTGACACCATTTTCACATCGTTAAATAGGACAATATAGTGAGATACCAGTATATATAAAGAAGACATTGTAGTACAAGGACAACGTAATAGAATTAAAGTAATGAACTTCAGGTTTTAAAACCAATGTTATAATTCTTGACCATGATCACAAAATTTGTTTTTACTTGCCATCCATTTTGGATAGTACAATTTTGATGTTTATAACTGTGTAACGGGGCTTCCCTCGTGTACTATAAAAGTTATAGAACTGTAACAGGTTTTTAATCACCCTCCATTAGCTGCGCTAGTGGCTTACTCCTTTAGCTCAGTTGGTAGAGTGGTGGACTACTGAACCAAAGGTTTGATCCCCGTTGTTGCGGTAGGTAATTTTGGGACACAAATCATGCTCTACAGTTACAACTGTATTATTTTTTTACTATGTTTATTTCCTTTAAAATAAAACATTTTCATGAATCTGCTGTTATTTCCATTGATGGTACAAAATTTCATGATCATCATGATCATTTGATCAGACAATATTTCATAACAATTACAGTGTGCGATATTGTCTCAAAAGGACACAATTGCATATGAAATAAAGTCCATCTCTGAACACAATTTCATAGACAAGGACAAAATTTAATGATAGATAATCGTGATATTTGTCCAGAAGGACAAAATTTCACAGCACAATATTTTGCCTAACAAAAGAACCTATAAGATATTTTTACTTGTTGCATGATGGAAATGTTTGAATTTTTTTATATCATTTAAGTTTAAGTTGGGAAATGGAATATAGGGAAACCTCTCTAAACCGTACAGTCATTGGACCATTGTAAATATCCTATTTGAAAGGGTTGTCAGTTTATTAAAAATCCATAACCAGACAAGAGTTTCCTTTAATATGCATTTTTTGTATTTTGTTGGATTTGAATGTAATCAGTACAACGTATATCCTGGAGTTCTTGATAACGTATCAAGATTTTCAGTAGTGCAATCAATACATCATTAATTATTTGTTTTATTTTAACATTCTAAATTCTAAAACTTTTAGTACTACATCACCAGTTCACGAAAATCATGTATAGTGCACTTGTTTCACATAAATTTCAGCTGATCCACAGTACGTTATATATCCATTTTATCCATTACAAACTGATAAGAAATCCACAGATATATATTAGATCCGTGGATTTCATATCATGTTATAATGGTAAACATGAATATTTCGGATTTATCTGCGGTTTGCAGAACTGTATGCACTTGGGTGTGAAATAGTCACTTGTTATAATTATTGTATTCATAATGAGACACATTATATTCAAGCACCAAGGTATCAAATATAGCCGTTATAGTAACTAATTTTTTACACTGATTGTCTTTTTCTTAAAAAATCTGGTAGCTAAGTAAATGGTTCAGAGAAAATAATACCACAAATGCTTCATATTGATAATTAGAACTGATAAAAATGTATAAACTAATAAAAAATTATCAGAAGTAATTGTTGATATTTTACAAAGTCACGATACCAGTCATTATTATTCAAAATGAAATTTTAGTATTGAAATACTAGCATCTGAGCTGGTGATACTCTCTTCTAATGGAGAGGTATTAATAATTCTTTGATACCAATTTTGATGCACAACACACACTATTAATTACTCCTATGAACACATTTGATGATGAAGTTAAAAAACACCATTATTTTCAAGAGCCAAAAAATTGAATTTACTGATTAAAGAAAAATATAAGGAAATAATATCTCTAAAACATGAATATTGATAAATGTACTCTGAATGGAATATGCATTTTCTAATTCTTTGAAGAAGAAAAAAATAACCATCAACAATGAATTGGCACACAATTAATCAATCTCAGTGATTAAAGTCAATAATTGTGAAAAATTTCACATGCAATTAAAATCCATAGCTTTAAATCATATATTTTATGACTCTTTATAAGAAGACACATTAAATGGCATGTACTTCATTCTTTCAGTAGAGTCATCCCCACCCCCATAAATCAATATTGTCCAATTATCTCATAAACCGTAAAAATTCCCACCCCTAAACCATATATTTTCTTATTCCCCATGGTAAGATGCACCAAATGACACATACCTTGCTTCCCCAGGGGGTTATCACCACTCCCATCAAATCAATAATGTTCAATTATCTCATAAACTGTTGAAATCCCCACACCTAAACCATATATTTTCTTATTTCCCATGGTAAGACGCACCAAATGACACATACTTCGCTTCCCCAGGGTGCTATCACCACTCCCATCAAATCAATAATGTTCAATTATCTCATAAACCATTAAAATCCCCACCCCTAAACCATATATTTTCTTATTCCCCATGGTAAGATGCACCAAATTACATATACCTCGCTTCCCCAGGGGGTTATCACCAGCCCCATCAAATCAATAATGTTCAATTATCTCATATAAACCGTTAAAATCCCCACCCCTAAACCATATATTTTCTTATTCCCCATGGTAAGACACACCAAATGACACATACCTCGCTTCCCCAGGGGGGTTATCACTCCCATCAAATCAATAATGTTCATTTATCTCAAATTTTCTACTGTCAAGCGCGATGTCATAATGAAGAAACGGCATAATAGTGGCGCAGAGAGTGATGCGTATAAACAATACCGTGATTTTAATCTTTAATTATATAAAATTAAAAATCTGTAAGAAACCCGACACGTAAACTGTATACTTTCTTACTCCCTATGACAAAACGCATGAACTGATATATACCTCATATACCCAAGAGTTCATCCCCACCCCAACATCATATATTTTCTTTTTCCCCATGATAAGACAAACAGATTGATAAAAACCTAACACCCCCCCCCCCCCCCAAAGTTGGGGGGGGGTCATCCTCGCCCTTCAAATCAGTAATTTTTAATTATTTCAAAATCACGTAAAAAATTTTATCTCTTTAACACGTTTTAATATGCAATGTTCAAATCTCATAAACCATTTAACTCCATATCCCGTAACCACATATATTTTTAATTGCCTATAAGGAGATGCAATAAATGATTTTACACATTGCCCATGGAATGGGGGTATTCCCTCGTAAAAAATCAACAAAAGATATTGAGATCCTTCGCCCTTAATAATAACATTTTTTATTCTTTGTGAAAAGCTCAGATATTCTCAGAGTTCATGTCCCACCCCTTTAAACACTGGATTTATCATCAGTGTTTCGAAATGTTTTCGAATATATGTTATATTATAAAAGTTCCAAGAATATTTGTTATATAATAAATGTTCCAGGAATATTGGTTATATAATAAATGTTCCAGAAATATTTGTTATATAATAAATGTTCCAGAAATATTTGTTATATAATAAATGTTCCAGAAATATTGGTTATATTATAAATGTTCCAGAAATATTGGTTATATTATAAATGTTCCAGAAATATTGGTTATATAATAAATGTTCCAGAAATATTGGTTATATTATAAAAAAATTAATGTTCCAGGAATATTTATATGATCAAAGTTCTAGGGATTTATATTAAAATATCCAAAATTATTTCTAGCTACAAATGTATGCAAGTAAATTTCCAATAATAAAGTACAGGCATTTTCATCTGAAATTTGTGGCTAACTTCATGCTTGACTTAATTATAAGCTCAACTTTGTTCTTGGTACAGACAAACAGACCATTCTGTTAAGTAAAGTAAGTGGAGCATGGAGTAAGAAAATATTAAAAATATATATTCTTACCTTGTTTAGAATAACAGCCATCATTTAAATATGTAAAAATTTTGTTGTATTCCTCAGACTCCATTGATTGCATGTACTACATGTACAGGTAAATGTCATACATAGGTGAGGTGAGCAGTAATTAAGATGCAATCAGGTGTAAAAAATCACATGACACTCTTTCTTTAAAGGAACTAATATTATGAAATTATATGATGTTTTAGTTCCAGGAAAATATCATATGAAGGTGGAAATAATATCATGTTATGTTAGTTCCCAAGAACTTTTATTGTCCATTAAGTTTGGTTCCAGGGGGGAACAAGTATTATGCGGAATAAATATATGTTCACATGTCAAACTGCTATATATCCATTGAAATTATTCCCGTAAATTGTGTGGTTCAAATTTGTTGAAATTTTTATATTTTTGTCACCAGGTCAAAGTAAATATTTTGTCAAAACTTTATGAAAATTAAATGCTCCAAATCGATTTTAGTCAAAGTGTTGGGTACCACCTTAAACTTTTCTATAATTCCTTATCTAAAAAAAAAAACATCATATCCTAAGGTATCTTTTTTAATTAAGGTAGAAGAAAGAATCAGCAGCAGCAAAAAACTCCAACTCCAGCTCCAGCTCCTGCTCCTGCTCCAACCTCCACAGCAGGGGCTGATAAAGAATACACAGTTAACTTGGGCAATATGGTCTTCAAGGTTTACCAAGGGGATATTACTGCAGTGAATGTAGTTGCTATTGTTAACGGGTCCAACACTGACTTAGATTTATCGCAGGGTAAGTTTTATTTAATACTATTATTAAAATTTGAAAAATTGGAATATTTTTCTAATTGTATTTGATCTGATCAATGAAAACAATGCATTACATTTTAAACTTTCAATATCATTTGAGGAACAGGTAACTGTCTGCTAATGAAAAAAATAATTTTATATTATTCAAATACATGTATATGTCACGCCTAATAAAACATAGATGTTAATGAAAACTGGCCAAAACTAATAAAATCTGGATGGAAGCCAGTTAGTTAGCCTCTTTGTCCTTCACCTTCAATTATTTTTCCCCCTAAGCAAATATAGCCATGTTATATGACAAGTAAACTTCTTCTGGTTTCAAACTAGAATATTCTCTTACATTGTCTCATATTGTAAGACATAATTGTGTCCTGTGTGAAAATGTCCGGCCGGACAATATTACATAGAAAGTTTGTTATTAAATGATATCTGATGCTATGAAATACTGTCCTGAAATAGGACATTATAAAATGTTACATGTATGAAAAATTGTCCTTGTTGGATATAATAAAGTTCGTCTTGTTTCAGCTTGAAGGTTTTGGATTTTCTTCTTAATGTCCTCCTATCATTTTCAGAGAATGCATCAGGATAAACTTTACAGTTTAAGTTCAAAAATGTAACCAGGTTTTCATACTCAGTGCCATCCATCTTAACTAATTTGATGTTTACAAAACTCAATTTGATCTATATAAGTATATTCTTTACTTTCTTATTAAAATCTTACCTCTGAAAAAACCCTTTTAAGACCTAGAATTATCTTTGGACACTTTATCATGGTTTAATATTTTACATGTAGCATTAAATAGTGTCCGCCGTGAAATACTGTCCACAACAAGGACAATTTTTCATACATGTAACATTTTATAATGTCCTATTTCAGGACAGTATTTCATAGCATCGGACATCATTTAATAACAAACTAATTATGCAAGTCCAACGGACAACTCTGCGTCATTTGATCTTTTTAAAACGTCTATAATAGATATGTTTCTTGACCCACAAGATCAAGGAGCTGAAATTACTGTTTTGGAAGAAAATGTTGCCAACACTCCATCTACAAAGCGTCAACGTAAAACCAGATGGAGACAGAATAGTATTTACGAATATTACCATTGATTCATACAAAATTTTTCTATGCAGATTCAGTGTATTTTTCATAATTTTGATTTATTTATATGGTATATTTATTCAACAATAAAATAACTAATTGTTTCGTTTGTGTGACATTAAATGTTGTTCATATAATACATATATTTATCATTTTATCTTTTTAATTTTCAATCTTTAAATCCTGTCTGGACAATTTTACATATTTAATTGTGTCCGGAGGACAGGTCTAACCAAATGTAGACTGCGAAATTGTGTCTATAAAAATGGATATATTTCAACAGCTAAGGACACAATAATATGGTTAAACATGGTTCTGGACAGTATTTCATAGCCTTAAAATGACTGCCGGACATTATTACATATTTAATTTTGTCAGGCGGACACTATTTAATGCTACAGAATCACATGGCGAATATCCTTGACAGACGGTCACATTTTTTTATTTTTAAGAATTATGATGTAATTTATGTTTTTAATTAAGTTAATTTATTTCAAATCAAAATTAAGATACTGTTGCAACATTTGGTCACCTCCCAAATTTGATTTTCAAAAAACAAAAAGTTGGACTTACCGCAACAACTTGCTGGTCTTTCAATTGTATGTACAATAAAATACTAATTTAAATAAAAGTTCAGGTCTGATGTTTTTTTTCAATTTATTTATACTCCAGGTGCTGTAGCCAAAGCAATAAAGCAGAAAGGTGGAAAAGAATTAGAAAAACAATTAAGTGACCAAAGTAAGATATAATGATATTGGTGATAGGTCTAGAAAATAAAAAAAAAAACAATTGATTTGCCTATCAAAATAATTTTGAATTGTACTATGGCTTCCTGATACTCTTATGTACAGTTTGAGCCATGGTATAAATCTCCAGTCACTTATTCACTCTCCAGATGAAGGTTACCATAAAAAAGTCTATTTCTGTTAATTTACTTTACATAATATTTTAAATAATTCTCAAAATGATGACAATTCTGCGTCCATGTCTTACAGACACTTTATCTAGTTTGGCATTAATGCATTAATTATATACTTTTTTATTTATTTAGAAAAGAAAATGAAGAAGGACGGAATAGCAGTGACAGAAACAAAATCTAAATTACTGCCCTGTGATTATGTTATACACTTAGATATGACAGCAATAAATGCTACAGGGTTTGCTGGGCCCATTCCAGTTCCCTTTAGTACAAAGCTGAAACATAAGATCAAAGAAGCTTTGGAGAAAGCAGAAGAAGTAAAGGCAGCTACAGTGGCATTTCCTGCTTTAGGTTTGTGCTATTTTTAAAGGATTTAATTAGATTGCAATGGATTTAAAAAGATTAACATCAATGGATGCTGGTATTTAAGGAGTAACTTGCATTTGGGTCAAGCCGCGCAATTGTTTTCCTGTTACAGGAGTCATGAAATAATAGGCTGCCATTAAGTCTGTACGTTTCGTTGAAACATGGGAGATGGCTCAAAACGATCGCCATACAATGGCACATATCCAGTTAAAATCTCGGGGAGTGAAGTCAGTCTACTTTTTCCTTAATTTGAGAAATCACGAGCCATGGTAAAAAAGTCTCCTTCCGCAAAGTAAAATGTACCTCTTTCATGCTCTCCATGTAGAATAAAAATATTCTTGGTTTTATTCATTTAATCCTTTCAATATTTCTATGTCAAATGTCTCAGGTAAATACGCCTTTAAAACAACACTAGTTATTCAGTTATCATGGTTGGTTTTGTTACAGTAGGTCCATATATCATGGTGCAATTATAATTTTTTTAATGGACTTCTTTTGTATCCCTCAGGTCAAAGTTCATTGCAGGTCTTGAGCCATTTGCCCCCTCCCCACCCAAAAGAAATCTGATTTCAAGCGTTTTATACAATTATAGCATAAATTTATTTTTGAATAAGTTGCATGATCTCATGATCATTGCATGTAATCAGTATACCAGAGATGCCAACTACCCTGAATTTGGCAGACTCTATCTGATTTTTCGGCCGAAAATCCACTCCCCAATTTCGTTACCTTATTACTCTGATCAGTAAAATATCTTGATTTTTTTCATTCCCGGTTTCGTTTTTGGTAAATTAATAGAATTTTATATGTAATGCTGAGATGCGTAAGCATTTATTGGGATAAGAAGAAATTAAGTGATGCAGATACAAACACATGTTTCGCTCCCCTATACTATAGACCCTTTAAAATTTTTAAATGGCCTGCTGCTTTGACCCTGGACCGCATTTGTGCCCTAGGGGGGCCCCAAACCCCCAAAATTACTTCTAATTTTTATCATTTAGGGTTGGTATCTCTGGTATACCATACATATAGGGTATTTGCATAAGTATGTCAAAAAATGTATTCAAATCAAATTCTTTTATAACATAGTACATGTATATCTAATACATAAAGAAATTCTCTACGATGCAGTTACAAACTTGATTACATCCACTATATTTTGTTTTATGCAAATTTCTTAGTATTGAGATAGAATGGGTTGTATTCACTTGATGAATATGAGATACTGAATCTAAATTATGTTTCTTTTTTACTCCGTTAAATGGTAACTCTAAGGTTTAAATTGTTATCAAAATGTTTAAAAGTTTTCAAAAGTAATGACCCATAATTGCCATATTGAGTGCTCCCCTTTATAAAACTTACTCTGTCTACACCATTCAAAATATCATCAAGCAACTTTTTAAAAAAAAATGCCTAATTCCTACTGTTAATGTACTTATATTTACAGAAGAAAATATCTTATTTAGGAGATACCTGATTTGCTGGCATCAATTTGGATTTGATGGTTGCAAAATGAGTTTATTGGTGATGTTTCAGGTAAGCCAATAAAGGGATATTTGCAACAATCAGATCAAAATTGATGCCAGGCAAATATTAAAATGAAATACTGATATCTCCATTCTAATGCAAACTTCATGAATTTAGATAAAAAGGATTTTTGAAATCTGGAATTAACGATTTGCATGTGCTGTTATTTCAGAGGGCATCAATTTCAGAATTGATGGTTTGAAATTTTCAACATCATCCAATGAAAATACATGTAAATTTTATAATGTTGCATTAGAATGGTTTATAAGCACCATATTATCTGGAATTTCAATATGAAATATATACTGTAAAAGCAGACATTTTCGTTGGATATTTAATTTTGTTTATCATATACTTAGTACTAAATATGATGGTTTTTTAACACATGTAACGACCGGAAGTGAACAACCCATATCTGCACATCCCAGCTAATAATGGGGTATTCAAGTGCTATTTGAACGTACCTGGGCTGATAATAAAGTACATATCAGACTGAGTGAGTCATGTGGGCAGGCTGATATGATTGCATTTGGAATACTTAAGCAGTATATGATAAACAGATTACATGGCTGAGTCCATATCGGACCGGTATCATTCCTCGACCCTTATCGTACCTCGGTTCAATATGGGAGTCTTGGGATGGTACTCGGTTCGATATGGATTAGGTCATGTATTAATCTGTAATTATTTCATGAGTAGGTGTTATCAATCCCCAACTAAATAATGACAACTTGGTTAATCAGTATTTGATAAATTTTCAATCCATGAAATCATTTTCAGAAGGGAATCCACAAAATGTTTAGTTTAAATATTACAGTATATCAAAAGTTTTGATTTGTGTAGTAATTTTGGGTGTTAAATGTACAGTAAATACATAACTGCAAGAGATTTGGTCAAATGAGGCTGAAATCATGAGGAATGTTTTTGTGCTTCCTAAATTGGGTCTAAAGATTCTGTTAAAAAAAACCTAAATGATGCCACTATAAATAGACAAAACTATTTTAATTTTATGTTATCTTGTTGATATAATATCATAGTTGGCATTGTTATAGAGAATTTTATAAAAAATGTTGATATTTCCAATATCATGATCTGTAAGCATGAAGATAACAGATAAATGAAGATATCATACAATATGATCAGGAAAATGAGTTTTCTAGAACTTTACCTCTGGTTTGTATACATAAGATTGATTGGATTTGTTTAAATTTCAGGTACATCAGCAATATCAAGTATACCAGTAAAAGAAACAGCTGAGGAAATGTTTAAAGTGGTGGAGAAATTTAAAAACAGCTCACCAAAGTATGTACAGGAAGTACATGTAGTGATCTTTCAAAAAGATATGATGAAAGATTTCATGGATGCTATACAACTGTGTGTCAACAATGCTGGTAAAGATCAAGGTTATTTTGGAAAAATTAAAGACTGGGTGAAAGGTATAATTTAAATGTATGAGTTATTTAAGAAAAAAATACATAAGAATAAATTGAATTTTTATTACAAAATATAATTTATGTGAATGTTTATAATTGTATTAAGATAGTTTACATTAGCTATATAACATAATATTTTTACACTCGAGTTTTAAGTAAAGATGGCCATAAAAGGCCAAGCAAACTTTAGCTTCTAATTGGGGTCCATAATCTATCTGCAAATTTTCTTCTTTGAAACTCAAACGGACAAAATCTTGAAATAAATAATCAACTGAAAAATAGATTTTTTTCTAACCGTTTTAATTTTAATACATTATGCAATATTATAGATTATCAAATTGCTGAAAAAAACATAAAACTTAAAAAATGTGGTGCAATTTCAGGGGAAAAGCCATTGAAAATCTCAAGACATCAGCGTCGTCTGATTGGTGCTCAGGTGCCAGTAAATAGGGAAATGGCAACCATGGTAAAATTTGTCATCTATGCAAGAGATTCACGATCTGCCCAAAATGCCATTAAAGAACTTGAAAATTCTATAGATGGTGATGTCATTACAAGGACTGTCAAAGCAAGAATTATTAAAGAATTTACAGATGATCAGGTATTTAATGTGAAAGCTTTCTTTTCCTTTATAATGTGTGTTTGGTGATGTGTTATTGCCTTGAATTAGTCAAAAATTTCTCTTTTAGCTCACCTAGATTAACAGTCAGTTGGTGTCTGTTGACCTTCATCATTTTCATCACGAATATTGCTTCAAACCTCTTCTTGTTTGAAAGCAAAAAAGCTAAAATGGAACCAAACTTTGGTGAAATGAACCTTTGTTCCCTTTCAAAATTTCATCAAAGGGCAGAATGTAGATACATGTAGTTAGAGAGATTTCTCTGATTTGATTTTGATGTATTGTTTGAATTATATTCTCAATAACACCTTGATTGTGAAGAGACTCATCAAATTTGTTTTGTCTTTAATTTAAATAAATATGTACATTTAAATTTCATAAAAAGAAACTAAAAAAAAAAAATATATATATGTCGTATATTTTTTGAAATTTTGAGTCTATTTAAAAACATTGATAAACTATCATGTCAATTTATTTTGTTATTTCATTTTAAAAACAATTTGCATTGTAGATTACCGAAGTAAAACAATTAGCCACAACTGGTAAAGTGGATACTAAAGTTGACAAAATAAATATGGAAATATTGATACGTGGCTTCAGTAATCATGTGTCAGATGCTGTTGACAAAGCAAACGAAATAGTTACAAATGCTGAACTTGCTAAACAGAGTGAACAAAAACAAAAGCTTGTTACAGACATGGTACAGTGGCAGTATATGGAAGATGATGGGAAAGGAAATACAACACTTGTAGATTACCCAGCTGATGTAAATCTTATACTGGAAACTGCGCTAAAAAATCAGAAAAATCAAGTATCTTTTTCTGATAAGGATGGCAATAAATATATAGTAGACTTCAATTCGTATGAAGAATATCCTGCTGATAATAAAGATGACAAAGTTAAAGTCGTTAGAAAATCAAAACTTGTTGGTAAGCACAAGAAAGTTTTAGTAAGAAAAATAAGGGCCATGCCACTTGGTGGCATTCCTCCTACAGTGACAGTCCATCTGTCTGTTGTACTGTCCGTCTGTTGTGCCGTCCGTCGTGCCGTCCGTCCGTCGCGCCGTAGCAAATCGTGTCCGCTCTATATCTTGAGAACCTTTATGATTTCAAAGTTGGCATAGATATTCACTAGCACCAGCGGGTGTGTCACAATGTATGCACAACTTAGTAGGTCAAAGGTCAAGGTCAAAAACTTAGGTCAAAGTTTAGAACCCCATGTCCTATGGTAAAGATCGTGTCCGCTCTATAACTTGAGAATGGTTTGAAGTTAAGTGAAGATACTTGGCATGGATATTCACCACTGTCAAAAGGGTGTCACGATAATTGTGCAAATCTCTAGATCAAAGGTCAAGGTCAATAACAGGTCTAATGTGGGACCGGCGGGGGCCACAGAGATGGATTCCATCTCCTTGATGTCTAGGTTTAACTGATTTCATAGGTAAAGTTTATGTCTTGAGTTGAGTAATAAGTACCATGTGTGATATTCAACTGACTGTCTATGTTATCATAAAGGATTGCCAATTTGCCTACCGAAGGTCGGTGGTTTTCTCCGGGTACTCCGGCTTCCTCCACCAATAAAAACTGGCCGCCGCGAAATAGCCAAATGTGCTATAAACGGCGTAAAACCCCAACTAAACAAACAAACAAACATCAGCTTGACAATATTCACCAAGCTGGCAACAATCTTCAGTTTGGTTCTATTATCAAGATAAATTCCATTACCAAAAATACTACATGTATACAAGATGCATATGGCTTACATAATAACAGATAGACAAATATAATTTTTTTTATATTGTGTAAAGATGTCATGATAGTGTATGATAATGTTTTCTTCTGCTTGGTCTAGGCTTATCTCAAATCTGTTAAAATTATTTTGTGTGTAGGATATTAATAGAAAATTATGAAATTCAAATAATCACTATAATAACGTATATGTTTTTCCTCATACTGCTGTGTATGCAATTTCTAGGTTTTATATACATATATATGTAATTAAATTGAATTGTGGTTTTGCAGATGAGTCTTTTCAGCTTCCTAAGAAATGGGCTAATATGGATGAAAAAGAGAATCTAAAGATAGTAAAACTGGATCCAAAAGATGAGGAATATCAGGATGTTACAAAGAAATTTTTAGCAACTTGTGGCAATAAGATTAATTTTGTTCAGGTATGTAACAAGCAATTTAGTTATCTCCACATGATAATAGTATCAAGGAGATAATTATTTTATGGCATTATATGGCATTTTCCATATCTGTCACCCAGAGACCTCCATATTGGACTGAGGGTTTTGGCCTGAGATTTGATATGAATTGAGGGATGATACTGTGGAGAATCGACCTGTTATTACATATTTCAAGTGTTCAAATTTGAAAGAAACTAGAAATGATCAAAATAAAATTTGGGTTGATGCAATCCACTTTTGCAGGTTGATTTCCAAATCAAGTAAGTCTAAAATCATAAAGCACACCTATTTTTTTTACTACATTGGAAGATGGCTTATATGGATTTGCATGTGAAATCTGATATGGCCTTCCCATTGAAAAGAAAACCCTGAATGTCAATATCAAGCCCTGTATCATCCTGCTGATAACTGATAGCCCATTTGTTTCAAATCAGTTATTATAGTAATAATAATAAAAAAGATGTATTACAGGGAAACAGGTGATAAAACACATTATCATATACTTATTTAATATAAGTACGTAATTTTAAATTAATAAAACTGCAAACATTAATTATTATACCCCCCGCAAACAAAGTTTGGGGGGGTATATAGGAATCACCTTGTCCGTCCGTCTGTCCGTCTGTCCATATATCTTGTAAGCGCAATTCCTCCTAGACCGCTCAATGGATTTCAACGAAACTTTACAGAAAGGAAGTACATCATGCAAAGATGTGCATGAAGAAAAATCTTTGCTCTCCGATATCACACAAGGGAGATAATTGGACTTCTATTTTTTTTGGCTTATACATTATGTATGAACCTCGTAAGCGCAACTCCTCCTAGACCGCTCAATGGATTTCAACGAAACTTTACAGAAAGGAAGTACATCATCCAAAGATCTGCATGAAGAAAAATCTTTGCTTTCCGATATCACACAAGGGAGATAATTGGACTTCTATTTTTTTTGGCTTATACATTATATATGAACCTCGTAAGCGCAACTACTCCCAGACCACTCCATGGATTTCAACGAAACTTTACAGAAAGGAAGTACATCATCCAAAGATGTGCATGAAGAAAAATCTTTGCTTTCCGATATCACACAAGGGAGATAATTGGACTTCAAAGCGGGGGGTATCCTTTGTGAGCTTTGCTCACAGTACATCTAGTTTTTTCCAATAAAATAATGATTTTGGCAGGATTACTGAAGTGGAATGATAAAGCAAAAAACCACATGTCATTTAAGTATCTTGGCTAATTGGACGGAAAAGATTAATGAGTTGGAGAAAGTAACTGATTTCTTGCCGAAATACAGTTCAAATAACAATAAAGTATGTCCTAAAACTAAAGTTGGACATACATGTAGTTCAAACTTTTGGACACAAAGCTCACACAAATCCAGCAGTGTAACATTTGTTTTTATTATACTTTATGTAAATTTCTCTACTTTTACTCAATCACCCGCTGGAAAAATACAGCAGGTGGTATTTTATTCTGTCACCCGGTCATAAATCAAACACATTCAGTATAATAAAATAAATAACAAATTTCTAAGAGGGTGAGAGTATATTGTAACCCCTCTGAAAATGTTTTCTCGGGGTTACAATATACTCTGTCAACCTTTTAGAAATATTTTATTTATATAGTGATGCATGTTTTAAGCAAAAAATAAAAATCACACAAAGAAAATAAAAAATACAATCTCTTAAAATATTTGAGACATTAAAAAAGAATAAGAAACGATATTGGAAATAAAAAGTAGACTAATAATTATCAAAATCATTTTAAAGAAATATTTTATATAATTGATAATATTATTAATGTCCATGTTTTTTTCTGATATTGAATATCAAGACAAAATTTGCTGCTCATATCTCCATTTTCATACAACCGCATATATTTGCGGACTTATTATGGTATGAGCCTGTCATTGACATATGACTGCATTGGTGTGCATGGACAGTTAGATTTCGACTCTTTTACTTTTGTTAGCTCACCTGGCCCAAAGTGTTGTCGTCCGTCGTCGTAAACTATTTCAAGGATCTTCTCCTCAGAAACTACTGGGCCAAATACTTCAAAAGTTTAAGAGAATGTTCCTTAGGGTATCTAGTTTATAAATTTTATCCAAGGTTTTGATCCATAATCAAACATGGCCACCATTGCTAAAAATAAAACATAGGAGTAAACTGAAGTTTTTGTCTTATATCTCAAAAACTTAAGCATTTACAGCAAAACTGACGGGGTACAAATATTCATCAGGTCAAGATCTACCTGCTATGAAATTTTCAGACGAATCGGTCAACCCTTTGTTGGGTTATTGCCCCTGAATTGTTAATTTTAAGGAATTTTTGCAGTTTTAGGTTAAATCTTGAATATTATTATAGATTAAGACAAACTGTATACAGCAAAAATGTTCAACAAAGTAAGATCTACAAATAGGTCAACATGACCAAAATCATTGATTAACCCCTTATAGGAGTTTTTTCCTTTTAAAGACGGCATCTGGCGTGAACTTTCCTTTAAAGATCTTTTCTTCTGAAACCACTGGGCCAGTTGAGACCAAACCTTGGTGGAATAGTCCTTTGGTAGCCCCCTTCCAAAATCATGTCCGGCATCCCCGACTTCCAACCAACATGGCTGCTGTTACTAAAAGTAGAAAAAGGGGGGATGAATTTAAAAATCTTCTATGAAACTACAAGGCCAATTGGCAGTAATGGTCCTTAGGAGGTTCTCTTTCAGAAGTATGTCTGATGAACTGGAATGTTAACCAAGATGGCCACCACAACTGAATTTAATTTAACATAGTGCCCTATGGTAAAATTCATTGAAAAATTTTCTTATCTGAAACAACTTGACAAATTGGAACCAGACAAGCAGTAATGGTCCTTAGGAGGTCCTCTTTCAGAAATGTGTCGGATTTCATGGACTGTGAACCAAGATGGGCGCCACAGCTGAACTTAGTTTAACATAGGACCCTATGGAAAATTCACTCAAAAATCTTCTTGTCTGAAACCACTAAGCCAATTAGAACTAGAATTGGTAGCAGTGGTCCTTAGATGGTCCTCTTTCAGAAATTCTTCCGATGACCCGGACTGTCAACCAAGGTGGCTGCCACAGTCGAACATAGTTTAATATAAGGCCCTATGAGAAAATTCATTGAAAAATCTTCTTGTCTGCATCCACTTGACATATTGGAACCAGACTTGGCAGCAATGGTCCTTAGGAGGTCCTCTTTCAGAAATGTGTCCAATTTCGTGGACTGTGAACCAAGATTGTTGCCTTAGCTGAACTTAGTATATCATAGGACCCTATGGGAAATTAACTCAAAAATCTTCACATCTGAAACAGCTGAGCCAGTTGGAACTAAAGTTGGAAGCATTGTTCCTTATTTTAGATGGTCCTCTTTCAGAATTGTTTCTATTGACCTGGACTGTCAACCAGGATGACTGCCATAGGTAAACTTAGTTTAACATAGAACCCTATAGAAAAATCAGACAAATTGACTGCAACACTTAAATTTTTAGTCCTGCTCAAGGCGAAAAGTTAAATACAGGCTCTTGAGAGTCTCTTGTTCTATTGCATGTATCCTGATAATATTTTACCACAATGGTCCCCACTATGATATACAGGCTGGGATTGATTTTGGGGACTCTGGTCCCTCCTGTTTGCTTCTGGGGGTCATTAAAGATTTTTTTATAATATTAGTGTAACTTTTTCAATTTTTTCCAATTTTTATGATTTTTTGTTTTTAATGTCCCTTGCTGAATATGGGAAAACTTATTTTTCACTATCTCTTACTATTCTTTGTGATATAAGAGGCCAAAAAAAAGGGATACTCCTCAAAAAGATGTGTCTGAAACCACTTGGCCAATTGGAACAAAACTAGGCAGCAATGGTCCTTAGGTGGTCCTCTTTCAGAGTTATATATTAGATGACCCCGCCCCTCATTCAAGATGGCCACAAGACCCGAACTTAGTTTAACATAGGACCTTATGGGAAATTTACTTAAAAATTTTCTTGTCTGAAACAACTTGGCCAATTGGAACAAAACTTGGCAGCAATGGTCCTTGGGTGGGCCTCTTTCAAAGAGGTATCCGATGACCCCGGCCATCATCCAAGATGGCCGCTAGAGCCGAAGTTAGTTTAACATGGGACCCTATGGGAAATTTATTTAAAGATCTTTTTGTCTGAAAGCTGTAGGCTATTAGGAACAAAACTAGGCAGCAATGGTCCTTAGGCGGTCCTCTTTCAAACATAGTCCAGGTGAGTGATACAGGCTCCTGGGAGTCTCTAGTTTAAATTTCTTATCCGGTTTTGATGATTTGTTTTAATAAATCATAAGAAATGTGTAACTTTCGTTGTTGCAGAGATAAAAGGGATTAAGGGGCCAAAATTAACATTTTGCAGGACACCTAAAATTTGTATTTTTCTTCCCATTTTTAATTGGGATTTTTTCTTTTATTTCATCTTAATGAGTGCTTTCAGTTGTATGTCAACACATTTCTTCTATCTTCTATGGTTTTTGAGATACAATGTATAAGGGATTAAAATGGCCAAAAAAGCAAAGTGGCTTGACATGTAAATTTTTTTTTCATCTGGTTTTGTGGTAGTTACAATATTTATGTATAATATATATTATGTTATCCAACACTTTACTGAGTAAAGCATAATAATGTGTCCACATTTACTTTAATTCTTTACCTGTTGACATGTTGCAGTTGTATCATGTTGCGCTTAGCGAAACCCTTTATTCATATTAGCAATTGTTACTGCTATTGAATTTAAAGACAAATCCCTCTATTGTTTTTGCGCATAAAGCAGCGCAATGGTATTATTCTGAGAACTTCTAATGTTTCAGAAGAATTATCAGTCGTTGTTCAATGGAAATAGAATGACGACTGCAATGGAAGCTTTGCAAAAGTTAATGTAAAACGAATTTTAAGAGAGAAATGCACCGTATTTCATGTTTGGCTATAGTTAAACTTTCAAAATAAATAGATTAACAAAAACTATCGGATCTGAACTACATTGTACATGTATTAATTATATATATAGCAGATCATAGAATATAATTATAGAAGTTTCTACCAACTTCCATTTACTATATTTTTATAACTATTATTATTATTTGATGCAACCGTTAGCTTCATCTTGACTAATCGTTTTTTCTTGGGAATCTTAAGCTAATGTTTATATTTTTATCGTTACAGTTATTTGGACTAAAATTTACTTTTTAATGTCATACGTTATACTCCTTACCAATCTCTTACAATTTCTTGGTTTTAGTATCAATAGCATTTTATTACTTTTCATTACAAAAGAAAAATAAATAAAAGTGGTACGTACATTGATACATCCGAAACAATTTAAAGAACACAATACAAGAAATTAGCATCTGAATTAATATCAAACCCAACAAGTACACTTGCTATATTTTCATTTAGAATTTCGAATATATATTCTGTTCATTTTTATGTTTATTTGCACTCTTTTTCATATTTTACATGTTTTCCTCAACAAATTTTTTGAGCCGTGAATTTATGAATGGCAACATCTAATGGGAAACCCATTTATCAAGTAACGTCATTCAATGTTCTTCCAAGAGAAGATAACTATAATCTTCATAACAATTGTTGAAAAATGAATAAATTGTAGTTTTTCTTTCTTAAAAGCATATTCATTAAAGAGTGTTATTTTCTTCTTCCGTACCAACTTTAAGAAAATTCTTAATGTCAGAATTTTCTATACATCTGTATATCATTTTGTACAAAAAAGGATACGTTTATTTTATTGGCGGGAAATTAAACAATATACTATTTTCCAAATTAGAGCAAAGAAAATTATTAAATCAAAAACAAAATATTGAAATATAAGAAATTCTGGAAATTCTGGTACCAAAATGTAAAATTGCTATCATGTTTCAAAAGAATAACAATCCTTTGAAAATGACAACTTAGTCTTAATGATTTCTTAAAACGAGAAAAATTCAAGATTGAATAACATGAAAACGAGTCCGGTGACCTCATTTTTTTAAAACATCATTTTGATCAGGAGTACTTGAAATACCTTAGGGTTGATTTTAAAGAAATTCCTAATGTCAGAAGTGAATAGAGGGATTTGTCTTTAAGTAATATTAATTAAAATTTTGTATTTTTACCTGCCTTTCCCTTAGGTGCAATGATTGTAGAAAATGAATATAGGGAAAATGCAAAAGGAACAAAATAATTATACATTAAGAAAAATCTGCTTAATTGAAACCCAAAAGACTAATAATAATAAAAAGTGACTACAGTTGGAAGTAGATGATAAAGAGATCATTTTTCATATTACCTGACACAAAAAATGCCATGTAATAATCTATATTAATGAAATAAACATCAGGATTTCTTTTTCATGTAACATGTGATTCCTCAGCTCAATATCTCTTAAGGAATATTACCAAGGATGACTTGTACCATACCCTGTAATAAAAATTCTTTTTTTCCAAATTCATCCCATTTAACAAAAACTTCAATGTATTAATAAATCATCCTTATTGTAGCTTTTTCATCTATAATAATTAAGAGCAAATTTTATTAGCTGTATGCCATTTGAATATGGTAACTGGAAACCAATCCTCACAAGTCCGGGTTTTGTATCCACGTTCCTTCCTACAAATCCCTGACAACACTCATTCATGTTTAGCGGGTAGAACATATTGAGCCTGGCGTGTAACCTAAACATTTCTACCTACGACCCAAATAAATTCTTGTTTGACCTACAAAAGCAACCAGTGAAAATCATCCATGTCTGACCTGTAAAATATTAATAAATGTTGTCAGGGTTTTGTATCTACGTTCGTTCCTACAAAACCCTGACAACATTTATTAATATTTTACAGGTCAGACATGGATGACACAAAACCCTGACTTGGGAGCTTGCTGGAAACCAAGAATATTTTTTTTTGGGGGGGGGGGGGGGTTTGTTTTACAGAAATGATGAAATTATATGCATTCAAAAGTTTATCATAATATTTCTTTGTCAGAAATCAATTAATTATATATTTAGCAGAAATACCGGTACAGATAAATTTTCCAAAATTTAAGAAAAAAAATCATTGTAATTCAGCAGAACATTTGATGAAAACTAAATGATTTTTAATATATTATAACTGATTGACGATTCACAATGTTTCATTACTAGTTGTAGCAGTTATTTTATGAAAAACATTGTATTTCTTATAACTATTTTTAGGTGGATAGAATACAGAACAAAACATTGTACCAACAGTTTATTGCAAAGAAGAAATCTATGGATGCCACAAATCCACCAGGAACTCAAAATGAACGTGAACTTTGGCATGGATTTTCAGTAGATGCAATGGACAGTATCAATAAATATGGCTTTAATAGAAGTTATTGTGGTAAAAATGGTGGGTTGAATATTTGAACATATCACACCCTTAAACTGTATCTTTTGACATTTTTTTTGGATGCATTGGCAACATTTGTACTTATTTAGTCCACCAGTACTTTTTATACGACCGCAAAATTTTTGCGGTCGTATATTGGTATGACGTTGGCGTCGTCGTCGTCGTCGTTGTCGTCTGCGTCGTCGTCCGAAGACATTTGGTTTTCGCACTATAACTTTAGTATAAGTTAACAGAAATCTATGAAATTTAAACACAAGGTTTATGTCCACAAAAGGAAGGTTGGGATTGATTTTGGGAGTTTTGGTCCCAACAGTTTAAGAATCAGGGGCCAAAAAAGGGCCCAATAAGCATTTTTCTTGGTTTTCGCACAATAACTCTAGTATAAGTAAATAGAAATCTATGAAATTTTAACACAAGGTTTATGACCACAAAAGGAAGGTTGGGATTGTTTTTGGGAGTTTTGGTCCCAACAGTTTAGGAATTAGGGGCTAAAAAAGGGCCAAAATAAGCATTTTTCTTGGTTTTTGCACAATAACTTTAGTATAAGTAAATAGAAATCTATGAAATTTAAACACAAGGTTTATGACCACAAAAGGAAGGTTGGGATTGATTTTTGGAGTTTTGGTCCCAACAGTTTAGGAATTAGGGGCCAAAAGGGTCCAAAATTAAACTTTGTTTGATTTCATTGAAAATTTAACTATTGGGGTTCTTTGATATGCCGAACCTAACCGTGCATTTAGATTCTTAATTTTTGGTCCCGTTTTCAAATTGGTCTACATTAAGGTCCAAAGGGTCCAAAATTAAACTTATTTTTAACAAAAATTGAATTCTTTGGGTTCTTTGATATGCTGAATCTAAACATGTACTTAGTTTTTTTATTATGGGCCCAGTTTTCAAGTTGGTCCAAATCGGGGTCCAAAATTAAAGCTAAAAAGGGGGTAAATTATTTTTTTTTTTGGGGGGGGGGGGGGGGGCAATTCTCCACAGCATATTGTATTACACAAAAGCAAAAAATTGAATATAAATTCAAATCATATGACCAATTCTAAGTTCTTTATTTCAGTTATTCTGTGTCAGAAACCTATTATGTGTCAAATATTTGAAGAAATTTTCAATTACACAGTATTGCGCAATAGCAAGAAATTGATATGTGTGCCCTGTTATCAAAACTTTATTATTAACAAATTCCACTGGAAATTTGCCAATATAAAATGTGCTGATGAAGCTTTTTTGTTTATCTTATCTAAACTGCTTTTAAATTATGTATATTTAAAATTTGCCATCCATGACTATGATGTCATTTTCTATTTTAATATGTTATGGTGTATTTAAATGGGCTGTTATGGTTGCAAAGTATAAAGAAATGGGGGGGGGGGGGGGGGGGGGTAAATGAGAAATTGGGGAGGGGGTAATTTTTTCTCATTTCATATTTCATAAATTAAAAAGAAAATTTCAAATTTTTTTTAGCAAAAAAAGGGGGGGTTACAATAAATTTTATTGTTTTTTGTTGTTTTTTTTGGGAGGGGGGGGTCAATGTGCAACTTCATAGTGTATTGCACAAAAGCTAAAAAAAAGGGGTAAATTATTATTTTTTTTTTGGGGGGGGGGCAATTCTCCACAGCATATTGTATTGCACAAGAAGCAAAAAATTGAATATAAATTCAAATCATATGACCAATTTTAAGTTCTTTGATTTCAGTTATTCTGTGTCAGAAACCTATTATGTGTCAAATATTTGAAGAAATTTTCAATTACACAGTATTGCGCAATAGCAAGAAATTGATATGTGTGCCCAATTTTAAATTTTAAATTGGTTATTTCTGATTTATATATAAAAACAAATAATACTGATATGGTTTGAATAGGTAAATTAAAAATTTTTAAGTTCTTAGACAACATTCATTCTGTGTCAGAAACCTATGCTGTGTCAAATATTTATTCACAATCCAAATTCAGTATTGTATCAAGCTTGAATGTTGTGTTCATAATTGCCCCAACTATTCAGGGTTCGACATCTGCGGTCGTATCTAGCTGCGCCCAGCGGAGCATTTTATTTTAAAGTGATAACAAAAATGCATATTTTTAGTAACTTTCTTTTTTTATTGCTCCAGCTCAATAATGTTGATAGTGTCCTTTGGTTAAGTAATTGACAGAAAGGGGAAAGCTGGTAGTAGCTACATTACATGTATGGACCATGGCAGATGACTATAATAGGGCAAATTATTATACTTCCTGTAAGGATGTCCTTTGATAATTAGAATACTTTAATTTGGCATAGGATTTATCTATCTTTTGATAGTCACTACTGCTGACCTCAATAGAAGTGGTCTGATATGTCAATCAACGTTCTATTCAAGTGAGTCGGCGGAGCCGATGTATGGGTGGGCTGAGATAATTATATTCATATCTGAATCTTCAAAGTGTTTGATGATGGGCAAACAATTATTGACAGTCAGAATAATAATAACAATAATTTCGTGTTTAGAATTGACTATGCGAAATAGACCCAAAGGGGAGTGGACTATGTCTTCAACCTTGGCTACTATTTTTGCGTAGTTAATGCTTAACACAACATTATTATATAAATATCTTCAAGCATCTATTAGGCAGTAATTTTGACCATTAACCACTTTTAATGTTATCAGTGAATTGTTGATTTATAAAACAAAAATATGTAAATAACAAGAATAAAAAAAGGAGGTTTCAAAACATGTATGATATCAGACATTTTTTTGTTAGTTAATTTAAGTTGTTGAGCTGTACAAGAAAATATTAAAACATTACAATTTTATATAAATGTTATATTTCTACATCTCAAATATGATTCCTGTGACATTTCCAATAGAAAAATTAATGCACTTGAAAATTTTTAAAAAATGAATTGACTAACTCTGACCTGTCCTAAAATTTGTCAAACCATTATTACATAAAATATAATTAATGCGCTTTGTGCATATTTCATACTGAATTTAATAAAATTACAATTCCTTAAGCGAAATGCTTTTCTTTCTCTTGAAGACATGATTGAGCAAAATTAGATCAGTTCAATTGTTACCTGCATCACCAAAGGTGAAAGCACGTCTAGTAGCTGCTAGACTCTGTCCGTCTGTCCGTCCATCCATCACGCTTATGGATACATACTTTGGGTAATCTGTAACTCGGACTGTATTGAACCAATATTTTTCAAACTTTGCGTAGTGTTTATATACATATTGAAGATGTGCACCTCCTATTCGGGGGCATATTTGACACATTTTTACTATGAATTTTTGCATGTTGAGCTTTTTTCAGCAAAATATGTGAACAGTACATACTTTTTGTGTTTTTAACTATGTTGCCTACAAGGGCCCTGACAAACATATGACAGTGACGCAGGTCCAGACATGTAATCGGTCTTGTTTAAGTTACAAGTTAACAAACTGCATCTTTTCTGTGGACTGATAGACTTGAGGTCTACAGGTACTAGATGTTTTTCAAATCGTCCTGTGTATAGTCCAAAGACACAGTTTAAACCTGAGACCAATCTCAAAGGCTTATATTGTTTGGAGGGATTATACCAAGATTGATCTGGAAACATTGTGTCTGAACGTCTTTAGCATATACATTGTACTTCTCGAAAAAACAAAACCATCCACCCTACCAAGCACAAGATAAATTTATCATGGTCCAACACTGCATGAAACTTATTACAATGAAATTTTGCAAAGGGAGACTTCAGCCCTGGTTTGTGAAAAATGGCTGTCTTCTATCCATTACAGATAATATTTGATGTATTTGATAAATGGTTTTGTATTTAATTCCACATATTTTCTGATAAGAAGTGTGACTACAGAAATGGACATCTAAGTGGATAAATTTGGTTAATAGGCATACATATCATTGATACTATGTGAGGCTATAATTAATAATTTTAATACAAGTAATAATGATATTGGATTCATTTAATTGAAAAATTTCAATATTTCACCATCAGTTATCCATGAATAATCATTTAATTGTTGACAATCATTTTTCATTGTTCTATAATTAGCACACATTAAACTGACACTTTCTATTTATATCTATAATGATTTCAATGATATTTGTAGCAACTGCATTTGGATCAGGTGTGTATTTTGCTGTGAATGTCAACTACTCCATCCAGGATCAATATTCAAGACCTGATGCAAACAGACACAAAAGGATGTACCTTTGTAGAGTATTAACTGGAGAATACTGTAATGGTGCAGGGGGTATGAGAGTACCACCAGCAAAACCAGGAGCTGCTGGAAGTCACATATTATACGATTCTGTGACAAATGATACCAATAATCCAATAATGTTTGTTATTTTCCATGATTCACAAGCTTTTCCAGAGTATCTTGTGACATTTACAAAGTGACATGTGAAGGAATATATTGACATTTGATGATTCCATGCAGTCATTTTCTAATTGTATTCAAAACTTCAAACACTGCATTTCTACTCCTCTTTGCTGTGTTTGCATCCAATGTGCACTTGTGATTTATTTTTAAAGTTCAATTTATTGGAAATATTTTATGATGTATATGTTAGTGTTCTTTCATGTTTTGAAATGAAATTTTTGGACAGAACTAAATAACCAATTTAAAAGTCTTTTGGAGAATCGTACATACAAAAAGTTTAATTTATGTCTACTGCAACATTTTGATTATTATGATCTAGTGGAACATTTTAACTTGTGATAATGTTATACTATACAAGCTAAACATAAAATACCACTGAATGGTCAAAACTGTAAAGAAAAATGGAAACATAAGTAGTCTCCCTTAACCTTATAGATGTCTCCTTTTTAGCTCACCTGGCCTAAAAGGCCATGTGAGCTTTTGCCATCACTTTTCGTCCGTCGTCCGTCGTCCGTCCGTCCGTCCGTCCGTCCGTCGTAAACTTTTCATTCAAACATCTTCTCCTCAGAAACCATTCGGCCAATTCCAACCAAACTTTGCATGAGTGGTGTATGGAAGGTCCCCAACAAAGATTCCTCATTTAGTTCTGATTGGTCAAGAAACATGGCCACCAGAGGCAATTCTTGTTTCTGATTGGCTGATTTTCAAAAATCTTCTCCTCTGAAACGGCTGGGCAGATTGGATCGAGGCTTCATAGGAATGATATATGACATGTCCTCCACAAACGATCCTCATTTTATATTGATCCGATGAAAAACATGGCCACTGTTGCTAAAAATAGAACATAGGCGTAAATTGCTGTTTTTTGCTAATAACTCAAAAACCGTTACAGATATCGAAAATCTGACATGGGTAAAATTGATCATCATGACAAGATCTACCTACCCTGAAATTTTGAAGGAAATTCCAAAACCCATTTAGGAGTTATTGCCCTTTTTTCGTCAAATTTTCAAAATTTTAACATTTTTTGTCATTTATCTCCAAAACTATTTGAGATAGAAGTGAAATGTAAATTTGAAAAATGTTTGCCATGTTGAGATCCACCTACCCTGAAATTTTTTAGGAAATCCCAAAACCCATTTAGAAGTTGTTGCCCTTTTTTTGTCAAATTTTCAAAATTTTTCCATTCAAAAATCTTCTCCTCTGAAACCGCTGGGCCAATTGTTTTGAAACTTAATAGGAATGATCTATGACATGTCCTCTACAAACGATCCTCAATTTATTTTGATCTGACGTAAAACATGGCTGTCGTAGCTAAAAATAGAATATAGGGGTGCATGTGTTGTTTTTGGCTTATAACTTAAAAACCGTTACAGATATCAAAAATCTGACATCGGGTAAAATTGATCAGCATGACAAGATCTACCTAACCTGAAATTTTGAAAGAAATGCTAAAACCCATTTAGGAGTTATTGCCCTTTTTTCATCAAATTTTGAAAATTTAACATTTTTCGTCATTTATCCCATAAACTATTTGAGATAGAAGTGATATGTATATTTGAAAAATGTTTGCCATGTTGAGATCTACATACCCTGAAATTTTAAAGGAAATCCCAAAACCCATTTAGGAGTTATTGCCCTTTTTTTGTCAAATTTTCAAAATTTTAACATTTTTGCATTTATCTCCAAAAGTATTTGAGATAGAAGTGAAATGTAAATTGAAAAATGTTTGCCATGTTGAGATCTACCTACCCTGAAATTTTGAAGGGAATCCCAAATTCTATTTTGGAGTTATTGGTTTGTGTAATTTGAGGTCGGGTTCTGTTACATTTATTTAAGGTTCACCCTTTTTCCTGGTCAATTTTATCAACTTCCTGCCAGGACTACCACCATCAGGGAACATACATGTATTTTAACATTAAACCTTATGAAAAATAAATCTTCAACAAATTTTCCCTGAACAATTGAACCAATTGCAAAAAACTTGGTCAAATAGTTGATTAATTGTCCAATGAAAACAAGACTCCAGGTGAGCGATACAGGCTCTGGTGAGCCTCTTGTTATTATATTATATTCTAATATGACCTGCCACAAACAATTTCGGTCTACATCCGTGGTAAAATATGGATATTTATTATTCCAACGTCACAGCTGGATGTCATAATAAATTAAAGTTTCCCACAAGGTTTAACAATGTCATGGTATAGCTTGCTTTGTGTAATGGGATCTTCATGCCTGAATACCTATAGGCCTTTCGAAATTTTGTAGAAACTGTCCTTTTAGAATAGAAATAATTCATGGTCACTTGAAAATATACTGATGCTACTAAAATTAAAAAAAGGGGGGATGAATTTCAAAATCTTCTATGAAAGTTGGTAATTTTAATATTTTCAGTAGGTTAATTACTTTTAGTCCTTATTCAGTGTTTATTTCATCTTTTTAATCCATTCATCTTATTATTATTTTAGAATAAATTTTATTGAATTTTTCCTACCTGGAACATTTACTTTCGAAAAAAGAATTTGAAACAAGTTTGGAATGGACTGTGTATTTGCATTTCTCAGACGAATAAATTTGAAATATTTAAATGAAATAAACAAATTTTTAGAAAACAAATCCCCTAATTATAAATTAAAAATTTATAGTTATATATATTCTAACAAGACGACCAAGTCAACATATGTTGAACACGTGTTGTAAAAGTTATTTGTCGGATGCTCAAACACTGGAGCAAGATCCAGGTCTTGTGTTGCATAATTGTGAACAAACTGGCGGGTAGTTTGAAATTTGCAACAGTTTTTGTGTTTAACAATGAAACAGCTCTTTGGAGGAACAAAAAAATAATTTATAAAAGTTTTGAAATCAGAATGAAATAACATTGCCACATTAGTTCCTATTTTTAAAGTGCATTAATCAGGTTGATCTTCATGATTTTGTGAAATGAGGACAAAATGAAAATAATTCTCAAAAATTGGTGTATTTTGGTATCGAAAAATTATAATGATTACAGGTAGATATTATAAAAAGAAATCATAGTTCATACTAGAGCTATTATTAAGTCTACCAAATTAAAAGAAGTTTGCAAATATTGTTTTTGCTGCCTTTCTTATTATTTTTATTGGCAACCTAACTTGTCTGAGCCGAAGCTCGGATACCACTGGATACTGTTTGGTGGAATTTGATTACATTTCCCAGGATGGATAACTGATGTCATTTTGAAAAGGGGTCACATCTTCAAACCCTCTTAAAATATGTTCATATGTTCAAATAATTGGAAATGGTTGAGATCTCCACCCATAATATAACAATCTGCCCCTCAAAATATATTTGTCTTTATAAATTTGAAAACTTTGAGATTCCCACCCTATCACCATATATAAAGGAGTAGGGGCTTTAAGGCTTGTTTTTGGCCTACAAATATGAACATTTGAGGAATGGGTTCAAAATTAGCCTGGAGTTGGTAAAATGTATAAGATGCCTGAAAAATAAATCAATTCATCTTAATTTCCAGCATTATAACGTCAAAATGATGTCATAATATTGCTTCATTCCCCAAATATCTTGAAAATAGCTGATTTTTAGCAGTTTTCCATGCAAAAAAATATTTCTATAGGAGATGTATACTATCTGAATACATTATTCATGTAAAATATTAAGTTGTTTCTTGCATGTGCATGTGAAAATTGGCTACTTTTCTTTATTTTTGGCAAAAGTAGGTACTTAAATGTTATTTTTACAAATATATCTTTTTGCTTGCTTGGGGTTTTATTTTTGGCCATATTTTAGGCCAAATATTGTCCTTTAGAGTATCCTCTGTGAATTTTAGTTGCAGTACTTTTGGTAATACTGTCATCATTGCTTATGATAATAAAGTTTCATGAATTTATTTATTGGAATTTGCAAATGATACACATATATTTGTTATCTTCCTACATTATGCAAAATGGTAGAGAATTTTGTATGAAGGATCCAGTAAACAATTAGAAATCTGCTGGTATTAATTCAAAATCCATTGCTTATAAGTGTGCGTGACATAATATATTTACATCTATTTTTTAACACTGGTAAAGAAAATGTGATTCCTCTTTTTTAAAATCCTCTTTACAAATTAGCTAAATCATACCTGTTATGCAGTAGCATGTTAGCATCAGTACTGGACATGAGCACTTTGTGCTATGTTATTTTTCTGGACCAGTTGTCTCCCATATTTAACATAGCCTTATAGGTAATAACAAGAAATACTGATTTTTTCATCATAAAATACATGTAGCTATTAAAGTTGTCCAGTAGGTGGAGGTTAAACATGTTAAAAAGAAAGATATAAAAAAATTGCCAATATGCTTCTTACTGATGTCTACCTAAAGTTTGGATGCCTTTCCCAAGTCATTTGCAAGTTGATATTAACAAATGATGAAAGCCCTGAAGATTGAAAGAATGAGTAGGTTCAAATACCTCCACTACAATTGCCACTGGCATAAATTGGTATAACTACATTGTATTTCCCAGTCCACTATAAACACTAGGTTTAAGCCTACCCTACATTAAAATAATGGCAGGACCATCTCAGTAAAAGTGGAATATGGTATGAAAAATGACAATCAGGCTAATGTGTTATTTATAGGATATTAAAAATGCGTTAATCTTGTAAATGATATGGTTTATACATGTATATGAAAAAAATTATTTTACACATTATGGATAAAAAATTTAATATGCACATGTGCAAGTGTATTTAATATTAATCAGTGGTAATGTTTTATAATGCTGCTTTTTTTATTTGTAGGCATAATAAAAAAATAATCATAATCCTTGAGTTTTTTTCACTTCATGAGTACCAGTATGGTAGAGTATCTATACAGTAACATTTCGAAAGATATATACAGTTTTAAAAAATTATGCTAACATTTGATATATTTCACAGTCAATGTGATATATATTAAACCATTACGAAATATTAGCTGTATGTATAACAGCAGTTTCATTGGAATATTACTGAACTGGGAACTCACAAGTGGACACTGTTAACTTTTACAACTTTAATATTTCAACAAAAATTCTCTTACTGAGAATTTTTTAAATTTATGTTTATGTCTGGGGTTTCAAAGTGGAAAAGGTTCATAAATTATTCAGTCGATCAGCTGCATCCACTATCCTATGTATATCTGCACTCTTAGTGATCAAGCAATGTTTCATTTTAGGAACTAAAAAGACCTCCTCGAACATTGAAGTAAGATTAGAACTTGGAAGACTCCCTGTAGAAAATCTTATTATTTCACAATATTTAGTATATTACGCCCGACTGCATATAGAAAATATCCACCCCCTACAAAAGGAAGTATTTAGGCTTTCCGAAGAACTCGATAAAAATGGTACTTATTCTTGGTATACATATATAAATGATGTTCTAGCTGGCTTAACTTTGAAGGGTAAATTATCAAATGTTAACACATATAAAGATATATACCGCCTTAAATCAAATGTAAAAGAAGAAATCAAAGATAGATATGAAAGTCTTTATACCGACAAAATTGCTAGTTTTAATGAGAATAATAAAATGTATTTATACAAGAAAATTAAACTGTCCATGAATACGGAAAGCTATCTATCTTTTAATAATGTTCAATTTGAAGACGTTTTACACAAATTCGTATTATTAATCATACCCTTGAAATTGAAAAATACCACGAGAAGAAAGAATATGTAAAGTATGCAAAACTGTTGAAGACGAGAATCATTTTTTGTTAAGTTGCAGAATAAATCAAAATTTAAGGAAAAATCTCTTTGCTGATTTAGATAATAATTTTAATTTTGTCTTGACCAGGATGAACAAATTTCATCTTTTAAATCCATCTTCAACCAGACATGTAAGAATTATTGGCTTCTTAAAACGGTCATTAGAACTGAGATCGGAGGGCTCTTAATCTAATCATATACTTTTATGATTATAACTTTTTGTATATATATAAACTTGCACTAATTATACTGTTTCTTTGTATCATGCTTGTCACAAACATTAGTTTTATATGTTTTATGGCAATAAAATATTATTATTATACAATTTAGAAAGAAGTAACCACAAATGAATGGGTCACATTATTGTTGGACAAATGAATTTTTGTTTATAGCCGTTTGGACAATATTGACCTGTAGGTGATAATTATATTATGATTGTCATTTGAAATCCACAAAAGTTTAGGGCAGTTTTTTTATTTTGAAATTTTACACATAAGGCATAATTTTTTTAGATATGTACACGCATATGTGTTATTTGATACTGCTTTATTCGTAGGGGTAAATAAAAAAATATAATCATAATCCTGAGTTTTTTCCCCACTTCATCATGACAACCAGTATGGTAGTGTATGTATATAAAGTAAACTTTCGAAAGGTAACCAGAACAGTGCTACATGTATATGTGTATACAATTTTGAAAGTTATCGTAAGGTTTGATATATTTCATAATCAGTGTTATATATTGAACCACTACGAAACGTTAGCAGTAACAACATTACAAATGTATTAAGTACATGTATTCAAATTTATAAATATTCTAGGATACAAAATTTGATGCATAAGATGCACATTTCGTCGATTTACGACCTGTTGTTGTGCGCAGGAACTGTATATGAAGTATTATATGATCCCTGTTGTGCGGAAGGCCATTTATACCACTTACAGTATGGGCGAGCTGACGCCTCCTTCAGGCCATAGATTTAATCTCGAAACGCACATTTAAAATCTTAAATGCACTCTATTTAACTACAGAGTGATATATACCAAAAACTAACAAAATGGCATTTAATAAAATGGGTACAGTTCTGGTATTCCAAACACCTCATATGAAAAAAGATATTTTTCAGTCGTCTCGTATCAAAATTATCTGTATATCTATGTACATGATATAATGAAGTGTTTAACATCTTATTTTTTCAACTTATCTAAAAAAAGAAAATGGCATTTGAAATTGTCATTTCAGATTTCAATTATCTGTTATGAACTTTATCGACACTAAGTACACGTGTATCTATGGTCAATCTATCCAATATCCATTCTTATCAGTCGACTCCTTCCTTTCCTCATGTACAAAATGTATAAGCCAATATTCAGTCTTGTTTTCATATTTGCGTTCTTTTATTTAACAGGATGGGTAAATGGCCAAGAATGTCAAAGTAAGTGTATATTTGATCATATTTGGTATACAGTTTTTCTTTGCCGTTAAAAAGGATTAAATTATACAGTACTTCCAATGATAATGCTTAGTTAATCATAATTGTGCTTTATAATGTCGGCCATACTCAAGATGTACCACAGCAACGATCAGTGGACAAATTATACAAGACCAAAATTCAAACGTTTAAGAAAGATACGTTGTATATTATTAGTATGATTACCTTTACTGTAGCCCAATCCCGATCAGAACACAACAGGTAAAACTCCTAAGTAGCAAGGGACTTATGAAATGTGGTATCTCGTGACATGTATGACAATTGTAAACAACTGGAAATAAGGTCGAAAACATCACCAACGACATTGGGGTTTAGGTCCTTTTTGGCAAAAAGTGAGAAAAATGAAATCAAGTCATCACAAATAAGTTGTGGTATATATATACAAATTTAAATGACAAACGACATCGATAAGTAAAGTCAAGAAATACCAAAGGGATATTCGAAAGAGGGGAAAATCGAAACAACTGACAAACTCCGGAGAACAACGAAGACAAGACCAAAACAATACATGCACTACAAATTAAAAACAAAAAGCATATGAACAACATGGACCCCATAAAAAACCGGGGGTAGACTCAGGTGCTCCGGAAGATTAAAATCCATTTATTCAAGTTCCTTGGGGTTATAATGTCCAGGTTAATGTTTTTATAATCACTTGACGTTAAAAATGGAGACAAATTTTCAACAAATTAAAAAGCGTGTCGACTTCAATGTGCTCAATATATCTTGTTAACATTTTAGACATACTTTGTTAAGATAAGTATATTTTAATGGCCAACTGCTAATCAATGCTAAACATATAGCTTCAACTCCTATTTTGTGTTTTAATTTAATGAAGTTTACCTTGACTTAATGAGAAACTTCAAGTAAAACGCCTACAATATGCCCTTGTTCACGAGCATGTAGAAATGAAAGTTGTTGACTTTTTAAAATCCAGAAAAAAATTTATTTGTTGGAATTCTTATTGTTTGATAAAAAAATTCTTTACTCAAATACAATAGAAATACTATACGATCACATGTTTGTTTTTTTAAATTTCAGAATGTGGTATTCATTGTTGTTACAATGGTAGCTGCCACAACAGTATGCATGGACCAATGTGCTTTTGTAAACCTGGCTTTACTGGATCAAACTGTGTTACCGGTAAGTGTTACCAATCAACCAATCAATCAATCAATCAATCAAATTATCTATTTTAAATAATATCACATTATTTAAGCTACTGCTATAGTCAGACAACAAAGAAATACCGAAAGATTCCATTCTATCAGATTTAACTGTATATGAAATTAATGACTAAATAAAATGGAACTAATATGAAAATGTAACAGTTCAAATCGCATTAAACAAAAACTTAGTATAATGATAGCTATAGAATGCTCAAATTCCTGCTAATTATGACAGCTGTGCTCAAACGCGTAAAATGCAGCAATTCAGACAATAAACGAAACTTGTTATAGAGACGATTCAATTTCTATAAGGCAGAAGTCAAAAACATTTTAGCACAGAGACTGACGGAAATACTTCAGAAAGAAAAAACAAACTTGACCACTATATCATTCATTTATATATTTATATATTTTCGTAATTTTAATTTTCTATATGTTAAAATGAACATGACTACTCCCGAAAACAATATTCAACGCTATATGTTATCTGACAAGTATGTTTTTATTACCAATTATTTTTATTATCATATTGCAGCAATAGATTGTGAGTAATGGCTAAGTTAAGTTTATGTATCACTAAGGTCAGTCCAGTAATATTGATCTTCTATTTACTTTATATGATTTGTAAGACATAGGTTCAAAAACTGAGCTGTTTCCATGGTTTAGCCAGCTACATGTAAGTGTACTTAGCCACTTAGTTCATATTCCCAAACTAACTTTGAATTTTATGTCGCATGAGACATGTACACATAGTCCATGAAAGATAGTTTTATGGCGACCATAACGAGATCAATACATATATGTATTTCGGAGATTAGACGGTTAGCATAACAATACACATAGTTCATTATTATACCTCATTAATAAGTCTTTTTCTATATAAAAGTTTTGAAAATATTTTTATTTTTTTGTCTTTGTCTTAACCTTATACTATATAGTCAGCTGTAGAAAATATTCCATAACTATTGACCGGTAAATAGTCTTTCAGTTTATTGTAACATGAATTCCTTGTTTTCCTTTGATTTTTATATGGAATATATTCAAGAAAGCAAGCATCAACTATAACATGTGCAATAAAAACCAACATCAGGATATAATGCATAAACCCATCAGATGTTCATGTAATTTCAACTGAAAACAGACCGTGCAGTATCCAATAACCTAAATTTGATAATGCTTAGTTAACCCCCGTCTCTATCAGAGATTGACAACACCCTAAAAATGAAAATTTTGTTTAGACACACTTTTATTCAGAAAAAATTATAACAATGTATGTATTAAATACAATACAATTTCCAATGTGGTTCCGTTATGTTTTAATAAAGTCTTGAAATATTCAACATAAAAAACTTAAAAATTCCCTCCGAAGAAAAGAATTTGGCCTTTTTTCCAACAGATCCGATCTCTTCAAGATTTTAAAGTATGCGAAGTCAAAACTTTTTCAAAACTGTGATAAAATCTTCCCTGTAAGTATCGCGTAACAAAACGGAAATAAACTCTCGCGTACTAAATTTCCTACCCTATCGAGGTCCACGAGCGTTGCATGATTGACATGGTTGACGCAGTTATTTTCAATCATCCGATTGGTCAGACTATAACTATGTGATCAGACACATCTGTCAATTCCTGTAACAAATCATTTATAGCACCGCCTTCCTCGTTAGACGAATAAATTTTCTCACGCTTATCGTTCGAAAGTTTATTTGTCTAACTCGGAAAGTCATGCTATAAATATAACACAAGTTTTAGCTTTCTAAAAAGCTGTGGACTGCTTCGCTGTATCTTAATTTATGGTAATATGTGAGCATGTGGTTGTTGATTTAGTATTGAAATTGTAGTTATCTTAGATATTGATTCATATGAAATGTGTCTTAGACTTGCAATATCAATTTTTGTATATCTGCAAACCCAGTATATCTTAAAGCGTTCTGTTGACCAGTAAAATGTTCCGCGCGAAAACAACAAATAGACACGACTCTGGAGGTATGCCTAGATTGGCAGAAGTTATAAAGTAGAGATCATGCATTTTTTGTTTTAAACATAGGATTATAGTTTATACGATTAAGCAAAACAAACCGTGTGTATTGCAGATTAACAAAACAAATATACACGTATTAATAATTTATTTCAATAATGAATTTCAGAATATATGAATATTACAAAAACATGTAATGACAGTTGACCGAAACTGATATACACATAGTTAATTTTCCTGCTTTTGATGACTTATCCTGAACGAGTAAAGTCTGTAATTCTTTATCTTATTTAAACCAATGGCTGTTGCTGTATCTCAGCCGCATCATAAAGTAACCAATCAGCGATCAGTAATTATTTCAAGATGGCGTGTATGTCTACTGAAACTAATAGCCTCGCACCGTGATGCGAAGCAATAAAACACCCACTTTCTGGATATTCGGGGAATGATATTCATTAAGTAATTTATTTTCATGTGTTTCAATATTTAATTTGTCTGTTGGCTTTATGAATGTCATCAGGACGAATCGTTAACTTTAATAAAGGTTTCCCCTTTTAACTCGTTACTCATTTAATACGAACAATATAACAGCTGGATTAACACAATTTAATTCTCAATTCTAAAAAAAAAAACGCCTAAATTATTCATATACATGTAATTGACTTTTGTTGATGTATATGAATGACACAAACGCATACGAAAATAAAAAAAAAATATTGCAATGCCTACCGCACTGTACTAATATTTTTTAATTCAAATTCGTTTGTAATGATCAATGGGATAAATCACAATTTTCAATGAATTTCCTGATTTTCCTGACTTGTGTTCTATTTTCAGATTGCAATCCAAACCCTTGTTTACATGGAACATGCCAGAATCAGACATACCATTATAAATGTTCTTGTCAACGGGGGTATAAGGGTGGTCATTGTCAGTTTGGTAAGTCATAAAAAAGACACGTGAATGTTGTCGGTAAAAACTATTTTTATACTAGGTAACTACCCTCGTGCACGGGTATTCTAAAAACGCTGAATAGTCTTTCTTATCCCTTTTGACAGAGCACCAACCAATTTTCGGAGGGTAATATATTTTTTCCTTGTAAAGGAATGGGTGAAAAAACATTTATAATGCTTTTCCAAGCTATTTCGCACCGTGTCGTAACTATGACTTGTCTATTCCCTATAGCCCTTTTTATAAACTCATTTCCGGTATCACGAATCTGACTCAAAAATTATAATTTGAAGCAAGTTATTTCCCTTGCTGGGACATAGTACTGGTTCGCTGCAGTGCAGAGCAACCAGTAGGAAGTAAAAAGAAATTATTTATTACTTTGATATACTTTATAATCAAGTTTGATGTTGGAAGCAAAAAGATCGTAAGTAGTTCCCAAATTTATATTAACCAAACATTACGTGCAAATTAACAAGTTTTCAAAAACAGCTAATCCTTTACTTTTCATTGAGCGAACCAGTACTAAGTCCTGGAACATCCCAGAAAGGGAAATAACTTGCGTCAAATTATAATTTTTGAGTCACAATTGTGATACCGAAAATGAGTTTCTGAAAACAGCTATACCAATAATCTAGGCTTTTTACTTGACGTTTGTCATTTAGTGAAGGGTAAACTTCATTAAATTAAAACACAAAATAGGAGTTGAAGCTATATGTTTAGCATTGATTAGCAGTTGACAATTAAAAGATACTTATCTTAACAAAGTATGTTTCAAATTTTAACAAGATATATTGAGCACATCGAAGTCTACACGATTTTTAATTTACCCAAAAATTGTTAATTTTGTGATTTTTCGTGCACATTTGATTTTTTTACGGACAAGGCGACATAACTCCAGAACAACATCTGACTTTAATACGGTAACAGTATAGACATGATAGAGGAGCCTAAGGAAATTTCAGTCTAGTGAGTCTTTTTAGCAACTTCAAACTTTGATCACAGATACAAAGAACTTGGCAATATTTTGTAACCATTTTTCACCATTTTAGTAAGGATGATTTAAGTTTTTTAGAATAATTATGAATATTTACCCTGGAAACAATAAGAAAAATGTGTTCGTGTACTTATTAATAAAGTTTCATTTTTTTTCAGTAGAAAGGCTAAATAATCATTTATTGAAATGAATTGAAACAATATTCAAAAGTAAACCGAAATACTGTAATTCCCGCCATAAAAAATCTTGTTATGTGTTATGTTAAGTATGTTTGTTTTAGCAGCTCACTAAAACTTGTAATTCTATGATTTATCCAAGCGTGAAATAAAGTTTTCTTAATTGATTTTTCCATTATTCATGTTATTAGTCCGTATTATGTAAGCATTATCTGTATGTCATTGTCTTATCTTCTCATTGCTTATATAAAAAATTTCAAAACCACCCACTTTCTCAATACTTAGAAGTTAGAGTAGTTTATTAATAGTATCATCTGCGCATAGTATGTGCGGTTATCTTTAGGCATCTTATAGCAGAACATTTATCCCTGGCTTCCACGGAAGTGGATGATGAAACATGAAAACATGTCAGATTGGTTCGGATTGTGTTAACTTATCGATTATTCCAGCATTTAAAGAAACGTATCGATCTAATGTGAATTTTCAAACAACACATTCATTCTTAATTATTCATATTTTGATTTGAATTGTGTCTATTGTAGTTCTTACGTGATGAATGCCCAAAGAAATCGAGCGCTTAATTTTAGTAGTATAGGTTAAGTCAATCAATTGCAGTCATGTCATGTATTTATTTATTTATTTTTTTCCGGTAAATACAAAACTAATTCATGAGCAAACATAAACTATAAAAAGACAAAGACAAAAGATTAAGAGAAACCTCAGAGCAAACCAAACAGAATCAGAAGAAGACAGCACAAAATTTAAAACACTTGCAATGTGTGAATTCCCAGAAAAAAACTAGGAGTGACATCAGGTGTTCCGGAAGGGTAAGGATGTCCTGGTCTGTTAAGGAAATTAATCGTCGTTTTGGAAGACTTTGAATATGCGGGTTTATAATAATAATAATATAAACTATACACTTCGTTGAATACTAGATTTCGTGATTTAACACGACTAACGATAAACCATGATACTGATATCCAACAAAATATAATTAGGTACAGTTTTCTTTCTTGGTCATGTTGGTGGAAAATCTTGTTAACATGTTCAATTTTATTATACAATGTAGATATGATTTCATAGTTGGCCATACAGTGCGTCAAATTTGTTTCGGTATTTTGTGATACGTTTTATTCCTATTAAAATTAAAAGTTTCAAAATTAAATCAGCTTTATACATAATACATGCAAAATGTATGTGCATTTAATAATTAATTCCCATTCAAATAATGTTTTTCTTTTTAATTTTAGTTGACTGTGAGTATATGATTAGACATGTTAGAAACAGAAACAATGATCTGTCCATTGAAATCGGCTAAATTATACTTTATCAGCTACGTTCGTTGCTAAAACTTTGGGAAGAAAAATAATGTAAAACTACATTTGTATCTGAAAAATAAAACCACATCAGATGTTTTCATATCTAGTCATGAATTACTCTGTGGCCATTCAGGGCTTGCAGCATGTTGTGGTTTTCCATCGTTGACATGATTAAAGACCATGCTGTGACCTGGATGTTAGTTTGGTTATATACATGTTTTTTTCGATTTTATTCTTTCTTTGTAACTTCACACCATGTCCGTTTTTATTTCTTCAAATTATCAGTATATTGCAAATCCAGGTAAGGAAAAACTCTTTCATGGAGGTGAAATTTTACTTTACTTAACCGCAATGATGCAAAACTTTAACAACTGTTGGGAAATGATTGTTCTGTTTTGTGTCAGCCTATTTAAATTATATAGTTGTAGCCTTCCTTCTCCTGCTCATTTTCAAAAGTTGTTCACTTGCCTCCCTCTGCAACGTTATCCTTCGTGACATACTTCGTGACATACTTTCTCACTTACATGACCGCGACTACGAAAACAATGAAAATAAAGCTCATACACAGAGACTATTTTTCTGATCCACATCCACATTGCATATATGTTAAAAATAAACTTCTAAACGATATATATAATATTGCTATGTATAATACTGTAGATCGAGACGATTCAAATGCTGATTTCTGTAGAAATAATTACGAGTATTTTCAGATTGCGTGAACCATAAATGTGTCCATGGAACATGCTATAATCATGGCTCTAGTTATGCTTGTCACTGTCGTCATGGTTACGAGGGAAGTTACTGTGATCAAGGTATGTTTATGGAACATTTATTTTGCAAATCGAAAACATATTATAATCTATGATAAAACATATTATTAGATACTAATCATGCTAATGCTGGAGAAAACCAAGTGTGTGTTATATAACATATAACTTGCTGAGTATGTACATGTATCTACCCAATCTATTTTCTACAATTTGGAAAATATTGCATTAGTTTAAATTATCTGTAAAATTTTGTAAGAAATTCAAGTAAAGTCTAATTATGATATTATGCATAATACCTTCTTTAGTGCTAAGATTATTCATGTAAATAAATATATGCGTTTTCTTACAAAGGAAAATAAGTATAGAATGTAACATATTTTGCATTTGTACTAACTGTGATGAATTAGGAAACTTAATGTTGTCTTGTTCTATTCCCCTTTCATTGCAGTGTTCTGTTAATTTGAATTCAATTTACATTCAATTACTTTTTGTACATTGGTATTTAAGTTTTCCTTTGTCTCGGGTATTTTAGATCTTTACCCACTTCTCGTACAAACATACACGCAAAGATATCTTTTGCCAATTTTAAATATGCTGATTGCATTGTTTATTTCATTACTACGGAAATTTTACGGTCGTCGTCATGAATTGATTGATCGTTACAGCTGAAGGGCAAATTCAAAAATGACAAAATGAACAAAAGCTGTAAAACCAAAACATCCAAGGACAGAGCTATGCATGGGAAAGATATTTCTTAGTTTTTCACCCATTTTATAATTTTGTAACAGTTAATTTTAAGTATCAATTCCGGCTAGAATCGAATTACTAACAACTGTGCTGGGAATACCCTCGGGGACTTTGAGTCAATCAGCGGCCTCATCGACTCAGTGGTAAAAATACAGTTATTTGATACCAAAAAGATGCGCAAATTTCGTCGATTTACGACTCATCAATTGTGCTCAAGGGCTAAAATAATGTAAAACCAAAACAACAATCTAAAAAAGTCAAGTGCAAATTCAAAAATACCCACACATTTTGAGATAATTTTTTTCTATAACTTAAAAGAAAAAGAAAAAAAGTACGTTTAAAACAATAAACGACATGAAATTTGTTAATTGATTGATTTGTTTACAGGTTTTGGTATATTAACATTATTGCTTATTTTAAGAAAAAAAGTCCATTTTTTTCACTAGAAACTTACATTTCAAGATTTTCCCCCAACCTGTTAACATTTGTACTGAAAAAGGGACACCAACTTTACTTAGTGCTTTCTGAAAAAACTTGTGGATATTTTGTATTAATTTATTAATTTTGTTCAATTTCAGTCTCAAATTGTAAGTATATCTTATTTTTATTCTATCATATTTTATTTCCTTGTTATTTAATTCAATCGTGAAAATATTATTAACACGTCGATTTTCCTATTGAATAAATATTCTATATTGCCGATATTGGTGCACAAGATGTGCGCTTGTCGTCGTTGTACGATTCATCAGTTGTTTTAAATCTTAAAATGGTGTATATCGAAACAATTAACAAAATTTTCAAGGTGGGATTCAAATTCGAAAAAACAATTCTACACATTTTTTTTGACATTTCATATGGAAGTTGTTATACATATAAATATCGAAATAAGTAGTTCTTTATTGCCATTGGAGTAAGGATATCTCTAAAGGATATTACTATTGGTATCATTTTATTGTAGATTGTAGCCCGGATCCCTGCGTACATGGAACTTGTCACAACAGGACATTTGGTTACCACTGTGACTGCCAAGTGGGATATACCGGACAAAAATGTGATATTGGTATTATGTTTTATATTTCTGTGTAGAAACTTAAGTTTTTGCAATAATTTTAATTGTATAAAACGAATTAAATAAATACATTATGTATAAATTACAATACGTGATTTTGTGTAATTATTTGAAAACAAATTAATATACTTGTTTATGTCTCCGTGTCAAATCAGTACAAAGTTTCTATCTCACAAGGTTTATTCAATTGAGACGACCTTACTTAATGCAATGTGAAGGCTGAGGAACGGAGCAGAACGAGTTTACCATGCCAAATTTAACTGATTAATCTTCATATCATTTGTGGGATTTTACGGTGTTGGTAGTTTAGTTTTTTTATACTCCCGCTCCAAAGGAGATGTGTATACTGTTTTACCCTTGTGGTTCCATGCGTGCGTCTGTGCGTCTGCCTGTCCGTAACAAATTTTTCGTCAACTGCTCATCACAGCTGCTTGATATTTTGCAGCAGACCTTCTGTTGGTACGCCATATTGTGGGTTACGTTTTTTCCTCCTAGGTGACATCAACTTTCCGTTTGACTTCTTTTATTTGTCAACCTTATGGTCTTGAATACCAAATATTTCGTCTCACTTTTCTCTGCAACTACTCATCACAGCCGCTTGATATTTTATCACAAGCCTTCTATAGGTTGTGGGATACTTTTTCGGACCAAGGCGACATCAACTTCCTGTTTGACGACTGCGTGTTTTTTTCGACCTTATCGCGGCGGGGTTATCACTAGTGAGCAATGGCTCACAGTACATTTTGTTATACTTTCTTGTTCCTATATTTTTTTTTGTTTCCGCAGGTTGTTTTTCAATTTTGTGGTACAGTTATTTCTGTAACATGTTCTCACATGTTGTCTTAAATTTTTTGTCTTTAGTTCAGGACTGTCTAATCTGTTTGTATAATCAATATTTGTAGTAGTTATAAAATAAAATTCTATTTCACTACTTAACACAAAAAAAAAAACAAATTTTCAATCTTATTTTATTTATTTTTCAGTTGACCGTAAGTATACAATTAGCATATTTACCGTTTTTACTTGGAATAGCCTGTAAACAAAGTAAGAGGGTTAGATGTAATATGGTAATACATAAATTCGTAAAACAAAATGATTTTAATCTTCAATCTTTCTTAGAGTGAAATTTTGCAATTAAAATGTAGAGAATTGCATTGTTTTCCAAAATGTACGTTTTTTCTTCTATATTTGACAAAGAAAATGACACGTATATTTTAATCATGCACAAAATAAAACATGTAAATATTGTTAGTGTTTTATACCGCGAATTGAAAAGTACGTGGTCTTCAGCCATGATGGAAATTGCGTTTCAATAGTATTTCATGTCGAGCAAATAACGTTTTGTCATTTAAGGATTTTTGAATTTGCTCTTCAACGTTTTGGATTGTTGTTTTGTTTTTCAACATTTAAGGCGTTGAGCACAACTAATGAGTCGTAAATCAACGAAATGTGCACATCTTGTGCATCAAAATTGGTATCAAATAAATGTATTCATTTCAATTAAAGAATGATTCAGTTTATCAAATATATTTTAAAAAACCTTATTCATCTTGTAAATTATGACACATAAAATTGATAGCTCTTTAGTTGAGAACCGTCTTGTATCAAAGAAATTTATTTTGCCAAAACAATGTGAAAAAGAACACTGATGGATGTCATTTTCCAACCCCAAATGAAGACATGAGGTTGCATTAAGTATTAATTATAGACAATTGCATTACAGAGTTCAACCTTAAAAACAGGTTTCATGTCACCAGTGTAAAAGGAATGTATAAAACCCGCATGTTGTACATCATTTTGATGCCAGAGAGAACGTGTATCTGTTTAAAATAAACATCTACATTGTACATGTCATATTGGGCATTGCGTGCAAGTTGAAAGTTGCATCTTGTGTAACAACCTGATTTAGTATGAAATTCCTCCTTTTCCTTGTCTGTGTTTAGAATGTAGAAGTAGTCCATGTGTGCATGGAAGCTGTTACATAAACAGACACTTACATACTTACACGTGTAGCTGTAAATACGGATATGAAGGGAAGAATTGTGATATAGGTAACATAGTTATAAAGTTTTATCTATCAAAGTTTCTGGCATGTATATCGTTATTGTATTGCATACTATTATATTTCTGATTATCATTAGCCTTAATTGTTATCATTATTTACAATATATAGATGTATAGTTTGTACTGTTTAACAGGAAGCAAAATAATCCATACTATTCACATAATAAGCATTCTGATATATTGTATAATTTTCCATGCAATTTATATGTATATGTCTTTCAAATATTGCCCAAGCCTAGAAATGTGGACTATAGAAATAATAAAACTGCAGATTTTTCAATTTCAAAATACTCAAGAAAATACATCTATTATTTTCCAATTTTTTAAAAATATCAGAATCACACCGGTACTGTTCTTATATATGTAATGCATTATGTGCTGCCCATTTCTGTATTGATCCTGGTATAGCATACAATGTACCAATTCATAAAATACTGGGCACAGCCACCTTCTGAAGACTAATTTATTCACACTAGTCAATGAATAGATAGAAATGTTATATGGGCATAATACCCTATTCAGGGAAAATGTGACACATGAAAACTATACGAATCTAATTACTCTTTTTCAGTGAAAGATTGTAAGTATAAATATTTCAGAAAGAACATTGTACATGTATGAATTGGCCTCTTGCATTTAAAAAAAAATCAAAGCATAATGAAATACATACTCTCAACTATCATTAAGTCCTCTTAAAATGTTGCATTTTAAGGAACATTTCTGTTTTCAACGGGAAATTTCTGTAATATTCCAAATCGAGACACAATCCGAAGCCGAAATCAACTTGTCTGGTAACAACATATATATTTCTGTTTAAATTCTTATATATTAGTAATACTTAAACCCCATGTATATCACAATAATGACGTTTTTGTTTATTGTTTCAATAACATTCATTAAGCGACTTTGGAAGTCATGTAAGTGAAAGGAATGTATGCTAATTAGAAAAATATATTTCTAGGTATTGAAAGATCAATTTATGATTCAACATTTCTTGCAATATTTCGTCGTTTATATATTTAACAGGATTTCCAACATATATATCTCGAGCAGTGCTGATGAGTTGTAGGTCAACGAAATGACCAAACAGTGCATCAAATTTATTTCGGTATTTTGTGATACTGTTTATTATATCAACCATTGACTATAGTCATTATTATTTTCGCGTTTGGAAGCAAATCTGAAAAAAGGAATGTTTCATCATTTCCCCTTTCGGTCTTATCAATTTTCATTTTATCTTTTGATTGAATGATTGATTGAGGGGAGTTTAATGACACTTTTAATAGTATTTCAGCTATATCATGGCTGTCAGTTTTAGTGGCGGAGGGAGCCGAAGTGCTCGAATGAAACCGCCGATCTTGGACAGGCAACTGACAAACGTTATCATTCTCGGTTGCAAGTCGAGTGCACCTTTTTTGTTGTTTGCAACCCAGCCCAATTGTCTTTGTCTTAAGGTTTTAAAGTTGTTATTTCGCTTGTTTCGATTTTGTTTTTGTTGTTTTTTTTAAAGTTTTTTTAGTTACTATACACAAGTTTTCCTTGTTTTTTTACTAAATTATATTTTCTCTTTCATAGCTACTTCTGTCTTTTTCATTTGTAATGTTTTACTTTCCTGTTTTTGATTTTTAGGGAATTTTACAATATAAACATTTTTGTTATTGTTGTTTGGTCCCTTGTTTTTTTCAAAAACATAATACATTAAAGGAACAATGAAAGAGAAAATAAAATTTAGTAAAAAAATGACAACATAACAAAAACAAAAACAAAACCAAACAAAAGAAACAAACAAAAACAAAAACAAAAAAAAAAAACAAACTAAAACAAAAACCAACAAAATCCAAACAAGCAAAATAACAACCTTAAAACCTTACGACAAAGACGTTAACAAATATAAAACCGCCCCACAACGACCTATACAAGCTGTACAGTCTTTTATGATAAATAGACTTACGGGGCTACGCCTCCCCGAGGGCTATGCACAGTGTGTGGATAAGATATACTGACTTCTAAATGCATGCGGTCATTCTGAAGTGAACCCTCCTCTATATATATATAAGAAAACAACAACAAAATGTAGAAAAGATAAAAACAACTATTTCCCATTTGAAATTGAACTTATCATATAAGTATCTGTAAAACTTGCACGGGAGGGGATGGGTCGCTTCAAGTAATTTTTGGTACGGAGATGCCACTGGAAGTCTGAAACGCCCCCAATTATATACTGAAATTTCCAGAAATCCCTACCCAGTTACATATTTCTTGCATCATCCAGATGCGATATATCTTAAAATAATTATGCTAACTTGGCACTTGATTATCCAATTATCTGAGGATTAAATGGTCAAGATTACCTGTAGAAGATTGATTTTAAGATAACATAAATTATAGTTGATCTTCTTATTAATCAAAATTAAGACCCAATCATATATCATCACTTTAAAATTATCCCCACTAACATATCCTAACGTGACATTTCCACCCCAGTCATATATTTGATAGCTGACAAAATGGACCCAATCAAGTGGCATGTCTGTATATACAAGTATATAGGAAGTGAACCCCCCTCTCCCTCCGGTGAAAATTCGGTACATAGATAAAAAGTTGTCTTGACCGTTTCATGTGCAAAAGCTACCACTCTCGACTGCAAGTAAAGAAAAACTTAAAAACTAAAAACTAAACAGTCAGACTTGTATTTAGCGCCCACCATTGGGACGGAGAAAAAATGGCCGCTTAAGAGAGGTAACCTTTTAAGGTCGACTATTTTCGAAGTTTTTATTAAATTACTAAGTACCAGGCAGACCGTTGTCATATACTGCAGGAAATTTCTATTATATTTTTAAATTAGCATATTTTCCTTTGATTTACAAAGCCGCTTAATAAATGCTATTGAAACAACAAACAAATACTTCATTACTGTAATATACATGTGGTTTAAGGATTATTGAAGTATCAAATTTAAACAGAAATATATGTATAGTTACTAGCTGGTTTCGGTTTGGGTTTCGGCGCTAATACTGGAAATGTCTAATACCGGCAATATGCTGTCAAAGATTGCCAATTTTGAAGAAATCAATGAAAAACATCAAATTTTACTGTTTTGGACCTTTGAATTAAAATTTTTATACAACAGCCTTGCCCACAAAGATATTTCACAGAAACGTGTTTTTATGTAAGACACACATTATATTAAAAAATATTTTTGGGCAAGGCTGTTTCTCATAGCACTCCGTTTTTCTTCTTCAAATTTTTGATTTAACAGACGTTCATGAGAAGGAATTCTTTACAATGATTAATTTTGAAATTTCTATCATTATACGATAAAGATAGTACAAATTCGAAACTGAAATCTTGATTTCAATTTTTCATGTCAGATGGAGCCAAATAATAGCTGAAATCATACCATCTCCTTTGTTAACTGACATGCCCATCTTTATTTTGCGGTCAAAGAGAATTGGAAGTTGATAAAAGCATGTCGATATAGTAGGAATAATTTTATTTAACGCAGTAAAGATGCATATTTCCACAAGCTTATTTGGTTAGCAATGGTCGTAGCCGATAAAACGGAAATCAATCTGTTAAACCTCTTCTTTCATATTAAAAATAATAATCTAGAATGGTGTATAAAAACATTCAGGCCAAGTTGTTCAAAAGTTAACTACTTTTTCAATTTCCTATATTTCCTTTGTTAAACAATATGTCTACACAGATTTTTTCACTGAAACATAAAGTTATGATAATATACTATTGCAGTTTTCAGTTCCCCTTGTCTAAGCAAATAGCAAACGTATTAAATTGATAGAAGGGGTGGTAAAATTATGAAAAACGTTCATTTCGAAATTCTAGTAAGGTAGAACAGTAGATATTACATTTATACAACTGTATTGTTACCTGCATAATTTTCAGTATGCGATCCAAACCCTTGTTTTCATGGAGGTGCCTGTTATAATAACAATACAGGAGTCTACACTTGTCAGTGTCAACTAGGCTACACTGGAAAACACTGTCAATATGGTAAGAACTTAATTCATTAAAACAGCCTTGTTTTTTTCAAATTTTATGCCCGAAAAATAATAACTATAAAAATTACAGAGGAAAGCTAACATTTCGCAAAGGGTGTTGATTAATTTCAGAAATTTGTGTTTAAATGGCAATAATGCTTAGAATTTTTTTAGATACTAGCAAAGATTTTATGTTTTAAATAAGTTGCGTGTATATTATATATTTTTATGAGATAATATTTGATATTTGTTTTATGTTTAACTTTCAGTTGATCGTAAGTATTCGTTAATGAAATTATTAAATTCTTTGATACCAGTTTTGATGCGCAAGATGTGCAGATTTCGTCAATTTACGACTCCTCATTTGTGCTCAATGCCTAAAATGTTGAAAACCAAAACAACAATCAAAGAAATTGAAGAGCAAATTTAAAAATGCCAAAATGACCAAAAGGTATAAAGCAAAAACCATCTAAGAACAGAGCTATGCACCAGGGAGATGCTCCTTAGTTTTCACAAATTTTACAATTTTGTACAGTAAATTTTAAGTATCAATTTCGGGCTTGTATCGAAATACTAGAAACCGAGTAATTATTTTGCTGTCTTGTGCTTATTTGTCTGTCGACTTTATTCTACACTTAGCCATTAAAATTATAGTAATTAAATAAACGTTTGAGAGCTTGGTACATATAACCGCACATTTGTTTAGAATGGTTTACCTTATAGTGTTAACTAGGTTCCCTGTTTGGTTTCATTTCACATGTAAACTTTAGTTTTCTGGAAGAGAATGATGTTTTTATAGATTGGTGTGTCATGTGATTCTTTTTTATTAATTAAATCATAGTAACCGATAAATCTATAGAAATGAAATACAATGAACAAATAACTACCATATATGAATGCTTATAGTCTTCCGGAAACACCGAAGTTATAAAAATATTTCTTCTTTTTTTTCACTGAAATACATTAATTTAAATGTTCATCAACCAACAATTTCACACAATTTGAAAAAGCCTAACATGATTGATGCAACTGAAAGAAGGTAAGGAATCAACATAAAATGAATTAATTTGTTTCTGTGGAATATACCAGATTGTAGACGAAGTAATTGTGGTCATGGTGAATGTTATAATTATGGCAATACCTATAAATGTCGCTGTCAAGAAGGTTATGAAGGCTACTACTGCCACGTGCACAAAGGTACATTTTGTATTATTATGAAATAGGAAAACTATTTTAAAATTGCTTTGTACATGTTATTTATCTTTTTTTCTATAAAAATAAATCAGTTCTTTGTGATGCATGTAATTGCTATAATATTATTTGAAATACTTATACCAAGTAAAAAATAAAGAATTTGTGTCGACATACCACATTGGCGTGCCTTATTTTATTCATATAATTATCGGCCGGTAAAAACACAATTCTTGTCCTGATTTTCATAAATTCACCAAATACATGAATAAAAGAGCTTAAAATAATGAATGTGTTAAGCTATTTTCTAAAGTAATCTTTCCAGTCAAAGAATTTAATAATTTAAAAAATAAACAGAAAAGAGATTCTGATTTAGATCACCGTGATTCAGCTACAGTCTATTAATTTAAGGAAATGTATAAATTTCAGTTATAAATCGTAAGTATACAAGTACATCTGTATTAGTGTTTAAGTGTGTACACTGTATAAACAAGCAACAAAATGGATAATAGCTGAAAGGTTAACAATGAATACCAATTATCCAAGGCTACCCAACAGACAAAAAACCGGACAAAAAATAAACGTATGTCGGTAAATTTGTTGTTACATATAATTTATGTATATTTATATAAGCTATAAATTTAAGAATCATCAGTATTCACAGCTGAATTTGTTTTTCACTATTATTAGCTCACCTGAACCAAAGGGTCAAGTGAGCTATTCTCATCACTTGGCGTCCGTCGTTGTCCGTTAACTTTTACAAAAATCTTCTCCTCTGAAACTACTTGCCAAATTGAACCAATCTTGGCCACAAGCATCATTAGGGTATCTAGTTTAAAAAATATGTCCGATGACCCCGCCTGCCAACCAACATGGCCGACTTGGCTAAAAATAGAACATAGGGGTAAACTGCAGTTTTTGTCTTATATGTCAAAAACTAAAGCAATTAGAGCAAAATTGATTAAAATGTTCATCAGGTAAAGATCTACCTGTCATGAAATTTTCAGACGAATCGGTTAAACCTTTGTTGGGTTATAGCCCCTGAATTGTAAATTTTAAGAACATTTTGCAGTTTTAGGTTATTATCTTGAATATTATTATAGATAAAGACAAATTGTAAACAGCAAAAATGTTCAACAAAGTAAGATCTACAAATCTTACAACATAACCAAAATCAATGATTAGCCCCTTATAGAAGTTTTTGTCCTTTAAAGACGGCATCCAGCGTAAACTTTCCTTTAAAGATCTTTTCCTCTCAAACCACTGGGCCAATTGAGACTCAAAAATCCAATTAGAATTAGACTTGGTAGCAATGGTCCTTAGATGGTCCTCTTTCAAAATTTTGTGCGATGACCCAGACTGTCAACCAAGATGGCTGCCACACCCAAACTTAGTTTAACATAGGGCCCTATGGAAACATTAATTGAAAAATCTTCTTGTCTGAAACCACTTGACATATTGGAGCCAGACTTGGCAGCATTTGTCCTTAGGAGGTCCTCTTTCAGAAAATGTGTCCGATCACCCGGATTGTCAACCAAGATGGCTGCCACAACGAACTTTGCTAAATATTAGACCCTATAGGAAAATTCATTTAAAAATCTTCTAGTCTGAAACCGCATAGCCAGTTGGAACAAGATTTAGCAGAAATTGTCCTTAGATGGGTTTCTTTTAGAAATATATCCGTTCACCTGGACTGTCGACCAAGATGACTGCCACAGCTGAAATTAGTTTAACATAGAATCCTATAGAAAAACCAGCCAAATTGACTGCAATACTTAAATTTTTAGGTCTGCTCAATGTGAAAAGTTAAATCTAGGTGAGCGATACAGGCTCTTGAGATCTCTCATATTATTACATGGCACTTTAGTGGTATTTTGCCTCCGATTACTTTAGGAGACCCGTTCCGTATGAGTTATTCTTTTATAACCCTAAAACATAACCTAACCATAGCCTTTCCATAACCTAACCCTAAACCGTAATCTTCAACCTAACATTAAACCTAGTTAACATACCCTATCCTAACCCTATACCCTAAAACCTAACCCTAACCAAACCCCTGGCACTGAAGGATTGGACTCCTAAATTAAAAAAGGCCCACTTTTACAACGTCATCGGTGTTTGAGAGCAAACTTCAGAACCACTACATCTGACATATAGATGCCTCATGAAAACTAACAACACTGTTTCAATTTTGGGAAAAAATATTTATGCTATTATTGCTTTAGATGAATTAATTTTTCGACAAAAAGAAGTATTATTCACAGTCATGATCTGCCATTCCCTGGATACTAAAAGATTCTAGAAGAGCAGTTTCAAGTCAAATAATTATCTTACTAACTATGACATAAAAATGTTTTTTACATCACAGGTTCAATGACGTTTTGATCTGATACATTTGCGGAGAATAAATTGTTGTCTGTTGTCGATACAGTATTTATATTTGCAGATTGCCTTAACGGCCAATGCATGCATGGAACATGCGAAAACAGTCCAACGGGATATAACTGTAGTTGTTATTCAGGATACACAGGCATTACATGTAATCAAGGTAAGATGAAAAATTCTAATAATTTGCAGCTGACATTATACATTTTTTGAATGGGTAAAAAATAAAGAATTATATCCATGCATTATTTACAGTATTTACACCACACTTTTGTTGACTTTTTCCGTACTGAGTGCTGAATAAACTCGTGGACTTGTATTGCTTCATCAATGCAAAATACAATCGAGGTCAAGGATTTCAAAATCGGAATAACTTCGGTCAGTTTTATTTTCCCATCAACACTGACAGTCAATGTGAAACATGCTTTACGGCATGAATGCCGAATAATACCGCCCATTTCACCGTTGGGACTTAATTTTTTCAAACGTATATTTTGAGAAAGGAAATTATCTTATAGAAAGACATAGTGTAGAATAGCAATAAACACGTATCAAGTATGTAGTCAGTTCGTTAGTTCGTAACAGATAAGCCAAGTATCTAAGAGGAAAATGTTGGCAAAGACTACCGAAGCCATAAGACAGTGGGCAAATTCCGAAAGACCAGAATCCAAATACAAGTAGATTTCACGAAAAAACTAACACACGAAAAACAAACAGAAACGGAACAAGAAAGCACTTGTGGTATGAACTCCCACAGAAAAATATGTCAAAGAAATATCAACGGAGTGATTGCAGGAACATTTAATCTTGTAATGCATAAATCGCCTATCACATGAGAGCATAGAAAAAGGCACAATAAAGTTCTTGTAAGTAAAAATTTGTTTACTACTTGCAAAAGATTTAGTTACCACTAAACGATGTTTTAAGTGTCTTTACTCATTCAGACTGTCTTGACTATTGTATTTGTGTATGTACTTTCGCCTCTTTTTGTTGGACAAAGGGTGTTGTTTGTTGGGTTTGCATTGGAATTGTATTAATATTATTTTGAACTTAGATAAAGAGGACAAATATACCTAAATATCAAACCAAAAAGACAAATGAACACAACAAATAAACACTAAAAACTAAAAAACAAAGAACAACACGAACGGCTATGAAAACCGGGAGTAAACTCAGGTGCCCCGGAAGGGTAAGCAGCTCCAACTCCATATACGACACCCGTCATGAAGTTCAACAAAGTCAATCGGGTGGTAGTCACAAATTGATGGGGGTACATGAAATGTTACAACAGTTAGAAAGGGTCCAACATAATCTTAGATATTGGAATTCAGTAACGATCAGTCGATTCGTGATGACGACCGTAAAATTTCCCAAGTGATGACATCAACTTATCCCTGATAAAACCCTTGGTCAGAAGCTTTCGTGACAGCAGTTATCCTCTTTGTCGAAAGTCATAGTAACTCATGCATGTCCTTGAATATCGGATAAATTATACAACAGTTTTTATCCTGCAATCAAGCCGTTTCCGGTCTAATAAAAGGGGTAGAATAAACTTTAGTTGTATTAGGTCAATGACCTAATAATGTTCACCGGTTCTTGTTTACATGAAGAGCGCGAGGAGCGTAGCGAATGTACCAGAGGACGTCGTGGCGTTTCCCGCGTTTTCACTGCAGTTGAATTTCAACTTCAGACGTAATTTTAAGGAATCTTACACATCTAAAGGGAATTGCAGGATAAAGACAATACAAAGTCATTGTCGGAAAATATAAAATTTATTTGGGCTCGATGCGAAACATGGGGAAAAGGCTCACTAAAAGCTCGCCCAAATAAATTTGATATTTTCCGGCAATGACTATGTATTGTATATTTAAACATTCAATTCATTCTATAACAGTATTAATACCTGAACCTTACAGAATATTTATTTTCTATTTTTACTTCATTTTCTTTGTTTCAGTCATCAATCGTAAGTAAACTATTTCTTTCTTATCGTATGTTGCCCATGTAATTCGTTTACCAAGGTAATTCCATCGATCTTGTACAAATTATTTTGGTACCGGATTTGTGATCATGGTCAAAAAGTTATATATGAAAATGAACCGCCTCGGTGGTGTGATGAGAATGTAATAATGAGAAGCAGTATATATTTATGACCATTTAAAAATTATTGTCTTTTTGCTTTTTCAACTAATTATAATACTCCCCCAAAATAAAATAAAAAGTTGTGTAACAGCTCATATACATGTACTAAATAAACAAATCACAAAGGGTCAGTGATACGTTAAATGAATAAATAAACATGACAAAAAAGAAAATAACAATGAAAATTAAAAGATAAAAGAGAATACAGGCATATATTAAAAGACATTTGACCAGTTCAAATATTAATGAAAAAGTCACTGTCGAATCGTGACTTCTCAAAATATAACTTTGAAATCCTAGAGGTTGTATATTGTGATTTTCGAGTGGGAAGAAAAGTCTTATTATAAGACGTTTTTATAACAATCTTATTGGTGGGGCATGGGTTTTTACACGTTGCATAAGCCAGTCAATAGAAAACGACTTCAAATCCTAATAACTCAATTGCACAATCATTATTTTACTCAACAAAACAACATACGGAAAATGTTATAATGATTATTGTGTTGACGATTTTAAAAATGTTTTCCTAGTTTCTTGGAGGGTTGTATTTAAAGAAAGTTTTTATAAAGTAAATATGAGTAAAATGGTACTACAGAAAAAAGAAATACCTGTAAAATCCGTCGAACATTATGTCATATCGAGGTATTTGACGAATATGGAAAGATATCACGTAAAACTGACAATGAGCCGACAACGCTTATACCGGTCACTTATTTTGAAACAGATTGTCATCCGTCTCCATGTGGACATGGAAGATGTCAAAACACACTTAATGGTTTCCACTGCCATTGTTACAATGGATATTTCCATGATTACAGAGGAGTTTGTAACAGAAATATGTAAATTGTTATATTAATTATTATTAAGCAAGCGTACAGCATGCACTGATAACATAATAAAATAGAGAATGGAAACGGGGAATGTGACAAAGACACAACAACCCGAAAACAAAGAACAGAAAACAGCTCAAGGCTTCTTCAACGCAGCGAGAAAATCCCACGCCCGGAGTCCGTCTTCAGCTGGCCCTAAACAATAATGCATACTATTTCAGCAAAATAGACGGCACACTAAACTCCGAAACATACAAATGAACCAAAATTCAAAAAACATACAAGACTGCAAAAATGCGGCGGGGTTAAATATGTTTTGTGAGATCTCACCCCCTATACCTCTAGCGAATGATGAATAAACACACAGCGATACATACCACATGTTCCTTATTATATTTGCAATAACTTTTATAAACCTTTCGAAGCAAACTGAAAAATGATAGAATGCCAAAACAAAGATGAACTGATTAAATACGCATTCTTATTAACAAATTTCATTGCAATATGTATGCCTATTTTTCAAAACTTCATGTCTGTTGGGCAGTGCCGACCACAAAAATGTAGCTGAAACAATCATGACAATAACAATAATTATGGATCAGAATTATATAATTTGAATGCAGGCAATTTTACAGTTTTCAAAGAAACATTCGTAATTTTAAGTTTGTATAGGACACTAAAATGAAATTAATATCTTTTCATTTTAGTAACTGACCGTGAGTATTTTTATATTAAAGGGCATGGTATGATTTGGCCTGATATTTGACCCCTTGAATAACAAAATAAAAAAGTAATGAAAAACTTACCATCAACTATCATTAAGTACTATTAAAATGCTACCTTTGAAGAAAAATGCTTTGCTTTCAACAAGAAATTTCTTGATAGCGGCAAGATACTGTCAAAGATGTGAAGAAATCAATTTATGTAAGACAAACATTATATTAAAAAATCTTTTTGCGGAAGGTTGTTGCAAATAGTTGTTTTGATAAAAATCTACTGTGAAAACAATCAATTTCCTTCATATCCTTGACTAAGGAAACGTTCATGATATCATGGTTGCCTCATGGCTACCTTTTACAGTGATTGATGGATTTTGAAAGTTCATTATACGCTAAAAATGATACAAATTCGAATTTGAAATCTTAAATTTAATTTGGCATATCAAATGAAGCCTAATAATAGCTGAAATCATACCATATGATTTGATACAAATTAAAAAATATAAAAATTAAAATAATTTTGTAAAAAACCCGTAAACTTTAACCATAATATTTCAATTAATATTACTCTATACTTTACTAGCTTATAATAAAAATCTGATCTGTCATACTCCTGTACAAAGCGGTGAGTTTTGAACGATACTGTAAAATATGAAATTATTACCCCTAACCATATGACTGACACAAAATTGCATTCTAATAATCAACTATCTAACAATCAAATAACATTAAAATGTATCAAATGATTAAAAGTAGTACAGTAAAGTCAGTTATCAACTAATTACGATAAAAATTCTCTGATGACAACTTAAATGCACTAGCTACACAGTTTGACATAAGTTCAGCGTCTAAAGAACTAATTTAAAATATGTTGAAAGACGTGATAGAAACTTTCAGATATCACCACGGTAAAAAATGTTGCAAGGTATGTGCGTTTAACATGGTTAACCTTTAAAAATGTGTCTTCTTTAAATGAGAAAAATTGAAAAAAACTACAGCAATCCAAGCTACATTTTTCCACTTCCTGTAATTGGATAATAAATTTTAATGTAAAAGTTAATTATCCAATTACTCGGAAAATATACCTTGGATTGCTGACTTCAAGAAGACTAATTTTTACATTAAATACTTACAGCCGAAACAATAACCCAAAATTTAAAGATCAGATTAAAATGCCAAAACAAACAAAAGATAGTGATTGATCATCAAGGACAGAGCTATCTCTAGATTTTACAACATATTGCATATTGCAAGAGTAACTTTAAAGTTGGACTTTGGTTTAAATGATTTTACCATTGGTAATATTGAATATTCAACGATATCAAAATACAACTGTCTGCTAATTTTCAGACTGCCATAATTCCAAATGTGTCCATGGTTCATGTGTGAACACTGTTAAAGGTTACTCTTGTAGCTGCGTAGCAGGATACACGGGGTTATATTGTGACCAAGGTATGTCAATATGTAGTAGTATTTAGCCTGATTAAATACCAGACTTTTTTTGTACCTTTCAAATTCGAATGAAAGTCAAATTTTAGAATATGTGCATATACCGTAATGTTGATCACTCATTTCTAGACATCTGACTTGAGAACATTTATAGCTGGTTATTTTGATATTTCTGTTCATAATTAAAAATCGTATTCCAAATGTGTACACCCTACACAACACGGGAAATAAATAGAAATAAAAAACATAGAATCCGGAACAGTTAATGCACATACAGTTGTATTATGGAACTTCGAATTTGTTACACTTCAAGAACAAATCTTTTATTATAGAATATGATTTGTGCTGTTTCGGCCATATCATCATCCATTTAATAGATGCTAAAGTTAAGTTAATCCATTTAATAGACGCTAAACTTAAGTTAATCCATTTAATAGATGCTAAAGATAAGTTTGTTTTACATAGTATTTGTAATAAAATTATTTGATACAAATTTTCGTGGATTTACGACTCATCAATTGTGTTGAAGGTCTAAAATGTTGAAAAAAAACAAGTATTCAAAAATTTTGAAGAGCAAATTAACAAATGCCAAAATAATCAAAAGGGGTAAAGCCAAAACCATCTAAAGACAGATATATGCAAGAGGGAGGTACCACTAGTTTTCACAAATTTTACCATTTTGTAAAAGTAAATTTTCAGTATCAATTTTGGGCTCTGAACTGAATACGGTATATGATCAGTTTGATGAACACAGATGATGCATGAATACAGAATAGCCTCAGAAAACTGGAAAATTATTTTTGTATTATGTATAATATCATTTTAAATTGATTCATTTTAGCGATAAATCGTAAGTAAATGATAGTATTACCCATTATTATACTTCTGGGCAGTAAAAATCATGAAAATAAAAGTTATACTGTTTGCAGTTACTTTAAACATTTTGAAACTGGTCGAGCTACGAGTTTCATGAAGATTAAATTGCGTACAACCGTTTTTAAATTCGTATATTACGTTTTATAAATGTACTTTAGTATCAGAAACATTTGCTCTGATATTGTAATATGTTGAAGAAAAATGAAAACAACGAATATAACAAATGTATTTGTGTAACATTTTTTCAGTGACGATACATTTATATATTAAAATCATTTTTCAAGCAAATAAGGAAATAAATATTTTGACGTGATAAAATACTAATGTCTTTATTGTATAAATCTTTGATTTCACAATCATGACAATTAAGGATAAAAGATTGTATTCAATTTCAAATGTAATTTGTATGCTATGCTTGGCTCAAATCAAATTTATATAAGGCAGTATTGCTACAATATATTTTTACGTAGATTGCAGAACTTCCCCCTGTCACCATGGTAGATGTGTTAACTCTTTCTCTAACTATAGTTGTATCTGTGAACCTGGATATACAGGAATAATATGTGACACAGGTAAGGTACTATTAAAAGATAAATGAAATAAAATAACTACAAATTCGTATTAATAAGGCTTGTGTGTTGGTCGTTTCAGACGGAGGGCCAACCTTTAGGTTATGTACATGAGAATCGGACACATACAATACACAAACATATCAAAACATCTTATTCTTAAGGTATGTTATTCAACAAGGAGCACGTCTTAAGGTCGCACCTTACGCCAAGATTAAGACTGTCCTTAGCAATGACTTAGTGTTACGCGATAACCAGTCAACAATACTGTGTAGAGTAACTAGAGGACCATTGCTGCAAATTGTGATTCCATGCGGATCGATGATTTAGAATATTATCCTGAAGGGAATTTCCACTAGGGTCTTACTTCGACAGTTACGGTCAGTTTTTAATAGGACTGTTGGATAAAATTGCGAAAGGAAGGACCAATTAAGGACATTCCAGTCAAGTTTGACGCCAAACTGCTCATTAACGTTTTATCCAGTGTATAATCGGATTTGCTGTGGCAGCCATCTTTGTTGTTGGATGCATACATCGGATATTATTCTTAAAGAGGACCATTTAATAATAATTCAATATTTACATGTACTCCAAACTCTTCCAATGTTATCTGATGGTAGTCTTTAGGCATTTGTTTCCATTGGCTCTAATATAAAGCGATGTTCGGTTGTTGTAGACGCATTGGTTTGTTCGTGGGATTATTAGATCTAATTCTAAAAGACAAATACAAAAGACAATTAATGCAAAGTTTTCCAGTGATTTCTAACAAGATCTGGATCATCTGATACAACTTTGACGGATGTATACCCAAAGACCATTACTTAATTGACTTTTTAGCCTTTGAAATATGACATTTAAAGCCAATTTATTTTGTCTTAAACAGCCATGTGTGTTCTTGGTTTACTTCATTTTCTGCATCATAAACTTTTCAAACAGATTTTCAAAGACTCAATCGGTTGTGTTTAAAATGTATCAAAGGATTACATTTAATATTCACACCATAGTACGCCAAGTTTATGTTGACAAGTAACACAATCATGCTACACCAAAGATAATTACAATAAACATGATAGAAATAACAATACTAAAACCTGTATTTAACCAGAAAAATCTAGCCAACTTATCACATATATCAAATTAAATATGTCATCAAGATATAAAAAAACAAACATTCAGTAATGACAGGGTTCTGTTGTAGCATAATACATTTTTAGACTTGACAAATACATTTTTTGTGAAAAATTCACAGAGGAAAATTTCACAAAAGAGTCAACACCTTAGAGAACATCTTCTGAAGGCCCCCAAGATTTAAGGTAAAGGCTGTACATGGAGATAATTACATAAAATAGGTAAATTTTCTGTGCTCTTCAAAAATTCACCCCCTATCTGCAGTGAAGATAAAAAGAACAAATACATGTATGTTGCTTAACAGTCATTCAAAACTGGCCAAGACAAGTTTATGTTAAGCTCAAACCATGTACATTGCAAAACATGTACATTGCAATGTTTCTAACAGATATTAACCACTCTTGATTTGCTTGAATTGCCAGATTAAAACAAAAATGGTGGTTAAGATCAAATGTGGGTTAGCAGTTTTATCCCTGTATATTTATTTATTTATTTATTTATTATGTTTTATATTTATAATACATTATCTATTTGTTGGTATAAAGCTGTTCTGAACATACCTCGAATGACGAATATATATGTTTTGGACCTCTTAAAAATGATTTTGAAATATCTAATAAATGCAAAAAGCAAACATATGCATTTCATTAACAACTATTTTCTTATTCTTTTCAGATATTGACCGTAAGTACATATGAATACAAATAAACACTTTCCTGGATTATCAAATAACCTAACTTGATTGAAAAATAATAATGTTTTGAAGTTGAAGTGATAAACCGAAAAGAGAATATCTGTGGAGACATGCAGGCAGACAATGGTAAAACTCAAGTTTGTACAGGTGTTAAATCCAACAAGAAATCCAACGAGATTTGCAGCATAAAAGGGAACATTTAGTCTCATTTGAGAGATATTAAGTCAAACCGTAAATCACAGAATTTTTAAACCAACAAACCATTATTATAATGATTATCGCGTGGAAGGAAGAATATGAAGCCTTTTACCTAAACCATTTATTCAAACAACATGTAGTTTTATAATAAAAAAAGAAAGAAAAAATACAGCTGTGAAAAAATAAAGTTGTTCTGCGGTTCAGTCGTTTTCAGTAAAACTGGCCATACCATTTCACCCAGAGTTAATTTGTAGAGGCACCAGCATGAAAACTGGCATTGCTTCTTTAGAGCGCAGTTGAGTTGGATTTGAACTAGCAGCCTCGGTGGTGACAGCCTTGTGATCATTGTTTATATAGCGTATCGGTAATCAGAAATGTTATATTTTTTCTCGTTTCTTATCGTAATACTAAAATCAGTATAAACCTGATGTATTCTATTCTTAAAAATGAAAGTAGTATTAAAATGTTAATCTGCACTCAATGAATAATACCAAAAACAGTGTTCCAGTTTAAGTATTATAATATATTAAGAACTATTATTATTTCAACACTTATATTTACGAGATGCTCTGTAGATTGTAAACCATCTCCCTGTGTTCACGGAACATGTTCTAACTCTTTAACTGGTTATACCTGTAAATGCACCACCGGATACACTGGAAATAATTGTGATCAAGGTAATTTGAACTCATCATCTCTGTCATATACATCACAGAACCCTTATACTTACTATAAAGTGTTTTCGTTTAACAACGGTGGAAGTAGGTGCACAAAATTGGCGCCATCTCAGTTGTTTTTGTCAGTACGGCTGATTTTAAAATATACTTTGTATCTGATATCTTTACACTGTTATGCTTTTGAAGATTATGCACATATTATACAACCATCAAACACTGAAAGAATATTTTTGTATTTATTTTAAAAAGTATTATGATGTGTATTACTGTCCTCAATATCAGAATACTTACTGCATGTACTAATGTTGACATCAAATGTTCATTATTAGCTATATGAACTACGTCTTCAATGCATATGTAAAAAACTGCTAAATCATTTTGTCCAGTTACTGAAGTACTTGCATTAGTTTTACAAGAATGCAGAATTTTCCTGTTTATTTGTATATCTGGTATCAAAACTTACATGACGTATGGAAATCTTTTAATTATCAACAAATACAGGTCATTTCTTAAATCTGCAATGACCTTGAACATGGATTGGGTACAAATTTCTGGTTTCTTTTAAACTTTCTCAACTAAATATATATGAAGTTGTTTTGTAATATCATCTTAACTGCAATGAATACACAGACAGGTTCTACATCTGGGTTTAACTGTGAACAATTAGACTTTCTAGATATATCTGAACTAAACAAATACATGCTAGAAGGGTGATATATGGTATGGATTACGTGATTTGCTTTCCGAACAAATTTACTGGGTATAGAATTAATTGATTTTATTATCATTTTCTTTTCAAGTTATAAACCGTAAGTATTTTTTAAGAGAATAATACACTTTACATTTGCTATATTCAGACATTAAATCACCAATGCGAATCTTCTGCGGTTACTTAAGGCTACTATATGCAATGCAAATGAATCATTCTAAGTTTTATGCATTTACTACTGTTACTAGCGCGTGTCTTGCATACTTCGGAAACGGATCTTGAACACATTCTGCAGCTTCACATTTGTTTGTAGTGACGTCATATATAATGCCAAAATCAGTGAAATGCACACAAAAATGGGAAAATAAACTTTCATAATTTTTCGGGACATTTCAGCAGTGGAAAAGACATTAATTCATTATGACTATTGGAAACAAAAAGGTTGTGTAAGACTTTTCACTTTCATTTAAAAAAAAAACGTTTGAGATATTTCGGAAAACCAACTTCCAGTTTGAAAAAAGACACAGTAATATATTAATCATAATTAGTAATGTTAAGTGTCACGAACTACACCAACAAGAAAAATATTATGTTACCTGTTTGTATACTCAAGAAATTTTTTATGGATTCTTATCGGAATATTAACATTACAATAAACTTGATTATACTCTTTCCATTTCTCCTTTTACTACCGAAAGGGCCTATGGAAAAGATAGATATTTTATCAATACTACATTCAGATAAATGTTGTGTTGACCTGGGTAACTGAATATTGTAAATAATTTCATTAGTAATTAAAAGTAAATGTCAATTTGTTTTTACTCTAATACTAACGAGATGCTCTGTAGATTGTAAACCATCTCCCTGTGTTCACGGAACATGTTCTAACTCCTTAACTAGTTACAGCTGTAAATGTACCACCGGATACACTGGAAACAATTGTAATCAAGGTAATTTTAATTTTAACTGATAGTCTTGGTCTTGTATTATCACAGAATCCTTAATATACTTATTTTTAAGTTTTACCATTGGGAATATGTGCCTGAAATTGTCTGAAGCTCAGAATGGCTGAGATTGAAATAGATCTTTATACTGTAATGATTTCGAAGATTGTTCATATATCATAAACACTGAAAAAAGACGTTTTCGAAGTAATGTAATGTCAATAAAACAAAGACCGTGTAGTATTGTCCTCAATTTAAGAGAATTTACTACTAATGTTGACGTTAAATGTTTTCTGATTAAAGGGTTTCATTTATGAACGTTGTATTACTTTAAAATATAATGTCCGTTGTTCCGATTTTTCTCTCCTTCGAATGTCCCTTTGGTATTTCTTGACTTTACTTTAAAATCTAGCATGTAGTCGAACATAGGTACACATTTCTGGATTCTCTGAAACTTGAATAGATGAACGTTTGCAATATCACCATGCCCGCTAAGGATATATGAGCCAGGTTTTACATCTTGATGTATGTTAGAACAATTAGATACCGTAATAAATCAATAACTGGCGTGTAAATTGCAAATTTAAGATACAAGAAGAAAAAAGTATTAAATGCTGAAAAGGTAATGTTAGGTACTGTTGTTTGTCATTGGCTTTCCCACTGATACAAGTTAACTGGGTATAAATAGATTTTATTGTTTTTACTTTTTAGTTATAAACCGTAAGTATTTATACATAGAATAGCATTATTCAAACATGGAATCTCTCGTGTTAAATTTTGGTATCGGTTGTGGATATTCACTTGTAATGCGCTTAGGCGCTAACAAGTTCTTCCGACTTTCACATCTTCAAAACACCCACTTGGTCGCCTGAAAATATATAATATTAGTATTAAAACCGAAACATTTGGAAGACCAAAAACCAGACTTATTTTAAAAGAACAAGAAGTACTCATAACCAAAAATACCGAAATAGGAAGCCAAATTTCAGCTAATGAGATCTACCATGTGCAATACAAGGAATGAACATAACATTTGCATTTTTTACCAAATTGTAATAATTAACAGAGGTAGAGACAAGGCTCGTGTTAACAGGCCATTGATAATTAATAGTTACGACAAACTACCCACTAGAAAACTGTTTTTGCGATGTTTTATGTAGTCCTATCAAAATACTAAAATTACGATAGACTTAATTTTACTCTTTCCTTCAAAAATATACTTCTGTTGTAGTATAAAAAAATAAATGACAAATTTAAATATTTTTTCAGAACAACATCTATATAATAGGGTGGCAATCCGATTTACTCATAAATAATGTTTGAATTTCATTACTATAATGGAACGATTATCATTTGTTAATCTAATATCTACGAGATGCTCTGTAGATTGTAAACCATCTCCCTGTGTTCAAGGAACATGTTCTAACTCTTTAACTGGTTATACCTGTAAATGCACCACCGGATACAATGGAAAACATTGCGATCAAGGTAGTTTTAATTTTTAGTGTTAGTTTGTTCTCTAATGTATCGTTTTGTATAATTAATCTCGCCAAGAAACCTTCTACACGAGTTATAGTATTTTAGTATCATTATTATCATGATTGTTATAATTTTTATCAAACATATGTTCACATATGCCAGGTCATGAAGTACAGCTTTATCTAAACTAAGTAGAAATCAAAGTTCTATTACAGTTAACAAAATAATGTTATGACAATTTATTGTAATATATTGAAGCCGAAAAACTAACCCAAGATGTTAAAAAGCAAATTATAATGCCAAATGATCAAGAGGCTAAATTGAAACAGACTAAGAACAGAGCTATGACATGAGATTCATTAGTTTTCATAACTTTAATATTTTAAAAAAGTAAATTTACAAAATCGATTCACAATTGTATCGCAATAAAAGCAACTGACCAGGTTATACCCTCGCAGGCTTGGAGTCCATCATCAGCGCTATCGATTCAGTTATATCAATGGTAATTATTAATATTCTATGGGAGCTATTTTGGAAAGATGTGCAGAAGACATCAAATAAATGTATTTTAAGAATAAATAAATACATTCTATCCTATCAAAAGCCTTTTGTTGATCTAAGAATTGGGGTTGGGTTCTTGCATGCTTACGGAAATTTAATTTTGGTCCTAAATTCTGTGCATGGGTAAATATGTTGTTAAAAGATTCTAAAACCTGTATAAAGACTAATGGGTTTGTTTCAAAATATACATCAATTTCCCGCTCTGCTCGCCAAGGTTGTCCAGTTGCACCGTTTTTATATGTCATTCAAGCGGAACCAATGGCTTGTGCTATTCGGGCAGATAATGATATTGAAGGTATAAAATTACCTGGAAATTTGGCTACTGTCGAAACTAAGTTGAGTCTTTTTGCGGATGATACTCAGCTTTTGAACAAAAATGAAAAGTCTGTTGAAAACTCCTTTAAAATTTTGAATATCTATGAATCTGCTTCTGGGGCAAAAATCAATTATGAAAAAACAAAGGGGTTATTTATAGGTAGATTAAAAGGGAAAAGATCTAGGTTTACCAAAATAAAATGGATAAAATCAAACGTTAAAATATTAGGGGTTCATCACGGATATGATATCGATGAAGATATGATTTGGAAACCAAAAATCAATAAAATCAAAAGCTGTCTCCAAGTCTGGAAAACTAGAAATCTGTCATTTAAGGGTAAAACATTGATCATCAAGAGTCTTGTTATATCCTTAATTGGTTATGAAATTGACATGCATGGTATTCCTGATAAATACTTGAATGAAATAAACAAATTAATATGGGCCTTTATTTGGGATGACAAAATAAATCAATTAGAAAGGACTGTATGCTGTTTAGATCGTTCAGAGGGTGGTATTAATATGATCAATATTTTTTCTTTTGTTAAAAGTCGAAAAATTAAACTTTTATACAAAATTATTCATTCTGACGAAGAAGCTTGGAATTTTCTCGGTAAGATGTGGTTGAAAAAATTTGACATCATAACTGACGAGAATTATTTTCTATGTTTATGCACAGATTTAAGTTGTATAAATATGGGTACCATTCCAAAATTTTACAAGGATGCTTTATTAGCCTGATCAGAGTTTAGATCAAAGTATAAACCTCATTCGAGTTCAGAAATACTTCATACGCGTCTCTTTTGTAATAGAGAAATAAAGTTTGGGGGCAAAAGTTTATTTTTCAAATCATTTTTGAAAAGTAATTTAAAGACAATAAGTGATATTTGGGACGACAATTTAAAAAATTTCAAACCTTGTAACATTATTTACAATCGTCTTATTGATAAACGAAATTGCATTGCAGAATACTCTAGAATAAAGTCGGCTATTCCTAGCACTTACATAGATATTCTGAAAGGTTTATCTATTGAAACAGCTAAAATTAAGTACAATATTTATATAGATAAATTATTGATTTTGTCTAAATCGGGAAATGTTTTATCTTTATGTAAACTTAAACCAAGGGATGTGCAAAAAGTTATTAATCCGACGGCCGTGCCAAAAGCAATACACAAATGGGAAACTTTTTTTGATAATGCGATTAACTGGGATGTGGTGTGGAACATTATCAAACAGTTACAAGTAAAAAGTAAAATTGCAGATTTTCATTTTAAATCTTTACATGATATTGTTTTTACAGAATTCAGACTTAACAATTTGGATTATCTACTGTCAATGGAAAATGTCACTTTTGTAAATTTCATTTTGAGACACAACCACATATGTTATACAAGTGTAAAATTATTTACCCTTTTGTCACCTTTATCAATGAACTGCTTCAGGTAACCGATGTCACACGGTCTTTTACAGTGAATGAAAGAAACATGGTACTAGGTTTTTACGAAGGCCCCTTAAAGGGTCTTATCTTATCAAATATTATAGTATTGTCTGCTAAATGGACCATTTGGATTACAAGAAATAAAATTAAACATGAAAATTTAAGATTTAACATCAGCGAGCTAAAGCGTAAATTTTGCAACGAGCTAAGAAACAATTTAAATCTGCGTTTACAATTCAAAGAGAATCTGAAACCAAATATTATTTCCTACATTAAGGTTCTATTGGATCATGTAAACAATATTTAGTGAATATTACTAACAAAATATATACTCACATTGTTTACTGTTTGAATAGACTTATATTCCCTTAAACTCAATGTTTATGTCAATGACGATCGTGACCTCGGTGATCTCGATTTTATAATTTGATTGAGTGAATTCGATCGTTTCTTTTTTTCAATTTAGATTATATATATTGTATTACAAGTCAGTGGATTTTTTTTCTCGGCTGTTTAATCCTGGACAGTACTGAGATTGTAATACAAGAACCCTTAGCTACACTCCTGGGTAGCTAAGGGGGGTTGTAACAGGAGATTGTTGAATAAAATAATGTTTATTGCTAAAAAAAAAAAGAATAAATAAATACAAATAAAACTAAAGAATATAACATTTTGTTTATATCAGCAACTACCTCTAAAATAGAATTCTTCGAAAACTCATCATCTTGTTGCAAAATGGTATTGTACCCTACTTATTATAAACTAATTTAAAAGAATGTTAAATTTACTTTGTTAAAATCGATTTTTTAATTATTATTTTAGTTATAAACCGTAAGTATTTTTCATAGGATCAATAAACGAGTATAAATTTTGGAAATTTGAGGTAAAACTGGTAGAACTTTGCGGAAGGAACATACCAAAAAAGTTTTAATATGTTTATTCCTTATAAACTGTGTTTATTCTGATATCAACTGAAGACATTTGGTAAGGTCATAACGTTTGTTATGGACCTGAAACTACGATCATATCTATATGATTGAGAAACACCTCAAACCTTTTTATCTAAAAGTTATACAACAATACTTTATTACATTTGTACGAATTAAAGAAAACCTACATGAGAAAAGCTGATTCATATAAATAAAATCATACTGGTAGCTCACTATCGCAGTACCAAGCATCGAATTTACGCTTAGAAAGCATATGATTAGCACGATACATGTATCTTGAGACGAGAGTATATTATTACAAAAAAAGAAACGTATCGTGACCACTTTATTATAACAACTTTAAAATCAAAGATAGAAACGCAATGGAATAAAATTTAAATGCTGAAAACCCCAATATGTTGATTGTATAGCACAATAATACTAATCGCGTTCTAGGACATTTTGATTAGCATTAAATAATTATACTTATTCTATCTCTTGTCTTGTGACCATTTAGTCAAATTATCTTGAAGTCTATTGAAATAAATTACTACAAATGTAATAAATTACATTTTTTTAAGATTGTCAGCCATCTCCATGTAAATATGGATCATGTACTAATTCTATTTCTGGTTATAAGTGTACTTGTTCCCATGGATACACCGGAGTAACGTGTGATCATGGTTAGTTTTAACTAGATTGCAGAATAGAACATTACCAAGCGTCAATGAGAAAACCCGTTGGACTGAACAAAGAAAAAGGTTGATCACATTTAGGAGTCATTTTGTGGTCTTCAACAAAATGCAACACTAGACCGACATTAGGTATTAAAAATAAAACATAAAAAAATCTAGACACCCCAATTTAGTGTAGTATTTCATACAATACACATACATTAAAATTAGAACAAGAAGTAAACATGGGACAGTCATAATTCTTTTCTTGCTCAACAGTTTTCTTTTACTTCGTCCGTTCACAGATAATACGTGTTACAATCAATTTATACAGATTTTGTGTTATGGTGAAAAGACATAGTACAATGAGAGGGTCAAACCCAAGATTCCAAATACAGCAGTCAGCACAAACAAACGAAATGTAATACTATAGACTATTCCTTTATAACCGAAAGCGAACCAAGATTTTTCAGAGGGGTAAACAAGTCCTGCTCCATATTGTTCTGCATTAGTGTGACTCAAAAACCAATATAACAGTTCAACTAGTATATCGTTTCAGAAATATTATTTCCTTTCAAAAGTTCAGCACTATGCAAAGGAACAAAAACGTTGACTGGTATTCTTATAGTAGTGTGCAATATTCAAGAAAAAATCGGATATATTACACAAAAAATTGCTTTGATAAAAATTTCTAAGTTGAAATACACTGCAGGAATCTGTATTATATGTACTGTTAACTCATTATTTTACTTTTTCAGTAATCAATCGTGAGTACAACATTTATAAATAATTAATTGCACTATGTTCAATTATTTTTAATTTGGGATATTATTACATACAATCAATAAATGATTGTGTAATTCTATTTCATTAAATGTATCATTAAAGGGAATAAGGTATTACTATTTTGATAAAATAATGAAGTTAAATATTTGTGTGAATAACCCAATTACACTTATGATTCTACATACATGTATAAATGTGGTAACATGTTTTGTTGAATGTAGGTCAAAGTGACCCAACTGTTATTGAATTCTGTTCATTGTTATACGATGATAGTAGTAATATAGAATAATTGATGTTCCTCAATGGGTTTCTGAACATGAACTTTTACGTAAAAATTAAAGCAAACTGGATGGACATAGGTAAGTACGGACGGACATGGGTAAATATATATATATGCCAATCCGACATTTGGGGCATACAAATATGAACATTTCAAACCAAAGACACTCTAAGTATAAGACTCGGTAATTTTGTAAAAATAGAATGTCTGTTTGAAAATATGATTATAAAATAGAACGGCCAAATGATTACAATTCAAGCTAATTTTTATAAGTAACCTATAATGTATTTTTGGCGAAATATTTTTTCTTCATTTAGACTGCAATCACAATCCTTGCAAACATGGAATTTGTCACAATCATATTTCTGGTTATACATGTAGCTGTCACAAAGATTATCTGGGTAAAACGTGCCTGTGTGAGTATAGCGATAAACGTGTTCCACATAAAAAAATTACTCCAAATATATATTTTGACAAATGACCTGCACCTAGGTTCCAGCTTTAAAAGTTTAAATGGTTATTCAACAACTAGTGTGTTGATGGTGAACAATGGTATTACGTTTTTCCTCTTGATGTAACTGCGATTTCGAAATTGAAACGAACCATATGGTTTAGTGAATTAGTTTCCTTTATGAAATATACTGAAATATAATATGAAAATATTTTTAAAATCATAGCATCAATTTCAATATATTAAATATGACTGAATAAAAATCAAACAACAAACTGGGTAACAGGAAAAATCAACAATGACATACCAGCACAAATTAAGTTAACATAAAAGAGTTCAAAAACAAAAACATGAACAACAGAGAACCAGGATAGTCTGACTTGATACAGACACCGAAAAGTGGTGAGGTTAAACCGGTTTCATGAGCAACCAAACCTCCTCTCTTTATCTATCCTGACGCTCTGGTGCACAAAAAACCACTAAAACTAATATAGCATGACTACCAACGAGGCAGTCTTATGGATATGGTTTTATAAGATTGTCTTGTAAGGGAAATATTATTATTATGAATGTTCACCCGCAGTGCACAATAAAAGGAACAATATCTTAGCCGTAATAATATGGATAACACATGTTATAGTAAATATTTTGCAAAGCAGCTCACAAATAATAAAGAGTAACTGAGCTCCTGTAAATTAACCAGATATAAAATTGCTCACAATTTTTAAAAATACCAATGCAAATGTATCTGCCGACTAGCCTCGATCGAGAACAATAAAAGAGAGGTTTCAAATTCAATATCTCATCAAAGTCTTCTGGGTTGTCTTAACAATCATATAAAGAGCACAAATATACCTAAGGAGCGAATCAAAAAAACGTAATCCATTGGACAGACAAACCCGGGAAGACAAATGAGCAACCACAAGCACAACAAATAAAAACTGAAAACTAAAAAACAATGACCACCACGAACTCCAATAAAAACAAGGAGTGAACCCAGGCGTTCCGGAAGGGTGAGCAGTTACTATTCCGTATACGGTACCTGTCGTGAAGTTCAACAAAGTCAATCCGGTGGAAGTCACAAATTGGAGGTTTTCAAGTCCCTCCCGACATGAAGCCTAGTGTTAATATGTATATATTAGAAATGAGACTAGGTTAGCAATACCTAACGTTTATTACATAGTTGTCAATAAGAACTTTAGTGTAACAGAAATTACCAGTTAAAATACAATGTAAAATACAAAAATATCCATTCGTAATAATTGCTCCTTAAGTATATTAGGAACATAGTTGATTTATTAACGATGACATTTAACAGTTTATCACCTATGCCATAGTTTAGTCTCGCATTAAATTTAGTGTTTTATTGCTCATTGATCTATTTCTAAGTTTAGCATATATTAACTAGTTGCTTTGTCTTTTCTATTTTCTGTGTATTGTTCGTGTTAATTTTGTCTTGAACATCTTACTTTTTAAAACGATTTCAATTTGTTATGTTTCATGCTGTATTATATCAAGATTTTCTTTTTTTCAGGGTTTGATCGTAAGTAAACAAAAACAACGCGGATAAGAAGGTCCGAAAACCCATTTTATTTAACCAATGCATTTATACACTTTAATGACTTTCTTACTTCAGCAAAGCTTTAGTCGATACGAGACAGCTTAGTGTTAACTTTTAATAAATCGAAATAGATATAAATAAAAAACATATATGCAGATCTCATGTGTTAAAAACAGCTTGCACAAAGAAATTTCGAAGTCCAAAGTATGGTTAATAAGTTTTCATATGAATTCTATTTTTTTTGACAACCTGAGAAATAATTTGAAATGTTTACTTATAAAAATATGAAATTTAAAAATATAGAATATTCCAAAAAGATAAAATTCACTTGCTTTTGTGTTGATTAATTATTCTTTTTCTTACAGACTGCAGTTCAAATCCTTGCTTACATGGAGTCTGCAACAACCGATTAGATAATAACAATCCTGGTTTTACATGCAATTGTCACAGTGGTTACACCGGACATACATGTGGTGAAGGTTTGTGATTTCTTATTTATATCATTATCACATAAAACATAGCAAGGCTTCCTTCATTTATCACACTATATCACGGCATAAAATTAAATATAGACCCTAATTTTCCTATTCGGACTTCAGCTATATTCAATACCTTTATTTAATTTTTCTACCTGTGTGAACTTAAAGTTTATACATGTGGTTAAAAACTATATTTTTATATAAAGAGGACAAATATACCTAAGGAGCAATCATAAAAACGTAATCCATTAGACAGACAAAACCGGGGAAGAAAAATGAACAACCGCAAGCACAACAAATAAACACTGAAAAGTAAAAAAAAATGAACAACACGAACTCCTATAAAAACCAGGAGTAAACTTTGATTTAGATAATATATACTTGTACTAATATTAGAATTTATAAAAGACAAATTAAACCAAGTAACAGTGATTTTCCAGTGTATTAGAAAAAAGACTAAAAGTTTAACCCCACCGAGAGCAGGTCACCGTAACAAGCAGCAATAAAACGGCTATAACTACTTTTGATTAAATATTTTACTACTGTAGTTAGTTATCATTTTATGATAGGGCCGATACAGTCTATAAATCATTTCAGAGTACAAGGAAATTATGAAACTATTTACATTGAACTACCTTTTGTTTATTTTCAGTAATTGATCGTAAGTATGCATGGACATGCTTTTTTAAGTTTTAGTAAAAAGAAATACAATACTACGACTGAAAACTGAAAAAATATATTATTTAGACCTCCTTCATGTGAAGATATATAATGAATAACTGTGCATTTTGGGATGGAGTCTGAAATATCAGGAGAACACTTAGTTTATAACGGATCATCAGTCAAGACTGCCAAAACTAATTAATATCGACAATGTCACAAATAATTTTATGAAACTTTACATTTTTCATTTATTCAAAAGTAAATATATCTTTTATTTTTAAATAAGAAATCTTCTATTTTTATGAAATATCTTTTATAAATCATGTAGGGTTTGGTCTAATACAAAAACAGGTTTCTCAAAAATTCCATAAAAACCCATAACACACAAATTACAATTTCCTTTAGTTGTGTTATAATACATATACTAAAGGGTGAATAGTTTCGACATTCAAAGCGCATAAAACCATGTAATGGTATTAAATGTGTGAAACTGGGAAAAATCACTCCAATATTGTTTTCTAAATTTGAACGGAAGATATACTTTATATATACTACTGAAACAGCAATGTTGTGTTTTATAGATTGTAAACAAAATCCTTGTATACACGGGAACTGTAATAACGGATTAACTGGTTACAGTTGTTCCTGTCTGGTAGGTTACTATGGTGACCTATGTGAAAAAGGTATATTTAAAGGGGTTTAAAATACCAATTTTAAATTCCGAGATACATTTACTGTGAAAGAGGTATTAGCCGCAGATTTCTTTTGTGAATATTTAACAATAACGTTGCGATATTGTGAAATTAGCAATTCAACAAATGAAAATTAAAATTATTTGATGTCTTCCTACTTTTTTATGGATTACGAGAATTTTCCCGACTTCTCTCGATTGTATGAATTCTTCAAAAAGACTTACACAGGCTTTCAACTGGCCCTTATGTTCCTAATTTTCCTCCTTTTATTTGAACATCCCTTATTTTTCCAATTTTTTAGTTCAAATCATAAAATTGCACTACATTTCTATCAAAATTTCTACTTTTTGCAAACACGATATATTATTTCTTTCTTATAACATGTTTTTGTAGTAAAATGTCTTTAATGATCTATGTTATTGTGAAACCAATAGCAGTTTCAGTACAGTCATGCAGATACTGATAAAGGTCAATTAGAGATTGGTTGTAGTCATGAATGCATACAGATGGTGTAAGGAATGCTGAATAGATGTATTGATGACTATGACTCTGTTATCTCTGGTTAACATCTAATTATTGCCTTGGTTATTGCAATTTTTGTAGGCCAGTTATGCTTTTTTACCCTAATTTTTGGAAAAAGGTCATATTAGAGCCCTACAAATTCCCTTACATTTCACAAAATATCTCCCTTAAATTGCTCTTATTTTTCATAAAAAGTGAGTTGAAAGCCTGCTTACATTACGTTTTCACTAAGATTTATTATGTCCCCGACCACGAAGTGTCGTCGGGGACATATTGTTTTTACTCCGTTTCTTATTTTTCTTATTATTATACTTTTTTCTTTTTCTTCCGTCAACCTGATGCACGAACTTGTCCGGCTATCTCCTCGGAAATGGATGGACCGATCAATATGAAACTTGGAGGGGTGATAGGTCCCAAGGTCCTACAGTGTTTTTTGCGGTTTATAATTTCAAAATGGCCGCCATTTCCAAGATGGCCGCCAAAAATGACGAAAAATGTAAACATTGTCCAATTTCAACGAAACTTGGTATACAGGGTATAACGGTGATGGCGACTGATGGCGCATTGTCGGAATTTCTGTAATGGCCGCCATTTTCAAGATGGCCGCCGAAAATCGCGAAAAATGTAAACATTGTCCAATTTCAATGAAACTTGGTATACAGGGTATAAGGGTGATGGCAACTGACGGCGCATTGTCGGAAGTTTTGTAATGGCCGCCATTTTCAAGATGGCGGCCGAAAATGGCGAAAAATGTAAACATTGTCCGATTTCAACGAATCTTGGTATACAGGGTATATAGGTGATGGGGACTGACGGCGCATTGTCGGAATTTTTGTAATGGCCGCCATTTTCAAGATGGCCCCCGAAAATGGTGAAAAATGTAAACATTGTCCGATTTCAATGAAACTTGGTATACAGGGTATAAGGGTGATGGCGACTGACGGCGCATTGTCGGAATTTTTGTAATGGCCGCCATTTTCAAGATGGCCGCCAAATGGTGAAAAATGTAAACATTGTCTGATTTCAACGAAACTTGGTATACAGGGTATATGGGTGATGGCGACTCACGGCGCATTTTCGGAATTTCCGTAATGGCCTCCATTTTTAAGATGGCTGCTGAAAATGGCAAAAAATATAAAGTCTGATTTTAACGAAACTTGGTATACAGTGTATATCGGTGATGGCGACTCTTCAACTTGTTGAAGAGAACAGGCATAAAATGGGCACGGGAGGGGACATCTCACGTTTCGCGAAACGTAAATTTTAATTTTATACTTCAATTTGATACATGTAATATATTCTACCAATATAATAATTGTGCACAAAAGAAATTCGTGAATATGTGGACTGTATACCATACACGTATTTGCCTGAAATACTTTGTATTTCAGATTACTCACTTTGAAATAAATGAATGTGATTTTTTTTTGTCGGCTTAATTCATGATAATCTTTATTTATTTTATCTTTATATCGATTTCAAAACAAAGCAATGCATTGAAAACGAGAAAAATTAAATTTGCGAAGTTAAGCACAAAAGTTGTTTGTCGTCTGAATGATTTAGTCAGTAATTTGCAAAACTGATTTTATACGAGTCATATTCTAGTTGGAATAAACAATTATTTGGTAATGCATATATTATTAAGAAAAAAACACTTTACTACATTTTTGCTGTGCCACACTATTTATGCATTTATCATATAGTCTTACAAAGAGAATTCTCAATATAATATTATTCACCCAAAATTAACATATTATAATGAAATACAAGCGATGCCAACAACAAGCACTACCACTACCACCACAACAACAGTAAAACCTACAACAAGAACAACAGCAAAACCTACAACGAGAATAACACCAAAATCTACAACGACGAGAACAACAGCAAAACCTACAACGAGAATAACACCAAAACCTACAACGACGAGAACAACAGCAAAACCTACAACAACAACAACTTCAACAGTTAGACTAACAACAACACCAACAACATTGCCAACCACAGTACCAATTATTTGTGCCAATAGTCCATATGTGACTTGTAGTAACCACGACGTATGCAGTAATCCAGCTTTGAGAAACTTATGTCCTGAAAGCTGCGGAGTGTGTGGTAAATATAACTTTTTTTAATATCCGTTCGTTGTAAGGAGTAAAATTCCTTGGCAGCGTAAAGATAAAAAAAATCTTCTGCATTACTTAAAATATCATCCTATTATGGATTAAATCGAAGAAAAATACAACAAATACATTTCTATCGATATGGAAACCAAAATCATTTGTATCGTAAATTGTCATTCTTCTTAATTAACTTTTATTTTGATAATATAAACCACCATTTGTTTTGTAATGTTTTTTAAATTGTTTTTGTTTTGAATTTTGTTTTTATGTTTTATGTTTTGAAGAAATGTATATAACGTTGACATTGTGTCATCAAAATTATTTCTTTCATGAAAAACCCCAAATTGAGAAATAAAACATCCCAAATTGACAAATCTCAGTTTTCGTCCAAACTTAATTTACAGTCGTAAGGTAATTTAAAACTGTCTAAATGTAAATACATGTATATACCAGGGCTGCTGATGGTGTTAAGATTAAAACAAATACTCAATCTTTTTCATAGCATTTTGCAAAAAGTAATTATATAATATTATTCCTCATGTTCAACAAGAACAACCCATTACATGACTTTTTGTATGTTTTTAAGTGTAGTGTTTATATTGTTTTGGTCTTGTCTTCGTTGTTCTCCGGAGTTTGTCAGTTGTTTTCGATTATTTTCCCTTCCTTGGAATATCCCTTTGGTATTTCTTGACTTTACTCTTCAATTTTTTTTCTTCATATCGATTCTAATTATGTGCGTTAAATATTCATTAAGCTTTAAGATGTGCTTGGTGTATGGATATACAGCAAATTGTTGCATTTTTGTCCAAAGATTTTATTGCTAAAAAGTCGTGTGTGTGAATATACAAGTTTCAATAGTAACTCCCTTTCGGACCACCTGAGTTATTATAGGAGTTCGTTTTGTTCATTGTTTTTTCAGTTTTCAGTGTTTATTTATTCTGCTTGTTCATTTGTCTTCCCGGGTTTGTTTGTCTAATGGATTGAGTTTTTTTTATTTGCTCCTTGGGTATATTTTTCCTCTTGAACAGTGTTAATTATTGCGTGACTACTGATCAGATGTATATTGTCCCAAGCCGACTTCATATTGCAAGAACTTGCGATATTCACTAATATTCATGCAATTACAAACGAACATTAAGCAAATTTCATCTATTTCAGTATGCGAAGATGATGCAGCTTTCCAATGTACCAAGGAAAGTTGCTCTGACCAGAAATTAAAATTATTTTGTCAGAAGACATGTGGTTTATGTGGTAAGTATCTGTTTTGTTTCAACATAGATCGTTTTATTTGTAATCAGAACACCGAGGTACAAATATCGGGGAATAAAAAATCAGCTAGAAGTTTGTTCAAAACAAAAAGTGATAGCAAGGTTATTGATGCTCTAAACAATAATGCTAGTAAAATATACAAAAATAGCAAATTTAGCTAACACTGTTGTTTTGAGAAAGTTAATAAAGAATCAATGTTTTCAGGAGTTCGACACATAACAACATCAACTAGACCTACAACTCGATCAAAACAAACCACCACTGGATGGATAAAGATTCCTGGAAAATAACAACGATTTTGCATGTCATTCAGATTTCTATTTATTTCAATGGTCGTTTCATTAAAATGGTGAACAATGATTCTTTCACACTTGATTTATAACGTGGCAAAATCACATGTCAGTGTAGAATATTTTCTAAATTTAAGCCGTTAAAAATATCTTTACAAGTCAACTATATAAATGATGGTTTCTCATTTAATAATCCTAACTTTAAGGATTACCTACATCTTATCGATTCCAGCGAACTTGAAATCAAAGATCACAGACACACCAACTTCTGCTTCATATCTAGATTTTTTCTTGTACGTAGATAATGATGAGCGATTGAAATCAAATTTTATGACAAACGTGATGATTTTAATTTTTCCTATTGTGAACTCCCCTTTGTACAATGTAACATACTAAGGTCTCCAGCCTATGGGGTGTACCTTTCACAGTTGATTCGTTAAAGTCGTACATGTAATTTATAAGGCAACTTTCTCAGCATGGCAAGACTGCTGTCACATATACTTCTAAGACATGGTTATGTTCAGTCTCTGTTAATTTCATCACGCCAAAAGTTGAACGTCATTTCGAATTAATTTGCCGATACGAAGTTTCTATCTCACTTTTGTGACAAGATATCCTCAGTTAGATTTCTTCTATAATTGATACCTCACCGGACTTACCTTTCCTGAGCACCTGATGTCACTCCCGGTATTTAATGTGAGTTTACATTGCTAGTGCTTTAATTTCTGTGCTGCCTTATAGTAATTTTGTTTATTATATGTTTTTTATTCTTTTAGTTATACATGTATTCTTGTGGCGTTTGTTTATTTTGTTCTATTCTCATGACTTTTGTCTTTTCCTTAGATTTCGAATTGATGGACTTTTTCCAACTGTTTTGTCGTTTTGGTATTCTTCTTGCGATATTTATATTGAAAAATGTTCACAATAAAATTATTCTTCAGGTATAATTCAAAGTCTAATCCCTAGTGAGCTATAACCAGACGGGCTTTAATCGGAATTTTAAAACAACAAAATAGATAACAGGAAAGATCAGCAATGACACACCAATCAACCAAATCCACCCAACAGACAGAACTCCGGACCACCAAATAGCATATAAATTACCATAAACAAACAAAACACAACAGAGAGTCAGTTATAGACACTGTACAGTGGTGGGGTTCAACCTCCCCCTTGTCTATCCTGACACTCTGATGTATTAAACACACATAAAAGCCAAAAACAGTGTGATTACCAAGCAGTTGACGTCTTGCTAAAACTGCAAAAATTGGTTGGACGGTACATAAGTAAGATAGCGGGGACATAATGTGCTCGTTTTCATATGAAGCTAAATTTTTACAGGGGCTACTGAGTCGGAAAGAAAAGAAACTAGCCCAGTCCTTTAATTTCAGTTTCCGCTATATATATAATTTTTTGTCACTTTATAATCCTTACTTTAAGGATTACCTACATATCATACATCCCATTTAACTTGAAATTAAAGAGACCACAGACACACCAACGTCTGCTTCATATCAATATATTTTGTACTTGTTCATAGATAATAATGGATGTTTGAAATCAGACTTTATGACAAACATGATGATTTTAATTTTCCGATTGTGAACTTCCCCTTTCTTAGCAGTAACATACCGAGGTCTCCAGCCTATGGGGTGTACATTTCATAGTTGGTTCGTTACTGCCGCGCATGTGATTTATACAGCGACTTTCCCGGCAAGGCTTAATTTCTGTCACATAAACTTCTAAGACAGGGTTATGTTCAGTCTATGTTAATATCATCACTCCAAAGGTTTTACGGTCGTCGTCACGAATTGATTGGCCGATACGAAGTTTCTATCTCGTGTATGAGACTAGATATCTTTTGCTAGATTTCAAGTGCTTCTGGAATTGACACCACACCGGACTTCCAATGTCACAGGTGCCGTTAACGGAGCAGGACATGCTTATCCTTCTGGAGCACCTGATGTCACTCCCGGTTTTTAATGGAAGTTCACATTGCATGTGCTTTAGTTTCTGTGCTGTCTTGTTCTAGTTTTGTTTAGTTTGTTATACGTTTTTATTCTTTTAGTTATACATGTTTTGTTCCATTCTCCTGGCTGTCTTTTCTTGGACTTCGAGTTTGTGGACTTTTCCCACTGTTGCTTCGGTATTCTTTTGCCGATATTTAACGGTAAAACTGTCAAAGGCTGTCATAGCTGCTGGAGCTTAAAAATATGTGTTAAGAATGTATAAGACCTCGGGATTAATATTTTAGAGCGGTCATATTTATTTCATATTTACAAAATCTACCTTTTATTTGAATAAGAACTCATGCAAAACCATGTGAATAAATCAAAAATTAAAATTGACAAGAACACCTAGTTTTGTTGGAAATAATCTCCTCTCAGTCTCCCAAATGTTATGGAAAACTATTTAATAAAGTTCCTGCAAATAATTTTCTAAGATTTCCAAAAGATTTGACAAAAGCCGGATGAATTTGGAACTATATAAATGTGGGGAAAAGAAGACACGAATCTAGACCGTAGAATTGGTTAACAAAATGGCAAACAACCGTCGTAAACCAAACCAGTGCGCTTCAAAAGTACACATTACAGCAAAAAATCATGATAACACATTGATAGAAATTCTTTGATGTAAGACCTTTTATGTATTGAAAAATGAACCATGTATGTAAATTTGTATTCCTAATGCCAAATATTTCTAAATCGAAGAATATTTCAGTCAATTGATATTTAGAAGAATATTTCAGTCACTGGATATTATAACTACAAAATTCTACCTAATGAAATCAAACCTATGGCCTTTTTTTAGTCCAGCTTAAAATTAAATAGTATATACATTTGTAGTTAACAGTTAAATGGTATAAATATGAAATAAATTCTTTGATACCAATTGTGTTGCACAGAATAGGCAAGTTTCGTCGATTTACGACTCAACAGTTGTTCTCAAGGCCGAAAATGTTGAAAACCAAAACAATAATCCAAAACGTTGAAGATCAAAATGCCAAATTGACGAAATCGGGTAAAGCGAAAAACCATCTAAGGACAGAACTATACACGAGGGAGATACTAATTTGTTTTCACAGAGTTTTAACATTTTTGTGACTTTGAGTCCACCAGCAGTGGTATCGACTTAGTGGTAACACTAAATTCTTTGATACCAATTCTGATGCCCAAAATGTGCATCGTTTTTCGATGTACGACTCATCAGTTGTACTCAAGGCCTAAAATGTTAAAAACTGCGCAAACACAGATATTGCCGAAGCTAAGCAGTAGAAATAGGGCACATGAAGACAAGGCTGCCCAACAAAGTAAGTTTATTTGTAAATATAGTGAACAGAGATATGGGGTAAATGTCAACGATACAAAAAACTTAGACAGAACTAAAAGTACAAATAGAGGTTGTAGTACATCCCTCAATATGGGGTATATGGACACATTGTATAAATAGCTCTTAATGGCCCTATATTAAGACATTGTAAGGAAATTCAGCCTTTGCTTCAAAATGTATGAAATAAACACCATATCCCAAATAAACATTAACTACACCAGGAAACGTACAACCACTGACACAGGATACTCGTATTTTATACCAGGGTATCCAACCCTAAAAATATTAACTTAAATATTAATAGTAATCCCCTCCCGCACTTCTTTCTCTCATTTATCATGATAGACTACAGGCAAAGCGTTTCTGTTGATCAGAAAACATTTAGTCAATCTCAGATCAAAGAATACATTTTGATGCAACGGGCACTGCAAAATGTCTATATATAATTGGTTACAAACGGCATGAAAACCAGTACGAATGGGTAACGAATGTCAAGAAAAAGTATGTACCTAGGTCCTTAGAACTAATCCAAAATGAACAGTACACTGATTGACAAGTGCCCAGTCATTTGGAAAAATTCAAAAATTTATAATTCATTGAACTTAAAAGAACAATTAAAATACTTTGTATATTTCAATGACAATCTTGGAAAATCACTGAATATCAGATTTAAGCGAAATATTTACAATGTAATTATATACAAACTGAATATGCTACATGTAATTTAACCTAAATCTAACACATTTTACAAAATGAAAGTAGATATGGCAGTGACAAAATACATTTATCTAAGAAGATCATTGTTTTAATAATGTGTCTAATAATTCTACATATAAACTACACTGTACAAATTTCTTCTGGTCGAATATTTGAATTATAATAAACGATCTTTTTAGAGATTGTAAATGTTTTCAGAAATTTCATTTAAAGCTGATATTGGTTGCTTTCTATATGTAAGCCTGGATTTACGCGTGACTGGCGATCCGTATCTGTCCGTCTTTTGACTATTATTAGATGAATTTTGATTTTCGTCTCCTACAGCTTTCCTATTTTTTGTCGGTGACGTTACGGTAAGTCTTTTTTCGTTTATATCCGGCAATTTTGTTTCCTTACGTTCAAAATGTTCGTAAATCGATTCATCAATAAGAGGACTATATCCTGTCGGAAGTCTGATTTCACTGATAGGCTCACGTTTGACAGGGGTAACCCTCGGCGTAGCTTGTGGTGTAGGCTGTATCTCACTGTCTTCCTCTGCTTCCAGTGACTCTGGTAGGTTTGGCGAAAGCGGAAGCGGAAGTGACTCGCTTCTACTTTCTTGTGTTGTATGTGGAGTGACGTTTATGTTTGCATTTGTAAATGAACGAGTCACGATTGTTAACTGGGGAGAATCTGGTGTACGAGTTGATGATCCATACTTTGAGGATGAAGAAAATTCCGAGTGGTCGCGTCTCCCGTGTCTACTGTTTAAATCCCAACCTTCGTGTATTGATCTTTCCCCAGGAGTAGAATGTGATCTTGGCACCTGAAGCGGTTGGTCAAGCATTTCCCCATGTCGCCTGTATTTGTAAAATATTTCCGGCACTGGTTGTGAACACAAAGCTTTTAGCCAACTTGAATTAGAATGTTGTGCTATTCTATTCTGAAACGCTTTGTCAACGTAGTAGTAATCAAAGTTCTTTCTACGAGTTAAATTTTCAGTTCGTATATTTTTGTTCAAGTTTACTCGAAAACCCTTCGGACCCTTTTGATGTGGTGGCCCTTTTGGAAAACTCTTGACTTTACTAAAATCAAGAGAGACAAATGTCAAACTTTCGGGAATTCTTTGACGAAGAGGTCTGTGTGAGTTTAATGGTGTGGATACTGGACATCGTAAAAATGGACCAGGTTCCGGGGAAGCCCGAAGGCAATTGTCTATACTGCTTCTGTCAGGAAAATATCCATTCTTTCTATTGGCTGTCATTACCATCTGAAATTAGAACACAACAGAAATCTTTATGACTGCAGTACAGCGTATATTCATTATATATAAGGATTTTTCGAACTACCACTGACGTGACACTGAGGTAAGAAGAAAGTTCAAACATATTAAAGTGCTCATCAATTCTGTTGTTGGTCCTTTTGTTTCGTTTCATTAGAAAGATTACTGCGTGTGATTCCTGAAGTGGCCGTTTAGGGTAAAGGTGAGGCCATTCAAAGTCTGCTCTGAATAAAAACTGGTCATAAAGTTTTAAGTTTAGATATATTACTCGTGAAACACTTTCAATTGTATAGAGACGATGAGTAGTGGTGGGGTTAAAATGGCTTGATGGGTACCAAACTTCCACATTATCTATCCTGACTCTATGGTGTATACAACACACTATACATATATAAGCCAATACAGTATGATTACCAAAAAAGGTGACCGTTATCCAGAAAAATTGGTTGGACTTTACGTAATTTAAATAAAGGGGTCAAAATGTGCTCGTTTAAACTGTTGTCCCAGCCAATATGAAAAACCGGAATCATAGGCTAATAACGGAAATGATGAACATATGTACATGTAGTTTGTAAGATTGGGGAGAGGTTAAACGTTCACTGTTAATCAATTGAAATCTAAACAGACTTTATTACGTAAAAAAATAATTAACAATTCTGGAGAAAAAAAAATAAAAGGAGGAAATATTTTTTTTCTGGAAAAAAAAATCAAACAAAAAAGATTTTAGAAATTATGAAACAAGTCAGATTAAATATAAAATGTATAATATTAAAATTCTCACCAGTGATAAGTCTCTCCATATGCCAAATAAGCACTAATGTATAGTCTGATCAATGTGTCCAAATTGTGTATTGTGAATGTTAATTGTTATATTTTGCACAATGTTAGACATAATAAAGATATAGGGATAAAGACTAAACAGAATGATTTTGTTCAGGTATAAATTATTAAAGTTTTTATCGATATTAAAACAAGGTATAAGGTTAATTAACCACTATCACGAATTAATCATCAGAAATTTGATTCAGTTAATACTACTTAAAACTACTGACACTTTGAAATGAATTTATTAACGTTGGTACTTAACTTAGGATGCTGGTTTTATGTAGAGGTTTATTGTGTGTAATCATTTTTATACTAAACATGCACGTAGGTCTCTGTAAAAGTCTAAGAGATTATTGAAGTCCTGAAGATTTTAATGATATCCTAAAGAATAAAGATTTTATCAACGAATTCTTCTTAATAATATTATCAACAGCTTTATTAATCAACTAATTGTTGCAATATTCTATCTTTCTTATGGAATCAAATCTTTTGCACTGTTATGGAGAAAACACCGAGTAATCTGAGAATCCGAGAATCATAGTAACAGCCTTTATCTAAGAAAAAACCCTGTTAACTGCTCTTGATGAGAAAACAGTTATTCTACTATTTGAACAATATGTATACAATAGCTTGTACAGTCACCACAAAATTTCAGAAAACCATTGTATTTGTTTTGACTTTTAATGATTCTCCTGCCAGGCCCAGTTGATAATGTACAGTGTACTTTATACTTGGTTTATATATATATATATATATATTTATTTATATTATGTTTTCATATGATTACGCGTCGACCATTGTATAGCAACGTCGTTGGCGACGGCTATTGTTACGTCACTTCCTAGAGTGAAATATTACTTTCGATTTCACTGGGTGAATTATCGAATTTGATTTATTATAGGTTTATATATATATTATATATATATTTGACAATTTAAAATTGATACAGGATTAGCAGAAGGGAACATTGTCTAATGAACAGTAAAGTCGTATTCGGTTTACCAAAGACAGGAATCAGTATTTTTGCTATTAACATCTGTATCTCTTTAACGTTTAAAAAAATCAGTTGGAATATTGCTTATTTTCGGTAATTTTTGTTGACATTTTGGCAATCTGTATTCTGAAAATCTCGTTTTGCGGCGTTGACTATAACACTGACAGTATGCATACATGTAATTGTATTTTCCTATTAAATACACATGTTTATTTCATTGAGTGTGGTGATATACCGGGATTTCCGAGTGAAATAAAATTCGATAATTCACTCAGTGAAATCGAAAGTCATATTTCACTCTAGGATGTGACGTAACAATAGCCGTCGCCAACGACGTTGCTATACAATGGTCGACGCGTAATCATATGAAAACATAATCCCTTGTATTTTCTCGTTCACATTTCGAATACATGGAATATTTCAATGTAAAAAACAGAATAACTAATCTTGAAATTCAAATACCAAAGATCCACAACTCGTGACCGAAAAACACTAATAATTCACTCGTGCGCTAGGCGCACTCATAAATTAATGTGTTGTTCGGTAACTTGTTGTAGATTGTTAGGTATTCGCATTTCAAGATTAGTTATACTATAATGATTCTATAATTATATTTGTTGATGTTAGCTCATTGAAAAATTACTTTTTCATTTTCACTTCAGGTTAGCAAAAGGAAAACAAGAGTACATGTATATAAGAGCTTGTCCATTGTTAAACATACAATGCGTCTTGTTTTGTAGAAATCTGCTAAATTCATGAAAAGTCGAGACGCGATCAGTAGAATTACTTAATAATTATATATCTCGGGATATCAATAAAATAAAATTGTTTTCCTGTAAGTTTCATGCGAATGTTAAGTCTATGGTGTCCTTATATCACAGAAATTAAGAAGGCTATTCGATAATATCTTTTCCTATCTACCTACTTTTAGTCTAAGGTGAATTTTGATAGCTTGTTTGTCCATCATAGTTTTCAATGTTTACCATCTATTTTAATAATTTGGTAACATTTAAAATAGATAATAACAGCTATGGAGAGATTCAAAACCGATTACAAACACCCTTAATCTAATTTTTAATAACTTATTGGAGATAAAATATATCTATTTTATCAAATGAGGTAATTGTTTGAATGTTTCTAAGGATAAACAAACACATAAGAATATTATGTAATGTTACATTTTCAGTATATTTCACTAATGCCTTGGGTAAAACTTATTTTGATGTTGAGACTAAAATCCTATTAGAATATCTAAATTGTGTTTTAAATGTTAAATGGATTAAATTAAGTGCTGTTACACTATCCACATACATATTTATAAATGATTCGATATTGTTAAACGAGATTATTTTGCAAGTTAAAACCCCAAAAAATATTTCTATGTCTAAGGTATGTGCGGATAAAGTTATCATGTTATGTTAAATATAATGACATGTACTAGTTATAATCAAGTTTAACTTCTATAGGACATTTTTAAAGAAAAAAAGTTTAATGGAGTTTCACGCACGAATAACACAGAGTGATTTATCTTTCTTCTGCGAAATAAATGCAGATCAAGGAAATTACATAAAAACCATATATTGAATCCGATATTTTGCATCTTTAATTGCAATTTTTAACAAATTTATCAATTCAGATTTAACTTCTTTATCTCCAATGACTGGTTATGAGAATCACCGTGGAATGTATTCTGGGGTATTCCCCAATTCCGAAGACTTACCAATCTTTCTTTTGTGCACAGAACAAACGCCGAGGGGTCGTCATTTTAAAAATAGATATATTTACATAAAAAGGTATCAAAATATAAGCTTCATTAAATTGTATGTTCTACCTAAATTTAATGATTTAATCACATGCTCTTGTTCTACAAGTTCAGGTTTTTTTTACCATAATTTTAGGCGCTGAATACCACGGATGAGACATAGAATACACCTAACACTGGTGATGAGGCATTCATGCCTATGCAGTTCATCAAAACATAGCCTCGTAGATTGTAGATTTTTCAACTTTCAATTTTTTTCAAAAATGACATTTACTAATGAAGAAGAAAAAAATCCACCACTTACCCCTCCTTCTCTATAGTACATCCCCATTTTGTCACAATTATATTCCACTAATAAATAAATTCATCAGAAAAAAATGGTTAAATTTAAACAAAGATACTGAATAAATCAGTATCTCTAATGACACCAACCTTTATATTTAATCATTAAATGTTGAACGACCTCGCATATCAATATCTTCAGAAAAACGATCGCACCAATTATCATTTAAATGTAACTTGTGTCAAGTTTTAAAAATCAGATAGTTATATAAATCCATATACTATGTAAATAACTGTTTTATAGTTCTATTTTGTATAAAGTCTACACCATTATAGTATATGTAATTAAATGAATAGTATCGCGGAAAAAGATTGACGAATATTTTGGATTAATTCCAGTGTAAATCTACAAATTTAACTTCAAAGCGAACAAATGAACGGATTAAGAGCTTATTAATCTAGATAAATCTTTGGTCAAGTGAGAAAACTTTGCACTGAAATAAATAATAAGGCTATCAACGAGTGTTCTTATCCTATGTAAGTCGGATTTTTTCACCTCACTCAAAGTATACTGAGGACAATCTAAATACAGATTTATTCAAATGTCTGACTGTAAACAATTTTTTGTTTAATTTAGTAATGTTTGTTGCCAATAAGCAACGTTGTCATACTATATTCTGTTTTCAATCTTTGTTAATAAAAATTCTCACGCATAGGTAAAATGATAATGAATGCATGAGTAAAATCCATATTTGGTCATCCAAATACATACATGACATACATGAAATACATGATTGCAGATCTGGATTTTTCATTGTCTTTGCATTGACAACTTCAGTCTCTCAAAAATGTATGGAAAAATAAAAAGGATTTCATAACATTTTGTCAAATACCATTTTAAGGTATATGTGATTGAATTATAAAAGAAAAAGTGGGGGTTCATAGGCAAAAAAGTTCATGTTTAAGAAATGAATAAAACCCGAGGATTCCGAAAATCTGACAAAAAGACCAAAACATAACCAGCGAACATCCTTAAGGACCATATGGATTCCCAGGTATGTGATAGTGTAACTTTATCTACTGAAGATGGATGTGAATGGACACTCTGAATGCTGTTAAGGATCATGTGGATTCCCAGGTATGTGATAGTGCAACTTTATCAACTGAAGATGGATGTGAATGGACACTCTGAATTCGGTTCGTGAATGGACGCTAAGAATAAGCCAACAATAAACGTTCGAATTTCTCTCGTCATTCGACGGTAAACAAGTTATAAGGGGGAATAGGATTCTGTAGATACGATATAATCATATTTGTGTTCTTATAGGATAAAGAATCATATTTTTGAAATTTTTCTTTCTTCTTTTTTGTTCGTTTGTTAAAAACTCTTATTACGTTATTAAATTTGATAACATAAGGTATATTAAGGATATACACCTCTGCGGGGCCAAAAATTTCTGGTATTAAACTTTTTTTCTTAACCTGATTTTTGCGTTTATATGACTGTAAGAAATAAATTTATAAAGAAAAAATCATATGGTGGTGGACTTCTTTTGTTGATACGGTCATTTGAAAGTACCCCATTTTTGATGATTTTCCAATTTTTGGGCTATTATCATGAAAAAAATCAAGTTCCACATTTAAACTTTTTTTCATACTTTCCCTAAAGATGAAGTGGACCAATCGGAATGAATTTAACTTAAAAAACTCTAGGTAGGTGTTAATATAAGAAAGTTTGATAAAATTTTGTGTTTTTTCGTGTCAAAATGACCATGCAGTCAATTTAGTAAATTTTGAGTTTTCTCATTTTTTTTTACAACAAGGGGTATACAATTTTAACTTTTTTGTTGTAAATGATTGAAAAAAAATATTAAAGAATTTAAAAATAAAAAATTGATATGGGATTTACATATTTTTGGTATAATCATTTCTTTGTACCCCTCACCCATTTTCTCAAAATTTTGACTGATGTCACTGACCAGATTGATCATAAAATTTGAAAAAATTTTTACTCAAAAACTACTTATTATAAGTACATAATTTTTTTCACACAGTTTAATTGGATTATAATATTTTTTTAATTCAATAATATTTTCCACTTGTATCAAATGTTTTGGAAATAATTCTAGAACGAGATTTTAACGAGACTGAAACATCTGAAGAATACTTCCTTAAATAAAATAGAAAGTAAGAATGAGTAATAAAGTCGATTGCATCATTTATTGTACGAAACCACATTATGGACCTTTCGAGTGCCAGACATAAAAAAAACAGTGCCATAAAATAAATGCAACATTATAAGATTTTACTTCTCAATTACATTTCTGAGAACTCAATTGAGCCTTTATCTTTAGTTCGCTTATCATGAAACTGATGCGTAAAATACCCAATGCAAATAAAGCTTATGTGGAAATAAGTCAAATATGTTACACGAGGGAGAGGTTTCAGTAACCATAAACCATGATAATCCCACCAATTTTTAAACGGAATTTTTCTTGTTAAATTCAAAGACAAAAAAGGAGAAGAAGAAAAACAACGAATATTTTTACTGCTGTTGTAGACTTTATATCTGGATATCTAGTTTCAACCTGGTCTCTCATCGTCTTTGTACAACGCATCCTGGGAAATTTAATGAACAGATATGATACTAAATACTAAAACCCTGAGCCACAATGAAATTCTATAAAACTAGGATCCATGGAGGAGTAAACAGTTTCTGCTTAGTATGTTGTCCCCCTCCTAATCTGGAAAAAAATCAAACATTGACCTATGGAAATGCTTGTTACAATATTAAAACCCTTATTTTATTTTTAAGAATAAAAGACTGCAAGTCTCAAATGTGTATACGTGACATAATAAATACGCGATCAATAATTACTTTTATCAACTTTGACAGTTTTGACATGAAGTATTAACTGTTTATATCTTATTGGAAAAGAAATAAGATAAAAGAAAAAAGAAAAAAAGTTTTAATCATATGAATAATGTAATTTGACGATCGATGCGTCAGTTGAGTTAAAAGTGTTTTAGATGTTGTGTTATGTTAACAAAAGTTATTGTTATACAAGAAGTCACGTCAACAATGATGTATTGGTTTCTATATTTATGAAGTATAGAAACATATTATTTCAATCATCTCTGAGAGTATGTCGAGTGTTTTATCACATAATCATAAACTAGAAATCTGATAATTTATTAAGTCATCAATGTAACTGTTTGGGATTTCATAACCCAATAGCTCATACAAAGAGGCTATTAATTATTTTGTGGAATATTTATACTTGATTTATGTCGAGTTGTCTTGACGGATTCAGAGAAGCAATACTGTTCTCCTCGAAACTATTTCGTATCTCAATTCTTACTAGACTGTTGCTGATAATAAGTTTTGACAACTAATGCATTCCTGGCAACATATTCCTACCTTGTTGTCTCAACTCGACTCCTCTCCGTTTGTAGAACTTTTGATATGTTTATAGTCCAATGTTTGTCTGCCTCGTACTGGGGATTTGTGTGTTAAGAACTATTCGGTTGAATGTGATAAATTATTTTCATTAATAAAAGACAATACACGTAGGACATACTGTTTGCATCAATAAAAGAGAACAAACAGGACTCAATTAACATGCTAAATCAATGTTTAAATTATTGCGATTACAACCAAGTCGCATTTTTCGCAATAATAAAAACATCGCAATAATTTCCTAATTTACAGTATTAGATTTGATGGTTTTCCTTTTTGTTTTAATTTGTATTTATTTTGTGTGGTTTCAATACAGTTTATAATACTACATAGACACTGGTGCCGTTTTCGTATATTAGTCTGAAATACATTATAGATCTATTGCGTCTTTGCGGTTAATCAGTGTAATGACAAAGTATAGAAGAAAAATATAGGTTAGAGTTTCCAATAGAACACTTGTGTCGCCTGCTCTAATCAATCACTGGTTTAAAAGTTGTAAAAGAGGACTTTTATTCACTAAGTAAAATTTATTGAATTAAATTCCTAACCAATGAACTAATTTCAATTATAACACATAAATACCTAAAATAAAGTGAGGGCACGATAGTTCTGCACTGTAAAAATTGTGTTTTGGCCCTAAACTCTTCAGAAACATGTTTAACATGTTGGGGAAAACATTTAAATAATACTATACAATTATAGCCTTTACAGGAGGTCGATACATGTTTTATCGACCTGATGAAATTATATCGACTGAGAACGAAGTCCGAGGTCGATATAATTTCATCAGGTCGATAAAACATGTATCGACCGACATTTTAAAGACTATAATTGTTTTATTATAATATTCAAATTCACAAAATATCAATCATGTTCTATTTCAATAACCAACGAACTAACCTGTGGTTTACGGTTTTGAATCTCTGACATTTTCCATATATTCTTTTCATTATGTTGATATTGAATTGAAAATGATAAACTTTAACAATTTAATATTAACAAAACAACATGTAGATATCACATATTTAATTTAATAATGAACTTCCGAAGTAAGAATGAAAGATCGATTCTGATTGGTCCTTAGACTAATCCAACAGCCAATCAAAATATTGCTTTATAAATTTGTTCTTTTAAATTCTATTTTTGGAATAAGGGGGTCTTTCAACTAAATTATTTTTAGAAACTCTTAGTCTTTCAACATTTTTAATTTTATTTATGGAAACATCTATTTTACAAGCTTTTTACTGGGTGACCATGTGATCTATTTTGACAAATGACAGCTTTTGAATTATACAATTTTATAATAAATGTTATTACATTGACTGAGTTGAAATATCGGGATTTCCGAGTGAGATCAAATTCGATAATTCACCCAGTGAAATCGAAAGTCATATTTCACACTAGGAAGTGAGATAATAATAGCCGTCGCCAACGACGTTGCTATACAATCGTCGATGCCCAATCATATAAAAACATAATCCCTTGTATTTTCTCTTTAAACTTTCTGAATACATGGAATATTTCAATGTAATAAACCGAATAACTAATCTTGAAATTCGAATACTATAATAATACGCATGTTTAAATCCACATGTCTTTATTCTAAATATGTTTAGATACATGACATGTATTCAGATACCGCGTTTAGAATTGAGAAACATGATGTCATGTGTATTTTTTCGCGCCAGTTTGTATCGTATTTCACATTCACAAACAAAGAAATCCGTATTGGCCACTGAAACCACGAGTAAATAAAAAAAACACAGATTTAGTTGTATATTAATGTAAGTATGAATTTTTGTATGTAATATATTATTCATCAATACGCATTGACGGCAAATATGCAGACCAGTTTTTAATTTAATAATATTAATATGCTTGTTAGAAAAGAATTCTGCTTGAAAGGTAAATGGTATCATAGTTTTTACAAGTAAAACATTGACTGTAATGATCTATCATGAACTTGCTTTATGCTTGCTTTGTGTTCGTATTGTTGATTTATTGGTACATATGATGGGCGTTGCGTTTTATCACCGTTTAAGGAAATGGTTACATAAATATATACTCAGACAAAAACACGTGCACATCCTTTTGCTTCTAGTGCGAGATTCTAAGGAAGTTCTTTTCGAATTGTCTGTCAGCTTGCCTATGGGTTTCTTTTCTTTATACCACGAAAGCCCAAAGAGTCATTAGTAGCATATTTGACTATTTTAGTTTATTCGAAGGATTGTATCTTATTAGATGAATATTCTCTTGATGTGGTGTAAGACTTTTATACGAACGACACAGCATTTACTTCAGCAAACGAATAGGACAACATGATAGCCAAAACATTTGGTGTATTGGTTAACGCAGCGCACTGTGAAGCAAAAGGCCCCATGTTTTAGTTCCGTTCGGGATGAAAATTTCAGGGAGCAACTTGCAACGCCATATCAAAACCATTTGCGAGGATGGCCTCGATATAAGTTATTCAATTCGTACGGGGACAGACAATGACTGTCTCATGCTAATTAGGGAGGGAAATATTCCATATGAGTTGTTGCGTCATCGTTATTTAGCATTATATTCAATCTAGAAAAAAATAAAACAAATTAGATAAAATCTAAACAAAAACAAAAGTTAACGAAATGAAAAATAAAAAAGCAAAGAAAAAAGATACAGACAACAGAAAAGCTCAACAGTAAAACAACTACCAAAAAACAGCATCACAACATTATCCATTCAAATTACAATACAATGTTCTTTGGTACCAATTTTGATGCACAAGCTGTGCAAATTTCTTCGATTCAGTTGTGCTCAAGGCCTAAAATGTTGAAAACCAAAACAATAATCCAAAAATGAAGAGCAAATTCAAAAATGCCAAAATGACCAAAAGAGTAAAGCCAAAACCATCTAAGCACAGAGCTATGCAAGAGGGAGATATTCCTTAAGTTTTCACAAAATTTAATTTTACAATTTTATAACAGTAACAAAATGAGAATAAAATACGAAATATTAACATAAACATATATACGTGTTAGGATAAAAAAATGTTTTATGAAAGTGCGAGATTCTAAGGAAGTTCTTTTCGAATTGGCTGTCAGCTTGCCTATGGGTTTCTTTTCTTTATACCACGAAAGCACAAAGAGTCATTAGTAGCATATTTGACTATTTTAGTTTATTCGAAGGATTGTATCTTATTAGATGAATATTCTCTTGATGTGGTGTAAGACTTTTATACGAACGACACAGCATTTACTTCAGCAAACGAATAGGACAACATGACAGCCAAAACATTTGGTGTATTGGTTAACGCAGCGCACTGTGAAGCAAAAGGCCCCATGTTTTAGTTCCGTTCGGGATGAAAATTTCAGGGAGCAACTTGCAACGCCATATCAAAACCATTTGCGAGGATGGCCTCGATATAAGTTATTCAATTCGTACGGGGACAGACAATGACTGTCTCATGCTAATTAGGGAGGGAAATATTCCATATGAGTTGTTGCGTCATCGTTATTTAGCATTATATTCAATCTAGAAAAAAATAAAACAAATTAGATAAAATCTAAACAAAAACAAAAGTTAACGAAATGAAAAATAAAAAAGCAAAGAAAAAAGATACAGACAACAGAAAAGCTCAACAGTAAAACAACTACCAAAAAACAGCATCACAACATTATCCATTCAAATTACAATACAATGTTCTTTGGTACCAATTTTGATGCACAAGCTGTGCAAATTTCTTCGATTCAGTTGTGCTCAAGGCCTAAAATGTTGAAAACCAAAACAATAATCCAAAAATGAAGAGCAAATTCAAAAATGCCAAAATGACCAAAAGAGTAAAGCCAAAACCATCTAAGCACAGAGCTATGCAAGAGGGAGATATTCCTTAAGTTTTCACAAAATTTAATTTTACAATTTTATAACAGTAACAAAATGAGAATAAAATACGAAATATTAACATAAACATATATACGTGTTAGGATAAAAAAATGTTTTATGAAAGTGCGAGATTCTAAGGAAGTTCTTTTCGAATTGGCTGTCAGCTTGCCTATGGGTTTCTTTTCTTTATACCACGAAAGCACAAAGAGTCATTAGTAGCATATTTGACTATTTTAGTTTATTCGAAGGATTGTATCTTATTAGATGAATATTCTCTTGATGTGGTGTAAGACTTTTATACGAACGACACAGCATTTACTTCAGCAAACGAATAGGACAACATGACAGCCAAAACATTTGGTGTATTGGTTAACGCAGCGCACTGTGAAGCAAAAGGCCCCATGTTTTAGTTCCGTTCGGGATGAAAATTTCAGGGAGCAACTTGCAACGCCATATCAAAACCATTTGCGAGGATGGCCTCGATATAAGTTATTCAATTCGTACGGGGACAGACAATGACTGTCTCATGCTAATTAGGGAGGGAAATATTCCATATGAGTTGTTGCGTCATCGTTATTTAGCATTATATTCAATCTAGAAAAAAATAAAACAAATTAGATAAAATCTAAACAAAAACAAAAGTTAACGAAATGAAAAATAAAAAAGCAAAGAAAAAAGATACAGACAACAGAAAAGCTCAACAGTAAAACAACTACCAAAAAACAGCATCACAACATTATCCATTCAAATTACAATACAATGTTCTTTGGTACCAATTTTGATGCACAAGCTGTGCAAATTTCTTCGATTCAGTTGTGCTCAAGGCCTAAAATGTTGAAAACCAAAACAATAATCCAAAAATGAAGAGCAAATTCAAAAATGCCAAAATGACCAAAAGAGTAAAGCCAAAACCATCTAAGCACAGAGCTATGCAAGAGGGAGATATTCCTTAAGTTTTCACAAAATTTAATTTTACAATTTTATAACAGTAACAAAATGAGAATAAAATACGAAATATTAACATAAACATATATACGTGTTAGGATAAAAAAATGTTTTATGAAAGTGCGAGATTCTAAGGAAGTTCTTTTCGAATTGGCTGTCAGCTTGCCTATGGGTTTCTTTTCTTTATACCACGAAAGCACAAAGAGTCATTAGTAGCATATTTGACTATTTTAGTTTATTCGAAGGATTGTATCTTATTAGATGAATATTCTCTTGATGTGGTGTAAGACTTTTATACGAACGACACAGCATTTACTTCAGCAAACGAATAGGACAACATGACAGCCAAAACATTTGGTGTATTGGTTAACGCAGCGCACTGTGAAGCAAAAGGCCCCATGTTTTAGTTCCGTTCGGGATGAAAATTTCAGGGAAGTACTTGCAACGCCATATCAAAACCATTTGCGAGGATGGCCTCGATATAAGTTATTCAATTCGTACGGGGACAGACGTATCCTCATTTAGAGTAATTTCTCGCAATTTGATTGGCTGATATTGTCCTAATAAATTTCAGTGCAATTTTTTATTAAGTCAATTCGAATTATCTCCCTTATACCATTGACTTAATAAAAAAAAAATTTTTGAGTTGCTTGATAAATTCACCATCCTGATATGGAAAAAAACAATAAATAAGTGGTGTCATAAAAAAAAATCAGGATAAATTCGTTACAGAGTGTGCAATTGTCCTAATACGGAATTTATCATGGAAAAAAAAACAATAAATAAGTGGTCTGATAACAAAATCAGGATAAATTCGTTACACAGTGTGCAATTGTCCTAATACGGAATTTATCGGGTCAATAAAATTCATATCGGGTTCGGCTTCGCCTCACCCGATATGAATTTTATTGACCCGATAAATTCCCGTATTAGGACAATTGCACACTGTGTAACTAATAATACGTGTTAGGATAAAAAAAAAACCAATGTTTTATGAAACCGTCTCGGTGGTCTCGTGGTAGCTTGCTCGTTTCAAGTGCGGAAGGTCGGGCTCAATCCTCGGCCAGGTCAAACCAAAATTAAAATTAAAATTGTTACTAGTATTTGCTGCTTCTCTGCCAAACATGCGGCATCCAGCAGTAAAGACAAAGGACTGGTCGGTTGGGAGTCAGTATAATGTGTCCGGTTGGGGTAATATATCTTCCTGTGGACTGTTACCTCGTTAGCTATCACGTTAAAAATCCGGCTCTGTGGGTCGGTCTAGTACAAAGCAGGTTTCATATTCATCTCATATGAACATGTTTTCTTCCTGATATGCACGTAATGGTTGCCACTGCACGTTAAACTATAAATCATAGTCATCCTCCATGTTTTATGATGATTGCTTTTTTTATAACCAAAGGGGGTTAACTCTAATGAAACCAGTTGTAATTCCATATTTACACAAAATAACGGCCTTTCGTCCGCGGGATTTTACCTGTTTTACTTAAATTTTCATACTATATTCTCGAGTTTTTTCTGTCCATTGTATCTAGTTTGTTTGGATTGCTCCCCAGATCGTATTACTATATTTGTATCATTATATAAATGATACAATACACACCTGTTTCAGTAATTTTTATGGCATGATCATAAGTTATATTTATTTCACAGCAGAATCTGTACTTTTGTATGAAATAAAAGTACGTGATTTGTAAATACGAAAACTTGAATTAATTTAGATTAATAGAATCATAAAGACAATTTGCTTTAGATTCAGAATTCTAAATTGGAATGTTTTGTTCTAGTTGAGGAATTAACTGTGATTGTATATAAAAAATCAACTGGTTTTATGATCTCCACCGAGACGATTTTATGGCAAGACATATAAATTTAATGCTATTTAACTCCAGGAGGAAACAGCACGTACAATAGCGAAGACGGTAATCTGTATAAAAGGATAGACAGTTAAGAGCCAGATAAAAAATCACACAATAAATGGGTTAACTAATGCAATTTTATGCCAGCACACCTGAAATTTCAGTTATAATTACATATCAATTTTTGAAGAAAACAAATTATAATTTTTTTAAATATATTAAGAATTCAGTTTAATTGCCAACAATTATATAGGAATTATGATTTTTACGTGCATGTTCTGTAAAAACAGTTACATTTAATTAAGTTATATATTCTTTTACTTTAATTAAACTATAATATTAGAGGCATGGTTTTCAATGACATTTATCAATTATTTTCACCTGAGTCTACCCCCGGTTTTTTGGTGGGGTACATTTTCATATGTTTTTAGTTTTTAAGTGTAGTGTTTGTATTGTTTTGGTCTTGTCTTCGTTGTTCTCCAGAGTTTGTCAATTGATTTCGATTTTCCCATCCTTCGAATATCCCTTTTGGTATTTCTTGACATTACTTGTATACTGTTCTATAAGAATCAAGGTTTCTGATTGGTTGATATTCCGGGTATTTGTTTTTAAATCATCTCATTTTCACTACCTTTTTTAACCTCTGCAGAGGGCTATGTGCGAAATTTTTTCCCTTCAGCCAGACGCTTGTAACCTCTTGATCATCGCCTGGCTGTGTGCAAGTATATAATATTGTTATAATTTAACAGATAAATCATATAAACGGTCGGGATATTTGCGAAAAATACATATTACTCGCTTTGCAAATTGCCACCTCAATCATGATATATCTGTTTTAAACAACATCAAATATTAGAAAAACAAAGATAATGTAATTGTGAACAAAACACAAACATTAAAAAACAGAATCCGGTTAGGCTGAATATTTATATGGCTTGGTAAAACATTAAAAAATTACTACATTCCCTTACATAACATGTCGTTCTGATATATAGAAAAATTTAACAAATACACAGGGTATGACTAAACAGGTGGTTGTAGGCTGGAATATTAGCACAGAAAAAAAGATTATAACCGGTATTTTAACATTATCAAAATAGCACCACATCCTTTTTGTTTCTACCTTTCAACGGTTTTGGAATTTAAAAATTTCAAATTTTACAAATTAAGTTTTAAAAAAAGGAAGACGTGACAGGTTGCACTTCCTTTATGAATCTAAATTATGGATTTTGATTATAACCTAACCTCTCCTTGGCATTCATCATGTCGAATTTCAAAAAATTAACAGATTCTAAACATTTTCAATAGAAATTTGTATACGCGCTTGGTATATATTTTGTGGCATAACATGTAGTTTATATGAGAATTTAATTATCAAGAATCTCTGCAGATATAGACAAAACACCTGGAAATATTTGACAGACAGCATGTGTTGTTTATATGAACAAACTGTATGATAATGAGGCATACTTGAGCAAAATAATAACTGCTAATTTAAGTTGTTTTCCGTCCATATACAAATCCCTTAACGAATGTTTCAGCAGGCTTATTGGATATACAAGTAAATACAATATTGTATGAACTTCAAACAGAAAGTAACCATCGCACTTACTACTGCACATGAATCGTGTGCGATGTATCTTTAAATTCATGGCATTCCATTAAAAAATAATCAAAATAAGTACGTATGAAATAACTATGTCGCTTGCTGCTGACTGAGACACTCATGCTAGGTACATCAGCCAGGGACAGTCACACTAGGTAAATCCGCCACCCACACTAGATAAATCAGCCAGAGATTTATACACTGGCACCAACACTAAATACAGTATATTAGCCGTACACCAACAGGTAAATCAACCAGACACCCACACTAGGTAAATTAACCAGACATCTGCACTAGACATTCATTAGGTAAATCACATAGAAACATACAATACGCAAATCAACAAGACGCCAACACTAGGTATATGAACGTCATACATTCAAATGACGCCAGATCGACAGTCAAAAACAGAATATCATGTACATTGTACAGGATCTGGAACGCTGGTATTTGCTTTAAAATCTCACAAAAATGTAAGTCTGATTTTATTTTGTTTGTTTAAAGTCATTCACGTTGTTGTGTAAAAGTTTTAGCCTTGTTAAAATCGACATGACTGCCCGTATATGACGTGTTATATGGTTTGCTTCGATTACAGAATTGATGCATATTGTCCTATTAGAATCGAAATAATTCATTGGTGCCATACTCTATGGTTATTTTAACATGGTTAGGCCTTATATTTGTTAATATTTTCTACCGAGCGTTAGTGAGGTGTAAAATATGAACAATATAAGGCCTAACCATGTTAAAATAAGCATAGAGCATGGCACCAATGAATTATTTCTTAATTAACTTCTTTATTCAAGTTCGTGTTCCCACTATGTGTTGTTTAATATTCCGACATTTGTTCATTGCATGGACACAGTGTGATCTTTAGTAATGACATCAGTCATTTCGCGATGTAAATTAATTCAATACAGATTTAATAATCGAAGTCGCAAGTTATTTCCATGTACAACTGCCGAAGCCTTTGTATAGCATTTCCGGTATTTCGCGCGGCACTATTGTAATGATCTTTAGTAGTTATGACTAATTACATGTACCTAGACGACTCGGTTTCCGCCTCACTCTGAGTTGAACAGATATGTGCTAGCCCGAAAAGATCAACGAAGTCATAGTATTTGACCCTATTCTGACCCCAATCAGGTTTTCTTCACATCGTTATTGTAAAATTTCATCAGCTCCACACAATATGAAGGTTTTTTATTCATTCTCTAAGCAAAGTCACTGACTAGGGGTTGATATTTTACTATAAAGGTATGGCAAAAAGCCTAATAATACATACGTTTCGTATCAGATAATTACTCAGTATTCTAAAATGGTGTGCTGCTTTCCCTAAGCAAATAGTGTTGTATTAAAATTTCCAATTTATTATCAGTTGCACGCACCTGACGTCTTAGTCCAAATTACAACGCCATTATTTTGAATATCACTGGCCCGAGGAGCCGTGCGAAGGGTGAAATACTACAACTGTTTTGACTTTTATGCTTAAAATCAAATGAAAAGTTAGTTTTTTTGGAATCAAATTGATTGTGTTTACTTTTCTACCGTTTTCGATTTCTGTTTCAGAAGTTCCAAAATCAAAATGGCCGTCACATGAAAGGCATTGTAATATCACTTCGTTTACCTAATTTCCGTTTTTGTTATATTAGAATCGAAATAATTCACTGGAGCCATACATTCGTATTAGATTTTAATATGGAAAGCATTATTTGCTTACATGTTATCCCTCGCTAAGGCTCGGGATAAAATTTTGCTCAGATAGTGTTACCCATATTGAAATCTCCAAAGAATGAATGGCTGCAATGAATTATTTCTTAATTTAATTCCGTACATAACATTAAGTGAAAAGAAGGATGTAGAGTTACTTACACAGTAATTAAACAAATATAAAAAAAAACAAGCAGGCGGCGCTGTCATTACGCCTTCAGTTCTCTTGAAATTCAAGCTAAGGTCTTCAAACAAAACCTAACAAAATGCAGTTTCTACATGTACAAGTATAATTAGGGGAATGACGTAAAAATCAGATAAAAATTGTCATCTCAAGAAGGTCAACTAAAACACTGGGTGGATGGATATTCAAGGGTGCAATAATCTGAAAGATACGAGGAGTATATATTTTTACAATTTTTTTTTCAGTTGTTTCATACAATACTATTTTTCATACACATCCATTTCCAAGGTTTTATAAATATTTTCAAGCTAAGTTCGCAAATTACGTAATTATGTTTTCTTCTTAATTCCAGATCATGTTTTTTTCAATTGACCGCTCCATAATATTTACTTTGGTAAAAGACCACCCATCTCCTAACCGTCAACAAAGTTTATTTTGAAACAACCGCATGTGCTAAGTTTGTTTTTATATAAGTATCGACTTAATTCGTATATCTAACAGAACGTAGATGTAGAAATATCGGGCAGCATTGTTTGGCTGATAATTAGAATTACCAAGGTTTTTTTTCTATCATTTAATAAAATAACAATTAATTGAATTTACAGTTCACACTTAAACCGAATAAACATTAGCGGTTTCAACAATTAGAACTTCCTTTGATGAGGGCAAGGATTCTCAGCAGATTGGTAATGGTGCGAACTATTGGCATTTAAATCTAAGATTTAAGGCATATTTATGTCTTAAACTGTGCACTTCATTGGCAATTGTGCATGATAGAGACAAGATCTGCAATAAATAGCATTTCAGTTACTTAATTTTCACATCAAAGAGTTAACCTTTGTTACATGAAGATAAATATCGTATCATGCAGACGGAGATATTACGCAATCACTCAATCTTGCAGTGCAATACCGAAAGCTTTAATTACACTGTCAATTTTCAAATTATAAATTTTTTCGAAAATCGACGGAATGTTAATTTTTACTATTTATTTCGAGTCATACAATCTACATTGCACCAAGAAAGGTGGTACATTGTAGTATACATCACATTATGCGCTTAATGTTCTTTTGGCAGGTGCTTTACCCGAAATAACCTTCTGAATTGCTTGTTTGAACTTCACTGAAGAACTTTGTTTCCGCTGTCTGCTCTCTTTCACAATTCGAGTCCTTCTGAATTCTTTTACCAAAGTTTTAAACAAATCATTTATTGATACAACGTCTGTCCAATCAGCAGCCGACACTTCACAAAACGGACAGCCTATCTCGTCTGCTAGTTCCGAAGCTTCATTGGCGGGAACTTGTCTGTCATGTAAGAGGTCACATTTATTTCCGACTAAAATTCCAATGACCGAATTTGAATGTTTTACTTGTTCTACCAGCTTTTTAAGTCTGAGTATTTCATCAAAACTAGCCCTGTCTGTGATTGAATAAACGAACATAAAACAGTCTGCCCAGTACGCATATCCGTCCTTCCACGCATCTCTAGACTGAAATCGAAATATAAAAGTTTAAACATTATATAATGTAAATACAAACTTAATAAAATCAAATATTCCAACATACTATAGGAAGAATATCAATTCATGTATACTTAAGGTATCGACAGTGTATCCGGTTTCGATAAATATGCCCTGTATTTTGGCCACGCAAAGTAGTACTCGGCTAAAACAGTAGAATGTCTTTTGATTGGATATTAATGATATGCAAAAATTAGGAATGTATAGGTGATATGTTTTAAAATCAATTTCTTGCTACGAGTATTTTTATAGCAGTCAATAAATGGTGATAAAAAAATCGGATTTTGGACGCCACCCCCCCCCCCCCCCACACACACACACACACATGGAAATAGCATTGCGTGGTAATTACACTGTTGCAACCTATAGTCTATACCTTTTTCTAAAAACTATCAAGAGAGATTGCGCCTGCGTACAAATACTGTCCCAAGCGAGCTTTTCTATAGCTACATGTATAGGATGTTTTATCAGCAATATGATGCCCCTTCGGCAAATTATATACGGCCTCAATTAACTTACGTGTAAGTACAAACATTTAATGCTATGTAGTTTCGATGTTTCCAAATCTTCAATAGTAACTGTTTATACTGTCTAATAATTTTAAATGTGCGATTACTAAAAACATTCTTTAAAATGGCGGTTTATATCTCCCATTTCAATGCTGTTATACGTTTATTTGCATTCTTGCATATAAATTCTGCATAAAAAGAGGACATGTGATAAACCTTGATGGTAAATGCTTCTATAGGTACTTAAGCACCTGTATGATGGATTACGATTGATTTTTTTCTTTACTTTAAATACAGTGACAAATAATTACGACAGTCATCTCCTTGACACCTGTATGGAATTCAAAAAATATGAACAATAGGAAGACTTTTTTAGTGTCACCCGAGCGTTTACTTGATGTAGCTATTTGTATTTATATAATTTTTTAAAAACAAAATATGAGATTTTACATGTATGGTCCGTTAACGTAACTATGATAAAATTACTTATTAAATTCTTTACTTTATCAAAATTGATATGTTAGAATTTATTATGAATCACGCTTAGTCGGATCTTTAAGGTGCTAGCTCACGAGGTAAGAATCCGCAGGAAGACATGTCACGTCATCCAGAGATATTATTATGACTCCGAATCGACCAGTCTTTTACTCTTGCTTTTAAATGTTGCGTTCTTCACGGAGAAGCAGCAAATACATTTGTCCCAATTGTATTAAAGTCTTTAGTTTGACCCGGAGGTGGATAGAACCCGCGGCCTTCCGCACTCGAGGTGAACTCGCTACCACTAGACCATTGAGGTGTTCATATCACGGTTGGTCCACAGGACTTGCTGTGTGTCAAGGATGTCTTGATGAAAACTCAAGACTTCATTACTATTCTGTACGTTAAAAAAAAAATTATGTTGGTCTTAATAGTCGCGGGTACCACGGATCAATCTTAGGGATACAGAACAGGCACGTTTTCTGCAACGTCACATCTTTTTGTGGTGACGTCATATATGATGCAAAAATAATGCGCACAAAAATAAAAAAACGGCTCTCGTCAAATATATAGGAAATTCATTAACGACTATTGGAACAAAACGTTGTGTAATATTTCTTGCGTTAACATTTACGATATTTCCAAAATACAATTTGCAGTTTGAGAGAAAAAAAACACACATCAGAGAATCAACATAACCAAATACTGAGTTTATACTGTAGCAAAATTGCCCAGGTCGGATTCGGTAGTGAAAACGCACTTAACTTCGTACTTTTTCTTGCACTTTTGCATTTACTCCCATAAAATCTGTTTTAAGTCTATCAATCAATCGACCAAACCGATAAAGTTAATAATCTTCATTTTGATTGAAGACAAGTTGTCTGAAATTTTGAATTACATACAGATGCAAAGTATTATCATATTTCTTCAATCTCTGTAGAAATATTTACCTGTTTTACAGAATTTAAAAGTCTTTTCCAAAGACAAGACATTTACATCAATTTGTGGCGCCTCATCACCAATAATTTTAAGAGACCGTGATCTTTGTGATAAATATGAGGCTTACTACATGTAGTACGAAACAATTGAAAGTTGTTTTACTTTCGTGTTAATTAAGGCTCGTTATTGTCTAGATTTATTGGGAAGGGAGGGTCTAATTCTCTTTCGGATTCTTCAAGTGAAAACTACCACGTACAATTTGGGAGAGGAAGGTAAATACGTAATGTATAGCGTAAATAATTAGGAAAGAGGTATAGGTTGGAAGCCTATGACACCGTGTCCCCCCCCCCCCCCCCAAATGACAAAATACGAATGGTTCATTCAACATTTCTTATTGTAATAAAAGAAAAGTATTACCAGTTCGTCCTAAATAGTAATTTTATCAGGTCAATGTTACTTCATAAGGTCAATTTACTTTACTAGGGTTTGTTACAATACCGGTTGATAAAAGAGTTACATCATAAAATCTATATATACATGTAAGTTATGTAAATATTGACCTGAACTGAACACCTTATCCATATCTATATCTATATACTGTATATATATATACTGAAACCAGATACACATTGTTATATTGTGTTGTATATATCCATTTACATAATACATTGTATGCCCAGATTTTATGGAAAACTGCAGTTAATTTATATTCGTAATAATCTAAGTTAAGTCTTCATTTTCTACATTTATTGCCCATAAATCTATACAATTAAATTCTAAAATTCTCATGAAAAGACTTTTCAGTCAATAAAATCCAGTATAAATTAAATGTATAAAGATACGTAAACAACCCATGTAACCAACAGTGTAGTATGCAAATTCGACCTTCAGCAAGTAAAAAACATAGCCACATAAACAGTTACTAGATATTTAACAATTATCATATCGAGAAGTATATATTCGGTATTTTATCTCACTTTTTTAAAGCGATTTCCACACACGAAATTTCAAAAGTGATTCCTTTAACAGAAAACTTCGCCAGTTAACATATTCAATACAACCACAATCCCAAACTCAAATCAACGCAATCCATACAACGAATGATTGTTTAAACAGATTCTAGATCTAATTAGTGCCAAACGTATCTATGGGACAGATTATCGTATGGTCGTTAAAAAAGGAAATCGTGACAGAATCTTGACACATAAATCCACAAATCCACACATGACAAAAAGTTTAGCAAACTCTTCTAGCTACTTCAGTTTTTTATCTAACAGTCGCATTCGACTTTCAACATGGAAATCAGAGGAATATTGTTATTTATATTTTGTAAAATTTGAAACTTCAAATACAATGTAGGAATAATAGTAGTACCTGGCCAGCTGTGTCTAGTATTTCAAGTCGTACGTCATCATCCTCAATCTGTGAGGTACATTTATATATTCTTTCTGTAAAAATACTATTTCATCTTATTTTCTGATATATATTTGACAATTTTAATTTTACACAGAAAATACTACATTTCCAAATCTATTAACTATTTTTTATGAATAAACAAAGGTATAAGGATTGGTACTCCAGTTTCTCCGTGTTCAGACAGGGGAAACTTTATGACTCTCTTTTTATTTAGTTATTTAGTTGCCTCCTAAATTCTTGCCCTATTTAAAATCAAAATTTTGTTCCCCCATCAATGGAACGTGCACGGAACTCCCAAAGTAAAAAGAGAACCCTCCCATTTGTGTTTTTTTTCTTTCTTGAAACGAGATGAACTGTTGACGTGGTTAAGTCTGTTTTTCAGATTTACACAAATTGATGCAGGTGGAAAATGACCGCGGTACTTATTACATCTGTCGGACATTTTTGTAATATGGAAGAAACAATGGTTAGAAATTTCAGGTCACATAAAATAATAATAATAATCTTCCAAGTCACAATATTAAAAAATAATTTGAGAATTATATGACAAAATAATTTATGCTGCCCTATAACTCATAGTTTCGGAAAAAAGCCCCTTCAAAGATAAATACATTGTACTTATTTTTTGTATACGTGATAAAGATACTTAATTTTATTCTGGTTAGCGATATGTTTTATTCTGGTCAAAACTGTTTGTGATATATTGATAATTCTTACTATCTAAGCTGTCCATTAATTAATTCATTTAAGTCATACATTTCAAGTTTAGTTTAAGAAGTATTTTTTACACTGTTAAGATTGTCAGTACGATTTCAGTACTCTCCTATATTCCGTCAGACGTGTCAAACCAAAAAACTGTATTTCAACCCAGCATACAACAGATATATAAAACACAGGATTCTTGAGATCAGAGATTATTTTTCACATTAAATTACAGAAAGGTCAATTTCCTTATCAGTTTAAAGCTTCCGTAAAACAAAAAACATGGGGAGTTGATAACAGTCCAATGAAAACACAACACACACCTGATTCTATTACAATCCCCAGAATCACACCAATTCATTGATAAAGATGTTAAAAACTGTTTAAGATGTTTATCTTGTTTATTGAAAGTTCCAGTTTGATGCTACTCCTGCAGATTTTTTTAATGTTTTCAAAAGATAAACCCCTTCACGTGTGTCTGGTTTAATTTTCTAAGCGGACATCTTCATTACTGAGTTGGCGTATGAAAGCTAATTAGCAGTTATTGAAAGTTGCATTTTTGAAATACCTGTAGATAGAAAATATAATTTAGTTTTATGAATGTGGTTATAAGTTAACTCTTTTTATTATTTTTTTATCTATCAGTTTAATTTTTAGAGTACTACACACGATTTATTAAACTTACCCAATGTTGGACAGTATTCGCCAATAAATCTTTTTGTCAGATATCTAACTGTGATTGCTGAAGAATAAATGATGATAAATTATATACTAAAAACTACAATACAGTAGGATATCATGATAAAAGAAAAACTTCTTAACAAACAAATACAAACTAGCACTTTCAAACACATCCTATATTTTTTTTATAATATTACTTCAGTTTTATTTAGAGTACTAGCACTTTATTCCCAAATCAAGGGTCTACATGTTCTGTACATTTTGCAAGAATCCAAGGTCCATCAAAACACGGTTGAAATCGGTCCGAGTATCAATTCATGTCAGTTTTTTATATACATATGGAAGTGGCAAAAGACATTCCGAAAATATCCGTTTGCTATATTTTTAAAGATGTGACAATTCAGAAGACAGATTACATACATGCATTATCTGTATGTGAGGTATTAACTGCTTTATTCCTTTTCGGAGGGAAGGGAGGGTCATATCTTTCAATCTAAATATTTGATGTCCAGAGTCTTTTTCCTGTATCCTGTCTTTTTTTGTATGTTTTCATTTTATTGTTTAGAAATAAACTTTCTAAACATTCTGAAGGCCTTAATTTATCTATATATCATTTTATACAAATATTTACTAACAGTACAACACTGAATTAATGATTTACGGGATATTATTTTACTTATTGGTTCGAAGGGCTTTACAATCAACATTATATAATAGAAGACGAGGATGAAGAGAATGTGCATTTTTGTAGAAATCATGTACAACAAGCAGTGCTTAAATAACCAAATATTGTTGTAAAGCAGACTCAAATTCAACTGATCGGAAGAAGGGAAAATTAATGCCGGTTACAAAGAAAGAAGGTTGCAAAAATTCACAATTTAGCAACACATTTTTATTTGAAATTCATAAAATTTATAGAGCTTAGAATTTTTTTAAGGAAAGCCTTTTTAATTACTGTATAAAGAATTTTTACATATAATATACATTGTAGCGATATATTAAAAACAATTCCAAACATACAATGTACATTTATGATTCGTTGTAATTCCATGTAAATTATTTATACTACGTGGATGTTTAGCTTGTAAGTACAATAATGACGATGTTTACATAAAATAACTATGTTCATATTTATTGATAATACTTAAACCATATCCACCACTATCCTTTTTTTCCAAATATTTAACCATTTACTAAGTTTATTTACCAGTATTCAGGAAATTTAAGGAAAGCTTACATATGTCAATTTTGAAACATTCTGACAATTAACAACCATTAATATCGTTTTTCACTGAACGTGATGTAGATACATCTAAGAACAAGTATCAAAAAATCAACACAGGCAATGACAGGAGTCGTGTGTAGAATGTCTAATTGCATGATGTCTCAAATTCATGACTATAAATCGTAGTATTAAAATTGAGTTTCATAGTACTAAAACTGTTCTACATAGACGGTACATAGCACTGCATAATTGAAACTGAGCAGTAAAGCGGTCAGGGGTATGGGACTATATTCTGTAGGAGAGGGGGAGGGGGAGGTGGGGGTGTAACAAAACATGACGTTGGACTTGTATGTATGTAAGTGGCTTGCTTTAAGAATGCCACACTCTTTTTATATATACGAACAAAATGACAAAGGCAATTTTTTATGTTTTACAGTTTTGAAAACTTTTCGAAGATTGTTGCTCATCATCTCCATTTCTATATAATTTTTCATTTGTTATTGAAATGGATTATGATTTGGATATCTATGAAATATTTGTTGATTGACGCTTGAGATAAAGCATGTAACAATCGATTTCAATGTTTTTTTCTTAGGGACAAGAAAAGGTTACAAACAAAATAACAAAATAATATTGATATCATTCGGCAATGACCCCCCCCCCCCCCCTTTTTTTTGGTGTTTTAACAGAGAATATGAAAATGATATTTCTTAAAAGTTACTGCACAGTATAATTGAATCAAGCGTAAATCAAAAGGACATCTTCCATGTTTATATTTCTGCCATACCTGCTCTCTCCCCCTCAGTCAAACTGCATTTGTCTATCGGTCTAATAAGATTTAAACGTTTGATAAAAATAAATTATGCGTTCACTAATACTTCTGTGGTAAACAGGTGTCGAGTAATAAATTGTCTAATTTGACCCTGAAAAGACATCGAGTACAAAGAGATAAATTTGTGTCAAGATGAACGATCTGTAACAAGGTATTCTTTCATTTGCGAATTATCTTTGGAATTTTCTCTCAGGTGGGGTATCTACAAAATCAATTTACTGCCTAACAGATTCTTAATTATATTTTGTCACTTTTATAAATGAAGATCTCACTTTTTAAGACGTTGTGTATTTATTTTAGGAAAGTATAGATGTATGATAAGATTTTTAGATCAACTTGTTACTTTATTTACGTATGTTTGACTGACAAGTGCTCAGATCAGAGGAAACTAAGCCCAGATTTTTTATATGTAAATAGATACCTTGGTTTCATACAATTTAATATATATCTGTACTGTTTAACGTTTAAAACTGCTCCAGTTATAAACTTTAACTGATAAAAACAGAAGTGATATATAGTTGCTGATTGAGTAACGCAAAAACACGGGATATATAGGACAAAATCTCAGAGGGTTTAGCAAGGTAAAGATAGATTACATCGTCGTGTGGCCCACACCACAAGACAAGTACTATAGGTTCCTGGAGTGAAAAAAAATGACAAAAGTAACAATTCCAAATATAAATTTTTATTTTCGAATATATAAGTTGAGACACAGTAGTTCTCTGGTGCTCACCATAAAAAGGTTGAATCCCCTCACACCCGGAACCAAATACACGTTAAAAACAGGTTTATAACCTCTACCTGTTTACATGTAATGGTTGGAAGTTCAGTTTGTAGCGTGATGGACTGCAATTTGAAGGATCTGAAGTTTGGGTCAAAGCATGTTTTCAATGTACAGTCAAACCTGTGTATAAAAGGCAACCATACGACCAGAGAAAAGTGCCCTTTAATAGCAGGTGACCTTTACATAGGATTAATTATTTTCACAGTGTCCTTTGTAGACAGCGATTTGCTATATGGAGGTGCCCTCTAAAGCAGGTTTGACTGTACATGTTATGTGTCGTAGATTTATACTGGAACAAATTATAATTTGCACTTAGTACTTTTCTTCAAAACATTAAAAATGACAAGGAGGCAATTCTGCATATTAACCCTTTAGTCTGATGTAAGGTCAATCTCCAGAAAACACCATTTTAATTATTGAAAGTTGTAATGTTTGTATTGGGCATTCTTTTATTTTTTTAACATTTCCCATCAGAAGTGGGTTACTTTCAAGAGATATCTTTTTTTTATGTATAAAATATAGTATCTATATCAGTTAAACATAAGGTAATAAACCTATATTGATACGAATTACATTATTTCGTGTTTGTGATATCAATTTTTAATTTCTTTTTATGACCCCAGTACAAACATTTTATGTTTTCCTGATTCCGATAAGTCTATTTTACCTCATAATTATAAAGAATGTATTTACGGTTTAGCAGCATTAATTACACTGCTGCTTACACCTTGTTACATCACAGCAGCAACGTTCGCAAATCAGACATAAAATATAATATAATAATAATAAGAAACGGAGTAAAAACTACAAGTCTCCAAAGGTCGTTGAAAGATTCAACTAGCATGACTGGTGTATTTAAAGAAATGGGTAAGAATTCTACTATTCATGTGAAATTTATAAGCGGTGAGTTAGGATATCATAACTCATGATCGAGTGCTTTCACTGTGCTTACTATGTTTATTCTTAAAATTATAACAAAAAGCAACGTAAGTCGACATTCTTGAACTATGCAAAAATTTTCTTTAAACATCCCCTACATCATATAAGATTTGCAAGGAATTCAAATCAAGGTATTTCATACAATTGCTATTCTAATAGTCTTTATTTGTAAGAATAAGAATTACCTGTTTTCCCGACACCTGCACATCCTACAATTGCTATTTTACATCCTTCCTTTGTTTCGTTTCCATTGTTGCTTCGATTTCGAGAACCATTCGAAGTCATTTTCCAGGCGAAGTAATAATCCTCATGCAATTTAAATATTTTGAAAATTATTTTCACATGTTTGAAAAAAAGAATATCTTTAACGTCAGAAACGATTATTTAAATATTTAATGTATCCGAACGAATGGTTCCAAACAAAAGTCAAACAGTTAAACTCCTGTCATGTAGATCAGATATGTCTTCAAAAGTAACAAAATACTGATGACTCCTGTAGATCTCCGTACACCTGATGATTACACCTGTAGCACCGTGATCAGGTAGATTTACTTCTCCGATAAGAACTGTAACAAAATGCAAAAATTCTTTGTGTATTGGGTTACTTCGAAATTTGAAAACAAAAAACCACTTCGATGTTTTCAGAACGTGTCAAAGATGAGATAAATATGAAAATCATTCAATTTTTGTATGAGAAAGCTTTAATCTATTTCCTCTTACACAAGAGGTTTGTTCTAAAGATTTAAAATTTTCCAATTAATATTGCCTTCTAATCCAGGTTTCTAACCATATTATGAGTGGGTTGTATTTACTTTAAACAAACATCGTCAATTTAATGGTTAATTTCATTGACAAGATATTATGTCTTTAAGACCACCTGAGATAACCCTTTGACCTTTGTAATTAATCATTTTCAAGATTTGTCAGTTTCTTTATGTAAACTAAATGAAGTCATTATCGATAAACATTGGTAAACTTTAAGCATGTTTTAAGTAAAATCATTTATGATTATAGCTCAATTGGCGGATATTTGTTTGAAAATGTATCATCGATTTGTTTGTTTAGTTGGGGTTTTACGCCGTTTTTAGTGTTCGACTCCAATCTTAATTGACAAGGATTGCCAATTTTCCTACCGAAGGTCGGTGGTTCTCTCCGGGTACTCCGGCTTCCTCCACCAATAAAAACTGGCAGCCGCAAAATGGCCAAATGTGTTGAAAACGGCGTAAAACCCCAACAAAACAAACATAAATGCCGTTTTTAGCACATTTGGCTATTTCGCGGCGGTCAGTTTTTATTGGTGGAGGAAGCCGGAGTACCCGTAGAGAACCACCGACCTTCGGTAGGAAAATTGGCAATCCTTGTCAATTAAGAAAGGAGTCGAACACACACCCGCTACAGGTGAGATTCGAACTCACAACCTCAGTGTTGGCAGGCTAGTGATCATTAGTAATCATGACTATGCCCCCTGTATCATCGAGGCAATTTGCAATCTTTCATATAAATCAATATCTTGATAAATAGGACAATGTGGTTTGGTAAATCCCTTTTCTAATACACTTTTAGATATTCATAATAAGCCTTTATAGCCATTAAAAACATATAAAGTTTTGATTAGTGATTGTCCGCAACCTTGTCATTAGTAAAAGTCTGAGACAAATAAACCGAATTAAAAAAAAAATCATAACAGTAAACGAAAATCAAACCTCACGCGAAACTTTGAATTGTGTAGAAATTTATGAAATTCACGTCCAGACTAAGACTAAATGCTTTAAAATATCCCAGTCCCAACACTCCGTTAACATGATGGATGATTAAATAATGTACATTTTTTACAGCATCGCAGCTTTCAATTTTCCTCTCTGGTACAACAGTAACTTACTTATGGATATTGGATATTGGTTGTAAAGTAGATATCGTTTTCTAAAGGTAAGAAAGATGTGCAACTCATTCAGTTCAATATAAGTCCAAGCAGAAAGAACTTTTCTTGATTTGGTCACCATCGGAACTGATAAAAGCTTATCTAGAACGCACATTGCAAACACAAAATTAAAAAAAAATTTCGCAATTTAAAATTAAAACCTTTTCGATTCAATTTTTTTGAACTGTTACATTTTTAAAAGGTTTTAATTTTAAATTGCGAAAAGTAGTATGCGAGTTGATGTAACATTTTACCTCTGTAACGTATTCCAGTGTGTTTATTGATAGTAAAATGTGTCTAATTGGAAAGACAACATTGTACTCATCAAGCTCATTAATTAATTATACAAACCTAAATGACTTACAAAAGTCTGGGCGCTTCTGCAGATTTCTGGCTGCGAATGTTATATGAAAATAATCTATAGCGTAATTAATCTGTTTTTATTTTCCCTTTAAATCGGTTAGTATAACGCGCTGTATTTTAAACTGATACGGAAACAAAATGTAACAGTTAAAAAAAATTGAATTGAAAAGGTTTAAAACATATAATACCTTCTTTATACAACACAGCCATGCATGAAACTTTTCTGACAACTTATTACTTTCGCCAGATAACGATTACCACTGTTTTCCAGTTAACATTTTTACAATATATAAGTATTTTTGGTAGATGAATACCTTTATTACGTAATATACTTATTTACAGGGGAAAGGGGGTTTATAATTTTATTTTGTTCTATCATTCAGTATGATAAATGCAGGATATATGGGTTTCATTTGATAGAAGCATTGTACAAATGGGGAACAGTATAAATAAGTATTAGATATACATCTGAGGTAGTTAGCCTGAGTCGTATGTTTGGTTTATACCACGATACTTTGTTCCGTGAATGCATTTAAAAATTTAGAAGGCGGTGTTGTAGGATTTTGTTCAACATATGATGATATCCGGTTATATGTTATGGGATCATATCGTATAAATAAATCTAAAATATCCTTGGGATACAGTGTAGTAATTAAACAATTAGTATGCAAACATTTGACCGAAGTACTAAAGTGGCTCTATCCTACTGAATGAAACGAAGGTGTCCTCAAACTTTCAGAAATTCATACTTAAATACAATAATTATTTAATTCAGGGTTACGCCGAAAATGATTTTCTTTGTCAGCTTCGCAAAAATGTAACTCAAATCAGCATACATAATCTTTAAATGTAAATACTTTAGATTACGATTAATCATCTACGAACAATCTTAACATCTGGTAACACCGGAAGTTATAGGTACATGTAGCAGCAATGACGACAACTACGATGACAACAGTAGACAAAAATAAAAAATAGAGTAATCCTAAAGATGTAATTAAAAAGGACAAAACCCGAGATTCCAAACGAACAAATACAAGATACCAGGAGCAAACCAAGGTGCTGTGTTAGGGTAACACGTACATGCTATGTATGCGAAATCCGTTATGTAGTCCAACAAATTAATAGGTCAGTCCGGTTGTTACACACAACGATGAATGAAACAAGCCCAGGGTCATTTGCGATATTGAGATATAACTTCTTTGAACTATATTTGATGACGTTTTTGCATAAGGAATCATAGTCGAACCTCACCCAAGGGATAACTAATGGATCGACAAAAAACGATTCCGAGTTCTCAGGTATTTGAAGTTTTAAAAAAATTGAAAGTTCAACGACAGGAGTGAAATATAAAAATTGGTGGTCGAAAACAAAATCTAGGCACCTAAATCTAAGGAAACTTTTGAAAATAGTTGTTACAACTAATCAGTATAGTATATATAAATGGTGTATTTTATATCTTAACATAATTTACATAATAACAAGTTTTAAAATTTAAATAGATAAGAAAACATACCATATGTACATCACTTAACTTCCTGTTCACAGCTGTATAATGTATACTGTATATTGAATGTATTTATTTTTTGTCTATCTTATCTCCTCAGTAAGTAATCCATCGCTGTTCATTTGTTGATAAAACCTTTATCCCTATCATTTTCTTGTTTCCGCCCTCGGATTAAATGCCAAAACTAAGATCAAAAAGAAGTGAAATTAGTTTAAGATAAATCAACGATTGTAGATATTTAAATGTGATACTGAGAAAGAAATCCTCTGTGATCCAGTGAGTTGAAATTTTGCAACAAAATTTTCCAATTCTGTGGCTGTCATTATATATGTACTAGTTTCTAATCTCTCGTTTGTTCGTGAGTACTATTTCACAAGTTTTTATGAGGTATTATCATTGTTTTCAACAAGAATAACAGATATTACTATCAATGATCATTACAGATTATCATAAAAGATACTGCCAGGGGATTTACTGCACGTAATGATCGAATCTTTACTAACTTTAAAAAAGTTAAGGATATTACATGACTTGCGTCACACAATTCACGTGCATGAGTATATTTTCATTTTAATATAAAACGTGTGTATGTTTATTAGTAAACAATTTTAAAATAGATAAGATCAAATGATTAATATGAAAAGGGTTGGTGTCAATCAGGCATCGTCATGCACATGATACACGCCAAACAAAACAATCGCTAAAATCCCCACTACAGTGAACTAAGACGGGTAACACAGAATGAACTGCATGTGATGTTTTGGTTGTCAGGTACGATGTAATAAAGAGAAAAAAGAATATTGAATTAAGATTAGAATAATGTAATAATATACAAAGCAAAAACAACTATTTTCGATCTTCGACTTAAACGTCATTGTAGATCGACAAACAGGTACATTACAACTTGATCAAGACGGCCCAAAATGTAAACAATCCCTATAACTCATAGTTATTAACGCAACCTTGCCAAATAATCAACCTATGGTGTTTTCTTTGGGTGTAGTACATTGTGCAGTATCCAGTCAAAGACGTTGTCTACTTAAACTAGCAACGATGTAAGGTAGCAACCAGACCCTTCCTCAAAATTATTTCCTGCTGTTCATTTTTCTTACAGAATTTTTTAAAAGTATGCTATCATCTTTATAACAGTTGTTTTGGATCTAGTACATGTAAAATTATTTTAAACCCTGCAGATCTGAAGTAATAAAAAAAATCTATACCAGTTTATATATATATATAGGATCAAAAGACATAACGAAATTTACAACTACATGTATAATAACAACAACTAAAGACAAGACAATGTGAATATGACCAAATCAGTCTGTCCGACAAATCAATATTCAATTATATCAGTTTTGATGCACTAGTTGTGCACATGTCGTCTTTTTACGACTCATTCTCTGATTTCATAATACATGAACTTTGAACGTTTTATTTCTCAAGACCACATCAGGGGTGTATAAGTATATATTATACACATGAGGGGGGGGGGTTTATGTACACATAAAACTGTTTTATACTGAAAATCCACCTTTAGATGACAGCAATAGCCTGCAAAATATTGTTTTCCATATTGGGTCAATGGCCTCACAAAGTCTCCTGGTACCCTTATCCTCACATTTTAAGATAGTTTGTATTGCATTTGGTTCAACGTGTTTATGACGTGATGTTTCACCAGATTTGTACATAGTACATGTAGTATATTGATTATACAACCCACCACTATCAATTATCTGTAACAAGTCAAACTGTTAATTTATGTGTTATGTCCACTTACATGTTGTTGTTGTCTGGGGTTCTATCAATTGGATGGCGATAATTTATTGGAATGTTATTGTTGATTTTTGTTATTATCTGTTTTATAATTAATCGCAGTAACTGTTTCACCGTTTTATAGTATTTCTTGTTATTTTTATAAGGATATATACTTTGCTAAAACAACAACCGAACTCCTTGTTACCTACAAGATGTTGGAAGATGTAAAATTTCATGGAAATGTTATCAACTAATATTCTATGACAGATATAATTACCAGAACTGTTCATCAAATGTTCAAAATCCTCCCCCTTTCAAAGCTTAATGATGGTAAAGGGTGTAAAAATATGCGGAAGAACCAAACGTTGATGTATGGCCAAGCTGTGTCAGTATTGAGGAAAGCTTCAGTGGAAAGCATATCCTCAATGATCAAACTCGTCGGTTTGACTAAATTAAGAACGTTTATCAAAAATGTCTGAAAATGTTTTGTTTTATAACTTTCTTAACCGGAAACTTTTTGTCTTTATTAAGTTTTTTAATGTCCTTCAACGATTCATTTCTATTTGTCCCAGATATTGGTATCCAGTTTTTATTTCATCTTTTGGCAGGTAAAAATGAATTGGTGGATGAATTCTTGACACAAATTCCCCACTTGCAAATGAAAAAAATGAAGCAAAGGAAAGATTTTTTACTGTTCTTAAATTGTCTTGAAATAACCTTCAACACGGAAACTTTTGCTCAGTTGTTGACTCCTTTCATATCCTTTAGTCAGTCCATATATGTATAAGTCGATGGAAACAGGAGTAAATATTATTTTAAACAATGTCAATATGAATTTAAAATATTTATAGAATTTTGATCTGCTGATTATCTGATAAAAATGTTTTTCTTTGATAATGTACAAGATTTTATGTTACTTGTGTCTGATTTTATCAAGTGTCAACACTGATGCCAGGGCAATGTTACATATATACTTTTTTCTAATGAAAAAATCAATTATTAAATTTTTTAATGAAATCTGGGTCATCTACGGGAAGCGATTATTTCCTTATATAAACTGTATTGTGTGCATTCACATTTATAACAGTTTATTAATTTAGAATATAAAGTGTCTATAGAACAGCAAAAAGGCTACTTGTATTTATTAAAATTAAATACTTTTAAAAAAGTGCCATACGTAAGAAATGTAATAAAGCAATCTAACATTATATCACTTCAACCAACTATGACGAGAAAGGCAAAATGCCAAATAAGTATGAATCTATATATAAATACACGTATATTCCGAACCATTTGAAATTATAAATAAATACATTTCCAAAATTACTTGTATAGTCAGCACTTCGGAAATACATCCTGGTATCAAGTCAACAGAGGTTACACCTTCTGTAATGTCTGTCAGGTAATTAATTCTATTTTAATTTTAGTTTCTGTTTACTGATTAATTAAAATTTGCCAGTACACGTAATTATATTAATAATTAGTTTTGTCATGAACATGTTTCTTTTTTGCATCATCATATAATTATTCAATTTCAACCATCTTAATACGATAAAAATATATTTCTGATCTAATCTCTTCACGCTTCATAGCTTTAGTACCTTTTGAAAAAAGAGATTTAATTACTTTCTGTCGTTAAACAGGAACAAAATCAAAATCACATATAAATTCATATTCATATTTATCCAATACATCGGTTCTGATCTGCTAAGTTAACTTATCTTTTTATTTAAATTGCAAGAGGTCGGTCACACGGGTGTTACGTTGTTTTTTTAAAGCACGCCTAAAGCATTATTATTAATTGGTAAATTACACATTCACTACTTTCGTTTTAGTACACCCGATTTATTTCCTTCTGTATATTATTGGTAGATTTGTTTTACATCTTATTTGATGAACAAGATGAAGAGAAAAATAGTACTCCATCCGGGTTTTTAACAATATTGTAAAAGAAATTTAATACGGTACTAAATTTTTTTCCGATGAAACCATCAATTGAATTTCTTGTAAACATGTCCCAACTTGATTTTTTAAAATACGTTAATACACATAGAAAGATACTATTTAAATTTCCGTGAAACATTTGAAATTTGAAGTCCAGTGTGATTTGTTTTGTTGCCATGTAAGTTGATTCTTGTTTTTTGCCAAATGAGTGGTTCTGAGATTATGTGAAAAACTATGTTTTCGGAACTCACATTTAAAACGTGCGGGTTGCGACAGAAACATTACGCAAAAAATATGATACTAATGACAAAAAAAAAAAAAAAAAAAAAAAAAATCAAATTGAATAAATTATATAAAATTAAACAAAAATGAAAAAAATGCGGATTAAATATATTTGCCGTCATCATTATTGTCCTCACATACTAGAAAATGCTCTATCCAAAGTGGCATACACTTGTAGAGAAGTTACAATGTTATAAATCCATATCTTTTGTAGTGGAAAACAAGGAGTGACATATTTTGAATGGAGGTCTAGTTATTTAAACTGTGGCCACGTTTCACTTCGCCTGAGTGATGGGACTTACATTAGTTTTTGGCAGATGTCCCCATGCTGGAAACTGCTGTATAAACTAGGGATTTGTCCGCTGAAGACAAATATGATTGTGTTGATAATTGATTGGGTTCTCTCCATTGTAAGTTATATCAGTCAGATGTAGTTTTGTGACTATTAGAGATTATTACATTGCGTTCTTTCAGGTATATAAAGAAACAATGCGTTTCTAACCAGTAAATATTTTGTGATATTGCACAGTCAAAGTGATATTGCACGGCGAACTATTTTTAGAAACTGGTTTTTTCCAATTCATGCTCTTTAAAGTGAAATATAATAAAACAATTATAGCACTTCACTGTCGTGCAATATCATGTTTTATGGACCACTTAAAGCAATATTGCCAGCGGCCATTGGCCTTGGGCAATATTACTGTTAAGTGGTCCATCAAAAATTTTATCACATATTTTTTTTTAATAACGCCGATTTTGCATATGTAATAAGTAAAGTCAAGAAATACCAAAGGGATATTCGAAGGAGAGAAAAATCGTAACAACTGACAAACCCCGGAGAACAACCAAGACAAGACCAAAACAATACATGCACTACAATTAAAAACTAAAAACACATGAACAACATGGACGCCGCCAAAAACCGTGGGTAGACTCAGGTACTCCGGAGGAGTAAGCAGTTTCTGCTTCCTGCAGGACACCCGCCATGTTGCCAATGTCAAATCCGGTACGAGGAAGGGATAATATCAATGAAACAGGTCCATTTTCATTTGGGAAACGTTTTTTTTCATATCTGTCAAACAAGTCATGATGACGCCCATAAAAACTTTAATAAGGATGACTTCAGCTTAGGAGCAACTTTTCTGTCAGGAGCCGGGCTCTGTCCAGGAAGTCAATGTATATGTCACAAGCTCTGGAATAACGTATGATTTGTGAGATATACACTCCATACGCCGGCGCTTCTGGAATATTGCTATTCAAAAATGGGAAGTTGACGATTGGAAAGTCAAAGTCATCCCGTTTGTCGTAAAGTTTTGTATTCAACCTTCCTCTGGTGTCAATTTCGAGGTGAAGGTCAAGATAAGATGCAGACTTGGCAGTGTCTGTGGTATCCTTAATTTCGAGCTCATTGGAATAGATGTAAGAAATTTCCAAAACGTGAATTGTCGAATGATAAAACATCTTCTATGTAGCGGTAGCTGAAATTAAAGGTACGGGCTTCTTCTGTTTTAAAAGCATAATTTGATGCATGTTATTTGCAATCGGGGCAATAATGTCATACGAGGGCAGATAACATGTTATATTATCTGCCCTCTCGTGAGCCTAACCGATGTCACTTCCGTTCAGCTGAAATAATCATCTGATCATTATTTATGGTGAATTATCCGTTCATTAATGTTCTAAGCCGTTCATTAATGTTCTAAGCAGTTTCACATAGGGGCTTATAAAACTACTTATAGATCTCGGGGAAAAGCATTTGTTTGACTATATACTCCAAGTGAAAGAAATAACACTGTTTAATAGCTATACCATTGTGAATGTGCACCTTATATTCAGGGATGTCAAAAACCTGACAAACTTGATTGAAGACTGGAAAATCTAATTCAACAGTAAATTATTTCTTGGTAGTGGCAAAATATGTGATAAAAAGATTAAATCATGGCCTTTATCATATTGCCCGTGTTATCAGCCCTCGACTGATTTCGACCGCCTCGGTGGTCTCGTGGTAGCGTGCTCGCCTCGAGTGCGGAAGGTCGCGGGTTCGATCCCCGGCCGGGTCAAACCAAAGACATTAAAATTGGTATTTGCTGCTTCTCCGCAAAGCACACGGCATCTAGGAGTACGAGCAAAGACTGGTCGACTCGGAGTCAGTATAATGTGTCCGTGTAAGGTGATATGACTTCCTGCGGACAGTTACCTCGTGAGCTAGCACATTAAAAATCCGACTTATCGTGTCGGTCTAGTACAAAGCAGGGATCATATTCATTATCAACATGTTCTCGTCCTGATATGCACCTGGTTGCCACTGGATGTTAAACAATAATTCATCCATCAATCCATCGACTGATATCGTCTCTCGGGGTTGATACCAAGGTCTAGGGCTGATAACAAGGGCAATATGAATAGACCATGTATTAATCTATAAATATTGCACATAGTAAAGTGCAACAATTGTATAAATGTGTATTATTTTCATGTATTCTGTATATGTTGGAAATGAAATATACTTTTTTAGTAATATACGAAAATAGTAAAATCACGGGTAATCAAAATTATTTTTGCTACAACAGACTTAAATCAATTGTACCCACTCCGTTATTCTAGTAAATTTGTGCAAATATCGCTACCCATACCTAACGAAAGAGAAGTCACAATTTACCGTGATATTGCACATAATTGTGAGTACTATAGTATCGTTCATGATTATTTATCCAACTGAAAATGTAGTCGAGTATTGAAAATGAAGAAATTTGACATCACAAAAAACCACTGAATATAGAAAAAAAACCAATTTCCTCAAATGTTCATTTTATCATAATTAGCCACATAATTACAAATGTATTTCAAATGCTCTGGATGTTCCATGGAAAGTGATGACAGAAGAACTCGGTAATTATCGGCAAACTTCGGAAACACTATATACATGATATACTTAACCTAATTCATAGACGCCCCATACACACTGTGCATTACGTTTCAACATAGGAAATATGTATCCGCCTAATTTTGGTTTTAAACTCTGTATGGAATTTTATTTTCCGTAAAAAATAAATAAGATTTACTGTCATTGTTTAAACATTTAACATAACGTATGTATATCTATCTAAAGTTGATATTAAAAATAGGAGATCCCAGGAAAGGAACACTGCATCAGTTGCACATGTTATGTTTGGTTTCTGTGATAGATTTCTATTATAATACATCCTTAATTTTAAAGCCCTTGATTTCTTCTGAGATTTAAAGATTTTTTACGAAGTGTACATTAAAAGGCCCCAACCTAGGCTATTTAAGACAGAATATCCGTTGGATATCGAAACAGTACTAAAACTACTATAATTTATCTTCCCTTCAACATTCCTAGCACAACCTAAGTTGAGTCAATTTTGATTTTTAAACAATGAAGTGGTTTACGACTAAGTGTAAACTGCTCCTGTTTTCTGTACATCGAACCAAATTTACAACGGTAAATGTAAAGTAGTAATTATGCACTCTATTTTGTAATGATAACGACAATATGGACTTTACTTCATTCTGTGATTTCTGCACCTTTGTCATCACTTGTCGTCCGTCGTCTGTTAACTTTTCACATTTAATCTTCTCTGAAACCACTGGGCCGAATGAAATTAATTTGGCAGGAATCATCTATGTAAGGTCCTGAATAAAGTTTGCTTATTTCGTCCCGATCGGACAACATGATTGGCTGAGTTTTCACAAATCTTCTCCTCTGAAACTGCTACGCCAAATGGAACAAAACTTGACAGGAAGCATATATGGGAGGTCTTTTATAAAATTTCCTCATTTCGTCCCAATCGGACTATAAATATGGCCGACATGGGCAGTTCTTGTTCCTGATTGGCTGAAAAAAAATATTCTCCTCTGAAATTGCTTGGCCAAATTGAACTAAACTTGAGAGGAAGCATATATGAGAAGTTATTTACAAAATGGCCTAATTTCGTCGCGATCGGGCAACAAACATGGCCGTCATGGGCAATTCTTGTTTCTCATTGGTTGATTAATTTTTTTCTTTCTTTCTTGAACTGCTTGGCCAAATAAAATGAAACCTGACAGGAAGCATTTTTGGGAGGTTCTCTACAAAGTCTCCTCATTTTGTCACGATCGGACTACAAATAAGGCCACCATGGGCAGTTCTTTTTTTTTTGATTGGCTGATATTAACCATGTCCTGCTCTGAAGTCGCTTGGCCAAATGGAACGAAACTTGGGCAATTATTAATTCTCATTGGTTGATTTAAAAACATTATTCTGAAACTACTTGGCCAAAACTGTCAGCCAAACTTGACAGGAAGCATCTATGGAAAGTCGATTATGATTTTTTTCGTCATGATTGGACGACAAGCATGGCTGCCATTGTCAATTGTTGTTCCTGATAGGCTGATTGTATAGACATCGGCAAGTTCTACTACAAGCTTCCAACAAAAAAAATACTTCCAATCGCACAAAACTGACATCTCGAGGAACAACAATAATAACAAAAATCAAAAACATTATACGCCCACGTAGGAACTCGAACCCTAGACCCTCAGATTAAAAGTCTGATGCTCTACCGACTGAGCTACGCATGGTGACATTAGACGTATACAGGCTTACATAATTTAAACAAAACATGTTATATATTGTTCAACATACAGAAGAAAGGATCAGGTACCAGTTCTCCAAGTCAGTTATGTTTAGTATTGTCTCCTGCAAATATTTAAGAAATCTTCCTCTCTGAAACCGCTTGGCCAAATGAAACGATACTTGACTAGAAGCATTTGTGGGAGTTTTTTTTTACAACTTTTTCTCATTTTGTCCAGATCATGCGACAAACATGGCTGCCATGGGCAATTCTTGTTTCTGCCAGGTGAGCGATACAGGCTCAGCCCTCTGAGCCTCTAGTTATTTATTTTTATCGATATTGTATCAGCTTTGTCGATATAGATATCAAGACGAGGCATATTTATTTTGTAAACTGGTTATAAAATTCCGATCTAAAGTCGATGTCAACTGGATATCGTCTATATCGACAACATTCCTTTGTGTCGATATCGGCATCAACATCTCTCTTGTGTACTTCGCCACATATATAGTCAACGTCAAATCGATATCTTAAAGATATCATTGATAACGTAACGCTGTCATCGATATCGACGATATCGACAATATTCCGTTATGTTTGAGCTACATCTGTCTTATATTATGAAATAGTCACAAATATAGTCCATGTCGAATCTATATCGTCGATATCGACTACATTCCTTTGTGTTTTATGCTACATTTTAATTTATTGACATCAACATTTGTATTGGACTTGTTTGATGTAATAAAGTAAAACTTTTATACAGATTTTTCACTTTCTTGTTATTATTCATAGATTTTACCTTTTGCTGAAAACAAAACGTCCACACAGTCTTATAAACAAGATGTTAAAATTATTGGAAGAGATGCAGACCGCAAAATCACATTTCACGGAGATTTTCTCTACGAACATCCAATAAAAGAATGGTGGAGTCAGATTTCTTCTATGGCATCATACGGACTAATAACATGTAACTGTTCAACAATGATCTTTAAAGCTCTGCAGAATGGAGGCTGTAACAAATATGTGAAGGAGCCAAATTTTTATGTATGGACACCAGATAAACTGTATAAATATTGTGAAAAACTACAGTGGAAAACATATCTTATGAGGTCGAATCCTACCGAAAGGGTACGGACAGATTTCGAACCTATTATTGAGAAAATGGAAATTGAAGCTGAAAAAGAACGAAAGAAAAAAGTAGAAATTGAAGAAATTAAGAAAAAGAGAAAAGAGAAAGAAGAAAAGGAGAAAAATAAAAATGAAAACCATAGCAAGAAAAATGAGGAAAACGAAAATGAGAGAGACAGTGAGAACACTTCAAGGCAAAACAACGAATCGGATGAAGAGAATAGTAACAATGAAGAAATGGATACAAAGGATTGGGAAGTGGTACCGAGCCATGATGTTGGTCCTGTAAAACATCCTACACATGCACAAAGGAAACAAAAGAAACATCGTAAACAAGGTAAAAAAAGGAATTGAAGCAAACATTCATATAACTTATGCTGTTATGTTCATTGCTGATTTACAATGGTTAAATGGACATTGAAAAACTTTATTTTTCGGTTAAACATTAACCATTCTGTCTATCATGTAAATATTGAATGATGTTTTCTTGTTTAACTGTTCATTTTTGTAAACCAAATACTGTACAGTATAACTTTATTGTCGAGATCACTAAATGAACTAACAGAGACTTATTTACATGGCTCTTCAGCCTTTAGATTAAAGTTCTGACACACAGAATAGGGAAGGGAGCTCATAAACCTTTAAACCCTTTCCAATTGGTTTTCTATAAAATCCATTTTCTATTCTTGTATTCACATCAAATTGACATATTGTATTAAGTTGTTTCATTCAGAGAAGATCTACCTTCTTAACTTACACCTTAAAGATGAGCATTTAATATATTTTAGTGGTATTGAATATTGAAACAATAATACCGAAGGGAAATACCAGACAACCGACACACACAATTCTTCCGATACTTAAAATAATAAGGACAATGGTGTATTGAAGATAAACGTGATAGATTAAACTTTCTAATTGTGAACTTTACCTAGGTTAATAGCGACCCGTACGTCCCCCTGTAGAAAAAGATCCGAACCCGACGACATTATGGGTAGGTTATGTCATGTTGTCGCCTTGTAAGGCAGGTGCCCATCATATCTCATATGTCCCGTCAGCAGACCTACAATTCCAGTATCACAATTCAGATCTATACGGGTTTTTTCGTCACTGTCCTGTTCTGTTCTCAAACTATAACGACACTGAACACCATTATACTATCTCAAAATATGGGGAAAATGATAATATATGTCCAATTCTAATAACAGATACACCCTTCACCAACAATTCTGTAAAGAGGAAATAAATATTGATGATGATAATGATGATGACTTATGTGGACTAGTTAACATTGGAGGACCAAAAAGGAACTTTATTCAACGAATATTTGGTCATCGTTCAGGAATCAACACCAGCAGTATACCTTACGTATACAGAAAAATACTGAATTCAAATAATGGGTGCTGAAATATCCTATAGATGCAACGATAAAGTGGGAACGTTATCCAGTCAAAAATGCAGAAATATTAATGTGATGAATATTTTTGACAACACCCCAGAGGTAAACGGAGTCATGGCCATCGACATGATACATTGCCTATACAAAAATTGCATTCACAATCTTCAATATAGTCTGGCATGCCACGTTACTACAGGAGACTTGACCATTGTTCAAAACGATAGTCTCAGAAGGCTTTTATCTACCGACCAAAATATCGCGCGCCACAATTGAAAACTGGAAAAACAACTTAAAACCCCTTATAGATTATGTTGAGGACAAGTCACACATTGGACAAAAAAAGGCCTAGAATAGGTATAGGCTCTTTCAGTATTGGTTAAACCTGTGAGGCCACTGATTCAAATTAGAATTAATGAATTGAAAGGGTCCATGTCTTGTATTTAAAGTGACAATTTTCTATATTTTAAGTTTCATCAATTTGTTTATTTTATTCAAAATTTAATATACTTAAATTATTTATAAATTTGCTAATTGAATGACAGTGTTTAAAACAAACGTTAATCTGACTACTTGATATTTGATGAGTTTCCATAAAATTTCATAAAATTTCAATATTAGTGTGTCTTAATTGATAATTACCAATTCAGTCAATTAGGGAACAGGTCAAAACATGTCAGTTCAAATTGTGACAAATCTATTAATTTTATTATTATGCATTTGTATAAATATTGTAACTGCTTTGGATCACGGTAGTTTAGTTTCGACAAAGAGGATAACTGCTGTCACAAAAGCTTCTTAACCAGGGTTTTATCAGGGATAAGTTGATGTCATCACTTAGGAAATTTTACAATCGTCATCGCGAATTGATTGACCGTTACAGTGTTCCAAATCTAAGATGATATTGGATCTGTGCACACTGTCGTAACATTTCATGTGACCTCCATCGGGTTGACTTTGTTGAACGTCACGACGTGGGCCGTATACGGAGCAGGAATTGCTTACACTTCCGGAGCACCTGGGTTCAATACTGGTTTTTATAGGAGTTCGTGTTGTTCATTGTTTTTTAGTTTTCAGTGTTTATTTGTTGTGCTTGAATGTGGTTTTTCATTTGTATATCCGGGTTTGTCTATCCAATGGATTACGTTTTTTTTATTTGCTCCTTAGGTATATTTGTGCCTTTAAATTCAGTCTTTGGTTCTGACAAGATCCTTTCCTGTTGGAAATTTAATTTATTGTTATTTTTGTATTCTTTGTTTTGGATTGTTGGAGTTGCACACAGTTTGCAGCCTCCACCTTACTGATTGAAACATCAAGACCCAGTCAAACAGATCAAAGAGACCCATCGCCCAGTGGCTTCCTGACATATGCCATAACTTTGGATTGTACAAAGCTAAATTAAAGTCCTTATAAGCTTGATCCGCTTTTTTCACAAGCTTCTTTGCTGACTGTTACCTTCCATTTAATAAATTTCATATGTGTTTTTGTGTTTTTTTATTTACATTTGACTACTAAATTGTTGAAGATCTAGATATCGGTAAAAAAATACCGAAGCAAATGCTGATTGGTTTTCTAATATTTGTAGTCTTTTAGTGTGTAAGAAAGCATATAGTCTATAGAGTCATAACATGTATGTATATACAATAAATATATGACCCTCCAACACAAGCTCAATTTTTGCGGACTTCATGCAAGTATTTTTGTTACATAAAAAATACTATAAATCAATATAATTAATATTCCTAATAAAATTTAATACAAACTAAAACACTCTTATATTCATTATTTTTTACGGTGCCATGGTAGAAGGTAACAGGTATCGTTTGAGAGACTTGCATATCAGTCGATACACTTTCAATATCTTTAAAATGGTTTATAAATGTACTAAAGGGTTGAAGCTTGATTTAAATTCCTCTAATATGACTATTCAAACTTCACCGAAATGCACAAATTCAACATTAGAATTTCGATATGATGATGTCCGTTATAAAAAAATGATTTTTTAAATGGTTTTAGGTATCTCATTTTATTAAGTGTCAACAAAAAAAAAAGATTTTTTTAAATGGTTTTTAGGTATCTGATATAGTGTGATTATATATTTAGTAGTAAAAATAATTACCACCAGTATTTCCGTTATGTTAAAACAGTAAGTATCAAGGTGATATCCGTAATATAATCGACAGTGTTTGCTGTTATGACGATATAAAGCATCTCAGGAACCCCAGGGCCAAATTTCAACCCAATCTGCAGTGGTTGTCTGGAACATGTCTTAGGTTAATGATAATAAGATCACAGACATAATACTCGTTTTTCTTTTTATAATTATTATTATTTTATATTGGGTGATTTTGGCTTAATTTTCCAAGAGTGAGTGAGTTCAGAATTTTACTTTTTTTTCTTCATGGTCAACATCTTCGATAAACAGACCAATTCATACCCTTTTCCATATTAGTACATATTGTATATAAGACATGAAATAATCAAGTGATCCTTATTTTTGTCTCTCTATTGCAATAATCAGTTACTGATTTTTATCTAAAATCTGAGTTGAGTAGAAACATCTATACGAAACAATTATTTCCTTATTGCTGTCACATAGACTTTTATGATAGGGTTTTGTTCAGTCTCTGTTAATTGTATCTCTTTAAAATTATATGAAAAAAATAATAAGAAACAGGAAAAACAATATTTCCAATCAAACTATGTTTAGAGAATATAATAAACAAGAAAACCAAACTTGAAATTCAACTAACCGAACCGCGCATTCCTGAATTAACGTGATGTTACTTTTTGTAGATTTTAGGCCTTCGAATTTCAAGATGTTCTATGCTTAAGAGGAAGATTCCATAGTTACAAATTACTTTACAGTGTTCAATGTGGTATAGCAATAACTTTGTTTTACAAGTTTCATACCAACAATAGCAACTATTTAAATGCTACCTTGACGTAGTGTTACAAATATGTATATAACGTTTCCAAACGTGGAACATGTGCCTATTTTGTCAGAATTCCATACATTTTAGAATATTTTGACGAAAGAAATGATTACCAATCTTGATGACCCAAACAATTTGAAGGTAATACAACAGCACAATGACTACTGTCATTGTAATTATTTAAGTTACATATATTCATTTAAAAAGTGCTTGGCGTTTTCAATTTTAAAATATGCTTTTATTAGTTAATTAGAAAGAATATTATTAATGGCAATTTCCTTTAAAAAAAACTTTAAAATAACTTTCTATATAAATTACCAATGGGTAATACGAATTGTCTTACCCTTTATCACGTCCTGAAGTACCCAATTATTTTTATCAAAAATATGTTTATTTTTCGGTGCTGTCAAATAAAATTTCAAAGAAAAGGAGTTTTGATTGTATCTCAGCCTTTCCTACATGTTCAGTAAACATAAAAAGTGTAACAATTTTAAGTAAAGACCGTTAATTGAATGTGCCATCGGTTACTTCAGTTTGCTTGCTTGCTATATTTCAATAAATATAACATCTCATTGATTTTCGTCTAACACACCACGCATTTAAGTTTGACTGTGCTACATACTAGCCCTTGAATCTTCAGGAATATGAAATCTTTTTATTAATTGCATATACGGAGGTCTTCATCCACTCTATGTGCAACTAATGCAAACAACAGCATTTAGAGTTTTATCCACATGGTGAAAAAATTAAATCACTTAATCCATTGAAAACTGATTAAATAAGTTTAGGTCAAAAGCTTAAAATGACCATTTTTGAAATTTGTTGAAATTCGACCGCATTGGGCTCAATGTTTGAATATCAAAATTCCGAAACCTTATTGCGCATCTGAATATGTTAAAACTGCAAGGAAGTAATATGCATAAATTGAAAAATGAAATAGGCGTTTACTTCACAAGTCTAAATTCACAATTTTGGAAGTTCGACCCCTGTGTGCCTCGGTTATAGAAAATCAAATGTCAAAAACCTTATTGCGCATCTAAAGGTTGCATACAACAATATTATATAGAAATTAAATTCCCAAACCGAATGTGAAGGAGGAATTGGTGTCGCAAGAAAGTGTGACGGACGGACAGAGAGACATACAGACGGAAAGCAGGGCGGACGGACAGATAAAATCGCTGTATCCAAAACTTTCGTCGAAAGAGCGGGGAAAATATATGGATAATATATGAAACCAATGAAAAAGCGTTAAAAGTGTTTAAGTTCTATAGGAATACATATGCAAAAACAATGTTTGGATTCAAGGAAAATCAATGAAAAAAGAGTTAAAATTGTTTTTTTATTTTGTATAGGAATACGTGTGTGAAAACAAAACATGGACTCTATAAGGAACCAATAAAAAAGAGTTAAAACTGTATTAGTTCAATAGGAATACAAAAACAAAGTCATTCTCAGTAGTCATTTAATGAACAATAAAGATAGAGTACAGTGTTTGGTTAAAAAAACCTTAATAGTTGAAAAGAAAATCAGAGAATTTGTTCCTATTTTCTTGAAAACCAAAACAACAATCCAAAAGGTTGAAGAGCAAATCAAAAATGACCAAAAGTTTTACGGGCGTCATCATGAATTGATTGACCATTACAGTGTTCCAATATCTAAGATGATGTTGGACCTGTTCCCACTGTCGAAACCTTTAATGTGCCTCCACCGATTTGTGACTTCCACCGGATTGACTTTGTTGAACTTCACGACGGGTGCCGTATACGGAGCAGGAACTGCTTACCCTTTCGGAGCACCTGGGTTCACTCCTGGTTTTTATAGGAGTTCGTGTTGTTCATTGTTTTTTTTTTTGTGTTTATTTGTTGTGCTTGTGGTTGTTCATTTGTCTTCAAGGGTTTGTCTGTCCAATGGATTACGTTTTTTTATGGCTCCTTAGGTATATTTGTCCTTTTTATGCCTTGAGCACAACTGATAACGCGTTAATCGACGAAATCTGCACGTCTGATGCATTAAAATTGATATCAATATATTCTATTTCATTCTTATAATTGCATAAAAACGGACATGGTGGATTGAAAACAAGAATATCTAAATGACAAGTGAGTAAATTCCCTAAGACCAAGTTCCAACGACAAGGTAAATTCGAAAGAACACCCACAGAACACACGAAAACTACAAATTTGGAGAAAAAATTGTCACATATTCCTTCAGGCACATCTTCAATATGTTCATCAAAACTGCAGCAGGAATTGAATACACCACAATAGGTACCCTATTTTCCACGCCCGCCCGTTCGACATTCACCATACTATAAGACGGATTTGCACTACGTTGCAACCCGGCCAAAAAAAAAATCAAAATCAGACTCTTAATAGCAAAAAAGCGACTCAAAGTTAATTATTAGTCAGAAGGAAAGGTTAAATATGTTTATGAGTTTTCAAACACCATTCTCAATCCTATATCAAGCAGTGGCGCAACATGAGACCAAGTGATACAAAATATTCCATGTGCATGTATTTTCAGAGGGTACTTAATTAAACAAAGCCAATATTGATGCAGAATACTTTTACATAGCAATGACAGAAAGAATGAACTAAGCGATAAAAGTCCTTTTCCCTCTAAAACTACAGTTATATCATTCGACTGTTTTGCTAAATGTTTGACACTTTTCCTACCGGGACCTTATATTCGCATTACACAACATCATTTGTTGTAATTCAATATATACAACTGGAAAAAGTATTGCAACACATGATTTATTTCAATGAACAAATTTGTAGATAAACGAAAGTTAATATTTCCTTAAAATAATGGTAAAATACAATGTTTTTCTTGTTAATAGGATCATTAGCAGTTGCATAATTATAAAAATCATTCAAATATTCAAATTTCATTATTTCATTAATACAGAGATATCAATTTTTGTGTCAAAAATGCCGTTGGAAGACGGTCCATTAATGGCAGATACGTCTGCAATTTTGCATTTATCAATTTTTATTGGAAAGTGTTAGTATTCTGTGTAACTTCCGTTAACTCGGATGACTGCCTCTAAGCTCCTCCTCATACCTCCAACTAAACGACGAATTTGCTGTTGCGTTAATTGTTGCCATTCCTGGTACAATACCTGGTCCAATTCCACTAATATTTGCACTGGACGTGTCGATGGCCAATGATATCCCAAATATGCCCAATTGTGTTCAAATCGGGACTCCGTGTTGGCAATGGCAATGTGTCCACCGACCCGTCAAGCAAATAAGATATCACAACGCGAGTACGGTCTAGCATTGTCGTCCATGAAAATTGGTCTTGTCTGTTGCGGATGATTGTCAAAATGAGGTACTACACTCATTTCAAGGATGCCATGCTGGTATCTTTGTGCATTCAGATTAATTCTAACCATTATGAGGTCAAGTTTGCAGTCATATGACATACAACCCAACACCATTACTGAGCCATCACCAAATGGACCTGTTTCAGCAATGCTGAGTTTGGCATAAGCAGTGTTCAGTTGTCGCATAATCGAACTCTGCCAGCAGTTACATGCAACATAAAGCGACTCTCTTAAGACCAATCGACCTTTCTCCAAGAGGCTAAATTCCATCGACGACGGGCTTGGCACCATTACATACTTTGCAGCTTTATGTCTTTGTGTAATAATTTGTCGTTTCAAAGGTCTTCGTGCACCGCGACCAGTCGCTTTAAGTCTATTCCGTACTGTTTTTAGTGATAGCACACAGTTGGGCAACCACCGTTTTTTCAAAACAGTGCTGTTCACAAACGGGTTTCGCCTAATAAGTCGTCCTAGGGCCCTATCTTCATGGCCATATGTTATACGGGGTCTTCCAGATCTCGGAAGGTCATTTACATTATTAGTCGTTTGATGTTTACTTACAATTCTGCTAATTTGTGAATGGTGGTGGCCCACACGACGACCAATTTGCCTCAGTGACATACCTGCCTTTCTCATTTCAATAACTTTAATAACACTGTTATAGTAGTCTCAGATCCGTCATGAAAAAAATTCTAATATGACAGCAGACCTTCAATTTTCATTTCTTTTATATTGGGAGACTTGACAAAGCGCAAGTATGACTTCTTTTTATATTTTTATATAACATACCCGTAGTCATTATAATTTTTTCGACACCAAAACACACCAATGCTTTACTAGTAGAACACTTGGAAAATCGTCGAAAATTGAATTTGTTCGTTCTGTCCTCATAATTTTCTTTGATTCCACAATCTGGCACAAGATCGACCTGGTGTATGCAATTTAGCAATAGGAAAACGTAATAATACGTCATACTTGGGGCATTGTTATTCAATTTTGCTTTCAAAAAATATCTTTCTTTTTTCCTTCAAATAGCTGTTTTAATGTTAACGGTAAAACAGTAGCAAACGTCAACAATCGACCCGCCATGTTGTTGACAATACGCAACAAGTGATCAAGATCTTGCACCAGTTCTGGAGCATCTCACAAATCATTTTTACTTTATTATGCAATGTGTTCAACGTTTGTTTACCGGTACTTTGTTGACATTCGTCTTGTTAGAATATATACAACCATAACTTATTAATATCCATTAAGAGGATTTGTTTTCTAAAAATTGTTCATTTCATTTAAATATATCAAATTTATTCCTCTAAGAAACGCGAATACACATGTCAAGTCCATTCTGTATCTGTATCTAAATGTATTCTGCTCATGTAGGCACACCTCCAATGGAGTTGATTATATGTTATCCTTCACCACATGTACACATATTATAAGTAAATCCACCAATCAAGTACACAATATTCAAATCGTGAATTCTTCTTTTCTTTTTTTTTTATAAAATCGTTCTTATTTCAACTATTTTTAATACAGTAGATGGTTGAAATGGTTTAGAAAGAACTAAACACTCGATAAGGACAGAAAGTAATTAACTTACTGAACATGTTAAAATTACCGACTATCACCAGCCGGTAACAATTACGGAATCTGTTGTTTGTAAATGAAATTGAATTTCTCTCGCGTTCGCACTCCTGTAGCTTTTCAAATTCATACGCTAAATTTTGATTGACTCAAAACATAGTCTTCTTTAACACTCAGTTGTTATTCGATAGATTTATCTTTCTGTAAATGATATTCCTCTATGAATAAGTATATACAATCGTACGCATTGTACCTTGATTAAATTTTACTAAGTTCATAAGAACTATTTGCCGATTGGGAGTACTTTTTCCCAGGAAACCTTCGATGCAACAATAATCCAGTACAGCTTTGATAAACTAAAAATGTATCAAATGACTTGCACATGTATTTTGGCATTGTGTAAAATGTAGAGTGGAGTCTGGAGTTTGAGATTGTGTTTGGAATTTAGAGTCTGGAGTATTAATTATTTGGAAAATCAAGTAGTATTGGTTAATATGTTTGGGTGATAGCTGATTTTTTACTTCACCATCTATCACAACATTCTTCATTTCAAAATAAGGTTATATTCGCCTGGCACAGTCTTTGTTGAGATGACAATATTTATTTTGGAGATGTAGAGACTTTTTTTATCTGTTTTGTTTTTGGGCTAGTATAGATGCACATACGTCTTTTGGTAAAAGCGTTTTACAGAAAATCATGTAGTGGAACCCTTTGTTTCTAATAAGTACAAACTAAATCTCGATCTTAGAAGTCTGTCAAAATTAAAGTACCCACGACATCAATATCACAATTCGATTAGTTTTCTTATGTTACATCTATGAATCCTTTAAACAGTGTTAAAAGGTAGCTGAAAGTTAATCTGTCAACACATTTAGTTTACCGGTACTGGGTTAGGGATAATTAACAGCTAGTAAAAAGTCATTCATCATAACAGATAGTATTTTGATTTAAAGTTTGTAAATATCAAAACACTTGATCTATATATAGCAAGTAATGTTAATTAGTATGCCCAAATATTCAATATTGGTGGGAATTTGATCGTGCACCAAGTTCAAGGTGTGTAAGTGCATTATCAGATTATCATAATCATCACATCGGATCAGCAACAGGATATTGTTGGTAAATGGTTTTCTTGTAAGTTTATTTATACAAATTTCCTATTTATCTCCGAATGACTTTGTATCATGTGCATGGAACATTTTTTCTTTATTGTGACAACCTTTAAATGAATACATATATTAACAAACATGTGTGTGCATTATATGCAAGAATTTGAAGAATTTACATATTTGGACCTTATGTATTTAATAACAATTGTAAAAGATTTCCAATGTAATGTTACAACATGTACTTCAACTCCAGAATACAAACTCCAAACTCAAACTTATCCACCTATAACATGTGTAAAATAACAATCCAAAGATACTTATATTAGATATAGTTAATTTATACTATGCTGTATACGACGCATTTCAAGGAGTTACCTCTCATCAGCAGCATTAAAACCGAAATATTTGGAAGACCAAAAACCAAACTTATATTAAACAAGAAGTACTCAACCAAAAATACCGAAATAGGAAGCCAAATTTCAGCTAAGGAGATCTACCATGTGCAATACAAGGAATGAACCCTTAGTATTTCTATTATTTTGGAATTTTGTATACTGGTAATTTCTATAACAAATCAATGAATAATCATGTCAGACAAGTCTGACGACTGGGTTGGCGAATACCCTCGGGGACCTAGGGTCCACCAGCAGAGGCATCATCCCAGGAGTTTCAAAATAACAATCCAAAGATACTTATATTAGATATAGTTAATTTATACTATGCTGTATACGACGCATTTCAAGGAGTTACCTCTCATCAGCAGCATTAAAACCGAAATATTTGGAAGACCAAAAACCAAACTTATATTAAACAAGAAGTACTCAACCAAAAATACCGAAATAGGAAGCCAAATTTCAGCTAAGGAGATCTACCATGTGCAATACAAGGAATGAACCCTTAGTTCATTTTATGACCAATATTAAGTCCAAGAAGTACATAGTTTGTTATTTTTTGTTATAAATTGATAATGCATGATTTTCAAAATAATAAAAGACTCCAGACTCAACACTCCATCAAACTGCAGACTCCAGACTCAACACTCAATCCAACTGCAGTCTCCAGACTCAACACACCATCCAACTGCAGACTCCACACTCTACATTTTACACAAGGCCTATTTTCCTTTGCTATGTCATTACGTCAATCATGTCAATTGGGATCTTCAGTAACGGCAGGTGCAGCACTTGGTGGAAACATCGGTTGTAAACATTAAATCTAGTTCCCAAATATTGTCTATAGATAGGTGATATTTTTAACCCAGTTTTTAAATAACTTCCGCAAAAAAGCTCCGCCTGGCGTTAGTTGAAATCCTACATAAATTTACCTGTATTTTCTGAAAATCAACATACATGACATAACATATGTGCGCATAAACACATTATGATAGTTGATAATAATGAACAGTAATGAAAAACGACAATTACTTTGTGCAAGATGCATAATAGTATCATCTTTTGATTCGCTGGCTGATCTAAGCGCTATTACAAACATATTTCCCGAACTGGAAGATGGACAGCCAGTAACCCCAGCAGGAATTCCTACTTCGAGTAGCAGACTATGGATTATTAAATTTAGAACAAATAAAGGTAATTCTATAACAACGATTTACTTATGTTTCACAACTATTATGATGTAAATATTTGATGAAAAATAAATAACATATAATTGATTCTACTTTCGTTTTTATTCATGTATTTATCACATGCATGACTCATGTTATTTATGCCCTAAAGTATATATATATATATATATATATATATATATATATATATATATATATAATGTATTTCATCTGCAGTATTCAAGAGAAGAAATGTGATGAGTCAAAATAATAATTTAAAAATCACGATTAGTAAATAAAATAAAAAGTTAAAACAATAAAAAAAAAATAAACAAGCATGCTGTTGAGTAAAGTCAGATCAGTAAGGAAAAAATTGACTACTGTTTAATTCCTACTGTTTGACATGAGGTGGATTGTCCTTACTTCGCGATTAATTTTTTTTATAACCATGAATTTTATATATATGTAGTATCAATTCCATTTCAAGATTAAATTACGAGCACATACATTTTATTATTACCCTCGAGTCTGTCAGTAGAGGTAGACCTCCACTCATTGACAGCAAGAAACATTCTATAATTGCCAACCCGAAGCTCTTTCATTTATACTTCAGTATTTGCATTATAATCAGTACTCTTGCCTGACAATGATGTACATGTATTTACAGTAGTTAGGCATACTGTTTACACTAACAAATAGATAATGAATTGTGATAGACATTTTTTTTTTCGTTGAATGCTAGTTCTAAAATGTTTCATTGAAATGAAATAGACAATGCAAAACTCTTAATTCATGGAAAACTGTTGGGGATTTCGAGTAATTTTTTATATCGAATCCATGAGCAACGTGTGTTTTCAATGATCATTCGTAATACTTGTATGCTAGGATGGAATAACAGACAAATGAAGTCGGCCAAAGGAGGACGATCCAAAGATTATATCAGTTGATTCTTTTTCTTTCTATGTTTTCACCTAAAATTATCAAACAATTATGCTAATATAATCAAATTTACCATAATTCTATCATTTGTAGACGCAGAGAAATATGTACATCAAAGGACATTGAGAACACCGGAAGGTGAAGTACACATCAGCTCTTGTGAATGTCCATGTGACATACCAGAAGAATGGGTTTTGGTAAGTTTTTTTTTAGATTATCAGTTTTCATGTTCCTTAAAATACTGTGTAATAGTAATTGTTCATTACATATGGTTTACATCTCAGTTAGTAGTACTAAGTGATGTTTAAAACATAGTCGATGAAATTCTTAACATGGCCGTTTACCCTGTGATACTCCGTTATCGGGTATTTCGACTGTTGTGTATGCAACAGTTTATTATTGGTGTATCTCACTACTCAGATGCCAAATATATAAGTCTACATATCGGCCGAGTCACCTGTTGGTTTGTGGATTCATATAATAATGTACTTTTTCATTGTGTCAAACCACACCTTCTTACACCAGTTTACTTAATAAGCATAACCAATACAAATCGAACTTCATGTAACATTATATTTTACATTTATGCGCCGATGCAGACCCAAGATGATACATCAGGTGTCGGAGTATTCCCTACTGGTCATAGTAGCCGTGTTGATACTGAGCCCTGTAAAGTCAATGAAGATCTGCTTCAGGCTCTAACAAACATGGGTTTTGATAAGGACGTGTCAATCCAGGTACGTACATCTCACCACTTAATTATCAACTAATAATATTTTGTAGATTTCGGTGCTACACTTCTGTATTTACATAATTGTAACCAAATATTAAAGAAGTAATCAATCGCATTTGTCACGGTAAAAAATATATTTGTAGTTCATTTGTTTTATTCTTTGGTTTGAATTTAAGGTAGTCTTTACGAAATTGTTTTAAGGTTTGTCTGACCAAAACCCAAATTGGGCATTTTGCTCATTTGTTCAACTAAAGAATCTCAAAAGTTTTGTCTTACCGACAGGATTTTTGTCTGACATTTGTTTGGTCAGACAGCATTTCATAAATACTGTTAAGGAGGTCTCTTGTTGACTTTAAATAAAATGTGGTAATTTCAATAATAGCAATATGTGTCGGAGTTAAGGGAAGGGAATAGAAGAAAAAAACTGTCGGAAAACTATCCACGTTTCGCATTGTTTTCTTATCGTGAAGTCAGTAGTCGCAAAAAATGAGTTGATCAGTTTGTTAAATGTCTCAAGACAGTAAATGTTTCTTAACAGGGGTTACAATATACTGGAAATTACAGTGCGGATGCAGCTGTTGAATGGATATTGACTAAGGACACTAACATCCAAACCCCATATCAAGTAAGATACCGTAAATTCAGTTTTTGTTATTATCAATTTCCGTGCTTTAGTTACAGTATTTTATGCTTTTGTAATTTTATAGTAAATGCAAATTAGTAATATGAGTAAGGTGATGTGAAATAAAAATAGCGAGTATCTATAACATGATATACAAAGAAAAGACAGTATATGAGTACGTATTTCGTATACCTATACGAATCCTTCCGTATTGTAGACTTTTTTAATAAAACGAAAACTACAGTTTGAGATTCAAAAATTAATTATTGAGAAAAAAAATGTATTCATTGATTCTAAGGTAGTTATGGATTACTTTTTTCATACTCTACCGACGTGTAGTGTTTATTCTTATTTGAATATAAACTTATTGCAGCAGATAGAAATTGTAAATCAATTCATTTGCCATTCGTTAGGTGTTTGGAGAAAATAAACAGAAATATGGGGCTACACAGTCTTACTTACACGCTACTCAACAAAATATGTTAATATCAGACAGAGTATCTTTCCATCACAATTACAAATTCTAATTAAGAAACAAACACCACAATTACTGTTTTGGCATGGACAAAATATAAAATGTTTACATTTATTTCTATCAAAAAAGAGAGAATTGATAATTATGTGCTTATTAAAAAAGGTGCTTTAGCTTACAATGGTCATGGATGCTCTAAAAAAAATGTGCAGTGAAAAATGAATAGAGAGACCTAATTGGGAAATGGATAATTTTAACGTCTAATAATTCTCCTGAATAAAAGATAACTAGGTATCAACAAAATAATTATAGGGTCCTACTGCATATCATTTCAGCCACCTTCTGATATTTATCCACATCAAATGCCGTTTCCATATAACGCCCAGGGGTTTCCGAGACCTGTTTATCCTGGATACATGCCCCCATTTCCTTCACAATGGCAAATTCAGATTCCAGCATACCCACAGTTTCAGCAAATGCCTTCATTTCCGGAGAAAGTTCCATTTCCTAATAAGGACAAAACGGATACATCTCGAACTTCTACAAATCAGAAGGAAGATGGAGGTTTTAAACCCGTAGAAGACCATACATCGAGAAAGACTGAACGACCGGACAGTTCAAAAGCAACTACTGAAGGTGTATATTATAATAAAAGCAAAACATATAAGAGACGACATTAAATACAAAGAAACTGTTTTGATTACATTTCAAATTTCTGTTTTTACCTTCATCGGTATGTTTTTTCGCAGACATTTTGAAAAAAAGAAATAATAAAGACATTGCGAACAATATTCAAACTCTTCTAAGAGGACAGACAGTGTCTAATGTAATCATTTGCCCAGTAGAGTCAAGTGAAGTTCAACACAATTGGTCCTGTGGTAGTCACACATAGGTGGAGGTACATGAAATATTACGAAAGTGGGAACAGGTCCAACAAAAACTGTTTCCACCATTTCTTTTTTTTCCTTATTACTTCGCTTTTGAACGTTTAGGCCTGCTGTAGCTCTGATGCTTTTATTTTATTTAACATTTACCAATAATGTTTTCTCAGAAAATAAACAAGAAGAAATACAAGTTTTCATATCATCAGAGTGGTCTGTGTTTATAATGTTGATTTTTCTGAAGTTTTGATGTCGTTAATTGATTGGTATGACATTGTGGACCTTTCCTTTATTCATTTTATTGTTAATGATATTCTTGTGCTTAGGTGCAAAAAAGATTTCGCAGCAAATGGAAACGATACATATTCGGGAAAAATCAAGGATGTTAAAGGTCACGAACCTTTCGCCGAACACAACAGAAGATAATTTAACATTTTTCTTTGAGAATACACGACGTTCTGGTGGGGGAGAAGTGGAGAGTGTTGACTTTGATCCAGATACGCTGACTGCGATCATTACATTTGAAAATGCCGAATGTGAGTTATATACAATTTAGATTTGTCAACTGAAAGAAAGAAAGTTTAAACATGTTCGGGTTTGGAAAATAAATGTTAACATTTTACAAGTGGTTTGTTCAATTACGGTAACAATATTTAAATATAAAAAATACAGAGAAACACGGCAGATCCATAATTTTCTTTCTGCTGACAATTTTATCATTACAATTTACAGTACATCTTATCTCTCCTTTAACATAGAAATTGCAAAAAATGTATTAAAAATATACATTTTTTATATTTTCATAAGCATCTTAATATTTTAGCTGTTGAAAAGGTTTTGAGTAAAAGACCTTTGCAGTTTATGAAGGGTGAAATCGATATCAAAGTTTACGCCCCCAATACTCGCAAATCAAGATTAACAGATATTGAATCCACCACGAAACAAACAACACCCGTGCAGCCAGAGAGGCCTTCCTGTGTAATCGAAGTACACGGAATAAAGCCAAAAACACAAGAAATAACGATTCAGTACTACTTTGAGGGTAAAAAGGGAGCCAATGAGGACATAAAAGATATAGAGTATGTGGATAAAAGGAATGTATACCTGATCACATTTGATACAGAGGAAGGTAGGTATAGAACATAACAAAACAGAAATGTTTCACGTAGGAATTATGATATTGATTACTTTGCTAAAGCGTCTTTAGAACGTTTTATATTGAACTATGGCAACCAGATGGTTTTTAGGGAGAGAGGATGTGCGGGGTGTGAATTAAGATACTAAGCAATATTTTAAACATGCTACCATTTGGATCCAGGTAATATTCAGTCCTTACGATGACCACATTTTTGATCCAGCCTTTTTCACAAAATTCTGGAGCTTGCATTTTCTAGTTCGCGTATACAGCCTCATTCGTTGTTCGCATATACCGCGTGATGCAGACTTTCTTGTATTTTTATGTTCCATTTCAGTATTGCTGTCTCATTTACACATACCACTTATCTCTTTTCATTTTAATGTAAAACTGGAAACGATACACAGAAATTGTAGGCATTTAACACTATTTTTTACACCCGTTTTGACTACTGAATGATCAAAAATGTTATCTATATATGGAAAATCGACAGAATTTCTCGGATCTCGGAACAGAGCCCCCCCCCCCCCCCCCCCAAAAAAAAAAAAAATACTTTGAATTGCAGAGGAAGTCAAGTTGTAAATAGATTTTATAAGTTTTGGATCAACATCACTGGAAAGCAATTTGTCTTCTTTGTCCTGAGCAAAATAATGTTCAAATGTAGAAATATGTTCTATCTTAAGCATAGAGAACACAAATATGGCATTTTAACACGATAACTAGGGTTCTTAACGACGAGACGAGGGCATGGGATTTTAACCGACGCCACGTTAGCCAATCAAAGGCCGACATTTATTCCAAGCAGGGAATAAGACTTTATTTGGTAATTTTGTGCATTTGTTAATCGGCATGTGTGGTAACCATCTGTGCATGACAATATTGAAGATTTATGGATACCGATGATTACGAAATGAAACAAAACATAAATATTTTCATATACGATAAAAATTGTGTTATTTCAAATAATAATAACCAAACCTGCAATAAAATACATGTGTGTGTTTTTAATCTGATCGAGGACTTTTCTTGTGATTTATTGATTTTTCACTGTTTCGTGCACCAGCATGAATGAAAAGGAACAATGTTATGTGATTTCCTTTCCAAATATTTTGTATGTGTATTGCACCAGACATAGCATACGTTATCCAAATATGATTAAAATATTTTGGTGCTGACTGTCTGCAGGATGTAACGAGGTTTAAGATTGGGAAGAAATGATTTTAAGGTTTTTTCTGTTTTCAGAACGATTTCAATGGGTGGTGTTAGGCACACTTTGGGATTTAATAGGAAGCTTATTAGCCAGTAGAAAACGATTTCACAAAATAAGATCGCACAAAACAATTTGTTCAGAAAGAAATATACTATTGTGTCGTTTTAATGATACGTTATAAGGATTGGAAAGTTATACTAAGTATACTCAGTACTGTAAGAAACATTTTTGAATTGCAGCAGTGGAAAAAGTTCTACAAAGAACTCATAAGATAGATGGAGCATTACTAGACGTGAGGAGATATGTTCCTCCGCAGAGATATCCAAATAAAGTTGTAGTTCACGGTATCAGCAGTCGAGTGACAGAGGACGGACTGATAAATTATTTTGAAGGTCGGACAAAAATCGATGTTGATGATGTTGATTACAGCGAGTCAAACCCCGAGACGGCGGTGATTACTTTCTGTCAAGATATCGGTAAATATCTTAGGGATCTCTATAGAAAAAAAGAAGAGGTTAATATACTGTTGAAACTATTCCATGCAGTGTAGAAATATAATACAAAAAATGGTGAACAGCTTTGTGTACCTTTAAGCCTTTGCTGATAAGCCAAAAAGCATATATTATATTATTTTTACCACAAAATTTAACTTGAATTCTTTCATTCTTATATGTTTTTCTTTTGAATAAGAAGGTAAACAGTGTTCGTGTTAAAGGTCTTCGAAATTTATCATAACAATGTATTATTATATATATTGATTAACGTATTAACAGTTAGGGATAACTCAAAAAGGTTGTTAATTAAAATATTTTGTGTTGACTGTCTGCAGGATGTAACAAGGTTTTAGATTGGGAAGAAATGATTTTAAGGTTTTTTTCCGTTTTCAGAACGATTTCATTGGGTGGTGTTAGGCACATAGATAATTTTAACTGTTCAATATTTGTAGAACATTTTGTAAAATATACTTTAGAAACAAACATTCTTTGATGTCAATATCGACACATACTGAATGTAATAACATCACCAAATGTATAATTAGCAGTGCCAAAGCCCGAAATTTGGAACTTGATAATCCAAATGTGCTTAAGCAGACAAAGCTGGCCTGTTTAATTTTTTATCAGTCACCTACTATATAATAGTCTGTTATATTAAGATGAAAAATACTGGATAGGTTCCCATTAAACTGGTTTAATTTTATTACTGCTATAGGTTATCTTGACTCCCTGTAGTATCTTTGCTTGTTTTTTCTCTCTTAGTTGTTGTCGTTTTTAATTAGTTTGGATATTGTTTATTGATTGGAGTTTTATTCGTAACCTTTCAAGGGTGTTTTAACTTTTGATTATGTATAAACGTTTAGTGCATGTAAAAGTTTCCCCTTTGTTTTAATTTTCTGACACACATTTTGCTGTTTCACAGCATTTAAAATATTATATTAAGTAATAATTACTGAAGCAATAAGATCATAGAAAATCAAAATTACATGATTGGGGAGGGGGGTGTAACACAGAAACAAGTACTATAATGATATGTCTAAAAACATAGAAGTAAACCACAACGAATCAGTACAAGACAGCATAAAACTAAAACACCAGCAATGTGAACTCCCCCAAAAATAATATCAATATCCTATTTTTAGATGTCAAAGATATTCAAGCCGCATGTAGCACTAAGTCTTTAGAGACAGTTCACCTGGAAGTTAAACCTGTATTTGTTAGTAATTGTATAGTCGTCACAGAATTCGGTGAAAATACAACAGAAAACTCGCTGGAATATTATTTTGACAACAAGAGAAAGTCTGGTGTTGAACAAGTGAAAGAAGTTGTAATGGAAAATGGATATTGTCTGGTCTACTTTGAACACCCAGAAGGTACAATTAAAATGAGATGGATTTATTTAAATAACTTGGAACATATTCGGATGAGGCATATCATCATGTTTGTAGCGTTAAACAATATATGCTGCGGGAGACGTGCCTGTGGCATTATCATATGGTTTTCTATGATTTGCTGTAGGTAAGCAGATTGAATGGCGAAACTATACGATTATTAAAAAAAATTTTATTACAGGGTAATAGATTTTATAAGCTGCTTAATGCTTTGAGAAAGCGTTATAGTAGGTATCAATAACTTTAAGCAAAATCATCGGCCAAAATAAAAGCACTTATGAGCTACTTTCCCAATCCTAGATCCTTTTGTAATATTGTGGCTGCCTAGCCCGTCCCGAGGTGGCGGATAGGGGAGACTTTATCGTAGAGGGGTTTTCAGATCATAATACGGGAAGCCTGACCGCGTACCATAGTAGATAACGTGTGTGGAGAATGCCCCACCCTTGGTACACTAAAGATCCCTTCTGTAGTTTTCAAAAAAAAGAGTATGCTGGTGGCCGCTACAGAATGCTAAATTATCTGACCCTAACCATCCATCATCCTTTTACAGTGGAAATCAAAATTGGTTCGCCTTTGTGTCCCATCCCACCCCTTTTTGAATTGTTTGATAATTGTTAAACAGGTTCTCGTCTTGAAGAATCATGTAATATCTTGAATAGATACACAAGTGTAGGCAATAACCCAGAGAAAGTTGAATGCACCTAAAGCTTTCTTTACAGTAAGGGCTAAAATATGAAATTTTGTTAAATTCTGTAAAAATTGCTCTTTCAGTGACTGTTAGACTTTAAATCTATATTGGCCTCTCACGAAAACTGTCGATGTCTATTGAACTCTGTGACGAGACAGCATTAAACCCTTTATTGGAGTGTTATTTCTGACTATTCCGTTTAAAAGACAGCATAATTGCAGTATCCCACCAGCAGTTATGAGAGTCGTTAAACCGAGAACATTCTGACCGTGCTATCTTAATAATGTACGTTCAATCAGTTTTTCAGTTCTAGCAAGCAGTTACCTTGTAATCATACTTTTCAGTATCTTTACCAAGTCAGAATATTCTGCAAGTTCAATGCAGCCTTTAGCAATGTTCTTGTGGAATTCTTGTTAAAACTATATCCGTCACATATCTTTGCAGTGAAAGCTTTACCCAGACCCGAGATAATATGAAATATACATGGAAGTTTGGCCAAATAAATATATGATATTGTCACACAATGAAAAATCCATCCTAAAAATTCAAATTCAGTTTGTCATTTGATTATTTCCTTGTAGATGCGGAGAAAGCATGTCAAAGACAGCATGAAATTGATCACTGCCAGTTGAAAGTTAAGGTTTACTATGATTGTTTGGGGCCACCTAAGATAAAGCATGAGGCAATAAAGAGTGATATCGAATTGCCGCCAGTGTTTATAGATGATATGGATGAAACAAAATTAAAATTTCTGCTACGTTCAGAGACTATGAAAGATGTGTTTTCTAAGGAAATGGAAAAAGTCTATTCCAAAATTATATGGCCGTCATCATATTCTGGATCGATAAAACTAGAATGTTGTTTATCGAAAGAGAATTCAGATTTCGTATCTATTTCAAAATCATGGGACGTAACTGCAAAACAAACGCTGGAGAAACTACTTCTGGATATTGAGGTAAAAAGGTATTTCACTTTAAGAGACACATGGGAGAAAGTCGTACAAGAATTATCAAGGCAACATCTAGAGGAAACAAATTTAATTCAAATATTTTACGAAGCGGAATCTTGTGAAATATATATTGTTGGACAGAAAATTTCAGTAGATCCAATGTCCTTGAAACTTGATGGAATCATAAAAGACATAACTGAATCTTTACAAAAGGAAAATGAAAGAGTAATTGACGAAATCGGCTTAGAAAAGTACCAAATGACAATTTTATCACAGACTGGTTTATTACAAGATATAGCAGATCGATATACAGATTTGAAAATTGAGACAGTAGAGAGAGACAACAAAGTCGGGTTTAAAGGATTACCAATTGATGTTAATGCGGCTAAGATTGACATCTATGCAAAATTAGCTAATGTAAAACCAAGCATAGTTGGACCAGTCTCAACGCGTTACTTGACATTTCTCCAAAAACCAGACGTAAAACGTCTCATGGACGACGAGATAGAATCATGTCGTTATGTTGGAGCTTGGGTTCTTGGTACTGACACCATAAACATATATGCATTCTCAGCTAATGATTCAGCCAATATAGCAGGTTTATTCAAGACAAGTATATCAGAAGTTACAGTGAAGGTTGAAGATAGTAACAAGTCTTTATTAAATTCCAGAGAATTCTCCACCTTGATAAAGAACATTGAATTGGACTGTCGAACACGCGATTTGCCAGTTTTAATACATGTAAATGATGAAGGTGAAATCGGTATCATTTGCACTTCAAAAATGATGTCTACAAGCATTCGAGAACAATTGCAAGATTTTATGTTTGACAACAGTTCTAGGGAACAAGTTATTAGATTTTCCAAACTACAAATGGCATACATACTCAAAAATCACAGAGACAAAATTGATAACCTAATATTTGAATTGAATAAAAAACACATAACAATTTCATTCAAAGAAGAGAGCATAGTTGTTACAGGTAACAGGAAAGGTATTAAGTATGCTATGCAAGAAATTGATCCATTGGTGAAGATTATGCAAGCGCATGCAAAACCAGAAGACGTTAAACCTGTTGCACCGTATGGTCTAGGCGTGGGAAGCGTTATTGCGTCATTTACTGCGGAAAGTGGCCAAATCATTATGGTACTTTGTTGTGATATATCTTTATTAGATGTAGATATCATTGTTAGCCCAGCAGATCCCCACTTGTCGAACAACGGTGGATTATCTAGGCAGATCGCAGATGAAGGTATGATATTCAAAAACTGATGTTATATTGCTCCTGTGTAATCCCTTGGTTGATATAGGTAAAGGACCGATGTTTTGTTAGCAATAAATACAAAAAGTCCTCTCTTGTATGAGTACAAATTTAAATTACTATTCTAGCCAGAATTTGCCAAAATACGTTGCAAATATATGTTCAATAAGTGTATGCAATTAGGAATGTTTCTTTGTTTAATTTCTTCACTCCAATAGGTGACCAATTCAAATATTTGTATGACTGTATCTGTTTATGATTTGTTTTTTTTCTTTATTGTTAAAGGCGGGCTAGAATTACAAAGAGAATGTAGAGACTACCAGGTGCTACACGGTCAGCTGAATGAAGGTGAAATATACTGCTCATGTCCTGGAAACTTGAAATGTAAAGTTGTAATTCATGCTGTTGGTCCTACCTGGCAGAATTTACAGTCCAATGAGGACACAATAATGAGAAATTGTGTATTTTCAATCCTTCGTGAAATGGAAAAGAGACAATTGCACACAATAGCAATTCCTGCCCTAGCTACTGGTACGTCGCAGTATCCTGTTGACGAAGCCACGAGTACAATTGTGAAAGCAATAAGACAATATTTGAAGAAAAAACCTGAAAGCTGTATAAAAACAGTATATTTGTGTGACATTGCTGCAAAGAAGGCAGATTTCTTCGTTATTGCAACAAGAGGTGCATTTAAAGGATCAGACAAGAAAGCATACATACCCGATGCAGCACGTGGTATACAATCAGGTATAGAGTATCATTTAATTGATAGTTTTCCCTACTTCGAATATCCCTTTGGTATTTCGCGACTTTACTTCAGCTAGAAATTTAAATACACTGGACCAGATAATTATTTTAAAAAAAACGCGTTTTAATGAAAACTATGTCTCCTAGATCACGATATTTTTTGATGAACTAGAACGCTTATATTGTTCATGTAAAAGAAATGTAACAGTTGTCAATGAGAGCAAATCTCATCAAATATATTAAGTTTCATACATGTATATCCCAGAAACGGACTATTTATATAAATGCATATTTCATTATGAAATGTAGCAATTTGTTTTGATTTTCTTATAAGTCAGTCACCCTGTTCCACAAGTAAAGATAAAGATACAGGACCTAGCTTATACTCAGGTAAGCTGATTTATGCAGTAATAAGATTGCAAGAAACAGTATTTATCATATATTTAGTACTAATTATGAGTTTTTTGTATATATTATATTGGTTGAAGGACATAGTGCATATCACCTATCCGTGATAATATCCTGATTATGACGGCTAGATCGCGTATCACACACCAACGAAAATTCCGTATTGCACCCTTACGAAATCACGTGATCGAGGAATGACGTCATTAGACACAACATACATGATGCGGACGAAGATGCGTCCTTAGAAAACCTACTGATTAATTCTATATGGCCATATATTGGAATATTTTGTCTGAGAGATGAAAACATGAAAATCGGCTTTATACTATATATGCTATATATGCAGGTGTGTTTTTAGCTCACCTGGCCCAAAGGGTCGTCCGTCGTCGTCGTTAACATTTTACATTTTGAACTTCTTCTAGAGAACCACTGAATGGAATGAAACCAAACATGGCATGAATGTTCCTTATGAGGCGCTGACCAAGTGTTGTTACTTTGTAGCCGATCCATCATCCAAGATGGCCGCCAGCGGGGAACTTAGTTTAACATTGGACCCTATGGGAAATGCATACAAATGACTTCTTTTAGAGAACCACTGAATGGAATGAAACTAAATCTGGCATGAATGAACCCTTATAAGGTGCTGACCAAGTGTTGTTACTTTGTAGCCGATCCATCATCCAAGATGGCCGCCAGAGGGGGACTTATTTTAACATAGGACCCTATGGGAAATGCATACAAATGACTTCTTTTAGAGAACCGTTGAATGGAATGAAACCAAACATGGCATGAATGTTCCTTATGAGGTGCTGACCAAGTGTTGGTACCTTGTAGCCGATTCATAATCCAAGATGGCCGCCAGCGGGGGACTTAGTTTAACATAGAACCCTATTGGAAATGCATACAAATGACTTCTTTTAGAGAACCACTTAATGGAATGAAACCAAACATGGCATGAATATTCCTTATGAACTGCTGACCAAGTGTTGTTACTTTGTAGCTGATCCATCATCCAAGATGGCCGCCAGCGGGGAACTTAGTTTAACATAGGACCCTATGGGAAATGCATACAAATGACTTCTTTGAGAGAACCACTGAATGGAATGAAACTAAATCTGGCATGAATGTTCCTTATGAGATGCTGACCAAGCGTTGTTACTTTGTAGCCGATCCATCATCCAAGATGGCCGCCAGCGGGGGACTAAGCATGAATATTCCTTATGAAGTGCTGACCAAGTGTTGTTACTTTGTAGCTGATCCATCATCCAAGATGGCCGCCAGCGGGGAACTTAGTTTAACATTGGACCCTATGGGAAATGCATACAAATGACTTCTTTTAGAGAACCACTGAATGGAATGTAACAAAACATAGCATGAATGTTCCTTATGAGATGCTGACCAAGTGTTGTTACTTTGTTGCCGATCCATCATCCAAGATGTTTAGAAGTCTATCAGAAAATTGTAAAAAAAATTCTGAATGGTCACAACTTGACCACATATTCAAAAATAATAATGATAAGATGTCTCCAGTAGCTATTGTAAGACTACACTAAGATGACCTGTTTTTAATTTTAAATACTGTGTCAAATTAAACCAATCTTGGTCTCAATCATTATATAATTTTACATAATTTCCAAAATCACATTAGATACAGGTGAGCGACACAGGCTCTTGAGAGCCTCTAGTATTAGATACAAAACAATGTCAGATATGAAACTACGTTAATGTCAATTCATCAAAGGTTTAGATATATGATAAAAAGAATATGATATGGCTTTTTTCATATCACATCCGATATCAACCCTCGAATCATACCAAAACCCTCGAACTAAAGCTCTTGGGCTGATATGGGTGTCTCAGGTTGATATTGGGTGTAATATATTTTTTATGGAAAATGTAATATGCTATATATATTACAAAGAAATTTAAACTCGCTTGGGAAGAAAAGTTTTTGGTTCCAGGAAAGTTCATACTATAAAGCAAATTTGATGGGTCTAATGAGGATGAAACTATAATGGGGACTTACTAACTGCATTAAATCCTGAAAACGCATTTAAAATGAAACATAACATCCTCTTTGGTTTTCGAGTAAAATAGAAATTAAATCATGTAATAGATACATTCCATTTTAAGGTTGATGTTATTGTAAATACTACAAGTCAGGATCTACAATTAAGCAAAAGTGGAGCTGTATCTGCATCATTAGTGAAAGTCGGTGGCATTTCGATTCAGCAGGAGTGTCAGAAAAAATACAGAAATGGTATTCAGTTCGGGAATATCGCAGTAACTTCCGGTGGAAATCTACAGTGTAAACTAGTTTTTCATGGCGCATTACCACAGTGGAATAGAAATGGCTCATCTTTGAAGGTGGACACACATTCTTAAATGACAAATAACATAGACTGTTGTATTATAAAAAAAAATATTCACTAAAAGAATATCTATATAATGAATAAACAAATTTTTGGTAGCTTTGATTTTGCTTGTCCAGTATGAAAAACTGAAAAAAAAAGATTTAAAAAAGACCCTTTTAATTCGTTAGCAAAAAACGGCTGTATGTGGACGACATCAGACTCGTGCATTTGTACAATGACATCATAATATACGTTTACAAAAGTTTTGCCATCTGTATAATATAGTTTAAAAGCGTTATCTTCTTAATACTCAAAGATATTAAATGTTATTTTTATTTAAAAGGTATTATATTTGTTTAAATTACAGTTAAATCAATCGAAATTGAAATTTTGCATCATATTGTTTTTCATTGCAGATCCTGAAGCAATTTGTCACCATCTGTCTGCAAACAGTAGTAAATAGCTACGGGTACACGTCTATTGCCTTCCCGTCTTTAGGAACTGGGAAATTAGATTATCCACCAGGAGAGGTGGCAAGAGAAATGTACAATGCTGTAGCAGAACACTTTCAAAGTTACCCTCAGTCGTCTCTACAAGACGTTTTCTTTGTTTTATACCATAAGGACTACTCAACTGTGACTGTAAGTATGTAATTAATGATGTGTGCTTTTTACAATCTACAATGTTAATAACGATAGTTACGAGTACACTTTCGCAAAATATAATCACGCTGTAAAACGTTTTAGAAGGGTATAAGCTCTTCATGTTTTGAAATGACCAAAAAACAGTTTTAACGAAAACGTATACTATTTCTTCTATGAGAACAAAAGCTGCAATAGTAATGACAAGAAGAAAACTGAATGCCCGAACAGAAATATTAGAAATCGACATTGCGAAGTATTACATTTAATATACTCATATTCATGGCAAGAAATCTTTTCTGTTGAGCAACATATTAACGTCAGTTTGATCTTCCTTTTGATATAGAGGTAACCCTTAGCTGAGTTTAGATACCTGTTTGTTTTAATTGTTTTGATGTTTGGTGGCTGTGCTTATTAATTCATAATTATATATTGAACTGGCTTTCCAATATTTTAATCTCGAGCACTGCTGATGATTTGTCAGTCAACGAAATGGCCATACAATGCATCAAATCTATTTAGATATTTTGTGATACATTTTATATTAACATCAGTTTGCTAGTGAAGTCTTAGAGGAGAATGACAAAGCATATAATACTTATAGTACTAATCTTGAAATTCGAATACCTAAAACTTTACAACGAGTGATCGAACAACACATGAATTCACGATTGCGCTTGAATTTACGACTCATCACTTCTGCTCAAGGTCTGAAATGTCGGAGAGTAAACGCAAAAACTTCCTTATGATTTGTAGAATCGTTAAAAATCAAATCACATAACCTACATAAATCACATGTTTGATTATCAAAACCTCTACATGAATATGAGTATTACAAATAAAAATGTTTCATTAAGTGTTCTTTTAAAACAACTACCCCTATAAAAATGCCGTTTTTTGTATTCTGCATTATGTATTTATACATCATCTGTATTTAATTAGATAGTAAATGATATTTCTTTAAAAAGGCTTTTCAAGATGAAGAAATGCGACGTCGTCCGAAGCAGCATTCACGGAGGAAAGACAGATTATGAGATCCTTATTGCCATTGCAATTATTCACATAATGAGCGAGATTACCTTCGTAACTTATGATATCCAATGACTAATGAGAATATTCTCATAATATCTGAACTTGAATTTGATACTTTTTTTTGATGATTCAGCTTTTTAATTCAACGTGTTTTATATCATTTGTTGTAATTATCTTACAGTGTTATGTAGACCCAGCATGATTTGACTTGATGTATGTACAGAAAAATAAATGAAATAAATGTCCGCTAAAAAATCATTTCTCAAAGAAAATTAGGTCCTAGATACACTTGGATTATGTTCAAATTTGAAATGTTTCTGAAATATTTCTCCATTGACATGTTCAGGTATCCTAGCCGTTTATAAATAGACTGGCATAAATTGTCAATTTTTGCTTTGTCCTTTAAAGACAACCTGTGTCTCCAAGACATAGACGATGCATAGCCATTTCTTTTAAAGGGATAAAAATCTTGGTCCTTTCTATAATTGTATTTTTTATCAAGATTTGATAAAGTGACAATTTTTTTCTTGTCTGAGATTGTAAAATTAATGTTCAGAAATGCAAACATTTTCTGGAACACTGACTGGATCTTTAGCTATTCTCTCTGCAGCCACTAAAATTACATTTTCGGGATATATATGACCAGACTATTTTACATTGGACATTTGAAAAATATTTCTAAAAGGATCTTAACTGTTTTCATAGATATTCGTTTAGTTTAATTTAATATCAATGTCGTAAACTTGGACCTAGTGTTTATCACAATTGAATGGTCGTAATTTGGACAAAGACTTTAGATTAATTATTTCGTTTATACACGTTTTTATTAATTAACACTTTTATCTTAATCTGTATTTTATAAAGTTGTTTGTAAAGTGTAGGTGTAAATCTCTATTTCCGGATTAATTACATAATATTGAATGGACATTAATTGCAACTTATCTTTTACATGTTTATACGTTTTAATTTGGTTTCTATGTTGACAGTTGTTACTTAGCGGCATGTTAATCTGTTATTGTTAATACTTGTATTTAATTGTTGAAATTAATATTGTTATTGAGTTTAGATTCGAAGTCCGGTCTCTCCGGACTGCTAAAATAAAAGTTTAAGAACGGACGTTTTCCTTCTTGATACCATATAGCCGGAACGCCAACAATTTATCCCGGTTATATCTGGGTTTTCTCTTAATTTTTTTTTTGTTATTTTCCATTCTTCTTGTAAAATCCAACATTTCCATTATTTTATGTGTTTTGTCAATGAAACCCCTTCATATTTTGTCATGTTTAAACACATATTAAGTTTGTCCCCTTTTTATATTAGATCGTTCAAATGCCTTCTCAACCGAATATTTCAGATCTACACGTTCCTTAAAACTTTTTTTTTTTTTTTTTTTTTTTCGAAAGTTTTTATGACATTGAGAATCAGTACATGTATATGGTCACATTTACATTAATTAATGCGGACGAAGTGAAAGTTATTTATTTATAATGCCGGATACGGTCATTTTATTATGCAAATGGCAAATATTTGATTGAACTAGAATCTTCAGAAACCTAATATTTTACGACGATTAGAAGTTTCGTGTGAATATGTGATTTTTTTTTTAATTATTATTATTTGAAACATTGCAGAGAGCGCGCATGTATATATGTAAATATCTTTAGACATTTATTTTATAATGCAGAAATGTTTGTATTTATAGAGGTCAGCTGAGTCGGAGTCTCAGCTCGGGTCGACGGGGTAATATAACCGTTCGAAAATTGACGTTTGAAAGTTTAAATTTAATTTCTAGTTTATGATGTATTTAATTGTTTCCATGTAAAATATTAAGCAGATACATGTATTTCGCACTTAAGATAATCCCCCTTTTGTACATACATATTTCCCAACGTTAAACATCCGGATTATGTCATAAGTCCGAATGATCATTATCGCCTATTGTCAATCTGTCAAAGATAAAAGTAAGACTTATCATTTAAGTTTCCCACTTTATCCAAATTCGTTAATTATAGATGAAAATGTACAAATATATTTTATTGGATAATTGAAAAGTTAATCCGAGATGTCAATCATTTCATAATGTTTCTTTCATTATTGTTTTGTTCTTGTTACTCAGTCTTGTTTTTATTCGTAAAAAGTATGGACGTGAATAAAATATTGAAATGTTTATCAATGATTTTGAGTTGAAGTTATAGCCAAGCGGGAGAGCTCGAAATGTCTGTGTGGCTCGGGAGAGGACAAGCTCCCCGGTCATATATTTATCAACTAATTTCAATACGATTTTACTGTCATCGTCAATTTTCTTGCAAACAGCTGTAACACTGGTTTCTTGAATTAGTCCTTTAGTGAATTTTGATCGTGATGATATGATAGCTCTAGGATCTCGGTACAAGTAAACAATTTTTATATTTCTGTGCCGAATTAGGTCCTCAAGAAATTCTGCACTGATCCTGAATGTCTTCGTTACACGGTATTTAGCCTTCATACAAATGTTATACAAATCACTTAAATCCTTCTTTTGAAAGGCTCTCCTGTTTAGTGAGCAAGAATGTCGAGATTGAACAGTTGAGGTTAGTGTTCCTATGGCGTTTGTTTTGCATTCGTACAGTGAACTCAGTAGGGAAGAAGGATTAATAAACGTGTCGTTGAAATATCTATGAAAAGAAACAACATCTGTATTAAATTTCGGTCATAGTTTTAATCCAAGTAATCATTCGTTTGATATTTTGCATAATTGCCGCGTAACTAAAACAAACACAGTTTTAGCTGCATATTTGTATTTTTATGCTGTCAAAAGACTATAATGAAAGTCTAGAAATACCAAAGGGATATTCGAAGGAGGGGAAGATTAAGCAATCTCTGCTTTCTGCAGGACACCCGCCATGTTGCTAATGTCAAATCTGGTGTGAGGAAGGGACAAGATCAATGGACCAGGTCAATTTTCCTTTGGGAAACGGTTTTTAGGGTTAGGTTGCTAAGCAACCAAAACCCTTATGCCGTCGGTCGTTTGGTTAGACAATGAAGGAAACTTTGGAAATCTGGTGTTTTGTGGAAAAAGTTGGACCAGAAGTTTTTGAAACTATGTTTTTATGAGTAAATATGCAAGCTTATCTAGGATTGAAGCTTAAGCAAGGCTAGTTAAGCAGCTTTTTATCTCGATTTTGAGATGACACATGCGCAAAGAAACCTCCATATTTTTCGAATTACGACTATGTTTATATTGGAATATCATATAAGAAAATAAACATTCCGCGGTAAAATAGTCCTAATATTTGTTGTTGCTGGTGCAGTTGTTTTTTAATAGAAATGTAACTGAAACACACCGAGAAGTGTAATTGTCCAGTTATTTAATAAAAGATGTGTGTTTTATTGACGATTTCCTTTTTGTTTTGAAAGCCGTGTAAAGTATTCGCACCTTTTAAAGTGTACAATGCTATCGGCGTAAGGATTTTGAATGTTTACATTTGCACGGATATTTTGGGAAGGATTACAATCAGGTTTATTTTCAAAAGATTTCAAAGGTAAGTTCCATTTTTGTTGTGAACGTGATTGTTAACTTATACAGAACATATTTTGCACATTATTTGCTTATTCTTCTTGTAATTCTGATGGTATTTTGTGTATTTGATTAACCTTTTGACCTGATCATCGTGACTTCATTTTGTCAAACCTGTTGGTCAGTGATAGAATTGCATACAGGTTATTTGAAATGCCGACACGACAACTTGCACATTAAGATTGAAAAACACTGTGTTTATCATTAATTTAGAAAACGGTATTATCGAAGGTATAATGGGTTTATTTTAATTGAAAGCTTGAATGTTTACGTTCTTTTTGTGTATTTGATTAACCTTTTGACCTGATCATCGTGACTTCATTTTGTCAAACCTGTTGGTCAGTGATAGAATTGCATACAGGTTATTTGAAATTCCGACAACTTGCACATTAAGATTGAAAAACACTGTGTTTATCATTAATTTAGAAAACTGTATTATCGAAGGTATAATGGGTTTATTTTAATTGAAAGCTTGAATGTTTACGTTCTGATCTACCTGCACATGCGCAATGTAGTGTAAATAGAAATGACCCCCTTCTACAATTGTCCAAACTTTGTCTTTTTATATAACCTTAATAACTTGAAGACCTTTGATTTCTGTTTATTTTAATTCATCAAATCATTATTATGCGTTTGACTTTTTAAAAAAATTCAATTTAGAGTGATAATTCAAGAAGCGTTAGCCGACTCGTGCTTTCTTTGATTGATTAGTGCATATTTATGTACAGACATGCGCAGTAAAGTTGAGTAGTAGAACCTTCAGCTCAGATACACTGTGTTGCGAAAATATACGTTTTAAAAAATCACTGTATATTTTGAAACCAAAGAAATACATATGCTGTCAATTTAAAAAAAAATCAGTCACCTACCCACAGGAACATTATTATATAATAGACACTTTTTCCGCAGAGCTCGTTAACTTTCATAATTGATATATTTCCTTGTAAATAATACTGTTAATAAAAAGAATTCAATACCAAAACCTATTTTGCAATACATTGTACAAACAAAAAGCATTGAAATAATCATCAGCAATGTTTGTACAAATAAAAGTCAAATGCTAGCAACCTAACCCTACCAGTGCTATGCACTTTGATTTCATACATGTCATCCAACGCATGATGACGTTTCATAAAACTTTAACTAGTAATCTTTACTGTCAGAATCGACAGTGATCCCTGCACCCCTGTAAGTAATTGGGCCACTTACCTATAGTCACAAAATAAAACCTTATTCCCGTCCAATCATTCTATAAAGAAATTAAATCAATAAACCTAATGAAACATGAAAAACCAGTTCACAAGCTTAAACTTTCAATTTTTGAAATTTGACCGGAGTGGGCCCCCGATTTAAAAATCCATATTCTAAATCCTTATTGTGCAACTACACATAGTGTAGGACAATACTATATATAAGCAAAATGCATACATTGTAAAATTAAAGAGAAGTTCAGGTCACAAAGCTTAAATTGGAAATTTCAAAGTTCGAACTCTGTGGGCCCCAATTGTACAAAATCAAAATTCTAAAACTTATTGCACATCTGCATATGGTGTTTGACAATACTGTATAGAAATAAAATGCCTAAATTGAAAAACAAAACACAAATTTACGTCACAAGCTTAAATTGATAGTTTTTCAAAATTCGCCCCCTGTGGGCCCCAATTTTAGAAAATAAAAATTCTAAAACCTTATTGCGCATCTGCAAATGGTGTAGACAATATCGTATAGAAATAAAATACATAAATTGAAAATGAAAAGAGTTCAGATGATGTTGGACCTGTCCCCACTGTTGTAACATTTCATGTGCCTCCACCGATTTGTGACTTCACCGGATGGACTTTGTTGAACGTCACGACGGGTGAGCATCTACAGGTGGTATGCAACAATCCTATATAGAAATTAAATGTCTAAAGCCAAACGTAAAGGATGAAAGTATGACGGACGGAGACAATCGCTATATCCCCGAACTTTCTGCGAAATTGCGGGGATAATAATGATGACCCAAATTAGAGGCAACATACCCCTGTTTCAGCAACTTTTCTGTCAGGAGCCAGGAAGTCAATGTTTATGTCACAAGCTCTGGAATAACGTTTGATTTATGAAATATACACTCCATACGCCGGTGATTCTGGAATATTGCCGCTCAAAAATAGGAAGTTGACGATTGGAAATTCAAAGTCATCCCGTTTGTCGTAAAGTTGTGTTCAGCCTTCCTCTGGTGTCAATTTCGAGGTGAAGCTCAAGATAAGATACAGACTTGACAGTCTTTGGTATCCTTAATTTCCAGTTCATTGGGATAGATGAGATGTAAGAAGTTCCCAAAACGTGGATTGTTGAGTGATAAAACATCATCTATGTAGCGAAAGATGAAATTAAAGGTAAAAATGTTATTAATGTATCCATAATAGGAGGTGCACATGTCCAATATATATGTATAGTCAAGAAATACCAAAGGGATGGATATTCGAAGGAGGAAAAACTCGAAACAACTGAAAAACTCCAGAGAACAACGAAGACAATACCAAAACAATACATGCATTACAATTAAAAACTAAAAACATATGAACGATATGGACCCCACCAAAAAACCCGGGATAGACTCAGGTGCTCCGGAAGAGTAAGCAGTCTCTGCTACCTGCAGGACAATGTCAAATCCGGTATGAGGAAGGGATAGGATCAATGGAACAGGTCCATTTTCATTTGGGAAACTGTATTTTCATATCTATCCACCAAGTCATGATGACGTTCATAAAACTTTAATAAGGATGACTCCAACTTAGGAGCAACATACCCTTGTCCGAGCAACTTTTCTGTTAGGAGCAGGGCTCTGTCCAGGAGTTCAATGTATATGTCATAAGCTCTGGAATAACGTATGAGTTGTGAAATATATACTCCATACGCCGGCGCTTCTGGAATATTGCCGCTCAAAATGGGAAGTTGACGGTTGGAAAGTCAAAGTCATCCCGTTTGTCGTAAAGTTTTGTATTCAACCGATCTCTGGTGTCGATTCCGAAGTGAAGGTCAAGATGATAAGATGCTGACTTGGCAGTGTCTGCGGTATCCTTAATTTCGAGCTCACTGGGATAGATGAGATGTAAGAAAATCCCAAAACGTGGATTGTTGAGTGATAAAACATCATCTTTGTAGCTGAAGCTGAAATTAAAGGTATGGGCTAACTTCTTCTGTTTTTCCTTAAGAAGCCCGTCAAGGAAGTCTGCCTCATATGAGTAAAGGAACAAGTCGGCCAGGAATGACACACAATTCGCACCTATAGGAATGCCAATTGTCTGTTGGAAAACATGTCCACCAATTCGAACAAATATGTTGTCGATCAAACATTCAATCATCAGGACAATTTCGTCCTCTGTATAATTTTTGTTAGATTTAGAGTGGATGTTAACAATATACAAACATTTTACCAAGTTTGAAGACCCTGGGTTGAAAACCGTAGGAGGAGTTGATTACACAAAATAGGTGCCCTCCTTAAAGAATACTATAAACCGGATTTCACAAAAATGAATGAGGAGTTGAGGTCTCAAGCTTAAATTCCCAATTTTCAAAATTCAACCCCTGTGGGCCGCCGAGTTCTGAAACTCTACATTCAAACTTTATAGAAATAAAATGCATAAAATGAAAAATGAACGAGAAGTTTAGGTCACAAGCTTAAATAGCCAATTTAAGAAATTTGACCCCTGTGGACCCCAATTTTTGAAAATCAAAATTCTAAAACCTTATTGCGCATCTACATATATGTGATAATACTGTATAGAAATTAAATGCACGAAGAAAAAATGAAAGAGGAGTTTAGGTCACAAGCTTCAATTCCTAATTATCGGAATGCAACCCCTGTGGACCCAAATTCTTGAAAAGCAAGATTATAAAACCTTATTGCGCATCTACATACAGCATGTGACAATACTGTATATAAATCAAATGAATGAAATCAAAAATGTAAGGTGGGTTTCTGTCACAAGCTTTAATTCACAATATTCTAAAATCGACCCCTGTGGTCCCTAATTTTAAAAAAAAATCTAAATTCTGAAAGCTTATTGCCCATTGACAATACTGTATAGACATTAAATGCATGAAGATAAAAATGAACGAGGAGTTTAGGTCACAAGAAAGTGTGTTGGACGGACGAACAGACGGTTAGACGTTCAGACGGAAAGACGGACGGTGGGGAGGGGGAGTGACAATATCCCCGAATTTTTTCGAAGTGCGGGATAATAAGATTGAAATAAATGGAGCCACTGAAGTCTCGCTATTCAACTGAAGAACTAACATACTGACTTATAACGTCAAAAGAAGTTGTGACTATTGGAAACCAACAAGAACAAAAGATGATAAATAGGACTTCATAAAAGTACAAGACAAAAGAAAGAGTGGTAAGGGAAGAGATCAAAAGTTCAATGTCGGATAAAAAACTTAATTCAAATAGTTTGGGGGTGGGGGCGGGGGGGGGGGGTAAAAATCTCTGCAAGTTTTGTTATCCGACATCGATTTTCGGATTGAAAAATACGGATTCAAGTGATGTCCAAGTCAAAATACAGAACAAACATACATTGTTGAGGAAATACGGATTCAAGTGATGTCCAAGTCAAAATACAGAACAAACATACATTGTTGAGGAAAAACAGCACCCATGATACAAAAAAGTATACTCAAAGCATATGCCCATATTGGTCAATCAATTTTTCCCAAATTAAGTTAAGAGGGGGGGGGGGGGGGGGTGGGGGGGGGGGGGGGTCAGTGAAAAAACTATGTGAATTAAGTTTTTTATCCGACATTGAACTTTCGATCTCGTCCCTAAAAGGAATGACACTGATAACATTGATGAGCTTTTGAGAACGGAGTTTTGTTTTGTTTCAGCAAATGTTCAGTAAGGAGTTAAGCTGAGCACCCAACATTTGATCCGTTTTGGTTCTCTATGTGGAAAATAGCGGTCCAATGTAAAAATAAAATCATGACCAACTTGTCCTTCGTTATTTTAAGTTACTTCCGTGTCTCTGTAGATAATTCACGATATTACAATAGAAACTAAGATGGAATAATTCGTTAATAGGAAGTGATTTTCTTGCCGAATACTGTAAAGAAAAAATATGCATAAATTGAAAAATGAAGGAGAGGTTTAGGTCAAAATCTTAAATTAATAATTTTCAAAGTTTGACCTCTGGGCCGCAAGTTCAGAATATCAAAATTCAATGCCTTATTGGGTATCAAAAGATGATATGCAACCATCATGATCATTCTATAAAGAAATTAAATGCCTAAATCAACGAGTTTACGCCACAGGAAAGTGTGATGGGCGGACTGAGACAGGCGAAGTTCGGTATATAGCGATTGTCTCCATCCGTCAGTCCGTCCGCCCTTCCGTCACACTTTCTTGTAACATCAACTCCTCGTTCACGTTTTGGTTTAGGAATTCAATTTCTAAATAGAATGGTTACATATTACCTGTAGATGCGAAATAAGGTTTTAAAGGGCCCACAGCTGTTGAACTTCGAAAATTTGGAATTCAAGCTTAAGACCTTAACTTCTCTTTCATTTGCAATTAATTAATTTTGCTTATATATAGTATTGTCCTACACTATATGTAGTTGCACAATAAGGATTTAGAATATCGATGTTTAACCCAGATTTAATTTCAAAATTGAAAACCTTATTGCACATCTACACATAGTGAAGAACAATATTATAAACAAATAAAACCACTGAAACAAAAAAAATGAATGAGTATTTCCGAAGACAAGGCAAAATTAGCAATTTCACCATTTTCATACCCAAAATTGAAACCCTTAATCGATTTTGAAAATTAAAAACGTTTTTGCACATCTACAGATAATAAAGAATAATATTATTTACGAAATACAACCCATGTGGGCCTCAAGTTGTGAAAACAAAATTCTAAAACCTTATTGCGCATTACATACAGTATGTGACAATAATATATAGAAATTAAAAGCAAAAAATGAAAAATAAATGAGGAGTTTAAAGTCACAAGCTTAAATTTTCAATTTTTAAAATTCGACCCCTGTGGGCCCCAATTTTTGAAAATCAAAATTCTAAAACCATATTGCGCATGTAAATACAGTTGGTGACAATACTGTATAGAAATTAAATACATGAAGTGAAAAATGAACGAGGAGTTCTGAAGACAAAGTTATTTAACGGACGGACAGACGGACGAACAGGCGGACAGACGGGCGGTCATTACAAATATTATAACAACATAACACTCGCCCTACCTAATACACCATATCTAGGCTTTTTACTTGACGTTTTTCATTAAGTCAAGGGTAAACTTCATTAAATTAAAACACAAAATAGGAGTTGAAGCTATATGTTTAGCATTGATTAGCAGTTGACCATTAAAAGATACTTATCTTAACAAAGTATGTCTCAAATTTTAACAAGATATATTGAGCACATCCATGTCGACATGTTTTTTGATTTACCAGAAAATTGCTTATTTTGTGATTTTTCGTGCATATGTGATTTTTTATGGACAGGGCGACATAACCCCAGAACAAAATCGGACTTTAATAAGGTAACAGTACTAGGGAGCCTAAGGAAATTTTAGTCTAGTGGGTCTTTTTAGCAACTTCAAACTTTGATCACAGATACAAAGCACTTAGCAATATTTTTTAACCATTTTTCACCATTTTAATAACGATGATTTAAGTTTTTTTTAGAAAAGTTATGAATATTTACAGCGGAAACAATAAGAAAAATGTTTTCATTTACTTGTTAATAAAGTTTCATTTTTTTTTTAAGTAGAAAGGCTACTATATCCCTTTATTCATAACATTTATTAACAACATGGTCTGCTGAAATGTTGTCACTATACATTGTGACAAACTTCATATGTATAGATAATTTATTTCCACCTATTTTATTTTTCGATTCCCGAATTCTGAATTCAAAAAAAAATGAACGACTAGCTTTCTTCACTGTGGTTTTGTATGGTGCGCTGGAATACTAAAAGCATTGGATAACAACGATTAGCTTTCTTTGCTGTGGCTTATACCGGTCATTTAGTGGCATTTCAGTGGTGTGTTGTGACAGCGTTTCTGTAGTCTGTTTATTGATCGGAAGTCGTTAAAGGTGTTATTTTGCAGTGGATTACAGTGGAATGTGTCCGTCTAATATACTTAAATATGGTGAAATTTATTTGAAGTTAATTAAAATTTATTACCAGATCTTGACCGTCAGTGTGTGAGGTGTATGAAGTGCCGTTCGGGTCATAATTCATTTTGTTGCCCGTACGCTAGAGGTACCCGTATCAGGTCGTTCAAGTACCCTAGAGGTACACGTAAGACTTTGTTCACGTAACCTAGAAGTACACATAACACTGTTCACGTAACCTAGAGGTACACATAACATTTTGTTCACGTTCCTAGAGGTGCGCACAACAGTTTGTTCACGTACTCTAGAGGTACACTTAACTGTTTGTTCACGTATGCGGAATAACCTTTATACCCTATGCACAATGAACTCGTCTGCTGGACAATACTACTTGACCAATTAAATCAGGCTGGATACATGAACAAACAGTTACTTGTACCTCTAGGGTACGTGAACAAAATGTTAAGTGTACCTCTAGGTTACGTGAACAAAGTGTTACGTGTACCTCTAGGGTACGTGAACGATCTGTTACGCGTACCTCTAGCGTACGTGTAACAAAATGAATTATGACCCGTACGGTCCTTCATAGAGGTGTAGTCATGAACATTACTGATTTATTTTAATCCTTAAGTTCACCATTAGTTTTATTTTCATTATTGCATTGTTTTTCATTGTGTTTGAATAATTTGGTTTTTTTTTTTTTTTTTTATTCATTTGACATTTTTTCGTTCATTTTCACTTATTGTTCATATGTTGTCTTTTGTTTCACATTTAATTTGCATTTTTGTTCATTTTGTGTTTATTTTAGTAAAATATTTATTTGTTTTACTTTTGAGTTTCTATGAATGTTTGCCATCTGACAATCTGATCCCCGTACGTCTTTACAATACATCACACCTCACCGATATAATATCCATATATCACAAAGGTAAACCCCACTGCAGTGTACAGACAAAAATGATTCATTTTCTATATTTTTCCAGTAATGCAAATTAAATGTTTCCACTGAAAACAAAGTTACATGTATGCTTGCAAACATTTTATAAAATGTACATGTATTTAGAATTTAACGATAAGATGGTTTATTGAAAGATCATAATATTGGAATAAACAAAAAAACAATACTTTTTTAGAACAGCTGATGAGTCGTAAATTAAAACTGGTATCAAAAGAATTTATTTCAACTTTAGAAAAGAAACACAAACTCAGCTCTCGGGTTTAATGCGCACAGTGTTTAAACTATTCTAAATTCCTGACTTAAAAAAGGAAAAATGACAAATACTTACGTTCGTAAAAGATGGCAAGGAATACCAATAGGAAAATTATTATAGGTACTGGTAAGATTTTACTTCCTCTTAATGACAACATGATTTCTTACAGTTATCATAAAGTTCTTCTTAATTCTTCAAATATAAAATTTAATGGTTTTAAACATTACTGTATGCTTTTCTTGGTTACAAAATGTTTTTTTAATGTCCATAGAACTCTTCATAATGTGGTTAAACTTGTGTCCAATTCCTTTTGTAATTTTGTACAACTAAATTGTTAAGAAAACTAAATTAATGTGAATAAAGTATTTTCCAAAATAAAGTACAAACTGGTAAGTACAAGATCGCTGCAAGTTTTGTTATCCGACATCGATTTTCGGATTGAAAAATACGGATTCAAGTGATGTCCAAGTCAATATACAGAACAAACATACATTGTTGAGGAAAAACTGGACCCATGATACAAAAAGTATACTCTCAAAGCATCTGCCCATATTGGTCAATCAATTTTTCTCAGATTAATTTAAGAGGTGGGTGTCGGGGAGGGGGGAGGTGTCAGTGATAAAACTATGTGAATTCAGTTTTTTATCCTACATTGAACTTTTGATCTCGTCCCTAACGTTTGAAAATTAATCAAAACGGCTAATTTATTGACCATGCGTACAGAAATTTTTCTGTTTGGGATGCTATCCACTATCCCTACTGATTTTAAAGGGGCAACGAAAAACACTTCTGAGGTATTATTTTGTACAGTTTATCAAAATCAATAAATCAAAGCTTCTGAATTTTCCATTTATCATTTTTTGTCGTTTATTTAGCGTGCAAGGAGCGTGGCTTTCTCCAAACACATTAACTACTATGGTCCGATCATGCTTTCCGTATTATGACCTTACAAAACCCTTTCGCCACCTGGGGATGCGTTAGAGGAACTCCTATGTTTGAAAGGTGCATAGATTTTAATGGTCTATTTTACGGTTGTGATCACGAATTTATTGGCCGATACGAAGTTTCTATCTCACGTAGAAGACTAGATAGTCTTCTGTTTGATTTCACGTCTTTTTGGGATTGACACCTAACTGGATCTCACATTTCACTGAATTTAATAACTTGCAATGTGACGTGTGCCGTTCACGGAGCAGGATATTCTTAACCTTCCGGAGCACCTGATTTCACTCTCAGTTTTCAGTGGCAGTCGCTAGTGCTTTAGTTTCTGTGCTGTCTTATTCTAATTACGTTTAGTTTATTATACGTTTTTTCCTTTAGTTATACATGCGTCTCGGTGGTATTTGTTTGTTATGTTTAATTCTCATGAGTTTGTCTTGCCCTTTGATTTCTACTTCACGGACTTTTCCCACGGTTTTTTTCGCTTCGGTATTCTTTGCCGATATTGTCTTCTTAAATTATATTGAATTAATAGTCTTTCTTTTGTTCATTTAATTTATAATCAAAACAGAATTCTATAGTATGTGTTGGTTATTATACGAATTCATGAACTAAAATATGTTCTTAGATGGTTTTATAATACATCCTAATCCTAAGTGATATTTTCAAACCCATCGCAAGTACATATTATAAAACAAATCTTGTGATACTTTTGACTATTAATCAATTTGTAGTCCATTTGATAGATTAAAAGATGAAATGAACTACTCTTGACAATTTTAATTATGGGAAAAGACAAAAAGTGCTTTAAAGCCATTAGGAAAGACACTGTTACTATAGCAAAGGGATTATAAAACAAAGTGTGCATAAGAATACTTCCAGAGTAAATTCAATATGAAACAGAAACCGATAAGGATAAATGCCATGAAGGTAACCACAATGTATGATTAAGCCTTGACTTGCATATCTTTATGCCTAACAATTTTATTGCATTATATTGTGACGATTGGCGATATCTCAGGCACGGCACGGCGTAAAAGCAAATAGCCAGAACTGTGATGATGATCTTTGAAATAGTTGCATGTCTATGAATACTTTCGACAACATCTTAGCAAGAGGATTGCATTATTTACTAACCAATAAAATAGGAAGAAAAAGAAGAACGACACAGCAATACAAAAATGTATAAATGATATACCGAATATGATGAAGAAATTATTTTTATAAACTACTGTCGGCTAGGGCTGGCATCTTGGTTTGCGATTACGGTCATCTGAATAATTTTATAAGAGAACCATCTAATAACCATTGTTGCAATGTCTTATTGAAAAGTGGTTTTATACAAGAATATCTTTAAGTGAATTTCACACCGGTCCTACCTTAAGCTAAGATCGGCTTTGGTAGTCACCTCCGTTGGTGGTCTGAATCAATATATACAATTTTAAAAAAAAGACTGAGGACCATTGCACCAAAATTTTAGTCAATTGGCCGCCATAGGCTATTTTAAATATACGTTGAAATAGGACAACTTAAGGACCATTCCAACACAGTTTGGTTACAGCTGGCGTAGTTGTTTCAGAAAAACACATCTGTAGGTGCATATATACAACTTAATCAATATGGTGGCCATCTTCGTTGGCGGTCTGAGTCATCAAATGTTGAAAGAGAACCATAGGTGCTAAGTCTGATTCCAATAATCCATTTTGTTAGAAAAGAAGATCCCTAAATGAATTTTAACATCGCGTCCTATGTTAAACAAAAATCAGATTTAACATACATTTTATTTGGTCGTCGAGTTCGAAGGAGACAATGTTAAAAGAAGACTTCTTAATGACCATTCCAACAAAGTTCCAATTAGTTTCCTTGTTTCAGACAAAAAGATCAGTATGTAAATTTTCCCGTAGCTATTATTTAAAATTAAATAATGTATGGCGGCGTCTTGGTTTGGAGTACGGTACATTAAACATAATTTCGAAAGAGGCCAATCAAAGGACTATTTCTGTCAAGCCTGGTTCCAATTACATTTGTAGTTCAGTAGTTTCGGACAAAAACATCTTAAAGTACATTTTCCCGTATGGTTTAATGTTTGGCATAGATTTCGTATCCACCTTGCTCGGCGCTCCAGAACATTGTATATAATTTTTGAAGACACTATATAATGACCTTTGTTAACTAGCGTGATTTAATACGGCTATATGTTTTCAAACAAGAAGATCTCAACTGAATTTCCCCATAGGATTCAATGTTACACAATAATTCGCTAACAATGTTGGTTAGTGGTCTGAGCCATCGTATATTATTTTGAAAGAAGCCTACCTAAGGACCATTCTGAGAAAAAGTTAAATTCAATTGGCTGAATATTTTCTAACAAGGATATCTTTATTTTGTTTTCGTATTGGATCCTATAGTAAACTGAGATCAGCTACAAGGAGGGGAGAGTTTAGGACGACCAGACGACCAATGAAAACAGGGAACGCACATCAATTGATGCCAATAGCTCACATGATCCTTGTGACCGGTTGTCTTATAAATTAGAAAAATCCTGTCCCAGTTCTGATATACTGTACGTCTCAACAATTTATATATCATCAACAGTCCTCAACACAGAAATGTAAAAAATAAACCAAAATATTGTAGAACAAATTCAAACATTAAAAAACTCTGTATCCGCTACTCAGATGAAAATTTGGTGAGGGTATAATTACCTTTGCAATTAAAACCACAATAATCAAATTGGATTTACAGTTAATAGGTCACGTTTCTTGCTTGTGACATTATTTTGTTTTCGGACCCTTGTGACACAGTTTTTAATCCAACTTTTTATCATTCTATCCTGCAGTGTTATGTAAATCTTGTATGATTTAGTGCTACTCAATTTAACAAATATCAAATGAATTAAGCCAATTTAAACATTTTCTGTCAAAGAAAATTAGGTAATTTGTAATTTCTATAAAATATTCTTCAATTGACATGTTCAGATATCCCCAGGTAAGTGTTGTAATACTCAAAATATATTTGTCGTAATTCTAACAAAACCGATTACATGTCTGGACCTGCGTCACCTTCATATGTTTGTCAGGGCTAAGTTATTATTACTCTAATATGTAAGTGGTTTAGATAAGAAATGCTTCCATTTACCTAGTATTATTCAGATCATGATTGCGTTTATGTTTCAGGATATGGACCTAATACGGATTTTGTGTCATGAATTTATACACCATATCCATTCTTTATCTTATAACCCTGAACTTCAACACTTTAGTATACTAAAAGAATTTAATCATGCAACACTTCTGAACAGTTTGGGGACAATGCTATTATGCATATAAACACTTCATAGCATGTATTGCTGAAAATGGCTAAGTTCAACATGCAAAAATTTCATAGTAAAAATTTTTCAAACTTAATAGCAGGTGCACATCTTCAATATGTATGCACTGCTCATAGCATGTATTGCTGAAAAATGGCTAATTCAACATGCAAAAATTTCATGGTAAAAATTTGTGAAACTTGTCCCCAAATAGCAGGTGCACATTTTCAATATGTTTATAAACACTATGCAAAGTTTGAAATATATTTGTTCAAAACAGTCAAAAGTTACAGATTACACAAAGTATGCACCGTTCAAAACATGTGCATTGCTGAAAAATGGCAAATTTTTCCAAAATATGAGGTGCACATTTTCAATATGTATATAAACACTATGCAGAGTTTGAAAAATATTGGTTCTATACAGTCCGAGTTTCAGATTACACAAAGTATGTACCCCTAAGCGTGACGGTCGGACAGACGGACGGAGTCGAGCGGCTACTAGACCTGCTTTCACCGTTGGTGACGCAGGTAAAAACTTTCTCGCAGAAAAATTTAAAAAATATAGTTATCTCCATTTATAATATCGTTATCCCGATTTATTATATCGTTATCTCGATTTATTATATCGTTATTTCAATCGTTATTTCAATTTAATATATCGTTATTTCGGTTAATTATTATAGATTAATACATGGTCTTTTTCATATTACCCTTGTTATCAGCCAGAGACCCTTGATATTGGCCCCGAAAGTGACTAAAACATTACTTTTCATTTGTTTTTTTTTCCTTTATTTTATTTTATTTTATTTTGTTTCAATCTTATACGTCATGTAAGTTACATTTGAACAATTACAGTATAGAGTTAAGCAGCAGAGGCATCCACTACTTGGTAATAATGAATATTATATGACACAACTGTAATGCACAAATAAGATACAAAAGTATGCATAGTATTACGTCCAATTACGACTCGTCTTTAAAGCTTTCAAATTCAATTACGTTTCTCAAATGTAAATACTAATCCAAAGAGAGATAAACTTTTTCACAGATATAAAAAAAACTGCAAGAAATGTTCTGTCAAATTTAATTAGTCCTTTTATTGGCATTTTTCAAATTTGTTGTGCAAACATTCCCATATTGCGATCGTTATATTCTAAAATTTAAATGTACTTTTTACATTTAGCTTTTCATTTTAATGTTGGCGAACAATTCTAAAATCTCACTTCAAATATATTTCATCTGATATTTAAGCTCCTCCCTTTCCATACAGAAAAATCTATTTCAAAAATTTCTCCATTTGGCGGCATTTGAAGTAACATTCTGCATACAGTATATACTGTTTCAATGAGTCAGTCATAAGGTCTTCTCACTTCGAATAATGCCTGAGGTAATCCTATCCTGAAGATTTTCATGATATATCGGTAAATTATTTTCGGACCTGTTATTTTCACAAACATTCTAAATTCTGCTTAATACCGAAATAAATTAATGCATTGTACGTCCATTTCGTTGACTGACAACTCAACAGCAGTGCTCGAGATCAAAATGTTGGAAAACCGGTTAAAGATATAATAATGATAAATTAATAAGCACAAACATCAAAAACCAAAACAATGAAAACAAACAGGAATCCAAACTCAACTTAGGGGAATTACCTCTGCATCAAAAGGAAGAGTCTTAGAAATTTAAAGAAATTTTTGTCAAATTTTGATTGGAAAATTTTAAAGGCATTTAAGTAATGAATCATGGCAGGACAAAAATTCTGGCCATTTGGTTGATAATACCATCGGGGACTTGCAGTCCACCAACAGTGACATAGACCCAGTGGTAGTGATAAACTGTATCACAAAATACCGAAATAAATTGATGCACTGTATGGCCATTTCTTTGACTGACAACTCATCAGCTGTGCTCGAGATCCAAATGTTGAAAGTATTAAAGGTTTAAATCGACATAACCATGATAACTAGGATGAAATCATGTGTGTTGTTGAGAGAGCATGGCATAATTTAATGAAGCACAGATTCGAGATACCTTTACCACCTAACAAAATTATGTTTGACATAATCAATTTAATACTTCATAACAACGAATTCGAATTCCATGGTAGAATGTATAGACAAAAAATAAGGGTACCAATGAGTTCTCTTATCTCTTACAGTCTTACTGATTTACGTATGTTTGAAATAATAACACCTATAATGAATTGTACATACATTCAGACAAAATAATCTTGCTGTCCGTGTATCGAGACTATGGTTTCATTATTTTTAATGGTAATAAAGAGAAATTACGTCAATTTCGTTGAAATAGCGAATACTGTCTATTCATTACTAGCTAACATTTGAAATATCAGACCATGGTTTAGAAGTCTTAGATGCAACTATATTTAAAGGATATATGTTTCCAAATACACATACTTTAGATTTAAAGTGATATAGAAAACATACGGAAAACTTTCAGTACTTACATAAATCATCAGCACACCTATCTTCCGTATTTAAAGGCTTTATATTGGGAGAAATAACTATATTTTTAAGACTTACTTTGTACCAACAATAAAGACCTCAAACCTCAAGTGAAAATATTTATTATGAACTTAATATCAAAAGGGGTTATAAACGATCCGAAATTGAACCTTTAATACGTCGAAAATTTGGTCCTGGATCTTTTTTCGGCCGCTATTGCCTAAATTTTTATTTTTATTTAAACCAAAAATCTCCTGATCGACACAGGACCTGCATTTTTTTCACATCTAAAGTGATCCTGTTTCTTTATTATGCCAAAATCCTGGTCCTGCCTTTTCATTTCAAATTTGATCCTAGCCTCTCACCCCCCCCCCCATTAAAAATCAAACGGTTGCTTCCTTATATAGAAAACCTATGGAAAACTTTCAGTACTTACATAGATCATCAGCACATCCCTCTTCCATGATAAAAGGGTTTATATTGGGAGATGTAACTAGATCTATTAGACTTACCAGTAAAGATGAAGACCTCACACCTCAAGTTGAAATATTTATTATGAAATAAAGAAAAAGGGGTTATGAACGATTCAAAATTGAACCTTTGATACGCCAAAAACCTAAAATTTCGAGAAAAAGAACAATTCAATATAATACGAAAACAAATCCCACTTGTATTTAGAACAAAATATAACCCGACTCTTCGGCAATTAAAAAGGGCTATTAAGAAGCATTGGTGTTATATCCAAAATGATGAGGAGAGCAACATTATCTTTAATAGACCACTTATTATTGCATATAAAAGACTACACTTAAATAAATTATCTATATAAAAGTAAAATTCTTTTAAACGAAATAAATGCAGGACACTTTTTTATGGAAAGATACTACCGGTGTTGTACCCCATTCCCCGTCTATTAAAATAAAATGGTTGTGGGATTGGCGGCAACACATTTCCATGTCTTCTTTATAAATAAAAGGCCAGGGGTGCCTGATGAGGATATGCCTTGGTTCAATACTGAACAACTACGAGATGATTTTCTCGACTAGTAGTATTGGATTTAAATTATAAATGATATAAATTGTAAGTGACTTAGAGATGAACTTAATTGGGAATTTGCTTAGATTAGTAATGGACAGGTATTTAACTAACAATATTGCATCGAAATAACAAAATAATAAACCGTGATAACGATATAATATAAATCGAGATAACGATATAATAAATCGAGATAACGATATAATAAATCGCGATAACTATATTATAAATCGAGATAACGAAATAATATATAAATTGAGATAACGATATAATTTTTTTTCTTGTCGTGTCCCCTTGATGACGTTGATGAAGTAAGATTTTGATAGTTTAATCACAAGTTTGCCATTTGTATATTTTTTGTGGCTAAGAAACATGGTCTTTTCGTACGCCCTTTCTACCAGTTGGGAATATACTTAGCGATTATGACTTTTTCTTAACTTGTATAGAATGGCCTAAAATTGTCCACTTTGCTGGTAATCTGAATCTGTCTTGGTCAACTCTGAACCCTTCCTGGTTTGAACCTGTCTTCATCCTTGTGTTTCATATAAGTGGAAAGGGAAATTGGAGATAAAAAATTTATCCCAAAAGACACCTGTTTTGTTTATGGGCAAGGTATAAGTCTGATATGTGTTCCTTGGGGTTGGTAAAAAATCCACGTCATATTCTATATTTCACATTTAACACCAATTTGCTTTAATTTTGACATGGAAATTCTGATTGATATTCAATGTAAAAATCTGGTATGATTTGGCTAATAACTGACTGAAAAGGGTCTATGATTTATAATTTCTTTTGCTTCAGTTAGTATAAAGTTCGTGATTGGGTAAAAATAAATTACATAATGCAAAAAGAAAGTTGCATTAATGATAAAAATGATAAAAGTACATATATTTATGGTTGACTGAAAACCAAATGATATTAATGTATACAAGTGTATGCATATAATAAATGGAGAAATAGTTCATGTTTAAAAATGTCATTTTAAAAAGTACTCTGAGGATTTGAAAAAAAATTTAAACAGGTATTTCATAGGTGACTTAAAATTTGTTTTTATAAATAAAATGCCGGAACCATTAGAAAAACCATCTTTGTTTGCGGTCCGAGACATCTAAGGGCAAAGCTTGGTTCAATCTTACACGGCGGTTAGGGTATAATTATTTTGCCATTAAAATCACAGTATTCCAATAGCTTTGACAAGTAGCATGGAGAGTTTCTTGCCTATGACATTATCTTATTTTTGTATCCTAGTGACTCATTTTGTTTATTCCGATATTTTTTCTGTTCAATTAAACAAAAAATATCAAATTCATTTTCCCACATAATTTGTCAAAGAAAATTAACTCCTTGATACACTTGGATTATGTTCAAATTTGAAATGTTTCTGAAATATTCCTCCATTGGCATATTCAGGTATCCTAAACGTTGATAAATAGACTGACATGCATTGTCAATTTTTGCTTTGTCATGTAAAGACAATCTGTGTCTCCAAGACATAGAGGATGCAAAGCCATTTCTTTTAAAGGGAGAAAAATTTCGGTCATTTCTGTTATCGTATTTATTATTAAGATTTGATAGACTGACAATTCTGTTATTGTCCGTGGCTGTAAAATTAATGTTCAGAAATGCAAACATTTTCTGAGAAACACTGACTGGATCTTTAGCTATTCTCTCTGCAGCCACTAATATTACATTTTCAGGATATTTTTCAACTAATTTCAATATAATACTACTGTCAGAGTCTACTTTCTTACAAACAGCTTGAACCATTGGTTCTCGCAGTGGTCCTTTGTGTACTTTCATCCGGGATGATATAATCGCCCTCGGGTCTCGGTAGAGGTACACAATTTTAATATTTCTTAGTCGAATTAGGTCCTCAAGAAATTCAGCAGTGATCCTTAATGTCTTCGTTACACGGTATTTAGCCTTCATACAAATGTTATGCAAATCACGTAAATCCTTCTTTTGAAAGGCTCTCCTGTTCAGTGAGCAAGAATGTCGAGATTGAACAGTTGAAATCAGTGTTCCTATGGCCTTTGCCTTGCATTCATACAGCGAACTCAGAAAGAATAAAGGATTAATTTTGAAATATCTGTAAAAATAAAATATTTAAATTTTAAAACATATATTTTTGTAATCCTTTTCTTGCTCTTTTCGAGAACAAATCAACATGCATTTGAAATATGCATCTTTTTTGAGTTACAAAACAAATCTTGTTATTATGCTGGTACATTTACTTGTAGATATTGTACAGTCAAACCTGTTTATAAAAGGCACATAAGAGTTCACATTACACAGAGATTAAGTCAACAAATACGTTTAGCAATTCCTGTAAAGAGAAGTCAATAAAGCAGGTTTAAAAAATCATTCAGTTCTGATTGCCAAAACTTAAGAGATCGTTTTAGCTATTAACAGATATGTATTATATAACGCCATTTTACCTGCACGTGTTCTCGTGTGTTCCACACTGCTTATCCTTTGAGAAATACTCTTTTTTAGATATTTTCCAGAAAGGTTCATAAAAATAAAAGGTATCACTTCTGCAACCTATTATGTGTCCCACAAATGTTGATTCACCTCTTTGATAGCCAAATAACAAGATATCGGTATGGTTACGATTTCCATAATTCAACTTAAAACTATTGTTCATGACAGAACCATTCTCTGTGTATTCATGTACAGCAGTCTTAAAAATAGTTCTTCTGGACCCTGTAAACAAATGGAAAACTGATATGGAGACTTATAACTTCTACTTATGCATATTCATAGTGGTGCTATGTTTTACGTTTATTCTGTACTCAAATTCGGTAAAGGAGTATGACCATTTTTCGCTTATGTTTTTCACTCATATCTGTTAATTTCAAAATTTTAAACAGTTACCATTTTATTGTCAGCGTTGGTTCTTGGGGGAAAGTGAACAACCTAAAAATGGCAAATTTACGTTAAAATATTTAGATTTATGTAGGGTACTTTTCAGTAACTAATTTGATATTTACATATCAGGCTATTTCCTGAGATATTTTTTACAAGATTCAGATGAAATTTTGAAAATGATTCAAGAAGTGAAAAAAATCAGAGGAAAAAGGCCATAACCCTTTCTTTCATTGCTTACTCCTTACTCACTAAGGTATCAACGAAAAAAGCTATCCCAATCCCTTAAGATTAATTTTCCGTTGAATATCCGTTCCTTCATATGTTGTTGTAAACAAAAAAAACGATAGGTTCCAATTTTTTTTTGTGTGTACTTGTTTTTGTTTTTATTTTTATGTGTCATGTGTGTGTTACCATGAAATCTTGTTACACCAGTCCTATCTTGCTAATCTTTTATTTCTCAAAACTGACAAAAAAAATCAAAAACCTTAACTTTGTAAACTCTCATGTGTTACGAAATTCATGAAATTGAAATAAAATTAGTCATTAATACTACATAGCCAGTGTTTTATCACTGATAAACAAACACCGATTGGGTTAGTCGAAGAGAAAAATGAAAATAAATAATAAAATGGATATAAACAACAATAAAAAATACAAGTTGGGGTATCAATGACAGTGTTTTTATGAACGCTTAAATAACGTTTAGCCGATATATTAAAACGCGTAACTGTGACATTGGCACGAACACTGTCTACTTTAATTCCTGATGTCTTATTGGAATTTGTGCTGTCAATAGACAGTCTAAACTTTTTGAATGTCTTGTATTTATTTGTAAAAGTCTTATGTATAGGTCTTGTGATTGTTTCCCATCTTAAAAAGGAAAAAAACACAGTGGACGTTTGGTTTTAAAATTAAAAATTCTTGAAAAAAATTACTTACCTTTGCTAAAGAAAGTTAGAAATACTACAGCACAGATGATAAGTAAAATTAATAATGTACGCTTTGGTAGTGATATCAACATTTCTCTCAATTTAATGTTCTTAATAACGCTCCTGCAAATATAAAATGAAATGATTTTGTAGGTGCAAATTTTTCTTTTTAATTTGTTTTCCTTCTTACCATTTGAACCAGGATATAGCTTTCAAATGTGCCTGTTTTTTCTGATTTGTTCAGGATTTAAAAAAAAAAACACAATTTTTTTTAACAAGAGATAAGTTTCTTATAAGTATGTTTTATCTGTATTATTTGACAAAAAAAAAACATGGATAATGTTCTCAAAGATGTCTGCCTTTACATTTTGTCAGGATTTATGAGTAAATAGCCCTTCGGATTTGCCTCACCTTGTCTTAATAATTATTGTAAATATCCTATCTCTAATGTGACACCATATACAGACTGTTATCTGGATTTCTGTACAGAGCTTATCAGTCTTACTGTCAACGTGAATTTTAGTGTAAATTCAGTTTTAAATTAATAAATTTCATCCTGTTAACCTTAATAAAGCATTCATGATTTTTCATATTCAATACCAGTTTTCAAGCCAACGGTATTTAAGATCGAATTGAACTTTATGGTACATGGAATTTGTCCTTGGAATATACACTAATGAATTTAAGATTATTTCATTGATTAGATAACAGAACATGACGTCTTCTAATCATTTCGAATAATTTCTATATTTATGTCAGTGAGTTAAAAGCAGACGATATAATTCCTAATACGATAAAAAAAGTATATTGTGTGGTCGATATTTAAATTTATCATCCTTCCTTGTGATTCTATCAGCTTGTTGAGCAGCTCCGAAAAATTTGTATCTGATTCAAGAAGCGCGTATCAATAGTCAGCAGGACTTATCAACAAATTTTCCCAACGTTTGGCAGCCTAGAACTTATTAAATAGCTTTCAAAATTGCAAAATATTAATGAATATATCAAGATTTTGTGTTCCTTTTTTTTAGATTATGGCGTTTTATTTAAATGAATGATGAAGAAATTTCTAAAAGTGACATCAACAAAATGTTTGAAAGCGGATGCTTTAGTTTCCCAGGAAATCATGGAGAAAGATTTCCAGACTGATTTTGTTTTTTAAAACATGAAAATACACCTTACTGTCGGTTTTTATATCGTTTATAAGACATTTTACATGAACATTCAGGAAATATATACTTATTGGTATGATAAACAACGTAACGGAAAACTTGTCGTTGCGATGAAGAATCCATACTTTCCCCCCGAAAATTTAGGAGAATTCAGAACGTTTACAACTATTTACATTTCAGATAAGTAATTCAGATGATAAAAATATTATCTGCATTTTGACAGCTAGATATAGTAAAATATCACCTCGCTCGACAGAATATGAAGATTTGGGACTCGTTCGCTACGCTCACTCGTCCCAAGCTTCATATTCTGGCTCACGGGATGATATTTTACGATATCTAGCAGTCAAAATTAAGATAATATATACATATACATAGACCTCATCCAGACACAAGAATATACTTTGCCATAAAACAAACCTATTGTAGAGCGGTATGAAATGATATCGTTATCCATTGTCTATCGCAAAAACAGTTATAAGTTCCACGTAATAGGTTGCATTACACCGGATCATCTTTGAATAATATATTATTACCTGGATTTTGACTGTTCACCTCAAACCATTTGGCAGTGTGTGTTCAACTCCTTGTCAAGGACATTATCTTGCTTTTGATTAAATACTTTTGGTTGGTTAGTATCATTGGTAACAATCTCAAATTTATCATTTTTGTAATTAAGAAAAAATAAAATAATTATATCATTTTATATAAATGGAGCAGTCATTAACTGTTTATTTTAGGGACTCACATTCAAACTGGCCTTGTGTGTTGGTGATGTCTATACAATGTTCGAGCCCCACACAAAGATTATAGTTTCAGGTCAGTAAAGCATCGTTTTTAGATATTTGTTTGTTTCTAGTCACCAGTTTCTAAAATAACTTTTTTTCGGCTTATCTCGAACTATTGATTTCCATATAAATGACTGGAGAGTTATTCAGAAATGCCCACTGTAATCGTCTGATCATACATTGTCATAGTCAGTAAAATGTAGTATCTCAGCTCATCACATCTAAGGAACGCTTTTTCATTTTTTTTAATTTATGCATTTTCCAGTAATATTTTATATGTGGATAAAAACACGCTCTATTTATCTATTAATTATTATTATTTAATAAATTATAAAATTTTATTTTATTTCTTTTCAATTTATCTATTTATTATTGGTACTATTATTTTTTAATTATTATTATCATAATTATATTACGATTCTTTTTCTTCAAACACACAAAACAACGAAGTCATTAGAGTTGCAGTAAATTTATATAACCCTATTGAGAGATTGCCGCTTTTTCATGTTTTTTGTAGGTCACATGGGTCACAGTGATGTCTTACCGTTCAGTGGGACTCACCACAGGGACTCGTTACAATTGACACAGTTTGTCATATGTGACTGATCCGGTCCCGATCTATAATACCATAACAAGACGGGGACCGGATCAGTCACAGATGACATACTGTGTCAATTGTAACGAGCCCCTGTTGACTCACCCTTCCACTGAATTATAAAAGGCACTTTTTGGTCCAAGTCCATTATTTACTTTAATTCGGCATTCTAAGGCCAGAGAGATGTTGGAAATGTGTTAACAAACCCACAAAAAGTTATCTGCGTGGAAAAAAAAAATTGGAATTCATCACAAAATGTACCAGTGATCTCTTATATTCCGGATCTACTTCATATTCCATCCGTGTGCGTTTGTCATATTAGTAGTACAGAACGAGTTTCCGCCTCATTTTTTCCTGCAACTGTTGAGCTGTCTATTTATTCCCTGATATCTTATTTAATGCCTTGACAGATGGAAGCAAAACCTATTGTCACATGTTTGTAAAACTTTCCTGAATATGATGCATGAATAGTCACTCAGAACAAATATTTCAATGGTTTATATTTCAACTACTCAGTCAGTCAGTGACAGTGGCAAACGACTACTGCCTGAAATCCGGGTCCGTTTGCCACCATCACGGTGTAGTACCTAGACGGTCGCTGTTCGCAAAAAAAAAAACGTGTACAGTGTTGCTATTCGAAATTTTTACGGCTGCTGTACGTATAAAATATGGTAAGACAGAATGGAGCGGTGCAAAGAAACATCGACAAACGCAGCTAATTTGTGAAACTGGTTTTACGGAATACTATAAATATTCACAATTCTTACTGTTTACCCTTAACAAGGAAAATAGGTCTGGTAACCGAAATCTAGACGAATAAATTAGATTACACATGCTGAATATCCCCTATTTGCACACTAATTTATTCATTTTAAATGACAACCTAGTTGTTTTGAATGAAGTAAACGTTTCAGAAAGGGCGTTTATTGCTTTGTAAGAACTTTTATAAATATTAACTGATAAAGAGACTGTTTCATTTATCACAGGGCAAAAATACTGTGTTCTTTATAGCTTGTCAAGGTTACGGATACCATACCAACACGTTAAATTACAGCACCGGTTACTAGCATTCATTTGTATTACTATTTTCAGCAAAAAAGAGAAAGGCAAAGACATGCTTGTGGCTAATTCGTCCCAAAAGAAAAAGAAAAAAATGAATTACTGACAAAGGCATAATTAACTGAAACTCAAGTATGCCATATCTCTACTAAACCCCTGGAAATAATTTAGATATGAATATTGAGTACATGCAGAAAAATTATAGGCATTGCAGAATAAATCGTCAATGTAGATATCCAAGGATTGTCTTTAATTTCTGAACAGGCCTAGTTTACGCAGTCAACTCTTACTAAATCGTGAAGCAGTTTAGGTTGAGCGTATACTGTACAAAATCAGTTATAGCCCATAACCTGTTAAGAAATTTAAAACTATCGTGAAAATTTAATTTTAAACGAGTTATAACTGTAACAGTGAACTGTTACGAAGTCTCCCAAACGAAATAAGTGATATCTTGAATGCCTTACATTGTATTCAATAAATTATTTGTTTTTTCAGAGACTGAAATGGGGGAATTGTTCCTATAAAGAGCATGCATACTTAATGGAGAGGTTACTTGAAAATCGCGATATTGGTATTTTTGTGACCCGAGTTTTACAGTCATACAATGTCACACTAGATCAACTTTTAGTTGTTGACGTGCTGCATTGACAGAGATGTATACCGATATGTCTGAAATGTTTACGAGTACTGATTTTATTGTACATGTATGGTGTAATAAAATGAATTCGGTTTCATTAAATAAAAATAATAAAAGACTTCTTACCTGCCATGATAAGTCCTCCCAACATTAGGTCCGTGTAATTTGAATCATATTTATATAAAATGATACAATTGCAACACAACAAGAATTTTTTTTTTCAAATGAAATAATATGCATTTATTGCATTGTAGTGGGGGGGGGATATGAAGATTTATTCACATCAGAAATATCATATTCCTCGAGGGCTTGCCCGAGGTGAATATGATGTGATTGAAGAAATCTTCATATTTCCCACACTACCATGCTATAAGTGTTTTATTATACTGAATAAAACCATTTAGATATTTTTTGATTTTCAATGTGTAAATCACATGAGTTTTTACCAATATATTTAGAGGACAGCTTTCCACTTTCAAACATCTTTTATTATAATGAATCAAACACATTGTATTGGAAATACATGGGCATAATGATTATCCCGGCCAGCATTTTCGAAGCTAATTAGAAACACTGATGATACATCCAGTGTTTAAAGGGGAGGGACATGAACTCTGAGGATATCTGAGCTTTTCACAAAGAATAAAAATGTTTATAATTAAGGATCAATGATCTCAATGTCTTTGTAGATAATATCCCCATTCCTCCGGCAATGTATAAAATCATTTTTTACGTATCCTTATAGACAATTAGAAATATATGTGATTACGGGGTATGGAGTTAAATGGTTTATGAGATTTGAACATTGCATATTAAAACCTCTTAAAGGGATAAACATTTTTACGGATTTTAAAATAATTAGAAATTATTGGTTTGAGGTGCTAGGATGACCCCTTTTTGGTGGGGTTTTTAGGGTTATAACAATCTGTTTGTCTTATCATGGGAAAAAGAAAATATATGATTTAAGGGCTGGGATTTCAATGCTTTACGAGATAATTAAAGACCAATTTTTGGGTGTGAAATAGGAAACACTCAATTTTTTTTTATTTTGTCCATATTGACCATTTTCAAAGATGAAAAAAAACATTTTAAAAATTTCTGTTCCCATTTCACATTATTGTTGGTATGGTTACTGAACATTTGTAATCATTTTTTCTCACATTTCTATGTGTTTGGGACAGTTATATTCCGTGTGAGACACCAGTGTGAGATTCATGCATCTCACATCACATGACCTACCTTGACGTAACAATGCATAAAAACGTCATGTCACAACGCCAGAACATCAGAAAACACATCTTCGCACCAATGGTACGACAATGTCGAGATTAACATCACTTCAATTTGAAAACCCTCAGCAACCTAAAAGATATCTTTTAAAAGTTTGTACCTTTGGTACAAAACCAAAACGCATACGATCTTTTCAAATATGCAATTTATTTTGCACTAAGTTGTCTAGTTTAATAGAGCGTATTTTCGTGTCATGGCGGCCATGTTCATTTCTTAAATATTCGGCCGAGAAATGTGAAAAAAATAATCAGTCATGGTAAAAAATGTGAGACTGGACAATTCCACCCTCAGGTTCACATTTTCTGTCATCAGAAACTCGGCAAGCCTCGTTTCTGACTGGAAAATGTGAACCCTCGAGTGGAATTGTCCCATCTCACATCTTAGACCATGACTGATTATTATAATCTCACCTCAAAATTGGACAAAAACAATAGGACAAAAGTTTTAATTAGTTTGGGAATTTGATTTTTTTACCTCTGGTTTGGTGAGCCTTGTGCTATAAATCAAGTTGAATAAAATTTTTACATTTATCATTATAAGTGGTGTCCTGATGATTGATTATAATCGAAAATCAGTCGATTGTGACCCTATTCTAAGCAATCGATTATAAAATATTATGATCCGATTAATCGGTAATTTCTACTTTCACTTTCACTTTTGATTCCTGTTTTGGGTTACATTAAGTTGAGTGTTTGGCATCATATCTCATTGAAAATGTGCAGAAGAGAAATTTTTAAAACAATTGGACCCTGATAAAGTGTTGAAAGGTGAAATAAGAAGTAAACAAGTCAGCCAGACTGGATTTGTGTCCAGAATCTTTTAATTTTGAATTTAAGTATTGACAAAAGATGCACATTTAACTTTAAAAAATTAAGAAAAACTGTTTTCATATTTTTCCGATTATTAATCGATCATCATTGTGTATTAGCAATGATTGATTATGAAATTTCTTCCAATTCCAATCACTACTGATTATACATGTGGTAATATTATCCATACAAGCAATATTGTAATTATCACCTAATGATTTGTATTTTTTAGGTCACGGAGACCAAACTATATTTTCAGCTTTACATCCAAATTTATTACAAACTTTACAAAGAGATGCAACTGAGTGGAGAAGGTATACATTGTACATGTATTTATTAAATTACAAAAAAGAATATATGTCTGCTAAATATACATGTACCTAAACTGTATTAACTTGTGAGACATTCTTGGAGGTACAAAATGTATTATCCTGATTTAGAGTAATTTCTCGCAATTTGATTGGCTGATATTGTCCTAATAAATTTCAGTGCAATTTTTTATTAAGTCAATTCGAATTATCTCCCTTATACCATTGACTTAATAAAAAAAAATTTTTTTGAGTTGCTTCCCTTTGTTTATTACTGACGTAAATTCACCATCCTGATATGGAAAAAAAAACAATAAATAAGTGGTGTCATAAAAAAAATCAGGATAAATTCGTTACACAGTGTGCAATTGTCCTAATACGGAATTTATCATGAAAAAAAAACAATAAATAAGTGGTCTGATAACAAAATCAGGATAAATTCGTTACACAGTGTGCAATTGTCCTAATAGGGAATTTATCGGGTCAATAAAATTCATATAATGTTCGGCTTCGCCTCACCCGATATGAATTTTATTGACCCGATAAATTCCCATATTAGGACAATTGCACACTGTGTAACTAATATTATTAAGTCAGAAAGTCTAGATCTTGGGACGATTTAGAGAGAGGATTTAAATAAAGTTCATATAACAAGGCTTTAAATGATTATGGGTAGTTCAGCAGTAGAACTACCTCTTAAATTTTTTGAAAATTAAATAGAAGTTGCAAAAAACATAGCTACAGCAGTACACATACAAAAGTATTTTCACATAATACAAAGAAGAATTAAAATCCTGTTGAAATATCAGTGTATGTAATATTTGATATTATATTACTTTTGAAATATTGAACATGTTGAAGTATGTGTAAGTATGTCATTTAATTTCTGAACAGCACTGCAATAGAGGTAGAGATAAGAGCTTTCAGGAATGGTTTGTTTTGTTTTATTGGGATGCTACACAACTTTTAATGGCTTTAGCTGTGAAGTGCAAGATTTTCCTTCTTGGTGATTAAAAGAAAAGCAATTATGCTGTTGTTTATTTACTTGGACTCTTGTTGTTTGAATATAGATATTTATGTCAGGAATTAGAATGCCCATCATAACTCTCCTATTTCATATCAGAATGACAGAGCATATTAGAGTTATCAACAGACATGGCTATGCATATTCTTTGTTAAATTTACTGAAACTGCTTACCTTCCATTTTGCTGGATTTTTTGGTTAAATACATTTAATATTTAAACTGCCTATGTATTTTATAGATCTTATGGTAGACCCCCAAAGACAGTCCATATAGAAGCAAGTTTTGTACCATATGATGAAGACATTCTACCTAAGGAAACCGACAAGACACTTGTTAGTAGACCATACTTCCATATATTCTGGGCAGATGCTGTAAGTATTTGTAAACATGTTTTTCAAGAGAAATTTTACAGTGTATATATATATATATATATATTGTCACTGGCATATATTGTTTATTTAAATTCTTTGGTTTATTAACCTTATTTGATGATTGGATGTAGTGTTGTTTCACCTGTTTATGGTCAAACTTTTTTGTTTAAATGCTTTATCTTTTTAAAATTCACCACAAATCTACTTGTCCTTGGTAGCAAACTAATATCCTTAAGCTTTAAGTGCAACTAAAGTACTAGTCCTAACTCAACGAAATAACAACGTTCATGGCTTAACATATTTCACCCACAGAAGACATTTTACTGGGTTTGAAAAGTTCTTTTACAATTGTCTTTTCCTTGGATTTTGAATTTTTGGACTTTTCTTTTTGCTTCGGTATTCTTTTGTCGATATTTTACGTTTCTGTCCATTGTTTGCGGTAATATTAAAGTTCAACAAGTTGTACTGCATGTTGTTATTATTATGGGAATATGATTTTCTGGTTTCTGATGAGAGCAAAGCTTGTTTCTAGAATCCAGACAGGGTATCAATATTGTTCAATACGAATATTCCAAATGCAAATTTGATAAGGTTGTTTGTTGGTTACCTTGACAGTGATCTCTGTTTATCATGGGGAAAATACACGGAAAATATACGATATAAAAATATCACAATTTTCATTTTGATTTTACTAGCCCGTAGGGCTTTTTTGGTCTTAAAATTGGGTAGCCCATCATAAAAAGGCAAGTCCTGGGCATCGGGCTAGTTAATTTTTCAATCCCTGCTTACACTTTTATTTCCCTGTACATTTTGAAATACAAGGGCATTGCTCCCAGCATTACTCACCTATTTAATTTCTGATTGATCAGAGCGACACATTTGGACAGACAAATATACTCTTTGATGGTAATAAAATTATTTTTACTATCCTTTCAGGAGGTACAGAAATGGTCAAATAATTGCAGATTTTTTTTACAGGATGTTGAAACTTATAAACAGATAACAAAAGAAGAAATTACAGAATGGTATACTGCACTTAAGAATAATAACATTCCTGATTGGTTAATTGTAGTAGTCAATAACGATGACACAAAGGGTAAAACAAAGTTACTGCCAAGGTCATCAGTGATTGACAAGGTCAAAAATGATTTTTGTGGCAAACAACCAGATAGGTAAATACTAAAATGTTTTGGTTTTTTTTTCTGTTCACAATCACATGTACAATAGAACTTTAATTATGTAACCTCAACATCTAAGGGAGAAAAAAAGAGTGATATGGCATAGTTTGAATAATTCGAATTCTTTTGAGAGAAAATAAAGTTCCTAGGGAACATAAGGTCAAATAATGAAAATCCTATTTTCTTCCAAGCAATCCAGCTCTTAATTTTTATTGCCTACCCTTATATTTTTTGGCCATTATTGAACAAGCGCTGTTAAAGTTAGAAAGAGACCCATCTAAAACCTAAACAAAAAGTTTGGAAAAAATTAAAATATGCCTATCTATCAACCATTGTTTTTAAGTAAAAATAAAACAGATAACAGGTGTTGGAAAAGTCAACAATGACATACAAATCAATTATGTTCTAAATTCACTTCGCTCAAACGAACATAAATTATTTATGTGCTAAACTACTCGAATTTCTGTATAGCATACATATCTGAGCACATTCAGACATGTATACCTTATACTCGATTAAGGCACAAAGAAAACAACTAATAAATTTAGATACTGTAAGGCGCAGTGACCATCTCTTTTTTATATAATACTAGTACATAAACAATGCAGCCTGAAAATCAAGAATAGATACATATATATAAATAAATGTCTCACTACACAAAATCCAAATTCCACGAAATATGAAGGCTGCATACAAGGATCTACGAATATATAATACATAAATTGTTACAAACTTATATTTAAACACACCTATCACTTTGCATACAATATACCGAAAATTAAACTTTCAATTAACATATATGTGCACAATGGTCACTGCCCAAACCTCGATACTGAAATCTCATGCCCGTTTTCTTTATATACTGACCGCCAAACCGCTTCACTCCTATTGATTAACACAACAGTAAAAACTTCATACAAAAATTCTTACGCAAAACGCACATAAATTCATTTAATGCCATACAATTGAAACACCATCAGATGTGAACGATATATATAAAAGAGCACAAAACACAAACACAGAAACAACAGAGAGTCAAGATAGGGAGCATATCAGTGGAAACACAGCTTGTTTTTTTTTGGTCTAAAAATATTTGTATACAATTACTGTATTTGAGAAACTTGACTTGGAATAACCAATGTTCAGCTGTATCAGTACACAATGGCTGCAATAAAACTGCAGGCTCGCTTATATCATGATACATTTTCCATACATAAGAGGAGAGTTTTTTAACATATAAATTAAGGATCAAGTGAAGATTCTTACGAGAACTTGAATATTTGAAATTTAACATCTTGATATAAAATGGCAACAAATTGAAAAAGGAAAATGACATAATATGATGTATAGCCATTGAAAAATAATTTTATGGTTTTCTGGACAAAAAGCATGCGTTTGGCTGACTAACACAGATTGTTAGTTATGACCACAGCTTCCAAAAAATATTTGAGCCAACCAGACATTTTTTTCAATCCTGTTTTTTATCCCTTTAGACAGATTCCCCCATAACAAAAGATGGACATATCCATGATAAAGCCATTAAACTATTAAAGGATGATAAACTTCATAGTTTTTCAGATTTTATATAAATTCCATGTTTGACATTTACAATTACGTTGATAGTGCATGGTTCAAATTGGCATATATCTGCAGACTTATATCTGTCTTATTCTCTTTATTAATGCTTAAACACATTGCTGAGAAACTACTTTCGTTATTTGATAAGCTGGTCCTTGACTGACTACTACACTTTGTTCATAAAAGTTGATAAACACGTTTTCCAATACCGGATATTTACTTGACGATGACAGAACACGGAACAATGACGGTTGTGCAAAATCCGTGTATTTTTATCTAGCATTATTGAGTTTAAGCAGTTCTTTCCACATTATTTCTTAGGGAAATTACTTGAGATGAACGTATAATAATGGTATAAATGACAATTTTATCATTTTGGATGATTTCGGACAAATTATTAAATAATAAATATCACACCTGTGCACATGCGCACGCTTGTAATATTTCAATCGACGTGGTCCTGTCTGTTCAACTTTTTTACCACCTTTGTAAATTATGATCTTATTGTTTTAAATACATTTTTCTGATAGTCTAAATCTGTTTTGCTAAAAAGTAGTTAGATTTAAACCAGGAATGTTTTTAATTTTAAAAAAAAAATAACTTCCAAAAAGATCGATTGATGTCCGTTACAAATACTTTACCTTACACAGGTGATCACACGTAAATCTCACCTGTTAGACACTTAATTAACCTTGATTGTAATGAGAGCGGATTATAGTAGGGCTTGTTTATAGAGTACTGTCACTTTTGTGAACGAAAAAGTAAGGCTGTTTAAGGCACAAGGTCAAGTCAAAATGGTTGATTTTTCTGAATTACATGAAAGTTGAAATGGCAAACCCACGTAAATGTCCGATTCATGCTTGGCCCAGGCAGACAATATCCGATGAATTTATATTTGTCCGGGAAATGTGACCGTTTTGGAAGCCCTGGTTATGACAATAAACAAAATACATATCGGTTGAAATACTGAAAGGTATAGAAATTCGGGTATCTCAACTCTAGATTCTTTTGAATAGTTTTGAATTTTGAAGTGGAGTTAAAAAGAAAAACAGATTACCTGCTAAACAAATACACATGTATGTAGAATTTAGCAACTATTGATGGAAACTCTTATATTTTAATACTTTTCAGATGTATAGCCATAACTGAGCCTGTGAAACAGGATCAGAAGAGTCAAGAGTCATGGATAGCTTTCTTACAGAGGTTAAGGGGCCTCTTGTTACAAGCTTATAACAGGCATCTCTCAAAGTATGAAGAAAATATGAGGCTTCGTAGGGAGAAAAGAAATGATGAAGGATGGCAGTTTATTGATTTCTTTTTAATACAGGTATTGCTATAGTGTAAAATTTACCAAATATTTCGGGGGCCTCGGTTCTTGAATTTTTTTTTACCCCCTTTATATCTGACTCTATTTTACCATTATGGTCCTCATTTAGAACAGAACACAGTTCTATCACATTTTCAGAATCTGATAAAAGTTTGCAATTCTGATCATATGTCAGAAACCGTGGTGGTTTATCAATAATATACCTATATATTTAAGTTAAGTTATTATGTTTAAGTCAGTTTTTCAAACAACCTGTTATGGTGTATGAATGATTTCCAAATCTACAGTGAACTCAAATAATGTAAGACAAATCTCAAATCAGGTTGACTGATCAATACATTTACATTTGATGCTGGGTGTTTTTGGTTTATTTTACAGGAAGAACTTGCCTTTATGCTTGAGATGCTTGGTGTGTTTGATTTGTTTTACAGGAAGAACTAGCCTTTATGTTCGAGATGCTAGGTGTGTTTGATTTGTTTTACAGGAAGAACTAGCCTTTATGTTTGAGATGCTAGGTGTGTTTGATTTGTTTTACAGGAAGAACTAGCCTTTATGGCTGTGTTCACGTCAAACTCTTTCTCTACTCCAGAGTTTATAGCTCTCTGTTCAGTTGAAACTAAATTAACTCTAGTTTCAAATGAACAGTAAGAGTTGCAACCCGTGTAGCTACCCAAGAGTAGCCTCGTTATGGAAACGATACGTGATTGGTTTGACCTCACTTAAGAGTTACTCGAGTTCAACTCTTTCTACACCAAGGGTACCAGAATGTTGTAAGCGGCCAGACCCAAGTTAACTGGAGTTTCCCAGCTGAACACAGCCTATGTTTTGAGATGCTCTGTCTGTTTGATTTGTTTTACAGGAAGAACTAGCCTTTATGTTTGAGATGCTGGTCGTGTTGTATTTATTTTACAGGAAGAACTAGCCTTTATGTTTGAGATGCTTGGTCTGTTTGATTTGTTTTACAGGAAGAACTAGCCTTTATGTTTGAGATGCTTGGTATGTTTAATTTGTTTTACAGGAAGAACTAGCCTTTATGTTTGAGATGCTAGGTCTGTTTGATTTGTTTTACAGGAAGAACTAGCCTTTATGTTTGAGATGCTGGGTCTGTTTGATGATGCTATGATACAGTATGATGAATTAGATGCCCTGTTTAGTCAGTTTGTTATCAACAAGGTTTCTGGAAGTAAGTTTTATATTAATTAATTTCTTATGTTGTAGAAAGTTGTTACTTGTAAATTGTTTATAACGAAATTGGCATAATACATATATATTGTAATCTGTGACATTGATATTAGATTTTGGGTGTAAGAAATAGAAGGGATACACATCTTCTTTGTCTTTTTTTGTACAAAGTGGAAAAGATCACCATAGGTCATTTTGCTCAACATGTGTCTTTGAAAATTGTGATGTAACTGTAAGTAATGTGTGTGGTTTAAATTTTGGTAGAATACATTCGCCAAGCTAGATAACTGAATATTGTTCTATTGTACATTTAAAGTGAATTTTCTTTTTAAAAAGGATGTTGAAAAGGCTTACATGTAATCACAGGTTAAACTATCTTTCAAAATAATCTAGCTTTTTCGTTTTCAGCATCCTTACCATGGATAGGACACTTCATCTCAGATTGTAAATCATGGGCTGGGCTATCATTACAGAAAGCAATCAACCGTGACAAAAGGAACCAGATTAAAGATAATGAAGCCAGTTTGATAGAATTCAGGAATTACTTGTTCTCAAGGCAGTGTGCATTGTTGTTTCTGATGGGGAAGCCATCTGAAGTTTCCAGAAGAGCAATGGAGTTCTTGTTTAATACAGTCTTAGAAATAAAGAAATTAAAGGTAATTTATTGAAAGAATCTATTACTTCTGAAAGTTCAAGGTAGAGAAATCTAATACACTTGACAATAATAATTAAAAATTATTTTCTGATGAGATTTGCTTTAGGGTGTCGGAGATTTAATTGTCTTGCATTTTGGTTTGTGTTTGATTAACTTTTTCACCCCCTAGAGCTTTAATATACATGTATATGTATAAGCAAATTCATGTAGCAATATTTTTTGTAAATATTTATAAAATTAAAGCAACCCAATGTTTAACGTCCACAATGAACATTAGTTCTTTTTACATAATTGATCAGTAACACTCTCTCATATGGCTTCCTCAGCCAATAAATATTGGCCTTAAATTATTGGCAAGAGGGTCACTGAACGATGCATGAAACACATAATACTGTAAATTCGGAAATTATTGTGATGTTTAAAATGTGACAGGGTTGTAATCGCAATAATTTAAACTCGCATTTTGGAATTTTTTATATGAATGACGCAGGATTTTTCTCAATATCGCAAAAATTAAAATATCATTTTGTCTAAAATGACAAAATCGCAATAATAAATGCACGCAATAATTTCTGAATTTACAGTATTGTAATTAGTCATATATGTACTAACCAGAATCTACAACTGATGACAGTGATGTAATCATATTAAAATGATAAGGATACTGGGTACTCATCACAGATACATATACAATATTAGTGAACTATAGTAGAATATAGAAACTATTTGTATTAGGTTAATAAGGAACCAGGAAAAATGTGAGAATCTGCCAAGTATTTTCCTCTAGATCCAAGCCTGATACAAATATTTTCTATACTCTTCTATACTACACCAATATTGTTTTTATCTTGCAATATTGATACCAAAAAATGTATCCTGCAATACTGGCATCAAAATGATTATTTTTTTGTAATTCAAAAAATCGTAATTTCAAATAAATGTATAACCTTTAACAAGGCCTCATGTTATTGTATAAATATCTGCACATGCATTGAAATGATTTTTGGAAACATGTCCAATTTAGGAGAAAATATTGTCAATTTTGATAGATAACGAGGTATAAATAGTTTAAATAAAACAAGAATAATTTATCTAAAGTACTTTGTGGCGGTGTGTGTTCAACTCTGATCTTATTTTCCTACTGAAGGTCTTGCTTCTCTCCCGGTACTCCAGCTTCCTCCACCAATAAAAACTGGCGAAGTTGCCAAATTTGTTGAAAACAGTGTAAAACTCCAACTAAACAAACAAACAAACAATCAACAGTACTTTTAAAAGAATGTGAAGGAATTGACCAAATTAGTGGGTGGGACTAATGCTGTATTTGCATAGTATACAAATACAGCTTTGTTGTATCTGACACCTGTTATTTATCTATTGTAACACTGATTATAGGATACACATAGGACTGAACACCATAACAAATAAATTACATTCAGTGGTCATCATATGGCTTTGAACAAGGAGCAATAGTCAAATACTACATGTAAATTGCCCCAGCGACAAATGTTTTATTATTTCAAAACAATTTCAAATAAATTCAGGATTGCATTTATTGCCATCATTTCCTTTGTAGATAAATGTTATACCGGGAGCTCTAGACTGCTGGTCATTTGTGAGTGCTCTAGAAGTTCTTCAGACCTGTGAGAAATATGAAGATCTATACAACCCTGAACTCTTCTACTTATACAGAGCTACACTTTGGGATCATGCAAGGAAAAAGGTCAGCTATCACTATAGATTTATTTATTTCATCTATCATTTTGTGCTGAGCAACAGAGATGCATACTGGGTATTTTGATAAATATAAGTGAAAGCAAGGATCCGGAAAGCCTTCTATTTTCCGGACATGACAGGAGAAGTTTTATTTGTCCGGTCATAAAAGGGGTCAAACGGACGTCCAAAAGGTTTATTTTTTAATAAAAAGATGTAATGAAAAAGTCGGGATGCCAAAATTTCAAAGTTCGGCAGAACGGGTACCTCATTCAGGTCATTTCCTCTCGATAGTTGACTGATCTTTTCAAACTGTTTTTACAGCTATTACTATTGTCAAGACGGTAATTTACAAAGGTGTCTTTTTTGTGTTTTTATGAGGCTTAATTATAATTAATGTACACCTGTCTACAATTTCCAAAAGTTCAATCAAGGTCATTCACCAGCGAAGATCAATCAGGCGTTTTTCACCCCTTTCTACTTTGAAATAAAAAATCTATTACATGGTATGTTTCGGACGATCTAACAGTTCACAATCACAAACTTGAGAAGATAAAATGCCTTGGTAGTTTTAACTGGGCAAAACTTAGAGATATCCACATTGTTGCCATTTTGTAGTTTAGTAAATAATCATTGAGCATGTGCGAATCTTTGTAGTTAAATATGATAAAGTAATAAAAATTTCATCATTCGGGAAGACTTTCATATACTGATTTCAAAGTTTTTTTAACTTGAATTTATTTTATTCATTTATTTACTTCATTTCTACTCCGTTGTGTAGTCCATTTCCATATCGATCTAACACGGACGTGGAAGAAGACACCTATAACATCGAAATTATCAATACACAAACAATACCGCACAGAATGTTAAAAGAGTTGATACACAAGACATTTATTTAAGGTCTTACCCAAAACATTCATAAATCATGCATTACAACATTTGTATGAAATGTGACATAAATATTTACTACTTAATACCAGCAGTTCAAAGCTTTTTGTTCACAGGAGGGGTCATTTTAATATAAATTTATACACGATTTATGTACTATTTATAGCTCTACAGTCTTGGAGAGCTTTGTGGGCTAATACCAGGAGATGATATACAGCCTACTTCAGAACAGCTAACTATGGTGTTAGATCTGACATCTGGTATGGGAATAGCTGATGACACAGAGTCAGGTACAAATAACTTTGCCAAACCAGAGGTGTATATCTTTAGTGGAAATAGCATATTAACAAGATATTCGGCATTTTATTGTATTCAGTACAGGCACAGCTTTTGTTGTTTGTGTACCTTTGTTTGTTGATTTCAAAAGTGCAGAGGAAAATAATTTTGTTCCAAACATCTTTAAGGGGAGGTAATTAGACTTAAAGATACCATTACTTGCTGAGACATTTATTTCTTGTTTTGTTTTGTGCTGAAGGCTGTTGCCTCATGTTGGATTGCCTTAAGTGTATTTAGACTTTTCCTGGAGTTAGTCCTGTTGGATACCGATTCATTGACACTTACTCCATATTCTTACATGTTCATCTTAAAATTTAACCAGATGATTAATGATGATGCAAGAATGATAGAATGTGTGATGCAGCGAGTCAACAGACATAGTCACTTCTGTTACATTCCAGAATTTAAGGACAAATTAAACAGCAAATAGATGGTAAATTCTTTTAACCTGTCAAAATTTTTATGTCTAATAGGTCCTGAAGTTTATCTACCAAGGCCTAGAGATAAGCTCAGAGAAGCTCTGTCATCTAAAGAGTCATTTCAAAAAATTTATTTGGTAAGAATTATGTTTTTACATTGTAAATAAGCTGTTGGCCTAGGTTGCCTACAATTCAGGCATTTTTTTCAAATGCAGCTGATCATCAGCCAGTTCGCTTTATTTCCAAGGCAAGAGATGTGTAAAATTCTGATCTTATGTATATGACCTCAAAGAAATTGTTAGTTTCCTGCTGACGTTTAAAAAAATGAAAGCCCAAACAATAATAAAAAAATTATAAAAAAACCAATTTATATCAGTAAAAAATTAAATCCAAAAATACTTAAGGATGTTCGCTGGTCATGTTTTTGAATTTTTGTCAGATGTTCAGAATCATTTGTTTTTATCCATTTGAATGCCATAAATTATTTTTCCCGCTAAAACCCATTTTTCTTTTCATAAATCTTTTGCATGAAGAATAATAAGCCATTTGTAAAAATCTTATAAAATCCTTGTTATTATATAATGGTTTTTGAGGAATAAAATATGTCAATGATAAAGCTACGTAAAATCAATTTTTCCTGCCAAATTTTCAATGGCTTATATCTCGAAAACAAGCACATGGACCTATAATTTTTGTTTGCTCTTTTAGTTCCTTTATTAATCCCCTATCAATATTTACCAGTGTTATGAAAATCTTGTTATTTTGAAACTGAGCAGCGAACATCCTTAACAATAAGGAAGGTTTAATTTGAAATGATTGATTGATTACACTCTGTTGGCATTATTTCTGCCATATCACGGTGAACTTTTAATTGAAAACCACAGTGTAGACAGGCTTGATTAATAATATACGTAGTTCTAACAAACTGTCATTCGACATATCAGACAATAAATTGTGTATAGAAGAATCAAAAACAGATTCTTTGAAATAATGTAAAAGAGCATTTAGATATTTTTATTGAAAATATACTTTTAATACATGTAAATTATGATTGAGGAAAATTTGTCTTCATTGTAATTTATAATCCCACCACCAAATTATGAGAGGCAGAATGATATTTTCAGAATTGGGCATTATTATTAGCAAGAATTTTTCACTTAAAAGGATTAAAAATAGATTTTTTCAACTCATGGAAATTATGTTTTATGTCATCAGAAATAAGGAATGATAACCTCTTCTAAAACAACCCAGAAATGGCTGCTGTTGAATTAATAAAGCACAAATAAATGTATCCATATATATATATTTTTTTTGAACAGGAACTGTTAGAACAAGCCACAGGAACATTCAAACACATAGGCAGATACAGATGTGCTCGTCTTATTACTAAAGATTTAGCATTGTTTTACATGTAAGTAGTTTGTGTATGAAATGTTAAAATGTAAGAATATTATAGTAGTGAGACAACTAACTTTTATAATGAACATTCTACCTGTTATAATGAACAGTGAAATGATTCATAACATTTAGAAGTGGTCTTTACCGATAAACACACAAAAAGACAAACACCAGACACAAGTACGTCCCGATTCGGATAAGTTTTGCATTTAGCTCCATTTCTCAGAAACCTTTAGTAATATATCAATGATATTTCACCACTACAGTCTTCTTGTATAGTACAACACAGTTCAGCAACACTTGGATCGCTATGACCTACATTTCATGCTTCAGTGACTTTGGTTAAGTTTTGCATTTAGGTGCATTTCTCAGAAACCTATAGTAATATATCAGTGATATTTCACCACTACAGTCCTCTTGTATAGTACAACGCAGTTCAGCAGTGTTGCTCGCTATGACCTACATTACATGCTTCAGTGACTTTGGTTAAGTTTTGCATTTAGGTTCATTTCTCAGAAACCTATAGTAATATATCAATGATATTTCACCACTACATTCCTCTTGGGGGCCTATGTGGCCGAATGGTCTAGGTAGTTTGTCATGACTACTAATGATCACTAGTCTGTCAACGTTGCCACCTGTGGCGGGGTGTGTTCGACTCCGATCTTAATTGACAAGGATTGCTAATTTTCCTACCAAAAGTTGGTGGTTCTCTCCTGGTACTCCTGCTTCCTCCACCAATAGAAACTTGCCACCGCGAATTAGCCAAATGTGCTGAAAACGGCGTAAAACCACAACTAAAACAAAACAAACATTCCTCTTTGTATAGTACAATGTAGTTCAGCAACACATATATTGTTTTTAGGGCAGGGCATGCGTGTCTTATAGACACATTTTCTAGTTACTTTTTACATTAAGAAATCCATGGTTTTTTCTTGGTTTTAATAATAATAAAAGGAAACAATAATCTAATAAGAAGTAATTATGTTGTAATAAGAAGTAAATGAAATATTTATTCCGAACAAATAGGGTACTCTAAAGTTGGAAATCAATGCAAGTTGTGAATGTTAAAAAAATTATACAGGATGAAGCTTCCGGGTAACTTTTAAAAAAATTGCTTGAATGTCATTTATTGTTTTTGCATTATTGCCAGTTTCAAAGATCAACAATTACAAATTTACTTTCATTTCTGAGTTTACAGTATAAAAAAAAATTATTAGATAATGAATTAGGAAATTAGTCAGATATGCAATTTGACTAGTATCAGGTTACAAAATTTAAAAAAGAATATCACTTATTTTTCTGATTAACCAACATTTAGTTTGAAAAATGATATTATATTTTAAAGGAAAATGGGACAGCCAGAGAAAGCAGAGAATTATTTATCAGAAGCTGTAAAGAGTTATCACCAGGAGGGATGGACACAGCTTAGTGAAGGAACAAGACTAGATCTAGCTAAATGCCAGGAAAAACTTAAAAATAAAAATAAATATCCTTTTAAACTTTCAGTGTTATTATGTTCTGTGGGTTCTGTTTTTGGCATTGAGGAAAAGGTTTAAACATCAGAATATCAGAAATTAAATGAATAGAAAATTTAATACTGTGAAAAATTATTCAATTATTTTCTTAACACAACAACATTTCTACAAACAGCTGTATATATTGCCAGTAGTACAACCTTACCAGACACAGACAGACAGATTTATTTTGATAGAATTTGTCATGAAGCTAAACACAAGACTGGTTTGTTTATTTTATTACATAATTTGAACCTATGTCATGTATATCACAAATATAAGTTTTAATTTAAAATAAACAGCACTTGATACATTTGTAGTTTAAAATAATCAGAAAAGTTTATATTAACAGTCATGTTAAGTATAAATATTCATTTAAAACTGAATTTTGCAAAATATAGCTGATGCATATACATGGTATGTATACACTTGACAATAGGACAGTGAGCTGTCAAATTGTCTGTACGAGTAAAGATAAAAGGTAAAAATCACAAATAAACTAGATATAAACTATCAAAAGAAAGAAAAAAAAACTTTTTTTATTACAACAGAAAACACACAGCACAAAACATACCAGTGCACTATATTCAGACGGGAAACAAAATTTGTGGGTGCTTATTTATGGGGATGGGGTCTAGAATAATTAACCAGTAAGATTTACATGAAAAAAAAGTTGCAGAATGTACAGTAAGTATTTTCAATATAAAATTAGTTATCAATAAATTTTTGCTGTTTTTTTTAACCATGTTTATTATTTTTTAGATACAAGTCAGCTGAAAGCAAGTCCTTTGTTTACAGTCACTGACATCAAGTTACCACAGACTGATGTTTATATTGATCACATAATCAATGTGGAGCTAAAAATAAACAGTCAAGCACCATGTGATGTGACATGTGGCTGTATATGTCTTTCTTTTGTTGAAACCAAATCTAGTCAAGATAAAAATTTTAAATCTGCCGTTAGTAGACAGGCCAGCGACACAAGTCTAACGGATAATGTACCAAATTGTAAACCTATGGTAAAACCGAATGCCAACATGATTCCATTGCAGGAGAATGTAGAAGGGAGTTTAGACAGCCCTGTTTTATGTGGAGTATTTTGTTTCCAGTCAAAGGAAATATTACGGAGAACTGATAGCACAGGGAGTAAAGGGAAGCCTAAGGCCAGTGTTGTCAAGAAAGAGGATTATACTTTCTGTATAACTGGAAAGGATTTTCTACTGAAACCTGGTGAAAATATTGTTGTATTATCAAAAAAGGTATCCTATCTAAAACCATTAAAAGTATTTTCGTCTTGATGACTGTTTTAAAACTTTGATGCTGTTAATAGCTTAGGGCATTTTTCAGTTCAGCTGTAGGGGAAAAGTAAGCACAAATAAAATATTTTTGTGGGAAATTCAGGGATTTCAGAGAATTTAAAAAACAATTAAGTAACTTGATATTGTGGTTTTAAGCCACTGATGTTTCATTTTTAAACAATCTATTTTATCAAACATATACATGTATTTAAGTGACTGTCGGTACTATGAAAAAGTTTACAAACTGATTTTATTAATTTCAGTGTCAAATATTGAAAGGCATATATTAAAAAAATATGAAACTCAAAACTCGAAGTAAAGTGTTAATTAAAATGTTTGAAATTTTCATTTATTTACAGATGGAAACAGTTGGACAATACAGGACAAATCAGTTCTGGATTGAGTTGGGACATTTAGAACTAATAAAGACATTGGAAGAACAAAAAGTATTTCAAACATCTTATCATCAACCACATTGTGAAATTAAACCTGTTGCAAGAGGTAATATGTGTTTTAATTTCAATATTAAAATTAATTGTTTTAAAAACACATGAAATATTAGAAAGAAAGTGAAAAATGAATTGTCTTGAATTTATTTTTGATAGATAACAGTTTAAATTTTAGTAAAGTTTATTTATACATGTATATGTTATATTTGTCTGTTATATTATTGCACTGGGGGGCCTCGGTGCAGAGTGGTCTATGTAGTTCGTCATGACTACTAATGATCACTGGCCTGTCAACCCAGGGATTGTGAGTTTGAACCTCACCTGTGGTGGGGTGTGTTCGACTCCGATCTTAATTGCCAATTTTCCTACCGAAGGTGGGTGGTTCTCTCCAGGTACTCTGGCTTCCTCCACCAATAAAAACTGGCCGCCACAAGATAGCCAAATGTGCTGAAAACGGTGTAAACTTATATTATGGTGTAATCATTCAACCATTATCTCTCACACTCTTCACACAAGGGCTATAGTTTCACAATAGTTTCACAAATAACCCTGCTACAACATGAATTGTTGTGTGTCACAGACTCAGTAAGAATCTGTTGTGCAGGTGAGACATTTTTGGGTGTCCACTTTTCTTTTCAGATAAATTATTAATGGGCATACAGAACGAAGTTGAACTTACAATTGAAAATACAGGCCAGGAACTAAAACAACGACAAAAAATAGAAATTGTTACCTCCCATGAAGTAGAGGTGAAAACACCAGATGGAGAAAGAATTTTGTTTGTTGATGATGTTGTTGGAACAGAAAATATTAAGTTTAAATTCAGTTTGTATAATGATATTACAGAAGAAGGCAGTAATGAATTTGAGGTTTGTTAACACATTTTCTGAACCCATTTTCAAATTTGTCTAGTCTTTTTAGATCGCTTTTAACATTTGTTGATCTGGTATAAAGAAAATTCATGTTTATGACAATAAATCACCACTTACAAGTTTATTTATTAAGAAAACTAAGGTCCCTTATGTCTAAGAAATTGCACATACAATATTTTATTATGTATCTAAAACATTTGCTTACCAATTAATATATACAGACAGCCATAATTAACTGTCTGATTATTTCATATGTCACTGATGATCATTGCAAGGTACTGGCATTTACCTCTGTAAAATATATTGACAAACTTAAGACATAGTATATAGCTAACTTTATTTACATAAATGCAGCACGCAAATCACCAAATTTATGTTCCAACTTGCAAAAGATGTAATATAAGCAATTTTTGCTTAAAATTTTGGTTCAAGTTATTTTTCCATTTAAAAAAATAATTATTGTGGTCATGTGTAAAAAGAAATTTAAATTTTATGCAAACATTATAAGTATGTCATTCTTATTGAAGTTATCTATTTGTAGATAAGACTGTTTTGTGATTGCTTTCCTCAGCCACTGGTAACAACTGTTGTTTTTGTCTCACCACTTTTAGTATCACATAAAATACATACATCTAATAAAAGGTATGTTTATACTCTGTAGACAGCTGGGCCCAGTTGTTCAACTTATTTAACTCACGGTTAAATTTAACTGAAGTTTAAATCATATAGAAAATCACTACATTTAACCTGTGGTTAAATTTAACCCTCGGTTAAATGAGTTGAACAAACGGGCCCTAATGTTTTAATTTCCATTATTAGTTGGCCGAATTTTCAGGGCAAGTGAATATAAGAGTAAGAACATTTGTAAACAAAAATAAAATTTTTAAATGTTGAGCTTTGATCAAAGTCGTACAAAAGAACATTTTCATAGAATGCATCCATCTCCCTGAATAAATGCTAAGGGATAATATTTACTCCCTGCAAACAAAAGTTTTAGGGATATATAATAATCACCCTATCTGTGTGTCAGTTTGTTTGTAAGTGCATGAATCTTGCTAGCACAAGTAGTCTTAAACCGTGTGATGGAATTCTTCAACAAAACTTTATACAACATGTTTGACAGCTTGAAGGGGAGATAATTAAACTTGAATAACATAACATTTTTGAGCAGGCATTGTCTAAATAATGTTGTGAGTACGCCTAGTTAATTCAGCATTTAACAAATAGCAAATGTCTTATTTCTTTAATTAACACAAAAAATATTCTTTCATTTTTCTGATGACATTTTTCAGGAAATATTTACAGATAGCATTAGAAGGTCATTCTGACAGTAGTTTTACATTAACTGATCCCTCAGCTATCACAACTAATAAGGACGTAGAATTAATATGTTTAAGTAAACCAGACCAGAAATGGGTAAATATGTAGTCTTTTTATTGTCAAACAGACACACATACACACACATACTGGTGTAATTAATAAGTAACCCTAGTAAGGGCTATTCCATTAAAATACAATGTAGATGTGGGAGGGTGGGAAGGGAAGTTTTACTATACAGCATGGGTCCTTGGGTCATTTTAAGTGTGTGCCTATCATATGTATGTAAAGTTATCTAAAAAAAAAGTTTGTTTGTTGTGGGGGTATTTTGAAAGTCCCTTCTTACCCTCCCACATTCATTTTAATGGAATAGCCCTAACCAGAAATAGAAATATAATCATACAATTTTTATATATATATGCAATTCAAAGTTTCTAATAAATTTATATTTATATAATTATTTTGTCAATTTGGGTATTTTTGAGTTGCAAAAAGAATAAAAGTAAAATTAAAATAAATAAATATAAATAGATATATATATATAAAAAAAAAGTTTAAGGGGTATGAGAATTCACCGAAAAATATCCAAAAAAAAGTTAGGTTGTAGATAGATTATAGGGACTTATTCCCTTCCTCTAAAACAGATTAATATCCACACCAACAGGACAGTTAAATTTGGTTATTTTCTGGATATGGTGTATTGTATAAAATATATTGTAGGAAACATTATTTCTCCTATTCTTGACGTGTTTAATCGGTAGGATAAAAATACATAATATTTTTAACCACTCTCTGGTGACTAAATCTCTACATGGGTATAACTGCCATTTTTTCTACAGTTATTGGAACGATAAACTAGAGAAGTCCCGAATGACGTCATCTCGGGTGGAGAAATTCCATAACTCACTGGTACCTGAAGGAGAATCTATATTTCTGCATTCAAATAATATAAATGAATGCTCATAAATATGCCAAGATTTTTGGTATTAATATTTCTGATAAATGATGCATCACAAAACTTTATAAAGTTTTCCTGCTTTCAGAAGATTCTTAGCGTCTACTGTCCCTTTTCTCAAGAAATTTTAAACAAATCTTATGGAGGTACAAAGACAATTCAGATTCTACATTTTCTGATATGCACCTTCAAATGTAGAGTTACATATTTTTCAGAAAAATAGAAATAGAACATATTTATTCAGTAATTATTGTAAATTTATTGTGTTTTATAGAATATATACAGAAACCAGAGAGTATCATATCTGTGGGAACTGAAATGCAACACAGATTGTGTGACATCACTTCCTGTTGATTTCCATGTTAACTACGTCTGTTCTCTGGAGCAAATACCTAGAAAATTTGTATATAACTGTCATATAGATAACTTTAGGGTAAGTAAGTAGTTTTATGCTGCCCCAAAAGTTTTGTTACTACTCTGCTCATCTGTGTCCTTTTGCCTCCATTTGTCCGTCAGAAAATGAATAAGTTTTGATAATAATTCTTAACCTTTTCACCAATGGCTTCCCTACAGGATAAAATCCTTTGCATACTTCCCTGACATTCAGTCTTGCCAAATATTTTCTGAAAATCATTTTCTTAACTTGAAAAATCCCATAAAATCTTCAAATTTCTGCCATTGTTTTGTCATTAGTTGGGTATCAAATCTAAGAACTCTTGACTTTCGCTTCAAGGCCCGTAAATATAAAACCTGGTAGCTATGGACAATTCCAGTAAACCTTGACTCCTTGTGGACTAGTAGAATAGGGAATCCTGGTAAACTGGGACTGATTGGCAGATGGTTAATATACATTGAAACATCCTTCTACATTCACTGAAGGGTTAATTCACCATAAAATATGGGTAAAGCCAGATTTTCAGTGATGCCGAAACTATTCAGGGGTTATGTGCTTTTATGATGACACAATTTTTTTTATCAAGGGGTAACTACCGCCTTGGGTAACAGAGGGTCAAAGGAGTAAAACAAAATATTAATGGGTTACTATTTATCATTTTTCCACCATATTGCTTGTTTCCTTTTATGCAGTCATAATTATATCATCCACAATACTTTTCACTATGATTTCTGTATGTGTTTAATTTCAAAAGCACTTTTTATGAAGGTAAAAGCTTTCTAGCCTTATGACATATTTTCTTGTCAGTAATATGGCTTCAGCCAAATTAATATATGAGCATTGATGACCTCTGCATAGTTTGAAGACTAGAATATTTTTCTGAAGATTTTCTTGTTAGCTCACCTGACCCAAAGGGTCAAGTGAGCTTTTCTCATCACTTGGCGTCCGTCGTCCGTCGTCGTCCGTCGTCGTCGTCTGTTAACTTTTAGAAAAATCTTCTCCTCTGAAACTGCTGGGCCAAATTGGACCAAACTTGGCCACAAGCATCATTAGGGTATCTAGTTTAAAAAATGTGTCCGATGACCCCGCCTGCCAACCAACATGGCCGACATGGCTAAAAATAGAACATAGGGGTAAACTGCAGTTTTTGTCTTGTATCTCAAAAACTAAAGCAACTAGAGCAAAACTGACATGGGGTAAAAATGTTCATCAGGTCAAGATTTACCTGTCATGAAATTTTCAGACGAATCGGTCAACCCTTTGTTGGGTTATTGCCCCTGAATTGTTAATTTTAAGGAAATTTTGCAGTTTTAGGTTATTATCTTGAATATTATTATAGATAAAGACAAATTGTAAACAGCAAAAATGTTCAAAAAAGTAAGATCTACAAATAAGTCAACATGACCAAAATCGTTGATTGACCCCTTATAGGAGTTTTTGCCCTTTAAATACGGCATCCAGCGTAAACTATCCTTTAAAGATCTTTTCCTCTCAAACCACTGGGCCAAATGAGACCAAACTTTGGTGGAATGGTCCTTGGGTGGCCCCCTTCCAAAATTATTTCTGGCATGCCGGACTTCCAACCGAGATGGCTGCTGTTACTAAAAATAGAAAAAAAGGGGGATTGATTTTCAAAAATCTTCTTATATGAAACTACAAGTCCTGTTGCAACCAAAGTTGGCAGTAATAGTTCTTAGGAGGTTCTCTTTCAGAAATATGTCCAATGACCCGGACTGTTAACCAAGATGGCCGCCACAGCCGAACTTAGTTTGACATAGGGCCCTATGGGAAAATTCATTGAAAAATCTTCTCATCTTAAACCACTTGACCAATTGGAACCAGACTTGGCAGCAATGGTCCTTAGATGGTCCTCTTACAGAGGTGTGTCCAATGACCCGGACTGTCAACCAAGATGGCCGCCACAACCAAATTTAGTTTAACATAGGGCCCTATAGGAAAATTCATTGAAAATCTTTTTGTCTGAAACCACTTGACATATTGGAGCCAGACTTGGTGGCATTGGTCCTTAGGAGGTCTTTTTTCAGAAATGTGTCTGATTTCGTGGACTATGAACCAAGATGGCTGCCACAGCAGAACTTAGTTAAACATAGGACCCTATGGGAAAATCACTCAAAAATCTTCTCGTTTGAAACAACTAAGCCAATTAGAATTAGACTTGGTAGCAATGGTCCTTAGATGGTCCTCTTTCAGAAATTTGTGCGATGACCCGGACTGTCAACCAAGATGGCCGCACAACCGAACTTAGTTTAACATAGGGCCCTATGGAAAATTCATTGAAAAATCTTCTTGTCTGAAACCACTTGACATATTGGAGCAGGACTTCGTGGCATTGGTCCTAAGGAGGTCACTTTTTTAGAAATGTGTCTGATTTCGTGGACTGTGAACCAAGATTGCCGCCACAGCAGAACTTAGTTTAACATAGGGCCCTATGGAAAATTTCATTGAAAAATCTTTTTGTCTGAAACCACTTGACATATTGGAGCCAGACTTGGCAGCATTGGTCCTTAGGAGGTCCTCTTTCAGAAATATGTCCGTTCACCAAGATTGCTGCCACACCGACCTTTGTTTAATATCTTTTAGTCTGAAACTGCTTAGCCAGTTGGAACAAGACTTAGCAGAAATGGTCCTTAGATGGTTCTCTTTTAGAAACTGGACTGTCAACCAAGATGACTGCCACAGCTGAAATTAGCTTAACATAGAATCCTATAGAAAAATCAGCCAAATTGACTGCAACACTTAAATTTTTAGGTCTGCTCAAGATGAAAAGTTAAATCCAGGTGAACGATACAGGCTCTTGAGAGCCTCTAGTTTTTAAAGCATAAATGACGCTAACATGCAATTTATCTGGGGTTCTGTTTATTTATATTTTATTTGCAACATCAGTATTTATGAATTATTTAAATTATCCAGATTGTTAGTATCATGTATATAAGTGCCATGTTGTTCAATTTATTTCAACATACTTTTACTCCCTTTAGACACAGTACCATGTTAGAGTATTGGTAGCACCATGTAATGGTAACAAACAGTCTCAACTTGGTGTCCTGTCATGTATGAAAATTGAGATTACATCGCTGTCATCTAGTTTTACTGATGATAAAGTTTTATATGATGTTGATTATGATACATTCTGGGCAGTCTCTGGGAAAAGTGCTGGTACACCTTTTTTTATGTGTTTATTTTATTGTTTAGCTACGTTTACAATAGGTATATTTTCACAACATATATACAGTTTATCTATATTAAAAAGTAATTTTACTTTAGAAAAATATTTGAAGAAATTTGAATTTAGGAAAGCATTCTGCAAGTTTTATGTATCTTCACAAACTTTTGATAGAGACAGGTTGTTTTAGGAAAATAGTCAGAAATGTCAGAAAGTGTAATAATTGTGAAACTAGGGAGGTCAAAGACAACGAAAATTTTCTAATCAGATGCGATAAGTATACTAATGAGAAGAAAACATTATTCAAATTTTCCTACCTTCACAAATCTATCAGACAAAAGTTAAACTATATTTTCAATTGTGAAGATCCTGATATACTAAACTCTGTTGGCAAATTTTTACATGATAAAATGCCATGAATATTTTAAATAATGATAGTTTACACAGTGTAGTAAATGTTTTCTTTCAAGTAATTGTCTCTAATTTACTTTCATTCAAGTAACTCCTTCCCTCTTCAATGTGTTTTTGTTATACTGTTACTTAGTGCCCCCTGTAGAGGGCCCATTTATTGATTAATAATCATTATCTTATCTTATATACAGACCTTAAAATCAGGTAGTAATGTGAGGTTTATTGAGCATGTCTCATCTGTATAACAACAAATATTCCAAAAGTAATCGTAGTTTGTTATTAATGAGCATGTATTCAAAAATACATGACAGTTGGACATTTCTATTTAATTTTTTGCATTCTATCTAAACACTGTGAATTAGGAAAAACATTTATGATTTAAGATTAGGAGAAGGTTATTAGGAGTCAATATTACGTTAAAAGCAGAAATACCACATTGATACATGTGTCTTCGGTCAAAGCTATGGGCCATCTGATCCCATTCAAAGGTATATTTGCATTTGGCTTATCGTTGAAGACATAACAGTGACTTTCAAGATGAAGAAAAGCAATAAAAATGAGTTCAGTCGCTCTTGAATTATGTTCCTGAATTTCATGGGATAGTTTCTTATCAACATCAAATCCACATCCCATGTGTACAATGTTATATTTACAGATACATTGTACATGTGTACATTGTTATACTTACAGATACATTGTACATGTATAAGATAACATAAAAAATTATAAATCGTACCATCAACAGTTACATAGAGGTAATGATACATTTAGGTTCTTTTCCAGGATTCATTGATATCATTAATGGCCATGGAAATGTACAGCTGGATGTCATGCCCCTAACAGCAGGACAGGTTCCTTTACCTAAAGTCACATTGTACCTGCATAAGGAAATAGAAGGTACAAAAATTTAACTTTTTTGGGGGTTAATTATACAACCTGTAACATGAAAACAATATTTAATTTTCTATTTGGAGGTACCCAAAAAATATTTAAGAAATGTATTTTTCATGTGTAAAAGTAAATAAGCCATTTTCCTTTCATCCACCATTTTTAGAAAAATTTCCATATAAAACATGTAAAAACCCTGCAAGCAAAGTTTTGTGGGATATGGGCCAGTTCTGTCATTTGTAAAATCTTCATGAATCTTCACAGAGGAACACATCATGTCACACTAGTTTGGATGTTATTATTTGAGTTTTCCAGTATAACAAATTATACTAGTTATAACATTTACCTTGTTATTGCAGATTCTGTTACATATGAAACTTTACTTAGTACATTGTGAGATTCTTTTATGTTTTGGACCATTTTCCCAGAATTATGTTCCTTTTGACTTAATATCTTTATCATTTTGAGTAATGCATATTGTTATTGCAACTCTGCAAACATGGTATTTTATATGTTTGTATTTGAATTATAGTACACTGTTAGATCCTCATACACAGGTGTGGATGTAGGTAGAATTTTCCATTGTATTAATGTAATTTTCTAGATTTATAACCATGTGGACTTGAAAATTTTGACTTTCCAGCATACACCTTTTTATTGTAATTTCTTTGTTTTGAATTCTTAGTTACTAACTGAAGTTGGTACACTATTAATCCATCATTTGGATATACTTATATTAGTAAGATAATGCTGTGCACTGATTTATTTGTAATTAATTTGATGTTATGTTTTTACAGCAACAAACAAACAAGACAGTGTTGAATCAGATATACCTTCCTCACCTTCACCACAGGAGAGTTCTGAAAATTTGAAACATAACCAACAACCATTCCAGCCAGGTCAGGTGTACTATGCCAGTATAGCAAAACAAGTTCATGTGTACCCAAATTCTCAGAACAGTCGTGTGGAAGCTGTTGTTGACAATAAATTAACAGAAGTTACAATATGAGACTTGATTGAAATCATATTAAGTGAAACCTGCCTAAAACAATGCCTATGTGAAGTTAAAACCTGTCTGAATTGAATCTTATATCAGAATATGCATTGATTTTTTTTCGTCTGGAAACCTCAGTTTGTGTAATGTATTTTTCATGATTTAAGAATATTTAAATTCTCTTTTCTTTTCTCATTGTTAGCTCACCTGACCCAAAGGGTCAAGTGAGCTTTTCTCATCACTTGGCGTCCGTCGTCCGTCGTCCGTCGTCGTCCGTCGTCCGTCGTCCGTCGTCCGGCGTCGTCGTTAACATTTTACATTTTGAACTTCTTCTAGAGAACCACTGAATGGAATGAAACCAAACATGGCATGAATGTTCCTTATGAGGTGCTGACCAAGTGTTGTTACTTTGTAGCCGATCCATCATCCAAGATGGCCGCCAGCGGGGAACTTAGTTTAACATAGGACCCTATGGGAAATGCATACAAATGACTTCTTTTAGAGAACCACTGAATGGAATGAAACTAAATCTGGCATGAATGTTCCTTATGAGGTGCTGACCAAGTGTTGTTACTTTGTAGCCGATCCATCATCCAAGATGGCCGCCAGCGGGGAACTTAGTTTAACATAGGACCCTATGGGAAATGCATACAAATGACTTCTTTTAGAGAACCACTGAATGGAATGAAACTAAATCTGGCATGAATGTTCCTTATGAGGTGCTGACCAAGTGTTGTTACTTTGTAGCCGATCCATCATCCAAGATGGGCGCCAGAGGGGGACTTAGTTTAACATAGGACCCTATGGGAAATGCATACAAATGACTTCTTTTAGAGAACCGTTAAATGGAATGAAACCAAACATGGCATGAATGTTCCTTATGAGGTGCTGACCAAGTGTTGTTACTTTGTAGCCGATCCATCATCCAAGATGGCCGCCAGCAGGGAACTTAGTTTAACATAGGAACCTATGGGAAATGCATACAAATGACTTCTTTTAGAGAACCACTGAATGGAATGAAACTAAATCTGGCATGAATGTTCCTTATGAGGTGCTGACCAAGTGTTGTTACTTTGTAGCCGATCCATCATCCAAGATGGCCGCCAGCGGGGAACTTAGTTTAACATAGGACCCTATGGGAAATGCATACAAATGACTTCTTTTAGAGAACCACTGAATGGAATGAAACTAAATCTGGCATGAATGTTCCTTATGAGGTGCTGACCAAGTGTTGTTACTTTGTAGCCGATCCATCATCCAAGATGGCCGCCAGTGGGGAACTTAGTTTAACATAGGACCCTATGGGAAATGCATACAAATGACTTCTTTTAGAGAACAACTGAATGGAATGAAACTAAATCTGGCATGAATGTTCCTTATGAGGTGCTGACCAAGTGTTGTTACTTTGTAGCCGATCCATCGTCCAAGATGGGCGCCAGAGGGGGACTTAGTTTAACATAGGACCCTATGGGAAATGCATACAAATGACTTCTTTTAGAGAACCGTTGAATGGAATGAAACCAAACATGGCATGAATGTTCCTTATGAGGTGCTGACCAAGTGTTGTTACTTTGTAGCCGATCCATCATCCAAGATGGCCGCCAGCGGGGAACTTAGTTTAACATAGGACCCTATGGGAAATGCATACAAATGACTTCTTTTAGAGAACCACTGAATGGAATGAAACTAAATCTGGCATGAATGTTCCTTATGAGGTGCTGACCAAGTGTTGTTACTTTGTAGCCGATCCATCATCCAAGATGGCCGCCAGCAGGGAACTTAGTTTAACATAGGACCCTATGGGAAATGCATACAAATGACTTCTTTTAGAGAACCACTGAATGGAATGAAACTAAATCTGGCATGAATGTTCCTTATGAGGTGCTGACCAAGTGTTGTTACTTTGTAGCCGATCCATCATCCAAGATGGCCGCCAGCGGGGAACTTAGTTTAACATAGGAACCTATGGGAAATGCATACAAATGACTTCTTTTAGAGAACCACTGAATGGAATGAAACTAAATCTGGCATGAATGTTCCTTATGAGGTGCTGACCAAGTGTTGTTACTTTGTAGCCGATCCATCATCCAAGATGGGCGCCAGAGGGGGACTTAGTTTAACATAGGACCCTATGGGAAATGCATACAAATGACTTCTTTTAGAGAACCGTTGAATGGAATGAAACCAAACATGGCATGAATGTTCCTTGTGAGGTGCTGACCAAGTGTTGTTACTTTGTAGCCGATCCATAATCCAAGATGGCCGCCAGCGGGGAACTTAGTTTAACATAGGACCCTATGGGAAATGCATACAAATGACTTCTTTTAGAGAACCACTGAATGGAATGAAACTTTGCTGACCAAGTGTTGTTACTTTGTTGCCGATCCATCATCCAAGATGTTTAGAAGTCTATCAGAAAATTGTAAAAAAAATTCTGAATGGTCACAACTTGACCACATATTCAAAAATAATAATGATAAGATGTCTTCAGTAGCTATTGTAAGACTACACTAAGATGACCTGTTTTTAATTTTAAATACTGTGTCAAATTAAACCAATCTTGGTCTCAATCATTATATAATTTTACATAATTTCCAAAATCACATTAGATACAGGTGAGCGACACAGGCTCTTGAGAGCCTCTAGTTATGGTGTTGCATTTTCCAGCTTAAAACGATTTATCTTACAGCTTTTTGCCAAGGAGTTTCAGGGTTAAAGGGAAATATTTTCTAAAATTTGGTATACAACCCTGATTGTGTTTTTTGGTTTGCTCCTTATGTATATTTGTCATTTTTGCAGCATAGATGTACAAACTGAAAATATTTTTTAAAAAGAATTGTTTTACATTTTAGTTTATAATAGGTTTTGTTAATAGTATTTACTTTTCTATTGGAAATTCCCAATTCAGAACTACGATATTCAAGGTAAAATACATTGCGTGAACGGAGGCTTACAGACCAAATAAACTTTTTGATATGAAACATCTTCATGTATGTTATCTGAAAAATATTCTGGAACTCAAAAAAGGTTCATTAAGATTGTTTCAATATTAAATGCCAACATTCCTGTTTCTATATCCATTATAAACCCTGATTTACTTATTTGTGAGATACAGATTAACTAAAATTAACCATAATTGGTCTGTTGATAATCTTTTATAACAATTGTTATTTATTAATTATGTCAACTGTGATAATAAAGTTTATTTATAACGTGTGCATTCTTTATAGTTTTTATGCCCCGTCCACGAATGTGGATTGGCTATATACCTTTGTGTGTCTGTCGCGCCGTACATATGTCCGTATGTCCATCTGGCTTGGTTACGTTTTTGCATTTAGGTTCATTTCTCAGAAACCCATGGATATATATCAATGATATTATATCAATACAATCCTGTTATAACACTGAACATAGATCAGCAACATTTAGGTCACTTTACCTACATTCAGTGTATGAGTGACTTGGTAAGTTTTTACGTTTAGGTCCATTTCTCAGAAACCTATCGAGTTATATCAATGATATTATACATGCATCTTGTGTAGTACAAAAAAATTCGGCAACATTTGAATCATCATAATATTTTATGCTTGAAAGACTTTGGTAAAATGTTTGCATTTAGGTGCATTAGTCAAGAACCTATCGTAATGTTTTAGTGATATTTCACAATTAAAGCCGTCTTATATAGTACAACCCAAATTCATATCAGTATTTACACTTACCTGCTTACTTAACTATATGCAATCTTGTGTGTTTGTAGCTATACCAAATTTGCACTATTTAACTCTCTTGAAGTAGTCTTCCATGAAAACCATATGGGAAATGATTTTTTTTTTGCTTAGGAAGATGTGGAAGGACCGATGCAAATGATCCAAATATTTTTCGGTAAAAAGTAAAATGTTACGGTCACTTTGACATATTGCGTTGCTTTAACGGCTTTGTAGATACTATAGAGCTTACATTTTTATATGGCTAATAGAAGCCAGGTGAGTGATACAGGATCGGGTGAGCCTCTAGTTTCCTCGTATAATCTTGGGATCTATCGTCGGATTTCTTAATCATCTTGGGGCCTCGGTGGCCGAGTGGTTGTTCGTCATGACTACTAGTGATCACTAGCCTGTCAACGCTGAGGTTGCGAGTTCGAATCTCACCTGTGGTGGGGTGTGTTCGACTCCGATCTTAATTGACAAGGATTGAACTACCGAAGGTCTGTGGTTCTCTCCAGATACTCCAGCCTCCTCCACCAATAAAAAACTGGCCGCCGCGAAATAGCAAAATGTGCTGAAAACGGCGTAAAACACCAACTAAACAAACAAACAAACTTAATCATCTTATCTTTCTGTTATTAAGGAGGATTGTTTCAATGTTTATTCCCATTATGCGGGGAGGATGAAAGTGCTTTGTAAACACAATGAATGCTAGAAATAGTGTCTTTGTAATGAGTCCTTTCCGTGCGATAATTGTAGAGATCGGAGGGATTTAGTCAATAAAATGATTGTCAAAAGTTTATCCACAGGCATTGAGAAAGTTCCGACTGCAAGTAAACCCTATGTAGGGGGTCCAGGAATATTAATGCAAACCCGTCTATTGAGGCGCCAGTTTCACGATTATCAGCACAGTCTCATCACTTGTGCAGACTGCTTCTGTTTGTACTATTAACATTGCTGAATTAATTGAGCATGCAAATGGGTCAGACAGACCACATTTCAATATATTTTTGCCTGATGATGATCAGCCATCAGTAATGGACTCATCAGATTAACTATCAGTCCATGTCGATGATGATTTCTTGTATAATGACACTAACTCAGAATATGATGACCAATTCCCTTTATGTTCTTTTCTGAGGTGCTATTTATGCACCAGATGCCTCTGGTCCTTTTCCAGTGGAATTGTTTTGTCTCTAAAATGACAAAAATTCTGAACATTACTTTTGAGGCAGACGAGTCGTCAGAGGCTGCTAGACCATCATTTATTTCGTCTAGACTAAAGAAGGACCACAATGAAAAGAAGAGAACATTGCCTAAACTGCCACTTGAAGGCACTATCATTTATAATACGACAAAGCGTGTGGAAAAAGAAGCATTGGCTGGACATTTAAAGAATAGCTCAGTTCGAGTTTTATGGTGATTTTAGCTTTAAAGGAAGTGTAAATATATCCTGAAGAAGGATTTTACCCAAACAATCCATATCCTTTTCTATGACCTAAATTTTATAGTAGGGTAACTTTGATTGAATTTTAGCATTTTAGTCTATTTCTGAAAAGAATCTTTGGTGATATATTACAATGACATTTTACATCTACAATCACCTTTAGTTAAACACAGATCACCATTCCTCAAGACTTACGTTTCATGCTTAAGTGACTCCCGTCAAATGTTAGCGTTTGGGCTACTTAATATGTCCGAAACAGTTTGGGCTACTTAATATATCGGAAACATTTTGGTCTACTTAATAAGTCGGAAACAGAATTTAGTACTGAAGGTTCATTATTTTGAATTGGGTAGAAGTTACTGTAAGCAGGGTATATTATGAAACTTTTAAATATTTAAAATAATTCTCAACACGATTTCCCGTCATAAATAATATATTGGAATTATATGTGTAAGAGGACGGGGCACCAGTGTCTTATATGCATACAATGTCTTGTTCTTTTTTAAATAGATTTTTCAGTGGAAAAAAATCAGGTTATTCGATTTGAAATGTACGCCTAATGTTGAACAGGGAGGGCCGGACGGCTCCAAACACTGATATAGGAAAATCCAGATTTATTTCGATTTTACATTATTTAGTGTACAGTTCAAAGACCGGCACTTTTGAATTAGGGAGATAGTATTTAGCTTGAAAATTTCAAGTAACAATTTAATTTTTTATCCTTTCCTACAAAAATGATATAAGGTATCAAGCAGGACCAAAGCCATTTTTTTAGAATAATGGTGGCGATACGGGTCTGGGGGGGGGGGGGGCTTAAATCTCCCAGTAGATTCACAGGGAAATATTCCAGGAGCTGTTACAATCTGGCATAGGGCTACTGGAATGTTAGAAAACACTAGACATTGAACCCGCGCGAGCGCGGGAAAATAAGCATTTTTTTTCGTGGCCATATTGACTTTAAAAAGTTATTACGGCCATGTCATTCATGGAACTCAATATGGATGTTGTGGCAGGCTTCCTATAAACTTTCCTGTCAAGTAGGTAGTATCAACTGATAGTTTCATGTCTATATATACTGTAGTATTCCAGTAATGGATGGTCATGCAAACTTTAACCAAAGTCAATGAAGCGTGAAATTTAGGTCAACGTGACCCAATTGTCATATGGCTGTTCGTTACTACCGAAGATGTATCCACTGGTGAAGTAGACTGTGTGCCACGTAGAATTACCAAAATGAACCTTAAGGTTCCCTCAAAGTCAAAATCTATGATGAAAACACAACCACATAAATTGTCAATATTTTTATTGTTACAATTAATTCTGAACTGTAACTTGATGAAAAGCTTTCATTAAATACACATTTCATAATGCATTACCTTTTTCCTTCAGAATAGATATGAAAATTAAATTGTAGATGTAAACATTTGTTTAGAGACGGATGATTTTTTCAAAAGATGCCGTGAGTAAGGTAGAGCATATTTTTGGAAAATAATTGTTCCAATTGTTTCATTGTCGTCATGGACAGGGCAAGCGAGGATTAATTTCACAAATATATCCAATAATCAGACGATAAAAGCATTTTTAGTGTGTGGCTGCGTGTGCTGTCCACGTTTATAAAGATGTCCGAGATAAATTTCGTCATTAATGCTAAAGATTACCATTTGTTAAAAATATTTTTATCTAGGAAATTGTATGGTAGAGATATATTTAGACAGGTCACATGACAAATAATGTAAAAATAGATAATGGTTGGTATTATCACTTTGTGCAAGGTAAACATCCGAGCAATCCAAAAAACAACTAAGTTAGGAATTTCTCTAAACTTTACCTTACTTCTTCATAATCTTCAAAGTTCATAACCTTTACAGTTAGGAGAAATTGCGTTATTGTAGAAAAACAATCCTGAATACATAAAGCGGAAACATCCCACTCGAAGGAGAATTTTTTTAATTTGTTTTATTCTTCTTCCGTAATTTCAAACAAAAATAATATTACATTTAAAATATGTGCATACTTGTTTATTTAAATCAACGTGTTAAAAGTATGCATTCGAGAACCTTCTTAGGGATATGTTGGGAGAATTCATATCGGATAAGTGGATACAAATTCCATTTGCACATAAACAAAACTGCAGTTTAAATTTATAAATGCAGATTGTCAAATCCGATAATAACCTTTATAATCTGAACCATACGTCGTTTATTTTGAACCACGCGTTTTGCCGCCTATTCGGCTAATTCGTAAATTTAGTATTATAGAAGATACAACACAATGCAGAAAGAAGAAAATCAATAAAAAACTAGTAACAAAATAAATCATATTTATGAAATCAAACAGTGTAAATTAAATAATAATGATAACCCAAAACTGCAGCTTTTTTTGCAGTAAAATCAGAAAAAATATTTTAAATATCTTACATCATGCTCTTTCATTTTGTTCTGGTGTCTGGATCTTTAAGTAGTATATTATCTTTACAATTAAACATTAAAATCTACTAAAGATCTATATATGTCCTCTTGAAACTGCTTATCTGGTTAGTTGGAACCAAAATTTGAGGAAATGGTCCTTGGATGGTCCCCTTTTGTCTTGGTATATGCACGTAGTATCCTGTAGTGAACATTTATAAAAAAAAAAAAAAAAGTCCATGCGTCAAGTATTTTCAGAGAAGATCTTAGAAATTTAACCAATCAGAAACCCTTTTTTGGTCCGACAGCCATGTGTGATGGTAGAACTTTTTTGTAGAATGGTACCTTTAAAGTAACAGGAATTACAAATTAATGTATGTAGTGTCCTGGATCATAGTGTCCTCATAGGTATCAAATACATCGACAAGTTTGGTAGAAATCTTATCAATTTTTCATTGGAACAAGAATTTTTAATTACCTGATTTTCCTACAGGGTCTTATGTTAACCGAATTTGAAGTTGCAGTCACCAAAGTTACAACACATGTTATAGATCTTTATCTCTTGAAACAAGTTTGATTTATTAGCTTCCATTAGCCACATCTTACATTTAGTAAATATGTATTAGGATTAAGCAAGCAGTCTGTAAATATAGCTGCTAGTGCAGAGCCAGCTCAATACCCTATAGATATTTATATAAAAACTTCAATCACTGAAGTATTTAGCGAGAATATCCAGTACTGATAATAATCCATTATTATATGATGCCTTTTCCCTGTCTAAAAACCTGAATTCAATTGGTACATTTTATTGGTTTTCATATGTTAAAAATATATGCGAATTAAATAATTTAGATGTAAATGATGTTATGGAAGTTGATTATACTGCAAATAAGGCATCATTTGGTAAAAATACCAAACAAATACTTAAAAATAATTACGAACATTTAATCTTTAAAATATTAAAATCGCTCCCAAAAATAGTAAAATATTTATATAGGGTCAAATTAAAACTGATTATGTTGTAGACTTTATTCTGGAGAGTAATTTTGAGACTAGTAGACTATTGTGCAAAATGAGAATTAGTGACCACTCCCTAGAAATTGAAAAAGGAAGATACGCAAGATGAAACGGGAAAACTGTATATGCAAACAATGTAATTTAGAATTACAAGAGGAGAATATTTTTTTCCTAACTTGTCCTAAATATAAATCTCTTCGGCAAAATTTATAAACTGAAATTGATAAAATATGTCCAGAAATTAAAAACTTTGATAAAAAAAACAAAACAGAAACACTTCTTTCATCATCATGTTCATATCAAATCATGCAATTTACAGCTCCATTCATTAGAATGTCTTAAATACTGATCGAGGAGAGTGGACCTGCTACTGCATAGTTTATAGTACCTCAATAATGTTCTTGATTTATTGCTTGTTTGCCAGTTTAGTTTATGATTTTTATTGGCATGTATGGTTTGGGAATGATATATCTACAAGTGTAGTTAAAGCATACAAATTAAAAGTATGAACTTAAACTATGCCATTAGGTTAAAATGCAATCCCAAATTGATATCTTTCCAAGGATAACCCATTAAAGCGTTTCCGCTTATTTCCGATGGGGCCCTTCTAGTGAAAAATACTTATTAAGGCTCAGGAAAATGATTATTTGGGTATTACTAATTCAAATCTATAAAATTATTCTTTTTCCAAAATACATGAAATTCCCACTTAGTTTTCTTTCTATCGAAAAAGTAATCTTGATTTAGAAAAAAATATTCTGGTTAAATTGTTAAACCATATATTATATCAGCTTTGTTTATACAATATTCAAGGAATGCTGACAAATTTTTCTACTTTTTTATTGTACCTATTTTTCAAATGTTGGCATAGATTGAATGAATCATGCCATCGCGATCAACCCTTAATTACGGGTATAATTGTGCATTTATTGATTGAATAAATAAATAAGTAAATAAATAAATAAATAAATAAATAAATAAATAAATAAATAAATAAATAAATAAATAAATAAATAAACATTATCATGCTTACGATTAACACCTCTGTATAGTTTGGTTCAATTCTGTTCCGATCGGTGGTTCTCAAGAAGAAGATCAAAATCTATAACGGTAACAAATTGACGGACGGACGGACGCCAAGCGATGGCAGTAGTTCATACTGTCCACCATGTCCATCCTCATTTTTTTTCTCGCACCTATGGTCTAAATGTATGAGCCTTATACAGTTTTATTTAGATTTTTGTGAAAATAAAACGTATCACAAAATACCGAAAAAAAACACTTGTATGCTCAAACTTTTTTACATGATAATATTATTTGATTCAAGAAACATGTTTTTTGTTTTTAGTTGTTTGCTTGTTTTGTTTTTGCTTGTTTTTTGTTTGTTTGTATTTTTTTTTTTTTTTTTTGCAATTTATTAAAAGTCTTTTGTTTCAAATTAATGACATATTTAGTCCAAGTAAGTGACACAGGCTCCTGGATATCTCTAAGTTTTAATTCCTTGTGTAATTATTTTTTTCCATTATAGGGTTATTATAAGGTTTGTTAGATTTGCTTTAAGGTTGATACAAATGTATTCGTTAACTATTTTTCCTTTGTTTGAAGACCGGAACTAATACAGTTCTATTCCTAACAAGAGAATAAGTTAAAAATTCACATGTGGTTAGTCAAGCGTTTGAAGAAGAGAATGTGTTCATTCCACATATAAAGTTTTTACTTGACATCGAAGAGTATAAATAATGGACGAGAAAGAAATTGAACTGTTGAATAAATTAGAAAATGTGAAGGAATTAAGGTAAAATATCAACGATCGCAACATAATTGATCCATTTATAGCTTCTTGAGTTCCCTTCTTTACTGTAATGAATAAATAGATATAGGCCTTATTTATTAGGGTATCGTACATTATTGTAGCCATGTGGGTTCAAAAGTTTTGCATTATAATTTGTCACAACTTAAGCGTACATCACTGACATAGATGCTCGTATAACAGTGCGGATGAGGGGTAGTCCCTTAGCATAGGGAATCGAATGTACCTCTCACTATGTTGTTTTAATTGGGATTTTTCTTTTATTTGAAAGTGCAAAAATTCATGTAAAATTCTTCAACTTATCCCAAAGGTCATATTTCATATTATCTGTTTCTAAAATAAAATGAATAAGGAAGGCACCACATGTCCATGAAATTACCATATTTCATGGACATGTTTTGTCTAGATATGATACATATAGTATTGTTTCTGCCACAGGGTAAAACTCTTCAATTATGTTAGTATTTATGACATGATGGCTTGCCTATATCCTGGGCAATATTTAAATTCACCAAGCGTTAAATTAATCCCTTAATTTGTGAATATCTTTCAACCAAATAAAATTATGTACCTACCTAATTAAAAACCATTCATGATCCAAGTTAATTTTTTCTTTAATTTCCTAAACTCAACCCAATAACGCAGAAGTGATGTTTACTAATGAAAAATTTTTCAGTGGTGGACTTGATTCAAAACTATCGTATTGTACGCAGATATGCCCTTTGTAATTAAAAATTAGAAATTTTGACAATTACTTGATTTGCACTTCATAAAAGGGATAACTCCTCAGTTGAGGGGATATCCTCGTCTCAAAGTTTGTTCTGTATGCAAAAAAAAAAAAAACAAGCTCAATATACTACATAACAAAACAAAGCATCCAACTAAATGTAATAAAATGTAGGTTACATATTTTTTCCTTGATATTTTTATTGAAATGATGCTTCATTTAATTAATGGAAATATTAATTAAGGTGTTTCATTAACATTTGTCCCTTATACAGTATATGCCTCTCTTTTTCATGACCCATTGATTTGATTAGTGAATTGGCATTTCCAGATTAAGTCACACACAACTTCCAGTTTGAATTTGCTGTTTATGCTCTCGATTATTGGCTATTTGCTTTTCCATACTGAAGAGTGACGTTGGTCAATGAGAGAGTTCATGTCGAATCGAAAATGAAGTTCTGTCTGATTTGGAAATATGAATTTTTAATTAATTGGTCATGAAAAGAAAAACACTATAATGCCTTAAAATTTTCTGGAATTTGCAGTCATTACGAAATGCTGTCTGACTGAACAATTATCAGACAAAAATCCAGAGAGTCAGACAAAAATTTCGAGATTCTTTAGTTGAACAAATCTAGGTTTCTGTCAGACAAAAAGTAAAACAATTTCGTAAAGGCTGAATTTGCCGGATTTTGACCATTTTAGTGTATATATTCCTATATAAAATATTGGATTCTTCTCAATTTTCAGTTTTTGGCACCATATGTACTTTTACCCATGCACTATGCATATACATGTACTGTACTGAATACGTAACATGAAGCAAAACATCATGACATAACAAAGCTTGTCTCTAGTGCGGAAGGTCGTGGGTTTGATCACTGGCAAGGTCAAACAAAAGACATTAAAATTGGTATTTGTTGATTCTCCACCAAGCACGCAGCATCTAGGAGTAAGAGCAAAGGACTGGTTGGCTCGTAGTCAATACAATGTGTCCAGGTGGGATGATTTGTCTTCCTGGTGAGCTGGTCCATTAAAAATCACCTCAGCGTGTCAGTCTAGTACTTGTGTACAAAGCAGGCTTCATATTTATATCATATTAATATGCTCTTTTCCTGGATGTTAAACAATTATTCATCCATCCATCATCATGACATAACGTTACATTATTACACCAATTCAGTGTTCTCCCCAGCCTTATATACCACAGTTGTACCACTGTGCTATATTTTCTGACCACTGTGCTATTAAATTTGACCAATGTATATAGTTTTTCCTTTTGATACACTGATCAGTTCCCATTTTTCTAAGTTTAAATTAGGAGAAAACGCAAAAATTAAATCCAGTAAAATTTTACACAATAATTTTTAATAAATCATCAGAAATCTTATTCAAATCTTATAAATGTTTTTATTTCGATAATACGATTTGATTTATACCTCTGTGAATTTTGTACCACAGTGATATTATAAATTTCTCGGGATAACACTGACCATTCAGTAGCTCAGCTTCTAAGAATTTTAGGTACTTATGTTGAAATTTTTATTTGAAATTCTATTAAAAGTAGAAATTAAGTTGTACCACTGTGCTATATTTTCTGACCACTGTGCTATTAAATTTGACCAATGTATATAGTTTTTCCTTTTGATACACTGATCAGTTCCCATTTTTCTAAGTTTAAATTAGGAGAAAACGCAAAAATTAAATCCAGTAAAATTTTACACAATAATTTTTAATAAATCATCAGAAATCTTATTCAAATCTTATAAATGTTTTTATTTCGATAATACGATTTGATTTATACCTCTGTGAATTTTGTACCACAGTGATATTATAAATTTCTCGGGATAACACTGACCATTCAGTAGCTCAGCTTCTAAGAATTTTAGGTACTTATGTTGAAATTTTTATTTGAAATTCTATTAAAAGTAGAAATTAAACTCCATGATCCATCGGGTAAAGTTGACATTACATGTACTTGGGTTTCAACAAAACACACAATGCCGAAAAAAAGCCATAGAAGGTATCTAATGAGGACTCTTCTGCTTCATTTAAACATAGAAAATTTTCACGATTAAACTATATCATAATGTACTACATTTTTTGTACATTCTGTTCTCAAATTAAAGTTTGTTTATTTTTGCAGTAAAACACAATTTACAATCTTTGAAATGACCTTTCACTGTTAGTAATGTGCATTTTTTTTATTTAAAAAATAAAATTTCATCATTTGTGATGACAACTGTAAAATCTTCCTATTCTTCCCTGTCTGAGTGGCTTTTATGGTAGTGATACAATGTACATGTAACATGTGCCATGACCCTTTTAATTTTCTGTGTATATCATTTAGCCTCAGATGCCATTTTCATCAGGTTTCCCAGCTTTTTAAAGAAAAGGTTAATATTCTATTGTCAAAAGTAATTCCCTTATCACACAGTCTGAAAACTAACATTTTTCAAGCTTTTGGATATCTCAATCATATAAACATGATAAAATATTTTGGAAAAATAGCTAAAATAGACAATTTTTTTCATTGTTTTTGTAGAAGTAGGACCATACAGCTGGAAAAGATCCGTGGAAAATTGAAACATGAGATTGATTGTTCTGAAACAGAAGAGAAAAGGGTAGAAGAATACAAACAAGAAATGGAGTTATTATTACAAGAGAAAATGGCTCATGTTGAAGAACTCAGACTAATCCATGCAGATATTAATCTGGTAATCCATAATGAATTTATTTATAAATCTGCTAAATTAGGGATTTTCATAAAATTTTACATGTACATGTAGCTAGAATATGCAAAACTGCATCTAAATATAAAAAAAAATTATGTTTAGCTTTTATATTTCTTCAATATGGTGGATTTTAAATCTTTAAAATAAAGGTCTTTTACTGTAGATTTCATAAAAAAAACTGCCGAAAATAATAATTTCAATTTAAATCATCATTTTTAAAAAAATAATCCCTAGAATTTTCTATAAAAACAATATGTTATTGCTGGAAACCTTTTCTTCTTAATGATACTAAATAAACAGGGCCACCAGCTTCGTTTTCATTGTGGAAATCATTCAACTATACGTCGTGTCTGTAAAAATGCTTGAAAATATACATTTTTTATCGCGACGTTGTAACGACGTTGCGATTATTTTACCTTTTTGTCACTTATTTGGACTGTTTACATGTATATAGTAAAAAGTCGAATCTGGTGACCCCTAATAAATTTGATATCAATAAAAAGAGAATTTCAATGGCAATAAAAATCATTTTTAAAGACAATTTTAGGTACCGGATTTTGAGAAATCGTAGTTTAAAGTCGAAATATGTGATTCTTGCAGTGATACATGTGTATCTACATGTATGTTCATTCTATGTATTTGCCTAAACTTGAAACACCATATTTTGGGAAGTATTAAAGGGACTCTAGTTGCATGCTAAATTTGATAAAAATATGAAATATAACCCAATTAGGTACCTCCTACCTTAAGCAAGAGTGTTCAATGGTTCAGTATTTGTTTCATGGCATCGAGGTTTAAAATACATAGATGGAAATATCAGGATAATTAGTGTGCCATAAGGGCAGTTTACAATGTATATACCCAAGCATAAAAGAACCAGATGTTATAAGAGCTTATTGTAATTCTGTGACACAAACATGAAATATCCATGTACCTTTGGTGAAGATTGCCAGGATTTTTAGGCACTACCAACAGTTTACACTTTTATTCTTATGTTAAATTTTATAGAAAATATAGTGCATATTATGTTACAGTATGGTCAGTGTGATACTGTGATTTTCCACTTTCCACAAGTGGACACCACTCAAATTCCACAACTTCCTGTCCACTAAAAATAGTGGTGTCCACTCAAAATTTGAGTGGACATTTGTGGAAAGTCAGTAATTGCATACCATATATACATGTAAACTGTTTCTACAAAATATATATGAAATGAGAAATACTCATAATTAAATAATCATACTTTATTATTTTCTTTATTTTTTTTTCATTTCTTATTGCTTAGCAAATATCAAAGTGTTAAAACTACTGACTGTCCACAAATGTCCACTCAAATTTTGAGTGGACTCCACCCTGAAGAATGCAGGGAAAATCACAGTTCCAACCTGACTATACTGTAGTTCACTTTTTATCCTCAATTTCAGATGGAGACAACAATAAAACAGGCAGAAGAAGACCGAAACAGATCTTTGGAAACTGCAAAGAAAATGTATGAGGAATTTAGACCACTTAAAGATGACATTGATCATATGAGATCTCTAATGGGAATGGAAAAACTTCCCAGTCTTAACGAGGACGAGGAGAAACTCACACCTGAGTGAGTAAAACATGTAGAAATAATTTTAGTGTGTTGTTGAGAATTACTCTTGATTTTATCTTAATGATTTCTGTTACTTATTGTTTTTGTCGAGAGGGATGTTGGTATGTCATTGTTAACCTCCCCTGTTTTAATTTTTTTTATTTAGTGTGCCGTGACGTTGTCTCATTAACAAATTCTTTTTAATATCCTTTCATTGTCATATAGGGTATATGTCAGTTAGATAACATTGGAATTTGTTTTTAGACTTTTAGTATAGTCTGATTAAAATCTGACCTCTAACTACTCCTGTTTATTGATATCTCACATGCAATACATGTATACATATCAGTAAATGGTAGCAGTTACAGCAAAACTACAAAAACAGAATCTTATAAGTACAAGAAGACATTTTTGGACAACCCTATATAGAGAATGTATCCACACAGCATAAATGATTGTAATTTATTTATGCAGAACCAAAAGCCTTTATTATTTCTATTTTTAAGTGCAACATTTTTATTGTATTGCATGTATGTTAAAAATACAGGCTTCTCACTAAGATTTTTTTATGGTGAGTTCTTAGACTCATCATTTTTCAGAATGGTGAGTCCTTGGACTCATCATTTTTCAGAATGGTAAGTTCCAGCTGATTTTGATGAGTCCTAGGAATGTTGATTCATACACGATTTAAACAATACCGTGTTAAGTTTAATGTACTTTTGTTAAAAGTTAACTAAAATCAGGACTTCCTCAAAATGCATTTTGTACTGACTGATATGAATTTAATAAAATTGCATGGGACAAACAAATCATTGAACTGACACTCCACTTAATCTGTTTTAAATTTGAAAGTGAGCATAAACTACAATGTAGGTAAGGCCACACCAAAGTGATTTTTAGTTCTTTGGATTTTGTATGGCAAAAATAGGTGCAGGCAAGCGAAATTTAGATTTTTTTTCTTAAGGACAAATTTACATGTGGCACTATTTTTTTTAGTTAAAATATTGCAAAAACTGGGAAAAAATCCCTATTTCTTTCCAAATTTTAGGAGCTAATGAACACTTTTTATTTTAATTTCTTGAAAATTTGCATTTTTGCACAAAGAAGCCGTAAAAAATTTTTCTTACACCGAATGACTTTGTCTTTCCAATTTTCAACTTCCCATATTTGAGCAGCAACATTCCAGAATACCAGATAAGTCATGGACAGCATGGCGGGTGTCCTGCAGGAACATAAGGAAGCAGAGACTGCTTGCTCTGTTGGAGCACCTGAGTCTTCCCCCAGTTTTTTGCACACAGCAGGTGAAATCTGAATGTGTCCCAGGGACACATGAGTTTGAAAGACAAGGGATCCAGTCTGATTTGCGCACGTCCAAGATGAGTCTGTGCCTAAGTGGGAACCCTAAATAAACCTAGCAAATAATTGGTTAAAAATCTTTTGTTCACAATGTTTCACTATCTTGTATTCTCCAAATTTAATTGAGGTTTTGCCAATACCGGTACATATACAATGTATCTTATTGCTGAATGGTTTTTTGTAGATTTTTTGAAAAACAGACAACTTCTGAATGGAACACAGAGGCGCCTCCTGAACCTCAAAGTATGCCACAGACATTAAACATTCCAGCACCCAATATCCAACCTTTACCTGTCCCAAGAGCTAAACCTACAGAAAGACAACCCTTTAGACAACAGCCACCTCCCATGAAGGTATGAGTGAATATATATTTGTTTGATTAATTCCAATAATAGAATGATGCAATTTGGTGTTTAAATTCATGACCCAAAATAGACTTGCTCCCTTGGCCAAAGTTTAAGTAGAGGACATTACCTTTATTATTCTTTTTGCATAGACAATTGTGGAAACAAAATTTATTCATTGTAAATATACCTAAAAAATGCTGCTATTCAGAAAAATTAAATTGAATATTAAATCTCATCTAGAGTGTACCAATAATTCAGCTCAAAGACACATATAAACTCGTTATTCCTTTCTGTGAACTGTCTATTCATATTAATGTAATCGCTCTTTCAATTAACCTCTTTAATTTATTATAGGCATGTCTATCCTGTCACCAACAGATTCATCGTAATGCTCCAATATGTCCATTGTGTAAAGCCAAAAGTCGATCTAGAAATCCTAAGAAACCAAAGAGGAAGCTAGATGAATGAACTGTATATATATACAAAAAGATGGTGATTCAACAAGGTTGTGAGAGAAGGTGCCCCCTGGTGGCAATTAGTGTTAGAGTAGTACATGTATGTCAGTAAAATACCAAAGATGAACTAAACCAATATCAGCATTAATTCTAAAGTTACTGTATATTCTCTCAGCTTTTTTTATCAGCTGAACTGACCCAAGGGAATAAGTGCTATTGATGTCAATCCATTAACTTTATTTTATAAATCTTTTCATCTCAAACCATTTTCCTAATAGCACCCAAACGTTGGTGGAATTGTCCCCTCCCAAAATTATGTCCAGGGATCCATAGATTGGACCAATTTGGCTACAACTATAAAAAATAAAATCAGCAAAATTTTTAAAAAATTCTCAGAAATCAGTGCACCAATTTGGCCAAATGTCCTATGTTGGTATCCTGTAGATTTTTTATGCAAATATTTATTTTCTTAGAAAACAATTGACTTTGGCAATATGCAACTCTATCACACATCCTAACATTTTCAGATGATTCTGTTGTTTTTTCACTTTGTTATTTTGTTAAAATTAATTGATCAGTGTTTTGAGTCTAAATCTGAAAACTGTTCACCTTGTATTGATTACTGGGTGAAATGAACTTTAATTTCCAGGAATAGAGAATCTTAGCTAAAGGAGAGATTATGCTCATTGAAATGTTTGTATGAAAATTTTGTAATTTTTAGATTTCATAAAATGGTTCTTCTAAACACACCAGTGGCTTCAATTGTTTTTGTCATTGAATTATACTTTTATTACTGTTTTTTCCACAGAAACTTTAAACTTTGTCTTTTGGGGAATATATCAAAAAATGTAATTTAAAAATGTTCCTGATGAATTTCAATTCATTTAAGGTGGTACCCAACACCTTAACTAAAATAAATTTGGCTCATTTAATTTTCTTAAAATTTTTAGGAAATATTTACTTTGACCTGTTGACATAAATGTTGATTTTTTTTTAGTAAATAGAATTTCACACTTCACGGGAATAATTTCATTGAATATATAGCAGTTTGGCAAACATCAGTTTTGATCATAGAGAAGTTTAATTTCTCTTTACTTATTAAATTTGATTGAAACGCTCTGATGATTTTTAAGAGTTATCTCCCTGTAGTGTTGGGTACCACCTTAATGCTGATTTTGTATGTGACCTATGTGTTTGATTTATTGATTTTGTCATATATATTGGGATGAACACAAATTTTTGGATATCAGATTGTTGAATAAAGTGTGAATCATGCTTATTTGAAAAGTCAATGAAGGCATGAATGAGTTTCTGAAATATGTGGGACATTCAGTATCATTAGAAATTGGTTCTTTCATATTTTTATACAACATTTCTCTATAATAAAAACATCGTATGTTTAGTATAAGTAGCAATAAATTTTAATTCATGAGAAATAAAAAAAATATTGAATATTGACTGTTTGATTCAATCAGATGCCAATCATATATATATATATATATAACATGTACAACTGTGTTTATTATAAAGCTATCAGGACAATCCATATTATTTAAAATAATAAAGGAAATTCCCATTACACAAATATGGGATATTCTCCAACCACCAATTAGTTGCCAACAGTTTATTGTTTAAATAGTCATACTGTACTGTATGGTTGTTATTTTTCTGGTTGAGAATTACATGGTCTTTCAAGTGAAAGCATAAATCCAGTTATAATGCTAGAAGTAGAATGATTTCATCTTTGTACAGCAGCTTGTAACAGTTTTGATTAGATACACACATTTATCATACCACCTAATATTCTTTAAACTATACATGAAAAACATATCAAGCATGTCGAGCAGAGTTACGGTACAATGCTGAGTATGATAATCTGATGTGAGGGATAGGAGAGTGAATCTGAAGAATAATCAGAATAAGACTGAGAAAATTATTTCTAAGAAAGTAAGATTTGGTGGTAAAAATGATAGTAGATTTGTATTTATGTCGAAAATATTTTTTTGTGGTGGACGGGTTGTCTAGGTAGTTCGTCAAGACTACTAATGGTCACTAGCGTGTCAACACTGAGGTTTTAAGTTCCAATCCCACCTGGTGCCGGTTGTGTTCGACACCGATCTTAATTGACAAGGATTGTTAATTTTCCTACCGAAGGTTGGCAGTTCTCTCCAGGTACTTTGGCTTCCTCCACCAATAAAAACTGCCCATTGCGAAATAGCCAAAATGTGCTGAAAACTGCATAAAACCCCAACCAAAGAAACAAACAAAAAAATCATTTTATTGCCATTATTACTTTCTGTTTGCGGAGTTAACAAGTGTAAAAGCTTTATATTTCAGATTTCATGATTGTGTTTCTCGGTAACCATAAGTGATAGCTAAACTATGTCTATTTTCAGTATAAACATGTACAAAAACGAATTTATAAGCATGATAAGTGGAAGGTTTACTGCATTTGGTCTGCATATAAGGTACACATGGTTGTTTGACAGAAGTCGTATGAGATTGACCCCATTTTCACGGTCCGATGATTCATGTCCAGTATTATGGATTACGTCTATTTCTCGTGTCTCATTTCAGTTGCTAGTATTTCGATAGTAGCCCGGCCGAAATTGATATTTAAAATTCACTGTTACCATGGTTACAAAATAGTACAATTTGTGAAAAACAAAGGAATATCTCCCTCGTGCGTAGCTCTGTCCTTAGATGGTTTTGGCTTTACAGCTTTTGGTCATTTTGGCATTTTTGAATTTTGGCTTGTTGTTTTGATTTTCAACATTTTCGGTCTTGAGCACGAATGATGAGTCGTAAATCGACGAAATGTGCACATCTTGTGAATCAAAATTGGTATCAAAGAATTGTATTCTATATGTTTGCTCAACTATAATTTGTCTGCAAATTCTTTATAAAAGGATTGTATATCACGTAACCTTGACCTCATTTAATCAAGTAGAACATAGTGCATTAGGAGTATACATTGGTCATATTCATTGTCCTGTCCCAACTTGTCGCAGATGACTTCGCATTACTCCCCGAAAACCCAGTGGGAATGCAAAGTATGATCTCAGTGGTGGAACACTGTGTTCAGGAAAAGTATACACTTCAACCAGTTAAATGCAAAATTCTAAAATCAGGCAAACAACGTATCGAAGATTCTTCTGAATTCGTATTGAACGATACAAAAATCCGAAATGCAAATACAGCCATGCATCTTGGAATAACCCATAATGAAGTCAGTGTAAAACAATTGCAACACATGTAGAGGTAAATAATAGCAAAGGCCGTAGAACAACGTATAGCCTAATGGGAACAGGGCTGCATGGAAAAAATTGTCAAAATCCTGGACTTGAAATGCTAGTACGAGACACAAAACATCTAGCCCCGCTCGAAATTTTCAACCGGAAATGATCGAAACAAATTCTATCCTTCCGATATAATACATCTGAATTTGTTGTCTACATACTGTCAGGACAGGAAATACTCCTCTAGAAAAAAAATAAACAGAATTGCACTAGGAGTATTTGTAAGTATTTGTGGTCAATAGAAAAAGAACTCGCGGAAAGACACTTTTAACGTTGAAGAGTATTAAAGATAGATGGTTTACTAAGATGCGTTTTCTTCTTACAAAATATGATTTACCAACTGCATATGTATTATAGGAAAATCCACCAACAAAGGAACTATGGAAGAGGTCTGTGAAAAGGCAAGTTGTTTCATATTGGATCACTATGTTCTCTGTACAAAAGTAGTATAAATCTCTCAACGAAACAATTTCAGCGAGGACATATGTATCCGGCTTTAAGCAGTGATACAAGATATTCGAAGACTGCCTATTAAGTTAAAGATCATAACCAGCACATACATACTTCAAAGCAATCTTGCCATATTCAATCAAACTGATTACTTTGCTGGGTCAATTATGCAAAAAGAATGATATGAAACCTTGGATCATTTCTTATTGGCCCGTGACTCTCTCTCCACTGCAAGAGAACCGTACCAGCAAGAACTTGGGAACATGGTTAATCAACATAATCCTTGTAGAAAATGCAACCATGGGAAATCTTATGAATTAGGAACTCAACAAATAGTAGATGCTAGTGCCCTACTCTAGCAGCCCGTCTAAATGTGGCTGCCTGGAATTCATTTGTCTAGTGGAGTATATTAGTCGCAAACTTTGCAACTCACTTCACCACAGACGATTTTTTTAAATGTTCACACTGCCATTAAATAAAAAGCTTGGGCCATAGGATAATCCAACCGAAATATTGCAATCACCCAGTCTTCGTTTATTCAGCTGTCGTTAGTTTTAGATTTTAAAACATTACTCGTATATGCGCTTCTTTGGTACACTGTTTTAGTCTTAAACTGTAAATAGCATTACCCGTGTGCATTGTTTTTAGATGTTAACTGCATATTGCTTGATTCCGTTTGTACATAGACCCAAACATTTTATAACTCACGTCGAGTGTGTTGCTATTAAAGGAGGATCTTGTTAGAAGAGAATGGCTGCCATTTTTGGATCATTTTTCGAGGTGCAGATGTGGCATTCTTCTCACGCAGGTAAAATTTCTAGTTTGAAGTAGTGAAAAGGCTTATTTCGTGAAGAACCAACCTGATTCTGACAAAAAGTATTCTGAAGATGAAATTACAGACATGTTAGATTTTCTCATAGACACCATATTTGTTGAATTTGGCGGTCTAATTTTTCAACAAACAATCGGCATTCCAATTGGAACTGACTGTGCTCCTCTCCTCGCCGACCTGTTTCTGTACTCATATGAAGCGGACTTCATGCAAGGGCTACTACGTGAAAACAAAAAGAAACTAGTCCAATCTTTTAATTTCACTTTTCGCGTTAAATTACGACAAATTCCAAGACTTTCTACATCTCACCTACCCGAGTGAAATTAAGGATACTACAGATACACCAAAGTCCGCTTCATATTTGGATTTGTTTCTTGAAATAGACAATGAGGGACATTTGAAGACAACACTTTATGACAAACGTGATGACTTCACTTTTCTTATTGTTAACTTTCCCTTCTTGAGTAGCAATATACCAGCATCGCCTGCATATGGCGTCTACGTTTCTCAGCTTATCCGATTTTCAGGGGCATGTGTGAGTTACCCTGACTTTCGACAAAGAGGATTACTGCTGTCACTAAAACTTCTTATCCATGGTTTTATCAGGGATAAGTTGGTGTCATCACTTAGGAAATTTTACGGTCGTCATCACAAATTGATTGACCGTTACAGTGTTCTAATATCTAAGATGATGTTGGACATGTTCCCACTGTCGTAAAATTTCATGTGCCTCCACCGGTTTGTGAATTCCACCGGAATGACTTTGTTGAACTTCACGACGGGTGCCGTGTACAGAGCAGGAACTGCTTACCCTTCCGGAGCACCTGGGGTTTTTATAGGAGTTCGTGTTGTTCATTGTTTTTAGTTTTCAGTGTTTATCTGTTGTGCTTGTGGTTGTTTATTTGTCTTCCCGGGTTTGTCTAACATATTTTATATTATTAGCATCAATTGTAATCGCTATCAAACCCCCAACATGTAATACAATTGTAAAGAAGCCATTTATTAAAAAAAAAAAATTCCTCAAAGGTGAAATATATTCACACATTTTACACATTTTAAAAAAGATTTTCAAATCGCGATGAGTTGGTTTAAAATTTTGAAACAATGAGTTAAAAATTTTTTTTTTAAATTGCGTTAGAATTGAATTACATATAAGACAAAAAATCACTGTGAAGGATGATAACAGATATTGTGATTAGACTATTTACTTCGAAAATCAAGAATTTCTTTGTACATTAGGATGTTACTAGAGGTTGTTTGACAGGACATGGTAATCTGTGACAGATAATCTTTTTATTTAACTCGATGCATATTGTGCACGTCTATTGTCACTAAATAAAATGATGGGCAGAAACAGCGTTTCAAGTAGTTATTTTTAATTGTAAAAACGTAATATTTTCCACAATTTCCTATATTTTAGGGAATCCATCCAGGGTCGTTGCTTTTACAGCGATTCTTACACACGGTGTCACTGTTGGCGCGCAACTAATAAGTACATACGACAAAGTCCAAAACGTCGATAATTTGTATGATGCTACATCCGGTATATTCCTGATACCTGTTTCCGGTGTTTACAGTTTATCAACACTCATGATATTACTTGTATATTGTATATATATCTACGCTGGTGGATATACTTAAATCCCTTGTCCTTTCTTCCTCTACTCTTATGTACATAAGTTAACAATCAGTCATTCGTCTTATAACGGATTTTGTCATTTTGTTCCAAATATTAGGTATCATGGTTTGGCATGACCTGAACGATTTTACAATTTATTGACTTTGCAAGAGTTATAGTCCTTCTCATAGAATCATTCATCTCCTTGGTGAATTTTTTTTTTCATATTTGGTAAATGATCAATTGGTTTCAGAGGTGAAGATTTATGAAGAAAAGTTTACGTCGGACTGTCACGGAATAGAACTTCCACCATAATATTTATTCCAAAGATAATTTATTATGTAACAAAAATTCCAATTGGAATATCTTTTAAAAGGACCAATGCATCGGAATTTGAATTACATATTAAAATTAATTCCAACTTGAATTTTTGTAACATAGTAAACTATCTTTGGAATAAATATTATGGCGGAAGTTCCATGACAAACATAACATTTTGACTTTTAACATTTTTGAAAATTTGACCTAGATTAATGAGAACGGAAAAAAGTATTATGTAATATCTATTCCGAATGGAAAAGGTATTATGTACATGATGTAATATCCATTCCGAACGGAAAAATTATTACGTAATATCTATTCCGAACGGAAAAAGTAATATGCAGTTGACGTGGCCAATGATCCGAGCACAACAATAGCCGTTTCCAGAAACTCATTTCCGGTATCACGATTCTGACTCTAAAATAATAATTTGAAGCAAGTTATTTCCCCTACTTTACTTACTTCCGTTTCCGGCGAGGGAAACTTTTTCTTGCCTTAGTATGTAGCACAATATGGCCATATTGGCTTTAACAAATAAATTCACTTCGGATTGCATAATGGCTGCCCCCGTTAAACAAAGACTTTTCTAAATGACCCATATGCTCCCTCTAGCGCTCGCTGCTATTATGTAATATCTATTCCGAATGGAAAAATTATTATGTATTATCTATTCTGAACGGAAAAGTATTATGCAATATCTATTTCGAATGGAAAAATAAATTATGTAATAATTATTCTGATATTAATTACTATCAAAATAATAGTAAAAACAAGGTATCAAGGATATGGGGAATATGTATTCCAAATGGTGTCTGCATTATATAATTATTTAAAATTAGTCACATGCAAGGGTCGTCAAGTTGGTTACTCCTTATTCGTTACTTATTCTTTTTTCCTTATCCCTTATTCGCTACTTATTCGTTATTTATTTTTTTGAACTATTTATAACATTCTTTGCTTTGATCATTATTTTCTAGATTTTAACGATTTTTTTTAAACATTTTGAAAGCGGCAAGTGTGCTAACCACAAATTAACATATTTAGGGCGAAATCATTCTGTAAAACGTGTTTACCGGTTTCTGCGCTCGACTGATACCCTGTTACTTATTCGTTCCTTATTCGTACTTTCTTCGTTGCCCCTTTTTAGCTCACCAGTCCCACTTCCGTTGTCCGACGTCGTCCGTCGTCGTCGTCTTAAACTTTCCTTTTAAGGTCTTATCTGACCCCACTGGGCCAATTGGTACAAAACTTGGCAGTGGTCCTCTTTCAGTATTATATCCAATGACCCCGCCCGTCACCCAAGATGGCCACCAAAGCCGAACTTAGTTTTAAGATAGGACCCTACGGGAAACTTCTTAAATATCTTCTTGTCTGAAACCACTTGGCCAAAAGGCACAAAACTAGGCAGCAATGGTTCTTAGGTGGTTCTCTTTTAGAATTATATCCGATGACCCCCCCCCCCCGTCACCCAGGATAGCAACCAGAGCCAAACATAGTTAAACATAGGACCCTATGGGAAATGTACTTAAAGATCTTCTTGTCTGAAACCACTTGGCCAATTGGAACAAAACGTGGCAGCTACGGTCCTTAGTTGGTCCTCTTTTAGAATTATATCCGATGGCTGCCAGTGCGGAACTTTATTTAACATAGAACCTAATGGAAAAGTTCACTGAAAGATCTTGTTTGAATCTAGTGAGCCAATTGGAACTTGATAGCAGTGTTCCAGGCTGCCAGTCAAGATGGACATAGTCCAAGTGAGCGATACAGGCTCATGTGCGTATGTACTTGTCTACGCGCACGACTGATACCCTGTTCTTTCTTTATACGTTGCCACTTTTTAAATATTTATTTTCTTTTCTTGTCCGTGGTGTTAGTTATGGGTTCGTAGAGGTGAAATTACACCGTTGGCGCGTATGTCCCCGTCTCCTCGCTCGACTGATACCCTGTTACTTATTCGCTTCTTATTCGTTCCTTATTCGCTTTTTGTACGTTGCCCCTTTTTAATGATTTATTTTCTTTTCTTTTCATGTCTCTGGTGTTAGTTCTGGGCTCGTGTAGTTGACATAACCCTGTTAGCGCATATGTACCAAACTGACATTTACCTACCAACCAATAACTATCAATAGACCAAATACCTTGGGTCTAGTTATTACAGTTGCTGAAAAATGGACTTAATCACGAAAATGTGAAGCAGGCCTTTCAAGCATGAACTTGAGGTCAAGGTCAAAAGGCAGGTGTCAGACTGACATGTGGCCACTAAGAACTATATATTGACCAAATATGGTGGGTCTATGTATTATAGTCCCTTAGAAATGGACTTAACCACGAAAATGTGACAAAGTCACTCAATCACGAAACGGAGGTCAAGGTCCCAAGCCAGGTGTCAGAATGGCATTTACCCACTAAGAACTATTAGGTATTATAGTTGCCCAGAAACTTGGACGCAGATTTTACATTTATGTTTATGAAGCCAGTGAACCATAAAAATGAGGTCAAGGTCACAAGACAAGTATACTGTTGCAAATCTTACACGATCTGTGGACCATCAATCTTAATTGTAGGTATTTTAAAGTTTTAAAAAAGTTTACGCCGCCGTCGGAAAGTAATACCTATATCTTGCATTCGCGACTTTTCGTCGCAGGCGAGACAAAAACTGCAAAAGTTACTTAATTATTTTCATTTTTATTTGTTTCAAATTCAATTTCTAATATGCCCAACTCACAAACTCTGTAAGGCTGATAAGTGTCCATGGGGGCAATTGTAACTCATTTATAGAAATTTTGAATCGGATAATACCTTACTAAGAGCATGTTTTACATTCATTCTTCATAATTAATTTCATTGGTCGAGAGCATTTTGCTATATTCTAAATACTTGTAATTCAAATATGAAAGGTCAACTATATTAAATTTCAGTGGCAAAAAAGTGACCAGTGACAATCCATTCTATTATTTGGAACAGGCAACTTTATTTGTTTCAACTAAATCATATTTTGAAAGAACGATATTTAAAAAAAAAAACATCTGAATATCAATTATTATTACTTTTCAAATAAAACCAAATGTTAAAACTCTAAAATAGACATAATTTTAACTGAAATTTATGATATCATCTATTCACCGTGTAACAATAGGAAAAAGCTACTTTAAATATAATTATTATTGTCATTAAGTGTTTTATGGATAAATACAGGGTCGTTCCCAGAATTACACTACTGATGTTAATCTCTCCAGTAACTTTAATTTTTCTTTATTGTTACTTGTTGTCTGATTTTCCGAGTAACCCTAGCCACTATCTTCTTATACTCCCGACTTATACCCCTGTTCAACAAGATTGGGGGTATACAGTGATCCTCATGTCTGTTCGTATGTCACACTTTGGTTTCCGGATGAAATTCAAAGATCTTTTTACAAACGTAAACACAATGGTGTGGACAACAAAATAGTTTGATAATGGTGTACCGGTACATTGCATTTACAGTTCAGGAGTTATGATCCTTTTTCACTTCATAAAGGGACTATATAGGTTTCCGGATGATAATTAAAGTATCGCCACACCAAATCGTTGTACAAAAAAGACAATTAAAAGAAACAGGAATCCAACTTCAGCTAAGTGTTACCTCTGCATTAAAAGGAAGAGCCTTAGAAATTTCTGATAATGTTTTGAAATTTTGAACGGAAAATTTAAAGGCATTTGAGTAATGAATCATGCCAGGACAAACATTCCGGCTACTGGGCTGATAATGCCCTCGGGGACTTACAGCAGTGACATAGACCCAGTGGTAATAATAAGAAGTATCACAAAATACCGAAATAGTTTTGATGCACTGTATGGCTTTTTCGTTGACTGACAACTCATCAGCAGTGCCCGAGATCAAAGTGTTGGGAAACCGGTTAAAGATACAACGAAGGCTTAATAAGCACAACCATCAAAAACCAAAACAATTAAAAGAAACAGGAATCCAAACTCAGCTAAGGTTTACCTCTGCATCAAAACAAAGAGCCTTAGAAATTTCTGATAACTTTGTAAAATTTCGAACGGAAAATTTAAAGGCATTTGATTAATGAATCATTCCAGGACAAACATTCGCTGCTAACTGTTTTATACATCATATATGTTATGACTAATTTTAATTCCGCAACTTATGAAGGTAGTATATAGTCAGTAACAGGGTATCAGTCGATAGCAAGCGAGTACATCTGACCGCATTAGACATCATTCAATTATCATTATTAACCCAGGGGTGATGAAACAAAAAAAATAAACGTTTAAAAGGAGGCAACCTATAAAAATCGTACAAGGAACGAATAAGTAACAGGGTATCAGTCAAGTTTGAAAACTGGTACATATACGCTAACAGGGTTATTTTAACTACAAGAAACCAGAACTAACACCTGAGACGAGAAAATAAAAGAAAACAAATGCATTCAAAAGGGGAAAACATGTAAACTGAGTAAGTAACAGTGTATCAGTCGAGCGCGGAAACTGGTACATATGTGATAACAGGGGTATTTCACCTCCACTAACCAATATCTAACACCAGAGAAAAGAAAATACTAGTAAAAGAAATGAAATCATTAAAAAGGGGCAACATATAAAAAAACGATTAAGTAGCGAATAAGTAACAGGATATCAGGCGAGCGCAGACTCTGATACATATGTGATAACAGGGTTATTTCACCTCCCCAAACCAAGAACTAACACAAAAGACATGAAAAGAAAAGAAAAGAAATCATTAAAAAAGAGGCAACGTACAAGCGAATAAGGAACGAATAAGTAACAGGGTATGAGTTGAGCGTGGTACTTACGCGCTAACAGGGTAATTTCACCCCTACGAACGCATAATAAACACCAGAGACAAGAAAATAATAAAAAAAAAGATCATTAAAAAAGGGGCAATGTATAAAAAGCGAATAAGGAACGAATAAGTAATAGGGTATCAGTCGGGCGCGGATATGGGTACATACGCGCTAAAAGAGTAATTTCACTTCCACGAACCAATAACTAACACCAGAGACATGAAAAGAAAAGAAATCATTAAAAAGGGGCAACATATAAAAAACGAATAAGTAACAGGGTATCAATCGGGCGCGAAGACGGGTAAATTCGGATCGAAGAACGTAGATCTTACATAGAACAGAGGAAAAAAATGAAGTTATAAAGTCATCAAAAAGGCAAGTTATTAAAACCCGAAAGTCTAACGTTGAGACGGTAAACACGTTTTACAGAATGATTTCGCCCTGAAATAGGTTAATTTGTGGTTGTCACACTTGCCTCTTTCAAAATATTGTAAAAGGTCGTTAAAATCTAGAAAATAATGATCAAAGCAAAGAATGTTATAAAAAGTAAAAAACAATTACGAAAACGTAGCGAATAAGGAATAATAAGAAATAAGTAGCGAATACAGAATAAGGAATGGGTAAAGTATAAGGAATAAGTAACGAATAAGTAACAAATAAGGAAAAAGGAATCAGTAATGAATAAGGAATAAGTAACCAACTTGACGACCCTTCACAGTGACGCATATATTTTCATATAAATGTGTAAAAAAAAGATATAATTTTTCGCATTAGAAGTCTGATTTATATCACAACTTAATTTGTTACTAAATTTACAATCCTTCCACATATGAGCCATCATTTAGCAACATGAATATTGTTTTCATATTTATCAACTTCCATGTTTACATGAACATACAGGTATTGTGTGTGTACAGGTAAATACACCTAACTCATAAACACTTTTAAATGTACATAGATATAATAGGAAATCATCAAGTAAAACGCTTTTTGATTTAGATTAAATTATCTTATCAGGAACATTTGTTTATACAAATCAACATATAACATAGGTTCCTTATATCAGTGGAACAAATATAATACTGAGGCATAAATTATGCAGAACATATATGTACATATTATCAGGTTTTCTGCAAACGAATATCGTAAAATATCAGCCGCGAGACACAATGTGAAGCTTTTTCGGCGAGTGAGCGTAGCGAACGAGCCAAAAAGCTTCATATTGTGTCGAGCGGCTTGTATTTTACAATATTTGTTTAAAGAAAACTTGATGATAAATTTATCGTATTGTTAACTAGCAATCTTAATGGAATTTCTTACTTTTCAATGGCCATCCGCCTATAACCGGATGTTTTCCTGATACATGCGGGTCAACGTTGGGTCAAACATTATGACGTCGCTGATATATTCGGGTCAGCTCATATAAGGGTCGGATCAACTCTTTACGACGTCACAGTGCCGAAATACGGGAAATTCTGAAGGCCTTAGGGAAATACGATAATATTATAATATTTTTTCCGTCAGGACTAGATATTATTAGGAACAGTTATACGTTGACAGGACGACGGACGCCAAGTGATGGCAAAATAGTGGGGTCCTGTCAAACCAACTTACCATATCGGAACAATATCTTCAAAAAGATGAATGACTACACGAAACAATAATAATGGCGAAATCTTTCAAACTGGACATTAGATATGAACAAAATACCCCAAAAAATTTACACAACAGATATGAGAAAATAATGATGAAGCGTAAAATGGTATGATATGATACTGAAACGACTTTGACAATGGAGACCAATATTCGTTGTATGTTACTTAAGTTTTATGGATGTCATCATGACCTGGCTGACAGGTACGAAAAACCGTTTCCCAAATGAAAATGGACCTGTTCCATTGTTGTTATCCCTTTCCTCGAACCCGATTTGACATTGGCAGCATGGCGGGGGTCCTGCCGGAAGCAGAGACTGATCGCTCTACCGGAGCACCTGAGTCTACCCCCCCCCCCCCCCCCCCCCCCGGTTTTTTGGTGGGGTCCATGTTGTTCAAATGTGTTTAGTTTTCAAGTTTAGTGTTCTTATTGTTTTGGTCTTCTCTTCGTTGTTCTCCGGAGTTTGTCAGTTCTTTTCCCCTCCTTCGAATATCCCTTTGGTATTTCTTGACTTTACTTACACATGTAGGTGGCCCCGTTTTCAATTTGTATCTCACGGTCTGAACCTTTTACCATGAATAGCAGAAAATATAAATATAAACACAACATAATGAACACTGGTGGGGGTTAAACCGGTTTATGGGTACCTAAACCTCCTCTTATTTATCCTGACACTCTAGTGTATAACACATACAGATATACTGTACTATAGAAGTCAATAAAGTATGATTACCAATAAGTTGACTGCTTGATAGAACTGCAAACATTGATCGCACGGTACATAATTTAGACATCAGGGTCAAAATTTTCTCGTTTAAACTGAAGAATTAGCTAAGCCCCTTTTAGCTGCTGGTCGCTTTAGTAAACGAAAATGTCTACATATCGTGTATGAAAATACTGTAAAGAAATGATATGCATATGGAAGAGGAGTGTAAGTCATAAGCTTAAATTCACAATTTTCGAAATTCAAAATGATAAAACATACTTGTAGTAAGCAACCTTTCTATGTAGAAATAAAATCCCTAAATATAAAAAATGAGGAAGGAGTTAATATTACAAGAAAGGGTGACAGATGGACGGAGAAAATCGCAATATCCTCGAAGTTCATGGATAGCAATAAAAGTAAATATAATATTTTTTATTGGTATAATGTTACATTTAGCCCATCAGACAGCTCTCTGATCCTTTATCGTTTGGTTACCAACCAATATAGTCGCTACAACCGAACTTTGGTTTACACAGGACTTTATGTTGAATGAAAATTTGCTTAACATTTTTCTTAATATATGAAGCTGTTAGATAGAACCATGTGGAATTATGCAAAGGTCCTTTTCGTTTCATTTAAAGAATTTATAATCGTTTACTCGCTATCATGATCAGGATGTCTGCGACAGCCAAATGTTTAGTTCCTGTTACTAATATTAAGTTTCCAGTGAACTGCACATTTTGATCTCTTTGGAATTGTAACCAGAGCTGCTTTGGAAGAGATGTTTAAAAAGTTTAGAGAAAAACGCCTAAAACAATATTTCCAGCACATCTCTATATCTCCTGAAATGTTACAACAATTTGAGAAATTGAAACTGGCTTTAACTCTACTGGCAAGACATCGATTCTTGCAAAGTACCAATTCTCGCCAACCCATCAAATTGTTTACAAGAAAAGAATTAATAGAATTATCATATTGTAGAAGCACGTATGTACTTTTTGCGTACAAAAGGTTGCTATAAATTAGCCGGTTTTCTGGCATAACAGACGTGATGACAATAACTAATCTTTTGCATGAAAGAACATTTTAATTTCTTTGAATTTCTTGAGATAGGAAATTAAATCATGAAAAATAATGTATTCCCTTCAAAATAACATGAACTGGCATACGGCGTTTGATGTTTTACGAACGAAGAAGCGGACTTTATTTTATGGTGAGCTGTAACTGGGTCCTATGCTGATAGTTTATGCTGCCCTTTTATAGTACCGTTGTATGTACGTCAAAAATTATTTATATTTTCTGAATATTCTTCAATTCTCTAATACCTTGATAGCTTCCTAAGATAAAAAAAAATATCCTGTGATGGATGAAAATATTTTTCTTTATCACTTATTTAATGAATATTAATATGGTTCTATATCAGTAATATCATTCATCTCCAATGGCTTATACAATATATATGAAGACTTCTTTCTGTAGATCATCCACAGTGCACCATATAATATGAGCATGGCAACAAATACTCCACCACAATGCCATGTGAAGACAACAGCTGCTTTCATAAGACTTTGTTTGCTATGTACATTCCACATGTTCCATGGCTGTACATTGGGATTATACAAAATGAAACCAATCTGAAAAAACCACGTTCCATGCACAATAATAAAATATGATCTGCAAAGCGCAGCTGCTAGACTGTCCTGAAATTTCATTTCAAGCAATACTGACAAACACAACGCCATGATAGTGTATAGCAATAACGTGTGAAGAAGAATATCCAACTGTGATCGTCCGTATAGGTGATGTTTGAACAATAATCCTTCCATGGATACGGCCAACAAAAGTGCTATGTAGTCCAAATTTTTGGGAAGATGACATTTACAGAAAACAAGTAAATCAACAACGGCGGTCAATCCATAGAAGACGTACATTGTAATGTGTTGCATGTTTTCACGTTCAATAATTAGGCCTGCTATCATACATGCCAGTTTGAAAGAAGGTTCTACAGGAAAACATTTCAGTTTATATGTCGCACTCGATGTAAATAATTCTTGTTTTCTTCTGCAGTTGAAATAATGCCTTAACGTTTGGATCGCCCACCATAGTCCAATTACTATGAAAAACGAACCAGGAATAATATGACCCGGAAATGTTCCCATATTTTACCGTTGGTTTGATGAAATAATATCTTTCCCTTTTTCTTCTGAAAATTTAATTGATATTATAGCATATTAGTCAAAAAGAGCAACCATTATATTCCAGTCTTGTTTCACAAACCAAGTGTAGTTATAAGGAAGGGGAATTTGTTTTAAAAACTATTAGTGAAATATTTGCCAGTGTTTTGCCTTCTGTTAAGATAATTAGTGTTCTCTCTACATCAGATTGAACGATTTCTGTAAATGCTACAATTTATTTATGCCAACATAAAATAAGCCTGACAGTGCACGACAGGAAATGTGTAGGAAATATTTGACTTCCGTTACTCATGCACAGTTTTCATATCGGCTGTAGTTACTCTGGCTGATTCCCCGAATTTATTGGAATAAGGGGTCAAATATGGGTGCTCAAACATAAATCACAATCTTCAAGGGGGGGGGGGGGGGGAGGGCGCAACAACCAACTGATTAAATATGATTCTATGAAGGTTCACGTTTGGGGAACACACCATTACCGGCAGCTAAAATTTGTCATACAACTACAACAACACCGCATTCAGTTCTCATGGATAATTTCAATATTGTATCATTGCATGTGGTATTCTCTCATGGTTAATTTTAATTTGGCACCTGTGGTATCCTCTCATTCGAGTCCAATATATGTTAGATTTTTAGTTTACTTTTGTTCATTTAGAAATATTTTAAAACTGTTTGTTAATGAAAATATGTGATGCATGTCTTTATAAACAAGTCTCTTTAAGAAGTTAATGCTTATATTTTGACTGTACGGATTGTATTAATCATCATTATTATTTCATAAATAATATCTTTTCAGTGAAATATCAGTTTAAAAAACTTACCTATGTAATGGTGATCAAGAAAATATATTATTTTACAAACTAAGTAGACACACCAAGTGAACGTAATGTTCCGGATGAATAATATACTTCTTTACTTGTATATAAATTTAAAATACGAGTACACACATAATTTTACATGTTTTATAGCCGAACTGTACATCATTTCCTAGTATACTACAGCATGACTTAACCCATCACAAATTCTTTGAAAACAGCAGAAACATGTATCCCTTGTGGTATGGATTTTCGTCCTATTATCGAATTTTACTTTTTGTTGTGTATAAAGCTTATTGTCGAGCTAATACCTACATGAGGGTTTAAAGTATACTCATTTCTTTTGATTTCCTGAATTTGAGCATGTTGAGTGTAATTAAATCAATATGCCTATTTTTTTATAGTTTAGGTCACAAGAAAGTGTGACGGACGGACAGACGGTCAGACGGACGTACGGAAAGATGGCCGGGCGATAACAATATCCCCGAACTTCTTCGAACGGCAGTCAATCCATAGAAGACGTACATTGTAATGTGTTGCATGTTTTCACGTTCAACAATTAGGCCAGCTATCATACATGCCAGTTTGAAAGACGGTTCTTAAGGACAAAAATGATTTTATATGTCGCACTTGATAGATATAATATTTATTTTCTCTTTGTGTTGAAATAGTGCATTAACATTTTAATCGTCTACATAGTCCAACTATTATGCTAAACGAACGAGGAATAATATGACCTAGAAATGTTTCCATATTTAACCTTAGTTTGATGAAATGGTATTTTTCCCTTTTTTCGGAAAATTTAGTTGATATCAAAGCATTATTAAAAAAGAGCAATGTTTCTGGTTGAGCCCAGTCACCTTTCAGTCTTGTTTCACAAACCAAGTGTATTTATCTTATAGAGGTATTTATTTTAAAAACGATTAGGAAGATTTTCAGTTTTTTTGTATGTCCTTCTAGCAAAATATTTAGGGATCTTTTTACATCAGATTGAATGATTTCTAAACAGTTTATTTGAACTGAGAAATAAGATAGACAGTGTAGGACGGGAAATGTATAGGAAATATTTGACTTCCGTTATTCTCGGTAGCGAGAATTTGTCGTAACACTATGAACTTACAACAATTATAAACGGGTTAATTTCAAGAAATATTTGACTTCCGTTATTCTCGGTAGCGAGAATTTGTCATAACACTATGAACTTACAACAATTATAAACGGGTTAATTTCAATGCGATATTCGTGATATTGTACCAATGATGCATTTGGTATCCTCTCATAGTTAATATTAATGAGTTATCGTATCAGTGACGCATGTCCTTTCATTCGAGATGGGTGTGACACGCTTTTGGGATATGGGATATAGTGGGTAAAAAAATTTGGGAAGTGGGATATTACTTTAATGTGGGGTGATTAAAAAAAACCAAAATAGAAAAAGTGAATTGTGAAAACGCATGATTTGTCCGATTGGTCATCTTAAACCATTATTAAATTATTATTTAACGTACAAGATACCTGTATCATTATTTCTATTATGTAGTAAGAGGGAAAAAATTAACATTTTTTTACAATTTGCGTTACAGTTGTCTCCCGTTGAAATTTGCATACGCTATTAATAGCCACAGCACCTAAAAGTTATAAATAACTCATTGAAAATAAATTAATGTCGTGTACTCTGTCACCTTTATCAGCTTGTTTTTAATTTTTAGTCAGATCCCGACTTTTAATTTTTATATCTCGTCCAGACACCTGTAAATGCATGCGGTTTTATTTGTCTTAACGACTTTGTCATCACATGTCAATAAAAATTAACGGTAGCACGTGTCCACTTGCAAACATCTCGGATACCGATACCTGAAAAAATCAATAATCAGATAACACCTGATCATGCTGTTTGTCAATTACCAATTATCAGCTTCTTATAGGCCTTTTACTTGACGTTTGTCATTTAGTGAAGGGTAAACTTCATTAAATTAAAACACAAAATAGGAGTTGAAGCTATATGTTTAGCATTGATTAGCAGTTGACCATTAAAAGATACTTATCTTAACAAAGTATGTTTCAAATTTTAGCAAGATATATTGAGCACATCGAAGTCTACACGATTTTTAATTTACCCAAAAATTGTTAATTTTGAGATTTTTCGTGCACATTTGATTTTTTTACGGACAAGGCGACATAACTCCAGAACAACATCTGACTTAAATACGGTAACAGTATAGACATGATAGAGGAGCCTAAGGAAATTTCAGTCTAGTGAGTCTTTTTAGCAACTTCAAACTTTGATCACAGATATAAAGAACTTGGCAATATTTTGTAACCATTTTTCACCATTTTAGTAAGGATGATTTAAGTTTTTTAGAATAATTATGAATATTTACCCTGGAAACAATAAGAAAAATGTGTTCATGTACTTATTAATAAAGTTTCATTTTTTTAAGTAGAAAGGCTACTTCTTACGATGTAAAACTGGGCTTCCATAAGGGTTTTTTTTGACAGAACTGTCAAGGGGCAAAAAGGGCGGCAATTTTTTTTAATTTTTGCACAAAGGGCAGAAGGGCGGCAGGTAAAGGCGGCAGGGCGGGCCCCCTTCTAAAACAAGCTATGGGAATCCCTATAGTTTTTGTCGTATACCATGCACATATTGTTCTTCCTGTGTTGTATAAACATTCGTCATTTGCAGCTAGTCTGCACTTGTACATACAAATGTGCTAGTATAATGTAGGTACACTTTTATATCCTACCTTTTAGAAACTATATCCAAATATTTTATGCTCAATGAATTGGTTAGGTTTTTGCATGGATTTCAATGGTTAATAAACTTAATTTACGAGTACCACAGTGCTCCAGTTTGCTCTAAATGGAAGGGTCCAGCGTCCTTATGCCCCTGACACCTTTCTGTTCTAAGAGTCCCCAAAATGTGTTCATCTCCCTTCTTTGTAAACCAGAGGCTCTCGAGAGCCTATATCGCTCACCTGATTTATATAGGCAAAAAACAGAAAAAAAATAAAATTTCTAATCAGATAGCCATCGTGTGTTTTATTTCTAGTATTATTTGTATAGGAGTGTGTTTGAATGTATGAATTGTGTTGTGAGAAGAAGCTATGTTGAATATTGGATCAGAACCAAAAACATGAACTTTACAGAGGACCATCCAATGAACATCCCTACCAAGTTTGGTTTAAATTGGCCATGGGGGGGGGGGGGGGGGGGGGGGTGGGTTTGGAGAAGATTCAAATGTGAAGAGTTTACGGACGGGCGGACGACAGTCGCCAAGTGATGGCAATAGCTCACATTGCCTTTTAGGCCAGGTGAGCTAAAAAGGCTTGTACTTTTTTCATTGCATTTAATTTTATGTAAAACCTTTATCAGCAATATCAACAACAGGCATTAAGTGTAAGGTAGGGTGTTTTTTGGAAAGTACAAAATCATGATCCAATTCAATAGTTTATACCAACTAAGATGCCAATGACAATTAGGTACCTTGAAGTTAATTACATGTATGGGTTCTTATGAAGTTACTTCCTTATAAGGAAGGACATCCCAACCGATACAACATTTACTATAAGAATCTAATTACTGTAATCAATTAACTAAAATAGTATCGACAGAACATTTCACCTAGAAATCAGCAAAGATATTTAGTCTGTTTTATGAGCTCATTTTATTTAAAAGAGCATCAAAACAAAAGCACTAAGTTTCAATTCATTTATTTGTATAGAATAAAATGATCTGATATTTTCTAGTAAATGCATGTTTGCTGTTTATGATATACAGTACAAAATGAGTACACTGTGAATATATGTCGATGAGCTTAGCAGATGTGGATATGAGTAAATGGTATAAAGACCCGACTGTAACATGTTTTGGGATAATTGGAAAAATGTAGGAAGTGGTAAAAATGGACGAACAAAATTGGCAAGTAGGAAACACTTTTTTTTTTAAAATGGGAAATGAGCACCCCTGTGTCACCCCCCCCCCCCCTCATTCGAGTCCAGGGCCATCAGTGTTATTTGCATAATTCAAAAAGTCTCTATAAAGCACTACATTACATACATTAGGGCTCTTAGAAGGACAGAATGATACAATGATCAAAAGCGAAATATGAAAAAAATATTGAACAGGAAGCTTATCCGGAACGATTATTGCTATCATATGTATGAAATAAATTTAAAATTCGAGTACATATGACTATAATTTTACATGTTTAGGGACTTATAATTTTTTTTATTGGAAAGGGGAGGGGTTGTGATTAAAATGTAGAGATCAAGTTTTTTCTGTAAATGGAAAAGAGGCTCTCAATTTTGTGTGAATCAAAGTGGGGGATAATGTTTTTTTTGCACATGTTTTGGTAGAATTCAAGCCCATGAGTCTACTACGGTTTTACTAAGCTCATTAGAAATTCGTTGAATACAGCAGACCCAATTACCATGATTAACAATTTGATGATAAACATTCGAAAGTACTTAACACAATATTGGAGTAACTAGAGATCTTTTGGCCACTGTTTGCCCTGAGCCAATAATTGGATAGGAGAGAAGTTGTTAATTTTATTAGTTCGGTATAATTCGATATTATACAATTACAGCCCTCTAAGGAGGGAGATATCCAAAATGGTCAACCCTGTTGAAGGGTTATTTCCCCGAGGGCTTTAGACCGGGGGAATAGCCCTTCAGCAGGGTTGACCATTTTGGATATCATCCGACTCATAGGGCCGTAACTGTTTTATTTTATGATACCGAACAAATATGTTTGTGTAACATATCGATTGTAGGGGTTATTCACCTGCGGGGAATAATGGAGTTATTCATCGGACAAATGAATTTTGTCGAGGTTATTCCCCTGAACCACCGATTATAATGACATATCTGAATTATTCTATGTTATGTGATCATTTATTAGCCATTAGATTTATTTAATTATATTGTAAGGTATAATAAAGTCTGATATTTTTGTCACAAACGCCATTTCATTTTACACATAAACAAACAACAAAATGCATAACAGGAAATGTCAATAACATACAAATCAATCAAAGCAACCCAAATGACAGATGTAGAGCGCCGGACAAAAAATAACATTAAAGAGTATAAAACACAAACATGAACACAACAAAATAGTCAGGATAGTCTGACTTGGTACAGACACTGAACAGCGGTGGGCTTAAACCGGTTTAATTGGTACCCAAACTTCCCCCTTATCTATCCTGACACTCCGATGTATAAAACACACTATAAACACCAATACAGAATGATTACCAAAAAGGTGACCTCTTGCTAGAAATAAGAATTAGAGTGGACGGTACATAATTTAGATAGCAGGGTCAGAATGTGCTCGTTTCTGCTGTAAAACTAGCTAAGGCTCTCATAACTGCAGGTTGGATACTATCGCTGTACTAAACTAAAAAATCTGAAATAACACTTCCATAAAGGGGTTAATGCTATATCGTCATAGACTTCAATAGAAATCGGCAGTATTCGTGAGAGGCCAGTATGAATTTAAAGTCATCAAGGCATTGGGAGAAGAGCAATGTTTACAGAATTGCACATAATTTCATATTTGTAGCCCTTACTGTGAAAAAATCTTAAATAACTACCAAGTTTCTGTGGGTTACTAGCGAGACTTTTGCATTTATTCACGATATTACAGTAGAAACTAGGATGAGAAACCCCGTTCGTGATAAATGCTTTTCTTGAAGCTGGGTATTTAGGTAAAAGATGTTGCTATCTATTATAAAACTTTATATAAGCATTAAGCAGCTTGTGAAATCTGTAACCCTGTAATAAAAGTATTTTAGTAATCGTATGGTCTCGCTCGTTAAAATCTTTTGGCCGAGAGCAAATTCGAGCAAAACGTACAAGCTGATATATGTACACTCCATACGATGGTGCCAAAGGCACGTCTCCGTCAAGAAAGGGGCAGTTAGTAATTTGAAAATTAAATCGTCCCTTTTATCATTAATTTTAGTACGTATCTCTCCATTTTCGATATTTATAGTTAGATCTAAAAACGAACAGCATTTACTATTCTTATTAGCTTTGTTGAAATATAGCTCTTTTGGATGAATGTCTTTTGCATATTAAAGAAACTCAGGGTCATCAACAGTAGTAAATCATCAAGATGCCTGCAATTATTGTTAAAAATGTCAATTAATTTATCATGATTTAGTGTTTTACCCTTAAAGAGGTTTTTCATGAAAGACTGTTCATAACAATAAAAAATTAAGTCGGCAATAAGAGGAGCACAGTTTGTACCCATTTGAATCCTAATTAACTTTCGATATACAGTATTGACAAAACGAACAAAAATGTTGTCCGGCAAGAAGTGTAGGGCCTTGGCCATGTCATCGCTTGTCCAGCAACAGTAACTTTGAATACTTTTTATGATTGGAAAATGCTTTAAACTGTTACAACAGATATAAACTAAACCAGAATATTCAGAAGACCAGTTAATTATGGACTCAATTTTTCTTTGACAAGATCACGAGGAAGGGTTGTATATAATGTAGAAAAATCATAACTGTCCACAGCAGTTACTTGAAGATTTACTGTTTGCTATTTAGTGGTGGTATATTTGCTAGAGGCAAAAAAAAACGAAATTTGTTTGGATTTTTATGTAATTTAGGTAACCAGTACATCTTGCAATTGTCATGAAGAAACTTTGTTGTATTTTGGTCAACTCGGTACGGCACTAATTGGCCATTGAATATTTGACAGAGCATGTAAATGGTCAAACACATACACCGTTAGTCGTAGAAATTTGGGTCTCGAAAATCATAAAGGATAAGAAAAAAATGTCATACAACACATGATCAGTTCATAAGGTCTATATTTTGATACCAAGTTTATAGGTCAAGGTAATTGATACTGCCCTTAGAAACCGATGAAAAATTACCTAGAAACAAACATTTATTTCCATATTTTAGCTGTACAATTCAAAATGGAAGGCCAATGAGACATTACCAATATCTTAAGGAACCATATATACAACACCCTTGCAAGCATATTTCGAAGTTGACGATCAAGATAAATGACTTCTCACTTAAGCGTTTGCCTTTTGAATGTTTTAGTCGTACACACTTAAGACATGATCCATCAATCATCTAACATTTTTACCTTGAAACTATCAGGGTCAATTTTGCAAGAAAGGCCGTGCAATTGTTCTCCGAACAATTTTTTCCTGGTTCTTATTTTTTTAATGTTCTTTGTTCTTTATGGAAAAATCTGCAATCTGGATTCGATGTTGATTAATGATATAATAGAGAATGGAAACAGGGAATGTGTCAAAGAGACAACAACCCGACCAAAGAGCAGAAAACAGCTCAAGCCTACGAAAGGGTCTTCAACACAGCGAGAAAATCCCGCATCCGGAGGCGGGCTTTAGCTGGCCCCTTAACAATAATATATACTAGTTCAGCAAAATGGCAACACACTAAACTCCGAAACATAAAAATGAACCAAAATTTAAGAAAAACAGACAAGACTAACAAAGGCTAGAGGTTCCTGACTTGGGACAGACGCAAAAATGCGGCGGGATTAGAATGTTTTGTGAGATCTCATCCCTCCCCTATACCTCTAGCTAATATTGAATAAACAAACACACAGCGATACACACAGTAAAACTCAGTTGAAAAGATATCTGAGTCCGATGTTAAAAAAGGTAACAGAAGAAACTAAGCAAAATGACAATGATCAATATATATTAACAAAGGACTACTGGCAGTTACTGACATGCCAACTCCAGACCTCAATTAAAAATGATCGAAAGATAATGTCTATATCATATAGAAAATCAGCCACAATCCCCCCCGTTAGGGGTTTAGTATCATGCCATCATAAATTATACGAAAAGAACATAAACCAACAATTGCTGGTTTGTTTTTTAAGGATATTTATACCGGTATTGTATATGCACACAAACTATTATTCTTATAATAATCTTACTGTAAACATATTGTATCTAGGGAGAAGTTACATTAACTAACCTTGTGTTTCAAACCTTTTACAATCTTATAGCAATATTAAATAATTATTAACTAAACTAAACCAAATAAAGTTTGTAATTTGGTATAAATTTACATATGTACCAAGATATTACCAAATAAAATCTTTCTAAACTGCAATCCTTATTGTTGAATATTGAATCAGCGTATGTTAGCAATGTGGCCAAAATCGACACTCTATATATCTTTTGAAGCAGCGTATGATTCACTTTTTTTTATCAATTTCATTTTTTATTAATTGTTTTTGTTTGTCATATGTAAAGTCAAGAAATACCAAAGATATATTCGAAGGAGAGAAAAATCGTAACAACTGACAAACTCCGGAGAACAACGAAGACAAGACCAAAACAATACATGCACTACAATTAAAAACTAAAGACATATGAACAACATGGACCCCACCAAAAAACCTGGGGTAGACTCAGGTGCTCCGGAAGAGTAAGTAGTCTCTGCTTCCTGCAGGACACCCGCCATGCTGCCCATGTCAAATCCGGTATGAGGAAGGGATAATATCAATGGAACAGGTCCATTTTCATTTGGGAAACGGTTTTTTCATACCTGTCAACCAAGTTGTAATGACGCCCATAAAACTTTAATAGGATGACTTCAGCTCAGGAGCAACGTACCCATGTCTGAGCAACTTTTCTGTCAGGAGCCGGCTCTGTTCAGGAAGTCAATGTTTATGTCACAAGCTCTGTAATAATTGCTATGTATGTAAATTTAAATAAGTCTCATAACTGTCTTTATTCACTTGTCTCGCTTCTAGACTTGTTTCTGGACGTTGGCCTTGAATTGATCCTTACACCGATATGCCTTGGTTAGGAAGGTCAGATTTGTGACTTCCTGTTTTATTATAACTTCAGTTCTAGTAATCCAAGTCTTTATCGCTCCACGGCAATTTCAGACCATCCGATGATTTTTTTATTGCAAACAAATACATACATTGACTGATCTAATGGCTTAAGATGTTGTATTAATTTATATTTCTTGGAACATTTACACCCAGAGAGCTGTTTTCGGAATCGACAGTGATCCACGCACCAGCGCAATTAGTTGGGACACTTACCCAAATTCAAAAATCTAAAACCTTATTGCCCATTTACAGATTTGATGCAATCATTCTTTAAAGAAATGAAATAACTCCCTAAACCTGTTAAAAACAAAATTAGATCAAAAGCTTAAATCAATATTCATATATTTTTTTTAAATTTAGCCCTGTTTTGAAATTCTAAAACCTTATTGCACATCTATATATGGCGTATGACAATACTTTTAAGAAACACTATACAGATAATTAAAAAATGAAAGAGGAGTTCAGATTCAAGCTGAAATTCATAATTTTAAAAAGTCAATACCTGTTGGTTCCAAGTTTCTAAAATCTAAATTCTCAAACCTTAGTGTGCATCTACGTATTTTGTATAACAATACCGTATGGAAATAAAATGCATAAATTTAAAAATGAAAGAGGAGTTTAGTTCACATGGTTAAATTCTAAAACCCTATTGCGCATCTACAGGTTATATGCAACCATTCCAGTACCAAAAAGTCAAGGAGGAGTTGATGTCACAAGAAAGTGTGACGGACGGACGGACGGAAGGACGGAAAGAGGGGGACAATCACAATATCCCAAACTTTCTTTGAACGTAGGTGGACTATTAAGTTTGTCATGACATTAAAACACGCTGTATGCTCTATAATGTTTTATAGTTATAAATCGTTCAAATCTGAACCATGCATATCGAAAGCTTAAGGTACATGAATAATACCATTTTCTATTATACAAGTAAATTTTCAGGCTTCATTAAAAATACAAATTCGTATACTTTATTTATTTGAATTGACTTGGACACCGTCCTCGCGTAAGAAAATATACAACTACAAAGTGCTATTGATATACATGTACTACAAGGAAAAAGTTTCCATATGAATCTCATTTAAAGAACAGAAACACATTTTGACACATTTTTATACGAGGGAAACGATTCACTTAGGCTTGTATAGACAAAAGTATAGAGTTACATCTGTTTTGTCATTGATATTCACCATAGGATGGTAATTTCTGGCATAGTTGGACTTATGATTACCCGTATCCCACCGAATGAATTGCTGTGAAGAGGTCATACCAGATACAGCCTGACATCCTGCGGATCCAGCATTTCTTAATAAGAAAAATTCTTTCTTATTTGGTAAATAGATAGGCGTTTCTGAGTCACTGTCATTCCTAGTTTCAAATAAAATATACATTTTAGCAGTTTAAGTAATAACTTTTTTTTTCGAAAGTAAGGAACTTGGATAGATATAATATGAAGAACACAATATACCAAATAAATACATTAAATAATTTTCATTATGGTTATAGGGGTTTAACTCTATTTTTTTAATACAATCCCTATCTAACTTTACATCCAGTAAAAGATGAAATAATACAATTAAGAACATAATATTCTATTTTATAATAATAAATTCGCAATAAATTTAAATAATTAAACAGAATTATGCTGTCATATGACAGAAATATCACATGTAATTTTCCGGAACTTATGAAATAACGGTTTTACTGCATGTTCAAAAGCAAAATCAATTTCCAACATCTGCCATGGAATTACGACCTTATTTGTTCAACAAAAAGATTCTTAAATGAAGAATACCCATTTACAAAGTTTCTAGATTAACGTATTTATTTTAGAGTTGTGGTTAGTCAAGTTCGTTGAATCTTTTACACCTTTTGTTTACGAGGACATCTAGTTTTTGTTTTATGGTTGCTGAATAATAACCTCGGACACCATTCTTGTGTCTGGTTTGGTAATAATTCGCAGGACCAAAATGTTCTACTGAATCATTTGATAAGACTCACATTAATATCTTAGTAATAAATTTCGAAAAAATCAGTAGCATCTGGTGTTACAGGGTAACAGTTTTATTTTTCTCCCTTATATTACAGCTAAATGTTCTACATGAGCATAAATAACATCAAAACGGTGAAAGAGACAAACATATAAATCTTTGATACCAAGTTTGATGTACAAGATGTGCGCAATGACCAACAAAATGATATCTATATAATAGATAGTGCAAATGTCGTCAATGTCTTTTCAATTGACTGCGAAGTATGAGAGACAAACACTAAGAAAAATAACTGGAATTTTAGGTTTAAACAAAACAAACCGTGTCCATGAATTATACTTGCCTACAGCAGAAAAACATTTCTACATCTCCTTTTTCTACCCGGTAAGAGGGAAACAGTCCACTTCCTTCATATGAAACTCCATTCCAGACTATAGACCCTTCGTTTAAACCTTAAAATAACAAGACAATCAATTTCCAAATTAGTCATATTGTTATATAGCCCACAAATTGGAAAAATTTAATTAGAAAATCAAAAGGATTATGTTTTAATGTGACTACGCATTCACACTTGTACAACAGTGACGTTCTTAACCCCACTTCATAAAGGGAAATACGATATGTGAGTTACCGGATGTTCTTTCATTCGGAAGTTTGGGAATTTCATTACTGTCAATGTAATACTAAAATCTCACACAGGATCAATGAAGCTATATTTCTGTATTTTTATTTAACAACGAACATTTATTTTTCAAGGTCAAGGGCCACCGTGCCCGCCACAGTGTATCAGTATACCACTTGAGTGTCATGTTTGATTGATTCTTTTAAATGAAAAGGAAAGATTATTGAGAATTTTTAAATATAAATCTAATAAAAAATCATATTATGATAATAGATAAGAATATGAAAAATTATAATTTTGCTTAAAAATCTAAATAAAATGATGACTTTCTCATCGCCAATTCATTCTATTCCTAACTGTATAATACAGGCCTAGTAGTAGATTTATTTCAGGTAAAATAAAACAAAACTAGAGATAGGGGTTATACCCGCACCCCACATTTAATTGTAAACAAACATTCTTAACATTTTCAGTTTCCATTGCATTACAGTTTGCATCTGTAACAAATAACCTTTGCAGAGATATATCACAACCCATTTTTACTGTAATCTAACTTTTTGGCCCTTTAAATCCTCAAAATGCAAAATAAAAGCATGCTTAGCATTACAGTTTGCATCTGTAACAAATAACCTTTTCACAAATATATCACAACCCACTTTTACAATAATTTAACTAATTTAGATAAAATTTTAGTAATTATGGTCTTTTTCTGTTTCGGCCCTTTTTGTTACCTCCAACCCCCTTTTAAAAAATTTGGAATTCCAAAACCTTATTGCGCATTTAAAGTTGGTAAGTAACAATATTGCAACAATAAATATGGTTTTAATTAAAAAATGAAAGAGAAGTTCACGATACAAAGCTCTTTGTATAATCTGGAACTATTTGGTCCCTCCCAGGCCCTCTTTTAAAAATTTGTAATTCCAAAACCTTATTGCGCTTCAACAGTTAGTAAGCAACAATATGGCACGAAAAAATTGGTAAAAATTCAAGAGTGAAGGAGAAGTTTGCGTCACAAGAAAGTGTGACGGACGGACGGACAGACGAACAGACGGACGGACGACCGCAACGACAATATACCCGAACTATCATTCGAAAGTGCGGGTATAATAAATTAGGTTCTGTTACTAACAAATGTAGTATACCTAATTGACTTTCCAAATCTTTTGGATTCCGCGGGGAAAATTTGAATAATTAATAAATAGATACTGTTTGCCAAGATGACCGAAATAATTGAGATTCTCATGATATATTTCATAAAAGTACGCTCATTGCATTTATTAACCTCGCGACAATTTTGATTCATGATTCGATTACCAAAAATTCAGAATGTTTGATTTATACGAAAGGCAAATCGTGTAGTTGTAGAAATATCAATTTGATTCAAATCCAATATGAGTAAGATCATTTATGTCGAGAACATGCATTTCCAGCTATAAATAAAAGATCAAAGATCACATACAATGACATATAATGACACACCAATGAAGTGAAGCCGTGCAAATTACAGAAATTTAGATGTAAACATTAATATACCACAAAACACAAACATGCAAAATGCACCATTAGAATTTATAGTTAACTTTCATTTCTGTATTTGTTCACTGGATAAGACTGTCACTCGACGTGGTTCTGGTTATGCGAGTGGTCTTTCCAGTTTTTCTGAACTATTTACGACAAATTTATTTTCGACACTTGTGAATTCGGACTCTGCTCATGACCAGCTCCGATGTTAAATAACAAAATAACAAGGCCTGTTAGTTTTTTTTTAGCTTAACCGGTTGATTTGTCCAGGTACTCCGGTTTTCTCCACCAGCAAACATTTGTTGCCTTGTTATACACCAATTGAAGTGAAGGTTATGTTCAATAAATGAACCTCAGATAATTATTGGTTTCATTGGTTATAGCTAATTACATCTTACCTGTAGGGCAATCGCCATGTTTGAATATACAATAATCACCGGCAGGCCAGTCAAGGTCGAATCTAGTTATTTTCTTTTCATATTTCGTACAGAAATTAATTTTTACTTCATTCCCACTTGTAGTCGCTACAAATATAAAAAGTATATTTTTTTACAAGCAGCCAATTATTTTTTTTCTAATTGCTGTTCCATTATCAGAACTATTTGTATGTCTTTTGTTTATTGAAAATTAATACTGAAAGACTTTAAAGATACCATAATAAATGACGTTAAAATATGTTTTGGAACAAAAACATGCTTCAGAACCAAGGAAAATCGAAAATCGACGATATGTTTCCAACCATGTATTAAAATTAGTGTCAGAGTAATCAATATTACTGCTGTGTCGAAACCGCTGCTAGTGCACTCCAATTCAACGAGGGTATCACCAACTCAGTTGATAGTATTTCTACACAGTCCCGAAATTGATACTTTATATTAACGCTTTCAAAAAAGTTAAATTTGTGAAAACTAAGATGCATCTCCTGCATAGCACTGTAATTAGATTTTTTTTGGCTTTACCCGTTTGGTCATTTTGGCATTTTAATTTCCTCCTTAACGTTTCATTTCGGTTTTCAACATTTTTGACAATAAAAATTAATGGTCAGACGAATTTCTGGTATACTTTTGACTTTTAGGTCTTTAATCTGAAAGTTACATGTACGGCTCACAGGTACTTTTTACTATTATTAGATGCGAGTAGACCGTTTAGAAAGAAAAGTTGAACTCTATTTTAGTCTTTCTCGTTTATTTGCAATTTCTTAAAGTTGATTTCAGCCGACCAAGACACAGTAGTTTTAAAATTAAATATCAGCTTGATCAAACTTTTTATCCAAGGGTTATCCCAAATGTAACAAATTTCCGAAGAATAAACCGCCTCTTGTATGATATTCAAGATAATGAACCCCAGCCAAAACTTGGTATATAAGCTGCCAAAAATAAATCATTAATTTCATTATCTGAAAATCATATGTGAATGTTAAGGTTTACGCTTGAGAAAATTATGAATATAAAAAAAACAATTATACATTAACGAAAATAAAAGATTCAAACATGATGCACGAACAATCGGAATATATCTGTATAACGTACCTGCAACTGTATTGATTGTTGATTCCTTATTTTCAGCGTAACTTTCCATGATCCATCTGTAGGATCCTGTACGCTGCCATCCGTCCGTAGATCCTGCAGGACAAGCTGCGTTACCATAATAATCAACTGAAACACCAGGTAAAGCATAGGTTCCCACCGGCCATTGTACTTTTACATATACATCATCTGTAAGTATGTATATATAAATGTATGAGTATCGTATCTGAACCAAGTCACCATATCCTGTCTTTCAATGGTTTTTGTCCTCTTTTTGTTTTGTAGTTTTGATGAAGTTGTGATATGGTTTGTTGTTGTTCTTACTATCCAGGCTTTAATTTTGAACAATAACTTCAACCACATAATTATTATGTAAATCTACTACATGTATTCTTTTTTTTAAATCCTGTAAACAATTGATTCGTTTCCTAAATCACATACATATACAATATATGTACATTGTCAGACATTATACAATTTATTTGTACGAGCCTTAGAAATAGCTAGAAATGCGAGGTGTACCAAGTATTTCAGACCTGTTTCGCGGTGAGTACAAATAAATTTTATATATTCCGACAATGTCATGTTAAAAATTGTTATCTTTTATCGAGAAAAGTCACGGAAATGGCACATTTCTAGCCTATTTTCGGAAGGCCATTTAGAAATATCATGACGTCATTAATATTTTGGACCAGCACACAAACATGTATAACTTTCATTTCAAGCGTAGACAAGGGTACCTACCTGAAGATGATATTCGACCACTAGACGAATATCGCAAATAACGTTATATCATTCAGAGATATGTAGGATAGGGGAATTCCAACCGAGGGGTCACATTTTCCTTTTAGACACGAGGCTTGCCAGTGAAAATGTGATCAAGAGGCTGAAATTCCCATATTTTACATATTTCTTTATAATTTGTTTTTCTCATTAGACCGAAATAATTCAAAGAATTAGACGGGAAGTGAGAATGGCCGCCATGAAAATCATACTAGAAAATGAGGGATTCTAGAGAAAAAATAATATCATAATCACAAAAATAATACGTAATTTGGTTTTCTACTTAAAGTATAAAACTTGAAATTAAATTCTAAACGAAAATCGTGTAGTAGCTTAAGCAATTTATTTTTGAATTTCTTTGTTCAAATCAGGGAAGGTTGATGTTTTCTTGACGTTTTAACATTATGACGTCGACGAAATGTACTGTGACTTGACGTACTGTGTCACGTGATGTAAGATTATAATAGCGAGCACAGCGAGCGCTATGGGAGCATTTTGGTCATTTAGAAAAGTCTGTGTTTAATGGGGGCAGCCATTATACAATCAAAAGTGAATTTATTTGTTAAAGCGAATATGGCCATATTGTGCTACATACTACATGTACTAAGGCTATAAAAAGTTTCGTTCACCTGAAACGTAAAGTAAGTAAAGTAAGGGAAAAAACTTGCTTCAAATTAAAATTTTAGAGTCAGAAGGGTTGTCGTACCATTTGTGCGAAGTTGTGTGTTTTCTGACGTTTTAGCATTGTAACATGACTTTTTTTGATTTGTTACGTCAAGGCAGGTCATGTGATGTGAGATGCATGAAACTCACACCGTGTCTCACACGGAATATAACTGTCCCAAACACAGAAATGTGAGAAAAGGACATTCCACATTGGTGTCTCACATCGGCAAACGTTGTCTTCAACCGCTTGTAATGGGAGGAACAAAAATTTGACACCCTATGTTTGTCTTCTTAAAAGGCAGTTTGCAGGATAAACATATTTATTTGTAATGTACATGTATGTTTATTTTCAGCATCGAGAGATACGTTTGTTTCGAATCATGTGCGCCAACGTATTAATCCATAAAAAAAACGTTGATTTCATTAGACTGGACACAATATAGACTATATAAACTATTTGTTATTGTAAACTAGCAAGGCTCTCATACAATGGTAGCAGCTGGTCGCATGCTGTTGCGCTGTTAAACGAAATATTCAGAAATACCATTCCCGTAAGGGACCGGTCAATATTTATTGGGGGGTTGGGAATTTCTCCCTTAAAAAAATCTATGTCCTACCCACTGAATATACCAAAAAAAGTGTCTGTCCTATATGAAATATCTACTAAATAAGTATATGTCCTATTTAATCTATGAATAAATCAAATGACTTTAACTTCATTTTTATCAGATTAACATAGATCACATATAGTAGTCTTTTAATTTGTCTGAAATATTACCCACAAAAAGAAACACCTAAATGGTACATGTATATGAATTTATTTATACAATAATAATTTTTTATGCTTTCCATGTGATATGTAAAAAAAGTTCTTGGTAAGAGGGAGTGCATTATGCCTTCGAACCAAGAACTATTTTTGCATATCACATGGAACACATAATATTACTGTTATTATTACTCTGAATGTTCATGCGCAGACATGATCTTGAATTAATATGCAAATTATCCGCCCACACATACATGTATTCATTGTGATTTTATATTTAAACCGCCCATGTTTAAATATTCTACAATAGTTTATGAACAATTTGTATTATCTTGTTTTTTAATATATATATTTTTTTCTGTCTTTTGACTTTGTTTTTTTTCTTAATTTTCTAGTCATAATGTTTTATTGTTAAATAGTTTTCCTTATTTTTAAAGATGTATATTTTATTTAATCCTACCTTTATTTAATGATTTGCATTTGGTTAATTTGTACCACACTGGCTGTATATCATATCCCTTATTAAAAGCTCCATCAATGTTCTCTTTGTACATTTGTTTATTGTTGTTTATTTTGTTTTTATTGATTTTATGTTTTTTTTTATTATTTACTTTTTATACATGTATATATTTTTCAACCTTTTTTTAAAAAATCATTACATGATTGTTCTATAATAAAACATAATATTAATGTCTAGACTTAAAATTGTATTTCCATTGTTGTTACTTGTTTGTTCCTCAATTAATCTTGTTTATTTTGTTGTAATTAAATTTGTATAGCCTATCTTCTACATTCATACATATGCCATAAAAATATTGCTGTCCTATCAGTGCTGAAAACTAAAAAAGTAGAAGTGCTATCAAAAATTAAGTTTTAAAAATGTGTGTCCTACTGTGTTTTTGCACCGGTCTCAACCCCCCAATAAATACTGACCGGTCCCTAAGGAGTTTCGTGGTATCTTGCACATTTGTTTTCTACTACAATTGTGTGAATGAAACAGTTCTCTGCATTTAATTTATGAATTCAAATTTCATAGATATAAAATGTATAAATTTCGGTAGCAAAAAAAGGTTTGTATCTTCATACATCATTTCTGGATAAATCATGTGCATGTTCATAAAATATTTCATTACAATAAACAATAAATAATGTGCACAAAACTGCAATTGAGTAAAGTATAAGTATCAAGATCGATCCTGGATTTGACATGGGCAGCATGGCGGGTGTCCTGCTGGAAGCAGAGACTGCTTACTCTTCCGGAGCACCTGAGTCTACCCCAGGTTTTTTGGTGGGGTCCATGTTGTTCATATGTTTTTAGTTTTTAATTGTAGTGCATGTATTGTTTTGGTCTTGTCTTCGTTGTTCTCCGGAGTTTGTCAGTTGTTGCGAATTTTCTCTCCTTCGAATACCCCTTTGGTATTTCTTGACTTTACTTCTTTCACACTAGAAAAGAGGGAAATGCCTATTCAATCAAAGGATGTTCTGAGATAGCTTTTCATTAACCGCAAACGATCTTGATCGTTCGAAAATTTCTTCCAATAAAAAATCTAGAAAAACCGGCCGAATCAAGAACAAAAACAAGTTGTTAGTGCAGTACGGATATTGGTGTATCCCCCAGAAGCATCACCCCTGTGACGGTACTTTTACAATTTTTTTTATTTATAGGCGGTATTTGTGGTCATACATCAAAGATCTCTGTCAACCCTATTTTTTTTTATTTTACCGCGAATAATGAATACTAAGTAATTATTTTTTTCATGTTATAGAACGAAATTATTTGCTCAAATAAACAACACCGTTGTTTATGGGCATCAAAGCAACCGAACATTTATGGACAAGCCTTTTTGAAAGGTATTAATATTATTAATATCATAACCATACCTGGAATAGGGAAAGTGTGATATTCCGAAACTTGTAGCAAAGCTGAAACAAGATGATCCTGTTTGGATAAGATGTCGCCAATCGTTGTTTCCTCTTTACATATATTTCGTTGGATCAATTTATCAATATTACTCCAGAATTTTGTCTGAAGTACGGTATCAATACTCATCAAACGGAGAGCAATTGGTTCTGGATTTTGGCTTGTTCCAACCGACAAGGAATCTGATACGTTGCTGATTTCTTTATAATACTTTGGACTGGTCGCAAACACGTCAAAATCTATTATTCGAATTGTGTTGCTGTAGCTACTTTCTAAAATTGCTTCTGGTACCTTGAAGAAGTTTCAAATCATTGTCAAAATTTATTTAGGGGCTGGCTGTAGTTTGTTTTTTTTTTCAGTCTGTGAAGAAATAACCTCAATAATAATAATAATATATAATAATAATAATAAATTCTTTATTTAAAGAGGGTAACTCAGTTAGAACTAGCCTAATTTTCATTGAGGCCCTCAAACAAGATACATCATCCAAACATTTAAATGGCAACAATTAATAAAGGTTTCATATTCTAACCATAAAAGAAAAATTATTTGACTTGCGTATGTCACAGGAAGTTATTTTATATAGCTATTATATTTCGTATGCATGTGTCACCAGACAGTTATTATTTCTAGTTTTGGAAGTTTGGTTGGTGGTGCATCAGTTTAGGTTTTATCGTATTCATGTTTCATTTATTCATTCATTTTCATTTATCATCGCTCAAGACTTAGAAACAGACTATAGATTACGTGACTTTGATACAGACTATACTTTACTATATACTACGACTACTCACAGTATTTACGACTGCTATTACAATTTCGCACCTTTACTAATTGCATTAGCACGAGCACTGCATGTATCTCATTTGCATATACTAGTCATATAAGTAGAATTTTATAATATTCAAATTTAGTCCATCTGTTAGTTGTCACAATAGGACGGTCGATTCATGTCGCCGTATTTCAGGTATTTATCTTTAAATATTTTTCCGTTTGTAGGTTTTCATTTACATTTCTAAATTATATTGAATTTAAGTAAAGGATATTTGAATAACTTTTATAGCAGAAATATTTTAATTTTATTGACAAAGGAAAATATTTCTTTGTAGAGTCTTAGTTTTTACGATCATTTCTTTTCCATTTTATGGTATCCGGAAATATCTGTTTTTGAATAATAGAAATCATTTCCGAATAATGATTATATCTATTTTGGTGATTGTCAATACACATTTCACACATTTTCAGTTTCCAGCGGTGATTAAGTTTATTTTTCAGGAATTGTATTTCTGAGTCACAAATATTGTATTTGTGTAATTTATGATTTCAGAAATGATAATTAAAAGTTTATAAAGTTGGACGGCTCATTTTATTCAGCAGTGCCTTGTACCCTTGCTGGTGGTTGTTATTTCATTTACACTACATTTTACACTGCGACATTTGGAGGTTCCACCGAGATGGTCCAACAACGACGGTTACTGTGAACCATGCTCCCGGAAGAATTTGGTAGCTATTGGTTGTGATGCAGCCCGTTTAATTTACTGTCCCAGTCGAGAAGTTATGTTCCGGAACACGTCTATCCTGATGGCGACGACTTCTATATATTCGTAACATTAGAGTCCGAGACGTCAGACGACCAAGTATTTTTTCCGACTGTGGATGTTCCGAAATGTTGTGACAAGAAGGTATACCTGAATTTTATTTATTCTCATAGTGCGCATACCGATATTTGTGTAGTTTCCATTTCGTTTTAATTGAAATGAATAAATTATATATTTGGAAAAGTGATTTTCCGTACATCAAAGAAATTGAAATGTGTTCGATACCTGCGAAGGTGTTGTAATGTGTATTCGGCTAGCCTGAAATTGACATGATAAGCTACAAGTGATCAGTGACATTCCGCGTTCCGCACGGATGATTGAAAATACGTTAAGTACTACAGTGGTCACCGAACAGCTGATGAGATAGTATTTATTTATTGAACTCTTGTAAACAAGATAAATGTTTAAATGAAGTTTTCTTTATTTCTGACAGTTTTCATATATATTGATATTTGATATTATGAAATATATTTATATTGATATGTTGATACTTATATATTTTCAGTATGATTAATATTTTTACTTGTATTTTGTAGATTTTAGACTTTATTTGCACTTTTGCACTTTCCACCCAAGAATTAACAATTTATAGCTGATGCGCATGACAGATGTTGACATTTTGACTTTATAGGTGAGTAGTATCATTCATCATCATTCATTATCTTCATTTTAGTTTCATTTCGTTTGGTTTGTGTTTTGTTTTGTTCATTTTGTTTCCGTTAGTATTGTGAAGTTAGTCTTGTTTATTTTGAAATAATGGCTACTGGTGGGAAAAGTGACAGTCCCAAGAAGGAAAGGTTGGACTCTATTACCCCGGATAAATTAGCTTTGATGATTGAAATCATCAATACACATTCAGATTATAGGGTGATTACATCGGATGAATTTGAGAAATTGAATCAGTCCGCTGTATTCACAAGTACTCCGGCGACTAGGAGTAAGCATGAGGATAAGCCCCATCATCTTGATCCTCCCCCACCCCCTGATCGTAATAAGAGCAAACTTGGTATAAACAATACACATGTATTGGAGGCAAACACACAGTCATTTGTTAAGCCTAGAATCCCTATATTTTCGGGTGAAGATAAAAGCGAGGTTTCATTTGACGTGTGGAAATATGAGGTTAAATGCATAATACGGGAAGGAAATTATTCCGATACTATATTATTGCAGAGTATACGGGGTTCGTTGAAGGGTAAAGCCAGAAGTTTACTTCTGTCTTTATCTGAAAACGCAACTCCAACACAGATAATAGATAAGCTTGACGGGGTTTACGGGAACGTCTTTAGTAGTGAGGCTTTGTTGCAGAAATTTTATAGTGAAAATCAGCAACAAAACCAGTCAGTTGCTGAATATGGCATGAAACTGGAAAATATAATTCAGTCTGCTGTTGATAAAGGTCAAATAAATCCTCAGGCTAAAAATGAAATGCTTCGTTCAAAGTTCTGGTCTGGTCTTAGAGATCCTTTATTGAAAAACGCAAGCAGGTATAAATACGATACTGTTATGGACTTTGACCAACTTAGAAAGGAAATTCGTTCTATAGAGTTGGATTTGACAAATTATTCTGGTAGTCAGGGTAATGAAAATAAGGTTCAACAACAGGCAGTTGTCACTCAGTCTGAGAAATTAGATGAACTTTTGAAAAATTTGAAAACTTTGAATAAGAGGATGGAATCTGTTGAAAGTGAAGTTAAAAAGTTCAAGGAGGATAGGAAAAATTTTGAAGGTGTGCATATTAGGCAGGATGTAGGTCGAAATCAAGGTCAAAATCAAGGTCAAAACCGAGGTCAGTACAGAGGTCAGAACCGTCGTGGGTTTCGTAGGTTCGATTCTAGGGGAAATTTTAGAAATCGTGGTTTCCAGGGAGATAAACAGGAACAAAGGTCTAGGTCAGATGATTTAAACGAGTAGAAATCCCTGTTATGGGACGTACAGGAGATTTAAAACGGCAAGAAACTGAAAGGCCGAGTCCCGTTGGTGATTCTAGTGTAAATAGTTTTACTCAGAAAAGTTTGTTTTATAGAATGGTAGGAAAGGCAAATGAGTCTTATATTTTTATAAATGGTGTTAGATGCAAGGCATTGATTGATAGTGGATCTATGGTTTCCACAATTTCTAGTTCAATGTTGAACAGTTTAAATCCTACTCCTATAGTTAAGAATTTGGATGAGTTAAATTTGACTGTTAATGGTGCAGGGGGCACAACTCTTCCTTATTTGGGATATGTTGAAGTTAAGGTCAAGGTCGATTTTCTTACTGAGGAGGAATTATATGTCCCATTGTTGGTTGTTTCCTCGACTGATTATAATAGAGAGGTACCTGTTATAGTTAGTACATATATTATAAGGATTTATAATGCATGTATGTCAGGTAGTCATGTAAATAATGTTCCAAAGGAATGGAGTTTAGCGTTTCACTCTATTAAGGATCAGTCTGTTGGTATGGTGAAGTCAACAAACAGGAAGGTTATGAGGCTGAAACCTATGTCAGTTATGACAGTTTCAGGGTTAGCAAGGTCTAGATTACCGGAGGCAAGTACTGTAGTTACAGAGAATTGTGAAGATGATTTACTTGATAAGGTAGCTGTTTGTCCACGTGTGGTCAGTTTAAAAGGTCAGTCTTGTAGAGTACCAGTTAGAATATTTAATATGTCGGCAAAGATGGTTGAAATTAAACCTAAAACTACTCTTTGTAGTTTGAGTGAGGTCAAGGTCATACGTCATGAGGATTTTAGTTCTGAAAAGGTTTCAGATGGTAGAAATTCAGATACAGATATAGAGTCTTTGGGTGTTGAGATTAGTGATGATTTATCTCAGGAAGTGAAGGGAAGATTGCGAAGTTTAATTGGAAAATGGAACTCTATATTTTCTAGAGGTCCAACTGATATTGGCTATACTGATTTGCTTAAACATGAAATCACTTTGACGGACGATAAACCTTTTAAGCAGCCTTATAGACGCATACCTCCAGCTTTTTTTGATGAGGTTAGGGAGCATATCAGAGAAATGTTAGAGGCTGATTGCATTCGTGAGTCAAATAGTCCCTACTCTAGCAATGTCGTTTTGGTTCGTAAGAAGGATGGTAGTCTCCGTCTTTGTATTGATTTTAGAACTTTAAATAAACGTACGGTAAAAGATGCATATGCTTTACCGAGAATTGACGAGACTATTGACTGTTTGTCTGGTTCAAGGTTTTTCTCTAAGTTGGACTTAAGGTCGGCGTACCATCAATGTGGTATTTTGGAGTCGGATAAGTTTAAGACCGCTTTTAATCTAGGTCCATTAGGATTTTATGAGTGGAATCGTCTTCCTTTCGGTCTTTCGAATGCAGGTGCAACATTTCAAAGGTTGATGGAAAAATGTATGGGAGAAGCTCATTTGCGGGAATGTCTTGTTTTCATTGATGATATTGTGGTTTTTTCTAAAAGTATAGACGAACATTTTGATCGACTTGAATCGGTTTTCAAACGTCTTAAAGAGCATGGCTTGAAGCTCAAGGGTAACAAATGTGAATTTTTCAAGAAGGAAATTAAGTATCTAGGTGTTATTGTTTCAGCTGAGGGGATTAAAACTGACCCAGAGAAGGTGTCTGCTGTCAAAAATTGGCCCAAAATTGAAGGGATTAAAAATTTGAGGCAGTTCTTAGGTTTTACTAGTTATTATAGGAAGTTTGTAAAAGATTATGCTAAAATAGTGAAACCACTGAACGAACTACTAGTGGGACACCACACTAACAAGAAGGGGGCTAAATCTAAAAAGAAAAGGCCAACTCCTTGGAAGTGGGGTCATGAAGAGCAGAGTGCAATGGATTTGATAATACAGAAACTTACAAATCCCCCTGTGCTTGCTTATGCTGACTTTTCCTTGCCTTTCATTGTTAACATTGATGCAAGCGGATCCGGTTTGGGCGCCGTTTTGTATCAAAAACAAGAAGGGAAAGAAAGAGTCATTGCATACGCAAGTCGCAGTTTGCGAGGACCGGAGAAATTATATCCAGCACACAAGAGAGAATTCTTGGCGTTAAAATGGGCCATTACTGATAAATTTCATGACTACCTTTTCGGAAGTAAGTTTGAAGTCAGGACGGACAACAATCCTCTCACTTATGTTTTAAACAAAGCCAAGCTCGACGCTACGGGCCATAGATGGGTGGCTGCCTTGTCCAACTATGACTTCAGCCTCACTTACCGAACAGGTAAATCAAATATAGACGCGGATATTTTGTCCAGAACTCAAACAGAACCCAGAGCTATAACAAATGACGTCATAAAAGCCATCTGTAATGCAGTTTTTGTCTCGCAAGCTGAGCATCCTGTTGTTGAAAGTATATTACTTTCACATGATGCTCAGATTGTGGATGATGAAACTGACAATTTGCCAGATACATCAGACATATCGAACATAGACTGGGTCAAAGAACAGAAAAATGACGCCACAATACACAGGGTTTTAGATTTATTCAAAACTGGACACAAACCTACGAAGCGTCAAATTGCTTCAGAATCAGATGACGTCCGTAGATTTCCGAGAGAGTGGGATAAATTCTGTATAAGGAATGACATTTTATATAGGAAGAGTTATATTAACAGTGAGTCCGTATTTCAGCTTGTGCTGCCCTATATTTATCATGACATTGTTCTTACTGGTCTTCATGATGATGTAGGTCACCAGGGCCGAGATCGGACATTATCACTTCTTAAGTCTAGATATTTTTGGCCAGGTATGGACAAGGATGTTAAAAGGAAGGTGTCGAACTGTCCAAATTGCATTCTCCGAAAGTCGAAGTCTAGTAAATTTGCAGAATTAGTTAATATATCTTCGACACAACCTTTAGAGATAGTTTGCATTGATTATCTAACACTTGAACAATCCAAGGGTGGATATGAAAACATACTTGTTATAACAGATCATTTCACCCGGTATGCTCAAGCAATACCTACTAGAAATCAATCTGCAAAAACTACTGCAAAATGTTTATGGGAAAACTTTATTCAACATTATTCCTTCCCTGCTCGTTTGCATAGTGATCAGGGAAGAAATTTTGAGTCTAAAGTTATCAAGGAATTATGTATTTTGGCAGGAATCAAGAAATCTCGTACTACCCCGTATCATCCTCAAGGAAATGGGCAGTGCGAGAGATTCAATCAAACACTCCTGAGTATGCTCGGGACACTTGAAGATGATAAAAAGGCTAATTGGAGAGAATATGTTGCCCCTCTTGTCCATGCGTATAATGCCACTAAGCATGAAAGTACAGGGTACAGCCCTCATTTTTTAATGTTTGGGTGGCATCCACGCTTGGCAATTGATGCCTTTTTGGGGAACCAGAATAACCCATCGTCTTCAAGTGACCGAACATCATACGTCACAAATTTGAAGAAGAGATTGCAATTTGCATACAAAACTGCCGCCAAAACAGCCGAAAAAGCGAACAGACGTCACAAGGATAGGTACGATTTGAAGGTACGTCAGTCAGTTTTAGAACCAGGTGATCGGGTTCTTCTGAAAAACGTAGCATTCAGGGGTAAACATAAGCTGGAAAATAAGTGGGGTAAAGAACCTTACATTATAGATTCCAAACCCGACCCAGATATTCCTGTTTATGTTATACGCCTAGAACATGGACGTATACGGAAAACGGTACATAGAAATATGTTATTACCAATAACTTCCGTTCCCATTTTAGAGGCTGATACTGACAGAAAAAGGCGTCACAATCCAGACAAGACAAGACAGCAAAAAGTAATACATGACGTCAATGATTCAGTAAATGGTGATTTTCTGGTTAACACCGAAAATCAAACAGAGAATTTTGATAATGAGTCAGATTCGGACGAGGAAAATGGATTGATTCTCACTAGAGCTAATAACAGTCCAGGGTCCAAACAAAGGCCTTTGAACCCATTAGCTAGTGAATTTCAACCAAGTCCTCAATTTAGACGTCACAGTGTTTCATCCGTAAGTCCACAGAATAGTTTTTCTGACCAGTCAAATAATTTCAGTTCAAACCAGAGCTTTGGGGAAACTGAAACAATTTCTGGTTCAAGTGAATCAAGTCAGTTTTACTTAAGGGAACGAGATTCCACGGTCGACAGCGATCCAGTTGAAAACGCTGTTGTCGACAGTGAAGCATCGGAACCGGAAGTAGATATCCCTATACGTCGGTCCAGTAGGCAGGCTAGGCCACCGGTTCGTTTTCAAGATTATATAAGATATTAGGTTTTGTGGTTTGTTTTGTCGTATTTTATGTTATTTTGTGGTTTTTAGTGGTAGGCGAAAGTATTTGTTGTGTAGAGCGGCGCTAGCCGCATACATATACGGGTATACCTATTTTATTTGTTTTTTTCTTTCTTTCGCAGTTATGAATCCACATTCTTATGTATTCACTTCTAGTCGGGGACGGCGTATAGAGGGAAGATTAAAGGTTCAATATGTTCATGTTTTGCCTGGTGGAAAGTTGAGAACACTGTGTGATATTGCATACAAGAAACTTCAGTGTGTGCCTGGGAGAAAAATTGTGTATTTTGTGGCTGGTGTTCCTGACATTTGCTTTTTAGATAGACATAGAAATTCTCACTATGAGGAATCTTATTTAAAAAGTGACGTTGACCATGTTGCAAAGTTTAAGTCAATCATATTAGAAGTAGAATCTATTATGAAAAGTATTAACTGTAAAGTTGTGTTTGCAACCGTAACTACTATGAGTTTTCATGTTTGGAATCATAATAGATTATCACAAGGCAAAACCATGTTTCTGAAATATGCAAACGAATATGAGAGTATGCAGGAAAAGTTAAATTTGTGTTTACACGAAATTAACAATTTTATCACAAGTGTTAATTCAAACAATCAGGTTTTGACACCATTTCTTCATTCCCCTGTGCAGAAATGTAAAAAGGGAAAGATTCGATATATATATTCTAAGTTGGTGGATGGTGTTCATCCGGGTGATGATTTAGTTGCAATTTGGGTAGATCGTATGAATGAAGTTATGGAACAAAATGAAAGAAACTTGTAAAGTGAATTTGACATTTGATATAACGATCATATGTTGTATATTGTGGTTTTAGTTGCATATATTTGTAACTATATAATATGTTGAAGAGAATCACGAATTTTGTTCATTTTACTATGTATAGTGGCGCTCGCTGCATACAAACACTAAAATGACCAAATTTCGAATATTATTTTTAATTGCAATTCATGACGTATTATAGTTTGAAGAATTTGAAACTTATTTTTTGATTCATTGATTTATATTTGATTTGATATTGAAAGTATTTTATAGTGTATGAGGTTTCGGGGACGAACCCTTTCTTTTTGATGGAGGGGGTGTGTGTCACGAGAAGTTATTTTATATAGCTATTATATTTCGTATGCATGTGTCACCAGACAGTTATTATTTCTAGTTTTGGAAGTTTGGTTGGTGGTGCATCAGTTTAGGTTTTATCGTATTCATGTTTCATTTATTCATTCATTTTCATTTATCATCGCTCAAGACTTAGAAACAGACTATAGATTACGTGACTTTGATACAGACTATACTTTACTATATACTACGACTACTCACAGTATTTACGACTGCTATTACAATTTCGCGCCTTTACTAATTGCATTAGCACGAGCACTGCATGTATCTCATTTGCATATACTAGTCATATAAGTAGAATTTTATAATATTCAAATTTAGTCCATCTGTTAGTTGTCACAATAGGACGGTCGATTCATGTCGCCGTATTTCAGGTATTTATCTTTAAATATTTTTCCGTTTGTAGGTTTTCATTTACATTTCTAAATTATATTGAATTTAAGTAAAGGATATTTGAATAACTTTTATAGCAGAAATATTTTAATTTTATTGACAAAGGAAAATATTTCTTTGTAGAGTCTTAGTTTTTACGATCATTTCTTTTCCATTTTATGGTATCCGGAAATATCTGTTTTTGAATAATAGAAATCATTTCCGAATAATGATTATATCTATTTTGGTGATTGTCAATACACATTTCACACATTTTCAGTTTCCAGCGGTGATTAAGTTTATTTTTCAGGAATTGTATTTCTGAGTCACAAATATTGTATTTGTGTAATTTATGATTTCAGAAATGATAATTAAAAGTTTATAAAGTTGGACGGCTCATTTTATTCAGCAGTGCCTTGTACCCTTGCTGGTGGTTGTTATTTCATTTACACTACATTTTACACTGCGACACGTAGAATTTTCAAGAAAATGATTATTACAATGTTTCTTGAATAATTCCACATTACGACAATTTTTTATTGTGAATGGTAAATTATTCCATACAATGGTTGCAGAAAAATGAAAAGATTTTTTATACAAATTAGTATTTGGTCTATGAACAAAATGATCGTTATTAAAGACAGATCGTAAGATGTAGTGTTGAACATTATCATTATTTAGCATTGATAAGTAATCAGGTATTAGTCCATTTATAGTTTTATACATTAGAATTGATTGTTGGTATTTTATTAATTCTAATGTATAAATTTATAAATTAATCATTTGCTGCACACTAAATAACCAGCGTAGCGAGTTATTTGAAAGTGTGCATCATATGCATTGAGGTTATTTCTAATAGACTGAAGATAAAATTACTATTAATCCTTATAATTTCAATTCCAACGGTTGTTTTGACGTCTAAAACGTCGAGATCCCATTTAATGACGTCATAGTAGAAAAGACATGAAATGAAAGACGAAAAACAATTGACCAATCCAATGAGGCGTTACATCCAACATTAACTTATTATATAATAATAACATTATATAATAAGTTAATGTTGGATGTTACTCTTAGCAGCCTTTTACATTATAGATGAGGGGGCATGGAAGTGATTTCTGTTGGAAAATTTTTATTTTGCCGCATCAATTAATTAGCATCATTGAACAAGTGACCTTTACTAATTTGTTTTCTATTTTTGTGTTGTTTGTTTATTTAACTTTATGTTTATGTGACGTTGTTGAATACGGTCATATTTGAACCATGTTGACCTTTAGGACACACTTGATACCATTGAAAAATACAGATTGAATTTATTTCACCGAGAATTCCGTAGGATATAGTCTAGTTATTTTCAACTTAAATAATGAGCGTAATTAATTTAATTATCTAGGATTATAAATAATGTGAGGTATTTGATAAAGTTTGTTTGTTTTTCATTGTCGTTACTTAGATTCTGTATCATGACACAATTTCACAAGCAACCATTTATTTCGACAGGAAAAAGGAAATACTTACTTTAAGATTCATTAACCACCCACCAAGACGAAGTTATGATACTACATATATAAGCGTAGACCGGGGCTTGTAACCAATGAGACCCGAGAATCGTTTGAAAGGACAAAATACATTGTCAAGAATGGAAACGGATTTACAACACGCATCATTAAAATAATTATGTATCTTAACTTACGTTTTCCAGAACATATTTGAACAGCTCGACATCGTTGATTTCATGACGTTTTATCGTTTTGGTGCCAAACTCTGCTTCAACAATTACATGCTGGGAATACAACATGAATGTAAATTTTAAACAATATTTATATTTTGGGGTAATAAAAACAACTGATGACTGCTTATTTTTTTGTATTTGGTACCACAAAGTATTTCTACTTAGTTTCTTATGTTCAATTCTCCTGACTTTGTCTTTTCCTTGGACTTCGAATTTGTGGACTTGTCCCACTGTTTTGTCGCGTCGGTATTCTTTTATCGCTATTTACATGCTATAATGCTATATCTGAGACGCAATATAATGTCAATATTCTCTTTCAAATGAGAACATAAATTAGGTTTTATTTACCCCAATTTTGGCTATTGCAGTATCGTTTAAAGTTAAAAGACATCTTGTCATAAGACATGCCTCAAAGAGGCAGTCAAATCGGTTTGTTTTACCCATAATATAAAGGAAATCAATGAAATAAATGAATATAGACTACATAATATAATATAATTAAATAATAAAAGAACGATAGAAAGAAACTACACTTATCGCGAAACAAACATGAAATATACTCACCGTTCCCCACCTTAAAATGAAATTTACATATTCATTTACGTCGTAATTCGGGTTTAGATCACAGACCTCTGCAGCAAAGGAATCGCTGACAGTAAAATGTTTACAGTCTACAATGTCCATCGCATATCGTTCCTGCCCAAAACTACAGATCTTTATTGTTTCTTGAACGACATTGTGTTTTTTAAATGTTTTCTGTTTGTGATACAAAAACTCTGTGGAAGAAAAATAGCATTATATCAAGTGATGTAGTACGTGTTAGGAAGCTAACAAAAAAGTCGTCTTAATGTCAAGCTTGACCGTTGACCAGTTTCCGTGGCAACGACACTTATCTTTATGATTTTGAAAGTTCATGTTTACGCTTGGCGCCCAGTTTTCTCATTGAGCTAAATATTTTTTATTATCACTATTATTATGTCGTGTTCCCATTACTTTAACAACGTAAGCAAATTGAAAATTTCAAGCATGTTGTCTATCCTTCAAACAAGGTTTTACTAACTTGTGTTATACTTTCATTTTTGTTTAATTTTTGGTCTAACCACATTATCGTTTAAAAGTTAGCAAAATTCAAAGCCAAAGTACAGTTGTCAGTTTCTGACTTTTTGTTGTAAAAGATTAACATTAAAACATTCCGTCCTTTGCTATTCTTTAGTCAAATACATCCGTCATCGCTTGTGTGTGGCTTCTAAATATTTGAGCTTTTCAAACACTATAAGGCGTAAAATTTAGAAATAATGATTACTTGACTTGATTTTATGGAAGAGCTTAATAGTAGTAAAGGTGAAGTTAACGGGATACTAGAAGCTTATTCTTAATTCCTAATTCTTTTGTCTGAAATATTAATGGGGTAGTATATAGGTCTATGTACAATAACGAAGAAAAACAAATTAACATGTACTAGTCTGCAGAACTTTTCACAAAAAAATCTTAGGAGAAAAAATACTCTTAAGTCATAAAGATTCTAGTATAACTTGCGAGTGATTTTACTGTGGCAGGCGAAGAGTCCAATACGGATTTCAATACAATACGGACAAGTACAATATCTTTCCATATTATACATAATACTGTATAATAATCTATTTATTATACACCTAAAATGGTCAATACTATAACAACAATGTTATGTTTAACTTTTAATTCAACTGTACATCAACTTCAAAACTTTTAAATAAATGATGAAAAAAAAATCAAAAAAGCTGATCAACAATTCGAGTCAATTCCCCTACGTAACGCAAAATACGAAAAAATATGGATTTCTCTAACTCGATCCGTTTCCTCAGCGTCTATACTACATGTACCGTTGGTATGTGTATTTGATTTGTTCACGAAGATAACTGTGCCATACAAATTAGTCATTGCTATACCCAAGGACAGATATGCTTTGCCTAAGACTATAAACAGTTTGGAGCAGCCAAGTCAGGAAGATTATATGAGGAGATACTCTTTTCGTCAGAATAGTCCTAGACAAAAAGCTGCTCTAGAACAGTTTTAACTGAGAAAGAAGTCATACATAAGAGCTGCTACAGAATAGTTTTTGAGTAAATGAGTTCTAGAATAAGACTTTCCCTAACGCCCAGAACAGTCTGTTCGCAAGTCCTAGACGAGAGCTTCAAGATTTTATTACACTTCAAGTGGTAAATTCATAGCTTACGTTCACTTTTGGTGAATGCCATCGCCCTTACTTTGGGTTTTCCATTTCCTGAAAGAAAAACAAATTAACAACATTTATTTCCTCATGATGAAATATAGCTGATCAAATGTGAAATACTATATTAACTGGTAACATTGGCAGTACTACATAAGTTCCGAGGTAATGGTGTTGGTAATGTTGTACCTCAAAGTCTTGGTTAAACCCATATCCATAATAGCAAATTTGATATCACTTCGTGTACAGTCTGGTATCAAGTAGTGATACGAAAAATCTGCCCATTTGATTCGTCAACGCTTTTGTGTGTAAGAAAATTCATATATTTTTATTGGTCAATAATTTTGCTACAAAATGGCGCAATATCTTTAAGCCATCTTTGCACAGCAACATTTGACCTCACATAGAAATGAACGTTCAGATTTTCAGCGGCCCAGACGCCGAATCACAAACAAACAAATATTCCTGAAGAATCATAATTAAGAGAAGTAGGTTTTACAACTCGTAAAATTTAGATATCGCCATAGGTTCGTTTATTATTATTACATTTAAATTTGATAACTCGAACTGATATCAATCGATTGTGAGACGTATAATTATGTTAATTATCAAGACTACTCAAATTAAGTGCTCGATTTCTTTTGGACGTCATCACGTAACAACTGCAATAGACACAATTTAAATCAGAATTTGACTGATTGAAGATGAATGTGTGTTGTCTGAACATATCACGCGTCTAGGTCGATACGTTTCTGTAAATGCTGGAATGATCTATGAGTTAACTCAAACGTTCTCAATCCGACATGTTTCCATGTTTCGTCACTCGTCTCCAGTTCCTGTCAGACACCAGACTGTATTTTTAACCTTTATCTTATGTCTCTAATTCTCTCGATTAAACAATATAGCTACAACTGCGCTACATCAGTTAAAACTTAAAATCTGAAACGGCTATAACGTGTAGGGAAATATTTCCGGACAACTCGGACATTGGTGTATTTTTTTTTTTTTTTTTTTTTTTTTGACTTGAGCTTTTACATGTATTTCTCGGATTACTCTGTTACGAACAAATCGGATCTTTTTCATTTACTCTTATTTCCAGGTAAAGTCGATCTACTACAAGCAAATGTGTGTTGCACCCCTCAGTTTTTTCCTCTGACTATCCCATTTTTCTCTGCAACACATCACAACCTCCATTGTTAATTTTGTTTTTTTACTTTTCATCATTTTATGAAAAAAATAAACGCAATATCACATTATTATAGCATAACTGAAACAATAAAAAGACAATGAAGGTTAATTGTGGGGTGAAAAAGAGGGGGAGGTGGCATGCAACACTCTAATTCCATTCCCCATATACAGTATCAGTCGACAAAATGTGGACATTTGATCTATGCTATAAATGATTGGGAACAATGAATTCGAAAGTCGTGTGGTGTTACAGAGACAAGTGGGGTGCAACACACTAAATACATTCTTCAGGTGCCTGTGCGATATACTATAAATCATGCTCAGTTATTCAAGGGCTGGACAGAGGGAGAAAAGGGTGTGAAAGAGACAAGATATAAAATTTCTGACTTCTTAACCAATTAGATGGCGATATTACTGTCTCTCAAATCGATAGATACATAAAACATTGCAACATATAATTTTCACACATTGCTGTATAAGTAATAGTGAAATTTCAAGTTGAAGGGATATCAGAAATCGATTCCATCTTTTTCTGATACCCGTTCTTGCACGTGTATTCTACTAGTAGTTTTATAAAAGAAGAATCCATAACGTTTTGTATGATTGGTGTCGCAAACATACATGTAGTGCTTATAGTATATGATCAATTTCAAAAATAAGTTGTTGTTCTGGCATGAATTTTTATGTCAGTTATGAAGGAAAAGGAAATAATGTGCTTCCGGCTCATTTCCATCGTAGAATGTTAATTTTCAACTTATTTACTCTTTTAAAAAACCAAGACATTCAAGGAAATATAACCAACATATTAAAATATGAAAAGTAAAATTGAATGACGATTTGTCACTGGAGCTCTAAATGAAGAAAATGGCAGGTATCCCTTTTAAAAATACTTTTTTGTACAAAATATCGTACCAGACGCTTCAACAGAAAGACGAAGTTTTTCTTGATAGCTTTTCCTGCCATGGTACCACTCCACTGACTCTGACCGTTTGCAAGTATTCTTTATATTACTAACAATGGCCTGAGGGTGACCTTCTGTCTGTAGTATTGTCCGATCTCGTAATATTCCCGGGTCAGGTCCTCCTGAAACTGGATTAACTCCATCCGGGTTACCTTCACCGAGTGCATAACCATTTCCTATTATGTCTCCATTTCCACATACACAATTGACAAATACTACACATACTGTTATCAAAAGCACTCCTTGATCTTGCATTGGTGCTACAATAATATTTACATAATTGTCAGCCGTGATTATCATTTATGAATTTAATTCACGGCATAGCCACTAAAATTAAAATCAAAAAGCTAAATTATTCTTTTAATGCATAATATATGTATATGAAAACAGAGGTCCAAAATATAAAAAGCCAAAGAACAAAAAATAACTAGTGTATTTAAGGTACAGTATTTTGTCCAGAATGATTGATACAATGATACAGTAACTAGAAGATTGATAACTCAAACGTTACCTAAACCATCTGAGAGTAAACGAGGTTTATTTTTGGTTTTACATTCTACTTTTACAACCATTTGGTTAGTCACTACTCCTTTAATTCGTTTCTCTTACATTGGGTTACTTGTTCAATTTATAAAACAAACACAATGATTTTATTGTTGTTTTCACCTTCGCTGTAAGGCCTTCACTTCAATTAAACATGCATGTATCGCTTTTATCACCAATAGACAAACTTTCAAATCATAAGATCACTCACTATATGATATTATTGCATGATGGTATTTCTTCTTGATCCCGATTGGCAGAATATAGCCCAAGAGATTGTGAGAACCCGCGATAGCAACCTAACATTCGTAAAAAAACCTCAGAATTCATGATGATGGTATAAAAATAAAAATAAAAGGTTATGCGGAATTTGATAGCAACCTAATATGATCTAAATATAGAACGGGGACTTTACTTACAGTGGTAGGTTACGCGGAATTCGATAGCAACCTAATATGATATAAAAATAGAATGGGGACTTTACTGAAATTTACATTTGTTGAATACTGTTGAATAGAATTACACTGTTGATTTTTTCTATGCCATAATCATGTAATAATTATAAAACACTTATTGACTTTGAACTACATTGCTATCGATTTATCAACCCTCAAAATGAATATTCACCTCGCCTACGGCTTAATGCATTTGGAACAGGTAATGCAGTTGAAAAAAATATTTTAAAAAGCCTCAGATACTATGTAGTAGATATAAAAAATAAATATTGAAATCAACATCAAATGTCATGATTATATTTCAATAATTACGTTCATGACTACATTTTTTAAAACATACATGCATATTGTTTAAAATGTAGCCTTTCTACTTAAAAACATGAATCTTTATTAATAATTATATGAAAACATTTTTCTTATTGTTTCCAGTTTAAATATTCATAATTATTCTAAAAAAACTTAACTCATCGTTACTAAAATGGTGAAAAATGGTTACAAAATATTGCCAAGTTCTTTGTATCTGTGATCAGAGTATTAAAGTTGCTAAAAAGACTGGTACAAGACTCACTAGACTTATCTAGTGACATTTCCTTAGGCTCATCTACTGGTACCTTATGAAAGTGAGATGTTGTTCTGGAGTTAAGTCGCCTTGTCCATACAAAAATCAAATATTCACAAAAAATTACAAAATTAGCTATTTTCGGGTAAATTAAAAAAACCTGTCGACTTAGATGGGCTCAATATATCTTGTTGGAATTTGAAACATACTTTGTTCAGATAAGTATCTTTCAATGGTCAACTGCTAATCAATGCTAAGCATATAGCTTCAACTCCTATTTTGTGTTTTAATTTAATGAAGTTTATCCTTGGCTTAATGAAAAGCGTCAAGTAAAAAGCCTATAAAATGGTACCATATAAACAGGACAATGATCTATGGTGGACGGGTTGAGAAAAAAATCTCAGAATCGGGATTATAGGCGATTCAGTGGACAATAAACGCATAAAATGTTTTAAATGAGTATTGGTGCAAAGCTTAGACGTTTGGATTTCTGGTACATGTAAAACAAAATAAAAACTTTTTCTTACCTTATCAATATTTCTTGCTTTTGTTAAAACTTGTGATGAGCGGTATAACATATAACCTTTAATATTTAGAGTAAATATGCATTTAGTATTTTAAACTTACAGATTTTGTCAATGTTAATTCACCAATCAGTTGACTTTCATATAAAAATCACGTATCCTAATTACATTTTAAATAGAGCCGTGACTGATCGCTGGTAGAGAACTTATTTTAAGACCTTAGTCAACCAGCATGACACACGGCTAGAAAGGTTTCTATCGTTTAGTGTTTACCTTAGACTAACTTCTTTGCCCGGTCGTAAAGATTTCCATTCTGCATTTGTTTTTAAATTCGGAAAAATGGAGGGCCTTTCTTTTTTTTTAAAATCAAGAACTATATTTTGGTCGATTCTTATTCTTTATCAGTTCTATGTTTAATTTTTTTTTAAGTTGAATATCGTGATATAAATATCAAATTATATAAATTTAAATTGTCCGAAATCAGTTTTTGTTGCGGTATTTGCATATTACAAAAATATTTGTATTTTTTGGTTTTCATTGCATTCCAACTTCAATATTTAGATATAATGCAGATATATAATATAATTTCTATTTTTTTTACAATAATTTAACATCTAACAAAAACATTTAGTACTGTTTATATTGTCAATATGTAATTATAAAAGTTTTGAAAGTAGATCAAATACCCTTGTCACCAAGTATCACCAACTTTTATAATTTGGGAAATGTTTTTGAAAGCAGTGGAAGTCATTCTTGTAAACACCAGGGCTGAGTGATCGGGTAGTTGGGCTCTACACTTGGTCAGTGTATTCTATGTTACCATATTTTTTTTGTGTCTAACAAAACAAACTATGCTAGATGGACTCCAGCATAGATCCTGGACATGTTAAATTTGCCGGATTAAGTCACGTCTGCTTTTCTGTTGGACAGGTTTGCAGTTAGAAAAATTTCCGGCACATTTAATGGCGTATGGACTGGTATGGCAACAGAGAAATCATTTATTGAGGAGTTTTGACGTAAAAGGAAGTCGTGATGTCTATGTCCCGCTCACCAGATCTTCACTGAAAACATGACCCAGGTGTGTCATCTTAAATGCCGATCAGGAGAATTGGTCAAGTCCTTATAAATCCGTAACTTGTCTTTCGCCGTGCTCTTTTTCTGGCCAATGTACGAGAAGATGTTATAATGGAAAAAGTCTTAGAGTTTCCAGTGGGCCCCATTCCAACGGCCCTATTTCACGATGATGGGTCTATGAGTAATGCTGCAAGTCTGATTGTATACATGTTCTTGAAAGCGAAGGCTGCTAATCATTCATATTACAACCATGTAGTCCCATTCAAATCAGTTTTGATCAGAGATGGTATGTATATAATTCAAAGCATAGATGTTAAAGGTTTGTTGCTTCTTGGGACTATGGCTGATATGATACTCAAGATTCTACAAAAATCAGCTGAATAAATCAGACGGTCTACTTTTTGTGACGGAGAGAGGATATACAATGTCACAGAAAGTATGAAAATCCCGGAATGGAAGAAATTTTTAGGGTAGTCAAAGAATAAACAGAATTTGACTAAATTTTTATAGACGATTATGTGCTCCTTCACTTTCAAGAACTTGGATTAAATGACCAACAACGGTTTATTTTGGTAGGTGTTTTTGTTACATGTAACCCAGAGGTTGTTAAGAAGTTTACATCCACTACTGTTACTGATATACCAGAGTTGTTCAGCACACAAGAAGAGGCAGATACGAGACTCATCCTGCATTCAGCATCAGCTAATAAACAGTTTGGGGAAGATGATGAACCTGGTAGGAACGTGTTTAAGTCCTCCGACACCGATGTTTTGTTGTTATGTGTACGTTTTTCCCTCAGCTACTGAACACAAGCGAAATGTGGTTCAAACCGATATGGTAACGTCAGTAAAAGACGGAAGGAGGTTTATACCGACACGTGAAGTTTGCAAATCAATTGGTCCACCATATGCCAGATATTATCAGCTGCTCATGCTCTTACCAGTTGTGAAACCACATCCTCCTATTTGGCATAGGTAAAAAGTCAGTTTATAAGACTTTGATGGCAAACCCTGAAATATATCAGTCACTGGTAGATCTTGGTAGCACGGATGTGGACAGAGTCGTAAAAGCGGCGAGGCGTCTCCGGATAGGTAAATAGTACATCTTCTCAGCTGGACTTAAATAAGCTAAGGGTTAAGTTGGCATCTTCTGATGTTTATTGTACAATTAATACCTGACTTGAACTTCCGGTTTAAAGTAGGAGACTGCCAATTTTGACTGAAGAGAAACGGGGGCATAATTTAACATCTCTCATTGGTTTTTCCCTTGATTGTTTTCAATTTCTTAGATCAAGATATCTGAGATATAACAGGAAAGAGAAATTAATGAAATTTTTTGCTTGGTTGCCGAGAAATGCATTGAAACCTTTGAAATTGTCAGAAAAGTTGATTTTGACTTTTTGACCTTTTAACTTTTAATCTCGGAAATTTGCACAACTTGTAAACTTTACGACCAGTCGAAATTAAAGGCCCATACCATTATCTTCATGAAAAGGTGTAAAGTAGTCGTGTGTCAGGGTGGTTGACTAAACTCAGCACTATAATGTTATCGGTGTATGATTTACGTTGAAAATTAGAAATATTGCAAAAAGGACAACTCTTTAAGTCACATGTTGTAGCTGCAATAAGAAAAATATCACAACCACTTCAAGATATCCTAACTTTCTGCATTTGGAACAGGTAATGCGGTTTCAAATAAATTTTTTTAAAGCCTTAGCTACTCCGCGTGTAGTAGATATTAAAAATAAATATTAAAATAAATTAAAATTTATGATAAAAGAGATGATTTTAATTTTCCAGTTACTAACTTTCCCTTTTCTTACAACGTGATTGTAGCACCATCGTATGGAATGTGCATATCTTAGTGTGTACGTTTTGCACGAAGTTGCTCTCGGCTAGAAGAAACCCTACGATTATTGAAAAACTACTTTTACAGGCTTATAGATTTCACAAGTTGCTAAATGTTTTTAAAAAGTTTTATAATAGATATTAACATCTTTTATCTAAATACCCAGCTTCCAGAAAAGCACTTATCATGATCATATGTGCATATTGTTTAAAACGCTACAATTTAAACGGCGTTAACAGAACAATGATCTATGGTAACAAGGTTGAGAAAACATTCCCAGAATCGTGATTATAGGAGATTCAGTGCACAATACACGCATAGAATGTTTCAAATGAGAATTAGACTTTTGAATTGTTGGTACATGTAAAACAAAAACAGACTTTTTCTTACCTTATCAATATTTTTGCTTTTGTTAAAACTTGTGATGATCGGTACAACATACAACCTTTAATACTTACATTAAATAGACATTTAATATTTTAAACTTACAGATTTTGTCATGTTTCTAAAATGTCAATTTTAATTCAACAATTAGACTAGTCATATAATCACGTACCTCTTATTACACTTAATGTTATCAGTGTATGATTTACGTTAAAAATTAGCAAACTTGCAATAAAGAAAAAACTTAAAGTCACAGTGGAAAATTTTGACATGATCTTTGTACTATCAGGAGATCATCAGTAACTGTAATGCATGTCGCAAAGATTCAGTCAGCAGATCAGCAGTAATACATTTCGTAGATTCAGTCACCAGGTTTGTAATGACAGGTATGGTCCTCTCTAAATAATAATACCGGTATACGTTATTTTAATGCGTGTTTTAATCACTGTTTTATAAGTTATTATTGTTTTCTGTGTCTTTATTTGGCGTGTTTCAGACATAGTTGCACACGGCTTAACTTGATAACTGATCAAAGTCAAACTTTATTTCCGTTCTTAATCTCAGAGCGCCGGTATATATATTATAGTAAGTTTCCAGATAAAATCTGCAAATAATTTCAATTTCATGTAACCTGCATGTGGATCTGAGGAATCATATTAAGTTTTCTTATAAAGCAAAATAATGCTTAAGACCCAACTTTTGCCATTTCCTACAAAATAAACTGTCATGCTTTGAAAATAAAGTGATTGATTGTTTTTAAATACTGATGACATTTCCATTCATAATATTACTAAATAATCGAAATATTCGCTTTAATCCTTCTTTCACCCAATTATTTAAATTTCCTTTTCCGACATAATTTACCACTGGTAGAATCATGTGAACAACTTATTTAACTAAGGAATATTTAAATCGTGGACTGCGTTCATGACGTCACCTCACCCAAAGTAGATTATATATCATAATTTAATTTGCTTAACCATTAATTAACAATCAATAAAATTGTCTGTTACAATCATATTAAAGCATATACACACAACGCGACCTTCACCGACCGAGAAATTACATGACAGTCTCTATCTGACCTCGATCTGATCTAAATGTAAAAACAACGAGAAAGAAACTGAAATGGAGAATGTATTACATAATCAATGGTTCATGACACTTTGGATCAAATGGCATATACTGAACGGTTTGTCGCCATAAAAAAATTTAACTGTTTAATTTTCGTCGTGCGACCCACAATGTAATAAAGTTTAAGAGAAACATGTTAAATGCATTAGAAAAGAAACCAGAGCCTCCAAGGAGCCTGTATCGCTCACATGATATTACAATGCCTATTACATAAAGCGGCCAGTTCCCACATGGTTAAACGTTCGGCTGTGGTGGCCATCTAGGTTGAAGAGGACCATCTAATGGCCATTGCTGCTAGGTTTGGTTCCAACCTCTTGGTAGTTTCAGACAAGAAGATGTTTTAATGAATTTTCAATAGGGTCCAATGATAAACTATGTTCGACTGTGACTGCTATCTCGGTTGATAGTCCAGGTCATCCGACATAATTCTGAAAGAAGACAATCTAAGGATCATTGCTGCAAAGTCTTGTTCTTATTGGCTCAGTTGTTTCAGACAATATTATTTAATGAATTTTCCCATAGGGTCCTATGTTAAACTGAGTTCAGCTGTGGTGGCCATTTTTTTGAAATTCTAGGTCATTGGACATATTTCTGACAGAGGACCATCTACGGATGACAGTCCATGCATCGAACATAATTCTGAAAGAGCACCATATAAGGACCATTGCTGCCAAGTATTGTTCCGATTGGCTTAGTTGTTTCAGACAAGAAGATTTTTAAATGAATCTCCCATTGGGTCCTATGTTAAGCTATGTTCGGCTTTGGTGGCCATCTTGGTTGATCGTCCTGTTCATAGGGCACAATTATGAAAAAGGACCATCTAAGGACCATAGCTGCTAAGTTTGGTTTCAATTGGCTTAGTAGTTTCAGACAAGAAGATTTTTAAATGAATTTTCCATAGGGTCCTATGTTAAACCAAGTTCGGCTGTGGCGGCCATCTTGGCTGGAGGTCGGGGCCATCAGACACACTTTGGAAAGAGGACCACCTTATGACCATTCCACCACAGTTTGGTTATAATTGGGCATGTAGTTTCAAGTTTCAAGAAGATTTTTATTTGAATTTACCGTAGGGTCCTATGATAAGTCCCGCTGTGCCATCGACACAATTTAGGAAGGGGACTACCCAAGAATCATTTCAGCAAAGCTGTGCACTAGAAAACCAAATAACTCGGAACATATCTTTTAATTATATTAACTTTTTTTCAAAATAACATCCTGGACACTGCATTATGGTAAATAGAATAGAGACAGTATGGTTACAAATATAAAGCAAAATATATAGGCATTATATATATATAGGTTATGAATTACATGTGTCAATCTTTTCTGTAATAATAACAAAAGTACATGGTATAATCAAATGTGTCAGAAATATTCACAAGAGGGTGATATCCATCTACACTGTTGTATGATTTCGTCTGAACGTCTGCATTATCCCATCTTACGTATTCTTCTTTTACAACCATTCCTCTAACTTGTTGACATTTCGTGGATCCATTATTCCTCACCAAATAAAATGGTCGGTCTTTCGGTAAAGTAATAGGAACACCTGGTTTACTGTCATTCCTAAAAAATCATGAATTGAACAAAAGAATGAACGGAGCACAGAGGGATGTCGTATATACTAAATTTGATATTTTGTAAGAAACGACAAAAATCTGATTGGAAATGACAAAAAAGTATTCATTTATAATGAATTAAGAATTGTATACCTTTGTTTTGAATTACATTAAGGTTGATTCCAAATTTTACTCTTAAAAAAAAATCTGCAAGTTTTACCTTGGGGCAAATTGATATCTTGAATTTTCTATCTAGAGAGAAAATTTCGGATTTAAAGCAAAGGAAACAAGTTGACATGCATTAAATTTAGTCTGTACCACTGCGTATTCTCAGCCAAGTCTTACTATTCAAATGATGGACACCGTGTGCACAATATGCACCATTTCATTGTTGATATTGTCAATAAAATCACTCACCTACAGCAGAAGTACATTAGAATATCTCCACTATATCTTCCCTCTGGTCTAAATTGACCACTTTGTAGGTCTGAATTACACTGTCTGTTATACCTTGGGTATTCTGTCTTCCACTGTACATAACCCTGTGTAAAACCTGGTGAGAAATAAGATTTATCCTGCAACTGACTTACTTACTTACTAGCTAAACAAAAGTGTGTCGAATATATCCGATATTTTACTAGTAGCATCTTCTAGTACCCATATCTTCACTTACAATGAAAGTTTGTATTGTGTTCTCGTTCTCGGTGTTTATGTTCCCTTTAAATAACGCACCAAAACTCGGCTTCTTAAAATAACAAGACATCCTCGATCGACCCGCAAATAGATGTTGCTGTCCTTTTTAGACCGGTTTGGAATTCCGCACCCTTAATGTTTCGGTTTATATTTGGTTTACTTTGAGTGTTTATATCAACAAAGCTGTAATGGTAACCAGTTTTAATTTCTTACCATCTGGACAATGTCCGTATTTAACAATGCAGTAATCTCCAGAAGGCCAATCTAACTCTTCTCTGTACAAACTCACCTCCCTCTTTATACAGAAATATAATTTTATAGAGTCCTGATACAGGTAACCTAATGGAAAAAAATTAAATTTAAAGAAAAAAAATAATTAGACATGAGTTGAGGTATACCTGTACTTTGATACTAAATATATCTGTAGTATATATGTTAGTGTATTTGTAAGGCAGATAAGTTTCTGATAAGAGACCAATTTTTCTGGAACCATTTTCAGTGAAACAAATTTTATGGAATGCATTTTACTGAAAATTTGATCCCAAATCATATTGTACATAAAACAGGAAAATTTGTAACTAATTTTACAGGCAAATACCATAGGGCTAGCTGTAATAATATCAAATATAACGGCACAGGAAAAAACTTATATTGCACACGTTTGCCTCGAGTGTACGCCAAATTAGACCTTGAGCACAACTGACGACATCTGCACATCTTGTGCATCAAAATTAGTAGTATGGAATATCTATTTCCACTCAATCGACACTTTTAGATCTGATGGTGGACTTTGGGTCCCAAAGTGTATCACCAAGCTCGGTTGCTTGTATTTAGATACACTGTACTGGCTCGAAATAAATACTTTAAATTTGCTGTTAAAAATTATAAATTTTGTGAAAGCTTAGAAGTATAAAACTCTGTCCTCAGATGGCTTTCGGCCATGCTTGCCTTTTATTTTTAAATTAGTTGTTAAATGTTCCTCAATCCAAATAATAATATTCGACAAACCAATAACTCCTTAACAAATAAAAATATTATTTATTTCTGGCATTTCAAAAACAAAGTATTGAATTCTTCAAATGTGATCGCTTTGTTCATCATTGTACCACTCAGATATATTAATATGATGAATTATGTAACCCAGGTACCAAAAAATGTCCGAACATTTAATTTTGAAAATACTTTATTGTTAGAAAACAGATCTTTAAAGATTATGCCAATCTACTGAAAAGTTTTTAATAAATGTCTTCAGTCAAATACCCCCCCCCCCCCAACTGTTCTATCTGACAATACAACCCCATCAGCATATATATTACTGTAAAATTATCATGAATAACTGAAATTCTACTTCTGTTAAAAGTATGATTGAAGTTTTCAATACAAGTTGATAAAAATTCATTTTACTTTTGGATACTTTTTTAAATTTTAAAAGAAAATAATATCTAGGGTATGGATTGCTTTATTTTTTGTCAAATGATTTTGAACTCACCAAACCTACGCTAAATTATTTTCATTGGTCAAATTTGGAGTAACGTAAGAAAGGTCAACACATATATTTTAGATTTCGAAGCAATCCAGATGGCCTTAAACAAATTTGATTAAAGCCTAATGCAAAAAAAGTAAAAAAATCCTTACGTTTAAAGTATTTTAACGTATTCGTTTATTTCTAAACTTAATTGCAAATGTTACATATGTAATAGTGCAAATATTATTATTGTTTGGAAAATTTAATTCGTACCTGTAAAATGATTAGATTGTGACCACTCGTTATTTTTATTATCTGTACACCATTTTGCTGTACTAGACGCCCAGCTAACACCATATGAACAAATCCCGTCACTATAACTCGATTTCTTTGCCATAGCTAATGCGTACGTTCCTTTAGGCCAAGTTACTGGAACGATCAACTCTTGATCTGTTTGAAAAAACAGAGGTAATATTAACTTTTTTCATCTGATCGGGCAAATGTTATATCGGTTGGAAAATCATAGGACAGTCCATCTCATCTCATTGATATTTTCAACGCAAGTTATGATTAATGACTCGTGCAATTCTGTAAGTAAATTGATCCTGTGCCTGTGTATTCATATTGGCAGCTTTTATCAGCTATTTTTTTTACAACATACAATATTGTTTATGATAAAAACTATCAGATAAATAATTGAAATTCAGTTACTTTTTATGTCTTTTATCTTACACTCATCTTTTCTTTTGTAATATCTGATATCTGGCAACACCGTATACAGTTAAATTATATCAAGAGTATTCCTGAATCCATACAAATAAAATCTAATTGCATTATGCATATTAAAAGTTTAACTCTGCCGTGCAGTTTCTTTGCATTGGGTACATAAGAGATTGGTATACATTGTGGGCGTTTGCACGACCACGTATCGTTATTGACGGATCGATATTTGCCTCATATCTACTTACTTTAATTTCAATTATAAATTTATATGTATTTATTAATTTATAAGCTGACCAAATGAAGAGCAGTGTCCGATCAAGTGAAATCACAGTTGAGTAATTAATGTAATAAGCTATTTGTAAATAAATGATGAAACGGATACTAGGAAAGGCCAATAACGATAAATTACGCTTTTCAATAGACTGGCCTTAAGACGCAAGAAAACACAAAAATTCAACACAGGTTGTTCACATTTTTACTTGTTAACCATTTCTAATTTTTAGAAGTATGCTGTGATCTTGAAAAAAAATAGTTTGCGACTTTAACTGGTTTGACTTGAGATAGTGTCACCTACTCTTTCTTCAGATAGTGGGTATACAAATCTTGGAATTCCCGCAATTATTTTATTTTTCAGTGTTAAAATTTATTCGTTCATTTATATTCAATGAGGTTTCTCCTCCTTTGATCTATATTTTCAAAACTTTCTGTTGTAAGTCCCATATAAAACACGTTTTTCGAGATAAAAGGTTTTCAAACTGATCAAACGTAAATAAACGAAATTTGCATATATTGTTTCATAGAATACATATTAAAACCACTTCGAAGATTCCCATTCTGGTGGTTCCCAAGTCCCCGAGGGTATCACCAACTCAGTTGCTAGTATTTCGATACCACCTACAACTTAAGGCTATAACGAATTTCATTGTTTTAAATTCGTGTCAGATACAATGTTACCTATGACGGACGTGACGTTGATGTATAAGGACAAGTTTTGTTTTTAAAATTTTGAACCATTATGTTGGACATATTTAAATTCCAAAATGTTTGTGCTACGGGTTTTTCGTCAATGAATCAGATTAATAATATAGATTACGTTGAACCTTTACTAGGTACACTGTATCCTTGTTCCTTTTGAATATTTTGATATTTGATTTTCATATTCAAGCAATAAAAAAAAACACGAAATTGTCATTTAAAGTAACAGAAAAAGTTTTACCTTTAGGGGTAATCGTGATCTTGCTATAGTCTTTCAACGCCTGCATTAATAAAAGTTTTTTGGCCTGTATGCTATCAATGGTCGTATCCTCATTACATAAACTGAGGTTTACAAATGTACCCAGTCTCGTCCAGAATTTCCTTTGCATCAGCATATCTATACTCATTAACCAAATCTCTACAGGCTGAATCTGTTGATTATTCCCAATATTTAAGGTTGACACATGCTGTCCAAAGCGTTTCTGGTACGGTGGAGTGGACGCAAATACCGGAAAATTTATCTTCCTTCCTTCAAAGGTTCCGTTTGGAAAAAGTGCCTCTGGTACCTAGTTGGAAAGTTTAAACAGTATTCACTTCCAATGCAAACAATTTGAACTAATATACTGTTGGCGTGGCCAATGAAGCGACCGCAACAATAGCAATACTATACTCATCCTGTGTGTGTGTGTTTATAGATGTACAGTGTTAAAACCAGTAGCAAGCAAGAAGATAGCATCTGTTCCCCGACTTATAAAACGGTATAATTTCGAGGTTAATATATAAAGGAGAAAATACAGGAACATAAAGTTAGATTTTTTAAATCGAAAAGAGAACATTGTCTTACTTAACAAAATGAGAGCTTTGTAGAAAACGCTATTATACTATTTTCAAAGATCTTCATATTTCAATAACAGACATCGCGTTATTGCAGTTAAACTCTTTTCATTTGCAATTAAACAACACTTATGTGGATCAAGGAAATACAAACAATGACACTTTACAGATACATAAAACAAGGATCCGTTGATATAAGTTATAATCAAACATGTGGTAAAATTCAAATTAAGGATTATTTTGTATTTTATGTCTTAATTTTTAAGGTGTTGAAATAAAACATGTAATACCGTACTGCTTATTCATTTTACAATAGAAGAAAAAATAACATTCATCTTCAATTTCTTTACAATTACAGCTTAATCTGTGTTAATAATTCTGTATTTTTTAATATGGTTACTTTCAGCAAGTGTGCTTTTCACAACAATTTCACTGAGTGATTTATTTCTGATAACTTTAATAATTTTGGTAAATTAGTATTAAAAGTTAAAGGTGGCATACCGTTGATTTGGAAATATTTTAATGACTGCCAACAGTCAACTGTAACTCAAGAAATTTACTAAGAAGAGCATAAATAAGTGTACCGGTGTTGGAAAGCAGCACCAGATTTCATTTTTATTTATTTTATTTGTTTTCTATTTATTTCTTAAGTTTTTTATGTAAAATTATTTGTCATTTCTGCTCTAATCTTAATCAGTGTAGTATCCTTCATTTATCAGTCATTAGAAGTTATTGTAAGGAGAGAGGATAATATTAAAAGCTAACAGTTAGTGATACTATTTTAATATCGTGAATATGCATTTATTATGTGTTTGATATTTTTGTGTACGTCTTTTAGTACACTTCCCAATTCCTACAGGTACATGTCTAAAATATGGATTATTACTTTCTAAAGATGCTACATAATGATTTTACGAATTTCCCTCTCAAATATTGAAATACATGTATGTGACCGATTTCGGGTAGATTTTACAACTCATGATAAAAAAGAACAGCGTTGAAAGTTTTAAACATATGCCATCAGAAGCAGGTCCGTCGGAAGTGTCATGTGTAGTGTGCTGTATTCTCGAAAGTATTGTCTGTAATTGTGTAAACATTAGTTCTAAATTTTTAAGAAATTATGAGTAAAACTTTGTGTTAAATATGTTAAAATGGTATTCTACCAATGCCAGTATTACTACTTCTTGTTTATTATTTATTGTACAAGAGTTAATACAGGAAAAGTGTTGTATTTTCTTCTCCAAGACAAAGTCCAAGGTTTGTAAAATAGATCTTGTAATGTGTAGTTGTTTTTCCCAAGATGGTCCCTGATATATCTTAATCCAGAAAAGCCCCTTACGTAATCACCATTTATGACAGTAGGCCCCTATCACTTGAAAAAAGTAATAATAACATATATAAATACTGAAATAGGTTAAACTAGAGGCTCAGAGGGCTGAGCCTGTATCGCTCACCTGGCATGAAAGCCATTTTTATTGATGTACCTCAAAGAGAGAAGTCACTTCTCCCTATCATTATGAAGTGTTGTAAGCATTTGTAGGAACCAAATTTTTCTTCATCAAGATCCTTCTACTTACAGGTCAGCATATTCTTCAGAAGATTTTTGCATGTATTAACCATAAGGTCTTATGTTAACCTAAGTCCTCTGCTGAAGGCCATTTTGAATTAGGCGCCAGAGTAACAACACTTGGTGAGCACCTTAAGATGAACTTGCAGACCATGTTCGGTTTCAAGCAATTCTGTGGTTCTGTAGATTTTTGTTATATGTCATAGACACTTTCTGTCAAGTTTGACTCTATTTGGCCAAGCAGTTTAAGAGAAAAATGTTTTGTTAAATCAACCAATCAGAAACAAGAATTGCCCAAGCAGCCATGTTGTCACCCGATCTGGACAAAATGAGGAAACTTTGTAAAAAGCTTCCAACAGATGTTTCCTGTCAAGTCTCGTTCCCTGTGGCCAAGCCGTTTCAAAGAAGAAAATTATCAACCGATGAAAGAAAAGAACTGCCCATGACTGCCATGTTTTGGCCTGATTAGGACGAAATACGGAAACTTCCTATAGAATTTCCCAATTAGATGTTTTTGTCAGGTTTCGTTCCAGTTGGCCGAGCGAATTCACAGAAGATTTTTTTTATATCAGCAAATCAGAAACAAAAACTGCTCATGGCGGCCATATTTGTATTCCAATCGGAACAAAATAAGGAAACTTTATAAAGGACCTCCCATATATGCTTCTTGTCAGGTTTCGTTCTATTTGGGCAAGCGATTGCAGAGGAGAATATTCTTTTATATAAGCCAATCAGAAACAAGAACTGCTATTGGGGACCAAATATATACTCCGATCGGGATGAAATAAAGAAATTTTGTAAAGAACCCCACATAGATGCTTTCTGTCAAGTTTCGTTCCATTTGTCCAAGCAGCTGCAGTGTTCGAGATTTTTTTTTTATATATATCAACCAATCAGAAACAAGAACTGCCCATGGTGGCCATACTTGTAGTCCAATCGGACAATTTATAAAGGACCTCCCATATATGCTTCCTGTCAATATTTGTTCCATTTGGCCCATCAGTTTTAGAGAGAAGATTTAGGAAAACTCAGCCAATCAGAAACAACAATTGCCAATAGCGCCCATGTTTGTTGTTCGATCGGGACGAAATGAGCAATCTTTATAAAGGACCTTACATAGATGCTTCCTGCCAAATTTAATTTCGTTTGGCCCAGTGGTTTTAGAGGAGAAGATTAAAATGTGAAACGTTAATGCACGGACGACGGACGACGGATGCCAAGTGATGACAAAAGCTCAAATGGCCTTTGGCCAGGAGAGCTAAAAATGTGTATGTGCGATTTAATATATACTGCATCTAATGAAACAAACTTTTCCATGCATTAAAATTGCGTTGGGGCTACCCCAGTAATACCCCAGACAGTCTGGTTCTTTGTGTTCAGAAATATATTCTTGAACTCAAGCTTCATTTAGTATTGGTTATAATTAAAAATCAGAATTAGAAAAAATCTAGTGAAATATAATACTTTTATTTTAACATCTTTAACTTGAGAAAATATAGTAAAACTTTAAATGTATTTACTTACTCGTGTTTGTGGTTTAAATAAAAAATGGGGAAGTTCAGGTTGTAAGTGAGGGTGCGATTGCAAAATTCAACTTGTGATTAAGGGTTTCTTATATTTCTTCTTACATAATAAGTCTAAAATTTGCAGACATAACTTCACACTTTATAAATTGGTTTAAACATGTGTTTCATCTTTTTATCCATATAACTTTCAGTGAATCTGAAAGCAGAGTTGTTGTGTAATTAAGGGATCTGTTGAAAAATGTACTACTGGGATTTGTGGATGTAGTCAACACAAGAAAAAAAAACATTTCATGCTATGTTAACCTCATATACATCCGACTTTTACATTTGAAAAATATATTTCAAAAATATTATAAGATATATAACAGAATTATTTCAGAATCTTTACCAATTATAAAAGAAAAACAGAAGGTATTTCACAATTAGATTCTGAACAAAGGGGAATAACTCATGTAATACGTCAACAACTTTAACCCACTTCTGATGGAAAAGGATTTGACGTTTTCTAATTAGAATATCTTAAAAAATTATAATTGAGAATATACACATAAAATATATTACCATTTTAAATTTCAGATCGTCATTTCCATTATTTTCAAAGTTATTAACGATTTTATCGGAAACAAGTTCTGTTGTTATTTTTGAATAATAAAGAGATTATCTATAAAGATATGAAAGAACGAAATTCACATATTCAAGTATTGTTCCCTGAGATTTTGTTTCAAAAAATACAAAATTGATCGAGTATTTGCAGATAGATTACAGTTTCAAGTATCGCAAATTTTGTGTCCAGAATAGGGAAGTACATTCCAGCTTTTGTAAAGAATATTTTGAATCACAAAGTCTACAGGTATCCAGCAAATTGCGAATTTCATTTTTCATTTTTCAAACGAAAATTTAAAAATGGAAAATGGAAAGCAAATTTACAAACAAATGGAAAATTAAAAATAATATACTAGTTTTACGTTTACATTGGTTATAAATATGAAGAATAAGAAAACTGAATTTTGTTCAGATCTTTTCTATTTTTCAAATTTTCATTAAAATAAAAAAATGTTTGGCTACTTTTTACACGGATCATAACAAAAAATATTTATAAATCTAGTCATATTATAAAAGACACTCACAATGTTTCATATTAACAAATGTCAGCATAGAAGATAGACATGTAGAAAAGAAGAAAGGAAGGCAACTCTGATTCATTAATAATAATAATAATAATAATAATAATAATAATAATAATAAAACTTATAATCATACTTAGCAACTGTGGATGTACACTAATAAACCACTGTCCATTTATGATATGCACCTACTTATACAAAATATATATACAAGTCAAGTTACATAAACAACAAAAATGGATAACTTATACATTCATTATTATTTTATTTTGGTAGTAGCCATGAGATTTCATAATTGCGTGTCCTTTAATAATTGAACAAATTTCTTATAACACTCCACTTTTTCTCAAATTTCTCTCTTATTCTCAAGGAGCTGTAAAATGAGTTAGATATGTATGCTTATCATATTGTTTGCTGCCCTAAGATAAAGTACTGAAGCTTTAAAGAGACATGTATATATATAAAACTTAACGAAAACAATAATGTAATTTACCAAAAAGTTCATTTGATGCCAAATCAAGAATAAAGTCTTTTGCCTTTAACATGTTTAATAGAATTGTAAAATTACATATACTGGACATTCTCGGATAATTCTAACCATAGATTTCGAAAATTACAAAAGGTTCCTTTGATGTCAAACCAAGAATAATGTCCTTCGCCTTCAACACGTTTAATTGAATTGTATAATTACATTTATACTGGAAATTCTCGGAAATTCTAATCACAGATTTCGAACAGTCAAGCATTCCCAAAAAGTTTTAATGTCTATTCTGTTTCCTTACAGAAGCAGCACAAGGCAGATTCTTTTAATCCACATAATTTATAAATAAGTCGTTTGCTGATAGAAGTCTATGTAAAAGTTCAAACAGGAACATAATGAATTGATTATTTTCAGTGTATTGAAAGGATAAACTATAAAAAAAAATATCCCAATTTTCTGTTTATAAAAGTATTGACAAGGTTTGTTGTTGTTTTATTGACAAGATGTTTAGTTGTTTTGAAGAAATTCAACATTTTTATTTGTTACATGTATATTTATTTCAGAACTGGAGATCAGATTCTTCCAAGCTTTTGGTATCATATGTAATATCTAATGGTAGTGAAGAAAATTAACATTAAGACGACATTTTCTACAAAAATCTGGCAAGGTAACAAATTCATTTTATTCATCAATTAATCGTTTATAAATAATATTCGTGCTTCGCACCATTTTTCCTAAAAAATTGTTTTATTATTATCTTGCAAGATCCCTTCTGGAGTATCATTCGAATATTATTAAGGATATTCTAATTTAGAAAAATGTCTTTTCAAAAACAGTTGAAATTGGTAGAAAGTTTTTGAATCCAGCAAGAGTCACAAACAATATTTTATTTGCTCCAATACATTTTTAGTTTATCTATCCGTCATTTTTAAATGAAACAAAAAGACTCTATATGGAGCATTTTAAATCTTCCATTTCATAATTTCCTGTACTCATATTTCTTTTAATCCTATCCGGACAAGAGAAATTGTTTTTATCCATATAGGTTAAGTCTCTATATGCCCAGGAATTAAAAAAGGTCTGGATTTTTTTAAATTGTTCTTCAAAATTCATAACTGTTTTATTTTGGCTGAAAATATTCTTAAACGTTTGAATTTTCCTGAAAACTTCCAATTTAAATTTTGTCTAGGTAATACTTTATCACTTTAATGAATCCATGTGCCTTCTGTTTTACCAACGTTTGCTCTCAAACCAGCAAACACTGACATTTTTTTCCAAAATATTTACACACTTTTCTAGAGATTTCTCATTATCATCTAATATAAAAGACGAATCTTCTGCATACTGACTTCTATAAAAGATTTTCAGAGTCATTTATTTCTATACCATTTATATCAGGGTCATTGCCAAAGCCCAAACAATGAAATGACATCCAAGGATTCCTGGGTATCAAATGATTCCAATATTTCCTTTAATTTAATCAATGTAATATCTCTACTGAAAGTTCCTTTTTACTGGTTCCAAAATTACTTCAAACGATTTCCCAACTAAATAATTATATTTAAGGGTAAAAAACACTGGATGGAGCGATACCAAATAAAGAATAAAATGGGTCAGGGATGAGGATTTTAATAGTTCATTTGATATGTATTTGATAGGTTTAGGGCTCTGGCTTCAACTATTCATACCTTATCATCCAAGTAGTTCAGGAATCCAACGTCAATTGTAGAGTATCGTTTTATTTTCATTGTTCCAAAGGTTGCCTGCATTATCACATGCTGAAAATACAATAAGAATAGAAGAAATTCTGTTATGAAACTGTTGTTCATGTTTTATCAAAATTAGATGCACAAAATTGTTGTCGTGTATGCACAAATATTTGAATAGTGTTGTTTTATTTTTATATGTTAATTTTGGGATTTCTTGTTATTGTTTTTTTTTCCAGGCGGTTGTGACACCCTTATTTCCCGAGAGCATTATGTGTTAGCAACCGCTTCTTGATGTAGCCGATCTCTAGATATATAAATCAATCTTTTCCCGTGTTTAATAGGGTGGATGAAATACTGTCTCTATAGCACTGAATTTATTTCTTAGGCTTCGTATATAGGTTACTGAGTAAAAATGTCTTACCGTTCCCCAGTTTTCTAGAAATCTCTGCGTATTCAATCTTTTCCCGTGTTTAATAGGATGGATGAAATACTGTCTCAATAGCACTGAATTTAGTTTTTAGGCTTCGTATATAGGTTACTGGGTAAAAATGTCTTACCGTTCCCCAGTTTTCTAGAAATCTCTGGTATTCTTCGGGATAATATGAAGGACTCAAGTCACAAGCTGCAGCCGCAAATTGTTCCGTAACTGAGTAATCATAATCTCTTAATGGATTTTCTATATGGGTTTTGATGCATACTTTTTTACTTTCCTGGACTACCATATGATCAACAAATGTATTGTCCTGGTGGAACACATATTCTGCAAAATACCATGAAAAGGTAAACACTGAATCCCTTTGTATAATGGAATACAGAATTTTAATAATTCTGTTTCTAACAGATCTGAGCAAAAAATGAAGATACTAAATATATTAACGTTTCCTAACGTTTAACCACATCTGGATTCTGACAATTGAATATTGTAAAAGACAATGCCCGAGGGCAGTAATGTATGACCAGAGAGCAAAAAGCACGCATTCCAAACACTGAGGGTGGCGTTGCTATACAATTATGGATGGATGATGGATGAATTATTGTTTAACGTCCATTGGCAACCAGGTGCATATCAGGACGAGAACATGTTGATATGATAATGAATATTATCATACTTCCCTGCGAGTCTATCAGCTTGTTGAGCAGCTCCGTAAAATTCGTATCAAGAAGCGCGTGCGCTGAGCAGGAGTTATCAACAGTCAGCAGACATTATCAACAAATTCTCCCAACGTTTGGCAGCTTAGAACTTATTAAATACCTTTCAAAATTGCAAAATATTAATAAATATATCAAGATCTGGTGTTCGTTTTTTATATTATGGCGTTTTATTTAAATGAATGATGAAGAAATTTATAAAAGTGACATCAACAAAATGCGTCTTTCCTCGATGTTGATAATGTCTGCTGGGACTTCTTTCCGCTCTTTCCATTGCATTTCATTATTTGCGATTAAAACAATTTATTAAATGTACGCTTTATATTTTTATGTCCATATTTTCGCCTGAATCAGTTCTAATACAACTAAATGATGTTTAAATATGTCTTTGGTTAAAGTTGAGTGATTATTTTATGTTGCGCATATTTTAGTCAGAAGTGGTTTCGCGAATGTAGACGGACTATGACGTCACGAGGTTGCAAGTTTGAAAGAGGGTGCTTTAGTTTACCGGAAAATCATAAACAAAGATTTCCAGACTGATTTTCTTTTAAAAAAAATGAAAATACACCCTAATGTATGTATTTATATCGTTTATAACATATCTTACATGAACATTCAGGACATATATATACTTATTGGTATGGCAAACAACGTACGTGTGTAACGGAAAACTTGTTGTCCTTGCGATGAAGAATCCATACTTTTCCCGCGATAATTTGGGAGAATTTAGAAAGTTTACAAATATTTACATTTCAGATAAGTAATTAAGATGATAAAAATATTATCTGCATTTTGACAGCTAGATATCGTAAAATATCATCCCGTTCGACAGAATATGAAGACTTGGGTCTCGTTCGCTACGCTCACTCGTCCCAAACTTCATATTCTGGCTCATGGGATGATATTTTACGATATCTAGCTGTCAAAATGCAGATAATATATACTGATCCCTGCTTTGTACTAGACCGACACGCTAAGTCGGAATTTTTAAATGTGCTAGCTCACGAAATAACTGTCCGCAAGAAGACATATTACCTCACTCGGACACATTATACTGACTCCGAGCCGACCAGTCTTTGCTCTTACTCCTAGATGCCGCGTGCTTGGCGGAGGAGCAGCAAATACCAATTTTAATGTCTTTGGTTTGACCCGGCCGGGGATCGAACCCGCGACCTTCCGCACTCGGGGCGAGCACGCTACCACAAGACCACAGAGGCGGTCTATACAATTATGGACTTGTGCGTAGTCAATGTGTCTTATTTTGACAGCGATTCATATTAAGCACCCAACAGGTCAATATATGTTTTACAATCATTAATATACACGATTTAACGTCTTGTAAACGCGTTACACATTTCTACCACTTTTTCTTTAGAAGTCCCAATATTTCAAGATATATGTCACAAATCTACATTCGCTGTACCTCATTAAAATTTAAATACAAGCATAAATAGCCGTTTGTTTTATATAAAATGGTGTTAAAATTCATAAATTTGAAACAGAAAATTTCTGACGTACAATATAAAGTTGTTTTTTTTTAATCTTACAAGTACTCATGGTAAACGCTGCTTTATGGATATCAAAACTACCATCTCCTGAAGAAGAAAAAAACAAGAAATATACCTCATCACGATGTTATCAACCACAGGTTATGTCACTTACTGAAAAGGGATTCCAAATCGTAAATATAAAGTATAAAAATTACAGCATTTACTGTTAATTGACTTACACTTCAAATCAGACAATATTTATCTCTTTCTTCTCTATGACAGTACTGTGTATCGAGGAATAGTAACTAGAGGCTCACGGCAGCCTGTACCGCTCTCCTGGAAACTTGCCAATCAACAGCACCTAACAAACAAAAATATGTATTATTTGACATAATTCTGAAAGAGGACAATCTAATAATCATGCTGCCGAGCTGTTTGGCCAAGTGCTTTAAGACAAGATTTTTTCAATGAATTTTCCCGTGCGATACTATGTTAAACGAAGTTCGGCTGTGGTGGCCATCTTTTGTTACAGCCCGGGTCATCTGACATAATTCTGAAAGAGGACTTCAGCCAAATTTGGTTCCAATTTGCTCAATGATTTTAGACAAGAAGATTTTTTAATTAATTTTCCTATGTTAAACTTTGGGTAAGCGGGCTTATTGGTTGACGTTCGGCGTCAACTGAAAAATATCTGAAGGAGGACCACCTAAACACCATTTTCCAAGTCTAGTTCCAATTGGCCTAGTGGTTTCAGACAAGAAGCATTTTTAATGAAATTTCCAATAGGGTCCTTTGTTAAACCAAGTTCTGCTGTGGTAGCAATATTGGTTTACATCCTGGTCATCCGACATATTTCTGATAGCGGAGGGTAATATTTCACTCAGAACTGGCAAATATTTCGCATATAACTGTCACAAGACCCTAATATTATGTAAATATCATCGATATATCTTCAAGGGTTTCTGAGGAATTGACCTGAACGCAAAAGCTTAACTATGCCGGACGGACAATGGTAAATCATTATGCCCTTTCCACATTTGTGCAAATCCGTATTAAAATATAATATTTCATTAACACTTATATAATTAAATATGAATATGAAATATTCTGATAAATGAAAGGAAACACGTTTTGCATTAATAATATGGACACGCAGCATGCTCCCATTTTCCATTCTCTGTTTCGGGAAATACTTTGATACGTTTTCTCTTAAACATGTTAAAACCTTCGAACGATTGTTCTATATTTAAAATCAAGAGACTATAATTTCGATGCATCGTACTTTAGTCAATCTTTTAATCAAATTTTTGTCTAGTATGTATTTGAGAAGAATTTATAAAAGTCATTTCGAAATCATCACTATTCATCAAAAAGTGATGCATTTTTTTGTCTTGTTACATCGGGAAAAAAAATTACCATTGCCTGTTCGTCCGTACATATGGTTACGGGTAAATGGTTTGTAAGTTATATAATCCTACAGTTTTTAAGTATTGTCTACTTTCCGTAAATTAAGGATATTTTGTTTTTGTTTTAATTTTGGTTTATTTCTTTTATATTTTTCAAAAGACAAAGATAGACGTACAATATAATTTCTAAGATATCTAATCTAGGAAATTTTGTCTCAACATTGAAAACGAAGTTTTATCAAATTTTCAAATTTCTCATTTGCAAGAAGTTCTGTATGTTTTTATTATTATTTTCAAAGACAACAATGACCTGTAATGTTTAATTGATTTTGTAAATTAATTACACCGATTAATGTGCTTAAAGAGAATATCGAAATCTTCAAATATTCCCTTGACATTATCTTTGTGAAAGATAAACTACTGTAAATCATAATACATGTAATAAGTTTATCAATTTTATATTAACAATATAATGCCGGTTACACATAAAATTGTCAGTCACCCTAAAAAATTATTTCTGGTATTATAAAGAAAGTCCTAATGAACAGTACTGGCATAAAATGCCACATTTTTTACACATTAATATTTAACGATCAAACATTAGCAAAAAAAAAGAGCACTCGAAATTATCCCTACAACAGATTTTCAGTATTGCCCTAATTTGTATCTCCTCGATGCATGTATCTCTTCCTATATTTTTAAACAATATTTCAAATACATCAAATTTTACAGTAAGACTAAAGTTTTATCTAATTGATTACTTGCCCATCATATGGTACGACTTGAATAACTTATCCTGATACGACTTTTCGTTATAAAACCAGTCCACAGTTCTTGCACAGTCTTTTGTAGCATTGCTGGTTTCATTTAACATGGAAAACGAAAGAATGTTTCTATCATTTATTCCTGGGTCAGGTCCTCCAAATACAGGATTTACTCCGTCCAGATTACCATGTAAAATATTATATCCTCTACCAATTACTGCTTTAAAGTGACTGGCATGGCAAAACACAGTCGGACATAGCAGAGTAACCAAAATAAATTTCATTACTGCAAACAAAACAGAATAAGCTTACATGGAAATGTTTTCTAGTCTGCATATTTAATAATATATATTTATATTAAGCCTTGACATTTCAACATTGTACGTGTTGACCCGACAACAAAATACTGTATTTACATATGTATATATATAAACATTTGTACACATTTTAGTTGATATACATGTATTTATTTGACAGGCATTATTCATTCAAATAAATTTATTTTTTATCAGATATTGGAGGAGGCGCCCTTTCTCCCCCGCCTCAATGGAATCTACGGTCGTGTTATATTTTGATTAACAGACACAATCAATGCATGCATGTAAATGTAAAGTACAGGAAACATATACATGCGTTAGAGTGGTCACGGATACATTTGTAAATAACAAGAAATATCTGGGCGTTTGGTTCCGTTTTGGTTACCTTTTTATAGTGACTTTCACTATAGAGAACAGTTTTGTGTAATGTTGAAATGATATGGGTCCGTTTCTCAGGTAAATTAACCCTCTTTTCAATATGACAATTAAAAGTGTGTGTATGATCTTGCTTTTATTGTTTTAGTGGAACATTTAAAACAATAGTGTGATATTGGTACTTGAGCAATTATATAATACCTATAGGTTTTATATTACTACCTCGTATTATGTTTAAAGATTCTTACTAGTCCAGTCAATCTAGCATAAATTTGACCCTAACCTTAGAGTAATTGCAACAGAAAATTTTTAAGTTTTAACAAACAACTCTAAAGGTGTTTTCATATCTTTTATCAAGCTACAACCTAGATTTTGTAATTTATTAGTTGACCATTTATTAAATTTTTCAACATGTCAAGGTAAAGAATCTCAAATTTAATAAAAATAATTAAGCATACCTTCTTCTTTTTGTGGTTAAAGTTTCTTTAAACAAGGTAGATGCTGTACAAATATAATTTACAGATATAAACAATACCAAAAATTCACATTATTTTTTCAAATTGGTCACAAAGTCACAAATTTGCAATTTCTTTAATGAAAAATGCGCCAAAAAAAAATAAAAATACCCATAACACTTCGGTTTTGTACATTTCATGAGCAGAAGATTATATAATATAGTCAAATACGAACTTATAACCCCATCAAAGTATCATACTTTACATGAATTTTAAGAAAATCAACCAAAACCTGACAAAAAAGACTCATTTTTGCGGAGTTATCTCCCCTTTCCAATGTTAATTGCAATGCTAATTTTGAGTTTTCCTCAAGTTAGATTTTATGAGACTTTTTTTCTGTGTATATTTAGGGCTTAATGCTATAGATTAGAACTAAAACATTTTCTTTTGCAATTAGTTTGAGGTTAAAACTTAGTGTGACTGGACTATACCTCACGGTTTTTCAAACACAATGTGAATATTTTATAACGCTAAATAATCTGACTTATCATAAATCGATAAATTTGTTTACAATGTGATAATAATGGACAATTGTTGAAATCATACACCAAATGCATATTTGTTTTACTATGGAATGTAAAAAAATATTGGCACCCGTTGGGAAAGATTTATAGGGTCGCTGACTGGGTAAGTCCAGTAAGAGACCGATTTAAGATATCAACGAAATGTGCACATCTTGTAAATCAAATTTTTATCAAAGAATTTATTATTATCACTTTAGAAATGCGAAGAGTTTCACGATAGCTATTTGAATTATGACAGCACTACACTTACTATGATTGCTTTTATATATTCCTTATATCACTAATAATGTCTTGTGTGTGACCTTCTGTCTGTGATATTTTACTACCTCCTAATATCCCCTGGTCAGGTCCACCTGAAACTGAATTGACCCCATCTTGATTACCTTTACAAAGTGCGTAACCATTTACTATTATAATCATGTCTTCATGTCCACACTATCATGACTTTTGAGCCATCTCCCATGTTTCAACGAAACTTATAGATTTAATGGCAGCCTATTATTTCATGACTTCTGTAACAGGAAAACAATTGCGCGTCTCGTCCCAACTGCTAGTTTTAATGGTATTATTTTGGCCAGAATGGTTGATAACAATTAAGGGTCTTACACATAATAACTCAAAGGCCACCCGAACCTTCCAGGAGTAAAAGTACAGTCTGTGGACACAAGTATTCGTATTCTGCCGATGTTTACCATACGTGTCCATACAAATTCACAAAGAGGACATAGAAGTCTGTTTCCCAAAACCTTGAACATCGACGAGGCTTTACATTGCTTGGAAAACGACAGATACGCGTCCCTACACAAACATCTCGGAGGAAACGTGTACGTCATGACACAGCGTCCGGTATTAAAGATAGACGTTCGCCATTATTCTCTATCGTCTCTGGACGAACAACTACATCCGATTGACCAAGGACTGAGTTTGGATGTTCAATAGGACGACAATTTAAAGGAGGTGGATAAAGTCATTCCCGAAGTCGTTCCCGAGTTGCAGAAAACCTTGCCTTGTTCCATGATGCATTAGAACGTGGAAAGCGCCCTGTTTTGCACTGAATTTCAGCTAAATCAACCAGACTGTTTATGTACCAAAGTAAAAAATTTAAAAAAATTAAAATTAAAAAAAGGTTAATATAGCCCACATATGTAGCCAATCACAAGCCTGGATAAATGCAGAGAGCCTCTCTTAATGAACCGGATATATTGGTTTCTCTCACAGGTCCATCTGTCTTTGAGGTCACTTGAAAATTCAAACGAGAAAAAGAGATAATTAGTAAACCCTCCTGTTCACTACTTCTCATCGTCCTCCTCCTCCAGCAGCAGCAGCATGTGTGAAGCCCTCGGCGGTGAAGAGAAATGCCTTTTATCCAACTTTCGAATCAAAAGCCGAAATGAGCAAAGGGCATGGTTCCAAGCAGTGTAGAGCAGCAAAGAGCAGTGACAAGTACAGTCCTGGGAAGCACGCGCCAAGAGAATATCAAAATGAGTACAAAGCAGCAAAAAGCAAAATTAGTACAATGCAGCAAAGAACAGCGACGTGAAGCCCTCAGTACTGACGAAAATCACCCAAGTCGCGAAGAAACAAGGACAGCATACCTTCGACTATCTAGAAAGACCAAGAACATCTAGACTAAGACAGGAAAAAAATACTCAACCTCCTTTCTTCTCCTTCTCCTTCCCTAACTCCCTCCTCCTCCTCACTCCTTTCTCATCCCGTCACTCCCTCCTCATTCTCACTCTTCCTTCTCCATCCCTCACTCCTCCTCAGATGCAATACCTCTTCCTCTTCCTTCTCAAAAACCAAAATGAGCTTAAGTAGCGATGAGCAGCAAAGAGCAGTACGGAGAAAGAAAAGAACAAAATGAGTTTAGTGTAGAGCAGCGATGAGCTGTGAAGAGCAACATGGAGCAACAGAAGAGCAAAATGAGAACAGTTCAGAGTACCGATGAGCAGCGGAGTGAAGCCCTCAGCAGTGACGAGAAATCATCTAACTCGAGAACATACAAGGGAAATAAACTTTCTACAATGTAAAAACTTGTATGATGACAACCCAGACCAAGAACACCATTACCAAGGCAAGAAGAAAATTACCACTCCTTCTTTACTTCTTCCTCAAAAGCAATCCCTCCTTCACCTCAAAACCGAAATGAGCACGCGAGCATGGTCCTGAGCAGTGATGGCAACATGGAGTAAAAGAAGAGCAAAATGAGTTAGTGCAGACCAGCAATGAACATTGAAGAGCAACACGGAGCGACAGAAGATCAAAATGAGTACAGTGCAAAGCAGCGATGAGCAGTGGAGTGAAACCCTCAGAATCCAAACAATAGGAAAGATAGCCGATGCTTAGGCTGTTGCTAAGGACACCACTGCATTGACCTTACGGTGACGGCATCCCACCTTTGAACTTCCCTTGACGCAATGGAAAACAGAGACATCATCCGGATAGAAAAACGCGGGAAAAGGGAGATAACCGAATAGTCCAAATGTACTGCGTATACTCTCGAACTTCGACATAAAAGTGAGAGGAACAGCCTCTAGGAACTCAATGGGAGCCTATTCGTATACAGGCCGATGGCAGAAAAAAAAAGACAACCGAGAATGAAAAGTGCGGGAAAAGGGAGATAATCCAATCCGAGTTCCGGTCAAGCATGTGCAGAACAATCTTCTGGGTCCGAGCGTCGAGAAAACCCATTACTGGCGGTAGTCACTTCCTGTTACATCCGGTTCCGCGTACATATGCGAAACAACATAGTTGCGGGTCCGGTGTCGCGTGAGGAGATTTCGTCCGTGAGGATTTGACGTCCCGCATGCGTATAAAGGCGGAACTATTTCGATGCAGTTCCGGCGTGAGCACCTCATACGGCTACTAGCCAACAGGTACTTCCGTCTGATATATGACTTCCGGGAATGAGTGGCAAAAACATATGTCGTGTGTTTGATTTGTACTGATTGCTATTGAATTATGCAGAAAATGAACAAAATAAACATAAACAAACATTTACATACATATTATAATTTAATAACAAAATAACCCAGACAAAATAATAATTAGTTAAATGTATCGTTTGAACAGTGTTGATACAAACGGAAAACTCAAAAAGAGGGGGGGGGGGGGGGGTATAAAATTGTAGCCTGGAAAAAAAATTTGGCACACACCTCTTTATATAAAAAAAATTATGGCATTGTCCTACAGTTTAAAGACATATCAGTAAATAAAAAAAGGGGGGTGCTAGCAGGATGTCTGATATTATGAAATTCTGCACTTAAAAACTTGAAATCTGCACAGGCTACCCAAATTTAAAAAAAAAATTCAATCATGAAGTCGGTTATTCAAAATGGGCAATCCCACATCTTGAAAGATGTAATCCCAGTTTCTTGATTGGGGAATAAATAATCCTACCCTAAAAATAATTGTGGAAAATAAAATTTCTATTTTGAAAAATAAACACACTGATGCTACAGAATTTGTCAGCTCTCTTTCCATTAAAGAAATAATTGTCTCCATATAAACACTACCATACTTTCTTCTTTAATTCCTTATAGTTTCTACATTTATTAGAACAGATTATTCAGCAAAAGAAATTTTAATATTATATTTAATTTAAAATAACATGAATTAGGTAAAACATTAGGCTTGGCTTTAAATATGGGAACACTTGTTCCCATTTTGTCTACTGTTCATTTTTATTACATATGAAAACAATCTAATTAAAATGATATGAAAATGGTAGGATATGGGGTATGCGTCATTGAGGACTTTATCCCGATTTAAAGAATATCTTAAAAAACTATATCATCTAGTGGTCGCCAATGATGTGGCCTTCAAAATTGAGCAACAGCCCAACACACATGTATGTCATTACCTGGCCCTGAAATAAATGTCAAGCATTAAATAATAATCAACACAAATCCAAAATAAACAAAACAATTCACATAGAAACAACAAAGAAGACGCAATACAACCACTGAAAATGCATGGTCCTGCCTAAGGACAGACATTTATACAACATGGTGGGGTTAAACATGTTTGTGAGTACTCAACCCTCCCCTACACCCTGGGTCAGTGGCCAGAATAATAGAAAGACACAATAAAATTTTAAGCTCTAGATTCAATAAGCGAAGCACTAAAACACAAAAATATGAAAAATAAAACTGACATAATAAAAAGTGCTTTGTACTTATAATGCTTACATTCCCATTTGGTCTATTACATTTTATGTGTTTTTATGGGATATGATTCAGTTAATTTCCATTTGGTCTCCTTCTTTTCATAGTTTCAGTTTCATGTCAATGGTTTAGCAAATATCTGACATTTTTGTGAAGTATGATCAGATTTTACTTTCTTTTGCAACTCGTTCAAAAGTGCCCGCCTTTTTTTTATTTAAATTTGTTGTGTCTTGTGTGTGCCTAGATTTTTTCTATGTAAATGGGGTAAAAATATGCACAGGCCTGCAATTCTCATAGCTCATACTGATTATATATACAATATTGTCATTCTATTGTACTTTATATCTAAACAGGGTAAAAATATGCACAGGCTGGCAATTCTCATGGCTCATACTGATCATGACTATAATATTCTATCATTTTATGGTACTTTGTTTGTAAATGGGGTAAAAATATGCACAGACTGGCAATTCTCATGGCTCATATTCATCATCTTTACAATAATTTGTCATTCTATGGTACTTTATATGTAAACGGGGTAAAAATATGAACAGGCTGGCAAATCTCATGGCTGATACTGATCATATATACCATATTCTATCATTCTATTGTACTTTATATGTAAACGGGGTAAAAATATGCACAGGCTGGCAATTCTCATGGCTCATACTGATCATATATACAATATTTTATCATTCTATGGTACTTTATATCTAAACAGGATAAAAATATACACAGGCTGGCAATTCTCATGGTTCATACTGATCATGACTATAATATTCTATCATTTTATGGTACATTATTTGTAAATGGGGTAAAAATATGCACAGGCTGGCAATTCTCATGGCTCATACTGATCATATATACAATATTCTATCATTCCATGGTACTTTATATGCAAACGGGGAAAAAAAGTCACAGGCTGGCAATTCTCATGGCTCATACTGATCATATATACAATATTCTATCATTCTATGGTACTTTATTTGTAAACGGGGTAAAAATATGCACAGGCTGGCAATTTTCATGGCTCATACAGATCATATATACAATATTCCATCATTCTATGGTACTTTATGTGTAAACAGGGTAAAAATATGCACAGGCTGGCAAGTATCATGGCTCATACTGATCATATATACAATATTCTATCATTCTATGGTACTTTATATGTAAACAGGGAAAAAATATGCACAGGCTGGCAATTCTCATGACTCATACAGATCATTTATACAATATTTTATCATTCCATGGTACTTTATATCTAAACAGGATAAAAATATACACAGGCTGGCAATTCTCATGGTTCATACTGATCATGACTATAATATTCTATCATTTTATGGTACTTTATTTGTAAAATGGGTAAAAAGATGCACAGGCTGGCAATTCTCATTTCTCATATTCATAATATTTACCATTATCTGTCTATCTATAGTACTTTATATGTAAACGGGGTAAAAATATGCACAGGCTGGCAAATCTCATGGCTCATACTGATCATGACTATAATATTCTATCATTCTATGGTACTTTATATGTAAACAGGGTAAAAATATGCACAGGCTGGCAATTCTCATGGCTCATACTGATCATGACTATAATATTCTATCATTCTATAGTACTTTATTTGTAAACAGGGTAAAAATATGCACAGGCTGGCAATTCTCATGGCTCGTACTGATCATATATACATGATTCTGTCATTCTATGGTACTATATATGTAAACGGGGTAAAAATATGCACAGGATGGCAATTCTCATGGCTCATTCTGATTATATATACAATATTCTTTAATTCTATTGTACTTTATATGTAAACAGGGTGAAAAAATACATATAAAGTACCACAGAATGATAGAATATTGTATATATGATCAGGATGAGCCATGAGAATTGCCAGCCTGTGCATATTTTTTCCCTGTTTACATATAAAGTACCATAGAATGATAGAATATTGTATAAATGATCAGTATGAGCCATGAAAATTGCCAGCCTGTGCATATTTTTACCCGTTTGCATATAAAGTACCATGGAATGATAGAATATTGTATATATGATCAGTATGAGCCATGAGAATTGCCAGCTTGTGCATATTAATACCCCGTTTGCATATAAAGTACCATGGAATGATAGAATATTGTATATATGATCAGTATGAGCCATGAGAATTGCCAGTCTGTGCATATTTTTACCCCGTTTGCATATAAAGTACCATAGAATGATAAAATATTGTATATATGACCAGTATGAACCATGAGAATTGCCAGCTTGTGCATATTTTTACCCCGTTTGCATATAAAGTACCACAGAATGATAGAATATTGTATATATGATCAGTATGAGCCATGAGAATTGCCAGCCTGTGCATTTTTTTCCCCGTTTGCATATAAAGTACCATGGAAGGATAGAATATTGTATATATGATCAGTATGAGCCATGAGAATTGCCAGCCTGTGCATATTTTTATCCCGTTTGCATATAAAGTACCATAGAATGATAGAATATTGTATAAATGATCTGTATGAGCCATGAGAATTGCCAGTCTGTGCATATTTTTTTCCCTGTTTACATCTAAAGTACCATGGAATGATAGAATATTGTATATATGATCAGTATGAGCCATGAGAATTGCCAGTCTGTGCATATATTTACCCCGTTTGCATATAAAGTACCATAGAATGATGGAATATTGTATATATGATCTGTATGAGCCATGAGAATTGCCAGCCTGTGCATATTTTTACCCTGTTTACATCTAAAGTACCATGGAATGATAGAATATTGTATATATGATCAGTATGAGCCATGAGAATTGCCAGTCTGTGCATATATTTACCCCGTTTGCATATAAAGTACCATAGAACGATAGAATATTGTATATATGATCTGTATGAGCCATGAGAATTGCCAGCCTGTGCATATTTTTACCCCGTTTGAATATAAAGTACCATGGAATGATAGAATATTGTATATATGACCAGTATGAACCATGAGAATTGCCAGCTTGTGCATATTTTTACCCCGTTTGCATATAAAGTACCACAGAATGATAGAATATTGTATATATGATCAGTATGAGCCATGAGAATTGCCAGCCTGTGCATTTTTTTCCCCGTTTGCATATAAAGTACCATGGAAGGATAGAATATTGTATATATGATCAGTATGAGCCATGAGAATTGCCAGCCTGTGCATATTTTTATCCCGTTTGCATATAAAGTACCATAGAATGATAGAATATTGTATAAATGATCTGTATGAGCCATGAGAATTGCCAGTCTGTGCATATTTTTTTCCCTGTTTACATCTAAAGTACCATGGAATGATAGAATATTGTATATATGATCAGTATGAGCCATGAGAATTGCCAGTCTGTGCATATATTTACCCCGTTTGCATATAAAGTACCATAGAATGATGGAATATTGTATATATGATCTGTATGAGCCATGAGAATTGCCAGCCTGTGCATATTTTTACCCTGTTTACATCTAAAGTACCATGGAATGATAGAATATTGTATATATGATCAGTATGAGCCATGAGAATTGCCAGTCTGTGCATATATTTACCCCGTTTGCATATAAAGTACCATAGAACGATAGAATATTGTATATATGATCTGTATGAGCCATGAGAATTGCCAGCCTGTGCATATTTTTACCCCGTTTGAATATAAAGTACCATGGAATGATAGAATATTGTATATATGATCAGTATGAGCCATGAGAATTGCCAGCTTGTGCATATTAATACCCCATTTGCATATAAAGTACCATGGAATGATAGAATATGGTATATTTGATCTGTATGAGCCATAAAAATTGCCAGCCTGTGCATATTTTTTCCCTGTTTACATATAAAGTACCATAGAATGATAGAATATTGTATATATGATCAGTATGAGCCATGAGAATTGCCAGTCTGTGCATATATTTACCCCGTTTGCATATAAAGTACCATAGAATGATGGAATATTGTATATATGACCTTATGAGCCATGAGAATTGCCAGCCTGTGCATATGTTTACCCTGTTTACATATAAAGTACCATAGAATGATAGAATTTTGTATATATGATCAGTATGAGCCATGAGAATTGCCAGCCTGTGCATATTTTTACCCCGTTTGAATATAAAGTACCATGGAATGATAGAATATTGTATATATGATCAGTATGAGCCATGATATTTGCCAGCCTGTGCATATTTTTACCCTGTTTACATATAAAGTACCATAGAATGATGGAATATTGTATATATGATCTGTATGAGCCATGAGAATTGCCAGCCTGTGCATATTTTTACCCTGTTTACATATAAAGTACCATAGAATGATAGAATATTGTATATATGATCAGTATGAACCATGAGAATTGCCAGCCTGTGCATATTTTTTCCCCGTTTACAAACAAAGTACCATAGAATGATAGAATATTGTATATATGATCAGAATGAGCCATGAGAATTGCCAGCCTGTCCATATTTTTTCCCCGTTTACAAACAAAGTACCATAGAATGATAGAATATTGTATATATGATCAGTATGAGCCATGAGAATTGCCAGGCTGTGCATATTTTTTCCCCGTTTACAAATAAAGTACCATAGAATGACAGAATATTGTATATATAATCAGTATGAGCCATGAGAATTGCCAGCCTGTGCATATTTTTACCCCATTTACATATAAAGAAGCATAGAATCATAGAATATTGTATATATGATCAGTATGAGCCATGAGAATCGCCAGCCTGTGCATATGTTTACCCTGTTTACATATAAAGTACCATAGAATGAAAGCATTATGTATATATGATCAGTATGAGCCATGAGAATTGCCAGCCTGTGCATATTTTTACCCCGTTTGAATATAAAGTACCATGGAATGATAGAATATTGTATATATGATCAGTATGAGCCATGAGAATTGCCAGCCTGTACATATTTTTTCCCTGTTTACATATAAAGTACCATAGAATGATAGAATATTGTATATATGATCAGTATGAGCCATGATATTTGCCAGCCTGTGCATATTTTTACCCTGTTTACATATAAAGTACCATAGAATGATGGAATATTGTATATATGATCTGTATGAGCCATGAGAATTGCCAGCCTGTGCATATTTTTACCCTGTTTACATTTAAAGTACCATAGAATGATAGAATATTGTATATATGATCAGTATGAGCCATGAGAATTGCCAGCCTGTGCAAATTTTTACCCCGTTTGAATATAAAGTACCATGGAATGATAGAATATTGTATATATGATCAGTATGAGCCATGAGAATTGCCAGCTTGTGCATATTAATACCCCGTTTGCATATAAAGTACGATGGAATGATAGAATATTGTATATATGATCAGTATGAGCCATGAGAATTGCCAGCCTTTGCATATTTTTACCCCGTTTGCATATAAAGTACCATAGAATGATAAAATATTGTATATATGATCAGTATGAACCATGAGAATTGCCAGCCTGTGCATATTTTTTCCCCGTTTACAAACAAAGTACCATAGAATGATAGAATATTGTATATATGATCAGAATGAGCCATGAGAATTGCCAGCCTGTCCATATTTTTTCCCCGTTTACAAACAAAGTACCATAGAATGATAGAATATTGTATATATGATCAGTATGAGCCATGAGAATTGCCAGGCTGTGCATATTTTTTCCCCGTTTACAAATAAAGTACCATAGAATGACAGAATATTGTATATATAATCAGTATGAGCCATGAGAATTGCCAGCCTGTGCATATTTTTACCCCATTTACATATAAAGAAGCATAGAATCATAGAATATTGTATATATGATCAGTATGAGCCATGAGAATTGCCAGCCTGTGCATATATGTTTACCCTGTTTACATATAAAGTACCATAGAATGACAGAATATTGTAAAGATGATGAATATGAGCCATGAGAATTGCCAGCCTGTGGATATTTTTACCCTGTTTACATATAAAGTACCATAGAATGCAATTACTAGATTTAACCATATTTTATAGAGGAAGAAATTTGTTTGACTCAACAGAACAAAAAAAGAATTGTCTCTCTGTCAATGGCAAAAACACTTATTTACCTCTGTGGTTTAACAAAAGTCACTTTCAGAAAACCATTAGTCTGTGAATTAATTAATATTATTTGACATTTGAGCAAGTTGCAAAAAAAATGAAGGAAACTTTTCTTTAACATTTGTTAAAGAAACTTTTTTTTAAAATTAAACCCCCCACCCCCCTTAAAAAAACAACAAATGATTGCTGACTTAAGATATATTGTTTAATTGATTTAGTAATTGTTTGCATTTTATTACCAGTATCATCATTTTAATCCAATTTATTATCCCATAAAAATTGTAAATTTATTAGCAGTGTCTTCAATCCTGAAAGGATTTACATTGGGTAAAAAATTGTGAATTAATTAATATTATTTGATCAATAACAATTTAACATGATAGTAATAATCAGGGATTTTATATCTATGATTATAAATAAATAAATGATATTAAAATGCATCCAAAACTTAATTTTCTTTATACATCGTACGTCGAAAAAATACAAAATAGCGTTTTAAAAATATCTGGTCCGCAATCGATGTTGTTTTCACATTTTGTTGTGCTGGATGATCTCACGGACTGGTTATGCTCACGACCCCCTATGTGAGATCCGACAGCCAAACCGGAAATCGGAAACGGAACTGGCAATTCTCACGGACGAAATCTCCTCACGCGACACCGGCACGAGAATGACGTCACTTTCGTAAAAAAACAACGAAAATGGTTGTAAAAATCCCTCACTTCCGGTTGCACATGCATACAACACAGTTCTTGTCCAGGTATGTGACTTGTGAATAAAGGTCGAAATGATCGAGTACTGATCGGTAATATATTTGTATCCGACCAAACTCGATTTCTACACGGTCCTTTCCCGATCAATTCTACCGCTACAGGAAGAATCCCCGACTTTTCTCGAGTGCTTGGCTTCTCGATCCCTATTCGAATGTTTTTGACACGTCAAAATTGTCGAGTAGAAAGTCGGAGCGATGCCGAGCGAGGTAGACCACCCCGAACATTCTTGTCGAGCGATTCAGATCAGTCTCCTGATCTGTCTTGATCGAGTAAGATCGGCAGTGTGAACCTAGCTTCACCGTTCTGGAGATATGCATCTTTATAAATGGAAAATTTTCCGAATTTGCCGTTTCCGCATTCTAAATTTACTTTGCCTCAACCAAATGTTATGAAACTTATACCCAATGCTTATTACTATCACACATAGATCAAGGTCGAATTTGGGTGGCGACACTTTTACCGTTCTTGAATTATGTCCCTTTATATATGCTAAAATTGCCGAATAGTGCGGAAATGGCAAATGTCCGCACTATAACTTTACTTTACCACACCCACATGTTATGAAACTTATACACAATGCTTATTACCACCAAACACTGATCAAGTTCGAAGTTGAGTGGCGTCACTTTCATCGGTCTTGTGTTATGTCCCTTAATAAATTGAGAATTGCCAAATTTTCTTTTTTGTGTACTATATGACTTTTACTCATTAAGTTTCAAAGAAAACAAAACGGCAATAGGTTTGAATTAGTACATTGTCTCTTGCATATGTATAAGCGGGGGCATCCATATCCCACGGACACATTTTTATTTTATTATAAAATGGCTTTAGGTTCCTGCGGAAGGTAATTTTGATAATGTTTCCAGAATATTTTATAATATACACATTCGACAGATAAAATACAATGAAATATGCGTTCAAGACTACAAATATGGATGAAAATATCAATGAAGCATACATTGTGCATATTAAGCATATAAAGCAAAAATCCCTACATTGTTGTGACGAAGCCCAAAACCCTTTTTTTCTGTTATAGCTGCAGTGAGGCTTTCAGCATGTAGAAAAATCTCACATCGCTTTTATGTGCTTTTGGAATAGTTCATGCGGTCTCAAATAAATTTTACACTTCCGGGGCACCTGATGTCACTCCCGGTTTTTAATGGGACTTCAAATTGCAAGTGCTTTAGTTTCTGTTCTGTGCTGTTTCGTTTAGTTTCTTATATGTTTTTATTCTTTTAGTTAAAAATGTATTCTTGTGGCGTTTGTTTGTTGATCCATTCTGCTGACTTTGTCTTTTCCTTAGACTTCAAATTTATGGACTTTTCCCGCAGTTTTACCGCTTCGGAATTGTTTTGCCGATATTTAAAAAGGCATCATTTACTCTGTGTAGTAATATATAAGAAATATCAACTTGTGTGAAAGATAAAATTAAACAGGATATCGTAAGAAGCTTTGCTTCATGGGGAAAACTCTTAATTAAAAAGAAATTTCAACATTCGTGATTAAATACGATTCATTGCACACGACATTTATCAAATAGTTTAAATGAACATCAGTGCATAGCTTAGATTTTTAGACTACTGGTAAATAGAAAAAAATCCTCACCTTATAAGTCCATCTAGCTTCTGTTTAAAACTTGTAAAGATCGGTACAAAATTTAACCTTTTACATTAAATACGTATTTCAAACTTTCAGATGTTTCTAAAATGTGATGTAGTGCGAAATACCATTAAAGAGCACGTATGGCTAAAGACAGTAGCTACTTGTATTTACATACGAGGGACATACGAGTTACATTTGAATCCGCTCTTTCACGTTTTGGCTTGTCGACTTTTAACTTTTTTGCCTGAAGCATAAATGAGGGATATTTCCAGGAAGTACATATATCGATATATTGTGGATTTAAATTATAATTTACAATCATTTATAGTATATATCAAATTTAATTCATATCTCGTTCATGTCGTTATTATTGGTACACGTAAAAATTCTACATCAACAAAGTTATAACATTAAGGATGATCGCTGGTCTAATAGGAAATAAATAGGATTTGAAATAGGTGTGTTAGTTTGAGAGAACATATGAATAGTAAACAAATAAGCAAGAAAAAAATATAGGTTCATGTGCTCATTTTAGAGCTGTAAGGCCTTGAAAATTTGTAGGAAATGGGTTTTCTCTAATTTTTCATTGTCTTTGCATTGAAAACTTCGGTCTTTCAAAAATGTATGAAAAAATAAAAAAAGGATTTCATAAAGTTTTGTCAAATACCATTTTAAGGTATATATGATTGAATTATAAAAGAAAAAGTGGGGTTCATGGGCAAAAAATTTCATGTTTAAGAAATGGATAAAACCGGAGGATTCCGAAAATCTGACAAAAAGACCAAAACATGACCTGCGAGCATCCTTAAGCAAAGTAAAATGTGATAAAACTATTGCATGGTAGAAGTTCTGCAATAATTGATTTTTATTCTCTGCTATTTTTTCCCGCGAATCAGGGTAATTGTTCTATCGCCTTTACGAAACATATCACCAGTTCCAACTGATTTAAAACTGAAAATGTTGACTTTTTGATGAATTAATTGATGCCAAACTATTGGGTAACGACGATATGTAAATTGTAGCTGGTGGAATCCATAAAAAAAACCCTCATACTTAAATTCCATCGTCTTTCCTTTGTTCAGTTTTAGGCTATTGAAACTAAACCAGAAATATATGACAAATAAAAGAAGGGAGAGAGGTAAAAAGAAGAACAACTAGTAAATACATTTACATATATACCTAGTTAATATTCGAGAAAGAATTTGTATTTTTATATTATACTTTTCGGTTTTTCTCGATCTTATGAACGAGAGACATAGATATCTGAATGCTTAAATCACTCTAAATATCTCGCTCAAATGTCAACATTCTTTGCCGTCGAAACGTCTTTGCCATATAATCTTAAAGTCTATGTTTCCCATCATCTTTTTGTTTTTTCTTGTGTGTGTTTTGTTTCAGTTTGTTTATTTGTTCTCATCCTTCACCGTTTGGTCGATTGTTCTCGGCGCTGTCTTTGTATCTTGATTTACGATTGTAAGATGACTCTTAAATCCAGAAACAAGCATCAAACATGGGATTTGTGATAGAATTGCAAACCTTAGGAAAATAAAGACTGATCAATACTTTCATGCACATAAAACTGAGAAAATGTGCAGACTAGTTTTTACATGTACCGTTAAATGTAATGCAAATAAATAGATACAATACATTGATGTTTACAGATTCCATAGCGGTTCCCTTTTTGCATGGTTATTTTCTACATGTTTGACCTGATGAGGCTTTCGTTTCAAGACGATGTTTTGGGAGACTATTTGAAGACATATGAGGGCTACTTGTTGCTCGGAGCCTCGCGTTGAATCATTACCACTGTGGCAAAGAAAGGTTGATATGGTTTATTGTTAGGGATCTCAACTTAAAATATATTTGAATATTTTTTACATTTGAATGAAAAGGTTTTACCAGAAGACAAGAGAAACAACGAGTTATCTTTAAAATTTATATTACAACTTACAATGTTTCGTCACAATTTAAATCTATCGTGGAAAACGAAAATGAATAAAACAAAATAAGTTACTACCGTATACTAAGTAAACATTACCCACCGTGAAGGCGCATTGAACGAAACTAGAGGCTCAGAGGGCTGAGCCTGTATCGCTCACCTGGCATGAAAGCCGTTTTTATTGATGTACCTCAAACAGAGAAATCACTTCTCCCTATCATTAGGAGGTGTGGTAAGCTTCGTAGGAACCACCTTTTTCTTCATCAAGATCTTTCTACTTCCAGGTCAGCATATTTTTGTAACACTTTTCTTCTGATTTAATATCAGTGATGGGGAATATCTACAGTCAGCCTACTGCAAACAATAGAATGCTCTGATCAAGGTCCGGGTCGGGTCAGGAAAAATAGGGCCGCAGAACTCTAAAATTATCAATAGGTTCGAATTCTTTTTAATATCAAATAAAATAATAAAATAAACAATGCCAAATATAATATTAAACATACAGATAAAACTTTGAAATACAATTTTTCCATTAACTTTTAAAATGTCATTTTCTTCTGAAATAAAAAAAAAACTTAAGTCAATGATAACAATTACCCAATAATAAAATTGCATATCATAAAACAAAATTACAGATATTTTTTTTTATTAATTACAACAATTATAAATACCAATAGACAAGAGAAAAATATTTAATTAACATGTAAAATATTTAAAAAAAAACCTTTAGTAAGTAATAGTACTTACCTAAAATGACCAAGAGGTTCGAATTGACGAACACTCTTGATTTCCCCCTTTTATACTAAATTTGCCCCTTTGTTTGGAATAATTAGAACACGACCTTGGATTTGTTTGTATAAATTTTCCGTTGGTCAGCAGATTTGCCTAAACATGCTAAATGTAAACTAATTAATCACGATATTTTCATAAATTGACCAAGGGTCAGTATGCTTAAGTTCAAATTACGGTCACCCATACCAGAATTTGTTTACCATGTGTGATCTTTACATATCAGTTATTTATATTTATACTTGAAGTGGTCACTCATATCATGACAACCAATTTGAGTGGACATTTAAAAGGTCACTTATTAAGTACAAGTATTACCTAACTTGTTAGAACTGAATTTTATATTTTACTAATCTTGAACAAAATAAATAGAAAAGCAATAATATTCTACCTAATATTCGCCGGTTCTCTAGAAGATTTTTGCATGTATTTCCCATAGGGCCTTATGTTAACCTACGTGATCTGCTGGTGGCAATCTTGAATGAGGGATTGGCACTAAAGTAACAACACTTGGTCATAAGGCCATGTTTGGTTTCAAGCAATTCTGCGGTTCTGTAGATTTTTGTTAGATACCATAGACACTTTCTGTCAAGTTTGGCTCTATTTGCCAAAGCAGTTTTAGAGTTTTTAAATCAACCATTCAGAAACAAGAATGCCCATGGCGGCAATGTTTTTCGCTTGTTATATGCTTAAGTTTGGCTGACAGTTTTGACCAAGGAGTTCCAGAGAAATTTTTCTTTAATCAACCAATGAGAAACAAAAATTGCCCATGACGGCCATGTTTGGGACGAAATGAGGAAACTTTGTAAAAAACATTATTTTTCATATAATTCAATACATGGGTGATTTGACCTGGATATTTTTCTTTGTAACTCATTTTCTTATTATTTGATTTTGTTTATTAACAGACAGATGATTTTGCATTTCACTTATATATTTCTTCTAAACTATTCATTCTTATTACATTGTATACTTCCTCTCAAGTTTCGTTCCACTTGGCCAAGCGAATTCAGAGGAGAAGATCTTTTTTTTATATCAGCCAATAAGAAACAAGAACTCTTTATACATTTTGAGGAAATATATCAGTAAATGGATACATTTGTACATAGCTACAACCAAACATAAATAAAGGGTTTCGCTAAGCTCAGCATGATACAATCGGAACATGTTGACAGGTAAACAGTTGAAGAAATCGAGGACACTCTATTATGCTTGACCTAATTAAGTGTTGGATATATAAATATATATATTGGACTCACCACAAAAAACAGATGAAAAAAAATATATCAAAATTTACATGTCAAGCCATATTGTTCATTTGAAACATTTACATTTAACCCCTTATATCTCGAAAACAGTGATAGATAGGACATATCTTAACTAACAGCTGAAAGCACCCAAAAAGATGAATTAAAAGAAAAAATATCCACGGAAATCGAATAAAAAATAAAAACTTTGCATTTCAAATCACATTGCTTTTTTACCCCCTTTAATCCCTTATATCTTGAAAACTATAAAAGTTAGATATAATATGTTGGCATACTAAAGAATGCAATCATTAAGATGAATTATAATTAAAACAAAAAATACCCAATGGCATTGAAATCGGATGAAAAATAAAAGTTTTAAGTGTCCTGCAAAATAGCGAATTTTGGCTCCTTTGATCCTTTTTATCTCTGCAATGACAAAATATACATAAAAATCCCTGGAGTAACTGTTATTGTATTTTTTATGACAAACCATTTAAAAAACCATCCAAGTCAGAATATTCCAACTCTCTGTTGTGTTTTTTTTTTGTGTTTTGTGCTCTTTTATGTTATTTTTTGTCCGGGGTTCAGTCAGTTGCATGGTGTTGATTGTACGTCATACATGTACATGTAGCTGACCTTTCCTGTTATCCATTCTGTTGTTTATTTTTGTGTTTTTGCTATATCTTTGCCTGTCTTTTTGTATTTGAAATTGCTCGTCAGTGTGTTGGAGTCGTAAATCGATGAAATGTGCCATTATTTTGCATCCAAACCTGCATCAGGGAATTTTTATTTTTCATATAATTCAATACATGGGTGATTTGACCTGGATATTTTTCTTTGTAACTCATTTTCTTATTATTTGATTTTGTTTATTAACAGACAGATGATTTTGCATTTCACTTATATATTTCTTCTAAACTATTCATTCTTATTACATTGTAACCGGTGATTTACCGTAGTACCAGAGTAAAAGAAAATCTGGTAAATCACATGTGAAAAGAACAGCCAGTATTTCACTCTAGGAAATGACGTAACTATTGCCTCGGAGAATTATAAAAAAACATATTCCGTTTTGTTTCTGCTAAAATGCTAGATTATGTACAACATGTACAATGTTATGAAAAGTATAACTAATTGCTGAATTGAAATACCAGAAATAAACAACTTGTGACCGAACTACAGCTGTAAACAAGATGTACTGTGAGCCATTGCTCACTGGTGATACCCCCGCGTTTCGATAATTTAAGGTCGAACAATAAACGAAGTCGTCAAATAGGAAGTTGATGTCGCCTTGGTCCGAAAACGTATCCCACAATATAACGTACCTACAGAAGGCTTGTGACAAAATATTAAGCGGCTGTGATGAGCAGTTGCAGAGAAAATTGTGACAAAAAAATTTGCATTCAAAACCATCAGGTCGAAAAATAAACGAAGTCGTCAAACTGGAATTTGATGTCGCCTTGGTCCGAAAACGTATCCCACAATATGGCGTACCTGTAGAAATCTTGTGACAAAATATCAAATATTTAAGATTACATATATTAACATAATAACAATAAAATAGCTACACAATTGTATATAAAAATAAAGATAAAATCGATATTATTTCTTCTTCTCTTGAAAAAAAGAAATATGATTGTTTCTTCGATTAATCCAGAACACACTGGGCACTGTTTCAAAGAATCACTACAGTTGATTCAAGACATCATATGTCCACATTGCAGAAACATTATGTTTATCTTATCTTCAAGGCAAAGTACACATAGTTCCTCTCCCATCATGCCTGATTTTCTCCATCTTTGATAAAAGCAAAAAACAAAACATGATCTTTAATTGATTATCAACTTCTTTCTTCATTTGTCATAATTCTCATACACATTAATGTGATTAGGATGAAACATATCAATAAGTCCTACGATAACAAATTTATTTACATCTAATGAAATATTATAGCTGACAGTTTTTTTAACAAGGTTGAATTTGAATGGTTTCCTTCAATATCCTGTTTTAATTCAAACTGAATATGTTATTACAATACATGTATTAGACAAACCATTGAATTGTTTCATAATTAGAAATTAATAATTGAAGATATCCTTTTTTGGCCAGACATATATACATGATTCAAGTAGAGATTTCATTATGGATACAGTATTAAAAATAACATATTTAAATCAAATGTATGATCTCGAAAATCCAGATAAAGATCGACACTGCAAGAATATTGATAATGGTACTTATAACATAGTATAAGAACTAGAATACTCTGATGTAATTATCACAAAGGACCCCGTTGCATATATATTGTTGTAGAGAAAAGAAAAACACATTTCATGTGACCGATAGGGCATTGTCAATATACAACTTCCACATAAACGTGGTTGAAATTCGTTGAGAAATGTAAATCTAGAATTGAGAGCGTTAACAAGAAGTTGATACGGAAAACTAAGTCAAGGGCAGTAACTCAAACACAAATTATCCGATAGCGCTCGTTTTTGAACTTGATCAAGGTATTGCCTATATACACCTTCCATAAAAACTTGGTTGAAATATGTTGAGAAATGTAGAATTAATGAGGCTAACAAGAAGTTGATAGGGAAAAACTAAGTCAAGGGCAGTAACTACCAAAACAATTATCCGATCACACTCGTTTTCTAACTTGATCAAGGTATTTCCCATATACACCTTCCATATAAATTTGGTTGAAATCCGTTGAAAAAGTAGAATTGAGAGCACCAACAACAATTGTAGTGATATTTACCTTCGGGAACAGACTCATTTCCCGATTGTCTTCCATTAGTCATTGTTTCGCTTGAATTCATTGCTCCTTCTTGGATTAGGTTATTAGGTGTAGAGTTATCTTCTAATTCGAATTCGAATATTTTTTCCAGCAATGCTGCCGCAGTAATATCTAGAATTAAAAGTATTATTAAATTTTTTTAAAAAGTTTTCTGTCGAATGGATGGAGTGAATTGTTGATCTCTTCTGTTATCCGTTTTGTTGTTTTTTTTTTTTTTTTGGTGGTGTTTTCTATAGCCAGCTAGAAACTATACGATGTTTAGCATTTCGTTTAGCGTTTGATTTATGGTTTCGTTTATCCTATGGTAAATGTTATCGTATAACTTTTCATTTAGCGTATGGTAAGTGGTATCGTTCAACGTTTCGTTTAGCGTTCATCTTATTTGGCGATTCCTTTATTGATTGGGCATTTTAAACTGACCACGCCTTATGGCAAGCCGTTCTCCTCAAAACTATGTTTAATCCATTTTTCGACAAATGTACGAACTGAGAGTAGAATATTAAAAACACACACTGAGGATTAAAAATTACACAATGAGGTTTAGAAATTACACACCGAGATTAAAAAAAAAAACTTCAAAAACACGCACTGAGAATTAAAAATTACACATTGAGATTTCAAAAAGACACACTGAGATTAAAAGAACTGAAAAACACATACTGAGAATTAAAATTACACACTGGGATATGCGCGCGCTTTTTATGCGCACATATCTAATTAGCATACATAATCTGACTCTATTACAAGCTTGAAACAACTAGGGGACAGACTCATTAGCGGTGTCACTAATTAACGACAAGAAGCGTCAAGAAACTGAAAATTAGCGACAAGGAGTTAAGAAAAGCCTTAAGAAGTTAAAGAATACGAAAATTCATGTTCAAGTAAGGATGGTTATTTTTACTTGCATCATTGAAGCAACAGACATCACCGTATGATGGGTTTTGCCTTCTTGAAATACGAATTTCAAGCCATCATTATGCACCTAAGAACAAACTCGATTTAGTTTCCAAAGTAATCCCAATAAACGAGAGACAACAATTAATTCTGTCTAACAGAAATTTAAATTGAAAACCACACCTGGAATGACAGCTAGTTCCTTGCAGGGTTCGACCCTATAATTGAATTGGCCATGTTTATGTTTTGCCCTTCTATATTAAATGTGTGTTGTTGATATATTCATTTTATCAATCACGAATATTAGCGAGCGCAGCGAGCGCTATAGGAGCATATGCATTTTCTACACATGAGGCTTTTGACTTTGTTTAATGGGGGCAGCCATTATGCAATCCGAAGTGAATTTATTTGTTAAAGACAATATGGTCATATTGTGCTACATACTAAGGCTAGAAAAAGTTTCGTTCGCCGAAAACGGAAGTAAGGAATCCTGAAATGGGCAGTTAATTTATTTTTTAAAAAAATGAAAATGAAATACAAATAAATCCATTACATGCTTAAGATTTTTTAAATATTAATCTGGTCAGTTATACGAGCATTTTCTCATTTATAACATTCATTACAAAAGCCGGAATATTCACTCCCTTTCTACGCAGCTGTGACGCTGGACACAAGATTTGCTATCTTGATAATTGTTATCTTTCTGCCAGTACTCGATCAGTTTTGTATTTTTTTTTTTCACATAAAATTAAATGCAACAATTTTTGAATATATGTAATTTAGTTCTCTAATAATGTTGTAGATAAATTAAGTTCTTTAATTTCAAAAATCGCAATAGAAGTGGAGCTGCTGCGGACATTTTTCTGAAAATGTTGCCGACAAAATGGTTAATATCTTTGAAAATGTTGTAATTGTCGAACTGAATGTTAAGCTGGTAATAGATTTTATATGTACGATCTGTAATCTCAATTATTATTTCCTAAGATACTCTAATTAGAAAACCTCAAATCCTTTTCAATCTGAAGCGGGTCAAAATTATTAACGTTTTACATGAGTTATTCCCCTTTGCCCAGAATGTAATGTTGAAACACCTTTTGTGTTGTTCTATTATACTTTTGAAATATGTTTGTCCAATCAAAAAAAATAAGTAACAAAGAGTACAAAGTATTTGAGGCTTACAAAAGCATGGTCTAGAATTTTGGATGAAATGGATTTTCTGGGGTTGAATCCTCTTTTAAACAAATTTCAATGGTACATTTTCAATAGATCCCATGATAACATAACAACCATGCATTTAGATTCACTGACGGCTTAATGGATGAAACACATTTTTAAAACAATTCATAACTTATTTAAGAAGTTATGCCTGCAAATTTAAATCTTATATTATTTATATGCAAGAAACCCTTTATCACATAGTCATGTTGATGCAATCAAACCCTCATTAAACGACCTCTACTTTCCAATTTTTACTTAAACCACCAACAAAAGTAAGCAAATAAAAAAAACTTTTAAAATTTTACCTTTTTTCTCCAGTGGCTTTCTCAAAACAAAGAATGTTAAAATAGAAGTATCATCTTATACTGGGTTTTATTATATTTTCTAATTCAACATGTTTATTTGTTACAAATGCTAAATTGAACTTTAAGAGCTCAAGAATATATATTTCTGAATACAAAGAACCAAGCTCTGTCAGGATTATTTTCTAGGGTAACTTCAACCCATGACTGAGTTTATTTCATTTGCCTGATTTGGTATAATATATTGAACATCACATAGTATCATTTTTTCCATTTAATATAGGGATCTACTGACTACTGTGATAAATGGTGGTTTGGTAGCGAGGCTTTTCTAGATTTAGATATCTCGGAGAGCAAACTGAAAAAAACAAAGTTCTACACATGAGAAGTTCAATTTTACTAATCTTTGAGTTTGGCTTGGTCTTAGAGGAAGGAAATAAATCAATTCCCCCCACAACTCTGGTACAGTAAATGAAACGGCAATCCTGGCATTGTTATAACACCCTTTTAATATGTTTAACATGAAGTTTCATTCAGAATTCCTTTTAATTTTAGAACTACTGTTACACAGAACTTTTAAAAACACAGCACACTACACATGACACTTGTGACTGACCTACTGATACCAGATGTTTAAAACTTTCAACAATGTTCTTTTTGTCATTAGTTCAAATAAAAATACTTTATTGTCATAGAACAAAACAAATAAATCAAACATACATCAAATTAATCAATATAACATTAAAACATCAGTCAAAATTAAAGTTTTGGGTCTCCCGTCTTCAGTTCTAATGACTGTATTATAAAGGAAACTGTATTTTTAATTTGACTGTGATAATTCTTCATAGTGGAGTTATATTTAGGGCATTTGAGAAAGAAGTGTTTTTCATCCTCTTTCTCATTGCAGAACTTGCAAAACCTTTGATCTCTAGGGATCTTAAGATGTCTACCCTTTTCTATTAAAAGAGTGTGTTCGCTAATTCTAAATTTAGTTAATAGTTGTACTTCAACTCAAAATCATTCACAATAAAGCAGTTCAGTGTTACATGTTTCATTTAGAAAATAAGACATAAAATGCTAAAATAACTACATGAAAACGATTATGAGTCCTAAATTTAATTTTTTCCACATGTTTAGAGATCTTTAGACTATAACTTAAACCATTCATGTATAGTATCCAAATCAACAATTCTCAACCAATCCCCTAGACCAATCATTGTGTTTGTGTATCTGTAAAGTTCGTTTGTATTGCCTTCTTGATCCACCTGAGTGTTACTTACTAATATGGAAAAAGTTTATCTGCAGAATTAGTAAGTGACATAAAACTAATTCAAGACTGTAAAAAATTAAAACAAGCCTGTTATTAAAATATGTGCTTCAAATAGTTATATTGAAAACAGTCAATGAGAATATTAATAGTCTAAATGAAAATAATAAAAATTTCCTTTACAAGTTTCTAACAGTTAAAGACAAGTCATAAGAATATTTTTTTCTCACATTTCTATGTGTTTGGGACAGTCATATTCCGTGTGAGACACCGGTGTGATATTCATGCATCTCACATCACATGACCTACCTTGACGTAACAATGCAAAAAAACATCACGTCACAATGCTAGAACGTCAGAAAACACACAACTTCGCACAAATGCGTCGAAATTAACATCGCTTCAATTTGAAAATCCCTGAAGCTCAACCTAAAAGATATCTTTTTAAAGTTTTGTACCTTTGGTACAAAACCAAAATGCATACGATCTTTTCAAATATGTAAATTATTTTGCACTAGGTTGTCTAGTTTAATAGAGCGCATTTTCGTGTCATGGCGGCCATGTTTATTTCTTTAAATATTCGACCGAGAAATGTGAGAAAAATAATCAGTCATGGTAAAAAATGTGAGACTGGACAATTCCACCCTCGGGTTCACATTTTCTATCATCAGAAACTCGGCAAGCCTCGTTTCTGACTGGAAAATGTGAACCCGCGGGTGGAATTGTCCCATCTCACATCTTAGACCATGACTGATTATTATAGTCTCATCCTAATAAAGAGATAAGAACAATATTAACAAAATTTAGAGTTAGTGACCATGATTTGCTTATAGAAACTGGTAGATACAAAAAAAAAACACCAAGAGAACAAAGAAAATGTAAAGACTGCAATACATTGGATGATGAATTTCATTTCTTTTTCAATTGTAAACTAAATTTTGCGAGAACGTAGACCATTTTTGAAATATTTCGAAGAAACATATACAAATTTTAAGCACCGTAGCTTCAGAGACAAACTAATAATAATATTAAACCCATCAACACCTGAAGATATTAAAACAGTAGTTTCTTTTATTAACCAGTCATAAGAGCTGAGGAAAGGAGACTCATAGCTGTTTTGAATATACTGAACTTTCTATATACTGTTAATGAACATTTGCTGATACATGCATATGTATTTTGTATTGTTTAACCCTAATGGATTTTTGTCTGCGATAAAGAAAGTTATTAAGTTAATATTGCAATTGAATAAAGTTTAATTGCAATATCGGGATGTATGCCACTGAAATGTGAAGATGTTTTAACATTAACGCATGTGTAAATATAACAGTGTTTTCTACCAAGCTCAATTATGTAAAATAAGGCAATCTTCTCTTTTGATTTAAAAAGGTCAATTTTAGGTTCCTGTATTTTTTCTTATGTAGTTCTAGTGTATGAGTTAATATAAACGACTCGGCTGGTTTTACCACTGTCTTTATAAAAAAAAAACATTTACATTCATATATTTAAAAATAAAAATACACACACACACACACACAAAAGACTGAATATGGTATCAGCTGCACTCGCATCATTGGCCACACCAACAGCATATTATAGTGTTATTAACTGGTTGTTTCATTTGCCCTGCTATACATGTAGATACGAGAATGGCTGTATTGGCCCCGCAGCCCGGAGAGCTGCTCGAGAGTCTATACATGCCCAATACAAAATAGCCTGTAATACAACTTTTAGTAAATACCATACTGGTATTATTTAATAAAAGTAAACTGATAGTATCTTTCATAAAAACAAACGTTTTCTGAAGAACAGCTTTAAACAGATTTCTTCAGAAATTCAAATTCGTATGTAGTCGTCTTTGATAACAGATATGAATCACTGATCGTCATTCAAACATTTTAATTTGATTCTTATTTTGATTATCGAGTTGTCGATCGAGGCAGATTACTTTAGTTTATTGTATATTCAGTTCAAGCGTGCTGAACTACAATAACTTGTTGACTTATTTATGTTGCATTTCAAACTCTGAAGCACGATTATTATTTATAACCACCCAACAAAATTATAACCTATCTGTTACAAATATCGTTATTTTCACCCAAAGACCACATGACATAATAACCTGGAAGCTGTTAGAAACTCCGGAATCGACCGGAAGTGAAATATCCTGTATAGGGCCGATCCAATACAGATTTATTTCGGTATTGTCCCGAAGCCGAAAAGCTGTATTAAATAGCAGGACTGACAGTATGACACACGCCGATTATACAATATTAGGGCTGAATGAATTTTATTATACAATTATAGTCTTTTGTAGCGGTAGATATGAGTTTTAACAGATCTAAAAATTAATATTGACCTCCGCGCCGAAGGCGCATAATTTTCAAATCTCAAAACCATTAAACTCCATACCCCATAATTACATATATTTCTAATTGCCTATAAGGAGACGCAATAAATGATTTTACACATTGCCCGGGGAATGGGGATATATCCTTGTAAACAAGAGGCTCATCAGAGCCTGTATCGCTCACCTGGAGTCTGGCTTTCATTGGACAATTAATCAACTATTTGACCAAGTTTGTTGCAATTGGTTCAATTGTTCAGGGAGAATTTGTTGAAGATTTATTTTTCATAAGGTTTCATGTTAAAATATGTTCCCTGATGGTGGTAGTCCTGGCAGGAAGTTGACAAAATTGACCAGGAATAAGGGTGAACCTTAAATAAATGTAACAGAACCCGACCTCAAATTACACAAACCAATAACTCCTAAATAGAATTTGGGATTCCCTTCAAAATTTCAGGGTAGGTAGATCTTAACATGCAAACATTTTTCAATTTATATTTCACTTCTATCTCAAATAGTTTTGGAGATAAATGCAAAAATGTTAAAATTTTGAAAATTTGACAAAAAAGGGCAATAAATGGGTTTTGGGATTTCCTTTAAAATTTCAGTGTATGTAGATCTCAACATGGCAAACATTTTTCAAATTTACATTTCACTTCTATCTCAAATAGTTTTGGAGATAAATGACGAAAAGTGTTAAAATTTTGAAAATTTGACGAAAAAAGGGCAATAACTCCTAAATGGGTTTTGGAATTTCCTTCAAAATTTCAGGGTAGGTAGATCTTGTCATGCTGATCAATTTTATCCCATGTCAGATTTTCGATATCTGTAACGGTTTTTGAGTTATTAGCAAAAAACAGCAATTTACCACCTATGTTCTATTTTTAGTAACAGCGGCCATGTTTTTCGACAAATCAAAAATCCCCATATCAGTTCTATGCAGGGTACCCCAAGAAACATTCATACCAAGTTTGGTTCTAATTAGTCAAGTAGTTTCAGAGGAGAAGATTTTTGAAATAATAACATAAAAAAAGCCAAAAATGTCAAAAAAGGGCAATAACTCTAACATCAGTTGACAGATTTTCACGAAAATCAGCACACAGGTAGCTCTCATCATGCTGAACACTTTCAAGCTGAGAATTTGCCGTAACCTAATGATTTTTGAGATATTTGTGAAAAAATGTTGTTTGACCCCTATGTTCTATTTTTAGTAACAGCGGCCATGTTTTTCGACAAATCAAAAATCCCCATATCAGTTCTATGCAGGGTACCCCAAGGAACATTCATACCATGTTTGGTTCTAATTAGTCAAGGAGTTTCAGAGGAGAAGATTTTTGAAATAATAACATAAAAAAGCCAAAAATGTCAAAAAAGGGCAATAACTCTAACATCAGTTGACAGATTTTCACGAAAATCAGCACACAGGTAGCTCTCATCATGCTGAACACTTTCAAGCTGAGAATTTGCCGTAACCTAATGATTTTTGAGATATTTGTGAAAAAATGTTGTTTGACCCCTATGTTCTATTTTTAGTAACAGCGGCCATGTTTTTCGACGAATCAAAAATCCCCACATCAGTTCTATGCAGGGTACCCCAAGGAACATTCATACGAAGTTTGGTTCTAATTAGTCAAGTAGTTTCAGAGGAGAAGAGTTTTGTATAATTGTTAACGATGACGACGGACGACGATGACGGACGACGACGACGACGGACGACGACGACGGACGCCAAGTGATGGCAATAGAAATTAACAAAAGACATTGAGATCATTGGCCCTTAATTATAAACAGTGTCGTTCTTTGTGGAAAGCTCCGATATCCTCAGGGTTCACGGCCATCCCTTCAAACACTAAATGTATCATCAGTGTTTCTGAATAACTTCGAAACTGCTGGCCGGGATATTCATTATGAGCATGACAAGACTTAGTGAATGCACAATGTGTATTGTTCGCGGGATAACGTACTATTTCTAGAAGATAATAAATTGTTATTTATCATAAAAAATTCTCAAATAATATTTTATGCTAAACTGTATTGGTCTAAATTTTTATTTTTGTCTGATTTTTATGGGGTTTGTTATCCCCGCACTTCGAACGAAGTTCGGGGATATTTTTAATCGATCCGGCTGACTGTTCGTCAGTCTGTCCGTCCGTTAGATAATCTTGTCTCCAGAACATTTTTAACTTCATGCATTTAATTTCTACACAATATTGTCACAAACTGTATGTAGATTGCGCAATAAGGTTTTAGAATTTTGATTTTTAAAAATTGGGGCCCACAGAGGTCGAATTTCGAAAATTGTAAATTTAAACTTATGCCTAAACACTTCATTCATTTCTAATTTTATGCTTTTAATTTCTATACAGTATTATCACATACTGTATGTAGATGCGCAATAAGGTTTTCAGATCGTTAGATCGTTACAAGTGGACTATAGGATTTATCCCATAAATATAAATTATCGAGATTTGATAAATCATCGAGAAACGGTGTAAGAGTTTCACATGCTTCATTCAAGTACTTTAGCATTCCTGATTATTACATGTATGTCATACACTTGCGCAAGTTGTTTTATGTTGATATTGCGTTAGGTGGCAACCATTTGATTTTGATGGGGAGGTGGGGGGCTAGGATCAAATGTTTGATCCTAACTATTTTTTATCGTGGAAATTTTGGTCCTTAATTTGTTTGGGCCGCAATTGCGGCCTAAATTTTTAATTTCATTTAAACAAAACATTTCCTGATTTCCTGACACCCACGTCAAATAATTTTTTGTTTTTGTTTTTGTTTACATTTTCTGTTAATTTTTATTTTTTACATACTAGTGATCAAGACCATATTGGTCGAAACGTTGAGTATTTTTAACTTTTTAGTTTTGTTGCTGTTTTTTACGATTTTATATTTGGTTTTGTTCGACTTGTGTAATTCATACATTTTCGTCGTTTTACGCCCCTTTTGACAGCTCACCGTTTCCATTTATTTTTCTTGTTATCTATTGTCGCATGAGCTGTTTCGCAACATACTTAATTTCCTGATTGACACTGGTCAAGCATATTTTTTCACATCTAAAGTGATCATGCCTTTTTAATTTGCCTAAATCCTGGTCCTGCCTTTTTATTTCAAATTTTGATTTTCTAACATTGGGTCCCACAGGGGATAATACAGTTTATTTACAGGCGCAAGCCCCTGTGCTTGATGTGACATGTGATTGTTTTTGAGTTATTACATTTAATTGTGAAATTATCGGGCAAATAATGACAGTATTTATTAGATTTATTTGCCTGGTATTGTGTAAAATTTGTTGATAGTTCACATCTCTGTAAAACGTAGACTTTGTAGTTAAATGTGAATGAATGTTTTATAATCATTTATAATACTTCAGTTATAAACAGGTATATGACACCAAATTTATTTGTCAATATGCATTTTATATCAATTGAAATAATTTAATTACTAAGCAGAGTAAATTTATTCAAATACACGACTAATTCTGTTGTGTATTGGTTATAAAAATGTCTATTATTTATTGGATTTTTTCTGTCAAATGAAATTTCTACTTCAAAAGAGAAAATTCATTTGAATCTTGTTTGAAAAAAGGATTTATTCATTGTCATGAAATAGTTCAACTTTTTTTTATACAACAGGGTTTTAGAATTTTGATTTTCTAAAACTGGGGCCCACAGGGGTCAAATTTTGAAAAAAAACAATCTATTTAAGCTTGTGACATAAACTCGTCTTTTGTTTTTCAATTTATGCATTTTATTTCTATACAGTATTGTCAAACACCATATGCAGATGTGCAATAAGGTTTTAGAATTTTAATATTCTAAAATTGGGGTCCACAGGGGTCGAAATTTGAAATTTTCAATTTAAGCTTGTGATCTTAACTTCTTTTCATTTTGCAGTTGATTCATTTTGCTTATATATAGTATTGTCTTACAGTATATTTAGTTGCACAATAAGGATTTAGAATATCGATTTTTAAACAGAGGGCTCAATTGGGTCCAATTTCAAAAATTGTCAGTTCATATATTATAAGCATGTGAACGAAGGTTTTTTTATTTTTCATTATTTATTGATTTAATTTCTTTATATAATGACTGCATACTATTTTTGGATGGGAATAAGGTTTTATATTTTTGACTATAGTTAAGTGGTCCAACTATTTACAGGGGGTGCGGGGATCACTGTCGATTCCGACAGTACAGATTTCTAGTATATGAAAGTGATTCTACGAACGCCCAGAAGGATCATGTGAGATTCACAATTCGACATTCGAGATTCAATATCCAAAGTTCAAAATTCGAACTTACAAGCCTTTTCCTGGTTACTCTATATGTGGAATTTTCGAGTTTCGAATCATGCATGATCCTGAGTAGGATCTTCCGAAATTCGAAATTCCAAATTCGAGATTCAATATTCAAATTTCGAAATTCGACGTCCGATATATGAAATAAACAATCAAAGGAACGCTTCTAAGTTGTGTATAGTATTTGGCCAATGAAATACCTTTTATTGTTGGAGATAACTATAATTAATACATTCATTGATGCTATTTTTTTTTATTTATTTATAGAGACGTTTAAAAATAATCTAATAGTAGATTTTTTTTATTGGAAATATCTTAAATTTTCTAAATTAATTAAATGGGTTCTGATAAGCTCACAGTTTATTTAATAGTACACAGTAATTTAAAAAAACTGTCATTAAAATGTAACAACTACATTGTACTGTATTTATAATTATTCACATGTTTTCTTCATCAAACTAAAACATTCCTTTTACAAACAAGAAATCTTTTATATAAGAATAAACAAACTTTTCCCTAAAATTATTAAAAATTCAAATTTAAATACACTGCATTATAAAATAATGAAAGGACATAATTAAATTGATACATTAATTGTCTATTGCGTACAATGTTCCCAATATATTACTTTTAAACGCGTGTGTGAAAAAATATTTCATTGGTAAAATACTATTCATAACTTAGAACCTTTCCTCCGATTAGTTATTCTAGATGTTTAGTTTTGAATCTAGAATCTGGAATTTAAGATATCGAATTTCGGATTTCCAATTTTAAATTTAGAATTTTAGATATTGAATCTCGAATTTGGAATATCGCATAATCCTTCTTAGTCCAGTCAAACTAAGTTTTAACCTCGAACTAATTGCAACAGAAAATGTTTTAGTTCTAATCTATAGCATTAAGCCCCAAATATACACAGAAAAAAGTCTCATAAAATCTAACTTGAGGAAAACTCAAAATCAGCATTTTTAATTTCCTATGGAAATTAACATTGGAAAGGGGAGATAACGCTGCAAAAATTAGCCTTTTTTTGTCAGTTTTTGGTTGATTTTCTTAAAATTCATGTAAAGTATGATACTTTGATGGTGTTATAAGTTCGTATTTGACTATATTATATAATCTTCTCCTCATGAAATGTACAAAACCGAAGTGTTATGGGTATTTTTATTTTTTTTGCACATTTTTCATTAAAGAAATTGCAAATTTGTGGCTTTGTGACCATTTTGAAAAAATAATGTGAAAATTTGGTATTGTTTATATCTGTAAATTCTATTTGTTCAGCATCTACGATGTTTAAAGAAACTTTAAACCACAAAGAGAAGAATATATGCTTAATCATTTTTATTAAATTTGAGATTCTTTACCTTGACATGTTGAAAAATTTAATAAATGGTCAACTAGTGAATTACGAAATCTAAGTTGTAGCTTGATAAAACATATGAAAACACCTTTGGAGTTGTTTTTTATACTCTAAAGACGGCTAGAATATCAAGAATCAATACATTCTGCTGAATAGAAGCCGTAAAGTTATAATTTTGTATCAATTTTTATTGATATTTCTGTCTTTTTTGCAGAGTTATCTCCCATTTTCAATGCAAATCTCCATTGGAATTTTGAAATCGTGATTTTTTAGTCTTCCTCAAGTTAGATTTTGTTGGACTTTTTTCTGTGTATATTTGGGGTATAATGCTAAAGATTAAAACTTAAAAATCTTCTGTTGCAATTACTTTAAGGTTAGGGTAAAATTTCTGCTAGATTGACTAGACTATCTGGGCTTCCGTACTTCTGGGCTGTCGTACGATTCATAGCTGTTATGCACACAATTTACTTACCTGCGGATATTTGTTGTAGACAATTAAAAGCTTTCTCAATTGTTTCAGTGTTGTATTTCATTTCAGCTACGGCCCGAAATGCTGTGTGATTCATTATTTCGTTTCGTCTCTGAATTGTATCATTGCATTCCTAAAAGAAACAAACGGATAATTGAATAGAAAGACGTTTTGTTCAGATCTTTAGTATTAGTTAAGAATATTGCTTAGATAATTTCAATTTTAGTAAATTTCCTGGAAGACTTAACTTAAGTGAAATTTCAAATTAGTGTTACCATGGTTAAATATCTGAATAGGGAATTCAAATTAAGCAGCAACTTGGCCTGTCTTTGATATCCACTCCATTTGTAACTTTGACAGTACCCCACAGCCTGATTGAATGTTAAAGATTATATATAGCTGTTATTTTCATTTTTATTACCGGGATACTCCTTACTCAAAAATCTAAATTCATAAGTCATAAGTAAATCTTATTTAAGAGACTCCTAAACAATAAACGAAATAACAATACAATTATCTGATAAAAGATATTATCACATTTTTTTTTTTGAAATAACGCCGATTTTGTATGTGTAATAAAAGCGTAATTTGCAGCATTTCATTTGTCCCTGGCGCAATAACATGTATTTTCCCTCTCGTAAGCATCACCGACGTCACTTCCGCCCAACTGTATATAATCGTCTCATCATCTAGGAACATGTACATCAAAACGCTGGTCATACGACAGGAAAATCTTATTCAGCAGTAAAATTATTTCTTGTTAGTGGCAAAATATGTGAATAAATTAATACATGTTCTTTTTAGCTCACCTGTCCTAAAAGGACATGTGAGCTTTTAGTATCATTTGGGGTCCGTCGTCCATCGACCGTCTGTCTGTAAACTTTTACATTTTCATCTTCTCTGAAACCCCTGGACCTATTGATCTGAAACTTGGTCTGAAGCTTTTATGGAAGGTCCTTTATAAAGTTTGCATAAATCATCCTGGTCCGTCAAACAAAATGGCCGCCATTATCATTTACATGTTCTGATTGGTCCAAATTTAAAACTTCTTCTCCTCTAAAACCGTAAAGTCAAATGAACTGATTTTTGGTGTGGAGCATCTATGGAAGGAAGGTCCTTTACAAAGTTTGCATAAATCATCCCGGTCGTTGAAACAAAATGGTCTCCATTAGCATTTTCATGTTCTGATTGGTCCAAATCTAAAACTTCTTCTCCTCTGAAACCGTGAAGCCAAATGAACTGATTTTTGCTATGGAGCATCTATGGAAGGTCCTTTACAAAGTTTGCATAAATCATCCTGTTCCGTGAAACAAAATGGCCGCCAAGACCATTTACATGTTCTGATTGGTCGAAATGTAAAACTTCTCCTCTGAAACCGTGAAGCCAAATAAACTGATTTTTGGTATGGAGAATCTATGGAAGGTCCTTTACAAAATTTGCATAAATCATCTTGGTCCGTGAAACAAAATGGCCGTCATGAGCATTTACATGTTTTGATTGGTCGAAATTTAAAACTTCTCCTCCGAAACCGTGAAGCCAAATGAACTGATTTTTGTATGGAGCATCTATGAAAGGTCCTTTACCAAATTTGCATAACTCATCCCGGTCCGTGAAACAAAATGGCCGTCATGAGCATTTACATGTTCTGATTGGTCGAAATTTAAAACTTCTTCTCCTCTGAAACCGTGAAGCCAAATGAACTGATTTTTGGTATGGAGTATCTATGGAAGGTCCTTTAAAAAGCTTACATAAATCTTCCCGGTCCGTGAAACAAAATGGCCAGGTGAGCGATACAGGCTCAGCCCACTGAGCCTCTTGTTCAAATTGCCGTTGTTATCAGCCCTCGACTGATATCGTCCATCGGGCTAAAACCCTCGGGGCAGACATAACGTCTCGGGCTGATTACAAGGGCAATATGAAAAAGGTCATGTATTTAGTATGGGAGATACAACAGATAATGAATGCAAGAGCCGGAGGCTATTTCTTGACTTTACTTACAAATATTCAATTAGATATATACAGTCTCGTTGATGATTTTAATGGTAAATGAAAATTAATACAAAACCGTATGAACTTACAATACAAGACATATGATTCAGAAATTTGTCCATTATTGACAAAATAAAGCATAGTCGTAAAACATAATGTTACTGAAAGAAAAAATAGTTTAAATCCACTCGATTTACACTTTTTAGATTTTAAAAATATGTCAAAATATGAAGTGAAACAGATGAAATTGCCATAATCATCAAAATAACAATGTTTTAATTTTCTATTGAATTATATGAAGTTGTCGATAATAATCAAATTAAAAAAATAATGATCTTTTCTTATTACTAAATTATATCAATGATAACACACAGATTTAGAAAAAAAGGAAAGCCGAAACAGAGATTCGACCTATGTCTACAAGTGTTACTCTCAACTCATCCTAACCTTGTGGCTACAAACTTACACTATACAAACGTCGTTTTTTAAATATATAAAGGTGAAAGCCCTATAGATGTATATATTGTATATATGTAACGACATTTGGGTATCATCCGGTTGGTAGCCGAGAGGTTTCGTCGACGTGTGCTTGAAATATAACACATACTTTACTTCAAGTTCGAACCACAGTCACGGCAAAAAAAAATGCAAAAGTCAAAGGTAAGTTTTTAAACTTATACCGGCTGTGAACAGAAATCAGTAAATAAGCCAATTCAAACTTTATTACACAAAGGGAACAATTGAATATAATTTGATGACTTCATTTCAGTGACGGATTAAAGAAGCGTTGAACCACGGTAAATGAATAGGCTGACGTCACAGCAGTGGTTTAATCCATAAGTAAACTACAAGTTAAAATACTAAGCACGTCATAATTTGTGGATTAATGTTTATATTCTCATCAAAGAGATGTTTACTGCATTTTACTTTTGAATTGGTTTTGTTCTGACAGATTGGGATTATACCGCAATGTAAAAGATTATTATACATTCAAACTTTATTACACAAAGGGAACAATTGAATATAATTTGATGACTTCATTTCAGTGACGGATTAAAGAAGCGTTGAACCACGGTAAATGAATAGGCTGACGTCACAGCAGTGGTTTAATCCATAAGTAAACTACAAGTTAAAATACTAAGCACGTCATAATTTGTGGATTAATGTTTATATTCTCATCAAAGACATGTTTACTGCATTTTACTTTTGAATTGGTTTTGTTCTGACAGATTGGGATTATACCGCAATGTAAAAGATTATTATACATTATATAACTCATATAACATTATCAGATACTTATTATTGAATATGATGGTTTTTGTATATGTCAAATGAACAGAAGTGAACAACTCATATTTGCACACCCAAGGCTAATAAAAAATCATTCAAGTGATATTCGAACGTACTGATATGGGTAATATGGCAATGGCATACGTATTTAGCCACTATATGATAAACTAAATGACCTAATCCATATCGGACCAGGTATCAAACCCTCGGTCCAATATGAGAGTCTAGGGGTACCTGATCCGATATAAATTAGGTGTATTAAACTATATATAATTTCTCGCAGTCAGTGAAAAGTGCACTACATGAGCATTTTTGTGAGAATATTGGAGAGGACAAATATACCTAAGGAGCAAACCAAAAAACACAATCCGATAGACAAACCCGGGAAGACAAATGAACAACCACAACCCTTGCAAAAGTGGACCGGGATATCCCAGGAAATCTCAAGATTATCCTGGGATAATCCTGACGACAATTCTGATATAATCCCAGGAATTCGTGATCATGGGACTGGGATAATGTCAGGACGGTATTGGAACAAGGATATCACAGGAAATCCCAGGAAATCCTGATTGCAAATTAAACTGATCTGTGGTCCTGAGAAATCCTAACACCAGGAATGAATCCTGATGTCGGGATTAATATCCTGGTATTCCCTGGGATTTATAGTCAGGATTTTTTACCCTTGAATATATCCTTCATGACTTTTAGATTATCCTGTAATAATACTGATAAATCATGAAAAAAATATTGATGATCTCCCGACTTCAGGACCAAGAAAAACTATACTATGAGGCCTGAGTAACATGACTCTAGCCGTTGTCAACTTAAATTTCTATGATGTGGTAGGATGTCTCATTGATGAATACCCTGTACCCCTTTCCTTCTCATATCTGGAAAGACTACCAAATCCATTTAGTTATTGACAGACTGAAAATAACAAAGTATTTCAAGAATCTTCACAATTTATTACAGCATATACACGTTTTTATGGTTTTCATACATAATCATTTTCAAATGTCACTTCTTCTTAGCAGCTTTAAATGGTCCCTCATGAAGTTATGGATAACTGTCAAATTTGTGTAAAATTTTTCTAGAAGTAGGGCTGAAATAATAAAAAAAATCACAATAAAATGATGAAAAACAACTGATGAGTCGTAAATCGAGGAAAAAATCTTGTGGATAAAAACTGAATATACAGAATATTTATTAAAGCATAACAACTTAATAAGAGTTCTTTTAAAGAAAGGGTAATCAACGAAGCTTTGGACAGTGAGGTCATTGTGATTCTTTATCTAATGGTTCCTTATCACTGAAGTTAAGCAGTGGGCTATGCGTACAACATTGCATGGAGTAAGTCAAGACAGGTTGAAATTGCACCTTTTTGGACATCAACAAGTTTAAAAAAAGAAGGCTCAAACTTTTTCATTCATAAATATTCTGTAAGAAACAGTGAGTTAGACTCAATGACAGCTCTCTGTTCTGGACCTAAACAGGGCTTGGTGCCCTTTTTTACTCTAAATACAACTTGCACATGTTCTTCTTTAAGACTAAACACTGTAAAGAAATAAAACAGTTTGAAGTTTCATATTTTATCAATATAACATCAGTTTTGTCTTCATGATTTGTATAAGTCTCTGATAAAAATGTTCACATCTCAGCTTTCTTATTTCACAGTACGAATTGAATGTTACTAACACAATCTTAAACTTCTTCTTTTTATTCAAAAAGTTATATGATTAATATTTTAAACTCTAGAAGATAATTAATTTAACCTGATTAATTGAAATATATACTCACCAATTGTTACAACTGTCTTGAAATGTTTTCAATCCTTTGCAAAATTATGTCCAGACAAAATCTGCAGTATTATCAGTATTTGAAGTCATCTTTACAATATTTATAATAATACACAATTTTGATATTTTTCTCCAACATCTTTAAGTTAGTGAATCTAGGTCAAATTTAAAATCTTAATATAGTTGTTATGCTTGCACATGTGACCTCAAAAGAGGTTCCATGGGGAGATCACTTAACAAACACATAAATTCATGAAGAGATTGGCTGTTAAATCTATTAAATCAGATATCACAACTTTAAAATTCAATATGCATACTATTTATTTATGTAAATAATCAGTTTCATATGTCAATACAAATAATGCAATATCAACAATAGGAAGACTGAAAAACCCTTTTATGAATCCTCTGTTTTGCATAGAAGAAATTGAGTAGAGAACCCTGGGTTAGAAATATTTAATTGTTCATGTTGTTTCTGTGGGTTATTTGATGTGTTAAAATATTCAGGAATCATTATATTGAAATGTTGATTAACATATATAATAAAATAAATAGGTAATTTATTATCAAATTTAATCATCTGCAGATCCAAATCAAGATCACACAAATTGTTAATGATTATAATTACAGCAAATTCAAATGTGCCAATTTAATTTCCTTTACATTTACATATCTAAAAAATAGTTGAAGTCCAGTTTCCTGCATTTCCATTAGATGGGCAAAAGTAAATTTAAAGTTAAAATCATTAAACTCGCTGAAAGTTTGTCCTTGTAAATCCTTTCATTTATATTTACATATATATTCAATTATTATCAAAATTAGATTCTTTTAGTAATCATTGAAGTTTTGACATAAGGATTTCTAAGGACTTAACTGGTTAACAAACAAATGAATGTTTGAAGTGTCCTGAAAAATCCTGATGTCAAGATAATATTTAGAATGAAAGTCCTGACATATCTTGCAGTCAGGAAACAAGACTTTGAAAAGTCCTGAAAATCTGAAATATCCTGGCACTGTGGCTATCTTCTATTAAAAGTCCTGAGGAATCCTGAAAAAGTCCCATCCTTTTTTAAAAACTTAAGAAATTATCAATGTCAGGATATCTAAGGATTTCCCGGGAAATCATGGGATATCCTGAGATTTTAAATTGGTCAGAATTATTTTCTGCAAGGGCAGCACAACAATAAACACTGAAAACTAAATATCATTGAAAACTCAAACTCATATAAAAACCGGGAGTAAACTCAGGTGCTCCAGAAGGGTATGCATTTCCTGCTCCATATACTGCACCCCTCGTGAAGTTCAACAAAGTCAATCCGTTGGAAGTCACAAATCGGTGGTGTAACATGAAATGATACGACAGTGGGATAAGGTCAAACATCATCTTAGATCATATTGGAACACTGAATTGGTCAATTAATTCGTAAAAATTAATTTAATTAATTTATTAATTATTTATTAATTAATTAATTTAATAAAATTGGTCAATTAATTCGTATTGACGACCGTAAAATTTCCCAAGTTGTGTCATCAACTTATCCCTGATAAAACCCAGGTTAAGCAGCTTTTGTTATAGCAGACATCCTCTTTGTCGAAAGTCATAGTAACTCACGCGTGCCCTTGAATATCGGATAAGCTGAGAAACGTAGACGCCTTATGCAGGCGATGCTGGTGTATTGCTACTCAAGAATGGAATGTTAACAATAGGAAAGTTGAAGTCATCACGTTTGTCATAAAGTTTTGTTTGCAAATTTTTTCAAGAAACAAATCCAAATATGAAGCGGACCTCGATGTATCTGAAGTATCCTTAATTTGAAGTCCGCTTCATATGAGTACAGAAACAGATCGGTGAGGAGAGGGGTACAGTTGGTTCCCATTGGAATGCCGATTTTTTGTTGAAATTTCGACCGCCAAGTTTAACAAATATGTTGTCTATGAGAAAAGCTAACATGTTTGTTATTTCATTCCCAGTATACCTTTTTTCAGAATCAGAGTGGTTCTTCACGAAATAAGCCTTTTCTCTACCTAAAACTAGAAATTTATACCTGCGTGTGCCATTTTTCTTGAAAAAAAACACATTGATGTATGCTTTCATAAAATTGAAATAACAAAATAAAACAAACAAACCAAAAAAATCGACAAAAACATATATGCTTTCTTTTAAGTTTATATGTTACCGACGTATTTGAATTTGTATCTCCACTGCTACTACCTTTTGCATACATCTTGATTTCGAATAATGCTGACCAGACAGGATTTTTTGTAATTACAGTGCATTAAAATCGGTATAATAAAATGTTTATTGTATTTGTTAAGGAAAATTCTCCGTAAAGAACAGAATAACCGGGAAATGCATACTTTCCGATTTCCTTAAAACTTATACTTAAATAAAATACCATTATATTATTATACAAATAAACAAAAAATTTAAAAATATATATTATTAAAAAAAATCTGTTCCCATGGAAACTAAAATATATTTTTGTCAGAAATTCTCATTTTTCCCAAATTTGAATAATGAGAATTTTACGGTTGCTTTATCTTCAAAACCCTTGCCAATTTACCTTTTTAGGTTTTTATTTTCAGCTTTTGGTAGAACAGGTAAAACAATGATTGACATAGTAAATGTTACAAAAAAATGATCTTAGGTTAGATAAGAAGTAAGGCCATTTTCCCTCAATTTATTTCACTTCTAGAGGCATTTTCAAAAATTCGCTATAAACCTTTCAAAATCTAAGAGGGAATAACCTGGTATGAAGTATTTGATCATATGCTTACTATACTTTTTTCTACAGACTGAATATCGCTTTGGAGAACACTTTTAATACAAATTTTCTGAGGCTATCTTAGTTTTAACTTTGTGTCTATTCTTTGTATTAGTTTTACATACATTGTCAACATGTAACATTTTTCTTTGATCAGATGAATTTTCAGCCATTACTACAGCCAGCTAGTTATACATGTATATTACGTATTTTCGTCATTCATTTATACTAAAATAAATGCCGTTTGTAATAGTAGACAAAGAATAGCTTTCATTTTTATAACAAAAATGTCAATTTATCACAGGAGAATAGCATTTAATCTTTTAAATAAACAATGTTGCTGTATGCCAAACCATAACCGAATGACAGGTAACCTAAAATTGAGCAGAAATAAATTTTCATATAAGCAGATGTAAAAACCAAATTCTATATTAATAAGACACAAGTAACTTCGTTTCTCAAAATATCCGACACAATCTGTAAAATACTTGGTCGTTGACATTTTTATGATAACCGATAAAAATTTGAAAATTTATTTAAAATGGTGGCATCCATGTATTTTCCGAAGTCGGAGTGCTGATAATGCAGATTTGACCACCAAAAACATCAAGTTGCATAGAGAAACATCACATAGCGTTAATTTATTTGAAATGATACATTTCTATATTTCTATATGCCTGAATGCGCAGGTGGACACGGAATAAGGATTATATGACACCTGACTCAAAGAGAATGCATTAAAAGAAACAATTATGGTGATGTGACATCTGTTTGAAAAATGCGAGTCACAAATGCCTAAAACTGTGTTCATTGTCAGCCTACATGTCTCCGACTGATATGTAAAAGCCAAGAAGTATCTATAAATAAAAAGTGGTGGGTCTATTGTATTAACTTTGCTGAGAAATGCTACGAAAGTTATGTCGATGTATGTGCAAAATAGTAACTACAATCCATTATATGGTGGGTATAGGTATTACAGCCAGAGAGAAATGGGCTTAATCTTGAAAATGTGACACAAGTCAATTACAATGTAAGTGTGGCATAGAGGCAAGATCTCATATGGGCATGCAATCAACAGTGACTATCTAGACACAATTTAAAAGCCTAAGGTCAGTATGAGCTAGCAAATTTTCATATTTTGATCTTCGCGGAGTTGTTTCTTGTAGTGTTCTTTCCTAGTGTTGTTACTTTGCTGCAGATTGGTCGAGAGACATGGCCACCAGAGCCTGTTCTTATTTATTATTAGGTAAACTTTGAAAACAAAACCCTCATCAATAATGATTTACCCGATTGAATTCAAACTTTCTAAATATGCTTCTATAGAGGCCTTTACTTTGGTGCCGACTGGAAATACAAGATGGCAAGCATAAACCGAATGAGTTAACGTTGTACCCAATGAAAAAAATATATGAAAAATCCCTTTCTGTAGAACCAATTTATGCCAAGATTAGTGGATTTGAGAACACGAATTATTTATTATTACTCTGGTGCCTTTCTATCAACAAACATGGCTGATGTTAGGGTTGGTTAATTTCGAAGATCTCTGAGACCATTTGAGGCATAGATTTAAAATTGTCATGAATTATCATTGCACGGTAATTCCCAAGTGGTGTTATTTTGGTGCCGATCGACATTTACAGCATTGTTACATTGTATCTAATGTTAATTCCAAGCTTTGTGGGTAAGTGATTGTTTTTTTTTCGGGTGGGGGGGGGGGGTATTTTTTTTTCCTTAAAAATCAACATAAAGGGGCTTCCCTGGGTTGTGAAAAATATATTTAACAGCTATCATTTAATTATAGAACCGTAATAGATTTATGGATACAACCCCCTTAGCTGCCGCGTATTGGAATAATACTACATAAAAACACGAATAACCAAACAGAATAAGATATGTATGATGATAAAATTGTCGTTTCATTAGTAAAGTCAAGATATTCCAAAGGGATATTCGAAGGAGGGGAAAATCTAAACAACTGACAAACTGACAACAACGAGGACAAGAAGGTTTAGAAATGTTATAACAGTCACAGCATATCACAAATAAAAAATTAAAAAATAAAATAAACCCATCCTTTTCAATTATTTTGATAAAAACTTACTGTTTGTGAAGAAATAACTTGGTTGACGTAGTCTTGACCCTTGATATCTATTATGTGCTGACATTTAACTGACCAGCGCGCATGTTCTCTATAGGGGTCATCACCATCTTCCCAATCACGTAGACAAATACCACAGTAAAAACATTTCACAATATCCTCGTCACCTTAATCAACAATGAGAATACATAATACTTAATGACCAAAGGAAATACATAAATTTGCTAAGATTTGTTGGTTTATTATTACTATCGATTGGATGAAATACTTCTCCTGTACAAATATTAGGTTTCGATATATTGTATTTTTGAATTATAAATGAAATACAGAAAAATACGGTAAATTTGACGATATAATGTTTTACCTTCGTAAAAAAACCCAGCTTTTGCCATATCGCATTTGTCTTGTTTCCCTTGCCAGCAACTAAATGTTGAAGCCCGTTTAATAAAATTTGTATACTGTCTGTATTTCACTGCATTATATTTTTCACCTCCTTGTCCTATAAAAGAAAAGAAACATTTTGCATTTTCTTAATTTTGTCCATCTGCCTTTCTCTGCTTGCCTCCCCTTACGATCAAAATTGCAACCTCTCCACTCTTACACAACTGTTGTACACTCAATTATTTGTTGTGTTTGGAAGACTCGTATGATTCCCGACAGAGGTTCTTAGTGCATTGGGCCATAGCTTATCAAAACGAAACTAGAGAACTGTCCACAGAGCAGAACAAATACCCTACGCCCCAAGAAAATTCAATATCTAGTATATTTGAAAGCAATCTGCAAAGAATAATGAACGTTTGCATGAGTTTCTATGATTGCAGCTACTAGTATGTCTACAAATATTTTAAAGGAATCACAGTGAAAATGTATTTATCTAACAAACTAATGTCAGAGGAGTTCTGATTGCAAGGTTTTTACCGTACAATGTAAAAAATTCCAAAGGTGAAAGGGTCACAACTTGGAAAAACTTAGGGGTTCGGAACAGGCTATCTACAGGGTTAGACGATTTACCGAAAACAACAGAGAAAAACCTAAAAGTACCGAAAATAACAAAAAAAAACCCGAAAACTACCAAACAGACTTACTCTATAAAAGTTCTATTGTAAAAATAAAGACGACTATGTGGTATTTAATATTATGTTATTATTCAAACCATGGTCGTACAAATATAAGTGAGGTTATTATTCTGTTGAATCCGATATCGCATAAAGCTGATACAAATAGAATAAAGTAAAGAGGACAAATATACCTAAGGAGCAAATCAAAACCCGGGAAGACAAATGAACAACCACACGCATAACAAATAAACACTGAAAACTAAAAAACAGGAGTTAACCCAGGTGCTCCGCAAGGGTAAGCATTTCCTGCTCTGTATACGGCACCCGTCGTTAAGTTTAACAAAGTCAATCCGGTGGAAGTCACAAATCGTTGGAGGCACATGAAATAAAGTAATTTAGTAAAATTAATCAATAATACACTAAAAATATAAGGAAAGATGAATAAATAAATAAAAAATAACTAGAGGCTCAGTGGGCTGAGCCTGTATCGCTCACCTGACAAAATGCTTCTACAAACTTCCATTAATTCTTTGGTTGAATTTGCTTCAAAAGTTTCAGAGCAGATGATCAAAATATATTCTTCTCATAGGGTCCAAAGTTAAAAGTATTTCCCCTCTGGCGGCCATGTTTTTCTCAGATTTGAACATAATGAGCTAACTTTGTAGAGGACCTTCCATACATCATTCCAGTACAGTTTTATTCAATTTGCTATTATAGTTTTAGAGGAGATAATCAAAATATGTTTTTTTCCATAGGCATGTATGTTAAACTATGTTCCTGCTGTCTGCCATTGCTGTCAGTCATAAGTTGGTCCAGGCAGACAGACTGATTCCTATATATCCCCTCAATGCCAAATCTTTTCAAATTTAATAAGAATGATGAATGCGAGACCCTCTAAAAATAGTTTTTATTTGGTGTTGATCGGCTGGCAGACATGGCAGCTACAGTGAAACATAAGTTTACATTGAGACCTTTGGGAAATCACAGTTTTTCTGAAACTATAAAGGAAAAATTAACAATTGTGCCAGCAATACAGTAGGTGCAGACACAACCTCTTACCAAGTTAACTTTGTGCAGGTCTACTGACTGCTCTAAGTTAACTTTGAGCAGTTCTGCTGACTGCTTTCGAACTGCTCTAGAATAGAATCGTAACTGCTAAGAAATATTGATGAGCCTATACCAGTAATGTTTTATTTAATGTTAAGAGTATATCATGTTATATTATAAACAAAATTAGGCTTGGTCTTTATATGTTACATGTAATAGATAATTCTACCTTCAATTTGTAGATCTTTAAAGAAAGATTTCTTTTGCCAAATGAAAGAATATAAATAAAAAAAATTTGACTCGGACATAAAAATATGAAATAATAATAGTAAATTTAAAGAATTTATCATAAAAGTTCTCCATATTAACGAACAATTTTCTCTTCCATCTTTAAAAACAATAATTAAGATTTTTACGTGGTGCGAAACAGTAAAAAAAGTGTTAATCCTTTGCTTGAAATTTTATTGTGTGCATTTACAGTCTTCAAAAATGGAATAAACCCATATTATTTCATATTTTTATGTCACGAATCTTTAATGGTACAGAATTATCTTCTTTTTTCCACGTTATATTGGAGTAGTTACAGTAATTAATACATTTTAGCATGCATTAAAATACTATTGTATATTATTGTATAATAGGAGAAGACTTCATAAGTTTGTGTAACTTGTGTCTCATTATTTTTGCATCTTATTTTGCAAATAAAATATGTTTAAACTAAACTATTGGAGTAGAACAGGGTGAGAATCTCTAACCTATATTCTTCGCGTTATATTTGAATGGCTTTAATTCATTTTTTGAAAATAGGAATATAGAAGGTTTGAAACTTTTCACTATATTGTATGCAGACAACACTGTGCTAATGGCAGAGTTTAAAGATGATTTACAAAAACAACTGGAAATTCTGTATAAAAATTGTGAATTATGGAAACTTAGAGTAAGTAAGTAAGTAATGTCTTTATTTAAAGAGGGTAACACAGTTAGTATTAAAATACTAATCTTCCCTGAGGCCCTCAATTAAAATATATTAAATAAATTAATAAAACACACACAATAAATTAATCTAACATTGATCCAAATTCTACAAACAAAGGACCATCTATATACATATATACATATATGTAATCAATAAAATGTTACATTTAATATAAACATTGAAAGAATAGAACATCTCGCCTTCAATACTGTGACTATAATTTAACAAATTTAGAAAGTTTCACGGAGCTTTAAGTAATCTGTATAATTTCTTTTGAAGGTTTCTATATTTGTATTCAATTTTAGGTCTGTTGGTAAAGCATTCCATAAAATGATTCCAGAATAGTAAAAACTTTTCTTCGCAAAATTTGTATTTGGACGAGGTACAAACAAGTTTCTTTTTTTTTGTTGATCGTAAAGAATACGTTGAAACATTATTAGCAGTGTTAAAGACATCACATAAATATTCTGGAGCAAGATTATTGACGCATTTAAACATTAAAACACCTTTGTGATAATCAATTCTTTTAAAAATAGTTAGCCATCCAAGTTTTTTAAATAGTGTATTGGTAGGTATGTCTCTTTTTGCATTAAGTATAATTCTTGCAGCCCTTTTTTGTCACTTATACAACTTTTCTAAATTTGCTAAACTGGCTTGGCCCCATATTGTACAACAATAATCAAACAATGGTAAGATATAAGCATTATAGTACAAAATTAAACCTTCTGATGGAAGATAAGATTTTAATCTGCACATCAGCCCAAGCCGAGAAAAAATTTTTGAAACTAGTTTGTTAATGTGTTCAGCCCAAGATAAACAGTTGTCAATCATAACACCTAATAATTTTTCACATTTAACATTATCCAGCAATGTATTATTAAAGAACACATTGACAGTATTGTTTCTAATCCTTTTACTGGATGATACAAGCATTGATTTGGATTTTGTTACATTTATCATCATATCATTTTCATTACTCCATTCTTGCACATTTTGTATATCAAAATTCAATTTGCTATTGATGTCACATATATTAGAAGATGAACAGTGAATGGTAGTATCATCTGCATATAAATCAGGACTAGTGTATTGTAAATATAATGGTAAGTCATTTATATATAAAAGAAAAAGCAAAGGTCAAAGAATACTACCTTGTGGAACACCACAATACATATTTTGGCCATTTGATTCAAAATTATTGATGACAACTTTTTGTGGTCTTTCTGATAGATAAGAGTTAAACCATTTCATAGACAGCTCATCATATTTATATTCTCTTAATTTCGAAAGTAAGATATTATGATTGACTAAATCAAATGCTTTCTTAAAATCAAGAAATAGAATACCAGTATAATTGCCTTTGTCCATTTCCATAAGAATTTCATCTACAATTTTAGTAAGTGCTGTTAAACATGAATGTTTTGATCTAAAACCCAATTGATTTCGATGTATCAAATTATGTTTTGTTAGATATTCATATATTTGAGAATAAACAATTTTTTCAAATAATTTAGATAGAACTGGAAGTATGGAAATGGGTCTATAATTATTCATATCTGCATTATTTCCGTTTTTATACAAAGGAGTAATCCGAGCTTCTTTCATTTTTGCGGGAAATATACCTGTATATAAACTAAGATTGAATATATGTGTAAGAGATTGATATGTAACTAGAGCTGACATCTTTACTATGTTTGGACTGAGACCATCTAAACCACTTGATTTGTGTATATTGACTGTTAACATTTGAGTTAAAACTTCCTCTGGTAAAATACATGTATAAGAAAAATGTTCTTCTTTACCTAGCTTTGAATTGATCCATTGATTTAATTTTTCAGTGGATCCATAAAGTTTTGAATTAGAGATAATAGTTTTAGAAATGGAAGTAAAATGGGTGTTAAATTTTTCACAAATTTCCGTCATGTCATTTATTTCTTCATCCCCAACTAATAAATTTGTTATTTTACTTTTTGAAGTTGATTTATATCTTTTAAATGTTTCCATAATTCATTAACATTTTTACCAGATTTTATAGTTTCATCAAAGTAACTAGCTTTGCTATTTCGCATTACAGATGTTAACTTGTTTCTGATTGTTCTAAAATTATCAAAATCTCTTATTTTATGATAAAAGTCTCTTTGTCTTCTTAAATCAACAAATTCCTTTTTATGCCACTTTGGCTGTACATTCCGTTTTACACGTTTTAAACATATGGGAGCATGTTTGTCTAGAGTTTTAAGCAATTTGTTATACCATAATTCAAGTGCCTCGTCTGGATCCAAAACAAATAAAATTTCATGGAAGTTTTGTTTTTTAAGATCATCTATAAATGAACTTTCATTGACTTTCTTAAAATTCCTATACTTAATGACAGTGTGTTTATTTGAACAAGAATCAATGTTAAAATTCACACTTTTTACAATACAGCTCACAGGATAATGGTCACCTGGACAGTATGTTGGAACATGTACATGTATTATGTCCTCGGGCCTTGTCGTATAGATATGATCAATTAAAGAGACACTTTCACTTATAACTCGTGTGGGACTATAAATCAGTTGATCTAAGCAATACGTTAACATTATATAACTCCAGTGATTTGGTAACGGTTTTAAGAAATCTATATTTAAGTCTCCTGTAATAATTATGTAGTTATTTTTTGAGAATGCATTAGTTAACTCATTTTCAAATTTGTGATACCAAGATACAGTGCTATTTGGAGGTCTATACACAAAGCAAATTAACAAGGATTTTTTATGTTTCGGGAATATTTCAAACCATACAGATTCATCATCTTCAGATTCAAGTTCAATTCGCCGTTCATATTTAATATCTTCATGGAAATAAATAATCCAACCACCTCCATTCTTTGCAGTTCTATCTTTTCGGTTATATGTATAATCTTCTATATCTAATTCACTAGAGGGAATTTTACACTTATTTTCATTTAAAAATGTTTCACAAAAACCAAGTATATGTGGTTTAAAGTCATCTCTTATCATTGAAACGGTCGACTTAATTTCATCTAATTTTGGTAAAATATGATTTATATTTTGGCAAGAGATCTTTAAACCTTTAGATTTAATATGTCCAAAAATGTTAGTATTATCTCCATTAAAATGATTATCATTATTCACTATATATAGACAAGAGGCAAGATTGTTATTTTTAGTAGAGATAGATTACCAAACAATTATAGTGTTAAATATAATGAAACAAAATTAAAAATTGTCCATGAATTCAATCATTTCGGAATAACGCTTACAAAATCAGATAGTTTCTTGACGGCAAAAAAAGTTAATGTGAAGAAAACCATCAGTGCTATGCATGGTATTTCAAAGAAAATTACATAACTTATCTATCGATTGTCAATTACAACTATTTAATAAAGGACATTTAGCTCAGCCTATACTTTTGTATAAGTGTGAAATTTTGGGACCAGGGGATAATCGTATCATTGAGAGAGTACAATTAAAATTCTTTAGATTATTATTACATTTGAAGAGCTCTACGCCTGATTATATGATTTATGGGGAGCTCGGGAGATAGCCAGTTGATATTTGTATCAAACTGAGAATGATCAACTACTGGTCTAAGTTTCTTTCTGGTAAGAAAGAGAAACTACCTGTTATATCATTTAATCTATGTTTAAAGAAACTTCTTAATGGTGACAATATGACATGGACAAATTCTGTTAAATCTATTTTGGACAATTGTGGATTATCAAATATTTGGGATACTCAAAACTTCATCAGTAATATTTGGCAATGGATCTCTCATGTCCAAAACTCACCAAAGGCTCTAAACTACCGGATTTACAAAGAAAAATTTTAGTTTGAAGATTATTTGAAAATTTTGGATTACAAAAAAGCAATCAATTTATGCAGATTTAGAACAACAAATCATAATTTGCTGATTGAATTGGGTAAATGGAGAAACATAAATCGAAATGATAGAAAATATGCGTTATGTAATTCTCAAGAAATTGGAGATGAGTTTCATTATTTAACAATGACAGAAAAAATTATTTGAAAGCTAAATATAGTTCACGACCAAATATTTTAAAGATGAGAGATCTGTTTCAAACAAAGAGCGTTTCAGAACTTAACAAATTGTGTAAATTTATTACCATTGTTAGTAGAACATTAAACTGTCCAGGGTAAATTAAACGTATAGTAGTACAGTATAATCGTTATATTTATTTATTTTATTATTGTTTATAGATATATTCGTAAACTGTACACTTGAGTGTTTTGTATCGATACTTTCAATCACGTACTTCAATGTAATTGGTAATTATTGTTTATGATATGTGTATCATATAAGTCCATGTATGTCTCTATACCACTGTAAAGAGGTCTATTGAGAAATAGAGATAAACATGTTGACACATCTTGTCCTTTAAAATTAATTATTACCTGTAAATTTGAAAGCCATAAACTTACATCAGCATTGCTGAAATCTACAAGAAATGAAACTGCTTGTTTTGTTTTGTTTTTTTTATTTGAATAAAGAAGAATTAACTGTCATATAATTACAAAGTGGTATTTTTGAAATAACTAGTAAACAGTATTTAAATAAAATAATACTTTATAATGGAATACAATTTCTGTTTCATAGAATATAATAAGATCCTAAATGAAAAATATTAATGTCTGAGTGTCTTAAAAACAATTTGTGTTGATATACAAAATATTTTATGTTATTATAATATATGGTGAATTTTATTAATTCATTAGATTTCAGAAATTCTAAATATAATAATAAATGCTTATTATTGAAATTTGATTGTGCGTAATAGACTTTATAATTGGATTTTAATCCTCCAGCCCATTCATTTATAAAATATGTGGAAAAAATATATATAAATAAGATAAAAGACAGTCGACAGCAAAATACATGAAAGATAATGCTATTTTCTATTATCTCCATACCACCATTCCTAATCTAATACATCGATGCTTTTAAAATAAAAAAAATGGTAGAGATAAATCATACTTTGTTAAAAACCACTCTAAATTTAACAAAAAAATATACAGAGGACGAAATTGTCCTGATGATTGAATTTTTGATCGAAAACATATTTGTTCAATTTGGTGGACGTGTTTTCCAACAGACTATTGGCACCCCAATGGGCACTAATTGTGCACCACTCCTGGTCGACTTGTTCCTTTACTCATATGAGGCAGGCTTCCTTGACGGGCTTTCTAAGGAAAAACAGAAAAAGCTATTCATACCTTTAATTTCAACTTCCGCTGCATAGATGATTTTTTATCACTCAACAATTCACGTTTTGGGAATTTCTTACATCACATCTATCCCAAAGAGCTCGAAATTAAGGATAACACAGCCACTGCCAAGTTTGCGTCTTATATTGACCTTCACCTCGAAATTGACACCAGAGGAAGGCTGTATACAAAAATTTACGACAAACGAGATGACTTTGACTTCCCAATCATCTACTTTCCATTCCAGAAGCGCCGGCGTATGAAGTATATATTTCACAACTCATATTTTATTCCAGAGGTTGTGACATATACATTGACTTCCTGGACAGAGCCCGGCTCCTGACAGAAAATTTGCTCAGACAGGGGTATGTTGCTCCTAAGTTTGAGTCATCCGTACTAAAGTTTTATGGACGTCATCATGACTTGGTTGACAGATATGAAAAACCCGCTTCCTCATACCGGATTTGACATGGGCAGCATGGCGGATGTCCTGCATGAAGCAAAGACTGCTTACTCTTCCGAAGAACCTGAGTCTACCCTCGGTTATTTGGTGGGGTCCATGTTGTTCATATGTTTTTTAGATTGTAATTATAGTGTATGTATTGTTTTGGTCTTGTCTTCGTTGTTCTCCGAAGTTTGTCAGTTGTTTGGATTTTCCCCTCCTTCGAATATCCCCTTGGTATTTCTTGACTTTACATAAAATGCGATATAGGTTTTTCCAAAAAAGTTAAATACACATGAAATAGGTTAATTTTTTCTCCATGTGTTTATTTTATTTAATTTCAGATTATTTTTTCAATTGAATTATTTGAATCTTATAATTAACACCCCAATATGGTAAACAGATCACCTCAAGATGTTTGATTCAACGAGGTATGTTTGTGACAACATGTAAAACGCTCATGCAGTTATATTCAGTCTATCACAATCCAGGTAAATGCTCTACAAGTTAGATTGTATTGTGACAACACAAAAAAACGTTTAAAAGTAAAAAATCGACTGAAATGAACAAAATACATCTGTTACAACTTTATAAAGGTTGTCCAAATTAGATTCCTTCTGCCACAACACAGGTAAGTGCTATGTCAGTTAAAATGTGTCTGGTCCAACGGAAAAAAAGGTTGCGGCAGACATATTTCGTCCATATTTTGTTTGACGCAACGCTTCCAGTCAATTGCAACTATCTTTGCAGTCATTTACAGTCAAAAATGTCCTTTGCACTTCAACAAAACGAATGAAATTGGTCTTTTCTGTCATGTTTTTTTGTCATAAGTGTATTATTAGTTACCATAGCGATTCAAAATAACAATACCAACCAAACCCTATGATTGCTTATTACATTACCATTTCTGGTTCTCTCTGATGATGTCACTTCGCCTAATTGACTTCTCTGAAAGAATAAAAAATATATTTTGAAACAAGTTAATCAAACTTTCTGGAGTTAACTTGATTTTTTTATCAGTATTTCTATAACCATCAATTTTATCTTGAATTGTGTTGTTGTCTGTTGCTCACATGACTTGCATCTAGCAAAACAATTGTTTAGGAACAATTGTATGTAAGGTCTTTCCTATGTGACCTTCAGGTCATTTTCAGATTATGTCTTTATATGATCATTGACGAAAATCCAAAGTGTCAACTATACATTAAAAATGACCGTCAAATGTTAAATATAATTTATAATACGCTGAATATTTTCCGCCGCTCCATTACTTTTTATAAGCTGTATTTCATGGGTTTTAGGTTACTGATTATAAAGAGCAATAACTCCTATAAGGGATCTTTACTTAAAAATTAAAATATTGCGTGTATTGTTTCATGTTTTGAAATCAGTATCTTCTTTTTTTATCACGCTTTTATGATTTTATTTATTATCATGGGTTCCTTTCCATTTTCTTAGAAATCCCACAAAGAAAATCTAAATCAACCAATGAAAAATTTAGGCCCCCTCCACCACATAGTAAGTTATTTTCTTTGCCTGATGATATTTTGTAGGAGTATATATGCACATGCACTTTTACTGTTAGCCGAGTAACTCGTCAACGGTTTTTGTTATGAAACGCTACGGTCGGTGACCGCTGAATATTTCGTTGTATTTTCTGACCTGGTACAGGTGCTAAAATATGTCTTAGAAATCTTTTATTTGTTCTTATATACATTTAAAGGATTAAAGTGCATTTTTTTACTATAAAGAATTCCACGCATTAAATGTCTGGAAATCACTAAGACACACAATCACACCATAGGTATCATTCATATAGGATTCTTTTATGAAAGGCACATTTATATATACAGTTGGGATCAGTTGTAACCTCTCAACTATTCTGTTAGAGAGGACCGATCTAGAACTATTCTAGAACGGTTCTAGGGTAGAACAAACCCTGTCATAATTGGTTCTTAGATAGAACTGTCATAAATGGTTTTAGGGTAGAACCGTCCAGAATGGTTCTAGGGTAGAACTGTCATAAATGGTTCTAGGGTAGAACCATTCAGAACTGACATAAATGGTTCTGGGGTAGAACCGTCCATTTTCATGTCCGATAACTCTGTATTGATTATTCCACTTCGCTTTTTCGAAACTTTTAACAACATTTTTTTGAAATATGTAGTAACATTTCACATCGATTATAATTTCAATATATGAAATTATGAAAATAATTAATAATATTAAATTTATGACCAATTTATACAAAACTGCAAAAGTACATATATGTAATAAAGAGCTATGGTGCAAGTTTTTTTTTTAACCCACAAGAAAAACGAATTATTGTATATTATAAGTAACATTTTAATTTATTTTAAATTAATAATTTATCTTTCATACAATTTTTATTTGGTAAATATTTGATATATTATATAATTAATTCTCTTTGCTCGTATAAACGATATTTATTTCGTTATGACACGGTAGAAGATGACTGGGATGAGTACCGTCATTTTGAAATAAAAAAAGTGCAGTTCACCAATTTATCGAAAAATTACATAGACATAACGTACATATATGGACAATTTACACAATAATTTAAAGAAGGGACGGGACTAAATCTTGATTTAAAGTGTTCTGTTGTTGGAACATATGTAGAGGAATGTTTTATGTACTAGAAAATAACACCGACTAGTTTTTAAATCATTTAGTTGTAGTAAAAACTTTATTCTGAGTGATTTTTTTTTCACTCTATAATATATTTCGGTATGATAAAAGTTGATTTTAAAATAATGACAACAAATTAATTATTTATTTCTTATAATTTTTATGTTCAAAATTCAACTATTGCCAGGGTCATATATGGTTCTAGGGTAGAACCGTCCAGAATGGTTCTAGGTTAAAACTGTCATAAATGGTTCTAGGGTAGAACTGTTATAAATGGTTTAAGGGTAGAACCGTCCAGAATGGTTCTAGGGTAGAACTGTACACCCTGTCATAAAAGGTTCTAAAGGTGTCAGGATGACAGTTCTAGAACTGTTCGAGAACAGTTCTTCTGACAGTTTAGGACAGTTCTAATGAGAGGTTAGAACAGAGCTGTACATATAGATTATAACATGGCATTTTTTATATCACACCTATAATCATCCCGAGAGCCGCCAAGCTCGAGAGATGATTTTGACCATGGGTTGATAATGGGTCTGATATGAATTATGACATGTTATGATATTTTTATCATATACCTCAACATTGGTGTTCTATAGGTCATCTTGAAAATTCTTATCTCAGCGATTTCAGCTTTTTTACTGCTAAAGTTATGAAGTCGAAGGCTCATACATTTTGTGAAAATATAAAAAAGAAATCGAAATTGTTGTTCTCATAGTTTTCAAGTTTAATATGATTTTATGACCTATATTTCAAGTTACAATTTATAAATTTTGTACAACACGATCGTTTCTTTTATATACTTTTCTCCATTATGTAAATTTTTTAATATGCACATGTAGTCTTATACCCAAACTTTAAATACAAATATGAACTTTGATAAATGATTTTTACCATATTAATATTTTTTACAAGTTCCACATAGCTTTTTCCCTTCTTCAGCAAAACAAAATAACAATTTTGAGCATGATTGGCATGTTCCATCCATGGGTCGTCTTCTTCATTCCATTTGCATAATCCAAGTCCACAATAGGCACATCTCACCAAATCCCCCTTTCCTGCAATAAACAAAACGTTAACCAAAAAAATCTTATTAATGGACCAAAAAGTTTTTAGCTGATGTTTTACAATGTACCAAATCATGTCAATCATTAGTGCTCAGACAGTGTAACGTTTAATATGATATGCACACTTTAATCATCACCAATAGTGCATATTATAAAACATATATTACACACACCTAAGAAGACAAAAAATGATTCTAGAATTTTCAAAATGTTTGTACACATCATCACGCCCTCATTAAACTCTTTCAAAGTTGTTTTTTATATGTTTTTCCGGAAATCTTTCTTCAATTCTCTTATGTCAGGTGTCTTTTTGAATTCTGACTTTAATTTCCATAGTACATGTATGTTTTTTAATTGACTTGAATGGGACAAAAGTTCAGAGGAGAAGTAAACAAGAGCTAATTGTATAGTAGAAACGATCACGAACTCAGGGGTACATGTAGAAGATTTAGGCATAAGTGCTGAACTCCAGCACTGGGTTAACATCTACAGTACAGTCTTACCGGCATTCTTAACCGTTGTAAAGAAGGGTATTAAACTGAAGAATCAAAGTTTCTTACCGATGTCAAAAATATATGTAAATAAATTATGCCAGCATATTTATTAGTAATTGATTTTTAATAATATTATGAAAATATTTATAATATTTCACGTTTACTGGCTCTTTAGCGAATAATCTCTATTATTTTGCATAAACTAAGAAGATACACAAAGTAAATGAACAAGACTTCATGAAGCAAAATATTATCAGTAGTAATCATGACAGAAATACCAAAGGTACGGCAACTAAAATTCACAAAATATACAAATTTATCCCAATGAAAAAAAAACCTTAACTTTGGTCTTCAGGGGCTTGCCCGACCTGACCTCTGATTAAAATAAATGTAGACTTTAGACTGCTCGATAGACGTTTGCACATTTTAACAAATTAATTTTTCGGAAAAGACTTAAGTAGGAGTATAAAACATAGTATGTTCAGCACAAAATATGAACTTCCATTATATGAGTGTAGTTCTATAGCGGCCATATGATACGAAGGAGGTGATATATATTTTATTTTAGAATAGAGTAAAATTATAATTCTAATATGGTGTGCTGCTTCCCCTTTGCATATAAAAATGTATTGAAATTTTCGATTTATTATCAGTTGCAAGCGCCTGACGTCATAGTTAAAATTACAAAGCCATTCTTTTGAATCTCACCAGAGTAACCATGAGAACGGTTATTTGGACTCTGTTGCCTAAAATAAAATGAAAATAAAGATCTGTTGTAATCAATCTTATTGTGTTTAATTTTCTACCGTTTTCGATTTCTGTGTCAGAAGTTCCAAAATCAAAATGGCCGTCACATGAAAGGCATTGCCATAACCACTTCGTTTACCTAATTTCCGTTTTTATCATATTAAAATCTCAATTATTTCTTAAATGACATTTAGAAGCATGATGTATCTCAAATGTATTTATTAATTAGTTTATTATAGGCTTCAATACGATAAAACTGCCCATTCAATACAGAATCATTAACTCGGCCAATATCGCAAAACCTGGTCAACACAGATTGTTTGATGTATTGGCCGACTTTTTCATGACCAATATAAGGTGAGTCAATTTTCTCTAGAGTTTAGTTTGAATACATGCGAAAACTCCGGAATGTTTACATTATATCTAAATTTATACATGGTGCTTGAAAACTGATGATTATAAATTATTCAGTAATAGCTCTGATCTTTCACAACCCTCATTCCAATCCTTCAATGACTATACTTAAGAATTTGCAGAGTCGATTCAAAAACAAATTCATACAGAATATGCATGGTGAAAACTAGTTAATTAACAAGAGTGGACACACTGCATGTCTCGGCTGAGTATGCACATGGACACAGAATAATGATTATCTGATACCCGACATTTTGCAAGTCAAAGGAACATGCGTTAAAATAAATTGAGGTCAAGGTCAAAAGGCAGGTGTCATACCAACATGTATAGTATGGATGCCTTGTAAAACACAATTTCAGATCAAAGCTTTTATTTCAAAGCATTTAACATGAATCTATAGTACCCTGAGTGTTCAAAATCAAAATCAAAATCAAAACGTGGAAGAAAATAAAATTCCAAGAAACAACATATTTCAGAGTAGTAACTCAGCATTAGCTCGAATTGGATTCAATATGAGAATCAAAATAAAATTGTGGAAGAAAAATAGAATTCCAAGAAAAAACACAATTCAAAGTAGCAACTTAGCATTAGCATGAATATGATTTCGAATTTTCGAAATCAATATGGAAGCCACGAGAAAGACGAGTGTTTAAAGTGAGAAACTAAAGTCCTTTTGGTCCTAACGTCATCTGCGTAAAGGCACGATTTCTGTCCACCGGAAAAAGGTAATGCGAGACCGACCCCCCACTAGATCTAATTTTATGTAGTAGGGGTTCAAAACATATAGAGTATAATTGACCAGATAAGGAGCATCCCTGACATATACCTCTGTTAAAGTTTTGAAAGGAATTGGAGACTGTGGATTTCTGCGTAGTTCAACAAAATCTTGGTACAATTGTTATAAATTTGTCGTATATTCAAGACACCTTTCCACAGGTTTTGTATGACCCTTTAGTTCCACGGAAAGGGTCTTCAGTTCAGTTTAAGAAAGTTTTGTTCGTGTGTCAACAACGACTTGTGACATGGTTTCGGACTTGTCTGAGGCAATGGACCCCGTATCCATTTCTTCATCCTAATCTTCCATTGATTCTTGGGATGCCTGAATATGAGTACTTGGAGGAATAATCAATATTGATGTAGCTTTATGTATTTTCAGACAATGTGTCGTCAACTGGCTGACTTGCATCTTCTGAAAGTGCAGATGGAATGAAAAACTTGATGCTCTACTGATTCAACCTGAATTGAGGGTAGAGAAGCCTTACTTGACTTTGATGCATCTGTTGTCTTGCTGAAAGCAGCATTAGACATGAATAAATAAGATCCAGTTACAGCAACATCTGACTCAGAGGTTTTATTTGGCAAAGAAAGAACACCGGAATCTTCCGTACGGGATAGACGGACTCCGATTTTCGAAATCAATTTCGGTATATTATATCTAATATTAGTTTCTTTTGATTGTTATTTTGAAACTCCTGGGACAATGCCTCTGCATGGTGGACCCTAGGTCCCCGAGAGTATTCGCAAACTTAGTCGTCAGACTTGTCTGACATGATTATTCATTGATTTGTTATAGAAATTACCAGTATTTAGCAAAATTCAAAAATAATAGAATTACTAAGGGTTCATTCCTTGTATTGCACATGGTAGATCTCCTTAGCTGAAATTTGGCTTCCTATTTCGGTTTTTTGGTTATGAGTACTTCTTGTTTTAAAATAAGTTTGGTTTTTGGCCTTCCAAATGTTTCGATTTTAATGCTGCTGATGAGAGGTAACTCCTTGAAATGCGTCGTACACAGCATAGTATAAATTTACTATATCTTATATATCTACTCGCCGATCTGTTTCTGTACTCATATGAAGCGGACTTCATTCAAGGGTTACTACGTGAAAAAAAAAGAAACTAGCCGAATCCTTTAATTTCACTTTTCGTTATATAGATGATGTGCTGTCGTTAAATAACGACAAATTCCAAGACTTTCTACATCTTATCTACCCCAGTGAGCTTGAAATTAAGGATACTACAGACACACATATTTGGATTTGTTTCTTGAAATAGACTTTGAGGGACATTTGAAGACAAAACTTTATGACAAACGTGATGACTTCAACTTTCCTATTGTTAATTTTCCCTTCTTGAGTAGCAATATACCAGCATCGCCTGCATATTGCGTCTACGTTTCTTAGCTTATCCGATTTTCAAGGGCATGCGTGAGTTGCCCTGACTTTCGACAAAGAGGATTACTGCTGTCACAAAAGCTTCTTAACCAGGGTTCTATCAGGGATAAGTTGATGTCATCACTTAGAGGAAATTTTACGGTCGTAATCACGAATTGATTGACCATTACAGTGTTCCAATATCTAAGATGATGTTGGACCTGTTCCCACTGTTGTAACCTTTCATGTGCCTCCAGCAATTTGTGACTTCCCCCGAATTGACTTTGTCGAACTTCACGACGGGTGCATCTGTGTTCACTCCTGGTTTTTATAGGAGTTCGTGTTGATCATTGTTTTTTAGTTTTCTGTGTTTATTTGTTGTGCTTGTGGTTGTTCATTTGTCTTCCCGGGTTTGTCTGTCCAATGTATTACGTTTTTTTTTATTGCTCCTTAGGTATATTTGTCCTTCTTAGTCTTAGGTTTTCGTACGTCTTCGGTAGATCTGAACATTACAAATTAACACAAAAACGTGAATACCATTTGTTCCTATTTATAGTTCATATTTATGACGCCGTAGAACTTATCTGTAGTAACGAATCTCATGTCCTGTCGTCTATAGCAATATTATTGACACGGCATAATTATTTAAGAAATGCTCATTATATCTTGCACATAATTGAAGAAGCTAGCCCACGAAAGTTAAATATACAACTTTCCTCAACGTTAACGTTTCAACGAATATACAGTGATATTTCTGACTTCAAAGAAGGCAACTTGTACATGACATAAACATGTTTGCCTTTCTTGCTGCTTTACATTAATAATGTTGAGATATTTTTCTTTATGGATTGGAAACGTATCCGATTGATATCTACTACGTATGGATTTTTGTTTTAGTTTTTCCATTTTTCATTGATAGAGTGAGGTGTTTCGTCTAACAAAACCCCTCAAACAAAACATTTGACAGATATATTCAGTTTCTATTTCACTATTTATTAAGGACGGTCTTGATTAAATTTCTTGAACTATGTTGACGACTATTTACTGACAGACTGATGAGTCGGTTGTTTTGACAGCCACTCATTTCCGTAAAAGCAACTGTCATACAAGTGAAGGGTTGGGTATGCGGTAAAACCTAATTTAACCCACCATTTTCGTTTGAAAATATGCGTACCAAGTCAGGAGTATGACCGTTGCTTTCCAGTTGTCCCGGCTTTGCTAGTTTGTCGGTCTTTGATTTTAAAATTGTCCTTGGAGTTCGATGTTTGGTTATGAAACTTAATTTGCTTTGGTAGGGAATATTTCAAAATTGGTCACTGGCATGGATTATCTTTTTAATTTTTTTTAAACCTTCTCAACCTTATTTGGTTTATGGATGGATTATAATTTTTCAATTTAAACACTTGGTCATATTGTTAGTGTCATTCTGGATAGAAAAGTTTAAACTAAAAAATTATTGGTAATTGTGATAATACGCTAGTGTTACGTACGGTGCTTTGATATTCAATAGTACAAACCATTTGCAAAACAAGGAGAGTAAGTTTTATATTTCATATGACCATATAACATATTAACTTGCGATGCGTGGAGTTTTGCAAACTTTTAACATTATAATCATTTTTAGTAGGTGGCTGAAGTGTCTTAAAACTGATCAGGCATCACATCCTTCTTTGACCGATATTTACTTGTTCTTCTTTCAAAATGTAAATTTTGTGGTAAATTTAATGGCAATAATTTAGATAATATTGTAGAATGATGTAATATTTAGATCGTCATTCCCAAAATAACACATAATACTCTAGCAAATGTATTTGTGAGAAATCTTTATATATACATATATGTACCTGTGAAAAAGAATCCTGCCTTGGCAAGTCTATCAGCATCTGGACAATTATGAGGCCAACGGTTTGCAAAAGATTTTTGCCTATTCTCGAGCACTTCATACTGTAGATATTTTGGTACATTTGTAACTAAAATAAAACAAACATATATATTCGTTACTAGATTGATAAGATTTACCAAAAATATTAAGAAATAATTCATTTAATTTTATTAAGGGTTTCACGGAAAGGTTTAAAATGTTTGTACATACATGACATATAACACTGTATAAAGCTATTGACATACATGTAATTCATACTGAAAAAGGGGAAGCATTTTGAAATCCAAATAACTGAATTCCCCAATGCCAATATCAACCAGAAATCTATGATTAAAAATTTCACCTCGTTCCTCCACTAGCTCCCTGAGTTGCACCCTTACAGCAAGTAATATGACTGTAGGTCGCTTTGGTGTCGGAGAACTGAACTCGGACGTCAAACTTAACCTAAGCCAATGACGCGCGATGAGTAGGTCAGAGTGACCTTATTTTGGTGGGAGGCTGAGTTACTCCCCGACATGCACCCTGACACCTAGTAATATTATTGTAGGCCGCTTGGTATCGGAAAACTGAACTCGGACGTAAAACTTAACCTAAGTCAATGAAGCGCGATAAGTAGGTCAGAATGATCTTATTTTGGTGGGAAGCTGTGTTACTCCGCCAGATGCATCCTCACACCTAGTAATATGATTGTAGGTCGCTTGGTATTAGAGAACTAAACTGGGACGTAAAACTTAAACTAAGTAAATGAAGTGCGATACTTAGATAAGCCTGACCTAATTTTGGTAGAAGGTTGTGTTACTCCCAATGATGCACCCTGACATCAAGTAATATGATTGTAGATCCCTTAGTATCGGAGAACTGAACTGGGACGTAAAGTTTGACTGAATTAAATAAGGCACCATAAGAAGGTCAGAGTGACCTAATTTTGGTTGGAGGCTGTGTTACTCCACGAGATGCACACTGACACCAAGTAATATGATTATTGGCCCTTTGGTATCGGAGAACTGAACTCGGACGTAAAACTTTACTTAAGTAAATGAAGCGCAATAAGTAGGTCAGAGTGACCTAATTTTGGTGGGAGGCTGTTACTCCTCAAGATGCACCCTCACAATAAGTAATATGATTGTAGGTCACTGTATGTTAAAACTGATTTTGACATAAAACTTAATAACCATTCAACCGTGTAATATGGGTTATGTGACCTTCATCTTATGTTACATGGTCAGTCTCTTCAACGTGCACCTGTGCATAAAAATATATGACCTACTAGTAACTGATAACTGGCTGTGGACGGGCACGCGCACGCTCACGCGGACGTGGAAACCAGGGGTACTCCATTAGACCCCCTCAACTCTGTTGAGGTGAACTAATAAGGAGTGGTAATTTGTTTCTTTCAATATTTGTCATTTTTTCTGTATTTTGAAAAAGGGCTATGAAAAATCTCTTTTTGCATATATATGATAACGAATTAAAACACTATTTCATCAAGGAGTAGAGATATTTACAGAATTTCCGTACATTTCGTATGCTGCAAGTCCTTTAATTTTAGTTTTCAATAATATTAGCTTAAAAAAAGCGATCACCAGCTCTGTTGAAGATGTTTACATTAGTGGGATTCAAAGAAGCTGTTTCAAATACCAGAAATTCCTCATCAGCCACAGAATTTGTTTTTAATTTGTTCATAATTTCTGGTATGTAAGTATAAGTCTATTTGTTTTATTTGTAATAAAACATAATTTACATTGGTATTTCCTAATGAATGGTAATAATCTAAAGTTGTTACATTACCTAAGCGGACAATTGTCCAGATGGTAGTTAACTTCTTATCAGACTATTTCGGGGGAAATGTTCCAAATTTTACCCTTGATCTACCCCAGAAACGTATCATCAAATTTCATATTATTTTACTTTTTATGTACGGACTTACATGTAGTCTTGATAAGGGTTTCACCGAGTAAACATTTTTTTACAGCTGCTCGTGAACAAGTCCATATTGGCCGAAACGTTGAGCAATTTGAACTTTTAATTTTTTAGTCCTGCACTTTTAAAGAAAGTTCGGGGATATTGTTACCGCCTCCGTCTGTCTATCCGTCTCACCTTCTCTTTGATATGAACACTCGTTCATTTTTTAATTTCATATATTTTACTATTCTTTCATTTTTCACTTTAGATAGGATTGTCATACCCTATTTCATTTTTAACTTCATGCATTTTATTTCTATACAGTATTGTCGTACGCTGTATGTGGAAGCGAAGTAAGGTTTTGGATCGTTTATTTTAGAAACTTGTGGCTAGTATTCAAACATAAGATGGTGAAAGTGGTGAAAGTGGTGAACAAAGATGCAAAAAGTGGGGAGTGCTGGGATTTTACTTTTTTTTTCGTTCGCATTTAGCTTTGTTTGGAGTTTAGCTCACCTAGCATATAGGCAATGTGAGCTTATGTCACCACATTGCCTCCGTCGTCTGTAAATGTTGATCTTCTTCCCTGAAATCGATTGTAACCAAACTGGATATGAATGATTTATATACTTCTACAAACGATCCACCTTTGATTCAGGTCTTCAGTGCATATTTTTTATTTTGATTGGGCAGTTTTCAAAACTCTTCTTTCTCTGTAGGTATACTATGAAATATTTTGAAATTCTACAAACAATCAACTTCTGATGTAGATTCATCCTCTCAACTGACGGCTGCTGCTGTTCAGTTTCCAAGATAAAAGATTATTTTGTCATATGTTCAGGAAATAACGGACAGATAGTAAAGTCAAGAAATACTAAAAGGATATTCGAAGGAGGGGAAAATAGAAACAACTGACAAACTCCAGAGAACAATGAAGACAAGACCAAATCAATGCAGGCTCTACAATAAAAAACTAAAAACAAAGGAACATGGACCCCACCTAAAAACCGGGGGTAGACTCAGGTGCTCCGGAAGGGTAAGCAGTCTCTGCTTCCTGAAGGACACCAGCCATGCTGTCCATGTCAAATCCGGTAAGAGGAAGGGACAGCATCAATAGAACAGGTCCATTTTCATTTGGGAAACGGTTTTTTCATACCTGTCAACCAAGTCACGATGACGTCCATAAAACTTTAATAAGGATGACTCCAACTTAGGAGCAACATATCCCCGTCAGAGCCAATTTTCTGACAGTAGTCGGGCTCTGTTAAGGGAGTCAAAGTATATGTCACACGCTCCGGAATAACGTATTAGTTGTGAAATATATACTCCATACGCTGGCGCTTCTGGAATATTGCCGCTCAAAAATGGGAAGTTGATGATTGGAAAGTCAGTCATCCCGTTTGTCGTACAGTTTTGTATTCAACCTTCCTCTGGTGTTAATTTTGAGGTTAAAGTCAAGATAAGATGCAGACTTGGCAGATAGCTATCATTGTTGGCAGGAACGAGACTTTACACTTTACATTTTCAAATACGCTACTGGAGGCCAGGTGAGCATTTTTTTTAAACAATAGTCAAATATGAAAAAAATAATTTCTGATAAGAACCTCTTCTAAAATTACAAAGAACGACAAATGGTTTCCAACAATACAATATATGGAAGAAGTTAACCTGAGTATGAAATATGTGACTACGAATAGGGATGAAAGTAATCAAAAGGAAACGTATGACCGACAACTACAGACTAGGATGATATTCAACGTAGTGTAACACTATTTTATATTCTAATGTATACTGACTTTTACTGCTTTGCTTCTACTATTTTCTCGGAAACCATTACAGAGAATATTACCAAGATCATTTTTGATATGGAAACCACAAATACAATCGTAAAGAAAATAAACCAGGATTTCATTATACTTTTTGTTACAAGAGATTGTCTCTTTAAGCCGTACGATGTTACATGTAACTTTTATAGTTACGGCATAAATATCACATATACGATACGTACATTCCGAAGTTTTAAGTTGGATATCACATATATACTAAAGTTCCCTATATATTTCATATATAGCCTGATTTCTCATATCAACATCGGTATCACAAATAGTTTATTGCCGTATTTTCCACAGAATACTGACGGATTTTGCTGTGGTCTTCGTCACCCTTTCATTAGACGTCAAGAACCCATAGCTTACATTATTTGGTTCATGGATTCCATTTATAAAAGGAATGAAAAATGTGACTACCATCTGTCAATGCGAACAATAAATTTTTAATATTCAAAAATTCAATTTAAGAGTGTGACCTAACAATTCTATGCATACCATCTTGTCAATGCGCAACATACATTGTTAATTTTCAAAAAGCCAATTTAAGAGTGTGACCTTATAATTCTATGCATTTCATTTCAATAATCTTTATCTAGAGATGTGCAGTATCATACCCTTTATCTAGAGGTGTGCAGTAAGGTTTTTGAGCCTTTATTCTTTTGAAAAATTTTTAATTCAGCTTGTGACCTAAACTCAACTTTCATCTTCCAGTGTATGCATTTTGCTTCTATACATGTTATCCTTAACAACATATTTATTTGGCTTGGATTTTAAAATTCACATTTCAAACAATGGGGACCAATAGGGAATGCAGGCGAAGAATTTCTATTTTTTTTTAAATTTTAAGCTGGTGATATGAACTCACTTTCAAATCTTATTTCTTTACTGTTTTATTTCACGCTGTGTGGATTTCATACCAGCGACGTAGGTACATCTATACAATGTCCAGGATAATATCAGTAACCATATTTTGTTAAGGTACGAACACCAGATATGATTAAAGATTTTTATTATTAATCTTAATAGATTTTATACAAACCTTGTCTACTAGATACGTTTAAAGGTTGTGATGAAGACACATATCCATGATGAGCTACTGCTTGAGATATACGCTCTACAAAGAAAAGTAAAGAGACTAAAGGAATTGCACAATTATGAAACATTTATTTATTTAATTATACGGTGACCTCGACAGGACAAGAATGTTGTCAAATAAATTTCACTGGTAATGTGATAAATGCCATTTATGGAGCAGGACATGTTTACCTTCTGGAACACCTGATGTCACTCCAGGTATTTAGTGCAAGTCCACATTTCTCGTGCTTTAGTTTCAGTGCTGTTTTGTTTTAATTTTGTTCAGTTAATTACACAGGTATGCTTTATTCTTTTACTTACAAATGTATACATGCATGTTTGTTTTTTGTATTCCATTCTCATGTCTTTTCCTTGGATTTCTAATTTACAGACTTTTCCCACTGTTCTGACGCTTCCGTATTTTTTTGCCGATATTCTATGTTATATATAATAATATTAAAGGAATTGAAAAAATAATGTCCAAAAATAGAATGTTGAAAATGTAATTAATCAAAACTAGGAAGAGATGAACTTGTCAAAACTTTAATCAAGTTAACCTTGTGACTGTAGGTTCTCAACAACATCATTAACTTCTGACGAAATATCCATTGGAACATTTCTGGGTAGCGTTCTGTCATAAAGAAATGGACATTCCGGTCTCAGTCTTTGATGAACTTCAGTAGCATTGTCACCAAGTCTCCAGTTTCCATTTTCTACACCGCAAAATGCACATTTACAGGTGTTTCTCTCGGGCATATAGTAAAAGCCCTCCTTTGCTAGTATAATTGAAGACACAGGATAAATTTCCCTAGTCAATGAGAAAGATGCTAGACGATTGATTTGAAAACACATTTTATCGGAAATTGTCATGTTAGGATTTTGTAACAGTTCCGCAAAATACCTTTCAAATCCTGCTGGCATTACCAAATATTTCTCTTCATTAATCCAAAAGTGATAGTTCAGACTGTTCAACCTCTTCATTATGTCCATCATCTTGGAGTAACTGACCGATTCTTTTCGCTCGCAAACCTTCTGTTTGCAATAAATTTCCAATAACTGTTGTCCAAAAAAATCTTTTCTTTTGATTGCTAATTGTATTATAGAAACCTCAGCAACTGCTCTTAATAATACTTCAGTTATCATATCATTTATATATCTTGATATTTCACACAGTATAAGTATTAAAGCCAGTAATCTGCAGTTTCCTTCCATTGTCAATTTTAGAGAGTTTCCAACCTAAATTAGCAATGTGATTGTTGAGAAAATTTGACTTCTGAAAAATAAATAACAAAAGACATGATTCAAAGTAACATAACTGCTCATGTAAGCGTACTAGATAATGTAAAACTTATCTGAGAATCTCTTAAAAGTAATGGATCAAATAACGAATAAAACATAATTATTATAGGTCATAGATATACGTTTGAGCTCGCAAGGTCTGATCATTACAAACATTTTGCTGGTCGTTTTAGTAGTATTTTGGTTCACAACACTTCTCGAGTATTGAATACGAGGGCATATTCGTGAGTTATTAATGTCGTGCATTTGACATTTCAAACAAAGAAATAAAAATGGGAAAAAAATATGAAAATGACTTATAATTGGCGAAAAATGGTTTAAACCAAGTGATAAATAAACAGTTTTCGATCAAATCGATTCACTTGAAAGTGTAATGATCGATGGCTTACGATGTGATTGATTTCAACCTAGGAATATTTACATCTCAATTAAAACACAGTAAAAAATGTTTGCTTTCCATGCTAGGAACACATCAAAATAAATTACTAAAATTAATTTAAAACTTTTTTATATGGTTGATAATATGTTGTCATTAAATCAAAATGCCGTTAACACACTTCACTACAGAATCATTTCTTACAGAAATTGGCAATACTAAGAAAATATATAAATAAAATGAAATTTACACGCAGTTTTTTTAAACATATTTCCATATACTCAGTGATTGACGAATTCTCATATCCAGTCCATCGTAAAGTGATATTATTCTACTGTTTAAACTATGATATACACACTCCTGCACCTATTTTATTCATACACACGTAGGTTTAAATGTTAACATACATTTTAAATAACATGTTTAACCAATCTGAAGCTTCGGTGTTTTATTTTAGTAAAGTGATCTAAAGATTCATACTTCTTTTGGTTCTTAAAGTAGATTGATCGGTCCATGAAATTGGTGTACCACGAATAATAAGGACTTTACAGCAACAATGAGTAACTATTTGTGGTTGTGGAAGATAACATATGACGCTCGTGTAACATGACGCAACTATGGTGATCGTCAGACATTTGCGCACAAACGCAACTTAAACCGAGGTGCATTCTTTGGTACTAAAGGATTCGAAGTGACATGGGCTCGAAGTGAGTTGGATTCTTGACTACGGATGCGTGTGTTAAAACGGAGGTTAGAGAAATATAGTTTCCCAGCTTTCTTCAGGGATTTGTTGGCCTACATTTTAAACTTAAAATCGTCATTCTACTATAAAACTACGAGTAAACCCACATAATCTTTATATACTTGTGGATTCATATAGGCGACAGTTTGTGTGTTATCCTACAAAGTCAATCTAGTACCCCGTAGCGTTGGGTCAAGCTTTTATAGCAACAGGGGATATTTTTGAAGCATCATCACACACATTATCCACGGAAATAGCAAATCAGAATCTATGACTTAATCAACCGTAGCTGAGGTGTTTTCCAGGAACTAATGTAAAATAAATTCAAGAAAATCATCAACCTTGTGATAAAGCTTCTTCTTGACAAAATCTAAAATCATTTAGATATTAAAAAAATGTAAATTTTATTTTTCATTTATAAATAAAACAACAATCCAAAGATACTAATATTAGATATAGTAGATTTATACTATGGTGTATACGAGTATACGACGCATTTCAAGGAGTTACCTATCATCAGCAGCATTAAAACCGAAACATTTGGAAGACCAAAAACCAAACTTATATTAAACAAGAAGTACTCAACCAAAAATACCGAAATAGGAAGCCAAATTTCAGCAAAGGAGATCTACAATGTGCAATACAAGGAAGGAACCCTTAGTATTTCTATTATTTTTGAATTTTGCTAAATACTGGTAATTTCTGTAACAAATCAATGAATAATCATGTCAGACAAGTATGACGACTGGGTTGGCGAATACTCTCGGGGACCTAGGGTCCACCAGCAGAGGCATCATCCCAGGAGTTTCAAAATAAAAGTCCAAAGATATTAATATTAGATATAGTAAATTTATACAATGCTGTATACTAGTATACGACGCATTTCAAGGAGTTACCTCTCATCAGCAGCATTAAAACCGAAACATTTGGAAGACCAAAAACCAAACTTATATTAAACAAGAAGTACTCAACCAAAAATACCGAAATAGGAAGCCAAATTTCAGCAAAACAGATCTACCATGTGCAATACAAGGAATGAACCCTTAGTATTTCTATTATTTTTGAATTTTGCTAAATACTGGTAATTTCTGTAACAAATCAATGAATAATCATGTCAGACAAGTCTGACGACTGGGTTGGCGAATACTCTCGGGGACCTAGGGTCCACCAGCAGAGGCATCATCCCAGGAGTTTCAAAATAACAGTCCAAAGATATTAATATTAGATATAGTAAATTTATATTATGCTGTATACTAGTATACGACGCATTTCAAGGAGTTACCTCTCATCAGCAGCATTAAAACGGAAACATTTGGAAGACCAAAAACCAAACTTATATTAAACAAGAAGTACTCAACCAAAAATACCGAAATAGGAAGCCAAATTTCAGCAAAACAGATCTACCATGTGCAAAACAAGGAATGAACCCTTAGTATTTCTATTATTTTTGAATTTTGCTAAATACTGGTAATTTCTGTAACAAATCAATGAATAATCATGTCAGACAAATCTGACGACTGGGTTGGCGAATACCCTCAGGGTATTAAATATTAAGATTCTGCATTGCTTTCACCTCATTTTTTACCTCCTGCAGTGCCAAAATATCTCCTATCAATATCATGTCTCAAAAGGAACAACAGTTTTGGGCTTACAATCTCAGTTTCCAGAAATTTTCAATAATTCCGCAGAAATTTGTTATCCTAAGGGTTTTTTAAACAAAAGGTTTCCGGTTGTCCTATAGATGGATCAACTTGGAGTATATATGAAGAGAAAACAATTGTGGATTACATCCTCATTTTTCATTTGTCTTAGGATAGTGATGATGATCGCTTTTAAGTCTTAACTATTGCTGTTTCAATTACGAATGAAAATAATAAATTCTCTGATACCAATTTTGATGCAAATTTGGTCGATTTACCACTCACCAGTTCAAGACCCTAAATGTGAAAAAAAATATAAAATGCTAGTGCCAACTCGAGGTTGACAGGCCTAGTGGTTGGTATAAAGAGGACCATGTCGATACCATTTGCTTAGGTGGCCATTTTCGTTGGACCCTGGCTCACGGGTTTAAGAGAGAAACACCAAAAAAAAAATAATGCAACCAGGTTTTAAATACAGTGGCTGAATTAATTCAGACAAGAAGGTCTCTAAAAGAATTTTCCCTTGGGATCACGTGTTATAATATATGACCGTATTGGCGGGCGGTTATAAAAACAAGACACCAATACGGACCCATTTTTGTTCCAGCTGGCTAAGCAATACAAATAATGATACCTTTAAATGAATATATGTTCACGTAAGGTCGATTTTTCGGGCATTTAACTTAGCTATCAGTTCAGTTTCCCCCATAATGGACCCAACATAAAATGTAATTCATATTGACTCATATATTGCTGAACAAATAAATGATTGCGGTTGGAAAGTATTGTTCATATATCATCAAAGATTTTTTTAACTAAAATACAAACATTAAACCAAGGTCACTCTACCGGAAATTATATATCATAGTGACTCAAATGTTGCTTAAACATGTTGTACTCTATAATATGATATAGTACCCTGCAGTCACTAAGGGTGACATTATAAACGAAGTTTCACTCTGAATGAAACATTATCAAAGAAGACAGAGGGGGAAATTATCTCCTTGGACGTTCGGTTTTGTACATGCATTTCCTTTTCAGCCTCTAGGTAGCGTCAAAACCAGTGTCTCCACCACGGTCCAATTAATAATGTATCCTGACGAGAAACCCCTTTAAGGGGGTGTTATTTCTGACTATTTCCTTTATTAAATATAGAGCATCAGTAAAAGACCAGCAACTATGAGCGCTCTAGCTAATTTTACCGTTAAAACGATAACATTGTGACCGTGCTATGTAAATTACATAATTTGTATTTTGTCTTCTATTTGGTAAAAATTATGCAGATCTTACGTCAATCAGTAGTCAAATGATATGTCCTAGAAAATCCTGCATTTTATCACTATTTTCATTCTCAAAGGGCCTTTCAAGCCATAACGATATTGCTAAGCAGCATATCCCTCCGCAACTGTGCGAATAACAGAATTCTGAAATCATTGGCACAGACAACTCTTAAAGTGTTGATATCAAACCAGTTTTCGTGGTCCTATCGCAACTAATGTAAGAAAGGTTTTGCTTTCTGGGACACCTTAGACAGTCGGTCCCAGGGGTGGCAAGGGAATTCCAACGCCATCAGTCAAGTTGGCAAATATAATGTGAGATGTGATTTAAGTTTCTATCTCTAGTAGAAGATTCCACTTATTACTGGATACCTTGAAATATATTTTTGGCTCATAATTCTTACCTCTGGGAAAATATCAGAATAGTGAGCTAATTACATAACAGGTTTCATCGATATATTTCAAATAGTGCAAGAGGAGTTCGAGAATAATAATCAAATTTTCGCTCTCTGGACCAGCTAAGGAATATGTCCCGGTTGTTGAAATTCCAACTAAATTTGTCAAGTTGACATATACATGTATAGTATACATTTTAGAACATAATCACTTCTCCTCAACCAATCAAAAGCCGTTATTGTGAGTTCTAAATTTCATAGTATATGGTTTTCCAAGCTTTATGAAATAACATGCATGACCAATTATCTTGCCTAGGAAAAGACAACGAGAATATCCTTTACATTATGAGAGCTCACATATATAGTAGGGAGGAAAAGGTGATTGGGATTTATTCTATATCATGAAAATAATTAAATGTTTTTACATTTGGTAAAATTTTCTATTATTTTCAAAGACGTGCGGGTTGGTAAGAGGGCCTCTCCAACAATGTATGTACTGCAATACAAAACAATATTTTCTAATCTAACAATGTTTATAAAATTCAGTTTTCCAATTCTAATTTCAAGGGGGAGATGGGGATGTACATAGATGTATTTAAGATAGAAAAAACATTCTAATTTTTTTATTGGGTTGGGGGCTGTTTTGGGGTTATGAAAATATTAGTACATCAAAAAACATTTTTTGACAAGATTAAAATTAGATTAAGATAATTCACCCATGTCATTAACTTTTCAAACGATTTCAGGAACCCAGATTTCCGTCAATTCAGCATTTTACATATGTATAACCAACATGGAAGTACTGTGGGACTGATCAGCCCAACATACCACAACTCTTTTATATTCCACTGTCAAAAACAAGGTTGAAAAACTTAGTATACACTGGTAACATAATGTGCAGTGTATATTTTATGTATTCATTCGTGAATTTATCTATGCCGGATGCTTTGTTATTTGAAAGCTTCTGAACAACATCTTGGATTTCCTCTGTTGTAATAGAAGCATTAAGAACTTCACTTATAAAGCCATTGGCATTTTGATTGACGTTGAAATCTTCTTCATGTATCATATCTTCTGAAGAATTAATTTATTTAAAATAATTATAAAGTTCATCCAGTCGGATGTCACCCCCAGTCTTCTTCTTATCTGAACACTTATTTATAATACTCAAGAATTTTTTGGGATATATCATTTTTAATAAATTTCTATTCACTGGATTAATTGTGAGAATGAATATTTTGTGTTTGTATTTGACCTTTTTTAATTTATATAATTTATCTTCTGTGTGAAAATAAGGGCAAGACAATGATCTTTGAATTTTCTGGTTTAAGTTATTTTTGTTATAACATATGATTTTAAGCATTTTACCACACATTTAATTAATGATATTTGGGGGTCTAAATGAACACACTGCGCGAGCATTTATTTTACTAACGTGTTGAATGGGCGATGTCACATGGTATGGAGATTAACATATTACTCAGAACACAATGGTGTTTTTTTTCTATCACAATAGATTCATGATATTTCCATCGCATATTAAAATCTTAAGGAAAAACGTGGCATATTTCGAAGTCGGAAAGGACAGAATAACATGAATAATGGGGGCTTAAACTCTACTAACGACATAACCGAGGTCTAAAGGAGTGTTTACAATTTAAGAAAGTTCAAGAATCGACAAATTTTTCCATGGAGAACAGAGAAAAATATTGGCTTAAAATTTCATTACAGAAATAATACAAAATGACAAAACAATAGGAAAAGTCCTTAAGATCCAAATCAAAAGCAAGATAAACTCATGAGAATGGAACATAACAAACAAATGGCACAAAGACACATGTATAAATAAAAGAATACACAAAATATCTTAAACTAAACATAATTAGAACTCGTATATTACAAGGCAGTAAATACTTATCTGTGAGTCCAGACAGGCTATCATTGGAAGGCAGGAAGACGTTTCCGTGATGGGAAGGTTAAAATGGGGGTCAGAATGTAGGGTTTAAAACTACACAAGATCGAATTCAGTTTCCGTGGCAGTGAGGTCAGAATCCCCTTACGAATTCATATCTTTAGCACAGGAAAAGGACAGAATACTTATGGAATTAAAACTTTACTTCTGGTAAGGGAAGGGGTTGTTCTTGCAGGGGTGTCAAAATATCGGGATTATAAAATTCTACCACAATAAGGGGTTAACTTCTTCATAGCAGAATCAGAAAAATCACTTTCAACTTTACTGTACGGAGTGGGTTATTTTATCATTGGAGGAAAATCAAGATACCATGGGTGCCAAAAAGAGGGGATTCACTTTTTCATTGTGTGAAAGTAATAATACCATTGACAACTTTACTGTAGCCCATGGGGAGGGTTATTTCAATATGGCAAAGAGGTCAGAATACCATCGTGAAATGAATACAATATTTCTCCTTGTTCATCCTTGTTAAAAAGTTCACTATAAAGCCCTACCTGAACTTCATAAATCTGTTTAATTGGAAAATATATCGTAATAAACTTCCTTCTTCGCCTCAGTGAAATCTCATAAAAAATACGAGATTTGATTAATCAATAAAAAAAAATTCTAATGAATTTGCTTATACCACTTTGAAATAAATATTACTTGATTTAAGAAATGTGTATTTCTTATTATTAATTCTTCAATACTTTCGTGCAGTAAACTGTCTTGACCTTGATATGCAAATTAATCATGGATACTATAAATAGAATGATGTGTAAATTAACCATACAGACCATAAACTGCAATATAAATATATACAAGTTTTAGCTTTCTTAAAAGCTGTGGACTGCTTCGCTGTATCTTAATTTATGGTAATGTGTGAGCATGTGGTTGCTGATTTAGTATTGGAATTCTCTGTTAACCAGTAAAATTTTCCGCGCGAAAACAACAAACAGACACGACTCTGGAGGTGTGCCTAAATTGGCAGAAGTTATAAAGTAGAGATCATGCATTTTTCGACGGAGTCGTCTATATTTGGTTTTCTGCCACGTGAACGGAAGAACGCCTTCCTATGGCAACGCACTGTCTAAACATTTTGATTGGATGTAAATTGCTTGTTTTCCTGCGTTCGATATTATTCTATAAATGTTATATATCTCTTTTAATATGTCTACTGTTAGATAATTAAAAAAAATAAATGAATATATCTGTTGTTCTATCATAAAGAAATAGGTTTTCAATGGTAAAAGAAATGTATGAGAAATTTGAAATGAGTTATACAATGACATAAAGGCAATTATATCAGGACAAGTTCCGAACGCAACTTTTACTTCCCCCACGCTGTATTTTCGCGCGCTTTCTTTGTTGTGTAAACATTAAAACAAGCTGAAGATAGACACGATCTGTACAAACATGTGAATTTATTTCTCCAAAAGCACACCGAAATTCTCTTTGTACAGATATAGAATAAATGTTTATCACAAGATAAAACACAATACACTAAACATAAAAAAAACCCATCAATTCCAACGACGTCGAATATCTTTTTTAAAGATATTACTTGTTTGTTGTTAACATAGGATTATAGTGTATACGATTAAGCAAAACAAACCGTGTGTACTGTAGATTAACAAAGCAAATATACACTTATTAATAATTGATTTCAATAATGAATTTCAGAATATATGAATATTACAAAAGCATGTAATGACAGTTGATAGGAACTGATATACACATTGTTAATTTTCCGGCTTTTGATGACTTATCCTGAACGAGTAAAGTCTGTAATTCTTTATCTCATTTAAACCAATGGCTGTTGCTGTATCTCAGTCGCATCATAAAGTAACCAATCAGCGATCAGTAATTATTTCAAGATGGCGTGTATGTCTACTGAAAAACTAATAGCTCCGCACCTTTTAACAGCTCACCTTTTCCATTTATTTTCCTCGTATTCTATTATCGAATGAGCTTTTTAGGTTCCGCAACATACATACTTTATATGATTCAAAAGATAGTTTATATATACACAATCCTTACAGACCATCTAGCGAATGTCCTGTGAATTCACTTTGCTAGATGTTTGCATGTACCTGTGAATATGCTGCGAAACTAATCATTACTTTCTAGAAAAGCAAGTTAGTATTTTGTATGAATTTCATAATTCGCAAGATGTTCTCCGAAAAAATTTAAATTTTCGAAACAATTCGCTCGATATTCTCCAGAAATACTGTTAAATCCTTAAGTGGAGTTCACAGCATATTCACAGGAACATGAGATGTCATTGACCACTTTAGTCACATAACAATATGCATTCAACCAATGGAAACTATTTTCAGCAATTTCATTTCCAATTTGAGTTTTGGCTCTCACTTTAGAGTTTGACAGGACATTTTTTAAATGTTTTTTTTTTTTTTTTTGTGTGTGTGTTCTCTTTGGATTTGACTTCTTCATAGTAATGACAGTTTTAATGTGTTACATGTTGTTTGTGAATGAAGAAGCATTCTGAATTTTGTTTATTTGAACAAGCTAAAAGAATTATTGTGTAAATATGCTGTTTTTCTGATAGTTTCATGATGAAATGCTGGTAAGTAATTATCCTAATAACATTGAACTTGTGTTATTAAGTTGTAAGTGCTTCAAAGAGAGTGAAATAGAAAGTTCTTCGTAACTTATCTGATACTTTAAAAAACTTTGGTTGTAAAAAATATGTTGCCATATTTATGCATGTATGTATTCATTTTATTCTTACACATACATTTAGTTTTCCATTCTTGAACTAGAGCTTTTACTTATATGCCCAAATTCTTGAAAAAAAATGTAAAGACCAAAATAAAAAGTAAATACATGTATATGGGATCACAGTTGTTTTTGATATCAAAAATACATGTATTTGTTCTACACATGTATACTAATAATGTGAAAAGTAATTTAAATATGGATTACAATAATTCGCAGTGTATTTGCAGCTTGTTCGCAATATACAATATATACACTGCAGGTATGCAAATTAGGTTTGTGGTGAATATGCTGGGAATAGTCCCTGATCGCAGTGTATTTGCCAGAGACTATTCGCCGCAAAACTAATTTGCATGCGAAATGTGAATACTTAGCTAATACTCTGCGAATACAGCTGAAAGTCCCTATTCCCAAGATAATCGCAGAATATTTGCTGAGTATTTGCAACAAGTATTCGCCGCAGAGCCAAATTGTTCGTAAGGGAAATTATGGGAACACTGTATAAAAATTCCGATCGAGTTAACCATAAGAAAGAGACATCTGAAGGTCGATTGCTTTAGTTTTATACGATAAAGAGAACTGTTCCTCTGCCTAGACTTCCGAATATCGAATGGCATTATTAGGTAATTTAACAATGAATAACCAAATATTGAATACAAATAACATTGTTTTGAATACAAATAGTGTGCCACTGAATATAAATGTAATACATTTAGTTATATATATTACAATACATGTACGTAAAATATATATAACGGCTTCGATAATAAAAAACTTAATTATTGATCATTTCAACGTTTTGAATGCCATGCAGTACACTTTTGTAGTGTTCATAAGTATATTTAAAAACATAAAATACGAAAAGTATTTCGATCTTCATTACTGCAAACAAAATGCGAAACAAACCGGATATTTTATATATCAATAAATTTCAGAGATACTTAAGTTGTTTGTACATTTGACCTACAATGTACCTGCCTATTGTTTCTGCACACAAGCTAGCGCAACGGCATTATGACTTAAAGGTTCTATGACGTTGATTTCTGCCAGTCGAAATCCGGTAGATTGTTGCGTCGTGTATCGCACCATTTACGGTTTTCGATACGACGTTCCTCACAAAGGGATGAAAAGGTTTTTTTTCATATTATTTCAGAAAATACTTGAAATTATGTATGAAGCTAATGATGAATCTAAAAACATTCTGTTTTAAGGTTTAATTATGCAAAAGCCGTAAAATCAATATAGATTTTTTTATTTAGTACGATATCTGAAAAACTAGAGGCTCCCGGATCTTGTATCGCTCACCTGGACTATGTCCATCTTGACTGGAACATTGCTGTCAAATTGAAAAAAAAATTGAAAAAATCCCCGGAAGATCTTCTTGTTTGAACAAGAAGATCTTCCGGGGATTTTTTCAATTTAGGTCCTATGTTAAACTATGTTCGGCTTTGGCAGCCATCTTTGATGATGGTGGGGTCATCGGATATAATTCTGAAAGAGGACCAACTAAGGACCATTGCTGCTAAGTTTTGTTCCAAATGGCACCGTGGTTTTAGACAAAAAGATTTTTAAGTAAATTTCCCATAGGGTACTATGGTTAACAATGTTCGGCTCTGGCAGCCATTTTGGATTGTTGGCGGGATCATCGGAAACATTTCTGAAAGAGAGCCGCTTAAGGACCATTGCTCTCAAGTTTTGTTTCGATTGGCCAGTCTGTTTCAGACAAGAAGATCTTTCAGTAAATTCCCCATAGGGTCCTATGTTAAACTATGTTCGGGTCTGGCGGCCATCATGGATGACGTATAGGGTCATCGGCTACAATTCTGAAAGAGGACCACCTAAGGACCATTGCTGCCAAGTTTTGGTCCAATTGGCCCAGTGGTTTCAGACAAGAAATCTATCATAAAATTCCCCATAGGATCCTATGTTAAAATAAGTTAGGCTCTAGTGTCATCTTGGATGACAGGTGGGGTCATCGGATACAAATCTGAAAGAGGACCAACTAAGGACAATTGCTGCTAAGTTTTCTTCCAATTGGCCCACTGGTTTCAGAGAAGGTCTTTAAAGGAAAGTTTACGACGATGACGACCGGCGGCCGACGTCGGACGCCAAGTGATGGCAATAGCTCACATGGCCTTTTAGGCCAGGTGAGTTAAAAAAACATATATGATGTATTTGTTGCATGAAGTTTCATATCTGTGTTACTCTCAAAATCACTCCCCAAAATGTGTTGTAAAGATTATAAGCTCAATATTCTTTCCTATTTTTGCGTATGTTCGCACAAATATCAAGTATTTTCGCATTCTATGTATATTTTATCCTATAAAAGTCAGAGGGAAATAAGCGTTATAAATAATCCTGTAAACATCCGATTATAATTTAATATTGGATGTAACCATTTGATTGGTCAAATGTTTTTCGTCTATCATATCATAGACTAAATTTTCTTTTCTACTATGATGACTATCATTAAGGGAAACCCGACGTTTTAGAGTTAAAACAAACGTTGGAATTACATTTGTTCCCGTCCGGATAGACTCTAAAATTTCTGTTTCATGAGTGTGCTCTCTTTCAGGTCCGCGTTACATGGACCCAGCCATCTTTGGTGTTCATCGTAACACAAACGAGACCAAGAAATGATTTATAACGAAGCAGTAAGAATCCCACCTCCACCTCCTCAGAACGGCTGCAAAAGAAACGAATAGCAACAGGCGACAGCAGCAGCAAACAAACGAAATGAGCACGAGAGCGTGGTGTCGAGCAGCGATGACAAGCGAAGAGCAGCTAAGAGCAAAGAAGTAGCGCGGAGCACTAGAAGAGCAGCAATGAGCAGCGAAAAGCAAGAGCAAGAGAAGAGCAGTGATGAGCAAAAGATGAACAGTGATGAGCAAGAGAGAGAAGCGATGAACAGCACGGAGCAAAAAAAGAGCAGCGATGAGCAGCGAAGAACAAGAGAAGAGCAGCAAAGAGCAGTATGGAGCAGAGAAGAGCAGCAATGAGCAGCAAAGAGCAGCGATGAGCACGAGAAGAGCAGCAATGAGCAGCAAAGAGCAGCAATGAGCACGAGAAGAGCAGCGATGAGCAGCAATGAGCACGAGAAGGGCAGCGATGATTAGCGAAGAGCAACAGAAGAGCAGCGATGAACAAGACAAGAGCAGTGATGAGCAGTGAAGAGCAAGAAAAGAGCAGCGATGAGCAGTGAGGAGCAAGAAAAGAGCAGCGATGAGCAGCGAAGATCAAGAGAAGAGCAGCGATGAGCAAGAGAAGAACAGCGATGAAAAAAAGAAAAGAGCAGTGATGAGCGAGAGAAGAGCAGCGATGAGCAGCCATGAGCAGCGAAGAGTAGCCATGAGCAAGAGAAGAGCAGTGATGAGCATGAGAAGAGCAGCGATGAGAAGTGATAAGCTAGAGAAGAGCGCACTGATGAGCAGCGAAGAGCAACAGAAGAGCAGCGATGAACAAGAGAAGAACAGCAATCAGAAGAACAGAAATCAGCAAGAGATGAGCAGTGATGAGCAAGAAAAGAGCACTGATGAGCAGCGAAGAGCAAGAGAAGAGAAGCTATGAGCAGCGATGAGCAAGAGAAGAGCAACGATGAGCAGAGAAGAGCAGCGATGAGCAAGAAAAGAACGGCGATGAGCAGCGAAGAGCAAGAGAAGAGCAGCGATGAACAAGAGAACAGCAATGAGCAGTGAAGAGTAAGAGAAGAGCAACGATGAACAAGAGATGAGCAGCGAAGAGTAAGAGAAGAGCAGCGATGAACAAGAGAAGAACATCGATGAGCAAGAGCAGAGCAGCGAGGAGAAAGAGAAGAGCAGCGATGAGTAAGAGAAGAGCAGCGAAGGACAAGAGAAGAGCAGCGATGAATAGCGAAAAGCAAGAGAAGAGCAGCGAAGAGCAGCGATGAGCAGAAGAGCAAGTCAAGAGCATCGATGAGCAAGAGAACAGTGATGAGCAATAGAAGAGCATTGATGAACAAAAGAGCAGTGATGAGCAGCGATGAGCAAGAGAAGGCAGCGATGAGCAAGGGAAGAGCAGCATTGAGCAAGAGCAGAGCAGCGAGGAGAAAGAGAAGAGCAGCGATGAGTAAGAGAAGAGCAGCGAAGGACAAGAGAAGAGCAGCGATGAATAGCGAAAAGCAAGAGAAGAGCAGCGAAGAGCAGCGATGAGCAGAAGAGCAAGTCAAGAGCATCGATGATCAACAGATAAGCAGCGATGAGTAGCGATAAGCAAGATAAGAGCAGCAATGAGCAGCGATAAGCAAGGGAAGAGCAGCGATTAGTTGTGATATAAGCAAGAGAAGAGCAGCGATGAGCAGCGAAGAGCAAGAGAAGAGCAGCGATGAGCAGCGAAGAGCAAGAGAAGAGCAGCGATGAGCAGCGATGAGCAAGACAAGAGCAGCGATGAGCAGCGAAGAGCAAGAGAAGAGCAGCAAACACCAAGAGATGAGCAGCGAACAGAAAAAGTTGAGCCGCGAACAGCAGCGATGAGCAACGAAGAGCAAAGAGAAGAGAAGCGATGAGCAGCAATGAGCATCGAAGAGCAAGAGAACAGCAGTGGTGAGCAGCAAGAGAAGAGCAGTGATGAGCAACGAAGAGCAAGAAAACAGCAGCGATGATCAACGAAGAGCAAGAGAAGAGAAGCGATGAGAGCAGTGAGTAGCGATGAGCAGCGATGAGCAACAATGAGCAGCGAAGAGCAAGAGAAGAGCAATGGTGAGCAGCAACAATGAGCAGCGAAGAGCAAGAGAAGAGCAATGGTGAGCAGCAAGAGAAGAGCAGCGATGAGCAGCAATAAGCAGCGATGAGCAGCAATGAGCAGCGAAGAGCAAGAGAAGAGCAGTGGTGAGCAGCAAGAGAAGAGCAGCGATGAGCAGCAAGAGAAGAGCAGCGATGAGCAGCACGAGCAAGAGAAAAGGGGCGATGAGCAGCAGAGTAATGAAATGGACCGCCGTTGCTAAGCCGGTTGCTAAGGACACCCTCCATTGACCTAACGGTGACAGCATCACCTGCAGGTAAGGCGACATAATCCAACCCTACCATTGGACTTCTTTTCAACAAACGAAAAACATAACCCGGGGTGAAAAGCGCGGGAAAAAGGGAAGATAACCAAATTCTAATTCCAGTCAAGCATGTGTACACGACACTGCCGCGTCCAAGCACGTGACTGACGTCACTTCCGTAAACAAATAATGGAAAAATACCAGGGAAAAACAATACTTGCGGTTGCGCATGCGCGCAATCCTTTTCCGGTTACTCCAATATATTACTCTCGTGCATAGCTCTCTCCTTGGTTGATTTTGGCTTTATTCCCTTTGGTCATTTTGGCATTTTGGAATTTGCTCTTCAACTGTCTGAATTGTTGTTTGGGTTTCAACATTTCAGGCTTTGGGCATCAAAATTGGTATCAAATAATTATATTTTACTTACGCTGCTGGTGGACTCTAAGTCCCCGATGGTATGCCCAGCTCAGTTGCTATTGTTTTGATACTAGCTCGAAATTGATACTTAAAATTTACTTTTATAAAATTTTAAATTTATGAAATCTAAGAAGTATCTCCCTCGTGCATATCTCTGTCCTTATATGGTTTCGGCTTTACTCCTTTTAGTCATGTTGGCATTTGCTCTTCAACTGTTTGGATTGTTTTGGTTTTCAACATTTTAGACCTTGAGCAAAACTGATGATTCGTAGATCGACGAAATGTGCACATTGTAAAAATTATGAACTAAAACTAAGAAGTATCTCCCTCGTGCATAGCTCTGTCCTTGGGTGGTTTTAGCTTTAATCATTTTGGTCATTTTGCCATTTTGGAATTTGCTGTTCAAATGTTTGGATTGTTGTTTTGGTTTTTTCAAACATTTTAGGCCTTGTCCACAACTGATGAGTCGTAAATCAACGAAATGTGCGCATCTTGTGCATCAAAATCTGTATCAAATACTTGTATCACTAATGTATAATTTACTTTATATTCTAATTCCCCGAGCTCAAACAAATATAAATTATTTACCAAATTAAACTCAACACATAAATATGGGAAGTGTGCCTACTCGTGCAGCAGGTTATTATTATTATTTTTCTTAATACGTTTGAGATAAATATATTTTCTATAGAAATTATGAAGGATCTCAGTGATCCGAAAATTTTGATAAGTTTGAATTATTTTTATAATTCAAAATTTTATTTGTTTTATTTTGATGTTGTTTTACAACTTTTTAGACGTTTATTTATTTTTTAGTTTGTATTTTATTGTTAATTTATTATCGGTCCACATCTAGTAAGTTCGAACGTTGGTTATTACTTTAGAAGTATACAGTATTGGGTGGGTGGGTATTAAATTAATCACATAAACGTCATTATAAACTGCTGCTACACAAGCTGATGGGCAACTTCGATTGAACTTCAACGTTATAATAACCGCTTAAATACTATTTTGCGATTTTATTTTGTAAAATGGTTTTCTACTGGCTGTTAAGCCTACTGCTAAATCCCCATGTCTGCCCTACACAACCCAATGAAATCGTACTCAAAACGTAAACAACCTTACAACAAAATCGTTTCTATCCAATCGAGAAAGTTGTTACAGGCTGCAGACAGTCAAAACAAAAATATTTTAACCATATATGAATGGCGCGTGCTATGGCTGTGTGCAACAAACATAAACTATATTTGGAGAGGTCACCACACTCCATTCCATTTGATGTTTTCACTCATGTTTGCTTCACGAATCGTCCAGATTGAAAAAAACACACATTTTATTCCAGGTTTTGATATTTGATTTGAAAAAAACCAAATGTCATCGTATATAAAAATATTAACGTTTTGTTCTATTGATAACAGTATCCATCATTCACCGTTAGTTACCACACACGCTGATTAACAAATGTACACAATGACCAAATAAAGTCATTGTAGGCGGTCCATTACTGTGTACAATAAAATGTCCAGCGACCTTCGTCTAGAGCCGAATCTAGGTCAATGCATTGTTTACGGTTTGTCTATTAATTTTCATTGAAATATTGCTTAGAAAATCGCACAAATACGTTATGACCCAGTGTCTGTAGTACCATGAAAATTTAAACGGGGAAAAATTGTTGTAGGGTTCGGTTAACGACTCACCGTACAACACGTTCTGCACGGACTACATGTACTTCATCTACCATAAAAGCCGCAATATGCGTACAATTATATCCAATCGTATTTTACATAAACACTGACCATGTGCTTACAGTTAACAATCACACGTGTTCATAATACCCGTAAACACTGAACACATTGTATGTGTTCCTGTACCTTTAATAAATTTATTTACATTGTACCTATGAATGTGAGAGAAACTTTAACCCTTATGAGTGTCTCCTCCATAAAAAAAATACCGCTAATGACCTCACTAATGCACTAAGGACAACAAAGAAACATAATGACTATATGCAAATAATAACTCTGCACTAAGGACCTTAATTCTAAAAACCAATAGTGCATTTAACAGTTTAATGTACAAATATAATTTTAATTTCAATTTTTCTTCGTACATCGCAATTAAAATACATAGGAACGGGACTGATTAAATTGATCTGGAAATTGATCAATAATGTGGACAATATCCTTCGAATATTGTCATTACCTTTAGCTTTAACTTTTAGAAGTTCAAAAATTATAGAAAAAAAATAAAAATAAATCTCGATAAATGTTGAAATTATGAAACGAAATATTATGTGAAAAAAGGTTAGAAATAGTATTAAAGCTAAGACAATTTACAGAGAGAAATTATGAATTCAGATATGAAATCAGTTCTTACTCTCTTATTTCATTTGATATTTTTGTTCTATAATCATGTATAATGGCTTGCTTTAAGTTTTCAATTATTTGTGTTGTACACTCGGAATTCCCCCCGTTTATTTCACCTTGTTCCTTATTTTGTTGAATTTTCGACAGTTAAAATATTCTGTACAATCATTGGCCACTGTTTATCCATATTAAGCAAATAAACAATGAACTACCTGAAAACACATGTAAGAATATTTTAAACGTAATCATAAGGAAACACCACTCCCGAAAATAAACACACGAAACAAAATACTGGTTTGATATTTTATAATTATTAAAAAATTTTAAGCTTGTAAATCATTCTTGTAAGTTGAGGAGGATCTACTGGCTTAACCTTTCAGGTCATTTTGAATCTGTTTGACTTGTTTCACAATTTTCAACATCAAAGTGATTCTTTCTTTGCTCTCCATGTCATATTTTCGTATATATATATATATATAAACAGTGGTAAAATCTAATTTAAAACAATTTAATTTCTTCGACAGAACCCTGTTTTTCTATTTCTATATATATATATATATATATATATATATAAGTCATATGAATATAAATACGTCTTACTTAACGACACAGTCAACTATAAATCAACAACATTAATTATAAGTGCACAGTGAAGTAAAACGGGCATGACGGGTGTAAACTTACCTGTTTAAAAATGTAGTACGTATTATTTTTTTTTATATATTCATACTAACATACCTTATTATTCTAGTTATCAAACATGATGTTAATTTCTTCATCAGAAGTAAAAGAAAAACATATTTTACTTATCTCGACAAAAATAATCAAGAAATTAATTTGTAATATAACATTAATTCGTACATGTGATTCACTGTTACAATGAATCAAGATTTCCTCTCCATTCCTGTATACGATGGATATTCGGTATATGAATGCTTTTGATTTTACCATGCAACTGGAAAATTTAACAGCCAAAGAAAACGTCGGTATTTTGGGGGTAAAAAGATAAGGTGAAATCAATACGGAATCTCTGGGCTTTATCATTGACATCCGTTATAAATCTTCAAAATTTTTATGCCAATTTAATTGAAAATCATGATAATTATAAATAAAACTCAAAATTTACGTATCGTCCATATCCACATTTTTCAGATTTTTTTCAGAATTTTTTTTATATCTTATTTAAAGGATTATTTTGAATTAAACCCCGAAAGTTCACCTCAGCTACGGTTGATTAAGCATGAAACCATGGCTTCTGGTTATTACTTCCGTAGATTATTTGAATGATGATGCTTTCAAAATTCCATAAAGATCAGTGATCTTCTTTGATAACGGATTTCCTTAATGCAAAATTCAGGAATTTATTACAATCCTATGCATTATTATTACAATTAAGTATGTCCTGAATGTCAACTTCGCTCAAATTATTCGAAACATTTTAAAACTATTGGGAAAACGTGGTAGAGTAATAGTTTTCACTTTTAAATATACCCCGAAAATTTTCAGTTTAGAAATAAATCACAGTAAGTTAAATATTTGTTGGAAGAGCAGTTGATTACGGCAATTCTTGTTTAACAGTTAAATGTTTCTCCGTTTACTCACCAACATACGTGGTCGGTATGTGGGCGCGTACGTTTCTACAATTGTTCACGTTGAATTGTTTCGAAGAGGTATTTTACTCTTAAAAGCTTTATAATTTGTCAGGGGCTATTGGGTATGATACTTTATCATTGGATCATTCAATTGCAACATTTAAGTACGACTACTTGTTGATATTTTATGGTATTGCATTTTATCATTATTGTTCTATACTTTTTATGGCTTTATGATAAATGAAATTTCGCAGTCACACTGATAATATAGCTAGGTGTGTGTTTATTAAAATATGTCTGTTTGTAAATCTTTCCTAGTAAATCATTAATTGAATTATACTAATTATCCAATTAATAACCCATATGTTCCTGGGTAAACCCGAAAAAAAATTAACAACCATCCTTATACAAATAAATATACAAAGTAATCAAAATTTATGGAATTATCCAAGGCCATATTTTAATTGTTTTTGTTTTAAACAAATCTGAATTTGATCACAAAATAATAGCTAGCTCAGGTTTGAAAATAAGAATTTACACAACAATGTTCAATACCGATGTTAAAATATTATATTTAAAAAAGTCTAAAATGCTTGAATACAGGACTTAAAATTTTTATGGATCTTTTAAAAGCTGTACAATGCCGGTTTCTCATTGGTAAATTAAAACGTTACGCTGTGCAGGTACGAAACATCTGTTGTTTACAAAGCCTGTACGTTGGTTTAGTTAACCATCTTCTGAACAGTTTAGAGGTTCGTTGGTTTCGTAAGTACATGAAATATATGACTCAAGAAGTGTACTTTCATTTTAGCTTCTTTAAGTCGATAGACCTTTTTTTAAATTGTCTCCTGTTAGTTGAACGCCGTTTGTAAACACGATCAATCATGCCTTTAAATTTCTTTTTGTTTCAGTTCCGAGATTTTGTAAATAGAACATATACAGTATGATATTACAATATATTTAAACGACCTTTACATTGAATCGAATAACTTCCTTGTATAATGGATGTATTTCAGATATACATACACAAGGTAATGGTCGATCACTTCCGTTTTGTCTCCTCAAAATGTGTTGTACATTTATGCTCTTTTGCATTCAATCAGTTCATAAGTTGTTTAAGTTGCACTATATGACGCGTTTTGCTGCATAATAAATAATATGTTTATGTAACCCATATTTTGTTACATTCTGTTTATTTACATGAAAAATTAATAATATGCATAGGATTGCAAAACTTTAATTATTTGCATCAATACTGGCGGTAGCATTAGGTTTTTTAACGATTTTGCTGCAGCTCGTTCAAGTACCGTAGCTGAGCAACCATTTGAATTTTATAGGGAGGTGGGTAAGTGATTTTGTTTTGCTATATCCACGAGGCTGCAACTTTTCTTCGCCACATCTTAACTTATTTTTGACATATGCATATACTAATGCTTGATTCCTGATGATATTTGATGCTGACTTACAAATTTTTTATAGCATGAATTTTTTCACATTTCCCTGTCTCTTATTACAAAATATTTATTCTAGTCACATAGATATTATTTTTGATTCTTAAATTTTCGTAGGTTTAAATTTTCGTGTACGTTAGTTCAGTCTAAAAATTCCGATATACGAAAAAGATTCATACATACAGTCCAGAATTAACAAACGTAAACAGGAAAAATATATTTCAGAAGTTCTATACGTTTTTTCTGCTTAATGCAGCAGTATGAGGCTTCTGTGATTGGTCGCTAACGATCTCTATTTTTTTCTTACAGATTTAGGCCTGAAAGATATGATTGGATATTAAATCTCTTTTAGTTTTGACAAGATGATTACTGGCAAGGCTTCAAACCAACGATAGCAATGAACATGCAAAAGAGTTTATCTCGAATATATACATGGTTTGTACTATTTAAATTACATGTAGTAAATTTTGACACATTTGGAAACTTTATTAACCCCGCACGTCGAAGAAGTTCGGGAATATTGTTATCGGTCCCGTCCGCCCGTCTGTCGTATCATCCGTCGTACCATCCGTTCGTCCGCCACACTTTCTTGTGACCTAAACTTCTCCTTCATTTTTAACCTCATGCTTTTAATTTCTATACAGTATTGTCACATACTGTATGTAGATGTGCAATAATGTTCTAGAATTTTGATTTTCAAAACTCGGGGCCCACAGAGGTCAAATTTCAAAAATTGTGAATTTAATTTTGTGAACTAAACTCCTCTTTTATTTTTGATTTCATGCATTTAATTTATATACAGTATTGTCACATACTGTATTCAGTTGCATAATAAGGTTTTAGTATTTTGATTTTCAAAAATTAGGACCCACAGGGTGTGGGATTTCGAAAATTATGAATTTAAACTTGTAACCATAACTCCTGTTTCATTTTTCATTTTATGAATTTAATTTCTATACAGTAGTGTTACAAACTGTATGTAGATGCGCAATACGGTTTTAGAATTTTGATTTTCATAACTTTGTGCCCACGGGGGTGGAATTTCGAAAATTGGGAATTTAATCTTGTGACCTTAACTTCTCTTTCATTTTATGCATTTAATTTATATACAGTATTGTCATATACTATATGTAGATGGGCATTAAGGTCTTAGAATTTTCATTTTCAAAATTTGGGGCCTTTAGAATTCGAATTTCAAAATTTGGGAATTATAAGCTGGTGACTGAAACTCTTCTTTCATTTTTCATTTTATAAATACTTGTCCAAAGTACCATACTTTGCGATGTAAACTAAATGAAAGCATAGCAAGTTTTTGTCCTGAATTTGATGAATATGATGAAAGTAACAGATTAAAATTAATGTCATTACCACAAATTTAGCAGTATACAGGTCCATTCATTAAAAAGTCAATAGAACTGAGGAGGGTAGACTCTACACATGCATAATTGTAGTTAAATTATTGTCTATCTGTGTTTGTTTTATTATTTGTGTTTGTTGTCTATATGCCTTCAACCCCTCGAGGTATAAATGAGCATTTGATTATTAAATAAAGTTATTTCTATACAGTGTCATACACTGTATGCAGATGCACAGTAAGGTTTTGGAATTTAGATTTTTCCCAAATTTGGGCCTGATTTCAAAGATATGTCATAATGATTGTGAAAAGGGTGCGCAGGGATACATCATGTGGAGGAGTGCAGTTTCCGATTGCCTCTCAATCTAGCTATCCCCGCACTTTGAAGAAGTTGGGGGATATTTTTATCTCCCCCGTCCGTCCGTCCGTTAGACTTTCTTATGACCTAAACTCCTCGTTCATTTTTAACCTCATGCATTTAATTTCTATACAGTATTGTCACATACTGTATGTAGATGCGCAATAGGGTTTTATAATTTTTATTTTGAAAAATTTGGTCCCACAGGAGTCGAACTTCGAAAATTGGGAATTTAAGCTTGTGACTTAAACTCCTCTTTTATTTTTCATTTTATGCATTTAATTTCTATACAGTATTGTCAAAAACTTTATGTAGATGCACAATAAGGTTTTAGAATTTTGATTTTAAAAAACTTGGCCCACAGGGGTCGATTTTCGAAAATTGTGAATTTAAGTTTGTGACCTAAACTCCTTTTTCATTTTTGATTTCATGCATTTGATTTATATACAGTATTGTCACATACTGTATGTAGATTTACAATAAGGTTTTTTAATTTTGATTTTCCAAAACTGGGGCTCCACAGGGGTCGAATTTCGAAAATTGTGAATTTAAGCTTGTGACCTTAACTCCTTTTTCATTTTATGTATTTGATTTATATACAGATTTGTCACATTCTGTATGTAGATGTGCAATAAGGTTTTTTAATTTTGATTTTCAAAACCTTGGGCCCCACAGGGGTCGAATTTCGAAAATTTTGAATTTAAGCTTGTGACCTTAACTCCCCTTTCATTTTTTGTATTTAATTTATATACAGTATTGTCACATACTGTATTTAGATGTGCATTAAGGTTTTAAAATTTTGATTTTCAAAATTTTTAGCCCTCAGGGGTCGAATTTCTTAAATTGGCAATTTAAGCTTGTGACCTAAACTCCTCGTTAATTTTTATTTTATGCATTTGATTTCTATACAGTATTGTCACATGCTATATGTAGATGTGCACTAAGGTTTAGAATTTTGATTTTCAGAACTCAAGGGGCCCACAGGCGTTTAATTTTGAGAATTGGGAATTAAACGTGTGACCTAAACTCCTCTTTCATTTTTCATTTTATGTATTTAATTTCTTTACGGTATTGTCACACACTGTATATAGATGCGCAATAAGGTTTTAGAATTTTGATTTTCAATAATTTGGGTCTTAAGGGGTCAAATTTCAAAAATTGGGAATTATAAGCTGGTGACTGAAATTTTCCTTTCATTTTATATTTCTATAAAGTATTGTCATACACTGTATGCAGATGTGCAAAAAGGTTTTAGAATTTTACTTTTTTTTCAAAATTTGGGCCTGTATTCAAAGGTATGATTCTGATAAAGGTGCACAGGAATACAACGTGTAGGGACTGCGAGGATAACTGTCGTTTCCGACTGCCTCAGTCTAGTTTTTAACTGCTTTTAGCTTGACTGAAATAATTCTATGATCGCCTTAATATTTGAATGAAGGCTTCCATTTATCAAAACCTCGCATGAGTTAGTGTATCAAAAAATATGAAAAAAAGAACCATACACATTTTAATTCTCGTCTTCTGCACATCGCCTTCTTTTTTTGTTGGATCTACTTTATGTTTCAATGCAGGTTTTCAGTCATCAGTATTTTCTGTACCTTTGATGAGTTTAATTATCAGAAAAGAATCATTTTTTTATTATTTATTTTTATTTACAAATTAAAATTAACGTAATTAACATGTTTCTTAGGGCCGATGATTGGAAAAATAAAGTATTAATTATATAAATAATTAAAGATCTTGGAGAAATTTTAATAGAATCGGCAAGATCTACACTGGGAACTCGTAACGGAAAGCCCAAGGTCACCCCCATTGCGCGTTGTAAGGGAGACAAACCATGGTTCAATCTTGATTGTAAATTCGCGCGTCAGAATTTCAGAAAATTAAAGCGCAGAAGTAATAACAACTCTTCTACAGTACTCCGTACCGAAGCACGAAATGCAGAGAAATCTTACAAAAAAGTACTTGATAAAGCAGCGAAAACGTATCGACGAAATATGACCAAAAAACTTTAAAATTTACGATCGAATAACACTAAAGAATATTGGAAAATTTTTAATCAACGTGAATATGCTAAACAACCAGATATTGATTTTGAAAAATTATTGGATTTTTTTAAGGACCTGAACGCTTTCGATTATACCGGAAATGACTTTCCCATTGTAAACATAGACCATACACCCGTCGATCAGCTCAATGAAACACTTAACTCAGAAATCTCAGCGGATGAAATTATGAAATGTATTAAAAATTTTAAAAATGACAAGGCATGTGGAGATGATATGATCATTAATGAGTATATAAAATGTACAAGTGAAATTTTTATTGATGTTTATAAAAAAGTTTTTAATGTAATTTTTCAAACTGGTGTAGTACCTGAATCATGGGCAATAGGCACTATAAAACCCATTTACAAAATAAGGGAGATAAACACAATCCAAAAAATTACCGACCTATTACTATTGTTAGTTGTTTAGGAAAACTATTTACTGCTGTTTTATGTGAAAGGTTATCAAAATTTTCTGATGAAATCCTTTTGTTAAATGAGAATCAGTTTGTTTCAGGAAAGGTTATTCCACAGTAGATTGTATATTCACCCTTTATTCTTTTTTTGAACTTTTAAAGATGAACAGGAAAAAATTATATTGTGCGTTTATTGATTTCGAAAAGGCTTTCGACACGGTTCTACGTAATGCATTGTGGCATAAGATGGTTTTATCAAATATAAATGGAAATATGTATCAAATTATATGTAATATGTATAACAATATCAAGTCATGTCTGTCATATAATGGCAAAACCTCTGAATACTTCCCATGTGAGAATGGTGTACGACAAGGTGAAAATCTATAACCTTTTCTTTTTTCTTTATTTTTAAACGATTTAGAAACGTTTTTGGCTGATGAAAATATTGTAGGTTTGAAATCAGTTTCCGACATGGTAGAAGAAAAGCTAAATATTTTTGTAAAACTCGTTTCTTATTATATGCTGATGATACTGTTCTTATGGCCGAAACTTCACTAGATCTTCAAAATCAACTAGACAAATTTTCTGAATATTGTACAAAATGGAAAATGAATGTAAATATTGATAAAACAAAAATCATGATTTTTTCACAAAGTAGATTACCAACTAATCTTTCATTTAAATATAATGGTTCTGAAATAGAGATTGTGAAAGACTTCAATTATCTTGGGGTTGTATTATCCAGAAGTGGATCTTTTAAAACTTGTAAAAAGCATCTTTCAGAAAAAGCATTAATAGCAATGTATAATGTTATTAAAACAGGAAGAAAACATAATTTGTCTGTAACTTGATTTATTTGATAAATTAGTAAAACCAATACTCTTATATGGTTGTGAAATTTGGGGTTTCCAGAACACTGATATATTAGAAAAAGTTCACCTTAAATTTTGCAAATTACTGCTTCACTTGAAGTCCTCCACACCTAGTTATATGATCTACGGAGAACATGGGCGGTTCCCTATTTCTTTAGATATAAAAGTACGAATGATTTCGTTCTGGGCTAGACTATTATGTGGGAAACAATCAAAATTATCTTTATTATCATATAGAATACTCTTTGAGCTATCAAATGAATCAAATTGGACATCAAATTGGTTGAAGTGTATCGAAAATATTTTAAATGAATGTGGTGTAACATATGTATGGAGAAACCAACACTTTCTGGGTGAACAGTGGTTGAAATGTAAAATTAAAACATGTCTTCAAGACCAGTTTAAAATAAAAAATACATACACATGGAAAAATTTTCAAGCTCAAATACAGAGTTTAATCTAAATGATGATGAAACATTTGAAAACATTAGAATTTTTTTTAAACAAGATGTGGTATACAAAGATAAATATGGTGTTAAAAATGAAATTGATAGGCATATATATATGCATTACTGTACAAAAGCGTTGTTATAATATGTTAATTTTATTAGAAACAAAAATATGGTGTAACATATTTGACGTAACAGGTCAAAACTTATGTATATTATCAAAATCATGAACGAGCAAATTTTGCATAAACATTTGTTTAAGAATTATTATTGTATACAAAAAACAGTATATCAACTGTCCGTAAAAAATTGGTTTTTCCCTAAGCTATTTTTAGAAACATCAACTCGCATTGAAAATAGGTCGGGTAATAATAGTTATTCATTGACTGTAAAACATAGGAGTTTATATTATACACTTTTTAGCTCACCTGACCCAAAGGGTCAAGTGAGCTTTTCTCATCACTTGGCGTCCGTCGTCCGTCGTCGTCCGTCGTCGTCGTCTGTTAACTTTTACAAAAATCTTCTCCTCTGAAACTACTGGGCCAAATTGAACCAAACTTGGCCACAAGCATCATTAGGGTATCTAGTTTAAAAATTGTGTCCGATGACCCCGCCTGTCAACCAACATGGCCGACATGGCTAAAAATAGAACATAGGGGTAAACTGCAGTTTTTGTCTTATATCTCAAAAACTAAAGCAATTAGAGCAAAACTGACTTGGGGTAAAAATGTTCATCAGGTCAAGATCTACCTGTCATGAAATTTTCAGACGAATCGGTCAACCCTTTATTGGGTTATTGCCCCTGAATTTTTAATTTTAAGGAAATTTTGCAGTTTTAGGTTATTATCTTGAATATTATTATAGATAAAGACAAATTGTAAACAGCAAAAATGTTCAACAAAGTAAGATCTACAAATAAGTCAACATGACCAAAATCGTTGATTGACCCCTTATAGGAGTTTTTGCCCTTTAAACCTTCTTATATGAAACTACAAGGCCAGTTGGAACCAAAGTTGGCAGTAATGGTTTTTAGGAAGTTCTCTTTCAGAAATATGTCCAATGACCCGGACTGTTAACCAAGATGGCCGCCACAGCAGAACTTAGTTTAACATAGGGCCCTATGGAAAAATTAATTGAAAAATCTTCTTGTCTGAAACCACTTGACATATTGGAGCCAGACTTGGCAGCATTGGTCCTTAGGAGATCCTCTTTCAGAAATATGTCCGATCACGTGGATTGTCAACCAAGATGGCTGCCACACCGAACTTTGTTAAATATTGGACCCTATAGAAAAATTCAGTTAAAAATCTTCTTGTCTGAAACCGCTTAGCCAGTTGGAACAAGACTTAGCAGAAATGGTCCTTAAATGGTTCTCTTTTAGAAATGTATCCGTTGACCTGGACTAAACCAAGATGGCTGCCACAGCTGAAATTAGTTTAACACAGAATCCTATAGAAAAACCAGCCAAATTGACTGCAACACTTAAATTTTTAGGTCTGCTCAAGGTGAAAAGTTAAATCCAGGTGAGCGATACAGGCTCTTGAGAGCCTCTAGTTTGTTGCTTTATAAATTTCCAGCAAATATATATAGACATAGAGTGTGCATGGCAGTTAGTACTGCATCGATAATATTATGGACATGGGCATACATTACTGTCTTAGTGTCTATCTGTTAATTGCCAAATGTAAATTGATTGAATACGAAATGTTCATATCTGAAATGCAAACAATGTACAACATTTACGGTTACACAGCACAAAGATCAACATGTGAAGTTAAGAGCTTACACTATAAGATAGTGAATGAATACTTAATCAAATACTATTGTATACAGACAATTACATTATTTAAACAGTTTTGTATTTATTTGCGATACTGGTTTTTCCCATGGCTATTTTTAGACAAATATTATAGCTTTAAAAATTGTAAAACTAGCTTTAAACAAAAACAAGGTAGATTATATATAGTTACCTTTATTTTGTTCCAAACCTGTATCCGCATGTATGTTAGTCAGTTATTACTTACATTGTACACATATTTTTATGAGGTTGTTGTTCGTGAATGTGATTTTAATATACATGTACATTATAAAATAGATGCTTTTTGGAATTAACAAAAACAAATCACTTGTGTTATATGATAAAAAAGTAAATTATAAACAAAAATGTAAAAACAATGTTCTAGTGAAATCCAAAATCACTTACCTTATTGGAAATGTAAATCGATATATAGTAGTAGATTTATTTATCCAAATTGAATGCTTAATACACAATGTAACGTGTGATGAATTAAATCGTTTGTACCAGGGTACGCCCGTAAATCACGGGTTAATAATTAACACGAGGTTAAATAAGGTCACACATTTTTACCTATTGTCGATTGAAAATTTGTATTTTAACGTTACAACAGATCGTATTGATAATTTCAAAGAAATTGAAAATACTTTTTGAACTACCGGCAAAATGACCGGTATCATGACAAATATTAATCTGTGTACTCTTAACGTTAATGGTATACAGAATAAAGAAAAGGGATTAAGAGTCATAGAGTGGGTTAAACGTAATAAGTGTTCCATTGCCCTTTTACAAGAAACACATCTTAATGAAGACACAAAAGTTAGTCTTGAAAAGGAAACTGATTTTATTTTTTACTGCAGTAATGGCACTACAGCAAGTAGAGGGGTAGCGATCTGTATCAACAAATATGCAAATATTGAGGTTATTAATAAATTCTGCGATAATGACGGAAGGCTTATTTTATTAAATGTGAAAATGGACAATGTAATATTGTCTTTAGTTTGTCTTTATGCACCAAACTACAGAACAGATAGAAATTCGTTTTTCAAGAAAGTAAATAATTTTATAAAGGAAAATTCTATAGGCATTACTTTGGTTGCCGGCGACTTCAATGAAGCATTAAAGAACATAGATAGGAAAAGTTTAAATAAAAATACAAAATTTTCCGAGCCTGTTAATAGTTTAAAAGCTTTTATAAAAAATCATAATTTTATAGATATTTGGCGTTTTTTACATGGAAACACACAACAGTTTACATGGAGGAGAAAAGATAAGACACAAGCAAGTAGGATAGATTTTATTTTAATTGGAAAAGAATTTCAATCTCTCGTTGAATATTGTAAAATTAAACCGGCATTGATTAAAGTGACTGACCATCAAGGGATAGTATTAAACTTTATGACAGGGGCTTCTAAAAGAGGGAATGGGTACTGGAAATTAAATAATTCCATTTTAAAAGATATTGAATATAAAAGAACAATCAATAGAGTAATTGACAAGTTCGAAAGTCGAATAATCAATAGTGACAGTACCGATATCCGTCTATTATGGGACAATCTAAAAATAGAAATTAGAGACGAATCTATTCTCTACTGTAAAAGAAAATCGAAATTATCAAGGGAGACAACAAGAAAATTAGAAAGCCAATTAGAGCGCTTTACGACACTTAGAGATGCACAATTAAACGAAGATGAAAAACTAACAAATAATATAAAACAATTAGAGTTAAAACTGGAAACTATTTAAGAATATAAGGCAAAAGGGGCTCAAATTCGATCAAGGGAAAAATGGATAGAACTAGGGGAAAAGAATAATGCTTATTTTCTAGGATTAGAAAAACAGCGACAAGTTAAAAAATCTATTAACAAACTTAAAAACGAAAATAACGAGGTAATAACGAATCAGGAAAACATTTTAGAAATGATAAAAAATTATTATAAACTATTATATAAAACTACGTGCCCAGATAAAAAATTGATACATAAGTATGTAGCCGATACTGTTATAGAAAGGGAGATAAATGTAGATGACTTTAAAAAATGTGACGGGGAGGTTACTATAGATGAATGTACTAATGCTATTAACATGATGAAGCTAAATAAATCACCTGGTCTAGATGGTTTGACATTGGAATTTTATAAAACGTTCTGGGAAAAATTAAAAACAATGTTAGTAAAAGTTCTTAATAAGGGACACGAGGAAAAACTTCTTTCGTATACCCAACGAACAGGTGTTCTATCTTTATTATTTAAAAAGAATGACCCATTATCTTTAGACAATTATCGTCCGATATCATTATTAAACGTAGATTTGAAAATATTATCTCATGTTTTGGCACAGAGACTAAAAAAGCTTCTTCCTAGACTAATTAATGAAGATCAAACCGGATATGTAAAAAATCGTTTTATTGGATTTAATTTAAGGCAAATCCAAGATATAATCGACTATGCAGAATCATACGGAATAGATGGGGCTATTATATTTGTCGATTTTACAAAAGCTTTTGATTCCCTGGAATGGGAATTCATGTTAAGCGTTCTCAAGCATTTTGGTTTTAATGAATCATTCATATCATGGGTAGAAACACTATATAAGGGAATACAGACATGTGTTATAAATAATGGATGGGTATCCGAAATTTTTGAAAACTCTAGAGGAATCCGTCAAGGATGTCCTTTATCTGCTCTACTTTTTGTTTTATCAGTCGAAATTATGGCCGAGCGATTAAGGCAAACCTCTGACATTAAAGGTATTCGGATTACTATAGATAATAAAACACATAGCATCAAAATATCACAATTGGCTGATGATACAACACTTTTTTGTAGTTCAAAAACGGATATATCAAACGCTATGAATATAATTGAAACATTTGGTTCTTTCTCAGGTCTGAAGTTGAATCGTAGTAAAACAGAAGGAATTTGGATTGGGGCGCTTAAAAATAGCAAGGATAAAATTGAAGACATACGCTGGACGGACAAACCCGTTAAAGCTTTAGGCATTTATTTTGGTCATGACAGAACTGAATGTGAAAAGTTAAATTGGGAACCTAAAATAGATAAAATGAAATCCTTAATTAAAACATGGGAAAAAAGAAAATTAACAATGGTTGGGAAAATATTGATTATAAAATCTTTAATACTACCAAAATTTACATTTTTGGCCACTTCATGTATAGTCCCAGACAAGTATATTAAAGAAATTGAAAGATGTTGTTTCAAATATATTTGGGAAGGTAAAAATGACAAAGTAAAAAGAAACACACTTATCGGCGACTATCAAAAAGGGGGGTTAAGAATGGTTGATTTTGACAGTTATTTTACAGCACTGAAAGCTTCATGGGTCTCCAAATTAATAACAACCAGTCTACCGAACTGGAAGATTATTCCGACCAAATATTTTAATAATCTTGGTAAAAATTTTCTCGTCTTTAACATGAATTTAGATAATATAAAATTACTAAAAGAACTTGGAAAAATACCGGATTTTTATTTACAAGTAATTTCAAGTTGGGCGAAAACAGGAGGAGGTTTAGTAAAATCTACCGATCACTTTTCGGATATCAGAAAACAGATCGTTTGGGGAAATAGATACATTAAATATTGCAACAAAAGCTTGTTTTTTCAAAATTGGATAGAAAGTGGATTGATTTATATTAATGACATATTGGATCGTGAGGGAAAATTATCAGAAGGTTATATTTTAGAAAAGTTAATAAATAAATCAAACTGGATTGCAGAGTTTAAGATGTTAAAATCTTCCATCCCAAAAAAATGGCAGCAAGTTTTAAAAAAAGAAAACTCTGTAAAGAGTAAAATCAATATATGTAAGGATAAATTGCGATGGCAAAATAAACAAATTGAAGCAAAAGATATTTACAATAAAATGCTCTACACTATTTTAGTAGATCAAAAATATACAAAGCCAATCGGGATTGATATTTGGACAAGATATTTAAAATTGGAATACACACCAGACATGTGGTCTGTAAACGAATTTATATTTAAAATTTTAAAAGAAAACAAATTGAAAATTTTCAGATGGAAACTGCTACAGAATATTATTCCTACAAAAAGAGTTATTATTAAAATGAAAAATCGCTAAGGATAATAAATGTAATTTTTGTAAAACAGAAGAAGAAGATTATTTGCACTTCTTTATTACATGTTCATTTTTGAAAGATTTTTGGGAGAAAGTACATTATCTTCTAACAAAAATCAATTTTCAAAACAAGATATTAGTAAAACATATAGTATTTGGATACAAAATATCAGATCATGGGTATTATGGTTTTAACTATTTTTTGACAGTTTTAGGTTTTTGTATTTACAAGTCCTACTATGTTTCCGAGCAGAAATTGAAATTCTTAGATGTGTATGATATGTTTATAAAAGAACTACGAAGGGTTATGAATGAAAACAAAACGGTTTCTCAAAATATATTTTTCATAAATTTAAAAAGATTGATATAATAGAAAAAATTGTTATAGATTATGTAGTGATTTTTTAATTTTGTTTATTTTTCTGAGTATTTTCCTGGATACTCAGAAAGCATTTCACAGGGATACTTCATTGGGGCTTGGACAGTGAAGTATAATTGTAACAGGCAATCTGAAGAATAAAGAATATTTATTTGTTGAAAAAAAAAAGACCAGTTTAAACAAAAATGAAACACTGAAATACAAAATAGTTCGAAAACATTAATATATCGTACTTTGAAAGAAAATTTTGAATTTGAGAAATACTTTGACATACTTGAAAGTAAAGACTTATACACATTTTGTAGATTTAGACTGAACAATCATAAATTACCAATTGAAACTGGTCGGTGGAATAATATACCTATAGAAAACAGAACTTGTTATTTATGCAATGTAAATGATTTGGGAGACGAATTTCATTTTCTACTTAAATGTAAATTCATGTCTGAAAATAGAAAGACATTTATTGACAAAAAATACTACACAACTCCAAATATCATGAAACTGACCGCGCTGTTAAACCAAAAAAAGAAATCAAAATTAAAGAAACTATGTAAATTTATCCGCTGTATTAACTCTAGTGTTTGATCTCCTGGCTCACTACTCATATATAACTCTTTTTTATGTTTCACTCTGTATATAATTTTATTGTAATTATTTTTTTTTCTGTCTGTGTGTGTTATCGTTTTATTGTAATATTACTGTCTGTATACCATTGTACCTACAACGGTTTACCAGAATAAAGATATATATATATGTATTCGTACTGAAACATTTTTTATGGAGGATTGCTTGTGAAAATAAAATAAAGTTTCCTTGTCTCGATAACACCAAAACCTTTTGTTGGATCGACTTCAGCTGAATGTATATTTATCAACTATGGATGAGTGAATACATGTATAAACTAGTAATCTGTACTGTCGGAATTACCCCCTGTAAGTAGTTGGCCACTTACCTTTATTCAAAAATACCTTATTCTTATCCAAAAATAGTATTCAGTCATTTTATAAAGAAATTGAATCAATAAACCTAATGAAAAATGAAAAAATCTTTGTTCACAAGCTTAAACTGACAATTTTTGAAATTTTACCTGAGTGAGCCCCCGGTTTAAAAATCGATATTCTAAATCCTTATTGTGCAAACTAAATATAGTGTAGGGCAATAATATATATAAGCACAATGAATAAATTGCAAAATGAAAGAGAAGTTAAGGTCACAAGCTTTGAAAATTTCAAATTTCGACCCGTGGACCCCAATGTTAGGAAATCAAAATTCTAAAAACTTATTGCGCATCTTCATTTTTCGGGAGGTGGGGTGGGGAGGGGGGGGGGGGCTTGTAAGAAAATCATAGAATAATTTTTGTTGGATTCAGTTTTGAAGAATTTTATTTGAATTTGAGTGAAGGTTTCTACTCATCAAACATTTGACAGGTTCAACTTCGGGAAGACCTTAAATGGGGTACCATTTTTTCAGGATGGAGACTTGTAAAAATCTCGTAACCGGGTTGTTCTGAACATAAATTAAAATTTTTCAACTCGCAATTAACTTTGTTTAAAAAAAAGTATAAATTAGTTTCTCTGAAGAATTCGTGTTTTAATTTTCGTTTCAGCAACTGAAATTTAAAAATGCCTATAAATGAAAACTGCAACAGCAAATTCACTTTCAAAAATGTTGGTATCAACGATATTAGTGAACATGGTGAAATTAACACAGTTGACTTTGATATATCAGTTTTTATGGAAAATCTAAAAGAATATAATGACCCAACAGTACACAATGCAGACGCTTCAAAACAAAAATTCGTAGCTGATGCAATATTTCACCAAATACATAAAAACGGTTCAAATCAACATTCAGACTTTAATGCATCTCAAAACCAGGTACTAATAAACGACGACAGAACACAACTCATAATTGAAAATTTTGATGATGAGCAATTTGGCCTGGAAAATGAAGCCATCGCTTTTTCTAAAGTAATGAAAGATGTAGATACATTTGGTGATCTGTGCTTGCAAATCAAAGAAAACAGTTTTTTGCCATTTTTACGGAGTCATAGCCGTAAAACTCTTAATATAATTGGAAAATATCTTAAATCACGAAGAAGTAAAAATGAAATATTACGGAAAATTAATATCTGGAACGAATCATTTCATATTCAGAAGGATTATCAAGCAATGATATCTGCATTGTCCAACATTCATGACAAGCAACCAGAGAAGGGATGGGAAAAACTGAAAAAACACATGCCAAGACATAAACAAAGATCATCTAAGCAGAATATAAGAAGACCTAGACGAATAGTGAGGCTCGGTGAAACAAAAGGTATTGGTATGATCGAAGTCGATCATAAACATGCTTCACCAATAAATCAAAGTTTGATGACTCAGCCGATACCCACGTTTATTCCTGTAGAAGAAAATTATCCTCTTGATAATTTATTTAACAATCCATCTCAACGACTTTATACTTTTTCTGAATGGCCTCTTAGGACAACATTTTGGCCACAGCAGCTGGGAAATGCTGGATTTTATTACACCAGGGAAGGAACAGTCGTTAGATGTGCTACATGTGGCATTTCTACATCTGTTGAGAATTGGTCAAGGCAAGACAGACCTGAAAAAGTACATTTTAATCTAAATAAAGAATGTGAATTTATCAAGAGAAATTTTCCTCATCTTGTAAATCAGACAGAAAATAGTTTTCCATTTGACCATACACTAACTAAATCAGCAAGTGGTAGCTTGCAAGATAATACATTGCTTGTGGCCTCCCATAAATCTTCAACCCAGGATCATCTTAACTGCAATGGTCTGAATGAATATCAAGCACAATCTGATACGCACGGGGATGCTCATATCAGTAGCAACCATACGGGAGATGGGATACCACACCCCGTTACTCCGGCACATAGAGAATCAACATGTACCCCGCAAATTAAAAAACAAAACATTGAGAGTATGGATGATTGTGGAGACGCGGAAGTGCCTTTGCCACAAAAGTTAACTCAGAACGAGTCATCTGTAAATCATTTTTCGTTTCAAAAGGGTTTTAGTGGGCAAAGTGAAACGCATGTTATGAGTTCAAATATGCCTCTGTTAACTCCAACCAAACGTCAAAGTGAAACAAATGAAACTACAAATAAGAACAGACTTTGTACCGAGCCATCAATACCCATCCCATTGGAAGGAGACAGAAACAAAGTTAAACTAAATATTCCGATCACAGAAAATTCAGCTAGTGGACATATGGAACAGAATATTCAACCAGGCATCTTACCATTTCCATCGTTTGGTAGTGTGCCGTCTTTGGACAGGTCAGCTCATCGGCAAAACGGATATCAACAATCTGTGGATGTTGACCAACCACCATCAACCACTCATAGACAGTTAGTGGAGCATCGAGCAGTAATTGAACCAGATTTTCCTTTTCCACAATTTAGGACATTTTATGAGCGAGTTAATACATTCAACAACTGGCCAACGAGTTCTGTACAGTCACCTAGACTCTTGGCGGAAACTGGATGTTTTTATACAGGTAAGTTTTAAGTACGTAAGAAAAATTAGATATGGCAAAAAAACCCTTGAACCTCTATGACAACACAGTTTTTTTTTAAATCTGTCAAATTTTAATGCGATTTTAAAAAGTTTTTCAAAGTACGTCAAAGTGCGACCAACTACACGCAATTTGATAAAAATGTATTTTATTATACGACCGCAAAATTTTTGCGGTCGTATATTGGTATGAAGTTGGTTTTCGCACTATAACTTTAGTATAAGTTAATAGAAATCTATGAAATTTAAACACAAGGTTTATGACCACAAAAAGGAAGGTTGGGATTGATTTTGGGAGTTTTGGTCCCAACAGTTTAAGAATCAGGGGCCAAAAAAGGGCCCAATAAGCATTTTTCTTGGTTTTCGCACAATAACTCTAGTATAAGTAAATAGAAATCTATGAAATTTTAACACAAGGTTTATGACCACAAAAGGAAGGTTGGGATTGTTTTTGGGAGTTTTGGTCCCAACATTTTAGGAATTAGGGGCTAAAAAAGGGCCCAAATAAGCATTTTTATTGGTTTTTGCACAATAACTTTAGTATAAGTAAATAGAAATCTATGAAATTTAAACACAAGGTTTATGACCTCAAAAGGAAGGTTGGGATTGATTTTTGGAGTTTTGGTCCCAACAGTTTAGGAATTAGGGGCCAAAAGGGTCCAAAATTAAACTTTGTTTGATTTCATTGAAAATTGAACTATTGGGTTTCTTTGATATGCCGAATCTAACCGCGCATTTAGATTCTTAATTTTTGGTTTTCAAATTGGTCTACATTAAGGTCCAAAGGGTCCAAAATTAAACTTAGTTTGATTTTAACAAAAATTGAATTCTTTGGGTTCTTTGATATGCTGAATCTAAACATGTACTTAGTCTTTTATTATGGGCCCAGTTTTCAAGTTGGTCTAAATCGGGGTCCAAATTAAACTTTGTTTGATTTCATCGAAAATTGAACTATTGGGGTTCTTTGATATGCCGAATCTAACCGTGCATTTAGATTCTTAATTTTTGGTCCCGTTTTCAAATTGGTCTACATTAAGGTCCAAAGGGTCCAAAATTAAACTTAGTTTGATTTTAACAAAAATTGAATTCTGTGGGTTCTTTGATATGCTGAATCAAAACATGTACTTAGTTTTTTTATTATGGGCCCAGTTTTCAAGTTGGTCCAAATCGGGGTCCAAAATTAAAGCTAAAAAAGGGGTAATTTTTTTTTGGGGGGGGGGGGGCAATTCTCCACAGCATATTGTATTGCACAAGAAGCAAAATATTGAATATAAATTCAAATCATATGACCAATTCTAAGTTCTTTATTTCAGTTATTCTGTGTCAGAAACCTATTATGTGTCAAATATTTGAAGAAATTTTCAATTGCACAGTATTGTGCAATGCAAGAAATCTTCAATTGCACAGTATTGCGCAATAGCAAGAAATTGATATGTGTGCCCTGTTATCAAAACTTTATTATTAACAAATTCCATTGGAAATTTTCCAATAACTCTAGTTTAATGAACTTCACTGGAAATTTGCCAATATAAAATGTGCTGATGAAGCTTTTTTGTTTATCTCATCTAAACTGCTTTTATATTATGTATATTTAAAATTTGCCATCCATGACTATGATGTCATTTTCTATTTTAATATGTTATGGTGTATTTAAATGGGCTGTTATGGTTGCAAAGTATTAAGAAATGGGGGGGGGGGTTGAAAACAAAATTTAGGGGGGGTAAATGAGAAATTGGGGAGGGGGTAATTTTTTTCTCATTTCATATTTCATAAATTAAAAAGAAAATTTCAAATTTTTTTTAGCAAAAAAAGGGGGGTTACAATAAATTTTATTGTTTTTTGTTTTTTTTTTTGGGAGGGGGGTCAATGTGCAACTTCATAGTGTATTGCACAAAAGCTAAAAAAAGGGGTAAATTATTTTTTTTTTGGGGGGGGGGGCAATTCTCCACAGCATATTGTATTGCACAAGAAACAAAAAATTGAATATAAATTGAAATCATATGACAAATTCTAAGTTCTTTGATTTCAGTTATTCTGCGTCAGAAACCTATTATGTGTCAAATATTTGAAGAAATTTTCAATTGCACAGTATTGCGCAATAGCAAGAAATTTATATGTGTGCCCAATTTTAAATTTTGAATTGGTTATTTCTGATTCATATATAAAAACAAATAATACTGATATGGTTTGAATAGGTAAATCAAAAATTTTAAGTTCTTAGACAACATTCATTCTGTGTCAGAAACCTATGCTGTGTCAAATATTTATTCACAATCCAAATTCAGTATTGTATCAAGCTTGAATGTTGTGTTCATAATTGCCCCAACTATTCAGGGTTCGACCTCTGCGGTCGTATCTAGCTGCGCCCAGCGGAGCATTTTATTTTAGATACTTTTTAAGTCACCAATCCGAATGTCCTACAGCAAGTCTAAAGAAACCTGATTTTTTTTATCATGAAATGTATTAAAGTATGCATTAATCCATGTTAAGGAGATACTCGCTCTAACACCTTCGACCATCTTTGCATTTTTTTTATCAACATTCTCTGTTATTGTATTGGCTGTAAACTCTTCCGGCATCGAGCACATTTGATGAGTCGCAGTTCATCGATTTATGAATATCCTGTAAATCATATTTAGTATGAATTAGTTCTGTTCAGTGTATACCCAATCTTTAAGACTTTTTATCAATTTCAGGTGAAGCTGATATCGTTCGTTGCTTCTGTTGTAATCTTGGTTTAGCTGAATGGGCAGCAACAGATGATCCATGGATCGAACATGCCCGACATAATCCGAAATGTTGGTTTCTCAGAGAGCAGAAAGGACAAAGTTTCATTGATAAAGTGCAAGACGAATGGAAGAAGGTAATTAGTTATCAAACGATTTGAACACTGTTACGTAAAATTAAAAAAAAATATCTTTCCGTGAAAGATCAAAGAAGAATAATTAAGAAGATGATAGTCCTTTTCCAAATAAATAGACCAAATTTACCCTATCAGAAATCATATAACAAACCAGCACTGCATGAAACTAAAAACTTTATATCTGACATACATGAATCTAAATGTTTATTATTTTGCTTTTAATGGGTGGCATATGCTAATTGTGACAAGTGAGAAAAATATTATATTACATTATAAACACTGGCATATACTTCCGGTCCGGTAACGGCACCATCACATTGCCAATTAGGTAGAGTGTCAATTCCAGTGGGATGTGAAATCTAACTTAAGATATCTTTTCTCATTTATATCAGTCAAAAAAGTGGTGATGTCGAGCGTAAAATGTTTTGAGTGATCATATTAACAGATTGGGATTAAAACCTTGTTTAACCATGTCCTAGAAGTTGATGTAACAGTAATTTCGTCCTGACAATTAAGTCAAGCTACAAATCACTTGCACAAATGTAAGAATCAGCTGTAAAATGTCAACTAAATAAGCTGGAGACGTTGATATATTACTTCTTAGAAAATGGAAGTTCACCACATAATTTGTAAATTTACAGAGGTACAAACCAAAGAATCCTGCATTTGATGATCTGACGACCTTTGATGGTTGGAGAGATGACATAGTACAAACACCTGAATTACTTGCAGATGCTGGTTTCTTCTTTACAGGTAGAAATATGAGGACATTTAACTTATGTAGCATTTAAACTTACGGATTTATTATGTTTCCAAATAATTTAATTTGATTTTAATACTGCATTTTGATTGGCTGAACAGCACAGAGCAACTTTGGTTATACTGTATAGCCTGGGTTGGTCTTGTGAAATAAGACCAAACCAGGTTCAAAAAGTCCCATGTCATCATTGATGGTTGAAACGAGGAATCAGTGTTTTTCTGTTTGGAAATTAAATTACAAGGAATGGTCAATGACGTGGTTTAGATCAGTTTACCATATTCATGCGTAAACCGACCCAAATTATGTTATATCGTATAACCTTTTCAAAACTTGGAAATATTCCTTAAATGACATAATTTGTTTCTTGAAAAGATGTAATCGCTGTCAGATACAAAACCTGTGTAACAGTAGAGCATGTTTTGTCTCCGAAAATTACCTACCGCATTAACCGGAAATCGAACCTGTAACCTTTGGTTCATTGGTCCACCACTTCTATCGTACACGAGGGAAGCCCCGTTACACCTGTACTATTTTAGCATGATATTTTGTTTTCTTAAAATGCCTATAGTACAAGACATAATCCAACATGTTTTATAGAGTAGCATGTCAATTCTTTTGGTACAGGTGAAGACGACTTAGTACGATGTCACTATTGTAATGGAGGATTACGTAACTGGGAACAAGGGGACGAGCCTTGGGAGGAACACGCGTGCTGGTTTCCAAACTGCAAGTTTCTAATAAAAATGAAAGGATGTCAATACATCAATAGTATAAAGGAAAAATACCAGGTAGGCGTTCATGATTTATGCCGATATCAGTTGAAGCTATTATTCCGAAATTCCTTACATGAAGGCATGTAAAATTTTAAGACATGAAGTACATGAAGAACGGGTTATCTGATGAAATTCCAAATATATATCATAAGGACGGTTGTCTGTATCACTGGGTGGAATTTTGAATCTTTATTTTGGAATTTGATCGACAGTTTACCAGTACTTATATTGACTCAAATACATGTATGGGTATATAATCAAATCTATCGATATTCTAACCAATGCAAATATGGTACAAGGATATATGTGAGAATAAAAAAGTTATTTTTTTCAGAATGCAAACTCATCGGGACAAGAAGAACAAGGTAAACATATCAAACAACAAGGTTGTCAGATAAAAGATAAGTGATATAACGAAGTAATCTGGCAGTTCGGCTGAAAGATGCATGTATATGCATTGTATAAAATAATGTTGAAAAATGATTAAATGATATTCTATACCGTAAACACTTATCATACAGAAATTCTGCAAAAATATATACACAAACATTAATAATTCCACATATGCTTAAATAGTAAAGAGGAATATTCAGACAGCATAAAAAATACGTACTTTAATAAAATTTAGATTTGTTTTTGTTATCAATCCTAAATATCACGCTTCACATTATGGTTCGTGAAAACAGTCATTAAATCATCCAAATGTCTAAACATTAGTTGTCATTAGTAGCTGTTCTTCAGAAGTGCCATTGACCACAATATATTACAGTCGGATTTTTATACGCCCGTCCCTCCGTCCAGCGTATACATGTTGCGCACTAACTCGAATACGTCGTGACTGATTTTCTTCAAACTTTAACACATTATTACAGATAGTGGTCTGAGGGTATGTATTCTTTTCGTCGTTCCAGAGATATGAGACTTAGATTGTCCAAATATAAGCAATTTTTCTCATGTTTCACACTAAAACTATTTCTTCAAATCTACAAATCGTGGTCCAAGGGTCTGAATATTTTTGACGATTTTCACTTTTGTTCTGTTGCTGAGGACGAGCGTGTCATGCGCATAAGGCGCAGCAGTTGATTTCAGTATAGAACGAAATTTAATTTTATCTTATATAGAAACATCAGGATTTTTATCAACAGAGGCGGCAAGAGCGCTTTTAAATATGCAAATCCCTGTGACTGATGTCAAGTTAGCCTTCAGCAACTTTATTAAACGAAGAGGTAAGTTTATTAAATTCAAAGTTCTGAGGTTGCTATCTTTTTTTTATTCTAATTCTTCGTTTATGAAATCCGTATGACATACAAACGATGTTTTCATTTCCACAGATTTAGTGAAGAAATAACTGTTATTTCCCTTAAATATCAATTTGCAGTTGGGATTCCAATGTCAATGCTATGCCTCTTTTCCATATTAATTTCTATGTCTCAGTGATAATTTCTTCTTTCTTTATACACCCCGAGTGCGGAAGGTCGCGGGTTCGATCCCCTGGCGGGTCAAACCAAAGACATTAAAATTGGTATTTGCTGCTTCTTCGCCAAGCACGCGGCAACTAAGAGTAAGAGCAAAGTATAATGTGTCCCGAGTCTGGAGATATGTCTTCCTGCGGACAGTTACCTCATGAGCTAGCACATTAAAACTCCGATTTAGCCTGTCGGCCTATTACAAAGCAGGGATCATATTCATTATCATATCAACATGTTCTCGTCCTAATATGCACCTGGTTGCCACTGGACGTTAAACAATGGACAACGTTCATCCATTCATCATCCTTCCTCTATAATGTAATTGATGATGAAAATTCCAGTGCTTACATTTCACTTAAAAACTACTGAAATAATACTTGAAATTACATGTAGGTATAAATGATACTTCAATTATATTACAGGGCATACTAATTTCAAAGTAGACGATTTATTCGATCTGGTTTTTGAACCAAAGTCTGGCACATCAAATAATCCATCGGCATCAAGAGGTAAGTAAATTTTAACCATAGTATTTTATATCATTTGAATAGTTTTGGTTTATTTTTAACACTTGAACAAACAAGATAGATTTTTCATTTTGATACACAACCTTACAGCATAATTTCACTAGATAAACGAGAGAACCTGCAATGGTTTTATTTTTATTTTTGTTCGAAACATAATTCTCATCTAATTTTCTCACTAACATAAAGAAATATATTTCAATTTCAGCTTTGGCTGCGCCAAACAGACCATTACCAGCAGAGAGAGGTATTTATGATCAATTGTTTGGCTTTTTACTATTTTATTGTTTATAAATTGTTTTGCGAGACCAAAATGTGGTTCTACAAGACATACGGCTTTATTCAACGGGTTTAAAAGTATTTATCAAAACACAATTCAAAAACTCATTGCGTCGTCGTGAGAGCTATACCGATGAACTAAAGTTCAAAGTACTGGACATTAGTAAATTGACTAGGAAACAATGATTAGAACTTAAATGAACAGCCAGGCACATACTTAAGTTACTATAATTTTAAATAATAAATAACAGTAGGTAATTGACTGATACTTTAGAATCCACTATCCTGAACGGATACATTGAAGGTTAAACTGGTTTATAGTATGTCACCTCATTCCTTAACACTTGGAAATTGGAAAGTTTATTTTTACAAGAGGACCATTGTAAGATTGTGTAATTATTAGTTGACGTTTCCAATTGAAAAGGCTAGTAGTTGATAACAGATCAGTATTCCAGAGCTAACGCGCTATGAATGGCTACAACCTTAATTGCGTCACTGTGTCACAAGTATTCCTTTGTTCGTAGAATTCTTTTGGCTTTTCTTCTTTAGTTATTAAACCTGGTATACAATATTTTGTTTACATTACTGTTTCGTCGGACACTTTTTGTTAGTTGAACTTGCATTGCAATTGTGCTAACTAAAGTGAGGGTTTAAAGGTCTCAATATTTTTACAACCAGTGTTGCATATTTCATTGTCATGTTTGAATAACAAATACAACTTTCGTGAAATGAAACATTATTTTATAAACTTCTTTTTTCAGATCCAGCACATCTTAAAGTAGTTAATGCTGAATTAAAGAAAAATTTGTTATGTGTTATCTGTAATAGAAATGAACGTTGTATGTTATTTGTAAACTGTGGTCACAGACTGACTTGTGAACAGTGTTGTCGAAGCATAGATTTCTGTCCTCACTGTGACAAAAGAATAAAGAAAGTACTCAAGACATTTCTTTCGTAGATTCGTGTAACACTTACTTCACATATGTAAATTTAGGGAGCAACCATCTTAAGGGATTTTATGGGGGACGGTTTGTGAAGTTATATTAGATCGTTGACTTTTCATTTTACGATTTTTTAGCCTCCTTCCTTCCTCAAAAAAATCAAATTGGTTGTTCCCTAAGTATTTCTAAGTATGCGCAACAGTTACGGTGTCCCAATGAAGTAAATATTTAGTATTGATACACATGTGTATTGGATTGCCATTAGTTCAGGCAGTGTTATTTTTCAAAAGCGTACCTGGATTTAAAACATTTTATGCCATATAATTTACGATAAAAAGTTTTGGGAATCTTTATTATTCCAAGCATGGCTAACATTTTCGAATTCGAGCTACATCTATGTTTTCTTAAAGTTTGGAAATTATTCACCATTGATGCTAATCTTTCTGAAATATTTGTACGGTTATATTGTCATGTCAAGCACAGAAACGGTTTTCAAATTCGAACATTTTTGTATCTTGTATTGATGCGCGCTCTAAACCAGAAATACTGCTATAGATCTCGAGTTCGGAGTTTTCTGGCCTTGTTGTGGTAAATGTGCTTATCTATTTTGTGGATTTTTTTCATTCCTAATTTATGTTGATGTTAGCTTACCGTGAAACCTGTAAAAAACGAAATTTATGAAACTGAAAACATGTGACACTGAACTTTTACCAGGACATACAATGAGCAAGTGAATCTCAAATAATTGTATACACATATGTTGTATTTTTATAAATGTAATTCGTTTGTCTTTACTGCATGTATGTGTAAAGTAATGTAAATAACATAAAGATATGTAGAAAGTTGTCTTACGCTTTATGTATATATATTTATGTTCAAGTGAAATCGGTTCTATATTGAACATTTTGCTACTTTTAACGACTGTTTCAAGGAATATGACGGTAGTGCGTATCATTTCTATCGGGTAAATTTAAATACCGTACCAAGGCTACAAAATAAAAACTTGCACAATCTGGTGTGAAATTAATCCTTCCAAATAACATCAAATTGTTGCATCATGCACCTTCTTACTGGAAATTTTAAATACTTATTATTATTATTAATATTTCTATTATTTTATTTGTTATTACTTCTCCCTATGCTTAATTGTTTTGTTGTCATATTCCACACATCTAATTTTCATGACTTTTGTTATAAAGCACATTATTTCAAAGCATTTTGTGTGACAAAATCATATTTTGTTTTAATATTTAAGACTTTAATTTTTCATTTATTACTTTAGAATTTCATTGGGTTATGTGATATTTGTACTATAAAGATCGTTTTCAAATATGTCTATATTTTGATGTTTTCTAGTGTAACTTATAGTTTCACTTCACTTTTTGTCTCAAATGTAATGTTTTTTGTTATTGCGTTGGACATTTTGCTTATGATTTTTTTTTCAAATGAACACATTAGCTTACAACACATGCACCTTTTAACTTTCAGTAATACCTACTGAATAAACTAATTTAACTCTTGTTCTATAAACTTGTAAATTTAACAATATATATAATGTAACTTTAAGTGTTGTCACTGGTAACTAGTGTAGATGTACAAAGTGAATCATGTCATGTGCATGTGTGTGTTAAATACACAGTTCACTCACTGTGCTGCTCTGCAAGATGAAAATAAAACAATGTAAATATATGTATATTGAATATTTCAATACTTAAAACAAAACATTAACACCAAGTAGGAGTTTGAAAGGTCAATCTATAACACCGTATCGTGTTAAATATTAATATTCAACTGTACAATTAGATCTTTATATTACATCTTCCATTTTTACATTTTTTCTTTAATTGTTAGGTACATTCGTGATTATGGTCAAAACAATTTCCTTTATATATTAATTTGTTTTTGTGTCGCCTGCGGAACGCATGGTCGACACATAGGGATCACTATCTTTCGTCTTGCGTCTTGCGTCGTCTTGCGTCGTCCTGCGTCTTGCGTCTTGCGTCGTCACACTTTTCTTCTATCCTCAACTACTCGTAAACCGCTCAAAGGATTTTGATGAAACTTTCTCTGTGCATTATCCTTAATGCACAGGTGTGCATATATATTTCATTTTTAGAAAATTTAAATTTTTTGGGGTAAAAATTGACATTTTTGCAAAAAAGGGGGGCAAAACTTCTATCCTCAACTTCTCCATAACCGCTCAAAGGAATTTGATGAAACTTTCACTGTGAATTAATCTTAATGCACAGGTGCGCATATATATTTAATTTTTAGAAAATTTTAATTTTTTTTTGTAAAAAATGACATTTTTGCAAAAAAAGGGGGGGCAAAGCTTCTATCCTCAACTACTCCATAACCGCTCAAAGGAATTTGATTAAATTTTCTCTGTGCACTACCCTTAATACACAGGTGTGAATATTTATTTCATTTTTAGAAAAATTTAATTTTTCTTGTAAAAATTGACATTTTTTTAACAAAAAAAGGGGGGGTCAAAACTGCTATCCTCTACTACCCCATAACCGCTCAAAGGAATTTGATGAAACTTTCTGTGCATTAACCTTAATGCACAGATGAGCATATATATTTCATTTTTAGAAAATTTTAAAAAAAATTTTGTAAAAATTTACATTTTTGAAAAACAACAAAGGGGGGGTCAAAAATTCTATCCACAACTACTCCATAACCACTCAAAGCAATTTGATGAAACTTTCTCTTTGCATTAACCTTAATGCAAAGGTGTGCATATATATTTCATTTTTAGAACATTTTAATATCTTTTGTAAAAATTGACGTCCGCAGGCGACACATGTCTTCCTTGGAAGACTCGCACATTTTTTTTAAATATGTAGTATAACGTTCTGTTTGAAGAGGTCATTTGTACTCATTGCCTGCATATCTTGTCCATCACAATTTATATCATGGAATATTTTTTATTGCTTAAATCTAGATCCAAATGTATTTTGGCTGTAATGTATATTCCCCACAATATATCATATTGTTTGATTCCATTTTAAATAAAAATAAACAAATAACAGATGAGAATTACAAAAAAGAGCAAATGAGGTGAAGCAAACTGAATATTTTTTTCTTTCAGCTGGCAATGTATATAGTGTATATTTAAATTGGAAATGGTTCTTTTTCTTGTACAGCATTGGTAGACCTATAACTGTTATATCATATTAGTAGAAATGATTCGTTGTATACGATTTAAATGATGTGAAAACCGGTAATTTACTTAAACGGCATGTATGCATGTACGCACAAGACATTGTAGATGGACAGAAGTGTATACTGTTTAAATGATATATATTCTGGTATTTACTAAAATGACATGTATGCACAGTAGGTTTTAGATACTAGATAGAAATGGGTGCCGGTAGTACTTGTAATTTAGTCTTTTCCATTTTGTCATACATTTATTAGGTACAGTTGAGCTCAGTTCTAACCTCTCATTAGAACTGTCCTAAACTGTCAGAAGAACTGTCCTAACCTGTCAGAAGAACTGTTCTAGAACAGTTATCCTGACACCTTTAGAACCGTTTATGACAGGGTGTGTCCTGACCTAGAACCATTTATGACAGTTCTACCCTAGAACCATATATGTCAATTCTACCCTAGAACCATTCTGGACGGTTCTACCCTAGAACCATTCTGAACGGTTCTACCCTAGAACCATATATGTCAGTTCTACCCTAGAACCATTTATGACAGTTCTACCCTAGAACAATTTATGACAATTCTAACCTAGAACCATTCTGGACGGTTCTACCCTAGAACCATTTATGACCCTGCCAATAGTTTAGGAATTTTGAACATCAAAATTATAAGAAATAAATAATTAATTTGTTGTCATAATTTTAAACTCAACTTTTATCATACCAAAATATATTATAGAGTAAAAAAAAAGAAAATAATTCACTCAGAATAAAGTTTTTAGCTCACCTGACCCGAAGGGTCATGTGAGCTATTGCTATCACTTGGCGTCCGTCGTCCGTCCGTCGTCCGTTAACTTTTTCAAACGTTAACTCCTCCAACACCATAAGTCCAATTGCAACCAAACTTGGTACAGTTATTAATTGGTATGGGTGCTACAAATCTATTGTTTGGATTTTTGATTCGTATAAAAACATGGCCGTCATGGCTAAAAATAGAACATAGGGGTAAATCGCAGTTTTTTGCAAATAAGTCAGAAACGGTCACAGATATCAAAATTCTGGCATAGGGTAAAAGTGATCAGCACCTCAAGATATACCTGCCCTGAAATTTTGAAGAAGATCCAACCACTCATTTCAGAGTTATCACCCTTTTTTTGACATTTTTGGCTTTTTTTATGTTTTTATTTCAAAAATCTTCTCCTCTGAAACTACTGAATGGATTTGGATAAAACTTAGCATGATTGTTCCTTAGGGTATCCTGCACAAAGTTTATCCTTCGATTTTTGATCCATCGAAAAACATGGCCACTGTTACTAAAAATAGAACATAGGGGTCAAACAACAGTTTTTCGCAAATATCTCAAAAATCGTTAGGTTATGGCAAATTCTGGCAGGTTGAAAGTGTTCAGCATGATGAGAGCTACCTGTGTGCTTATTTTTGTGAAAATCTGTCAACTGATGTTAGAGTTATTGCCCTTTTTTGACATTTTTGGCTTTTTTTATGTTATTATTTCAAAAATCTTCTCCTCTGAAACTACTGAATGGATTTGGATAAAACTTAGCATGATTGTTTCTTAGGGTATCCTGCACAAAGTTTATGCTTCGATTTTTGATCCGTCGAAAAACATGGCCACTGTTACTAAAAATAGAACATAGGGGTCAAACAACAGTTTTTCGCAAATATCTCAAAAATCATTAGGTTACGCCAAATTCTGCAGGTTGAAAGTGTTCAGCATGATGAGAGCTACCTGCGTGCTGATTTTTGTGAACATCTTTCAACTGATGTTAGAGTTATTGCCCTTTTTTGACATTTTTGGCTTTTTTTTATGTTATTATTTCAAAAATCTTCTTCTCTAAAACTACTATTCAAAATCAAATGAAACTTGGTAAGATTGTTCCTTAGGGTATTCTGCAAAAAGTTAATGCTTGGATTTTTGATTGGTCAAAAAACATGTCCGCCCTTACTAAAAATAGAACATAGGGGTCAAAATGCTGTTTTTTGCTATTCTTTCCTGAATTATAGAAATAAAATGAAGATGAAAGCTACTTTCAAGGCAAACATGGTATCCCGAGTTGAATGGTGATGATGAAAGTTTGTTTTGGACGGCCATTTTTAAAATGGCTGCCATTTTCCCGCCATTTTTTACACTTGCTCGGATTTCAACAATATTTGGTTTTTAAAGTAAACATGGTATCCTTAGTGAATGGTGATAATGATAATGTTGTATAACAATGATTAAACTTCATAATATGTGAGCTTTTAATTGCCATAACTTGGTGTCTGTCATAATCGTTGTTAACAAATTTTCAACATCTTCTCCTCTGAAACTACTTGGGGGAATTTGATGAAACTTAGCATGATTGTTCCTGCAATATTTCCTTTTCAAGTACAATAAAAAGCCTTAACCCACAATTTTTACATAACTTCTTTCAAACATTTTAAAAACGAAGACAACATATAGACCAAAAGATTTATACTTGTATTTGAAGATTAATTAAAGCTTGTATTTTGTATTATGAATCATCAGATTGACCATGACTGTATCTTAATCAAGCGTAGGGAGAACTCATGCCCATTTCTTTCCAGAGGTTCTTAAAGGTTTTTAAAGGTATTTTCAGCATTTTACGTGACCTGTAATACTCAGTTTAGTTTACAACAAACATTAATATATTAATTTAGTTTATAGTGCATTGTTTACCAGGTGAGCGATTCAGGCTCTTGAGAGCCTCTTGTTACTAAAACTAAATGATTTAAAAACAAGTTGGTGTTATTTTCTAGTACATAAAACATTCATCTACATATTTTTCGACAAGAGAGCACTTTAAATCAAGATTTACTCCCGTCCCTTCTTGAAATTATTGTGTAAAATGTCCATATATGTACGTTATGTCGATGTAATTTTTCGATAAATTGGTGAAATGCACCTCTTATTTCAAAATGGCAGTACTCATCCCAATCACCTCCTACCTTGTCATAACGAAATAAATATCGTTCATACGGGCAAAGAGAATTAATTATTAATTATATAATATATCAAATATTTACCATTTAAAAATGGTAAAAAAGATAAATTATTAATTTAAAATAAATTAAAATGTTACTTATCTGACACATTTCAAATCTCTGCATTGAAATTTGGGACCACATTATATTATATTATATTGATTCAAATGCTGCATTAATTTTTTTAAAATGTAGGGTTATAAAAATTTGAAACCCTGCTGATTTTGTCAGCAAAACGGTTTACCTGTACACATACACATTTATCTGTGTACCTTAAAGGTTAAAACAATAAACGTCCGGACAGTCAAGGAACAATGTACATGTCAAAACGTTAATTAGTTATAATTACCTGAAACACACAACATGTTACGGAGAACAAATTTCTTTACCTGTAAATTTACTTCAGATAAAAATCACACCAATTTTAACAAAAACAATGATTCGTTTTTCTTGTAGGTTAAACCATTTATGACAGTTCTACTCTAGAACCATTTATGACAGTTCTAGCTTAGAACCATTTATGACAAGGTTGGTTCTACCCTTGAACCGTTCTAGAATGGTTCTAGAACCGTTCTCCCTGACAGAATAGTTGAGAGATTAGAACTGATCTCAACTGTAGATGAGGACTCCACATATATCAAAATAGCACATCAATCATTTTTCGGGCCAAAATTTAGGTGTTTCAATTGAAAAACTATTTTTCAATATTTGAAGAAGGTATGCTTTTTAGCTCACCTGGCCAAAGGCCATGTGAGCTATTGCCATCACTTGGCGTCCGTCGTCGTCGTCGTCCGTCGTCGTCGTCGTTAACAATTATACAAAACTCTTCTCCTCTGAAACTACTTGACTAATTAGAACCAAACTTGGTATGAATGTTCCTTGAGGTACCCTGCATTGAACTGATATGGGGATTTTTGATTCGTCGAAAAACATGGCCGCTGTTACTAAAAATAGAACATAGGGGTCAAACAACAGTTTTCTGCAAATATCTCAAAAATCATTAGGTTACGGCAAATTCTGGCAGGTTGAAAGTGTTCAGCATGATGAGAGCTACCTGTGTGCTGATTTTCGTGAAAATCTGTTAATTGATGTTAGAGTTATTGCCCTTTTATGACATTTTTGACTTTTTTTATGTTATTATTTCAAAAATCTCCTTCTCTGAAACTACTATTCAAAATCAAATGAAACTTGGTAAGGTTGTTCCTTAGGGTATCATGCAAAAAGTTAATGCTTGGATTTTTGATTGGTCGAAAAACATGTCCGCCCTTACTAAAAATAGAACATAGGGGTCAAAATGCTGTTTTTTGCTATTTTTTCCTGAATATGAAGAAAGAAAATGAAGATGAAAGCTACTTTCAAGGTAAACATGGTATCCCGAGTTGAATGGTGATGATGAAAGTTTGTTTTGGACGGCCATTTTTAAATTGGCTGCCATTTTCCCGCCATTGATTGGTTCTGATTGGTCAAAATTTAAAAGTTCTTCTCCTCTGAAACCGTAAAGCCAAATGAACTGATTTTTGGTATGGATGATCTATGGGAGGTCCTTTACAAAGTTTGCCTAACTCATCATGGTCCGTGAAACAAAATGGCCGCCATGAGCATTTACATGTTCTGACTGGTTGAAATGTAAAACTTCTTCTCCTTATAAACCGTTAAGCCAAATGAACTGATTTTTGATATAGAACATCTATGGAAGGTCCTTTACAAAATTTGCATAAATCAGCCTGGTCCGTGAAACAAAATGGTTGCCATGAGCATTTACATGTTCTGATTGGTCGAAATTTAAAAGTTCTTCTCCTTTGAAACCGTAAAGCCAAAAGAACTGATTTTTGGTATGGAGCATCTATGGAAGGTCCTTTACAAACTTTGCATAAATCTTTCTAGTCCGTGAAACAAAATTGCCACCAGAAACCTTTATATGTTCTGATCGGTCAAAATTTAAAACTTCTCCTCTGAAACCGTTTGGCCAATGAACTTATACTTGGTATGAAGCATTTATAGAAGATCATTTACAAAGTTTCCAGAAATCAATCTAGTCTGTCAAATCAAAAGTTTGTGACTGCCAGGTGAGCGATACAGGCTCAGCCCACTGAGCCTCTTGTTTTAAAAAAATGTTATCAATATGATTCTATAAATCTCGATAATGTTGGGTTAGCTTGATGACATTGTTGCTCTCTCGTGACATTTTGTTTTCCGTATATTAGTAACTACTCCTTTTATTTATAATAAATTGTTTTCAAGATTAGTAAAACAAATATTTTTTTTCCATTTTTTATCTAATTTCATGATATTCCTTTATGTAAATGGACATATTTGCTTTTGTCGTCTCCTTGTGAAAAAAAAATTAAAATCGGTTATATATTTTTCTTCAGCAATCTGTGAAAGATTATCGTAGATAATATGATATGTAATTGTATGCTTAACAAAATATTGGAGACTGTTCTTAGCTGCCTTAATACATATACCTTATTACAAGGTACAATACGTATAATATTTGAAAAATAATTTTTTTTTCTTCTGAAAAAAATTTTTTTGGGGGATTTTGAAAATCCCCAAAACCTTATTCAGGAAAGACTCCTCACACACAGACAAAGTCACGCAATTTAATGTGTCTGTCAGGTGCTTTAGTCAGTTGTTGTTTATACACATGGTTGAACGTGTAATGCACCACACCACACTCACACGATTCACACGTTACACTCACACGATTCGCATGTTACACGCACACAATTCGCACGATACACGCACACCATTCGCACGTTACACGCAAACCACAAGATGCACGTTACACGTTTCATGATTACCGATCATGAGATTTCTAAAACTTGTGATTGTAAGATACGAACGGAAAATAACGAAACGAAGTAATGAGATTTTATGTCGGATATGAATACCAGTGAAATATTTAATATAATTGCATTTGATTTTAAATAAATAAGCGCGAAAAAAGGAAGCCGTTGTAACACGATCGACATTCAATTTTTTCATAAATACAAAATATTTATTTGCATGTGCTATTTTTTAACGTGAAATTTATAAAACTTTAATGAAGGATCTGTGGAATTGTATTTTAAATTCATTAAAACTCAATAAACTGTCTCATGTTATTTTTACATAATTAACTAAAGCTTATTAACCAAAATTTATATGATAATAATAAATTTGTAAGTTAAATAAATGTTACTCCATAATATTTTATGTCTTCTTTAAAACAAAGGACATTATATCTTGGGGTTTATTTCCCGAATGATTGCTAATTTTAAAAAGCATCTAATCAAACAAGGATTAAGAGATAATCTGAAGGGGGAAATTTCTATTTATCTGAGGTGAACTTTTCGATTTTAAAAAGGAATAATTCAGAAATCTGACAGAGTTAAATAGTTTTTTGATGACGTGAAGCATATATATTTTATAATAGAAATTAAAAAAATCATTACAATGGTTTTGTTTGAATTATATTTTGAATAAGTAATAAAATATTATATTTATATCTACCTATATATATTAACCTTTAATATTTTTAAATTTTATAAAAAAAAAATATACAACTTTTTTATAAATTAAAATTATCTTGCATGTTTAATGAATCCACATACATTGTATTTTATAACATATAATCATATAAAAAGCCGATGGTATTTTAATGCTTTACCATTATAAAAAAATATATATGTAACATTCCTTACTTACAGGTAAATCTGAGGTAGAGGTACAGATAAACAAATATTTGCCATTTAGAGAACCCCCTAATCCCTTGTCTAATTTTGATGTGGAATTGTTTTAGTCCAGTTCATATCGGGTAACATACCGTATTGGTTAAATAATAACCAAACAATTGCTCATATAAAAAAAGTACTATCACGATATAAATTAATACATGAAATTTGTCAAAAAATCAAAACCTTCGCAAGATTTCAAGAATAAATATTTTTTACAAACAAATTAAAGTTTGTATCTATCTTTAACTTGCAAATGTTTTTTGCACGTTATACGAGCATTTAATTTAGGAAACATTTCACTTATAATAAAAAATATTTTTTCAATCCAAATTAATTTGATAAATTGAATTAGTAATAGATAAAATTATGAACTCAACATTTTCAAATGAAAGTTCGTTCCAGCGATCTATTAATTCGAGTTATGCTCTAATTTGAATTCACACGTCTTAATATTTTTCTCCACCAATGAAATCTCATACACCTTACACGATTCAAATCGCACGTTTATAACCACACGCAAACCACACACACACGATTCGCATGTTGCACGCACACGATTGACACGTTACACGCACACTATTCGCACGTTACACGATATTTTGGGTGATTTACACGCTCAACCAAGTGTATCTATTAGAGCATGTGATGCAGTGCTGCAGGCTAACTCTCCTTGTACGTTTTTGGTTCCATTCTAGAATTGTCTCGATGGCATTCATTGTTTCTATAATACATTATCAACAGTATTTGCATTTGAGACTTTTGCAGGAGTTCATATTGTTATTAAATGCTCTAGTTTTTGTGCAGTTTTAATCAAATCTTTTCGGTTTGTAATGTTGCTTTATTCTTTTAAGTTATCTTTATACCATTTTGTTCAGTGTGTTCCTGTTTTCTCGAATTCCTCTTGTCCTTGGATTTTCATATTATGGACTTTCTGTCTAATTTTATTGTTTTGGTATTGATTTGGTTATATGTTATCATGAAGTCTAAACCCCATGACTGCTCCTGTTCGACATCTCCATTCAATTATAGTCCTGTGGGTCATGTTATCACTGGGGATCTCAATCTAGTTGATAATCAAAAGCTAAAAAATACGCTAGCTAAAGGTCCCAAATACCGAGAACCTCAGCCAATTATTTGGAAATATAATTTCAAATTACTAATGGATTCTGTTGAGGACTATGCCAGAAAATGGACTTCAAAGGAACAGGAACCTGCTGACACACTTTCAGAGTGGTTGAAGGGTATTAGGCCAATGATACAAATTCGAATAAAAAAACCTCCAAGGGTATATATGAGCACTAAAGCTAAATCCATCTTTAAAGACCCTAAGGTTGTTGAAAACTTGACTCGCCTCCATGACAAATATGTAGTCCCAGCTGACAAAGCCCCCAATAACATCGTTTTTGTCTGCAAGAACTATTATTTTGAGTGTCTTAGAAACGAATTGGGAATAGATAACACTGCCGGTAACCCAACGAAACACCGACCACACTCACTGAGCAGGAAGTCCTTGATAACCACAAGACCGTTCTTCATTCCTTTGGCATTTCTACAAAGGATGAAGAAATAAATCTTCCTGCTCTTTATTGGATTCCTGAACTACATAAGAACTCGTTTAAACAAAGGTACTGTAACGGATGTGTTACAGGCCCCAGCTTTTGGGTGTGTTTTTCACGGACAGGAATGACCTTTGAAATTTGAATGTTTTATCCGACTGTATTTGTTTATATGCATGAACATATGAGATTATCCTTAACTAAAAGAATAGTGACGTCACATACATTTAACATGTTCTATTGTTTTGATTACATCAGTGTGCATTTTAACTGATATATTGATATATTTTATGATCTTATCACTTTTCATGCATCCATGTTTTAAAATATATGTATTGTTTTTAATTACAGGTCGGTCTGGATGGTCTGGTCACGCATTTGCCATTTTTTTACTGACGTTTTGTAATGTGTGTTTCTCCAGTGTTTTATTTAGCACTGAAATCGTAATTCTTTGGCTAAATTCATCATTTAAAGTGCTGAATATAGCTTTTCAATTGTATTTCTACCTATTTCTAAAAATTGAAGCATTTTGGCAAAGTTTTAAATCTTATTTTTACAAAAAAACGTCACTTTTCAAAGATCCAAAATCGAGTGGATCAACATTGAACTTACCATTTTATATATTTTTATTTCCTTTTCGTTCCTGACAATTTATAGGAGTAAAGTTCTAGAGTGGTAAAACTTTTATATAATCCATTTTGAATCGTAGAAGCTTTCATATTTTCGTAATTTCCATTTTCCAGTGAGTCACAAACACAACCTGGACGTTTCAGACGTTTTGTTTACGTTGCCGAAAATAGGTTCAATGTCGTAATGACGTCACAATCAAATGTAGTCCCAAAGTAGCATAAATAGGGCTACTGATCACACATTCGGGAGTCGTAGATTGACTCCCGAGCATACTCAGTACGCTCAGAACCAAAAACATCAATAAAATAAATATAAATATACAACAACCAACGTCAAAAAACAATTTACGTCCTTTTGAATAGTCTACCAAAACACATACAACAATTTCAAGGTTATTATTATTAAACATTATATTAAAAGTCTTTATTGACTTCCAATATTTACAAAAACAAAGTTATTATAAACAACTTGTTGTTTATATACAACGACACCAAACTTTGAAATCGATATATAAACAACTTGTTGGTAGAATACCAAACTGTATATTTTGACGTCATTATTGAACAAAAGACTCAGTATGAAAACAAAACAAACGTTCAATCATTGTTTACAAAACAACCCGAATATCCGAAGTGTTTAGTCGATAGCACGAGTTTACGTTTCAATGTTCTATATATATATATATATATATATTGGTGAATCACTTTTCAAAACATTTATGAAAACATTCCGAAACAATAATAAAAATAGTTAATGCATATATTTTAGATGACTCACAAATTATTTTTTTTAATTAATTGTATTTGTTGGGAAACACTTGACCAGAACTATCCAGAACCGACTGCTTGCAATACTTTCGATTTTAATTATTTTATTTCGATTATGATAATAATGACCTGTTGTTTCTTAATTACAATCTTGTTTGTTAATTGTTTCAGAGTTTAATAAATCATTATTTATCTAAAGAATTAATAAATTGGAACATCAGAACTCGGGCCAAACGCACATTACATGTGTCTGTCGTCGTTAGAACAAGTCTTGGAATAAAAGTCCATGAGACCTAATTTTTAGTGGATTCCTTGTTTAAAAGTTTAGTTGTTCGTTTCAGCCGTAGCGTCGCAGGGACGCTACATTGGTGGCCAGTGTGGGGACCCTTTCAAAAATAAAGGGTTTCTGAACAGCGCTGAAGTGAACATCAAAATAAAATACTTTTATAAAATTAAATAAAATGTCAGATTATAACGTATCACGACAGCCGAGTTTTGTTGCGTTTGACCAGTCTAGTGTGCATAGCGACGAAGTGGCAACAACATCGGGGGTTAGTTTACGACTCCCCGCATCACAAATAGACGATAACATAAACACTCGAGAAAGGAGTTTAATAGATCTCACTCCTTCGGGGGAGGTTCAGATGCGGGTTACAAATAACACACATATAGCTGCCTCAGCCTCTGACTCTGTAGCTAAACAAATAACACATAATAACCCTGATAACATTTCAAGGCAACGATATACTGATAATAGAGGGGAAGAAAGTAGGAAGGGGGTTTACAAGGAGGGTCATTATTTAGACGACGGAATGGGTGGTCAATTTACAGAAAGGTTATCCTATGGAGGGGGAGACTGTCTTAGACAGGAAAATCTCCGCGGTCAAAGTCAGCAGTGCTATGGGCCCAGCACAAACTCTCCATGGAAGGCTCCTCCCAACATGCGTGTTGGAGGTAGCGGTATATCTGTCCAGGTGGACAGAAACGGGTGTGTAGACACCATGACAACTCCTGAGGTAATCACAAATGTGAAGAATGGCTATAATACAATTGATAACCCTCAATCAGTGTCACATATTAACAGTACATCTAGACACCCAGTTCCAACAATAAGTGGCAATATTTTTCAAAACAAACCAAAGAAACCTCCTAGTTTCGATGGTTCTAGTGGTTGGCAAGATTTTCTTGTTCAATTTGAAATGGTTTCTGCGGTAAACAAATGGGACGATTTCACAAAAGCTTACGAGCTTGCTACAAATTTACGAGGAGTTGCTCAAGGGATTGTAACTGAAATAGAACCTCTGAGAAGGTTTGATTATAACTACTTGGTTTCCGCATTGACGGCTAGATTTGAGCCGGTAAACCAAGAAAACATGTACAAAGTTCAAATGAACTCCTATTATAGGAAAACTGGTCAATCTTTACCAGAAATGGCACAAGAAATAAGACGAATTACACGCTTGTCGTATCCAACGGCACCTATAGACATAAGAAATCAGCTTGCAAAAGACTGTTTCATAAGGGCATTGAACGACCCTAAAATTCAGCTCTCTATATTTCAAAGAGAACCAAAAACGATTGATGATTGATTAAGATTTGGGGTGGAATATGAATCATTTACTCTTGATCAAAAGAGAATAAATAACAAACAAGGGTTACGTATGGTAACAGAAAGTGACATTTCTGACGACGAGTTTTTTTCTCGTCTTGCAATGATAAGCAGCAAGCTAGACAAACTCAATACAAACAATAACTATAACTCAAACAAAACTATAACTTGCTACTATTGTGACAAAATTGGTCATATAAAGAAAGACTGTAGAAAGTTGGAATGGGATAAGAAAAACAAATTTGTCAAATCGGGAAAAACAAATTCATACAAAAATCAAAGTACTACAAGTACTCAAAGCACACAAACTGAAAAGAAGGTTGGGTTTTCAGTTCAGGAAAACATTTAAATGCTGGAGATGCGGACCAATCACCAGCAACAGATTTGAACAATACTAGGTCCATGAATCTTTCAAAGACAAATAAACAAGATAGCTTGTTTCTTAAATGCTTAATTTTCAAAAATAAAATCAATTGTTTGATTGATACTGGCTCAACGATATGCATTTTGCATCCTAGAAAATATAATTTGATACCTGCTGAGCTGAAACCTGAAATAAAGAACGTCAATACAAAATTATGTTTAGCAGATGGAGGTCATATTGACACTCTCGGCTATGTTGATCTACCAATTCAGATAGGCAGTCAAATAGTCACCCACAAATTTACATTAGCTGAAATTGATGTTCCAGCTGTTATTGGATATGATTTCTTAAATAAACATGATTGCACCCTGAAAATGGGTGAAGGCAAATTGTTTTTTGGTCAACATGAAATACAATGTACAAAAGAGAGTCAAATGGACTCGTTATTCAAAATTTCACTATCTGAACAAGTCGTTATTCCACCAAACACTGAAATTATTACTTCAGGCAATGTACTTGGTGATCCTAGTGTCGTGATGGATGCTATTGTTGAACCATTAGAAACAAAACATGCTGAAAATATTTTGATAGCTAAGTCTTTGGTAGATCCAAGTTGTGGTCAAATACCATTAAGGTTAGCAAATGTTACTGATATAGAAATTGTCCTTCCTTGTTCAACACGTGTGGCTTCATGTGAACAAATTGAAACAGGACGGTCAAACAATAATGACAGTCCCCAACAAAATGTTTATACAATAAAATGCATGATTTTAATGATTTTCCTGAACATTTAATAAAACTGAAGGAAAAGAGCAGTGAATTTTTGACTGACTCAGAAAAAGAACAATTAAATAGTCTTTTAAAAAGACATGAAAACACATTTTCTAAAAATAAATATGATCTAGGCACGGCTAGTAGTATAAAACATAAAATAAACACTGGCAATGCCAAGCCTTTCAAACAACCATTGAGGCGAACACCAATTAACAAAAGAGAGGCAGTAGACAAGGAGATTCAACGGCTCCTTGATTCTAATATTATAGAGCCTTCTACTAGCCCTTGGGCCTCAAATATTGTGCCAGTAACAAAGAAAGATGGTTCTGTTCGAATATGTGTTGACATGAGAAGTCTAAACAATTTGACAATAAAAGATTCTTATCCCCTTCCACGAATTGATGACTCTCTTGATGCTTTGAGGGGTTCAAAGCTATACAGTGTTTTAGATCTCTCCAGTGGATATTTTCAAGTGAAAATGGACGGAAACGATAAAATTAAGACTGCTTTTACAAGTACAAAGGGTCTTTTCCAATTCAAAGTCATGGCAATGGGTTTATGCAACGGAGTAGCAACTTTTCAACGTTTAATGGAGTATGTTTTGGCAGGTCTCAATTGGTAAACTTGCCTGATTTATATAGATGATATAATTGTATTTTCTGATTCTTTTGAATCTCATTTAACAAGATTAAATGATGTTTTGGAAAGACTATCAAAAGAGGGTCTAAAGATTTCCCCAGAGAAATGTTCTTTGTTTCAAAAACGTGTGTCATTCTTAGGTCATATTGTTTCTGCTGAAGGTGTCGCTGCAGATCCCAAAAAGAAAGAATGTGTCAAATCATGGCCAAGTCTAAGATCAGTTAAAGATGTTAGGAGTTTCCTCGGCACTTGCTCTTATTATCGCAAGTTTATAAAAAACTTTGCAGTCATTGCAAAACCATTACATAAACTTACAGAGAAAAACTGTCCCTTTGTTTGGAATGATAAATGTGAAAATTCGTTCAAGGAGTTGAAAAATGCTCTTGTTACATCACCAATATTAGGTTTCCCGGATATGTCAAAGCCCTTTTTGCTCGATACTGATGCCAGCAGTCATTCAATTGGTTCTCTACTCTCACAAATAGTAGATGGCAAAGAAGTTGTTATTGCCTATTACAGCAAAGCACTGAGTAAACCACAACGACAATACTGCGTGACTCGCAGGGAACTTTTAGCTATCATCTTGAGCATTAAACAGTTCCACCATTACTTATATGGTACAAAATTTCTTGTACGAACAGACCATGGTGCACTCACCTGGCTGCTACGATTTAAAAACCCTGAAAGACAAATGGCCAGATGGCTTGAAATGTTAAGTACCTACGATTTTGAGGTTCAACATCGCCCTGGCAAAAACAGCATGGCAACGCAGATGGTTTGTCTCGTCGTCCATGTATTAATTGTAAACATTGTGAAAGACAAACACAGAAAGAGATTGAAAGTTCTCACGATGAATTTATAGAATCCTGTAAAAGGAATAAGAAGAAACCAGTCTGTGATGATTCTTCAGATGATGACGAACTATATTGTAGATGGTTCGAACATAAAACAGAAAATGAAATGTCGATTGCTTAGAGCAATGACCCAGTTCTTGCTAAATTACTAGAATTAAAAAGAAAATACAAAGAAAAACCAAATTGGTCTGAAATAGCTATAGAAAGCGTACAGTTGAAAAAGTACTGGGGCCAATGGGGTCGCATAGTATTACAAAATGGTGTCGTATACAGAAAGTGGATTCATTCCGCTACAGAACAAACTGTTATGCAGTTAATAATCTCCCATGAATGGACTCAAGAAATTCTTGAAATGGTCCATGACGATTTGCAGTCAGGCCATCTTGGAATACATAAAACTACCGCAAGGGTTCAAAACAGATTTTATTGGCTTGGTTATAAACAAGATGTCATCAGACACATTCAACAGTGTCAAGTTTGCAATACACGCAAACAACCTTCTAGACGAACGAGAAGCAAAATGAAACAATACAATGTTTTAGCTCCTCTAGAGAGAGTCGCTTTAGATTTAATTGGCCCATTGCCATTATCTTACAACGGAAACAGATACGCATTGATTGTTTCTGATTATTTTACTAAGTGGGCTGAGGGTTATCCCCTCCCAAACATAGAAGCTCAAACAGTAGCTGAAAGCTTTCTCACCAATTTTGTCTGTAGGTTTGGTATCCCACGCCAAATACATACAGATCAAGGGAGACAATTTGAATCCACACTTTTCAAAGAGTTGTGTGAAAAGCTCCGAATTAATAAAACGAGAACAACAGTTTTTAGACCACAAAGCGATGGGCTTGTGGAAAGACTAAATAGGACCCTCGAGGACATTATAAGCAAATATATCAATAAAAACCAAAGGGACTGGGATGAGCAGCTCCCATGGGCCCTGATGGCTTATCGCTCATCTGAGCATGAGACAACAAAATTGTCGCCTTGTATGCTTATGCTAGGCAGAGAAATAGAACTCCCTATAGATCTTATATATGGTCCCCATCCCCAGATAGAAACTTTTTCAGATGAGATAGAAGCTTGTTCTTCTTACGTTCAAAATGTACAGAAACTTTTGTGGAAAGTGCAACAAAAAGCGCGTGATAATATTGTTTCTGCTAGCAATAAACAGAAACGTCAATACGACATTAGTTCTAAACAAAATTTCTATAAAGTTGATGATCTTGTGTGGCTCAGCATGCTTTCTAGGGCTAAACACATAAGTCCAAAACTCCAGAAACGATGGGATGGTCCCTACAAAATAAAAGAAGTCATGTCAGATGTGATCTATAAGATTCAAAAGAATAATGCAAAAGCACAAGTTGTTCATCATGATCGACTTAAGCCTTTCTATGGGCAAGTTGACTTGACTATATAATTATAATAAACTCTAAATATTTGAAATACAATGTATCAAAGTACTGAAGAGCAGATCCTCATAATAAAAATAACTAAATTTTATAATCTGTTTAAGTACCATAACAGAAACAATGATAAATTTCTGATAAAAGATGCATAAATTGCACTCAAACAAACCATATAGCTGCTTTATGCAGTTAAGTAAATTTCAAATAGCAAGCAATCTGGGATAAATGGTCATGTGTTTCCATGTCAATGCATTAGCATGACATGTTGACTAATTATTGGTCCCAATTCATATATTTTCAGATGGCTTTCCGATGTAGAAATTGTGGTTTAACATTTCACAACCACAGGACTTTGATGCGCCACGTAAGGGCTGAACATCCGACGAAACTACTTCAGTGCAATCTATGTAACTTTACAATATCTTCAAACATGAAGAACAAAATGCTGCAACACCAAAACAACAGGCACAAGCTAAAAAAACTAGATGTGACCGAGGTAATGATGCCTGTGGCTCCGAATGAGTTTAACCCAAGCTCTATACCAGCCGCAGCTGGTAAGTCAAGTGAGATAAGTCCACAAGGACAACCACTAACCACATTGAAAAGTGGGTCCACTACCAAAAGAACAACTGAGATAGAGGCTTCACCTGTACAAATTATGTATGGGATTGAACATCACCAGGTGTCACCCATTAAGAAGGATCTTATGAACCTTTTTGGACCACCAAGGAAGGTCATTTCTCCGTTACCGCCTACACCAAAACGAAGGAGAGTTGAAGTCAAATCAAAAACAAGAGTAGAAAAAAAGGATAGCAGCCATTTGATAGTACCCAATGTAAATGACAATAACAAAGAGCCAAAACAATGGCTGAAGTTTTTGGCTCCGCCGAGCAGTTACAGTAAAACGCAATTTGCAAAGGACATTAAGCTTCTCAGAAAAGAAGCTCTGGAGAGCAATACATACACCAGCTCGGTGATACCCTTAGGGTATGGCAGTGTGAAAAAGGAAGAAAAAGTAGTGCTGACTAACGGGACAGTCTATATGATGACAGCTACATGGGTAGCTGATCCTCAGCTCTCAGTATTAAAAACAGCCGAGGCTCAGACGGAGAGAGTAAGAACAGAAGACAAAGCAACATATGCGGGGTATCCGTTTCTGGCAAAGACAGTATTGGACAAAAGCACGGAAACTAAAGACTTTGATGAAACTGTACCATTTGAAATAAAAAAACCATCTATGGTTCAGGAAGAAAGTGAAAAAAACATTATTTTAATAAGTGACGATGATGACTCTTCTTCAGATGATGGACGCTTTTCCGCAGATTCCAGTAGTGAAACTGACACCGCCTTGGAAAATGAGTCGGACACCGAGTCAGAAACAGAGACAATTAAATTTAAAGTTGAAGTTGACAATTAATTTAAGAAATAAATGTAGATTTGTTGTAAATGATAGTTCTATTACCATGATGTCTTCCTGTTCGGGACGAACATGTCCTTAAAGAAGGGGGCAGTGTAACGGATGTGTTACAGGCCCCAGCTTTTGGGTGTGTTTTTCACGGACAGGAATGACCTTTGAAATTTGAATGTTTTATCCGACTGTATTTGTTTATATGCATGAACATATGAGATTATCCTTAACTAAAAGAATAGTGACGTCACATACATTTAACATGTTCTATTGTTTTGATTACATCAGTGTGCATTTTAACTGATATATTGATATATTTTATGATCTTATCACTTTTCATGCATCCATGTTTTAAAATATATGTATTGTTTTTAATTACAGGTCGGTCTGGATGGTCTGGTCACGCATTTGCCATTTTTTTACTGACGTTTTGTAATGTGTGTTTCTCCAGTGTTTTATTTAGCACTGAAATCGTAATTCTTTGGCTAAATTCATCATTTAAAGTGCTGAATATAGCTTTTCAATTGTATTTCTACCTATTTCTAAAAATTGAAGCATTTTGGCAAAGTTTTAAATCTTATTTTTACAAAAAAACGTCACTTTTCAAAGATCCAAAATCGAGTGGATCAACATTGAACTTACCATTTTATATATTTTTATTTCCTTTTCGTTCCTGACAATTTATAGGAGTAAAGTTCTAGAGTGGTAAAACTTTTATATAATCCATTTTGAATCGTAGAAGCTTTCATATTTTCGTAATTTCCATTTTCCAGTGAGTCACAAACACAACCTGGACGTTTCAGACGTTTTGTTTACGTTGCCGAAAATAGGTTCAATGTCGTAATGACGTCACAATCAAATGTAGTCCCAAAGTAGTATAAATAGGGCTACTGATCACACATTCGGGAGTCGTAGATTGACTCCCGAGCATACTCAGTACGCTCAGAAACAAAAACATCAATAAAATAAATATAAATATACAACAACCAACGTCAAAAGACAATTTACGTCCTTTTGAATAGTCTACCAAAACACATACAACAATTTCAAGGTTATTATTATTAAACATTATATTAAAAGTCTTTATTGACTTCCAATATTTACAAAAACAAAGTTATTATAAACAACTTGTTGTTTATATACAACGACACCAAACTTTGAAATCGATATATAAACAACTTGTTGGTAGAATACCAAACTGTATATTTTGACGTCATTATTGAACAAAAGACTCAGTATGAAAACAAAACAAACGTTCAATCATTGTTTACAAAACAACCCGAATATCCGAAGTGTTTAGTCGATAGCACGAGTTTACGTTTTTATAGTCTGTTTCAATGTTCTATATATATATATATATTGGTGAATCACTTTTCAAAACATTTATGAAAACATTCCGAAACAATAATAAAAATAGTTAATGCATATATTTTAGATGACTCACAAATTATTTTTTTTTAATTAATTGTATTTGTTGGGAAACACTTGACCAGAACTATCCAGAACCGACTGCTTGCAATACTTTCGATTTTAATTATTTTATTCGATTATGATAATAATGACCTGTTGTTTCTTAATTACAATCTTGTTTGTTAATTGTTTCAGAGTTTAATAAATCATTATTTATCTAAAGAATTAATAAATTGGAACATCAGAACTCGGGCCAAACGCACATTACATGTGTCTGTCGTCGTTAGAACAAGTCTTGGAATAAAAGTCCGTGAGACCTAATTTTTAGTGGATTCCTTGTTTAAAAGTTTAGTTGTTCGTTTCAGCCGTAGCGTCGCAGGGACGCTACAGTACGTTGCTGGGCCAGATAATTGCACTACAAAACCTATTTCAAAGATTTAAACATTCATATTGACATGTATTAAAGAGGGCCTTCAGAATTACTGTGAAACATCATATTCCACCAGTGGCGTCAATCAGATGTTGATTCTTAAAACCTTCAAAAATTTACTTCAATATCTAAAATCAAAATCTTTGGCTACATGCAACAGCATAAAAACATTCGACTCCTCTACACTCTATACTACCATAACACATTCTCAATTAAAAGATCGCTTAAAGTAACTAGTTCATCAATGTTTTTTTGAAGAAAAATGGCACGCGCAGGTATAAATTTCTAGTTCTAGATAGAGAAAAGGCTTATTTCGTGAAGAACCACTCTGATTCTGACAAAAAGTGTTCTGAAAATGAAATTACTAACATGTTATATTTTCTCATAGACAATATATTCGTTGAATTTGGCTGTCTAATTTTTCAACAAATAATCGGCGTTCCACTTGGAACGAACTGTGCTCCTCTCCTCGCCGATCTGTTTCTGTACTCATATGAAGCGGACTTCATTCAAGGGTTACTGCGTGACAATAAAAAGAAACTAGCCCAATCCTTTAATTTCACTTTTCGTTATATAGATGACGTGTTGTTGTTAAATGACGACAAATTGCAAGACTTTCTACATCTTATCTACTTTTATCATACCAAAATATATTATAGAGTAAAAAAAAAAGAAAATAATTCACTCAGAATAAAGTTTTTACTAAAACTAAATGATTTAAAAACAAGTTGGTGTTATTTTCTAGTACATAAAACATTCATCTACATATTTTTCGACAAGAGAGCACTTTAAATCAAGATTTACTCCCGTCCCTTCTTGAAATTATTGTGTAAAATGTCCATATATGTACGTTATGTCGATGTAATTTTTCGATAAATTGGTGAAATGCACCTCTTATTTCAAAATGGCAGTACTCATCCCAATCACCTCCTACCTTGTCATAACGAAATAAATATCGTTCATACGGGCAAAGAGAATTAATTATATAATATATTAAATATTTACCATTTAAAAATGGTAAAAAGATAAATTATTAATTTAAAATAAATTAAAATGTTACTTATCTGACACATTTCAAATCTCTGCATTGAAATTTGGGACCACATTATATTATATTATATTGATTCAAATGCTGCATTAATTTTTTTAAAATGTAGGGTTATAAAAATTTGAAACCCTGCTGATTTTGTCAGCAAAACGGTTTACCTGTACACATACACATTTATCTGTGTACCTTAAAGGTTAAAACAATAAACGTCCGGACAGTCAAGGAACAATGTACATGTCAAAACGTTAATTAGTTATAATTACCTGAAACACACAACATGTTACGGAGAACAAATTTCTTTACCTGTAAATTTACTTCAGATAAAAATCACACCAATTTTAACAAAAACAATGATTCGTTTTTCTTGTAGGTTAAACCATTTATGACAGTTCTACTCTAGAACCATTTATGACAGTTCTAGCTTAGAACCATTTATGACAAGGTTGGTTCTACCCTTGAACCGTTCTAGAATGGTTCTAGAACCGTTCTCCCTGACAGAATAGTTGAGAGATTAGAACTGATCTCAACTGTAGATGAGGACTCCACATATATCAAAATAGCACATCAATCATTTTTCGGGCCAAAATTTAGGTGTTTCAATTGAAAAACTATTTTTCAATATTTGAAGAAGGTATGCTTTTTAGCTCACCTGGCCAAAGGCCATGTGAGCTATTGCCATCACTTGGCGTCCGTCGTCGTCGTCGTCCGTCGTCGTCGTCGTTAACAATTATACAAAACTCTTCTCCTCTGAAACTACTTGACTAATTAGAACCAAACTTGGTATGAATGTTCCTTGAGGTACCCTGCATTGAACTGATATGGGGATTTTTGATTCGTCGAAAAACATGGCCGCTGTTACTAAAAATAGAACATAGGGGTCAAACAACAGTTTTCCGCAAATATCTCAAAAATCATTAGGTTACGGCAAATTCTGGCAGGTTGAAAGTGTTCAGCATGATGAGAGCTACCTGTGTGCTGATTTTCGTGAAAATCTGTCAACTGATGTTAGAGTTATTGCCCTTTTATGACATTTTTGACTTTTTTTATGTTATTATTTCAAAAATCTCCTTCTCTGAAACTACTATTTAAAATCAAATGAAACTTGGTAAGATTGTTCCTTAGGGTATCATGCAAAAAGTTAATGCTTGGATTTTTGATTGGTCGAAAAACATGTCCGCCCTTACTAAAAATAGAACATAGGGGTCAAAATGCTGTTTTTTGCTATTTTTTCCTGAATTGTAGAAGGAAAATGAAGATGAAAGCTACTTTCAAGGTAAACATGGTATCCCGAGTTGAATGGTGATGATGAAAGTTTGTTTTGGACGGCCATTTTTAAATTGGCTGCCATTTTCCCGCCATTGATTGGTTCTGATTGGTCAAAATTTAAAAGTTCTTCTCCTCTGAAACCGTAAAGCCAAATGAACTGATTTTTGGTATGGATGATCTATGGGAGGTCCTTTACAAAGTTTGCCTAACTCATCATGGTCCGTGAAACAAAATGGCCGCCATGAGCATTTACATGTTCTGACTGGTTGAAATGTAAAACTTCTTCTCCTTATAAACCGTTAAGCCAAATGAACTGATTTTTGATATAGAACAACTATGGAAGGTCCTTTACTAAATTTGCATAAATCAGCCTGGTCCGTGAAACAAAATGGTTGCCATGAGCATTTACATGTTCTGATTGGTCGAAATTTAAAAGTTCTTCTCCTTTGAAACCGTAAAGCCAAAAGAACTGATTTTTGGTATGGAGCATCTATGGAAGGTCCTTTACAAACTTTGCATAAATCTTTCTAGTCCGTGAAACAAAATTGCCACCAGAAACCTTTATATGTTCTGATCGGTCAAAATTTAAAACTTCTCCTCTGAAACCGTTTGGCCAATGAACTTATACTTGGTATGAAGCATTTATAGAAGATCATTTACAAAGTTTCCAGAAATCAATCTAGTCTGTCAAATCAAAAGTTTGTGACTGCCAGGTGAGCGATACAGGCTCAGCCCACTGAGCCTCTTGTTTTAAAAAAATGTTATCAATATGATTCTATAGAATCTCGATAATGTTGGGTTAGCTTGATGACATTGTTGCTCTCTCGTGACATTTTGTTTTCCGTATATTAGTAACTACTCCTTTTATTTATAATAAATTGTTTTCAAGATTAGTAAAACAAATAATTTTTTTCCATTTTTTATCTAATTTCATGATATTCCTTTATGTAAATGGACATATTTTGCTTTTGTCGTCTCCTTGTGAAAAAAAAATTAAAATCGGTTATATATTTTTCTTCAGCAATCTGTGAAAGATTATCGTAGATAATATGATATGTAATTGTATGCTTAACAAAATATTGGAGACTGTTCTTAGCTGCCTTAATACATATATCTTATTACAAGGTACAATACGTATAATATTTGAAAAATAATATTTTTTTCTTCTGAAAAAAATTTTTGGGGGATTTTGAAAATCCCCAAAACCTTATTCAGGAAAGACTCCTCACACACAGACAAAGTCACGCAATTTAATGTGTCTGTCAGGTGCTTTAGTCAGTTGTTGTTTATACACATGGTTGAACGTGTAATGCACCACACCACACTCACACGATTCACACGTTACACTCACACGATTCGCATGTTACACGCACACGATTCGCACGATACACGCACACCATTCGCACGTTACACGCAAACCACAAGATGCACGTTACACGTTTCATGATTACCGATCATGAGATTTTCTAAAACTTGTGATTGTAAGATACGAACGGAAAATAACGAAACGAAGTAATGAGATTTTATGTCGGATATGAATACCAGTGAAATATTTAATATAATTGCATTTGATTTTAAATAAATAAGCGCGAAAAAAAGGAAGCCGTTGTAACACGATCGACATTCAATTTTTTCATAAATACAAAATATTTATTTGCATGTGCTATTTTTTAACGTGAACTTTATAAAACTTTAATGAAGGATCTGTGGAATTGTATTTTAAATTCATTAAAACTCAATAAACTGTCTCATGTTATTTTTACATAATTAACTAAAGCTTATTAACCAAAATTTATATGATAATAATAAATTTGTAAGTTAAATAAATGTTACTCCATAATATTTTATGTCTTCTTTAAAACAAAGGACATTATATCTTGGGGTTTATTTCCCGAATGATTGCTAATTTTAAAAAGCATCTAATCAAACAAGGATTAAGAGATAATCTGAAGGGGGAAATTTCTATTTATCTGAGGTGAACTTTTCGATTTTAAAAAGGAATAATTCAGAAATCTGACAGAGTTAAATAGTTTTTTGATGACGTGAAGCATATATATTTTATAATAGAAATTAAAAAAATCATTACAATGTTTTTGTTTGAATTATATTTTGAATAAGTAATAAAATATTATATTTATATCTACCTATATATATTAACCTTTATTATTTTTTTTCAATTTTATAAAAAAAAAATATACAACTTTTTTATAAATTAAAATTATCTTGCATGTTTAATGAATCCACATACATTGTATTTTATAACATATAATCATATAAAAAGCCGATGGTATTTTAATGCTTTACCATTATAAAAAAATATATATGTAACATTCCTTACTTACAGGTAAATCTGAGGTAGAGGTACAGATAAACAAATATTTGCCATTTAGAGAACCCCCTAATCCCTTGTCTAATTTTGATGTGGAATTGTTTTAGTCCAGTTCATATCGGGTAACATACCGTATTGGTTAAATAATAACCAAACAATTGCTCATATAAAAAAAAGTACTATCACGATATAAATTAATACATGAAATTTGTCAAAAAATCAAAACCTTCGCAAGATTTCAAGAATAAATAATTTTTACAAACAAATTAAAGTTTGTATCTATCTTTAACTTGCAAATGTTTTTTGCACGTTATACGAGCATTTAATTTAGGAACCATTTCACTTATAATAAAAAATATTTTTTCAATCCAAATTAATTTGATAAATTGAATTAGTAATAGATAAAATTATGAACTCAACATTTTCAAATGAAAGTTCGTTCCAGCGATCTATTAATTCGAGTTATGCTCTAATTTGAATTCACACGTCTTAATATTTTTTCTCCACCAATGAAATCTCATACACCTTACACGATTCAAATCGCACGTTTATAACCACACGCAAACCACACACACACGATTCGCATGTTGCACGCACACGATTGACACGTTACACGCACACTATTCGCACGTTACACGATATTTTGGGTGATTTACACGCTCAACCAAGTGTATCTATTAGAGCATGTGATGCAGTGCTGCAGGCTAACTCTCCTTGTACGTTTTTGGTTCCATTCTAGAATTGTCTCAATGGCATTCATTGTTTCTATAATACATTATCGACAGTATTTGCATTTGAGACTTTTACAGGAGTTCATATTGTTATTAAATGCTCTAGTTTTTGTGCAGTTTTAATCAAATCTTTTCGGTTTGTAATGTTGCTTTATTCTTTTAATTTATCTTTATACCATTTTGTTCAGTGTGTTCCTGTTTTCTCGAATTCCTCTTGTCCTTGGATTTTCATATTATGGACTTTCTGTCTAATTTTATTGTTTTGGTATTGATTTGGTTATATGTTATCATGAAGTCTAAACCCCATGACTGCTCCTGTTCGACATCTCCATTCAATTATAGTCCTGTGGGTCATGTTATCACTGGGGATCTCAATCTAGTTGATAATCAAAAGCTAAAAAATACGCTAGCTAAAGGTCCCAAATACCGAGAACCTCAGCCAATTAATTGGAAATATAATTTCAAATTACTAATGGATTCTGTTGAGGACTATGCCAGAAAATGGACTTCAAAGGAACAGGAACCTGCTGACACACTTTCAGAGTGGTTGAAGGGTATTAGGCCAATGATACAAATTCGAATAAAAAAACCTCCAAGGGTATATATGAGCACTAAAGCTAAATCCATCTTTAAAGACCCTAAGGTTGTTGAAAACTTGACTCGCCTCCATGACAAATATGTAGTCCCAGCTGACAAAGCCCCCAATAACATCGTTTTTGTCTGCAAGAACTATTATTTTGAGTGTCTTAGAAACGAATTGGGAATAGATAACACTGCCGGTAACCCAACGAATACACCGACCACACTCACTGAGCAGGAAGTCCTTGATAACCACAAGACCGTTCTTCATTCCTTTGGCATTTCTACAAAGGATGAAGAAATAAATCTTCCTGCTCTTTATTGGATTCCTGAACTACATAAGAACTCGTTTAAACAAAGGTACATTGTTGGGCCAGCTAATTGCACTACAAAACCTATTTCAAAGATTTAAACATTCCTATTGACATGTATTAAAGAGGGCCTTCAGAATTACTGTGAAACATCATATTCCACCAGTGGCGTCAATCAGATGTTGATTCTTAAAACCTTCAAAAATTTACTTCAATATCTAAAATCAAAATCTTTGGCTACATGCAACAGCATAAAAACATTCGACTTCTCTACACTCTATACTACCATAACACATTCTCAATTAAAAGATCGCTTAAAGTAACTAGTTCATCAATGTTTTTTTGAAGAAAAATGGCACGCGCAGGTATAAATTTCTAGTTCTAGATAGAGAAAAGGCTTATTTCGTGAAGAACCACTCTGATTCTGACAAAAAGTGTTCTGAAAATGAAATTACTAACATGTTATATTTTCTCATAGACAATATATTCGTTGAATTTGGCTGTCTAATTTTTCAACAAATAATCGGCGTTCCACTTGGAACGAACTGTGCTCCTCTCCTCGCCGATCTGTTTCTGTACTCATATGAAGCGGACTTCATTCAAGGGTTACTGCGTGACAATAAAAAGAAACTAGCCCAATCCTTTAATTTCACTTTTCGTTATATAGATGACGTGTTGTTGTTAAATGACGACAAATTGCAAGACTTTCTACATCTTATTTACCCCAGTGAGCTTGAAATTAAAGATACTACAGATACACCAATGTCCGCTTCATATTTGGATTTGTTTCTTGAAGTAGACTATGATGGAGAGGCATTTGAAGACAAAACTTTATGACAAACGTGATGACTTCAACTTTCCTTTTGTTAATTTTCCCTTCTTGAGTGGCAATATACCAGTATCGCCTGCATATGGCGTCTACGTTTCTCAGCTTATCAGATTTTCAAGGCCATGCGTGAGTTACCCTGACTTTCGACGGAGAAGATTACTGCTGTCACAAAAGCTTCTTAACCAGGGTTTTATCAGGGATAAGTTGATGTGATCACTTAGGAAATTTTACAGTTGTGATCACGAATTGATTGACCATTACAGTGTTCCAATATCTAAGATGACGATGGACCTGTTCCCACTGTCGTAACCTTTCATGTGCCTCCACCGATTTGCGACTTCCCCCTGATTGATTTTGTTGAACTTCACGACGGGTTCCGTATACGGAGCAGGAACCTATTACTTTTCTGGAGCACCTGGGTTCACTCCTGGTTTTTATAGGAGTTCGTGTTGTTCATTGTTTTTTTCAGTTTTCTGTGTTTATTTGTTGTGCATGTGGTTGTTCATTTGTCTTCCCGGGTTTGTCTGTCCAATGGAATACGTTTTTTTTTATTGCTCCTTAGGTCTATTTGTCCTTTTTCTTACAAAAGAATAAGATAAATATGATGAATTCATCTCGTACAAAATAATAATAAATACATGTAAAATGTCACCCAAACCGGAGGGCAATAACGAATATCCGATTTTAAATATTTACATACATGTACCGATATTCAGTGAGTTTTATCTTTTCACTGCTCTGGCATTCTGTATGATATTTAGTTAAAGTATGCATTAATATAGCATAGAGCAATTACTGATAAATGTTATTTTTACAAGGATGGCTATCCGCAGTATAGCTATCGCCCTGAATCTTAAACCGGCAAGCTGATCAACTTCCGCTAGAAACTGGGTTGGCTCACTTCGAAGAGAGAAAAACCAGTCTATTCAGATCGTGCTCTGGGTTGTTTTTAACATGCAATCACTCATTTTTTATTGTGTGAATACGCTGACATTATCTAGTGCAAAATAGATTTCTTTATTAACTCATATATTTGAATCTTGCTATCAAAACAATTTCATGAACATATTTATTATGATATGTTTTTATATATCAACATGTTTTGTACCGAGAATATTATATATTAATAAACGCGGATGGATTCCTGAATTGGTGATGCATATCAGCTTCAGCAGTCAAAGGTTAGACGAATTGGAAATGAGAGGTGATCAGTAACTATTTTAACAGAAGAAAGGTAAATATATTATACTTGATAGAATTTAATCGTTTTAGCATAAATCATATTTAAATATAATATATATATATATATATTAACGAGATATTGTCGAAGGAGAGCAGTAATTATTGAATCGGGTACAATTTTTCTTTCGGTGTCCCCTGTCGCCATCTTGAATATCAGCTGATAAGCATGTCATTGGGGTTAAAGTTAACAACCGTGTCCTCCCTTTGAGATTTCGAAACCATGTTAACTGTAACGGATTTTCATGAGTGAATATACTGCAGTTTTAATCAGAAAAGAGCTGTAACATTATCACACTGTTATTTTAGATTAATACAAATGTAATTATGATGTACCATACCTGGCCATTTTACTCATTTCTAAAATATCTTGAGTTATATAATCGTTCCGTAGTAGTATATATGCGGTTTTCAGTTAGCATTTGCGGAGGTGGGTGTGGAGGAGGTGCTGTGGAGGTGCCGGAAGTGACGTCACCGGAACCGGAAGTCACGTGACCGGAAGTACAAGGAAGTAATTTGAGCGCATTAGCAACCGGAAGTAGTAGATTTTCCCGCCAATTGTTTACGGAAGTGACGCAAGTCACATGCGAGGACCCGGAAGTGTGGTCTTCGTAGGCGTGACCGGAACGGGAAGAACCCGGAAGTAGTGGATTTTCCCCATTTGTTTACGGAAGTGACGCAAGTCACGTGCTAGGACCCGGATGTGTGGTCTGCGCATGCGTGACCGGAAACGGAAGTAACGGAAGTCAGAGGCTTGCACAACCGGAAGTGATGGAATTTCGCGCCATTTTCCCATGATTTGTTTACGGAAGTGACGTAAGTCACGTGCTGGGACCCGCATGTGTGGTCTCCAAGGGGAGATAATTCAAAATTTCAGTGCAATGGGAGATAATTTTCCCCGCCAGTTCCATATTCCCCTCCAACAATACAAGGGGGAGATAATTTTTCCTTTATTCTATATACTTTAAAAACATATATTTACATAATTTTCTAATTTTTTTATTTTCTTTTTCTTTTTTTTTATTATTTATTTTTTATTATCATTATTATTTAATTTTTTATTATTTAATTTCTTATTATTTTTTTTAATATATTTACATAATTTAATAATTTTTCTAATTTTCAATTCCTTTTTTGGGTTTTGGAACTTTCTAATTATTCTAATTATTCTTAAGCATTTTCTTGCTTTCCTGAAGAATTTAGTAGTATTTCCAGGCTTTTCGCCAATATTCGGTTGTTTCGCCAACATTCGGAACCATTTAGACGTCTTCGGAACAATTTTTTACCCTTCGTAAGCATTCGGTCGTTTCCGGAGGGGGTCCGCGTTCGTGGAGGAATCCATGTTGGATTACGCAATACCGTTAATGTGACGTCATGGAAATTTTCAGTGGAAATTTTCATTAGAAAAACGGATTGAAACATGTCGGTGGACGCGGCCGTGAGCGAAGACACCCTGGTGCTCTCTTTTACGTCTGCGTTCTGGCTATATATACAGTGCACAACTTCTCACTTCGTCTTGAACCTTTGAAAAGGTAACGACCATGTTCTGTTGCGAGAAGTGCGGTAAGAGCTTGGCCACCAGAAGACCCATGCTGCTTCGTCCCAGACGTATTCCTGCCAGGTATGTGGAAAGGAGTTTGCCAGGGCCGACAACCGGAAACACCACCAGGAGATTGAGCCTGGAAAGGCAGATCCAGTCCAGTCACCTTCCTGCCAGGTATGTGGAAAGGAATTTGCCAGGCCGGATGCCAGGAAGCGTCACGAAGCTACCCACCAGCAGAGTAAGCCTGGAAAGCCAGATCCAGTCTAGTCCTTTGCCTGCCAGGTATGTGGAAAGGAGTTTGCCAGGGCCGACAACCGGAATCGCCACCAGGAGTCCCACAGGTACACCCTGTTGTGTCCAGACTGTGGGCAGTATTTCAACAGATGGAAAGTTTAGCTCGCCACAGACTGTTGCATACCAAGCCAGATGCCAAGCCCAGGATGAAGAAACCAGTCAATAGACCAGCCTCGCCACTACCTGGCCCCAGTGCAAAAAGACGCAGGACGGTGTCGCCACCTGAGAGTCCAACCAGTCCATCTCAACCAGACGTTTTTACCAGAAGACCCCGATTCCAGGGTTTTGTACCTGAGACACTGGCAGTCCATCAGGACAGAAGAAAATACGGCAACCGTGTCCAGGATCGATTTTACGTTGAACGAGATTACAACCCCACCTTTTCTGACATGGTTCGCCACATTTTCGATCTCCAGACCACGGCCTTCAAGATCAACGTGTCGTTTGGATTTGTACTGAGGAACGTAGATACCGGAGAACTAAGATACTTCCATTCCAGCCAGAACAACGCCCGATTTTTCGACGTACCACACCTGATTAGAAATGAAGAAGACCTAGAGAAGTTTTTGGAAGAATTGAGCCGTCACGACATTTTGGAGTTTATCCGGCAGCAGAGACCCGATACCAAATGGGTGGTGCATTTACTTACAAATGCCACGTTTTATGTCAACAAGTTGGTGGAACACCCGATAGGAGCCGGAGTCGTGTTACCAGACTTCATTTTGAAAAACCGTGGTGTTGTCGCACTGGTTGCTGGATCCCATGGCCACATGATGACAACTTGTGTTTTTTCCGGCGTTTGGCCGTCCATCGTGGTTTTGCTGTAACAGACGTACAAGTACCTGCCAAGACTTACTATCGTCAATATTTGCAGAAGACAGAAATGTCTGGCGGTGATTTAAAAAGGTATTTGTTTAGACGATTTGGCGTACATCGAACCACTGTTCCAAGTCAACATCTGTGTGTACGATTTGCAAGAGACAGAAGACGGCGAGGTAGCGGCGAGATTGGTACGACGTTCTCCCTACAATTTCCAGGACACCATGAACCTGAATTTGTACGACAACTATTTCAGTTATGTCAGTGTCATGGAGAAATACAGTCACAGTTACCTATGTTCCAAATGTGACAAGTTGTGGAAGTCAGTATATGAACTTCACAGACACGAGAGAACCTGCACCGGTGACGTACTCTACAAATATCCCGGCGGCATGCACCATACACCACAGACCGTATTTGAATGTTTGGGGGACGAAGGTATCCAAGTCCCGGAAGAAGCCAGATATTACCCTTACAGAACCACTTACGATATAGAGGCAATGTTTCAACCTACAGACAAACCAAGGTCTGAAAAATTGGAATGGACCAACCAGCACGTTTTGCTTAGCGTCTCCGTGTGTTCCAACGTACCGGAGTTTACAGAGCCAGTTTGTTTCGTGTCCGAAAGCGATAGCAGTGAAACCGTGGATTCCTGTTTGATCCATTTGGCAGAAATCAGTGACAAAGCCTTTCGCTTACTGATGCCCAGGTATGCTGGTGTCTTTGAAGAGATCCAAGAGAGACTGGACCGGGACCTGGAAGAATACCAAGACGACGAAGAGCGAGAACGCCAGGAAAAGAAACATCACCTGTACAAGTTAAAACAGCAACTGGAACGACATCTCCAAGAATTACCCGTGATTGGCTTCAACACCGGGAAATACGACGTGAACGCCACGAAGATAGATTTCTTCACTTGTCTGGTGGAATGTCACTAGATAAAGTATACAGTGAAATGCAATTTCATGTGTATCAAGACGGAGAAGTTGAAATTTTTGGACATCACCAACTACCTGGCTCCCGGATTTAGTTACTCCCAGTTTTTGAAAGCCTACGGTTGTACGGAAGAGAAAGGGTTTTTTCCATACGAGTGGATGACCGGTTTAGACAAGTTGGCAGTGACAGAGTTACCACCACACCAGGCATTTTTCAGTACACTGAAAAACGAGAACATTGCAACCGAAGAGTACCAACTGTGTCGGGACGTCTGGCAGGAAAAGAACATGAAGAACATGAAAGAGTTCTTGATATGGTACAACAACAAAGATGTGGAGCCCATGCTGGAAGCCATCGAGAAGATGTTTGTGTTACAAAGGATTGAAGGTGGACTCACACTGAAACCATGTTCGATGGTCTGTCCGATTATTTCACCGTTCCGGACGAGAAGAATAAAGATCTGTACGAGTTGTACAAAGAAAACATAGAGGGTGAACCAAGCATAGTCTTCCACAGATACCATGAGAAAGACCAGACCTTCATTCGTCCTGCTGAATACGAAGACCCAAAACCGTGCAAGAAGATTTACGGTGTGGACGCCAATGCCTTGTACTTGTGGAGCATCATGCAGGATATGCCAACGGGTCACTTCGTCCGACGCAAGAGCGAGGAAGATTTTAGAAGACAGATACCTTTAAGGTACGAACGAACGGCTATCGAGTGGTTGGAATGGGAAGCCAAGGAGACAGGACACCACATACGTCACCGCGGGAACGACACGGAAAAACTGATAGGACGTCGGCGCCTTCCCGTGGACAGCTTCAGTGCTACCTGTGGCACGGACATTGTTGTCGCCTGACTCCGGGAAAGACAGAAAACCCGTTGAACGGAAAGAGCATTGACGAATTATACAAGACTACACAAGAAAAAATACAGTACATCACAGAAAACAACTACAAAATGAAACAGATGTGGGAGTGTGAATGGGACCGGTTAAAGAGAGAAGACCAAGGAATCAAGACCTTCGTGTCCCAGAGGCAGAGACCCTCTGATCGTTTCGTCACAATGACCGAAGACGACATCATGAGAGCCGTGATGGAGAACGAGTTGTTTGGTGCCTTAGAAGTGGACCTGTACGTACCTGACGACCTTAAGGCAAAATTTGCAGAAATGCCTCCAGTCTTTAAGAACGTGGACGTGTCCAGAGACGACATTGGGGATCACATGAAGAGTTATCCAGAAGAAAAAGGAATCATGCCGCAGCCTAGAAAGTCGTTAATCGGCAGCATGTTTGGAGGGAAGATCATGGTAATATCCCCATTGCTGAAATGGTACGTCAACCACAGACTGAAAGTCACCAAGATTTACCAGGTAGTGGAGTACATGCCGTCGGCGTGTTTCAGACACTTCGGAGATCAAGTCACTAATGCCAGGCGAGCCGGAGATGCCGACCCAAATAAGAAGATAATTGCCGAAAACGAGAAACTGAGGGGAAATTCCAGCTACGGCAATACGGTGACCAACATGGAAAGGTAGACGGATGTGATTTACTGCCAAGAACACCAGATCAGTCGCTACCTCTTAGATCCCTCTTTCCGCCGGTGCAACCAGCCGAGCGACAAGACTTTCGAAGTGAAAATAAGTAAGAATTTAGACCATACACCTGGACCTGCCCATGCACATTGGCTGTTTCGTTTAGCAGTACGCCAAGCTCCGAATGTTGGAATTTTACTACGATTTTATGGACGTCTTTGTCGATCGCCGTGATTTTCAATATTGTGCAATGGACACCGACAGTGCCTACATGGCTCTCTTTGGTGACAGACCGGAGTTGCTTCGGCGCTTTGAAGCAGAATTGGTTTTCCCGTACTGACACACCACAACTGGCTGCTTGGGACAAGAGGACTCCAGGGCTGTTCAAGACAGAATTCAGTGGTGACGGGATGTTTGCCCTGTGTAGCAAGACGTACTTCTGCTTTGGAGACGAAACCAAGTGCAGCTGTAAAGGGGTCAACAAGAGAACCAACGACATCAACAAAGAGAAATACATGGACGTTCTCCTGTCAAAGAACTCTGGCTCCGGAACCAACAGAGGGTTTCGTTCTGTAGACTCAAGTCTACACCTACTTGCAAGAGCGAGCTTGCTTCTCCTACTTTTATCGAAAACGTAAAGTTTTGGCGGACGGGGTGTCTACGACACCCTTAGATATTTGATCGGATGAACGCCTTACCGACTCGATTGTACATATTTTATGTAGTGGAAAGCTTTTCATTTGATGTATGAACAGACCACTCTTTGCCCCCTCCCTCTAATAAATAATATTAGACCTGGAATCAATTACATGCAGAACTAATTAATTACATTTCAATTACATTTATTTTTAATTGTAATTAATTACATCACAATTACATGCGTTTTTTTAATGTAATTAATTGGATAACAATTACATTGCCAATATAATTGATTACTTAACATTTACATGTACATTGCCAATATAATTAATTACATTTCAATTACTTTTGTCCAAAGACATGTAAGAGCTACATCATATAGGATAAAAATGACAAAATGCTTGAATGAAACTTTTATACACGCACTGTTTAACAGAGACAACATTTGTACAAGCTTTGTTTTAAGTTTTCAAATTCAAATGCCATTGTTACATTTCATCATCATTAGATCTTGAAATATTTTGTCACATCTTTCTCGTCTGAATATTTTCGCAGCAATCAAAACAAGTCTTTCAACACGTCCCGGTGATGCAGGTGTGTTAAGATTATTGGTCACTTAATAAGATAATGGCTAATTTTGAAAGAAAGGAAAGTCTCATTTACTTTCCAGTACAAAAGAGGATCATTGTCAATCATATCCAAATCCCAAATAATTATTTCTCAACTTAACAAAATTTGAAATAACTTTCAAGCTTCCACTTATTACAGGAGAGCAATAGTTGCATTTTAATCAACGGAAATTCTTGTACTTCAAAATTAGTTAAGTGAAAGGAAATATCCTGAGGCTAGGATTATTTTTAATTGTTAGAACAACATTTTTAAAAATTGTATATCAATCATGACAATAAATTGGTATTATTTTTAATTTCTGATTATTTTAGTGTTGACAATGGAGATTACGATAGATTTGTCACACATCGTGTCCCTTCATATGGAAGTTCACCATGAATTTCCACTGAAGTCGTCGTTTTGTTCGATGAAAGACATGGGGGTCTGTTTACAGAGAGTGCTGGAGAAAGTCAGGGAAATTAAACAAAACCCGGGCCGCCAGACAACGTTATACATCAGAGGGGCACTCCCGTCTTATGTGGGTAACCCACAGAGACGCGGGTTTGTCACTTAATAAGATAGGCAATGGCTAATTTTGAAAGAAAGGGAAGTCTCTGCTCATTTACCTTCCAGTACAAAAGAGGATCATAGTCAATCATATCCCAATCCGCAGATAAATATTTCTCAATTTCACAAAATTTGAAATAACTTTCAAGCTTCCACTTATTACAGAAGAGCAATAGATGCATTTTAATCAAGGGAAATTCTTGTACTTCAAAATTAGTTAAGTGAAAGGAAATATCCTGAGGCTAGGATTATTTTTAATTGTTAGAACAACATTTTTAAAAATTGTATATCAATCATGACAATAAATTGGTATTGTTTTTATTTTTTTATTTTTTTATGAATTTGAAAAAAAAAATTAATGAATTAAATACAAGTAAAGATTATTATACATACTACAATTATTTAAGAAGTATAAAGAAATGACATATCTTCAATTTTAGCTCACCTGACCTGTGAGCTCTTGCCATCACTTTGCGTCCGTCGTCCGTCCACATTTCACATTTAAATCTTCTTTGAACCACCAGTCCAAATTGAACCACACTTGGTGGTCAACTGATGCAAGGGTGACTGGTCCCCTTATGTTTGTTACGCTTGCACCAGTTACATGGGCAGCCATTTTTTATGTCCATCGTAACATCAACTAGACCAAATGATGATTTATAACGAAACAGTAAAAATCCCACCTCCTTAGCACAACATGAGCAGTAGTAAGGAACAGCAACAAGCAGCCGCAGCAAAAACTGAAATGAGCAAGAGAACATGGTGCTTAGCAGCAATGAGCAGGAAAGAACAGCACTGAGCAAGAGAAGAGCAGCAAAGAGCAGCATGGCGGAACAGAAGAGCAGCAGTAAAAAACCGAAATGGGCATGTGAGCATGGCGCTGAGCAGCGGTGAGCAGCATGGAGCAACAGAAGAGTAAAATCAGTACAGTGCAGAACAGCAATGAGTAGTGAAAAATAATACGGAGTAAGAGGAGAACAGTAGCAGAAACAGCAGCAGCAAACAAAATCGAAATGAGCACGTGAGTATAGTCATGAGTAGCGATCAACAGCAATGAGCAGCGAAGAGTGGTGAACAGTGGAGAGCAGTGTACTGAACAATTACGAGCCACCACCAACGGAAGACAGCAATAACTGTGATTTTATTATTAAAAAAATTACAAAAAAGGAAAAAAGGATAAAAAAAGAGGGTTTAATGCAGCCTGTAGAAGTAGCAAGTCACAAATCTGGATAAATGCAGAGTTATCTTTCCTGTCATGTTTTCCGAAACATGTATCGTTTCTATACCCGGAATTCATTTTTTGTACATGATTTTGTCCTGTTGACGTCACGGCGTCGTTAGTGTTGACAATGGAATCACGATAAATTTGTCACACATCGTGTCCCTTCATGTGGAAGTTCACTATAAATTTCCACTGAAGTCGTCTTTTTGTTCGATGAAAGACATGGGGTTCTGTTTACAGAGAGTGCTAGAGAAAGCCAGGGAAATTAAACCAAACCCGGGCCGCAAGACAACGTTGTACATCAGAGGGGCACTCCCGTCTTATGTGGGTGTAACCCACAGAGACGCGGGTTGGTCACTTACCAACAAGTTTGAGAGTGTGGTAAATGTCTCTGGATACCACACTAAGATACAGAAGCTGTATCCCGGTTGACAGGGATACAATAACACCAACGGCCCTTTTAAGGGCCACTAAATTTTCCAAAAAGAAGTTAAAAAATTGTGTAAATCGTGTAAGAATTTTTTTTTCTAAGCTTAGATTTCTATTGTCTAAGTTATTCTGTCTCGTTAGTTTTATTTCAATTCGTTAAAGGGTTATGAAAGAGTCAAGATGAATGTATGGCAACAGAACTTAGGCATGATGTGCAGATACGATATGACCAACGAGAAATAAAATATGCACAAAGAACGAAAAATTTTTAAGTGAGAATTTCACCTGTAAGTTGTATTTTCCAATTTGCACCGACGAATAAAGGCCTTGAGTCTACCTGGTGTCTAACGGTCGCATTCACTGAAAGGTTTCAATCCGTTGTGTTACTGGAAATTTCCACTAAAAATTTCCATGATGTCATCTTAAAGGTATTGCGTAATCCAACATGGATGCCTCCATGAATTCGAACCTGTAGGAGAGCAACCTACGATGCCGGAAACGATCGAACGTTTACGAAGAGTGCAAAATGGTTCCGAAACGTACGAAAAGCAATGGATACTTAAGAATAGTTGCTCAAATGTACAGAAAAATTGGAAATGAAGTAAAATTATGTTAAGAAAGGTAAATATTAAAATATGAACTAGAGGGGGATAAACCGAAAACCTTAAATCAGATATAACAGATAATAAAATAAGACAGTACGAGTAAGGTCCTCTCAACGATCTGCTGCTGCTGCTCCTCCTCCTCCTCCTCCTCCTCCACCTCCTCAAAAACCGAAATGAGCACGAGAACATATGGTGCTGAGCATCGCGATGAGTACGGTGCATAGCAGCGTGAAGCGAGAATAGAGCAGCGATGAGCAGCAATAAAAAAGAGAGGAGCAGCGATGAGCAAGATAAGATCAGTGTTGAGCAGCGATGAGCAAGAGAACAGCAGCGATGAGTAAGAGAAGAGCAGCTATGAGCAAGAGATGAGCAGCGACGAGCAGCGATGAGCAGCGACGAGCAGCGATGAGCAGCGATGAGCAGCGACGAGCAGCGATGAGCAGCGATGAGCAGCGACGAGCAGCGATGAGCAGCGACGAGCAGCGATGAGCAGCGATGAGCAGCGACGAGCAGCGATGAGCAGCGATGAGCAGCGACGAGCAGCGATGAGCAGCGATGAGCAGCAGGGAGCAAGAGAAGAGCAGCGACGAGCAGCGATATCAAGAGAAGAGCAGCGCTGAGCAGTGAAAAGCAAGAGAAAAGTAGCGAAGAGCAGCGATGAGCAATGTAAGGCAGTTGCTGAGGTTTCCAGCAGGAAAAAGGGAGATAACCAATCATCAATCTGTTCTTCGTATACTCTCGGATTTCGACATAATTGTGAGGGTATCAGTTCCGAGTCTCCAAATGAGACCCTTAACCTATACAGACATAAGACGGACCCAGATACGACCGGGAAGCGCGGGAAAATGGAAAATAATCCAATCATCACTCTGAACTTCGTATTCTTTCGGACTTCGACATAACTGTGCGAGTATCAAGCATCAGTCCCAAGAGATTCCATGTGAGACCCTTAACCTATACAGACATAAGACGGACCCAGAGACGATCGGGAAGCGCGGAAAAAGGGGAGATAATCCAATCATCTATCTGAACTTCGTATACTCTCGGACGTCGACATAACTGTGAGAGTATCAGTCTCGAGAGACACCATCTGAGACCCTTAACCTATACAAACCAATGACCGAAACGACCGGGAAGCGTGTGAAAAAGGGGGGATAATCCAATCCGAATTCCGATCAAGCATGGCACATCCTGGTCCAATCACGTGACTGACGTCACTTCCGTAAAAAATACATGAAAAATGGCAGGAAAATCAACTACGTTTTGTTCCGCCTACACATGCGCAGACGACACATCCGGGTCCTAGCACGTGACTGACGTTACTTCCGTAAATAAATAATAGAAAATGGCGGGAAAACACATCACTTCAGGATGCGGATGCGCCCATACCAATTCCGGTCCTTCCGGTTTCGGTCATGTGGCTTACGGTTTCGGTGACGTCACTTCCTATGATGTCATTTTCGCTTCCGTTGACGTCATATCTGGCACCTTCACAGCACCTGCACAAATGCGACTTGAACTGTGACCATATACTACTCATATTGCATTGGCTATTGTCCAAAATGTGACAAACAAATAACAGATAGACTTATTAATATCCAGGACTTAAACGATATTGAATGCAAAGGATGCAAGGAAAAATCAATGGAAGTTCTATTGTGTAGTTATGATCATCCTATTTTTTGTCAAGATTGTTCTGATCGTGTAGATTGTTGTCCATTCTGCGATACAAAGATAGAAGATAAATACTTATTGCAAGAAATGAAATGAATATTTATTACAAGACCGTGAATATTTATTACAAGACCTAAATACTTATTACAAGACAAAGAATGTTTATTACAAGACCTAAATACTTATTGCAAGACAAGTAATATTTAAAATAAGACTGTGAATACGTGTTGCAAGACCAAAAACACTTATTGCAAGACAATCTTGTCAATAACAACCTAAATCGTAAATACCGTTCCATATAAGAACATAAATATTTTCTACTTATTTTTTTTTTAGGAAAACCATAGAAATTAACAAACATTTCACACGGACATTGGCTTTTTTTTTAAACCCCATTGTAAAACTCATTTTCAGTATGAATGGAGTAAACCTTTTAAAAACAATTAGAAAATTCATCGTTTGAAAACCAAATGATATCAACACAATATTTCTGAGCGTAATATGTTACATTTTTTTAAAATAAATTTCAGATGTTTGTGCCCTAAATTAAAAAAAAATAAAATCTTTGTCAATTTTAAATGAAGACCCTGTCTGATTCCGACCTGGGACTGTACCTACCACATTGCTGTTAAAGTAATTTTAATGACAAGAAAAAAAGTTGATGCATAATAACTGAATACATTATTTCGATTTCCATCATGATTATAATATAGCACTATGATTATGCATAAGTAGTATTGCGACTGTTCCACAACTTGGTAATTTTGTCAGTTATTTTTTGTTCTGAACTTGTGACCAGTTTAATGGTTAAACCTCATTTGTTTGTGTTTTGTCAGGGTACATCAATGCTGAAGTATTTTTGTTAATTGGGTTGGGTGTATATCTTGTTGATGTTTACTGTGTGTTGGTTTGAATTTTCCGTTTTGCACGTGACCATATATAATCTGATCGTCTAGATCCAACAAAACTACACGTAGTTGAACTCCGCCTCATATTATTTGCACCTGTCCCAAGTTAGGAATATTCTAATAACTGACATGAATGGTCCTTCAGGTCTTGTATGATTATTTAATACAGTGTTATGTCTGTTGAGCAATTTAGGGCTCGGCACTGGGTGTGTTATTTATCATTGTATTGAAGATCTATGTTTATATTTCCAAGTTTAATCCATTCACCTCGGAGACAGGGTGTTATCCCCTTGATATATATTCTATATATTTTCTTTACATAAGTAATAATTGACCGTTACAGAAAAACAATACAACGAAATATAGGTCCAAATGTATTGTTTTATTCTGGACACATTTTTTTCAACACATGTCTACAGTATAATTTTACGATATAATTGCATATAATTTGCATGTATAACGGGATGACAATTATTCTTAAAATTACTGTAATATTTATATTTTTTTAAAACTAAGATGTATATCTCTCGGGCACCAAAACTTGATTTAACTCAGTACATACATATATACTGGTGTTTGTACTTTTTATTAATAGCCTTATTGTATTTACATGTATGATTGTTAAATTGTACAATTTTACCACATTCATACATTTCACAACATAAATATTGTCATAGATATCGTCAAATGTCACCCCTTACGTTTCGGAAGTTAACTTTAAAGATAAAGGCTATTACATATATCTGCATGGCAATTAAAAAAATCAAGTATAAAAAATTAAAATCTTTGAATATCATTTAGTAAAAAAGGGCAGCCCAAAAGAAGCCATCAAAACACAGACTTTAAAAAAATATGTAGTAATATATCAATTGAAAGGTAGAATAAGTGAAAGTTTAATGTGATGACATTACGAACATTTAATAATACATAAAAATAATACTCTTTAATAATAAAAAGCTAAGAGACGGCTAGCTTTTTAGAAAGTTATTACTTGTACAGAAATTAGAATCAGAAAAAACAAAATCAATTGTAACTATATTTATTTAGTATTATTGTACTTCGTGAATTTTAGAGCGTATGTTTAGATGATACACGAAGGATAGGAGTGTACATCCTAGTTATTTATTAAATGTGTCTTATGTATCCCGGAACCTCTTTAAATATTATGTTGTAAAATTTAACCCGGATATTTTTGTTCTGGCGTGCAATGAGGACTTCTGGGTTAGATAAACTTATAGCCAAATCTTTGAGAAGCAAAATATTATCAAAATATTTTGAGAAATATCAATAGGTCTATTGCACCAAAATTTAGATTGTGTTTCTATTAATAGAATCAAACGGGCCTAAACAGTACAGCCATAATTCAGGTAAGATTATCTTTGCCGAGTGAATTTAAACCTTTTTCTTTTTATACATTTATCAACTGAAAATTCAAGCCATGTATAGGGAAAGATATGATTGTCAAAGTTTTGACCACTAACGGGGACTTGTAGATCACAAGTAATAGATTTTCTAAGAAGCTAGCCGTCTCTTAGCTTTTTAAATTATTAATAAAGAGTATTATTTTTTATGTATTAAACTTTCCCGTATTATATTTACTATAACTACCTTTCAATTGATATATTACTACATAGTTTTTTTTAAAGTCTGTGTTTTGATGGCTTTTTTTCGGCTGCCTTTTTTTACTAAAGGATATTCAAAGATTTCAATTTTTTATACTTGATTTTTTTTAAATTGCCATACAGATATATGTAATAGCCTTTATCTTTAAAGTTCACTTCCGAAACATGCTGGGGTGACATTTGATGATATCTATGACAATATTTATGTTGTGAAAAGTAAGCTTTTTATTCATTGTCAGCATGACAAATAATTGTTTTAAAATTTTTGGTTTTCAACAATTACGCTTAGTTTAGGCAGTCAATCCCGTATACATGTATGGAGTTAAATTAAGTTTTCTGCTCTTTCATATAAAAGACAAATCAGTGATCTTCCCCTCGTTGGGTTAGCCAATCAGATCTATAGTTATTCTTATTCCAAATTAATGCTCTTAAAAATGTATCTCGATATGTATTCAGTCAATGTACCTATAAATAGACCGCTATTTGTCTATTAATAGAATGCAGATTTACAGGAACGACAGTATGAACACGTTTTTTAAAGCAACAAACTAAAAGTGCCAAATGAAGTTCTGTGTTTTATCAAACACCCAGCGATAAGTTTAAATCTTTTAATCTTTGCGGGTGTCCTGCAGGAAGCAGAGACTGCTTACGCTTCCGGAGTACCTGAGTCTACCCCCTGTTTTTTGGTGGGGTCCATGTTGTTCATATGTTTTTAGCTTTTAATTGTAGTGCATGTATTGTTTTGGTCTTGTTTTCGTTGTTCTCCGGAGTTGTCAGTTGTTACGATTTTTCTCTCCTTCGAATATCCCTTTGGTATTTCTTGACTTTACTCTCCTTCGAATATCCCTTTGGTATTTCTTGACTTTACTCACTACGGTAAACCGAACAAATATTGTATGTTGTACAGCATGTGACGATTTTCCCTAGTTTAGGTGATGCTATTCCAGTTGACTTGCCAATCAGAGGTCCATCTTATGATGTTGGGACGGCCAATCAGGAGACTGATTCTGGTCCTTTTTAACGACTGGTTCCCTCTGTTTAGCTTTTGATTACTTATCCCGTTTCGCATGCGAGACGGAATGATCGCCTCAGTGTTAAGTAAGATAAATTGACACTAAGTTTTGGATTCACACTGCACAATCTTATAACAAAGGTTACGGCCATTTCCAAACTTTAAATGGGTCTAGACATGTAAGAATAACATAGAGTCGCCTTTTCTGAAGATTCCAAAATTGAAATTTTACTGATAATTTCAAAAAATCTACACTTTGCCAAAGCAGTTAATTCTCAGTGGTCATTTATTCTAAGATGAAAGATTATTTACGTTGTTTATTATTACTGTTACTTGTTCAGAGTATACATTTATACACACGTATGCATATCACAGCATTTATAGTGTGCCTTCATTGAACTTCGCAGATAATACTTTCATTATATATAAGTAATGTAATTCTATAAATGAATGCATTTGAAATTTCCAACACATTCAAAAGGCATTATTTTTCGCTATTTTTTTAGTGCATTTCAGCGGCATTTTCATTCTGGATACAATGCAATTACTCAGATGTTGATTATGTATATGTTTTGCAAAGCATATATTGTCTTAGATTTTTATTTTATTCATTAGTACCATAGTGATATAACATGAGCGATTTTTGTATAAAGCAAAATGCATATGAAATTTATTGTATAATTTATGCAATGTTGTCAAAACATTTATCTTGTGTAATGAAACTGAGTGAGTGTTATATATATATATATGATTAAAAAGGAAGAAATAATATTAATTTCGAAGTCGTTCAAATTTATCTCATAACTTTGTTTATGCACAAACAGATAATCTTCAATTCATGGATGATGATGAACAACCTTTTGATGTTTTTAGGGGGGGGGGGGGGAAAGAAGGCTAAAAATGTGGTGAAAATGCAGGAATAAATATTGGCTATTTTTACCTGCGTCAGCAACGTGAAAGCAGGTCTAGTAGCGGCTCGACTACGTCCGTCCGTCCACCCTTCACTTTTAGGGGTAAATAATTTGTGTAATCTGAAACTCGGACTGTATTGAACCAATGTTTTTCAAAATATTGTAGATATGCACCTCCTATTTTGGACATATTTGACAAATATTTACTATGGATTTTTGCATGTTGAACTTAGCCATTTTTCAGCAGTAAATGCTATGAACGGTGCATACTTAGTGTAATCTATAACTCCGACTGTATTGAGCCAATATTTTTCAAACTTTGCATGATGTTTATATACATAATAGCATTATGTCCTCAAACTTTTCAGAAGTGTTGTGTGATTAAAGTCTTTCAGTATACTAAAGTGATGAAGTTCAGGGTTAAAAGATAAAGAAGAGATATGGTGTATAAATTCATGACACAAAATCCCTATAAGGTCCATATCCTGAAAAATATAAACGCAATCATGACCTGAATACTACTAGGTAAATGGAAGCATCTTTTTATCTAAACCACATACATATTTGCCCTGACAAAACTATGACGATGACGCAGGTCCAGACATGTAATCGATCTTGTTACATATATTACTACAATGCTTCAGTTTAAAAGAAGTTTAAAAAAAAATCAAATAAAATCAGATGTTATAATATAACAGCAGTTCGGAAAGTCCTACTGCTTTTGACGTAAAAAACCATCAAACAAAAAACCAAATAATAGTTTTATATTCGAACAACAATAGGAATTACTCATTTTTATAGTCTGTAACTGAGCAGCTATTTATTTTATTTTATTTTATTTTTTTTTTTTTTTTTTGGGGGGGGGGGGGGGTCAAGTGTTTGCCATAGTGTCTCTTTGGTGCAAGTTCTAAGCCAGCCGAAGGCGGAAAATTTTTTAACAGTATCAAAATATTATCTTTTTTTAAAGTGTTTCGTTAGTGTTCAGACGCACATTTATGTTCATATCAACATGTCTATAGTATTTTTATTAACTAATATAGTATTATTATTATGCAGTATAATTTTGTTATTATATAAATACTTTTTTATGTTCGGGCAGCTACATGTACGTGTATATCATTGTGTCTAGTTTTATTGTCTCGCCTGCGACCAGTGTCGCGAAAGGCGAGATATAGATATTACTTTCCACTGTGGCAGCGGCGGCGTAAACTTTTAAAAGAAAATTTAAAACCTCAACAACTACAATTAAAATCTTTGGTCAACAGATGCATTATGATATAAACTTTGAATAGTTGTCTTGTGACCTTGAACTCTTTTTCAAGGATCAATAACTTCATAAATATTTTTAAAAATCTGCCTCCAAGTTTTGTGATTAAGTCCATTTCTCAGCAACTGTAATATCTAGGCCCACCAAATTTGGTCTATAGATAGATCTTCGTGGGTTCATGCCAGTCTGACACCGTCTCCGGAACTTGTCCTCAATTTTATGCTTGAGTAACTTGGGCCAGATTTTCATTATTAAGTCCATTTCTCAGCAACTGTAATACCTACCCACTATATATGGTCTACAGAGAGTTCTTGGTGGGTACGTGCCATTCTGAGACCTGTTTCAATACCTTGACCTCAATCTAATGCTGGAGTTACTTATGTCACATTTTCGTGATTAAGTCCATTGCTCAGCAACTGTAATACCTACACCCACCATATTTGCTCTGTAGGTAGTTTTTGTTGTGTCCATGCCAGTCTGACACTTGTCACCCGAACTTGACTTGATTTCATGTTTGAATAACTTGTTTTATGGTTTTGCTTTTAAGTCAATAAGATGAATATATACGAGGTACATACACCATGTACTCCACCAGTAAAGTTGTTTATATTCTAACACTGACTTTAGATTATCGTCCTGGTTTGGTTGGTGAAATGGATATTTTGTGTATCAACGTCTATATTTTGTTTGTTGATTTTTTTTAAAGTGGCAGATAGGTGAACATTGATATTTCAATGGAGACATATTGTAAGATATATTTATAACACGTGTGTAACAAGAGGTCAGCGTGCAGATAAAAATAACAATCCAAAGATAAAAACCGAAACATTTGGAAGACCAAAAACCAAACTTATTTTAAACAAGAAGTACTCATAACTAAAAATACCGAAATAGGAAGCCAAATTTCAGCTAAGGAGATCTACCATGTGCAATACAAGGAATGAACCCTGAGTATTTCTTTTATTTTTGAATTTTGCTAAATACTGGTAATTTCTGTAACAAATCAATGAATAATCGTGTCAGACAAATCTGACGACTGGGTTGGCAAATACCCTCGGGGGCCAAGGGTCCACCATGCAGAGGCATCGTCCCAGGAGTTTCAAAATAACAATCCAAAGATACTAATATTAGATATAGTAAATTTATACTATGCTGTATACGACGCGTTTCAGGGAGTTACCTCTCATCAGCAGCATTAAAACCGAAACATTTGGAAGATAAGTCTTTCACGTCTTTCTTAAACTCTGAATTTAACTGCACGAACGTGTTGTTTTCCTCGTGTGTATTATATAAACATGATATATACAGGTCAATTATGTAATCAAGTTTCTATTTATAAAGCCATGTAATATAACTTTGTAATATAACATACTATTTGATTTCCGGAAATTCAACGCAGATTGCAACGTGTATTACTTTTTTCCAAAGGATGTGAAATTTGTTACCCGCCCAACGAATGTATGTACTTGTTCTTAAATTGATTTATACTTGCCGCATCGTTATATCAAAATTAATAGAAACTGTTTCTGAATTATAGATCTATGTAAAGGAAAATAATTGTACTGATATGTTTTAATTAATAATCGTTAAGCTATATGCATAATGACAAAAGAAATAATGATGTAATATATAAGATATATACATGACATAAGCATTTTTATAACGGCGCATCATCAGTAGAGCTAAATATAGATTCTCCTTCATGTACGAGTGAGTTATGCAATGGAATTTCTCCTCCCGAGATAGTTAAATTTTCGATTTTCAACACGCGAGCCTTTAGCGAGCGTGTTAAAATCTACAATTTAACTATTGAGTGTGGAGAAATTCCATAACTCACGAGTAAATTGAAGGAGAATCTGTTTCTCCTATGATTTTCGACAAAAACCTCAAGAAAATGTCGTTGCTTTGTAGTTTGTTTAAGACGTCATTTCGGGACTTCTCTAGTTTATCGTTCCAATAACTGTAGAAAAAAGGGCGGTAATTCCCACGTAGAAATTTAATCACCGGGAAGTGGTTAAAGATAATATGTATTTTTATCTCACCGATTAAACACGTCAGGAATAGGAGAAAAGCCGGTTATTCAACAGCTGTCAACGTTACACGCACAATTAAAGGCTTTTCCAGGTAGGAACCATTCGTTTGATATGTATATATATATACTTTACTTCTCAAAACCAATTTAAAAGGTACAGAGACGGTAAACGTTCAATATTACATATGTAAGTACGATACATGTGAAAGGAAGATGTTTTTGTTTGTTTTGTTTCGTTTTGTTTTGTTTTTGTTCTTTGTTTTGTTTTTTGTTTTTCTTTGTGTGTGTTTTTCCATCACCATGTTATTGAACCAGTAATTTATTTCATCGAATTATTTTGCTTTTTTTTCTTCAAAGTCCCCATATAAAATCTAATTCTTGATAAATCGTAGAAATATCAACGTGACGGTGTATCATCGGCACGGGATTTAGGTACTTGTGTACAGCAATTTGCGCGCGTGAAGCAGCGACCAAGGTCGGAAAAATGTACAGCGAATATCCTGGCATTAAATATAAAAGTGACCACTGTGCAAACGAACAAAATTTTAAAGTGTCTTCTATCAAAACGAAAGATACATTTTTTCAAACGAACAACATGCTGATGTTATTACGCACTATTGTAATGATTTTTTACAAAAATTAACGTTACCATCATCCTATTTAATTCGTTAAATGCGGAATTCTCTTGTCACCCATACCTTTCGCAGGTACCATACAAGATATGTATGCGAAATGCTTTCCCATATGCTTGAATTTTCCCATTCTTAAAGTTAAATGGGAAAACCGAAGCATGTGCAACACGCATCCGAAGACACAATTAGATAAAACCGGTTAAATAGTTCACAAAACAATTTTCCTACCTTTGGAATCCGGTCGTCGCAACTACTTTTTCCTTCAACTTTTGTCAACGTTTCATACAGGTTTGTCATTATTTCTATATGTGTATATTCCTTTCAGTGGAAAAACTGAAGACCAATGCCGGCCCTTGAACCCTTGAATCATTTTACTATTTTACCCTAGTTACGGCCTTGTCTTTTTGGCTTCAATTTTTCTATTTGACAGCGTCTTTATTTCTGGATAAATCTCAATAATTTGAAATTCTGGTATTTATTCATCTATTTTATTTGTTTGTTTTATTTTGTTTTATAAATATGTTTAAAATATTCATCTGGCGCGAATATTTATGTTATATTAATGCATTCAAAATTTTAATGTAACTGATATTAATTCTATATGAGGGTAGCCATATTCATTTATTTTAGCTCACCTGGACTCACTTATGTCCGTGGTATCCGTAAACTTTTAAATTTTAATCTTCTGCTCAGAAATCAATTTGCCAATTAAGCATAATCTTTGATGCAGTGGTTCTTATGTTGTCCCTTTTCAAAAGTATGTCCATGGGTCTGGGCCCGTATGCATAAAACTTCTTAACTTTTTCACAAAAGTTGGAGCATACCCTTTTCAGTTTTCACATTCCCACCCCAACCCCCCCCCCCCCCCCCCAATTTTTTCCCAATAAAAAAAATATACTTGCTTCTTATAACGTCAAACGTCTTTATAGCTAGATATTTATGAAGTATCTTGAACCGAATTATCATATTTTATTTTTTGTTGTTGTACAGTTATTACTTTCACATTTTAACACATGATATTGGGATTTGAATTTACTTGTTTACATACAGAGTACTGTTCACTTCAGCTCTATATACTGGCATGTACACCAGTTTAAGTTTTAATAAATGTGCAAATTACAAAAATAACAAAATAAACAGAATGTGTTTTATTTTCTATTCAATATTGCATATGGGAGCGATAAATACAGCTTATTGTGACATTTCGTATGCTCAAAGTATACAATATGATAAAAGAAAATTATAATTGCTAAGTAAAATTCCAAAAATAATAGTCTTAGACACTTTCAGGATATTTACCAAAGTTTGAATCGCATATTTTTGATATGTAGATGATCTCAATATGTGTTACTGCTCATGTGATCCAGAAAATACATGGTTTCTTGTCCAAATTTTTTTTTTAAAAAATAGTTGGAACCGTTTAAGTCCCTGAAAGTGTCTAAGAATTTTATTTTTGAAATTTTACTTAGCAACTATAGATTTTTTTGGATCATATTAGCTTTAAGACTAATCTAGATCAGTTGATTTCAAAATGTGTGATTCCAATTTTAGTAAATTTCCTAAAAGACTATTGTATTTGTAATATTCTATTTATCAACCATATATGTTTGGAATCACTATAGCAACAGCAGTAGTCTGGATTGTATGGATTTTAAAAACAAAAGAGTAACGCCGAGATATGCAGCGGGGCTGCTTCTACTAGTTGAAGATGATGTCCTGCTTAATTATGACTTACATTTTTGGCCATTTTACACTTAATTTTCTCAACAACACTTAATTAATTGTGTATTTGTTTTAATATTTTCGATTTTAGGAACAAAACAACATATCCTAAACAATAAGATATTTTTTATTAAAAATATTCACTTTGTTGTACCTAATGAAAATTCCGGAAGGCTTTGGGGCGAGAGCGCACTAAACATTTTCGTGACGGGCTTAAACGTTTGCCACGTATATTTCAAGAATATATCCAGTATTATAAATTATTTCTTCTTTAATGAAGGTCTTTTTTTACCGATAGAATCTGTCTTTTCAAAACTCTGACGGTTACTGCACAAACGTTTATGAAACCAGATCATGCGTTGTTTTCCTCGTGTGTATATTACATATGCGTGATAAATATAGGTTATTACATGGTTAGATACATTATCAGCCAGAGAACTTTAGCTCGAGGGCTGATAATGTATCTGATATGAAAAGTGTCGAGGGCTGATGATTTATCTGAATGTTATGAAAATGTTATGTCACGATCTTTTTATTATATTATTCAAATAAAAAAAGAATATTTTTAATAAGACATTCAATGTTTCCTCCAAATCTGTCATCTTCCGGAAATTACTGATGGATGTCGAATTTGGGATTCGATAATACTCACGGAAAGGGGTATGATAATTCCCGGAAGCTTCTAATAATTTTTCAAATCAGCCAGCTAACAACAATCATAATTCCGCGAAATTAAATGGCCGGGTAGCAAAAAAATCGAAGCCTTATCGCAGTGTAAGATTTTTCCTTTATTATTAGTAAGTATATGATAAATGTATATATATATATATTACATGAACGAATTATTAATAATTTTCTATTTATAAAGACATGTAATATATATTAGCTACAAGAAAATAAATAACATAGACTTCCGGAAATCAGGAATTTAACGCAAATTACAGAAGGATGTAATTGATGTGTTACCTGATTAATTTAGTAGGTACTATTTCTTAATATATAATTAATGATATATGTTTTACAATTCTCGTATAATGATGAAATATATATTTATACATGATACAACTGCGTATAATAAATCATTTGTTGTCAGTAGAGGTAAAGGCCGATCATATGGAAACATTGTTTATGTGTATTCAACAGCAGGCAAATCGCACAACAAAACAATTTCCAGATGGCAACCATTTTTAAAGGGGGGGGGGGGGGGGGGGTATTTTGTTTTTATTTTTTATTTTTGTGTTTTCCATCACCATGTGTTATATTGAACCAGTCCTGCTTTTTATCGATGTTCTCTCTTTTTCTCGAAGTCCCCACATGAAATCTAATGTTTATTACTTTATCTTTAAGTTAAACTTCGAGTATAATACATTGTATCTTGAATCAACAACAAGACAACAACATAAAAGCAGTAAACAGTCGAACAAAGGGAAATGAGTTAAAATGAAATAAGTTCTTCTGAAGCATGATATACTGACGTTTCGACCCCTGCAACGAAGTTGTGGAAAAATCTAGTAAACAGAAAAATCTTGTAAACAATCGAAAGGAATAAAATGGGTTGAAATCAAATCAGTTCTTTTAAATAATATATGATATACTGTAGTTTCGAAGCTGCAACAAAGTTGTGGATGTCATATTTTCTACCCGTCTTTCTGTCTATTCTTTCGCAAGACAACACTTAGGCAAGTGAGACAGTTGCCTCGCAATATATTCTGGCATTTTTAGTACATACTCATCTCATATTACATCCCTGGCGTTTCAAATACTACATTACTTCAACCATCATATGTTTGAATAAAAATTTGACTCAAACCAACTTTTATTGTTACCCACTACATAAATGTATTCCTTCTCAGAAACAACGTAGGTCGTGATAGTTTTGTTATCGATAACGTTGAGCCTTTATTGTGCGTCTACATACAGTGTACAGGAATAAAATGAAAAACACTCGAATAAAATGTAAACAACAAAACATGAAGAGGAATTGACGTCATAAAAAAATTCAAAATTCGACCCCTGTTTGCGCAAATTTTTGAAAATACAAATTCTCGGGCCTTATACAGTGTATGAAACTATTGTATAGAAATAAAGAAAAAATGAAAGAGGAGTTTAGGTCACAAGAAATGGTAGACAGACTAGGGTGATAACAATATTGTCCCCGACCTTTCGGGGATAATAATGAATCCAGAGTCTTTCTAGATTACCACAAACTGAAGATTGGCTTCATAATATAGGACCGTATGCATAAAAACTACTAAAGTTAAGATTTTTCTAAAAAATGACTTAAGTTAAGTAAACCCTGTCCACTTTAACTAACTGGTATGCATAAAATAACTTAAGTTAAGAATTTGCTAAGCAAAATCTTAGTTTCGTGAAACTCTACCCATTCCACTTAAGTCACATGTATAAAGCAACTTAAGTTAAGAAAATACTTAAGATTTGACGTAAGTCTAAGATACCTATGGGGGTGACTTAAGTCGTTTCAAAACCAATTAAATCATACATATTTAAGCTACCTAATAAATAGCAAAACTTACTTTGTAATATTTTTGAGAAAAAAATACCCTCCCTCCTTTTTCTCTAATCTATGAATACTTATTTAAACTTGCTTATTCATACTATACATGTATTGTTTTGTGTGACTAGCATAAAGTGTAGGCGTATAAACACATTTAACATGTGCTAATAAAGTTAAAAAGCGAATAAAATAGGATAAATTTGTAATAACAGGCTGTCGTAAATTTGTTAAATCTACTCACTTTATATTTAAAATACATTTACACTTGTGCTGTCTCATTAACAAGAGGCTCAGATGGCTGAGCCTGTATCGCTCACCTGGGAGTCACAAACTTTTGATTTGATTTGATGGACTAGATTTATTTCTGGAAACTTTGTAAATGACCTTCCATAGATGCTTCATACCACGTATAAGTTCATTTGGCCAAACGGTTTCAGAGGAGAATTTAAAAATTTGACCAATGAGAACATATAAAGGCTAATGGTGGCCATATTGTTTCACAGACTGATAATTTATGCAAAGTTTGTAAAGGACCTTTCATAGATGCTCCATACCAAAATTTAGTTCATTTGGCTTTACGGTTTCAGAGGAGAAGAAGTTTTAAGTTTCGACCAATCAGTACATGAAAATGCTAATGGCGGCCATTTTATTTCACGGACCGAGATGATTTATGCAAACTTTCTAAAGGACCTTCCATAGATGGTCCATACCAAAACTCAGTTCATTTGGCTTTATGGTTTCAGAGGAGAAGAAGTTTTAGATTTGGACCAATCAGAACATGAAAATGCTAATGGTGGCCATTTTGTTTCACGGACCGGGATGATTTATGCAAACTTTGTAAAGGACCTCCCATAGATGCTCCATACCAAAAATCAATTCATTTGGCTTTATGGTTTCAGAGGAGAAGTTTTAGATTTGGACCAATCAGAACATGTAAATGCTAATGGTGGCCATTTTGTTTCACGGACCGGGATGATTTATGCAAACTTTGTAAAGGACCTTCCATAGAAGCTTCAGGCCAGGTTTCAGTTCAATAGGTGCAGGGGTTTCAGAGGAGAAGATGAAAATGTAAAAGTTTACAGACGGACTGACGACGGACGCCAAGTGATGGCAAAAGATCACATGTCCTTTTAGGACAGGTGAGCTAAAAACTGCTTAATATTATGACACGCACGAATTAATGCATTTAATGAATTACATGTATAATTGTTACTCATCAGTGACTTCATTTATAAAGCCATTTATATTGTTCAAAATCGCTGGATATTATTGAAGATAGGAGTGCCGTTAGAAGGGGACGAATATGCTAGTTCTTATAGCTCTGAGATTTTTTCATGCAGGACATTCCAAAATGTCATTACTGATACCTTTATAGGCACTTACAAAAACTTACATCATAGATCAAAGTGTCGTAAAAAGGATCATGTTTGTACAAAATTTCCAAATTATAACTTAAAAAGTAGATCGTGATTAATATGAAACTTCACAAAATGTGAATATAAACAGTGCTGCATTTGTGTCTGAAATTTAAAATTTCACTATAATGCTCAAGTTAAACCGTCTTACACGTTTGAAATATAATATGAATGAACCTTTATCTCGTAAAATTTGCAATAAAATGACACCCTTTTAAGAATAGAAATCATTTATTATTCCATCTCGGATTCTTCGTTTGTCACTTGAAAAAAATAATGTAAATTTATCAGTCTTCAATAGTAATACGTAACAATTAAGCCAGTAAGACAATTTCAACTATTCTTGACGTGTTTAATCGGTGGGATAAAAATACATAATATCTTTAACCACTTCCCGGTGATTAAATTTCTACGTGGGAATTACCGCCCTTTTTTCTACAGTTATTGGAACGATAAACTAGAGAAGTCCCGAAATTACGTCTATGTAAACAAACTACATAGCAACGACATTTTCTTGGGGTTTTCGTAAAAAATCATAGGAGAAACAGATTCTCCTTCAATTTACTCGTGAGATATGGAATTTCTCCACCCTCGATAGTTAAATTTTAGATTTTAACACTTTCGCAGATGCTCGCGTTTTGAAAATCGAAAATTTAACAATCTCGGGTGGAGAAATTCCTAGTCCTATAATATATGAACTCGGGGGCATTATTTTCTATTTCTATTTTCTTTTTACTGTTTTTGCTATTTTTCTTTTTTTTTTATTATCAATGTGCCACCCGAGGTCATATCGTTTATGCCCAAAAACGCGTAGCATTTAAAAAAAAATTAATTCTGCTTTGACCATCCACGTAAATGTTTTAAATGCGTTAAGAAGTGATTACTTACCTGAATTATGGTGATTATATTGATTGTTTCTCCTTAAATGATCCAAAAGAAAGGAAAGTTTATCCAGGTCATTGATGTTGACACCGGGAAAATTCAAAAACTGTGGTCAATTAAAAAATCGAAATTGAGAACAAAACGAAATTTTTCCAAATTATATTCCTCCGTTATTGGAGCACCAGTGTCACAGTATACTAAAGTTAAGTAATAAGTATAGATGTATTTAAAAAAAATCTGTAATTTGTAAATACATTACTTGTACAAAATTAATGTGTCGAAAAAGTTCGTTTTGTACGATTCTGACGTCACGATCAGATTTATACACTCAGCAAAATTTAAAATATGGCGGAACACAACAAACGATCAGTTCGGTATGAACATGCATATATTTATTAAGGAATTTAGTCTTTCCCAACAATGTAAGTACATTTTTTCATTCACTTTTTTGTCTTTTATTGGTACATGTCCATTATTGTAGTGTACCGTGTATGCTATTTTAGATTTTCACAATATTCTTTCCGCCGTCAAACCAGGGCGGAAAGTGCTAAAGGAAAATGACCATATTCGATATGACTTCGCATTAAAAAAAAATAAAAAATGAAAATATCAGCATGAAAACGTTAAATAGTGAATATATAATGCGAAGGCATATATTATAGGACTAGAGAAATTCCATAACTCACTCGTACCTGAAAGAGAATCTATATTTAATCAATGAAATCGTGGAAGGGAAACATTTTGGTGATCAAAATATATATTTGACGCAAAACTTTTCAACCTTTCAAAAAGTTAGTTCGCGAATTATTTATATTCTTCATACGAAGTTTGTGTTTAGAGTTTAAAATTCCGGCGAAAGTGATAAATATTTCATTGCTAATGTTTGAGATAAATAATTTTCCTCAATTTTTTCACTCAATATTCAAACTTTAACATTAAAATTTATAGATATATATAAACATATCTATCAATTTTTCACCAGATATTCTAATTTTACACATTGGGAAGAATAATTTGCGCGAAAAGCATTTCAATTGAGCACACATTAAATCGCTTATGAATGTTTAAAACTAGCGAAATGTAACGTTACTCATGGTCAATTTTAAGAACAACGGCTCATTATTGTGTATTTATATGATAAAAAGTGAGGGTTTCCGATGTAATATTTAGTAAAAACTTAAGTAGCTCTGTGCATATAACTTAAGTATATTGCTTAGCTAAGACAATTCTTAGCAAAATCTTCGTTTAAGAAAGACTTAAGTTAAGAAGTTTTATGCATACGGGCCCTTCGCAACTTCTTTTTCCTTCTATTTTTGTTAACGTTTCATAGAGTTTTGTCCATATTTCTGTATGGGCGTATTCCTCTCATGCGCAACTCCACCTAATCCACTTAGTGGCTTTTATAATACTTTACATAGTTGAAACAATCCAAAGTTGTGCAATAAGAAAATTGCAATTCATATATAAATATGGAGAATAGTTCAATTCGCACTTATTCAATGGCTGGGGTTATCCTTTTTGTTTCCTAGCAGTTCTAATTTTAATACAATCTCTCTATAATTTCATGATTACATTAATTTTTAAATCATTTGGATCAAGATGAAAGACTTTTCTATGTCTTGAATCAATTTTCAACCAGACAAGTAAGAATTATTGTCTTTTTTTAGAACAGAGTCAGAAGTCTCTTAATCCAAACATATACTGTATAATTGTTCTTTTGGTTTGAATTGTATGTGTCACTAACATTCACTTTAATATAATTTTTTTTTCGATTTGACAGCGTCTTCATTTCTAGATTGATCTTCGTAATGTGAACTTAAGATTTATTTTTTTCATTCGATTAATTTTTTGTCTGTTTTATAATTATGTTTAAATTATTTATGTGGCGCGAATATTTCTGTTATATTAGCCATAACTTTGACGGATTGGTCCTTAGATGGCCCCATTTCAAAATTTGTTCTCGGGTCTGGAATCTCAACAGATATTGCTGTCGTTATGAACAAAAAGATAATATCACAAAAAAATATTTGAAACAAATGGAGTAATTGAAAATTCAGGGGTAAAGACTACCAACAAATACGTCTATCGTTACTAAAAATTGAAAATCATAAAAAAAATATTGAGACCAAAATGTCTCGAAATGTCCAAAAGTCTGGACCGTAGACTGAAAATAGAAGAAAAAAATCAAATAATTATTTTAAAATCTTCTCCTCTAAAACAATAAGGGCAATTGAGACCAAACTTTGATTAAAATTGAAAATCATCAAAAAATATTGAGACCAAAATTTGATGGAACCTGGGTTTTCACCTTAAAGTTTCAGAATTATGTATTTGATTTGCATATCCGAACAATATGGCCGTCGTTACTAAAAATTGAAAAATCAACAAGAAAATATTTTAAAATGTTCTCCTCTAAAAATACATGTGTAATATGGAAATTGGGACCAAACTTTGATGGAATGGTGCTTAGATGGTCCCATTTCAAAACAAACGTCAATACCACCGATCAAGTTTGCCGCCATTACTAAAGATAGAAAAATCTACCAAAAAAATATTAAAAATTATTCCGTTTCTGGTATTGTAATTCAGACCATACCTTGATGGATTTGAAGTTACGTGGACCAGTTTTAAAACTGTGTACTTAAAAAAAAGTAGATTGGGACTGTACTGAAAATAGAAGAAAGAAATAATAATTATTTTAAAATCTTCTCCTCTGAAACAACAAGGACAATTGAGACCAAACTTTGATGGACTGGTATGTGGTTGTTCCCCTTTCAAAATGGTGTTCAGAGGCCCGGACACCGATCATAATAGCCGCTACTGAAAATTAAAATATCTGCCAAATATATATTTCTAAAATCTTCTATTAAACTAATGGGGTTGTTGAGACCAAGTTTGATGGAATAGTCCCTAGACGCCACCCCGCCCTTTCAAAGTTGTGTAAAGGGTCCGGACCTCTGACCACTATACATCCGCTGTCACTAAAACAGAAAAATCAGCAATAGATTGGTCCTTAGGTGGTCTGCTTTCAAAATTATGTTGGAAGATAATGCACCTTGGGCACTGTTTTTGGCCATAGTTACTTAAATTTACAATTAGAAAAATACTATTTAAAAACTTCTCTGAAAGTAATGAACCAGGCTTTGATGGAGTGGGACATTAGGTGGTCCCCTATCAAACTGATGTCCAATGATCTGGACCTTAGACTTATATGGCCATCATTACATTAAACAAACAAATTTCCCTCACCTGAAACTATTGAGGCATGTTAGACCAAACTTTGGTTGAATGATCTTTAGGAGCCCCTCAAAATTTTGTCCGGGGTCCAAATCATGGACTAATTTGGACAAAATGAACAAAAAGCACTGGCGAGGCTTTGTTTTAAATGATGTTTTTTACGAAGATTGTATTACATAATTATTCAATTCAGGTGAGCGAATTAAATATCCCGGGAATCAATAGTTAGTATACTAAATTGCTTACTATATGTAGAAAAAGAAGACAAGAAGAAAAAAAAACAAAATGAGCAAAATGTCGTAAAATGATGTCGTGCTGTAAAACTCATAATATAAAAGTCCAATTTATCTACGGATCTAAAAATTTGAATGTGTTTTCATTACCTGTGAATTACCCCGGTTGGTTGCTTAACGGAGTATTAATTGATTTGTTCATCCATGTAAATGCATTGGATATTAACAAAGTAATATAAGAAAATATATCAGCTGCAGTATTCTGAGATATTTACTAATGACGTGTGATCTGTCACAAATGTGTCAGCTGACGTTCAAAATTTTATTCGAAGCAACGTTCACTATAGAAATGTAGTCATGCAATTTTTGACTCAAATATTTCATTTTCAAGAGTTCTTGTTTTTGTCTTGTTTGTTTTAAAATTATATTTATTTCTACACTAAAAAAGCTACCGACAATATCAATAACTGAACTGAAAAAAGCACCAATATATATCAGTCGATTCAAGCAAAGCATGTACGATTAATGTGCTCTCATATATTAAAACAATTGAAAATTCCCATTGGCCTAATTTGAAAATATATATGTGTACACACATGTCTACATGTATACTATTTTCTCATTTTGTCAAGATCTCATGGAATATTTGTATTCATTTTTTCTGGTTTGATGAACAAAAACCGTCCCTTGATCTTAAACAGGAAATAAATGAATAATAAAAGTAAAAAATCCTAGTTTTTTTTCTTTTTTGGTCGATATAGTCAATGTTTGTTATAAACATTATAAAATATCAATGCCCTACATTTAAATCAAATGACTGACCTACATTAACCATGTTAACATTGGATATTTACTTCCTTATTTTGGATATTTGCCAGTTCATACTGCAAGGTAATTTTCTTTTTCTAAATATTCAGTTACTAGTTACACATCAATATGCCTTTGCAATTATTATATCGTGTTGAATTATTTGGCATGTTGTGTATGCACATTCCGTCCGTTCAATGACCAGTCAGTATTTTTCAATATCAAATATATTTTAAGCCAAATTTTAAAACAGCTTTGCATAAGTGGTTATAGCCCGGGGTTATAGTCTCCAGAAACATTAACCTTGTCATATACCTAACCAAAGGACTCTTTTAAAAAAGCGCAGATTAAGCCACGTTGATCGGGCAGTACATAAGCGCAATGAAAGGGCTTGCATAAAAAAGCTGCATTTCTGTTGTTAAGCAATTAAAAAAGGCAAAATGTTCAATGTTTTCAGGTATTTAAAATAATATTTTGCATTGTATAAATAAACTGTTTTTGCGCATGACAAATAAGAAATATCAATTTTATTGATAAATAGTCATTAAAAGGTCATTGATTGACAAAGATTTACACTAAGAATTAAATTTCATACAACCAAAACAAAAATCCAGGGAAAATTTGTCAAGTTATTAGTGAGAATAAATAATAGAGAAAGGTTCCTATTGCTTGCTAACGAAAAATGTATAAATTTAGATTTGTCCTAAAATAAGATTATTTACACTAACATATTTAACCTCAATTTTCCTGGGCATCTTCTCTGCGCAGACGTGATGCTTTATTCGCGCTGTCGTTACGGTTTGATTTGAATGCAAAGTACCAATTCGGTTTCTATGTTAATCTCCATATGGGGGTACCAATATATGAAAGAAAATTTCATAAAAATAAAAATGAATTTCTTGAAAAATAACAGCACCTCAAAATTAAGTGGAAATGTATCCGATTAATTTAATGCAACGAAAATGGTACGTTCCCGTGGCCTTTCATGCCGAAAAATGAGGCTCAAAAAGGGGGGATAAATTTTTGCTAAAAATCGGGGGGTACCCACTTAAATCATTGAAATTACTCACATTCTTAAAGCTATTTTGGAATTGTTTTATCTCATATGTTTCGAAGGAAGAACCTCTGCCGTTTAAAATTATTTATTATTTAATTTAATATTGACCAATGGGCAGCGAGTCTCACATTCATTTCAGCGCCCAGTATTTCATGAATTGGTACATTATATCCATTTTTTCCGCGTTTTCGTAAGACCAACCCGGCCGCGCTAATGTACAATTATGTAACAAAATAGAGTAATTTTCTCCTATTCTTGGCGTGTTTAATCGGTGGGATAAAAATACATAATAATTGTAACCACTTCCCGGTGATTAAATTTCTGTGAATTCCCGCCGTTTTTTCTACATTTATTGGAACGATAAACTTAAGAAGTCCCGAAATGACGTCTATGTAAACAAACTACATAGCAACGACATTTTCTTGAGGTTTTTGTCGAAAGTTACAGGAGAAACAGATTCTCCTTCAATTTACCCGTGAGTTGTGGAATTTCTCCACCCTCGATAGTTAAATTTTAGATTTTAACACGCTCGCAAAAGCTCGCGTGTTGAAAATCGAAAATTTGATTATCTCGGGTGACTCACTCGTACCTGAAGGATAATCTATATATCATGTATATATCCAGTACTACACGATTAACGTTTAAACTAAGTTAATGCAAAAGTAGTTTAATATATATATAAGAATAAATATAGATTCTCCTTCAGGTACGAGTGGGTTATGGAATTTCTCCAACCGAGATAGTTAAATTTTCGATTTTCAACACGCGAATCTTTAGCGAGCGTGTTAAAATCTAAAATTTAACTATTGAGGGTGGAGAAGTTCCATAACTCACGAGTAAATTGAAGGAGAATCTGTTTCTCCTATGATTTTCGACAAAAACCTAAAGAAAATGTCGTTGCTATGTAGTTTGTTTACATAGACGTCATTTCGGGACTTCTCTAGTTTATCGTTCCAATAACTGTAGAAAAAAGGGCGGTAATTCCCACGTAGAAATTTAATCACCGGGAAGTGGTTAAAGATATTATGTATTTTTATCCCACCGATTAAACACGTCAAGAATAGGAGAAATAAATTTTAATCGTCAGATTACATGCATTAAGTGTTCGTTTTCATATTTCAGCGCGAAAAAAAATCTCACTATTAAACAATATAGCACTTATTGACAACAATAATATTATATCAGAATTTTAAATACAACATGCAAACTCTCCTACTCCTAGCAAAAATAAATTGATTGGTCATCTCAAAACACAAATGTATACTCGTTTATATAAAAATGAACAGTGGCGAGATTCAATACACGGAATGCTAACAGGCTACAGAAATATAAAATATGAAAACAATCCAAATTTCAAAATTGAAAACCTTATTGCACATCTACACATAGTGAACAGCAATATTATACACAAATGAAACCACTGAAACAAAAAATGAATGAGTATTTACAGAGACAAAGCAAAATTAGCAATTTCACCATTTTCGGTCCCACAATTTGATCCCTTAATAGTTTTCAAAATTAAAAACCTTTTCGCATATCTACAGAAAATAAAGAACAATATTATATATATACAAATAAATTTGTTAAATCTAGATGAAAAATGAACGAGGAGTTTAAGGCACAAGCTTAAATTCACTATTTCCGAAATACAACCCCTGTAACCAAGTTGTTAAAATCAAAATTCTAAAACCTTATTGCAATCTACATACAGTATGTGACAGTATTGTATAGAAATTAAAAGCATAAAATGAAAAATTAAAAGCAGTTTAGTTTAAATTTCCAATTTTCGAAATTCGACCGGTGTAGTCCCTGTTTTTGAAAATCAAAATTCTAAAACCTTATTGTGTATCTACATACAGTATGTGACAATATGGTATAGAAATTAAATGCATGACGTGAAAAACGAATGAGGAGTTTAGGTCACAAGCTTAAATTCCAATTTTCTAAATTCGACCCCTGTGGGCCCCAATTTTTAAAAATAAAAATTCCAAAACCTTATTGCGCATCTACATACAGTATGTGACAATATGGTATAGAAATTAAAGCATAAAACGAAAAAAATGTATGAAGAGTTTAGGTCACAAGCTTATACTTCCAATTTTTGAAATTCGACCCATGTGGACCCCAATTTTTAAAAATAAAAATTCCAAAACCTTATTGCGGATCTACTTACATTATGTGACAATACTGTATAGAAATTAAAGCATAAAACGAAAAAAATGTATGAAGAGTTTAGGTCACAAGCTTATACTTCCAATTTTTGAAATTCGACCCATGTGGACCCCAATTTTTAAAAATAAATATTCCAAAACCTTATTGCGGATCTACTTACATTATGTGACAATACTGTATAGAAATTAAAGCATAAAACGAAAAAAATGTATGAAGAGTTTAGGTCACAAGCTTATACTTCCAATTTTTGAAATTCGACCCATGTGGACTCCAATTTTTAAAAATCAAAACTCGAAAACCTTATTGCGCATCTACATAAATAATATGTGATAATACTGTATAGAAGTTAAAAGCATAAAATGAGAAATGAATGAGGAGTTTAGGTCACAAGTTTAAATTTCCAATTTTCGAAATTCGACCCCTGTTGGCCCCTATTTTTGAAAATCAAAATAATAAAACCTTATTGCGCATCTAAATACAGTTTTTGACAATACTGTATAGAAGTTAAAAATGAACGAGGAGTTCTGGAGACATGATTATCTAACGGACGGATAGACGGACCGATTACAAATATCTCCGAACTTCATTCGAAGTGCGGAGATAAAAAAAAAAAGATTCATTACAATCATCGTAAACCTTGCTTTTGCAAAACATCGCCGAGATTCTTATATATATATATATATATATATACACGTGTTTTTCTATATATAGTTGTTTCCCATAAGCAAGGTTTACGGTGTTATGTGTTTTATTCAAAGTAGTTTTGTATATTATTTTCTACAGATTGAAGTTAAATGTGATATTATCACCATAGCCGACGGACCATAAAACAAGAACAACTAAAACTGTGAGCAAAGCTCACTAAATATATCCCCGCTCTCACTACCTGCCGCCGCCCCCCCCCCCCCCCCCCCCCCCCCCCTTTGTGAAAGTATATGTTAATTATCTCCCCTTTCAAATTTTGGACAGCAACCATATTCCTTCATGCACTGTGTACAGTTTAATAAAAGATCCAATAAGCCGTTTAGGAGGAGTTGCGCTTAAAAGGTACAGGACGGACAGAGGGACGGACAGGCCGGCGGAGGGGTATAAAAAGGAAAAGGCGTGAAACTGTGTTTTAAAAAGTCAGGCCTAAACAAGAACTTTATGAAGTAAAAGAACGGGTTCTGTTCAACCATCTAAGTTCCATTCAAGTTTGTAACCATATAAATTCAGGACTATGAATACCAAATTGTCCTGATATTTTATGATATAAAAACTACAATATTTAAGTCTCCAAAACGAAGTAGGAGACTTATAGATTTTGATTTGCGATTTTTATCGAACATTTTTTTTCTTCCTCTCCGATTTTGTTCGTTCGAGTTCTCAATGACCGTCAAAGATATGGATCTGAGATTTTCCATTATGAAAGATCAATGTTTCTAGATGTGCCTAATACTATTCATTTTTTTTTGGTGGGTGTTACTGAGACGTATAATGAGCAGTTCAAAGAGGCTAGGGGTTTACTATAGGACCCTATGGGGAATTTTTTTCCCATAGGGTCCTCTCTACGAGAGTGACCAATAACCATCTCATATCATATGTTTTATTATACACGGTGACAACACCTATTAAATAACATATACCTCGTTCCTCTAGGGGGGGGGGGTCATCCATACCACCAAAGTCGATTATTTTGAAAAATATCATATGCAATTAAAATCCATAGGTTTAAATAATATATTTTATTATTCTCCGTAACAAGACGCATTAAATGACATGTACCTCATTCTTTCAGTAGGGTGATCCACGCCCTCATAAATGAATAATGTCTAATTATCTCATAAACCGTTAAAATCCCCACCCCTAAACCATATATTTTTTATTCCCCATGGTAAGACGCACCAATTGACGCAAACCTCGCTTCCCCAGGTTGTTATCACCACTCCCATCAAATTAATAAATTTCAATTATCTCATAAACCGTTAAAATCCACATCCCTAAACCATATATTTTCTTATTCCCCATGATAAGACGCACCAAGCGACACGGCTTCGCTTCCCCACAGCATTTAGTATTGCTAGCAGATAAAATCTACTCAAATCGTTACCCAATTATGACTCCATATACAAGACAATTATGACTCCATATACAAGACAAAAAATAAACATGAGAAGAAAATGAAGAAAACTATAATTTAATAAAGGAATACTGAGTAATAGTTGAACATGCTATTGGCGATATGAAAAGATATTAGGTTATGGGTACTTTATGGAGGCATCCAAGGACAAAACTACGGGAAATATTGAAATATGTGCTGTCAAACATTGTTTCATTGATAGCGAGCGCACCGAGCGCTATATGATCATATGGGCCATTTAGAAAAGTCTTTGTTTAATGGGGGCAGCCATTACGCAATCCGAAGTGAATTTATTTGTTATAGCGAATATGGCCATATTGTGCTATATACTAAGGCTAGAAAAACTTTCGTTCGCGGGAAACGGATGTAAGTTAAGTAAGGGAAATACCGGTAACTTGCTTCAAATTATAAATTTAGAGTCAGAATCGTGATACCGGAAATAAGTTTGTGGAAAGGGCTATTGCTGTGCTCGCATCATTGGCCACGCCAACAGCATATTAATAAAATATTTTCATCACTGAAAGGTATTTCTTTTATTGATATAGATATTTCATTCGACAGATATTTATGTTTTGAGATGACCTCTTTAAATAGTTTACCTGTGTGTAATACTAAGAGTGATAGTTTTCTAAAATGTCTAATACGCACAATTTTAATAATAAAAATATCAATTTAAGTTTATTTAAACTTTGAGAAAATACATTTAACTTGAGGGAGGCGGCATAATTTGTTCAATGTCCCGTGACAATTTCTATAATTCATGCATAATCATTTCAAGACAATATTTGTTGAGTTACGTTTTAACTAAATTTAATTAAAAGATAGTTTGCACTTGCTTCATGCAAGGTCTATTTCTATTAGGAATTCCATATGATCTAAAATTACATTTCTTTATTAAACGTAAATGTCCCCCTTTTCCCATATAATATATCACGAAGAACTGATCTAAATATTTTAATACAGCAAAAAATACAAGCAAGTTATCATGTTTAGTTTCCGTTTTAAAGTCAAAACAAAAAGGTATTGACGGACTAAGAATATTTAAAATTTAGCAGAAAACTTTTGGAATGTTGCTTCTTTTAAAACAATGACAAAAACTTTTCTTCTAAGACATTTTAACTGGATATCTGTCTATTTTTAAATGCCTTCCTATCACGATTCTTAAAACAAATTTTTGCAGTGATGAAATTAACAAAGACTGAACATAACACTGTCATAGAAGTTTATGTGACAGCAATCTCGCTTTTGTCGAGAAAATCATCGTATATATCATATGCACGGGGGTAACGAATCAACTGTGAAATGAACACACCATAGGCTATAGACCTTGGTATATAGCTGCTAAGAAAGAGACGTTTGTCATAAAGTTTTGATATCAATCGCCCATTATTATCTACAAGTACATGTCTAGATATGAGGCAGAAATGGATGAATCTAGCTGTGGTCTCCTTAATTTCAAATTCACTGGGATAGATGAGATCTAGGTAATCATTAAAGTAAGGATTATTAAGTTTCAGAACAACATCTATATCGCGGAAACTGAAATTGAAGGAACGGTCTAGTTTCTTTTCTTTCCTCTGTAGTAGACCCTGTAAAATTTTAGCCTCATATGAAAACAACAACAGATCGGCTAAAAGTGGCGCATATTTTGTCCCCATTGGAATAGCGATTGTCTGTTGAAAAACCTATCCTCCAAACTCAAGATAATGTTGTCGATATATTTTATTCGATCGTCTTCTACTTTCAGATTTTAGCTTGTGAGATTCATTTGCAAGTATGTGGTTTCCTTTCTTCTGGGAAAGATGGAGGATTTACAAAAACAACAGAAATGACAAAAGTGAGTAATTAGTGTAAATATATACCATTTAATGCATGTGGTCTGTACAACTGTTATCAAAGGTGAGCTTTACATTACATATGTATATCTGTAAATATTACTGTAGATGTCTAAAAATATTGTCCCATTGCAACCTATAACATGTAGTCAGCATATACACCAGCTGCAAACGATAACATATGACACATGTATGAAAGACGGCACCATTTATGATTTCTCAGTTTTACTACTTTCAACAATTGCAAACCTGGGTGCAGTTGGATTCCTTTGGGTTAATTAACCAACGGACATGTCCATCATTTCCTCAAAGCATACTTTGTTTATATTCAATATACAAAGGAAAAACTAAATCATTTAATACTATAATGACACATGAACCCTTGGAAGTACTATGATAGAGGAAATAGAAACATTTCAATTTCCAGTTGATTTTAATCTAAAGAGACCACTGACTCATCCACCTCTGCTTCTTACTTCCAGAAGAATATGCTAGTAAAATATATATTATGGAAATGAATTAATTTTGACATGTTAATTTTGAAGTTTCCCGTTCTTAGTAATGTTAGTGGCAATATACCACTGTTTTTAACTAATTGAATTTCACAATCGATTCGTTAGTACTTTGACTTTTAAGATAACTCAGATTTGAAACCTCGAAATATGCAAGTCGATCAAACTCGTGGCAATTTAATTCTATTACCAAACATGTCTTAGCCTGCATGGATGGATGGATGAATTATTGTTTATCGTCCAGTGGCAACCAGGTGCATATCAGGACGAGAACATGTTGATTTGATGAAGAATATGATCCCTGCTTTGTACTAGACGGACACGCTAAGTCGGATTTTTAATGTGCTAGCTCACGAGGTAACTGTCCGCAGGAAGACATATCACCTCACTCGGACACATTATACTGACTCCGAGCGGACCAGTCTTTGCTCTTACTCCTAGATGCCGCGTGCTTGGCGGAGAAGCAGCAAATACCAATTTTAATGTCTTTGGTTTGACCCGGCCGGGGATCGAACCCGCGACCTTAGCCTGCATGGAAGTCAATATCATATCCTGTGAATATACTTAAATTTCTCATAATATTTCATATTAGGTTTACTTTGGAGGAAACAGCGAATTAGTACATGATCCTCGGTTATCTCAAATTTCAAAGTTGTTTTAAAATCTACTTTTCAGAAACTGATTAAATAGAAATGTGCACATTGTGTTGCTGAAATGGAAAGCCGGGAAGGCAAAGGGAACTTTATCAACAGTGATAAGGAGAAAAATGTAACATTTGATACAGGGGGTAGAGATATACTAGACTTTCTGGATAATTTAAAAGTATATAAAATTCCTGAAGTAAATCATTCTAACCATTCAAAACCAAACCTGACAGCTAGTGAAGTATTTCATCAAATACAGAAAAGCGGCTTAAATCTACATAAAGGGTTTTGTACATCTCAGTACAATAAGTTAAACAAACACGGGACAGAAGACCCGATTGAAACGTTTGACGCACATATTGAAAATGGTAGTAACATTGGTTATGTGTTTTCCACTGTTCTTAGGAATTCCAGTAATTACGGAGATCTCTGTTACCAAATTTATGAAAATGGTTTATTTCCTTATATACAGCGTTTATGTTATGATTGTCTTGTTATCATTTTAAACAATGTGGCCTCGAGGCGATTTGAAATACTACAAAGAATTCCAGACTGGAATAATCTGTACAATATTCAGAGTCATTATCATGCAATGTCTGATCTCATGTCAGAAATGCATGACAAGCAATTTGAAAAGGGTTGGTCAAAACTATATCACAGAAGATATAAACAAAGACCATGCCGTCAAAGTTCAAAAAGAAAACTGCAAGCAATCAAGATTCCTGAAACGAAAAAATTTGATGTCGATCTTCAACTTAAAACGGCAACAACCCCCGTAGAACTTAGACATGTAATCGGTCAACCAGGACACGTTATTCCATTGCCAGCAAATGTATATCCTTTCCGAAACCCATTGGATAATCCTTCCCGCCGACTTTACACCTTTACTGATTGGCCATTGAAAACACAATTTTGGCCACAGCAGCTTGCAAATGCTGGATTTTATTACACAAGCGAAGGTACAACAGTAAAATGTGTCACTTGTGGTGTTTCTTCCTCTGTTGAAAATTGGTCCAGACAGGATCGACCCGAAAGAGTACATTATAATCTAAATAACGACTGTGAATTTATCAAGGGAAATTTTCCACATTTGATTAATAAGCCAGATTATCAAAGCGTTATAAATGACGTACCTTCAAGAAATGGATCACATGTGGAGGATGGTATAGGAGATGATCAACTTGTATGTAATGGTCTAAATGAACCGGAAATAAAATACAACACTCATGGAATGGTTCTCGGAAAAGAAACAAGTCAACATCAGAAAGGTCAAACAGAGAGTGAGTCCTCAGGATATGCCTCGGCACAGAGTTATGTCAATGGAAATGGAATTCAGTCTACACAAATTAAATCCGATACAGCAAAGAACGTTTTAACAGATCACGCGTATCTACATGTACATAAACAAAGTGAACTGACAAAAGATATTGTACGAACTAATTCAAATGAGTTTTCTCGTGACATAAATGAGCCTTTGTCTAGGGCCACAAATATACGCCAACCTTCGGATGATTCGACATTTCAAGATCACGTGCAAGGTTATAGAAATCAGAATACGAATCGCATACAAAGTCCAACAGAATGTACTGAATATACTGTAAATACGCCTGTCCAGCATATGAAAATACCATCAGCAAAATATATGGTGTCTTTGGACAATCAAATTCCTTTGCTAAATGGATATAAGTCATCTGTTGATATTGACCAACCACCATCGGGCATTACAAATCAGTCAATGGAACAGGGATCAACGTATGAACCAGATTTTCCTTTCCCTGAATTTAGGAATTTTCGTGATCGAATAGACACATTCAGTAATTGGCCAGCAAACTCGGCGCAACATCCTAACATTTTGGCGGAAACTGGATGTTTTTACACTGGTAATATAAGATTTTATTAGAATTGAGTATAAATTAACTTTAGTAGCGTTAGCGCTTAACTGAGTTTCATTGATTAAACAAAGTATTATTTTAGTATAATCCGAGTATAGTCGGCCTATTGCCATTGTTGTGTCATTAGACCATACCCAATTTTTATTCACTATTCTGCTAATGTATGTATTTTTCTATCAATCTCCTCATTTGACAGAGGATAACATCTGGGAAATTACCATCATTTGTTAAATAAAAATTGGTACCTTTAATAAATTATTATTATAACATAAGGTAGCACACACCGATGAAAAGTTTAAAGCTCGTATACTCCTTATTTTTCACAAACTTAACAGTAAATTTAAACTATCAACTTCGGGCTGTATGGAAATATTTGCATCTGAGCTGATGATACCAGCAGCGGTATTAACTTAGTGGTAATAATAAATTCTTTGGTGCAAATTTTGATGCTAAAATAACCAATATTGATAATCAAATCATAATGAAACATACAACCAGGTGGATCTACATGGTGTAGCTGAGTTCCAACCAAGTTTTCCCTCCTTTGAATATCCCTTTGGTATTTCTTGACTATACTTATTTAACTAAAAAATGTTTACAAACTTTTTTTAGTTAGATGCATGAAAATGCACGTTTAAAAGGAAGAAATAGATGATGGATGAATTATTGTTTAACGTCCAGTGGCAACCAGGTGCATATCAGGACGAGAACATGTTGATATGATAATGAATATGATCCCTGCTTTGTACAAGACCGACACGGTCGTTGGTTTGACCCGGGCGGGGATCGAACCCGTGACCTTCCGCACTCGGGGCGAGCACGCTACCACGAGACCATCGAGGCGATCGGAAGAAATAGACCGTTTCGTCATTTTAGCATAAAATATGAAAAGGAGTTTGATCAGTTCCTAAGTTCAAAGTATAACATGAAGACGAGTCATAAATATTTGTCAAATTTTAGGTGAAGCTGATATTGTTCGTTGCTTCTGTTGTAATCTCGGTTTAGCTGAATGGGCGGCAACTGATGATCCTTGGGTTGAGCATGCTCGACACAATCCAAAATGTTGGTTCCTTAGAAAACACAAAGGACAAACTTTTATCGACAGAGTTCAAGACGAATGGAGGAAGGTAAAACGTTTTCAGACAAAATGAGAACTACAACGTGCAGATTTTCTTTAAACTTAAAAGATGTTTGAAAATGACGCTTCTCATCCAAAGAATAAGATAAAAACAAGGGAAAAGGAAATCAATGAGTGCGCTTATCGCCAAGTGCCCCAAAATAATGTTTATATAATGTAAAACGATTATTACTTATAACGGTCAGTACACTGTAGATACATATAACAGTCAATAGACTGTAGATACATATAACGGTCAATACACTGTAGATACATATAACGGTCAATACACTGTAGATACATATATCGGTAAGTACACTGTAGATAGATTATAATAATCAGTCATGGTCTAAGATGTGAGATAGGAGAATTCCACCCGAGGGTTCACATTTTCCAGTCAGAAACGAGGCTTGCCGAGTTTCTGATGATAGAAAATGTGAACCCGAGGGTGGAATTGTCCAGTCTCACATTTTTGACCATGACTGATTATTTTTCTCACATTTCTCGGCCGAATATTTAAATAAATAAACATGGCCACCTTGACACGAAAATGCGCTCTCTTAAACTAGGCAACCTAGTGCAAAATAAATTACATATTTGAAAAGATCGTGTGGGTTTTGGTTTTGTACCAAAGGTACAAAACTTTAAAAACTTATCATTTATGTTGTGCTTCAGGTATTTTCAAATTGAAGCGATGTTAATTTCGACGTTGTCGTACCATTTGTGCGAAGTTGTGTGTTTTCTGACGTTCTAGCATTGTGACGTGACTTTTTTTGCATTGTTACGTCAAGGTAGGTCATGTGATGTGAGATGTATGAATCTCACACTGGTGTCTCACACGGAATATAACTGTCCCAAACACATAGAAATGTGAGAAATAACGGTCAGTACACTGTAAATAGATATAACGGTCAATACACTGTAGATACATATAACGGTCAATACACTACATACATATAACGGTCAATACACTGTAGATGCATATAACGGCCAATACACAGTAGATATATATAACGGTCAGTACACTGTAGATACATATAACGTCCAATACACTGTAGATACATATTTCAAAAAATATTTCATCACCAGTACACAAATTTAAAAATGTTAAACGCCGATACGATAACATAAAATTATTTTGCGATTCAAAACCCCAAAAAGTATTAAAATAACATGTATTTTATTAACTTCTTATTTGTATTTTACTCTGGGTTTCATAGACGCAACATCCTTTTATTTCTACCTGCTCGTGAACAAGGTCATACGGGGCGAAACGTTGCGCAATTTTATCTTTTAACCTTTTTTTTGTTTTCTTTTTATTTTGCATTTAGTTTTGTTCGGCTTTTCCGGTCGTGGCCTTTCACTGCTCACCGTTTCCATTTTGTCCATTGTATTATATTATAAACGGCTTTTTATCAAAACACTTAGTCATGTAGATTAACAATTTTGTGGTGCGACATTATAAGTCACAAAAGTATTTAGCTTGTTAAATTTTGAATTTTGCAAGCATTTAAAGTGTTGATGGCATTAAGTAACGAACCGAATATACATTATTAGAGATACAAACCAAAGAATCCTGCGTTTGATGATCTGGTGTCACGCCTTGCGACCTTTGAGGGTTGGAGAGATGACATAGAACAAACACCAGAATTACTTGCAGAAGCTGGTTTTTTCTTTACAGGTAAACGTAGATAAGTGACATTTAACATTTTAAACTAACACACATATATAGTATCCTGTTTACATTGGTTTTCCTTTGGATATCGGCAAAAGAATACCGAAGCGACAAAACAGTTGTAAAAGTCAACAAATTCGAAGTGCAAGGAAGAGACAAAGTCAGGACAATTGAACACAACAAACAAACGCCACAAGGATACATGTATAACTAAAAGAATAAAAAATGTATAATAAACTCAACAAAACTAGAACAAGGCAGCACAGAAACTGAATCATACGTCAAATCTTCTTGTCATCTTTCAAAAAGAAAAAAATCGCATGTTTTGTTTTATTTGCAAGTGATGTAATTTTTGAATTACGTTTAATACGCATCAACAGATCATGATTAGAGTTTAAAATTTATTTGTTAACTTTGAAGTTTTGCATATATAGCGATTGCATTAAAAAGCGAGATGGAATAATTAATTCACTGTAGAATAACATATTCTTTTTTTCTAAAATATTTTCGTACAGGTGAAGACGATATACTACGATGTCACTACTGTGATGGAGGATTACGTAACTGGGAACAAGGAGACGAGCCTTGGGAGGAACACGCGCGCTGGTTTCCAAACTGCAAGTTTCTCATAAAAATGAAAGGATCTCAGTACATCAACAGTATAAAGGAAAAATATCAGGTAGGCATCTATCATTTATTCCCATTTTAGTTTGACACTAATCTCAAATACATTCATATCTGAAATACTGAAAATAATTGAGAATAATTCTTACATGAAGTTCTGGCCTGGGCGCCATAAAGAACTATTTTTGCTGAGCAAAGAAAATTTTACTCAAATTCCCATTCTCAGCCAATCACATTTTAGTATTCCGAGATTTAAGAATATTCTCAGGCTTAAGAATATTCTCAACTTTTATGGTGCCAGGGCCTGTAAAATGTTAAAAAACTTGAAAAGTAGTAGCAATTTTCACCAAAATAAATTAATAGTAAAATTAATCTTAAATCCTACCTATTTTGTTATAATTTACTAGTGAATTTACACTAAAGAATTTGTGTGAAAAGGGCTCCGGGTTTATTAAATGAAATTCCAAATATATCTTTGGGTGGAATTTTAAACTATTTTGGAAAATAATGTCTGTTCTTCTCCCCAGGACTTGACTTTGAGTCAAATAAGGGTATACAGAAACTGGTGCTATTGGGCTTGTATTCGAGATGCAAACACAAATATGATATAACAAATTTATGATAATGATGATTAATTTCTATATTTTTCAGAATGCAAACGCATCTGGACAAGAAGAACAAGGTATTTTATGATCTACAAAAACAAGCAATATTCATATACGTTACTATTGAATTAAAAATAACAAAGGCTTGGTATCACAAAAATCCATACTGAAAAATACGTCAATTGATATTTCTACCAAAAACATTTATTTTTTTTTTATAAATTCTGGGGAAAAAAGATATATAAAAAGCATTAAAAATTCCAAAAAATGTTAAAGATAAAGAGAACATTCGAACGAAATAAAATTCATAGTCGTAATAATAATTGATTCCTTTGGTATTGACCGATTTGTAATGGTCGAAATTTTATTAGCATAGGACAAACTATTAGTATTTTCTGTTGTACAGAAACGTCACGATTATTATCAACAGAGGCAGCAAGAACGCTTTTGAATATGGAGATTCCTGTGAGTGCCATCAAGTTAGCTATCAACAACTTTATTAAACGAAAAGGTAAATTTACTAAATTAAAAGTGAAAAAGATTGTTTTTTCAATCTGTATAACATACAAACGATATTTTCATTTCCAGACATTGAGTGATACAGAAAATCTTATTTCCCTCGAATATGAATTTACGGTCGAGGTCTCAAATGCCACAAGATGTTGCTTGTCCTATTTGAAAAAAGCATTACGACTTATATAATTTTATAGCCTGTGTTCATTCTTATGTTTCTTTTAACCCTCCCCCCCTTACATTGCATTTTCATGCAATTGAAATGCCAACGTTTACTTTTTAGCTCACCTGTCCTAAAAGGACATGTGAGCTTTTGCCATCATTTGATGTCCGTCGTCCGTCCGACCGTTTTTCAAAGTTCTTCTCATCTGAAACCACTGAACCAATTACAGCCATACTTAGTCTGAATGATCCTTAGGGCATCTAGAATAAAGTATATGTTTTATTTTCTTGTCCATCGAGAAACATGGCCGCCATGGCTAAAAATAGAACATAGGTGGTAAACTGCATTTTTTTTTTTTTTTTTTGTTTGGCTTATATCTCAAAAACTAAAGCATTTAGAGTAAAACTGACACGTAAAAATGTACATCAGGTCAAGATCTACCTGCTATCAAATTTTCGAATCGGTCAACCCTTTTGTTGGGTTATTGCCCCTGAATTGTTAATTTTAAGGAAATTCTGCAGTTTTAGGTTATTAAGTTGAATATTATTAAAGGTAAAGACAAACTGTAAACAGCAAAAATGTTCAGCAAAGTAAGGTCTACAAATAAGTCAACATGACCAAAATCGCCAATTGACCCCTTATACGAGTTTTTGCCCTTGAAAGATCAGTTACATGTAAACAGAAAATAATGGTCTGACATATTGTCACAGATGTTTAGAGCATAACTTATAAATTAAATGGTAGCTGTACAAGTAAAATGGAGTGTCAAGGTCAAGGTCATTGTAAATGTCCATACCAACCAATGAAAAAGCCCTTGGCAAGGGATGAAAAAGTCCCTAGCAACCATATATATTTGGGTTAAGGACCTTATAGCTTATCCGTGCAAGTCAAAAAGAAAGGTCAAAAGTCAAGATCATTGAAAAAGTCCATAGCAACCAATGAAAAGTCCCTAACAACCATCTATATTTGTGTTCAGGACCCTTTAATTTACCTATTTAAGTCAAAATTGTGACGGTATACATTAAATAGCAAAAATAATCATTGATGCAAGATCTACACAAAATATAACGGGTGAGCGATTCAGGCTCTTAGGAGTCTCTTGTTAATGAAATATTACTAAATATGTTGAAATTGAATATGAAACGTACTTCAATTATATTTTAGGGCATACGGGTTTCCAAGTAGACGATTTGCTAAATCTGGTTTTTGAGTCAAAGTCTAGAACACCAAATAGTCCATCAACATCAGCGGGTGAGTATATTTTTAAAATATTACCATATATCATTTACACACATTAGTTTAATCAGCTTAAATTTTGACAGTAGAATATCTAAGGTAGATCTGCCATTTTGATTTACAACCTTACTACATGATTTCATTCTAAATTAATGTATAAAAGAACTGCAAGAGAAAAACTGACATTCCTTTATGTTTTTCTTGTTTCGACGTGCATACTCTTTAACTCATATGTCCATAACGTTCAGATTTTTTTTTAATTTCAGCTTTGGCTGCACATAACAGACCATTACCAGCGGAAAAGGGTATTTATAATCAATATTTTGGTCTTGTATCTTATTTATGTACAATATGTGTTTATCAAGAGCAGGTGATGTGGTTCTGATGGCCATACGTGTACGTCTTCGTTCATCATCATTGATTAAATAGTATTAATCAACGAGACAAATACCACTTCGAAACAAAATCAAACGTTGATTCAAAAACTCATTGCGTCGTTGAGAGACTTAAACTCCACAGCCCACAACACAGAAACATCTGTAAACTGGCCCGGAAACACTGATTTGAACTCTAAGGAAACACATATGAGGCATACTAATAAACATACGTTTCTATAATTTTAAAATAACAGATAAAGAGAAAAATAAAGGTTAATACCAACGACTGATAATAGTTTATAATACCCCATCCCATTACATGATACGTCGCAACTAGAAAGGTCATGCATCTTTACAAGCGATCATTTTTAAGATTTTGTAATTATTTGCTGACATTTCCGATTGAAAATGCTAGTATTTTGATATGAGTATTCTACAGTATTGAAGCTCCTAGAGAGATATGCTGGCTACAACCTTAATTGCATAAGTCTCTTGCAAGCATTGCGTTGTTCGTAGACAGATTTTGGCTTTATTTCTTTGGTTATTAAACTTGGTATATAGTATTTTGTTTTGTATCATTGTTTCGTCGTACACTTTCTGTTCATTACACCGTTAATGTACTAACTAAAATGAGTGATTTTTCGGCCTCAATATTTTTTAAACAAGTGTTGAATTCCTGTGTCATATTTAAAAAAAAACGTATACAACTGCATATTAGTCATGCTGTTAACTGTTATCACCTTCTCTTTTGCCGTGAAATGGAAATTTCCTACCTTGTTTTACAGATCCAGCACACCTTAAAGAGATTAATGCTGAATTGAAGAAAAATTTGTTATGTGTTATTTGTAATACAAATGCACGTTGTATGTTATTTGTTAACTGTGGTCACAGACTGACCTGTGAACAATGTTGTCGAAGCATAGATTTCTGTCCTCATTGTGACAAAAAAATTAAGAAAATAATCAAGACATATCTTTCGTAAAATCGTAACAATAACACTTCCTTGAAAATTGATATAAACTAATCAACAAAAGTAACAATACACGAGATCGGAACTAAATATCTTGTTAATTCCTGAAAAAAATTTAAGTATTAGGGCAACATTGGTTTGCTACTTCATTTCCTGATCTAATGCGTCTCATTTTGAAATTTGGATAGAACTTGAGATGGTGGAAAATGCAAAAAGAGGGTTAAATTAATTTTGCGAAAAATCGAGAAAAAATCTACACACATTTTCTGCTTTTTACTGCTATTGTAAGTTATGAATATATGAAAAATGCATTACCCTGTATCGTTTCTTTTGTTGACTAGTATATATAAAGTAAGGGAGCAACCATTTGATTTTAAGGGAAAGGACTTATGGAGTGATATGAGATCCTTGACTTTTCGTTTTTATTTTTGCTTTCGTGAGTCTCCATCCTTCCCCAAAAATTCGAAGTGGTTGTTTCCTAAGTATTCTATTAAGTACGGAAAACAGATGTGGTGTAATATGTTTTTTATCTGTAATATTTGAAGCAATGTAGTAAACATTTAGGATTGTTGGATTTAAGTTCAGGAAATGTTCTTATTCAGAAACAATTCTGAATTTAAAACATTTTACACCTGTCCACATAATTTATCATGAATATTTTTGCATTGATGCATGCTCTAAACCTACTGCCATATACATCAAAACATTTGTTGAAATAGGAATCAACTTTTTCTGGCCAGTCTTTATTGACTTATAAAAAACTAAACGCTCGTTTGCAATGTGGATTTTTTTCATTTCCACTTCATGTTGATGTTAGCTTAAAACAGTGAAACTTGTCTACACCGATCCGTGTAAACTGAACACCTGACCAATCTAAAGAAAACCTTTATTCTACCAGTTTGGTACAAACAGATTTAACTGTCTCTTAAGTAATTTTGTGATTTGTTGTATCAACGTGATTCTTTCGGCGTTAGGCTGTACAGTAATATAAATAATAATTAAAAAAATCTGTTAAGTTTTATGTATATATATATTTTTTTTTTACAACTTTAGTTTTTAGTTTTTCATTTTAAATTTTGTAATTTAAACGACGAGGTTTTTCAACGAATATTGTGGAATCAAATCAGGAAGCAACCATTTCATTTCTGTTTGCTACAGTAAAGGACTTTGCAAAGGAATGAATGTTTAACCTATTAAGTAGGTGTGGATTTAAAATTTATGCGGTTTCAAGTGCTTTGTAAAAACAGCTTCATAGGTTTTGGAAAATGAAAATGGAATAATCTAGTGTCAAATTAATCCTTGCCATTTAAATAACATCAAATGCTTGCATCCTTTAAATTTAGAACTGAAAATTGTAACTACTTCTGATTATTATTACTGTCTCTGTTGTCCATTTTTTTAGTAATGACTTCTTTCTATTGTTGTCATATCCACCACGTCTTTTTATTTTCATGATTGTTGTTTGAAAGCAGATTATATTAAATGAGATATAATTTTGGTTGACAAAGTGTTCTTGTGTTAGACAGTCAAATTTTGTTCCTTTCTCTTTACTCTAAAACTAAGATAGGAATGGTATTTATAGTTTGTATGATCTCTTTTAATATTTTGGAGTTTTGTTTTTTCATTTATTACTATAGACTTTCATTGTATTATATGTTTTATATTTAAACAAATTAGGCATTAGACTTGAATATGTATAAACATTTTAATGTTCGTCTAAATGAAACCTGTTTTCAATGATTTTCTAGACCATGAAAGAAATGTTATTATATTGTTTATAAATATTTGTTTATTTCGGAGTATTCTCATTTAACTTATAGTTTCACTTCACTGAGGTTTAAATGCAAAGTTGTGTTATATTAGTGGGTTACTAAAGGAACCTTTATCTAAATGCATGCATCATTAGCGGCCAAAACATTACACCTTATTTAATTTTCAGTTATCTCTGTCAATTCAATTCTTAATAGACGAAATGTACAAGTTTTGCGCACCTAAATTGGTATAAAATACTGAGTCGATGCCCCTGCTGGTGGGCGTTAAGTCCTAGAAGGTATTACAAGCTGAGTTTCTAGTATTTCGATACTAGTTGGAAATCGATGCTTTAAATTTAGGCTGTTACAAAACTGCTCTGAATTGTGTAAAAACTAATGAGTATCTCCCTTGTGAAATTTTCTGGTCTTGGATGGTTATGACTATACCCTTTTGGTTATTTTGGTTGTTTTGAATTTGCTCTTAAAATGTTGGTTTTGGGTGTCGACATTGGAGGCCTTTAACACAACTGATGAGTCGAAAATCAACGAAATGATGTGCAAAATGTGTATCGAATAATTCATTATTACATCCATTAGTGAAAATAATATAAATATGTAACTATGTAACTTGTATTGACACTGTTAACTATTGCAAATGTATAAAGTTAATTTGTCATCCTTATTTGTATGTGTGTTTGCTTGTGTGTTTAAAGAGAATTTACCCCAAATGAGAGTAGACATTTGAAATACCAGCTCTGCAAAATGAAAATAATAACAATGTGTGTATTGAATGTTTTAATTCTAACAACAAAAATTTAACACCAAGCAGGAGTTGACATTTAAAAGGTCAGTCTATAACATGCTACCATGTTAAATATCATTATACAACTGTAAAATGTAATGTTTTATCTTACATCTTACATTTTTGCAGTTTTTTAATTTAATCTTTGAGTGCATTCATGATTCTGTATTTCAAGTTATGGTCAAAAAATTTCCTGTGTGCACATGTATATTAATGTAAAAAAACATGTAAATATGTGAAATTTACATAATTAAAACATGTATTATTTTTTCGTTCTGTTGAGCATAATTGAATAGTCGTAAATTGGCGCAATCTGTAAACAATGCCTTTATATCTTATGCATCAACATTGGTGTCATAGAATATTTTTTATTGCTTTAATTTGGATCTGAATGTCCTTTGGGTCTTGAGGATTTTTTCCCATTTAAAATATTATCTTATGTTTTCTCTTGTATAACCCTTTATATTCCAATCCTTTTTTTAAATAAAAAATAAACGAAAAACAGATGAAAATCACAAAAATGAGCAAATTAGTTGCAACTTACTGATGATATATTTGCTCAATCACTTAGCAATGTAAATAGTGTATATATGAACTGGAAATGGTTTTTTTTTTCTTGTACAAGATTGGTAGAAATATAAGTGTTATATCATTTAGTACAAATTTCCTGCATATATATTTAAAAAAAAAACAATTAAATATGTAAAAGGTATATAATCATGTATTTTTTTCCGTTTTATTGATCATGATTAAAGAGTCATACATTTACACATGGCAATATGTACACAATGGCTGTGTATCTTGTACATTAAAATTTGTATTATAGAATAGTTTTATCGCTATAATCTCAATCTGAATGTACATTGGTTCTTAATGATTTTTTCCAATTCAATATACAATCTTAAATGTTCCTGCTATTTAACCCTCATATTATTTCAATCTCTTTTTAAATACAAATAAACAAATAACAGGTGCAAATAACAAAAGCGAGGAAATGAGGTGCCATTAACTATATATGCTCATTCCCTTCACAATGTATATAGTTTATATATTAACTGGTAATGATTCATTTTTTTCTTGTACAGTATTGGTAGACCTATAACTGTTGTATCATATCTGTACAAAAAATAAAAGTAAATAGTTAGAAATGATTCGTTGTATATTGTGATACGTATACGGGTATTAAGTAAAATGGCATGTATGTACAGTACATTGTAGATGGGTAGCAGGATGTAATCCTTTAGCCTTTACCAATTGTTGTCTTACACATTTAGGTAGCTAAGGGATCTTTTAAAAAAAATAACACATCATTCAATCTTCTTCCTACTTGTATATATGTGTTTCAATTAAAAAACGTATTGTCAATATATGGATAATCTCTAATTTTCAATTCATGAAAAAGGTCATATTTTAAAACGCTGTCAATGTAATTCTCTAGAGTGTTTATAATAAATTGCTTGTAGTAGAACAACTAAATTTGTCCTACATTTTTACTCTAAATGACCTTCCTTTCCGGAAATGTTTTAGTTCGATTATATTTTTCAAAGCTCAGATATCTTGGTGTTAAAAATTGTAAATTTACTGTATTACTGTATTACTTTCTTAGCAAACTGTGAAAGATTATTAAAGATAAGAAAATGTTGACGGTTGTTCTTATAGCTACCTTAATAAAATCATATATTATTATAAGTTACACTTTGTACAATATTGGAGAAATAAATATAACTTTTCTCTTCTGTTTTGCAGTTTTTGAAAATTTCCAAAACCTTATTCAGGGTAAATTCTACTTTCAATTGTTGGTTGATACAATGTACTGGCAGAACAAGCATGGACATCCTGCAGTTTTTGTCTTCGGAACGTTTCCTCCACCCACAAACACACATACTTTATTGTGCCTGCCATGAGCTTTAATGTCATGAGTGCCGAAGGCAAACTCTTTTTGGGTTCATTTTAGAATTGTTATCTCATTGACATACGACATTCGTCTATATTTTTATTATATCAACAAAGGGAAATATATGCATTTTGCATTGTGAATTTTAATAAATTAATATCAGTTATATTGGAATTTGATACCTTTTAACCGATTTTATTCAAATTTTTAATGCTTTAGTTTTTGTGCAGTCCTGTTACAAGTATTCTCGTTTGCTATGTTGCTTTATCTTTATACTCTTTGTTCTGTGTGTTGTTGTTCTTCTGAATTCCCTTTGTCCTGAGATTTTATAAAATGGACCTTCTCCAGTATCTTATTTTTTTATTTATTTATTCATTTTTTTTTTGTATTAATTTGGTGCTATTTCATGAAGAGCATGAAAAAATAGGAAAGTTTGATATATTCAGCTTGTACAAAAAAAAAACGAAATACATGTAGGTGTAACCCAAACCAGAGGAAAATAAAGAAATAATCCGATTTAACACATTTTTGTACATGTGCTTGTATTCATTTTTTTCAATCACCTTTTACAGGCAATCCTTGTAAATAAAAAATGATTTCATTCTAAGCAATAGATGGAGGAAATGATAAGCAAAAGTGTGAACACCGTACGATATTAAAAAAAATTATGACATAGAGCAATTACTGATAAATGTCATTTTCATGTCATGTTTGTTATGATATTGTAATATTATATTTATTTTGTTATGATATTGTAATTATTATGTTTATTTATCTTGGCCTAATTTGTTTTGCGTAGCCTTATAACATAGTTGTTTACCAAATAATGTTATAACTGCGCAGTTTAGAAATCACTGGAACAATAATGGATACTGGTGGAATGACTAGAACTTTCTATTTGACTTACGTAATAATTATGGTGTCATTCGAACTTCTACCGTATTCCAGAAGTTTCCGTTCTACAGTATATATACGGACAAGAAAGTTAGACTTTCAGAACATCATTTATCGGACCAGAGATAGACATTCTTGTGTTCTCAGCTGTTGGATTTATTTACGTTTCACACATCGGACTTTTGACACTTTTATTTACATCATACTAGATTGTGACTGATTGGATATAATATTCCGTTTGGATTCCCGCAACAGTGACGAGAAGAATTCCGGAAAAGACGAAGGATTTTGAACAGTTAAGTTGACATTTTAGTTTGTGTAATTTTTTTTTTGTAAACTTGTATATAATAAATCTTGTTAAATTTTATTATTGATTTGTGTCTTTTGTTGGCTACAATTTAAAGGTGATTTCGGCCGTAACAGAAATTGGGGGCTCGTCCGGGATAACGTTAATATCTTATTAAATTTTTTCAGTATTTTTATTAGAATTAGCCAAGAAAATTCTACAAAATGGCATTTGATGCTGGTAAATTTTTGAAAACGCCAGACCTGGAAGGGTTTGATAAATTAAAGAAAGAAGAATTAGTGTTGCTTGCTAAACATCTAAAAATAGATTTTAGAGCATCTATGCCGAGAAAACAAATTATAAAAAATTTGGTTATAGACAAATTAGTTGACTCAGAAATTTTTGGTGAAGAGGCTCTTGACCTCAAGGTCGAAAATGTTGATGCCTTCAAATTAAAACAGCTTGAATTAGAACATGAGCTTCAATTAAAACAATTGGAAAACGAAGTTAAATTAAAACAATTAGAAAAAGAAGATGAATTTAAATTAAAACAATTGGAAAACGAAGTTAAATTAAAACAATTAGAAAAAGAAGATGAATTTAAAGAAAAACAATTACAGGCAGAACTTGAAATGAGGGAAAGGTTAGAGATGGAGAAAATAAAAATAGAAATGGCTAAAGTAGAAAGCAACACTAAGTCAAAATCAGAACATTTTGAGGCAGCAAAAAATATACGTTTGGTTCCCAAATTTTGTGAAAAAACAGTTGATAAATTTTTTCCACAATTTGAGAAAATTGCTCAAAATTTGAAATGGCCAAAGCCTTATTGGACTACAATGCTGCAAAGTGTTTTTGTGGGCAAGGCCGCTGAAATTTACTCAGCTCTTTCTTCAGAAAAAAGTTCTGATTATGACACTGTTAAACAGGAAGTTTTGAAAGCTTATGAGCTAGTGCCAGAAGCATATTGAAATTTAGGTCTTATAAAAAGTTTGAAACACAAACCTATGTTGAATTTGCTAGGGAAAAAGAAGATTTATTTGATAAATGGCTTACGTCAAAGAAAATAGATCAAAATTTTGATAAATTAAGACAATTAATGTTATTAGAAGAGTTCAAGCAGTGTGTTAATTTAGACTTAAAAACACATTTAGATGACAAAACTGTTGAGACATTGCAAGATGCAGCTGTTGTTTCCGATAATTATACCATTTCACATAAAAAAACTTTCAAAGGTCAAAATTTTAATACTTCTAGCGGAAATTACAAAAATCAAAGCACTGAGCGTACTGATTGTAAGCCTGTTGAACAGAATAAGAGTCCGTCTAGTTATAATATGTCTGGTCCAAAGTTTGATACTTTTGAGAAGAAGTCACTAACTTGTGCTTATTGTAAGAAAAATGGTCACCTGATGGCTGATTGTTTTAGACTCCAGAAGAAGAATGAAAGAGATCATAAGCCCAAGTCCAGTGCTTGTACGACACCCGTTGTTACCAATAAGTTGGAATGTCCTGCGAGTCAGGCTTTTAAGTCCAGTTTTTGTATTTACATGGAGGATTATAAGCCCTTTATGTCTGATGGGTTTGTTTCTATTGTTAATAATACTACTCCTCTGCCTATTAAGATTTTACGGGACACTGGAGCTTCTCAGTCTTTGTTCTTAGAAGGTGTGTTGCCTTTGTCCGAGAAGACGTCCGTTGGTGCCTCCGTTTTGTTACGAGGTGTGGAGTTAGGTTGTATAGATGTTCCCCTCCATCGTATTATTTGAAGTCAGATTTAATTACTGGACCAGTTGTTGTGGGTGTTCGTCCTACTCTCCCTGTTGAGGGTGTTTCATTATTGCTAGGAAATGATCTAGCTAGGAACAAAGTGGTTGCTGAACCAATTGTTACAAGTGAACCGGTGGTGGATGTTAAATCACCTGAAGATGATGCTGAACTGTATCCAGCTTGTGTTGTTACTAGGGCAATGGCAAGAAAACAACAAGATGAGGATTTACAAGAAGGCCAGTATGATTATATGGACCTTTCTGACACTTTTCTTGCCGACATTGAAGGTCCCGGTACTTCAGAAAAAGCCATAATAAGACCACCTGGTACTAACGAACGTGTAATTATGCCATGGCCAGACGTGAACAGCCATTCATTAGACAAAAGAACATTTAGGGAAGAACAGAATAAAGACCCTGAGGTTCTTCAACTCTGCAAAAGGGCTCTACCCCAAAAAGAAGCAGAAAAAGTGGCCGAATGTTACTACCATCAAGACGGCATTTTGATGAGGAAGTGGAGGCCCCCTGATGCTATCCCAGAGGAGGAATGGAGAGTGGTATACCAAGTGGTGGTGCCTAAAGTCTATAGGCAAGAAATTATTGGTCTTGCCCATGACACCCCCTTGGCTGGACATTTAGGTATAAGGAAGACTTGTCTTAAGATATTACAACATTTCTACTGGCCCAGACTTAGAAATGATGTCACAGAATACTGCAAATCATGCCATATATGCCAGGTTGTTGGCAAGCCTAACCAGAAAATACCACCAGCACCGCTTCTGCCAATTCCAGCCTTTGAAGAACCTTTCAGCCGAATACTTATTGATTGCGTTGGACCTTTACCAAGACCAAGACTGGAAATGCTTATTTACTGACGATCATGTGTACATCCACTCGCTTTCCTGAGGCTATTCCCTTAAGGAATATCAAGACACCAACTATTGTCAAAGCTCTTATCAAATTTTTCACATTAGTAGGACTTCCTAAGTCTATACAGTCCGACCAGGGTTCAAATTTTATGTCAGGTTTATTTCAGCAGGTCGTTTACCAGTTAGGGATTGCTCAGTATAGATCAAGTGCTTATCATCCAGAATCTCAAGGTGCCTTAGAACGTTTTCATCAAACATTGAAGAACATGATTAGAACTTTTTGTCTTCAATTTGACAGGGACTGGGGTGATGGTGTTCACTTTCTACTTTTTGCGGTTCGAGAGGCTGTTCAAGAATCCCTTGGTTTTAGCCCCTTTGAGTTAGTGTTTGGTCATACTGTAAGGGGACCTTTGAAATTGATTAAGGAAAAATGGCTTACTGAACACACTGACTTGAATCTTCTAGACTATGTATCTAGATTTAAAGAAAAATTGTATACTGCTTGTCAAATTGCTCAGAAAAACTTAAAAACTGTACAGAATAAGATGAAAATATGGTATGATAAAGATGCCAGGGACAGAGTTTTTGAGCCTGGTGATAAGGTACTTGTATTTTTGCCAGTCCCTGGGCATCCTTTACAGGCTAAATACTGTGGTCCTTATACAATCGACAGTAAAATTAATGATTTGAATTATATTGTAAAAACTCCAGGTCGGCGTAAACAAAATAGAGTGTGTCACATTAATATGTTAAAACCATATTTTGAGCGTACTAATGAAGGTGAGAGTAAACCAGTTGCCACTTTAGCCATGGTTAAATTGGAGAATGATCATGACAAACCAGACATAATTGAACCATCGTTTGATTCGAAGACTATGGAACAAACTGTTAGATTGAAAAATTCTGAAATTTTATCAGATTTAGACTCAAAACTTGCACATCTGACTTTCGATCGCAGAGAAAAATTGAAAACTTTGGTATTTTCTTTTAAAAATCTTTTTCCAGATGTGCCAAACAAAACCACTGCTGTTTGTCATGATGTTCATGTAGGCGATGCTTCTCCAATCGAGCAACATTCTTACCGGCTCAATCCACTTAAACTTGATTTTATGACACAAGAAATTAGATATATACTTTATCTAGATTTTATTAAAACACTGTATACATACTATATATTTTTGTATATATTGTTCATGCGAAGTTCTCGTTACCATTCAACTTCTTTTAAGGGGGGGAGGTGTTATGATATTGTAATATTATATTTATTTTGTTATGATATTGTAATTATTATGTTTATTTATCTTGGCCTAATTTGTTTTGCGTAGCCTTATAACATGTATACTATGTTTACATAATACTTATAGTTGTTTACCAAATAATGTTATAACTGCGCAGTTTAGAAATCACTGGAACAATAATGGATACTGGTGGAATGACTAGAACTTTCTATTTGACTTACGTAATAATTATGGTGTCATTCGAACTTCCACCGTATTCCAGAAGTTTCCGTTCTACAGTATATATACGGACAAGAAAGTTAGACTTTCAGAACATCATTTATCGGACCAGAGATAGACATTCTTGTGTTCTCAGCTGTTGGATTTATTTACGTTACACACATCGGACTTTTGACACTTTTATTTACATCATACTAGATTGTGACTGATTGGATATAATATTCCGTTTGGATTCCCGCAACAGTGACGAGAAGAATTCCGGAAAAGACGAAGGATTTTGAACAGTTAAGTTGACATTTTAGTTTGTGTAATTTTTTTTGTAAACTTGTATATAATAAATCTTGTTAAATTTTATTATTGATTTGTGTCTTTTGTTGGCTACAATTTAAAGGTGATTTCGGCCGTAACATGTTGTATTGATTGTCCTCTAAAGCCTGCAACAGACCAATTATCCATACCAATTAAGATGAAAAATAGCCTGGTATCTACAGAGAAAAATGTTTCAATGACATTATGAATTCTATCTTTGTTTCCCTGATTGTTTATTTTTGATATTTGATTTTAAATGTTATTTGCACGCAAGTGATTATTTAAGTTGACATGATATTTAGTCCATTTTACTCTCATCGAGACAACAATTACAGATTATAGAATCCTACATTTTCTTTCTAATATAGAAGATGTAGAAACCTATTGTTTGGATTACCTTACAAATGTCGACTTATTAGTGATGCAATGTCACTCGATAAAAATTTAAATTTAGATTTTTTTTCAAGTTTTATTAAAAGTGTTCATATAAATATAATACATGAGACGCGAATTTATATCAAAAATTGTTTATGGATGATAGTGTATATGGAGAAAGAATGACGGTGGCAGACAATTCTTGGCACAAGATCTATATATGACACAACTTCAATTATAGAAACAGCTAAAAATCACTTCACATTTGTTTTGATGAGGTCAAATTTTCAAGATGTTATAAAACAAACCTACACAATAAAAAGTGATCTAACAGATATAGTGCCGAGCAAAGTTCAGGTTTATGTCAGACCATTTACCTTATTGAATTCTATGATACCATTATTGTTGCATAAGATGTGCACATTTCGTCGATTTACAGCTCGTCAGTTGTGCTCAAGACCTAAAAAGGACAAACAAAAAAAACGCTATCCATTGGACAGACAAACGCGGGAAGACAAATGAACAACAACAAGCACATCAAATAAACACTGAAAACGAAAAAACAATGAACAAAACGAACTCCTATAAAAACCAGGAGTGAACTCGGGAAGGGTAAGCAGTTCCTGCTCCGTATACGGATAGTGAAGTTCAACAAAGTCAATCTGGGGTTAGTCACAAATCGGTGGAGGTACATGAAATGTTACGAAAGTTGGAACAGGTCCAACATCATCTTAGATATTGGAACACTGACGACCGTAAAATGTCCTAAGTGATGACATCAATTTATCCCTGATAAACCCTGGTTAAGAAGCTTTGTTGAAGAATTTTAAAATGTTGAAAATATAACTTGCACTAAATAACCCCCGAAATACTAGTGTCGAAAATTCAGAAAGAATGATCACAAATGCAAAAAGAACCCAAATTACCAAACTGTTATGTTACATGTGTTACATAACATATCACACGTACGTTTATTTTTCCATACTAGAAACTTTAGACATCACTCATTTGACTGAAAGGAAGTTTCTGTGAGATTTATTAATTATAGATTTCGTCTTAATAAAATTCTATGACAAAACTCGGATGCACTGTATATGTACATTTCAACAGTTAATGTTTTATTAGCATGATTCAATGCCAACAATATAAACATCTTTTAACATTCTGTGATTTTAACCATCAGGAAAATCGTGATTATCGTGGAAACGATCGTTTACGACTTTAAACTAAATTTTTAGAATTAAAATTTAATTTTGTAAAATAAATAGTTACCATCATAAATTTAGATATACCCTAATTTGCAGCCTTATGCAACCGGAAACCAACCAAAAGGAATACTCCATGTATAACCTCAATCCAATCTGACGCATGCGCGCCTTACAACTTCATCACGTTTTACCTATTGCAGAGGCAATAAGGGGGATGAAGAGGGGGCGGGGGGGGGGGGGGGGTGTTTGGGACCTTTGATTTATGATGGTAAGTATTTATTTTAGAAAATCAAATTTTAATTCTATCGGACCTCCAAAAACCTGCTGATGATATTTCCGATAAAGAGGAGGAATTGAAAATGTTCCAAGAAGAAGCTAATGCCCTAACATCATGTGATTTAACTTGGTGTCTAGTCAAAATTCAGGTGAGGCAGTCTTGTAAGCTAGCATGATTGTCTAACAAATCCAGGTAGAGATGGTTTTGACTGAAATATCACGATTTCCTTTTTAAGGAATAACAAGTCTAGTAGAACCTGAGGGTCTAAGACTATCAGAAGATGATAAATACTGAAGCAAAGTCTGAACTAGACATAATCCCTGATTAGCTACAGAAGGAGGTAAAGCAGGAATCACAATAACACCTGAACCCTTTTCTTAAAACTGATTCGTTGCTAAAAAGACTGGATCAGTAAGTAAAGGAACTGAAGACTTCTCTGCAGAAAAACGCATGCAAGACTCAGTAATGGATAAATCATACATTTCAGGCCTTCTACGACCAGTAGCCAAAGCTAAGAGGAAAACATTTATAAATCAAATGTTTATAAGAAGATAAGGATAAAGGTTCAAAAGGAGGAAAATGTAGAACCTTTAGAACCAAAACCAAATCCCCTGAGGAACCAGACGCCTTTGTTGAGGACGTTCAAGACTAAAGTTTTTAATCAAAAGAGACAAAAACTCATAATTGCCAAAATCTTGACCTCTTGATAAGGATATAGTTCTGGCAATGGCAGATCTATAACCTTTGATCGAAGAAGGAGAGAAACCCATATCTTCAAAAAGATAAAGTAAGAAATTCGTCTGGAACAACACCAAGAACAGAAAATAGTCCGCTTAGAGTCATTAACAGCTCCTGTGGATTGCCGAACTAACCCAGAGATACGCTTGGCTGCTTTCTAAAAAAAGATAACAATGAGTGAAGATGAAGATTATAAAGGCCCTGATGAAGCTCTTCCTTTGCACCGAGAAAAAAACCCTGCTCTCTGAGGAAGTCGCAAAGTTGAAGAAGATCTGAAAACCATGATTGTATGGGCCAAGCTGGAGTAATAATAATGGTCTTGCAAGCATCCTTGTGAATTTCATGCAAGATCTTGGGAAGAAGACGAAAAGGAGGGAACATGTAAATGAACATTCCCTACCAAGACAGAGTCATAGCATCCACTGCCAAAGCTTTCTGATCTGGAACGGGAGAAACATAGGTCTGTATTTTTTTATTCAGACTGTGGCAAACAGATCTATACGAGGTCTGTCCCACCGAAGTATGATCTCCTTGAAAACTGCAGGATGCAATTCCCATTCTGTGTTCAGTAGAACCAGAGAATGGGAAAGAGCATTCGCCACTAGATTCTGCTTCCCCAGAACATAACTCACTGACAGAATAGTCTTGAGGCTGTCGTACAATAACAGAATATCACTGCACAAAATATACAGGGAAAGGAAGTGAGTTCCGCCCTGATTCTGAAGATAAGCCACTACTGTAGTATTGCCCGTGGCCACTAACAGACTGACTCGGAATTACTTCTTGGAAGTACTTCAGAGCTAGTAAAACTGCCCTCATTGCCAGAATATTGATATGTTCCTGCAACTGAGGCCCCTACCAAAGACCCGACACATACCGGCCTTCTAGAAAGGCTCCCCATCCCGTTAAAGATGCGTCTGTAAAGAGGGTCATCTTCGGGACAGGAGGATCCAGAGGAGAACCTTTGAGAAGATTTTCTGTCTGTAACCACCAATGAAGATGATGAAGCAACCGAGGTTGAATAGGTATTGGGGCTTCCCACAACTGAGATACTGGGTGCCAAAAATTCTTGAGGTAACACTGAATTAGACGGATATGAAATCTGCCTAGATGTACAACATCTGCTATGGATTACGAAAACCCAACAGTTGAAGAAATTGACGGGCAAGTACCACCTCTGCCTGGGACAGAATCGTTACCAAATGAAAAACCTTCAAATCTGTTCGAAACTGTTCCACAAGGAAAGTAAAGTTCTGACAGGGAATTATTTCTGACTCCTCCCATGATATTAGAAAACCCAAATTCAGGAGATGCCGAATTACAAAACGGGTGTGATCCTCCAGAAGAGAAAATAAAAGATCAGAGAATCGTCCAGCTAAGACTGGATGAATATAGAATGGGTATGAAGATAAGCTACGAAAGTCTGAAAATGTCTGGTGAACATTGGGATGTCAGATAATTTCAGCCGTATGGTGTGAACTCGACTTTTGAGTGATTCCAGATTTGTACTGGAAAGAGAAGGATCAGCTTCGCTAGTACCAGGGGAATCCACCTCGAAGACTGGAATGTTTTCTGGACTACAAGGAGCAGAAACAGAGTCCTGCGATAAAAATATTACTTCATGGCTCCTAGGTGAGAATTTCCAGTTTCCAAATAAGTCAGGCGGTTACCAGGCAGTATGTGCCTTCATACGGGAACTTTCTGAAGGGTTCGGCGTACTGTGAAATCCCTGACCTGACCACTCTGGTTAGGCAGAGAATGGATCAAAGGTAGGAAAACCTGGCATAGGCATAGGTGGATAAGGGTAATTGACAGACCACCTGGACCTAGCAAAGGCACTACTCCTTATTCCAGAAGATAAAGATTCCGAAAATAAAGAGGATGAACTAGAAGGACCTGACTTAACAGGCCTAGCAAAAGAATACGTCACACTAGGACGTCAGAGCCTAAGTTGGGTGGCAGTAGATTTTACTGCAGGGGAAAGTTCATGTGTGGACACCTCAACAGCTTCACCTGACATAAAAGGGTTAGGAAGATGAGAAGGAAAGCCACGCTCCGAAAATTCATTTGAACAAGTAGCCGAACGCCAAGGGGATAGATCCATATTATCTTGACTTTCGCTGTCTATTTAACAGTGAATATTACCTGTAAAATTGTATAACTTTCACTAATATGCAATGATATTACCTGTATTGGCAGTTAAATATAATTGCAATTGTATTATTAAGTATAAACTTTCCAAAATCTCAAATATTTGTTCTCCGAAAAGCACACGTGCTGCAATCTCCAGATGTCCGAAAAAAGTGATGAAGGTGTAAGACACGCGTGCCTCAAGTTGGATTGAGGTTATATATGGGGTATTCTCTTTGGTTGGTTTTCGGTTGCATGAGACTGCAATTAGAGTATATCTAAATTTATGATGGTAACGTATTTTTTGCAATAAAAACAGTGCACTTGTGAACCTGAATCTCTGTTGTTTCGATGTTTGTGTTTCGGGCTTTTATATGTTATTTTTTAGTTCTGTCGTTTGGATGATATTTATTAATTGGAATGCCATTGTGGACTTTCCTGGTATCCGACTTGTTGTTTATTTAAGTTCGAGATGGATTTCATGCAGTTACTTTGTACAGCAAAAATGTCAAAAATATTTTTTTAGATGAGAAGGGTACGTAAAACTTACAAATTTTACAAGGTTTGCGTTTTTTTTTTTTTTTTTTTAAGATGTAACAGCTTAGTTTAAAATTTTCATTAAATCCATATACAAGTATATGGCATACAAATTTCATTTAAATTTGAATACTTCAATTCAGTATAAACTTTTTATGATCATTTTATTTCCAGTCACCTAGCTACGATCCTACTGTCTAAAGAAATATTTTCCTAATGTAACCCATATCTGATATGTTTAAATTTAACTAGTATGTACAATTCACTTTCAATTAAATTCAATCATTCCATTTAAATAGCAATATCCGTTTAAAGGAAAATTCTAATCGATTGTAACCCTATGTTCTCTTTATTATTTGACAATAAAAAGATTGTATTGTATTTTAATAAAAGAGTGGAGTAAGACGATAGGAGAACCATTTGAATGTCAGATCTACAAAAATAAAATCAATTGACTGAATATTTGTTTATGTTGGATAATTTTAGTGACAACATGATGAACAGGAGACAAGGTAAATAATGTTGTTTTACTTTGTATTTTGTTAAGAGATATTATATTTCATGTCTATTTATTGTAGAAAAATATTACGTTTAAACTGTTTGCACTGAGGTTTGCATGTTGCAAGTATGGCCGGTATAGAAAATAAAAAATTATAGACTATTTATTTTTGTTCTTACCGCGTTCTTTTCTTCTTCTTCTTCTTCTTCTTCTTTTACTTTTTTTCTTTCGGTTTTGGTTTTTTTGTTTTTTTTATTTTATTTGATTATTTTATTATTATTTTGGGGCTGCATTATTTGTCCCCTCTACCATTTCGTCTTCCTTGGGGCCAGTCTTTTCTATTTCTTGCCTACCATTTTAATATATCTTCTTGCTTGGGAAACAACTGTATATATAACATTTTAATTTATATTTCTGACTTTTTATTAATAAAAAATAGTCATAAATTTTTAAAAGGAAGATAATACTGCAGCAGTTATCTTCTAAATTAAGAAATTTATGGTGCGTTAAGTTTATATGAAAAAAAGTTTAAACAGTTTGTCAACATTTTTAACATTTATATTTAAAGTGTGTATAAAATCATATTTTAAGTTATCATTTATGACCTCCATCGAAACTGTAGTGTCATTGAAAGGTGAAGATAACCTTTCTCTTAAGAAAAAGTGATAATAATTTTGGAACAAAAGTGCAATTCAGAACAGATTCATTATCGAGAAGATTAACCTACACGGATAATATAGATTTGTATTGAAAGGTAAATAAAACTGTTTACAAAGGATTAAGGTGTTATTAAGTGTGGCGGTTTTGTTCTAAATAAATCATGACGAATAGTAAGAGGTAATTAGCTCCTTGTTCAAATATATTTTACATAACGATCATAGATTAGGGCAGTTGACCTTTCAATTTGAGAAGTGCTTATATTTAAAAGCTTAATCTGATATTGCGGGGGAAAACAATTGTGGGACATTCCCTTCTTCAAATTAAAAGATAAATATCAAAGAACAAAAATTCCCGTGCTCAATACAATTGTTACATGAACTTAAGATTTGCTTAGATATGACATTTGGGAGGAAAATCGTTGGACATTCCAAAATTGCATTGCAGATGAGTCGTTATCTTACATGTATCTTCATGTGTTATGTATATATGTGTAAAATTGTAAAAAATGTCAAGAAGATACTATATAGGTATATCTCCCAACCGAAAAGGGATATATGTAGACTATTTTCACACTTTTCTTCCTGTCCAGTATGTGTCTCTCTTTTCATAGCACCAGTAAGACACCTCAAACTGAGGTTTTCGATGATGTAAGATCACTGTTCGTAGTCGTTACTTTCATTGGAGTCGTTCGGATATACTTGGGTTGTAATACTAATGAACCTATGGAATGAATTGTTTTATTTCTTACTTTGAAGCTAACAAGAAGATCATAATAATGTCTTAAAAATATTGTATTTGTGTCCTTAAATTAGTTTACATGATTTTTTTCTGTTTATAGGCACTGTATCTTAAGTCACAATTAAATACAAGATACATGTAAGATACACCTATCATAAAAGTTTAAAATATTATGTTTAACTTAATTTGTTGGCAGAGTATTTCCTCCAGTTATGAAATTCCAGGAATCTGATTTTTCAGTTGAGGGAATAAAAAATTTAAAATGTTATAAGAATAAGAATATGAATAACTTAATTCACCAATCAAGGGCCCATGCAATAAACATATATGATTAATTCAACATAAAATAATGATAGTATAACACGATACAACAGTTCTATATGAGCGATATATACATTGTAATATGAGCATCTACAATCACAAGTACACATAAAATAAAATATGACTTTCTTATAGTAAAGTTAGTAGTTTCTCGGGATTTATATATTATATGAAGCTCTACGTCTTCCATTTTTCTTAAATTCAATTCAAACTTTATTGCAAACATAAAACCCAGTGGGTTATAGCAAAACAAATACATCACATCACAAATGAAACGGACCTGCAACTATTACAGTTGGCAGAGCAAACAAATGACGTGTTATGAATACTAAACACACACATCTTCCTTTACTTTAGCGTATTTATTAATATTTAACGTAACAATGCGAATAGTTTATATGTTTAGGTTAGGGCTTTGATAGAATACAAGGATATATTCCGTGTATAATCTCCAGGTATAGATAAGTACAAAGTAATTATTACCAGCATTGAAAATTAAGATTTAATTATTGGAAAATTACCTCTTTTAAATACATTTTGTACTTCCGTTTGGTTAAAGATGGAAAAACCGGAGTTATGATAAGGAGAAGTGTACATTAGTACATTTCTAAAATAAAAGATTTAATGCTTTATTAAAAACCTCTTAAATAGGAAGGATCCTTAATTTTGGGTGACTCGATTTTAATGGCTATCTTGCAGTGAGGTGTATAAAATTTCAATCAAAGGTGTTGTTGTTATACGGTTTTCAGGCAAACTTAGAGAAACTTCATTCCAACGTTCAGCGGATATGACAAAATAAATTGACTGAAGAAGACCGAATCACTTTCTAAAATAATACAAAATCTTAGTCTTAAATGTAAATACATTATAATTAAATTGATATCATTTTCAAGGTATAGGCGATATTTGACTTGTCCAATATGTAAGTATTTTTATGTTATATATTTGTAGAAGCATGATGTAGTAGTTTTACATGTATATATATTTGCACGAATGAAATTATATTTGAACTGTAAATATTAGTTTATTGGCAAAGGAACAAATTCACATTACTGTACAATTACAACGCATTCTAAACCTCCTACAAAAACTGTTGCAAGTTTCAGGCAAGCTGCTCTGTTCCCCTTATCGATTAAGGTTTTAAGATTTTTTCAGTATAAAATAACTCTTCTTTGAAATAAATTTCGACAATACATCTCTTTGATAGTTTAGAGGAACTTTTCCGTACAATATATATTTTTTTTTAAATTGATTAATCTTTTTAAAAAATAAACCATGTATATGTACAATTTTTGTAATGCTTCATTCAAAATGATTATAAAGATCAGATGTTTTGTACACTCAACCCGTTTTTACAGTCTAAATAATAATTTCGTCGACAATGAAATGCATAGTTTACATCAATGTTTTCTCCAAATAGTATATACACTGTATTCTTTTTGTCGCATCAAATCTCTTTTTAGCTCACCTGACCCAAAGGGCCATGTGAGCTTATGCCATCACTTGGCGTCCGTCGTCGTCCGTCGTCCGTCGTCGTAAACTATTTCAAGGATCCTCTCCTCAGAAACTACTGGGCCAAATACTTCAAAACTTTAAGTGAATGTTCCATAGGATTTCTAGTTTATAAATTATATCTGAGGTTTTGATCCATAATCAAACATGGCCGCCATTGCTAAAACTAGAATATAGGGGTAAACTGCAGTTTTTGTCTTATATCTAAAAAACTAAAGCATTTACAGCAAAACTGATGGGGTAAAAATGTTCATCAGTTCAAGATCAACCTTCCATGACATTTTCTGACGAATCGGTCAACCCTTTGTTGGGTTATTGCCCCTGAATTGTTAATTTTAAGGAAATTTTGCAGTTTTTGGTTATTATCTTGAATAATATTATAGATAAAGACAAACTGTAACACCAAAAATGTTCAACAAAGTGAGATCTACAAATAGGTCAACAAGACCACAATCATTGATTGACCCCTTATAGGAGTTTTTGCCCTTTAAAGACGGCATCTGGCGTAATATTTCCTTTAGAGATATTTTCTTCTGAAACCACTGGGCCAATTGGTACCAAACTTTGGTGGAATAGTTCTTGGGTGGCCCCCTTGCAAAAGTTTGTCCGGCATTCCCAACTTCCAACCGACATGGCTGCTTTTACTAAAAATAGGAAAAAAGGGGTATGAATTTCAAAAATCTTCTTCTATGAAACTACAAGACCAATTAGAACCAAACAGTAATGGTCCGTAGGAGGTTCTCTTTCAGATATATGTCCGATGACCCGGACTGTTAACCAAGATGGCCACCACAGTCGAACTTAGTTTAACATAGGGCCCTATGCGAAAATTCATTGAAAAATCTTCTTGTCTGAAAAAACTTGACCAATTGAAACCAGACTAGGCAGAAATGGTCCTTAGCAGAGCCTCTTTCAGAAATGTGTCCGATTTTGTGGACTGTGAACCAAGATGGTCGCCTCAGCCGAACTTAGTTTAACATAGGACCCTATGGGAAATTCACTCAAAAATATTCTTGCCTAAAACGACTGAGCCAATTAGAAATAGACTTGGTAACAATGGTCCTTAGATAGTCCTCTTTCAGAATTTCGTCCGATGACCCAGACTGTCAAACAAGGTGGCCGCCACAGCCGAATTAGTTTAACATAAGGCCCTATGGGAAAAATCATTGAAAAATCTTCTTGTCTGAAACCACTTTATATAGTGGAACAAGACTTGGCAGCAATGGTCCTTAGGAGGCCCTCTTTGAGAAATGTGCCCAATTTCGTGGACTGTGAACCAAGATGACCGCCACAGCCGAACATAGTTTAACATAGGACCCTATGTGAAATTCACTCAAAAATCTTCTTGTCTGAAACCACTAAGCCAATAAGCACTACTAGATGTGGTAGCAATGGTCCTTAGATGGTCCTCTTTTAGAAATTCGTCCGATGACCCACACTGTCAACCAAGGTGGCCGCCATGGCCGAACTTAGTTTAACATAAGGCCTTATGGGAAAATTCATTGAAAAATCTTCTTGTCTGAAACCACTTGACACATTGGAACCAGACTTGGCTGCAATGGTCCTTAGGAGGTCCTCTTTGAGAAATGTGTCCAATTTCGTGGACTGTGAACCAACATGGCCGCCACAGCTGAACTTAGTTTATCATAGGACCCTATGGGAAATTCACTCAAAAATCTTCTCGTCTGAAACTACTGAGCCAATTGGTTCTTAGATGGTCCTATTTCAGGAATATGTCCGATGACCCGGATTGTCAACCAAGATTGCTGCCACGGCCAAACTCAGTTAAATAGTGGACCCTATGGGAAAATTCATTGAAAAATCTTCTTGTCTGATCCCACTTAGCCAGTTGGGCAAAACTTAGCAGTAATGGTCTTTAGGTGGTTCTCTTTTAGAAATGTTTCCATTGACCTGGACTGTCAACCAAGATGACTGCCATATATTTGTAGATGAAATTAGTTTAACATAGAATCCTATAGAAAAATCAGCCAATTTGACTGCAACACTTAAATTTTTAGTCCTGCTCAAGGTGAAAAGTTAAATCCAGGTGAGCGATACAGGCACTTGAGAGCCCCTTGTTAATGATCTGAAAAGTATACAGTGTTTCGGAGTTTAGTGTGCCATCCATTTCGCTGAACTAGTATGCGTCATTGTTTAGGGGCCAGCTGAAGCCCGCCTCCGGGTGCGGGATTTCATCGCTGCGTTGAAGACCCATTGGTAGCCTTGAACTTTTTTCTGCTCTTTGGTCGGGTTGTTGTCTCTTTGACACATTCTCCGTTTCCATTCTCTATTCTACTAGTAGATTCAGTTTTGAAATCTGATATTAAATTCGATATTTTCTGTCAACAGAGAGATTTTATATATAATAATTGAGAATAGTGATACATTCCCTCAAATCAATGTAGAGTAGCTTTTGTCTTGAACAGTTGGAACTACTCTAGAGGACATTCTGAATAATTTGAATATTTCTTCGTGAAAGGTAAGAAATGGCTCCAACTGTACATCTGGTAGTTGTGTCTTGTTTCGTATGATCGAACACTGATATTTTTTGCAAAACATATTCGTCAAGTGAAACATAACCGTGCTGTAGGGACATCGTACTTGTAGGTTGTAGATATAGATATGTCGTCAGTTTCAGTACTATATTATCTTGTGTTATACCGAAGTTTGTATGTGATTTCTTTTGTGTAAACCAACGTAAAGCTGTACAAATTCAGTCAAACTCTAAACTTTGTCAATTGACGCTTACAGTATAATAAATGGGACAATAGTAATATGTTAAAATAATTATGCGTATTTGTCTCATAGCAAAACCCCAACTGCATCAGATGTCAGATACAAATTAAAATGTATACATTTAAACATGTTTGACTAAAGTATTATTTAAATGCACCAGCTTGCAACAATGTTGCTCAGGCCCCTGCACCTCTTGTGGATAATTGAAGTTTTCGACCACTTTCTACTGTTAAGCTGTCGCAGTACAGTCATTTAGTGTTTTATAAAACGTTACAGCATACATATTCTTAAGAAAGAATTTTATTTACTCATAGTCATTAAGTTCATTGTGTATATATTATCATAATAAGAAGTATTCAATAAACAGTGTTTATAATTCAGTTTGTAAATTGACCAAATGTGATATTTAGAAAAGAGAAATTGAAAAATCGTATCTCTTTTTAGGATTGAAATCATAAGAAAGTACTGCATGATTGTTCCCGAGGATTAGTTTCGGATCATATAATTACAAATATTTATAATATTTAATATGTAAAGATATTAGAAATTTGATCGATTAATCCGAATTAAATTATAAAATAAAGGGTTATGGTGGATTAACTCTTAACACCAAATCCTTACATGTACAAGATAAAAGCTTTAGCTGTTATTGTTGTTCTTCGTCTAAAAGTAAAACAAATGTCGATCTACATCACTGATATTATAGGGTTCGTTTGTTCAAAACATGTTAGAAAAATACCAACAAAAAATTAGTGACATCAGATTATTAAGAAATAAAGTAACTATTTCATGTTTGCTTGATTTGCTTTTATTGGTGAACACATTATATTCGTTTTACCCGTTTTCCTATTTCTATATGGTTAAGTACTGCAAATCTTTGAACATACTGCTGAACCAGAGAATTTAGTTATCAAATCGATTGTCAATTCAACAACGAAAAATTGTCAAAGGATATATCTGAAGACAGTCTTACGTCCTGTGGCGATTAATCATACAGTAAAAACACGTCTCATTTTAATTTTGTTCTTTAAAGCAGAACAAAAACTGTTGACTTATCAATTTTCAAATAAACTCTGTTGAATTATTACATAACATTTTACATTGATTTTGTTTAAAAGATTTACGTGGGATACATACAAGATATGTGCAACAGAGGCATTCTTTTAATTTTTGTTTCTCATCTCCTGACAGAAAAGTTGCTCAGACATGGGTATGTTGCTTCTAAATTGGAGTCATCCTTATTAAAGTTTTATGGACGTCATCAAGACTTGGTTGACATGTATGAAAAATCCGTTTCCCAAATGAAAATGGACCTGTTCCATTGATTTTGTGCTTTCCTCATACCGGATTTGACATGGGCAGCATGGCGGGTATCCTGCAGGAAACAGAGACTGCTTACTCTTCCGGAGCACCTGAGTCTACCCCCCGGTTCTTTGGTGGGGTCCATGTTGTTCATATGTTTTTAGTTTTTAATTGTAGTGCATGTATTGTTTTGGTCTTGTCTTCGTTGTTCTCAGGGGTTTGTCAGTTGTTTCGAATTTCCCCTCCTTCGAATATTCCTTTGGTATTTCTTGGCTTTACTTAATGTACAATCATAAATGCAAAATAAGGTAGACAAAAGTAAGTCTTAAAATGGAATTTTTATCTTACTTCGTCTGTCAATAGTCCTGATTTTTCCCATATAGAAAAAAAAACACACAAAAAGGGGAAAGAAAATGAAAACAATAAATCGCCTTACTTTCAGTCAAGACTTGCCTGAAATTAATTTACAAGTTTTACTACACGTAGCTTATTTTATTAATCAGGATTTAACAGTAAAATATTCATTTTTAATGCTAAAATGATATTTCGATGCTGTGTGCGTGGTTGTAGTTAAAACCAAGCCAAACCTATAACTTCAGTCAATTCTCGACTTGTTATAAAACTGGTAAAAGAAAATGAAAGAAGTGATGTTTTCGTGTACCGTTTTAAAATTTCGTTTTCTACGTTACTTTAAATCTTCAGCGTTTGTTAGCTGTTGGCGGTATGCACACCGTTGAGCTGCACTTTTATCGTGTTTATTACTGAAAAATGGTAATTCAGCAAGACGAATATTATTTTTGGATGATATGATATTAAAATGCACAATGAAAGACTTATTCAGTATAGATTATGTAAATTTGATGTATTTTATCAAGCCCTGATGTGTGATGAAATAGGATTAATTTAGAGTGATCACGAATATATATTTGCATATGTTTTATAACTTCGTTGAATCAACACCTCTCTTTAATTGATAACACAACATTTGATCGGTATAACACTTAAATATACATCGAAGAATCTCATAAATATATATTAAAAACATGATTCGATCTCTGAATTTTTACAATATAACCAAATCAATATTTCAATACCTTCTCTAATACTGTTACTGAAATAGAATGGGAAAGCTATGATTACAATCATTCCCAAATGAGCAGTTTATTGGTATATTTTCTGCGGGAAGTAGGTATAAACCATTGTATGATAAGAAAGGCCCAAATGAATCTCTTGTGTCAAAATGATAAAAAGGTGACTCAGTAAATACATTGAAAAGTCAACGAATTAAAGCTAGGTTATAATTTACCTTTATAAGTTTGTATAGAGCATGTTTGACATTTCATTGCGAGGATTTTAGTTTACTAGATACAAGGTAAGTGAGAAATTCCTTAGTTTCAGCTTTTATCTGTTTTTAATGAATGTTTTGTTTAAAGAATGTTCTTATATGTCTGTAGTAAATGTGTTTAATCTTTCTTTACTTTTATTCTTACAAGGAGTAAGTGTTTTGTTAGAACTCTAATTTTATAGATGTTTTAAGTATGATATAGAACAGTGCATGCTTAGAAACTGTTACTGTTCTTTTTTCAAGCCAACAATGAGCTAAAACGATGGCTTTATTGCAGGTTCTGACTTTTACATTAGATAGAAACTTGTCAGGCAATAGTTTAGTTTAAACTTATTTATTTATAGTGGACTGTGAAACAAGTTATACTAACTTATACTAATCCCGCTCCACTTGGCGGGTGCGAGAGCGGCTCCTGTAGCGGCATTATAGCCTACTCTTTTTCGACGTCTACAGAGGAATCTTTAACGTTCTAAGGGTGTTGCTCTCGGGACAGTCATTTTTTCGTCCCCATCCGATGGACTAGCATCGTTTAAATATCGAGACCATTCTCGCAAATGGTGTCGATAGGGCGTCGCAAATCTGATCCCTGACATTTTCATCCCGAACGGGAATCGAACCAGGGACCTTTGGCTTCATAGACCGATGCGCTAACCACTACACTTGCAATATTGATACAGCCAATAGAGGCGATATAAACAGTCGTCATTCTATCGTCGTCTATTTTAAATTTTAAAAAAAAGTTTGTTACGCTCCAGGCTTCAGCATTTGGTAGAGTTGGCATGATTTATTTTTAGCAAATATTATTGGCATGTATTTGTTGTTTTTAGAATACTCGGCGAACAATAAAACGGGATTTTTCGCATTTTCATATTTATTCATTTTTAGCATGGCAGGGTTTAAATGTTTAACGTTTCTTATCACTAACCAAAAAAATGCTATAAAAAGGGATTTAAAATAATCTTGTATACATGTGAGAAGTTATTTAAAGAATATATAAACCATAATTGTAAAAAAAAAATACACTTCAAGCACGGGAAAACCTGAAATGCATGCATTTGAATTTTGCTGTTTTTCTATTCTTATCTTTCACACTTGTCTGTTGCATTTGTGTTTGCCAAGATCATTTACATTTTATTGCTTGTGTTATGCAAAGTGATTCCTTTGGAAACATGATTCCTTTGTAGTTTTCATATTGATTCTACAACGAACATGGATAGCTGATAGAAGCTCAGATTAATGTTCTTCCGTTACAAGATTATGTCATTACAGACGAATTTCGTGGCATTCATAACAATATTGATTATTTTCATCTGGCCCAAGACTTATCTTTTAAATAACATTGTATAAAATGAATTATTCTAACATTTATCAATATGCCTTGTTTGGTTTATAATTACCCGGAACACTTATCCATTTTAAGCCCCAGTAATTGTTTTCATTTTTTATGATCAATATTTTAAAATTGACATTTTCTGTAAACTAATATCTTTTAATCTAGATAAGAGGATAAGTCATGTTAGACATTTTTCACAAATACTTGTATTATTGACAAATTTAATATAATGTTCGGAATCAATCATATCCAAGACAACTTTAAGGTGGACGAAAAATGTGTTTATCTTTTTCATTTTAATTTTCTTTCCAAAGGAATAAAGATATCCTGACTTTTTATGATAGACAATTTAAATAAACAGAAGAAAAACGATAAAACATTTGCAATGTAAATATAAAGGCAAAATTCTTTTTTTGTGCAATAATAGTAAAGAACCATGGACTGGATATATTCTATCGAACTTACGGGACAGGATATAATATAGATTTGATAAATTTAATCTTGGACTATTGGTGAACAATCAGGTATAGTTTGTATTTTTTTGTGTTTTCTCTCTCATATTTGTCTTTTTCTTGCTCTTTTTTTTAATTTTCATTTTTAATTTTTTTAATGAATGTCTGAATAATGAAATGCTATAGTTACCAAGTTCTTAATGTGCTAATTTTATTATTGACTTGGGGCCATTTTCAGTAACTTTTTGAGATATCTCTCTCTCTCTCTCTATTTTGACAATCTAACAAATCCTTTATGTATAGTCTTATGTTTATGTTTTCTTCAAGAATCAGTTTCTGTAGATTGTCTACGACATTTGTTTAAAAATAAAAATTTAAAAAAAAAAAAAGCTATCGGCGATCAAAATCCACAAAAATCATAGAACCAGAGACAAAAACAAAATTGAAATAGAGAAGGAAGAGGAGAACAAAAAAGAAACACAACACAAAGAACTAAAAAAAGACTATGAGCAACATGGACCCAAACAAAGAAAATAGGGGTGACATCAGGTTTTCCGGATGTGTAAGCAGTTCATGCTGCTTATAATTAAGACACTCGCCAAATTTAGGACGGAAGACAACGACGAATGTATGGAAGTTCATGTATCTCTTTCTTGTGTTATCTAGTGGTCACAACATATAGTCTGAACAAAAATATGTTCTAACGCACAGATAATACAAGATTCGCGTTCGGGATAAAATTTCATGGATCAAATTTGCGACCCCATATCGCAACATTTGCAAGAATTGTGTCGATTTAAAAGATGTTATTCCGTCAGATTGGGACGAAAAACGGCTGCTTCATGTTAAGGGAGAGCAACACCCTTAGCACGTGAAAGTTTCCCCTCAAGATATCGAAAAGAGTAGAATAAACTGTCGCCACAGGGGTCACCATCTCAACCGCCAAGTGGATATGGATTATTATAGCGAGCGCTATAGCAGCATATGCATTTTCTACGTATGGATCATTTAGAAAAGTCTTTGTTTAATGGGGGCAGCCATATTGTGCTACATGCTAAGACTAGAAAAAGTTTCGTTCGCCGGAAACGGAAGTAACGGAAATAACTTGCTTCAAATTATAATTTTAGGATCAGGATCGTGATACCGGAAATGCGTTTCTGGAAAGGGCTATTGCTGTGCTCGCATAATTGGCCCCATATTCAGTTTGTATGGATTGTTTCCCATTCCATTATAGAATAAATAAGTTTAAACTAAGATTCAGTTCCTGTCGTGTGCGTTCTTTTAATCTTAGTGAAGTTGTGATATCATTATTTTTACAGGGTTAATTATAATATCCTGGACTAAATACTAGTATCACGAACTTTACGTGAAATTCCAATACGTCAACATTGATGATATGTTCTTCATTCCTTTCTTTTAGCTTGGACGACGCTGACAAGGCAGATGGCATCAAAGCATGATATTACGGAAACATGGATGAAAAGAGCGGCGGCGAGAGCCGAAATTCCCGAAGTACGTCTTGTTGTTGAAGGAAACAGTCTGGTGGTCGACAAAAGGGATCTCTTCAGTGAATCGCCTGTACTTGAACGAATGGTTAAAACCGTCCATGGACAACGTGAACAGCAAATCATCATGAAAGGAAAACGTCGTAAAGATGTTATAAATTTTTTAAGATGTACGATGCCTGGTGTTCTAGAACCAATGAGCAGTGAGTATGTTAACGATTCAAAAGTCTATAAAAAATCCTAATGGTCGAGTTGGTCAATGGGACATACCGACAGCTGCCTAAAAACGAATAAAACAAAGCAAATAAAAAGCAAGTTAGATAAGCCAGCATTCAGTTTTGTAAATATAGACCCACATAGTAGGAATTCCGTTTCCTAACGGAAATATTTTATTTATATAATAAAAGACTCACGTGAAAACAATTATTTTTTACATTATTTTAATCGAAATGAAAATAAATTGGTTGAAAAGTAGATGTCTTATTGCATCATTGGTACTTATGATTTTTTTATTTAAAAAAAACGCCAGGGAAAGTTAAGTGGACTCAAAGAAATAGGTATTCTTCTACAATAACAATTATTTAGCAATATAATGACACTGTTGAAGAAACATAATCCGTATATTTTTTGGCCAACACCATAAAGAACAACAGAAACTATAAAAAAAAAAACAAAATAGAGATGTTGAACAAGGATAATAATTCGACAAAGAAAATATCCTGATAAGTTATAGATGAATGTTATGTCTTATTGTTAAATTTCAGTAAATGTTTTAATTTTAATTTTTATTTTTGTAAATTCCGATAGGTGAAAATGTTCATCGAATTCTACCTTTGGCATACGAATACCAGGCAAAAAATACATTAAAGAGAGCAGATAGCTTTCTGACAGAAGAAGTGCAAGAAACAGGGGAAAATTTAAATTCAAATGAACTTGTAAAAAGGATTCTTGAAGCAGAAAGGTATGGACTGCTGGAATATCTTAAATCTTGTGTAGTTGTAGCTGCGAACAGACGCTTCAAAAGTTTATTGGCTTGTAAAGATTTCTACAAAATAACAGAGAAAACAAAGTTAGAAATACGATTCAAAAGATGGAAAGATGTGGAAATATTATCAGATATTGAATCAAACTCGACTCAGAATGGAGACCAGTTCGGAATACCTGCTATTACCCGATAAAGATTTTTTTTTTCATATTCTTGTTTCATAACATTTCATTATTCATTAAAATGCAATAAGTATTTTTATGTGTTTTTCTGCATTAGTATTCGTTTGCTTTGTTATACAAATATTTTTAGTTGAGTAGAGTGTATGGGAACACTGCAGGAACACCGCTTCTTCATGTGCAAGTTAAATGGTGTCGAACTGATAGAATGTGTAACAGTCAGTAGGCCAGATTTATTTGGTACAGACTAGAAATTTAAATAAGTTGTTGGCAACTCTGTAATTCGAAAGTATACAGAACTGGGAAAAAATGACAGTCCTCGTAGCAACAATATCGCACAAGTCCGTAGACAATATGTAAATATTCATATGCAGGCATGAGCAATACTTAAACAATAAAGTAAATGGTAAAATTCCTTCCGAAGACTATACAATTGCAAATGAATAAATTCATGGAACAAAGGTACCGACAAAATAACAAAAAAAAGTAAAAGTAAAAGAAACAACTAGCAAATTACTAGTAAAACTACTTAACTGTTTCTGCGGGCGATGCATCACGTTTTCACACTTTTATATTGCATACGCGTGCTATAAATGTGCATTTTTTTTCTTCTAAAAATTCGCACTTTATTTATTACAAAGTCACATTACCTATCGTGTAGTAGAAGTGTAGTTTAAGACATAAGACGATACTTTTCATTTCACTTGTGAGTACCTATAGATACATGTATATTGAAAAAAAGGAAAGGGCTTTGCCGATCAGATGGGAAATACAGGATTAATGAGTGCCGTTCAATCTAAATACCCCCACGTTAAGCTGGATCTAACCAGTACTTAATATTTACCGTGTTACCTCTGGTTCATTAGACTGACGATGGGGAATGAGACTTTTTCAATTAAGCGCACCGTTTTGTTTTACAAAAGCACACACATGTGATAAATTTTAATTCCTGTGCGCCGATATGATGCAGTCACTCCTGTGATGCTCCGGAAGAGTAAGAATGATCAGCTTAGTTAATTGCGGTCACTATAATACAGGTATGTAAAATCCAGTTCGATGAGCTGAGGTGTCCGTTGCAATAACAAAGGATTGCTACACATAGCCATATGTCTCCCGTCGCAAAAGATAAATCAGCAAATAAAAAATTGTCCTCGTCAATATGAAAATGCAAGACAAGTTAAGTGTGGAAGTAGTAAGTTGCAAAACAAAACTGACATGAAATATGCGAACAAATCGCAAAATGCAAACATTATCTGATAAGTAGTTTCAAAAGAGTTGCGTCCTCAAGGTATGTATATGATACACAATGATAATAAACCAAGTCCCATAACTCCTATGAAAATCAATAAATCAAAATGGCAACATAGTATGTTAATCTTCATACCATAGGTAAAAATCCTGCAAAATATAAACCAAATCTACAAATTGATGTAGAAGTAATGCGTCCACAAGGTATGCATATGATACAATGTGATAAAAAAAAATTAAGTCCCATAACTCTTGTTAAAATCTCTGAATCAATGTGGTGGTATAGTTTGATCATCTTTATGTCATAGGTAACATTCTTGCAAAATATAATAAAAATCTACACAGTAGTTTAAGACGAGTTGCGTTCATGACAAAATTATTGGGACGGACGGAAGCAGACCAAATACTTAAAGTCTTTCCAATGCGTTGCGGCGGGGTACAATAAAACATAACTGAAGATGTCTGGTATCACTTGTGAAATAGCTATTTATATATTTCTATCAATTACACCATAATGACGATCGTTTTTGTGCAAAAAAATAGATCAACAATCAATATTATAACAGGGCATTGTTTTTGGAGATTGGAAAAATTGATAAGAAACTTGATTTTTTTTCAAGCTCCCATCGACCAATTTAAAATCTTCATTGCTCCAGTAAATTTTGCTTGTTGCTATGCTATATGTAGCAACAAATATTATAGTAGTAACAATTAGATTGCTATTTGACATAATAATATCCTAATCGTACATTGTTTTGTTTCATTTCAGTTTCTACTAAATACACCTTTATAATAACATTTTATTTTCGTCTAGCTACAAATGTAATGATCTTGCTTTCATTAAAGAACTTGTAATAAAATTGATATCATACTAAATTGATATCATTTCGGATCCGTTCAATGTCAAAATGTGGAAAACTACATCAATATTCCAAAATGTGGAAAGCTACATTAATATTCCAAAACGTGGAAAACGATATCAATATTCCAAAATGTGGAAAACTATATCAATATTCCAAAATGTGGAAAACTAGATCTATATTCCAAACTGTGGAAAACTACATCAATATTCCAAAACGTGAAACTTACATCAATATTCCAAAACGTGAAAACTATATCCATATTACAAAACGTGAAAACTACATCAATATTCCAAAACGTGAAAACTATATCAATATTACAAAACGTGAAAACTACATCAATATTCCAAAATGTGGAAAACTAGATCTATATTACAAACTGTGGAAAACTACACCAATATTCCAAAACGTGAAAACTGCATCAATATTCCAAAACGTGAAAACTATATCAATATTGCAAAACGTGAAAACTACATCAATATTCCAAAACGTGAAAACTATATCAATATTACAAAACGTGAAAACTACATCAATATTCCAAAACGTGGAAAACTACATCAATATTCCAAAACGTGAAAACTACATCAATATTCCAAAACGTGAAAACTATATCAATATTACAAAACGTGGAAAACTACATCAATATTCCAAACTGTTGACAACTACATCAATATTCCAAAACGTGGAAAACTACATCAATATTCCAGAACGTGGAAAACTATATCAATATTCCAAAATGTGGAAAACTAGATCTATATTCCAAACTGTGAAAAACTACATCAATATTCCAAACTGTGGACAACTACATCAATATTCCAAAACGTGGCAAACTACATCAATATTCCAAAATGTGGAAAACTAGATCTATATTCCAAACTGTGGAAAACTACATCAATATTCCAAAACGTGAAAACTACATCAGTATTCCAAAACGTGAAAACTACATCAATATTACAAAACGTGAAAACTACATCAGTATTCCAAAACGTGAAAACTATATCAATATTACAAAACGTGAAAACTACATCAATATTCCAAAACGTGAAAACTATATCAATATTCCAAACTGTGGAAAACTATATCAATATTCCAAATTCTTCCCTTTTTGGTTTTCAAATTGTTGTAATATACTAGTAAAAAAAGAAACGTTACATGCCTTTAAATCCAAATTTATCAAAGAATATTGAAAGTGATAAAAAAAGGCAATTATTCTGCTAAAATTTTTCATTCAATAAAACTGATATGGCAAAAACAGGTATAAAATCTGGATTTTTTATCGAAAGGCTCTAATTCAATTTCGCAAAAATTCGTGACCAAAATCATCATCAGAATTGGAAAATAAAAAAATTTTATAGTCCAGTATTATTGAAACCGAACAATATAGCAATGAGACATTATTCGTGCTTTAAAATTAACGTGAAAATTTTAATTTTTAAAATGTTTTGGTAGAAAATCTAAAAAAAAATTTAAGACGTTTGGAAATCTTGTGTCCATTGGAAATACATTACCATGTAATGTTTCTTTTTTGACTGGTATAATAAGCAAATGAAACTTGGAAAACTAGACTTCCAGTGATCAGCGCATTTTGCTGGAAACGTTTTTGTTCATTGTACCAACAGTAGACTAAGTCGTATCAAAACAAATTTTACAATTTTATTTTTGACAAGTGTTTCTCTCATGAATTGCGAAGAACGCTTGCATCTCTCTGCATGGCTAACGATTTATATTTTTTTACTCAGTAATTAATTATTATTCACATTAAGTCCGTTTTTATGTCTCTGATCAGTTCATCCTTGATCCACTAATTTGGTACCATGAGATAATTTATTATATATTGGAATTGCATCGTACCGTTTTCAGGTTAATAAGGCGTTGTTTCTTAGTTTCCGCTTTTTTAACTGGCATGAAGTGGTTTCATGTCAAGAACTAATCTAACATATCCCTTCTTCATACATGTATGATGCAATATAATAAATCGCAACATTTTCCTGATGACATAATGGCTTCAGCGGTTTCGGACAGATTAAATCAGAGGTTAAAGGTATGATAAACGAAAAATGAGATCAGAATGAGCTGATAAATTTGAATTTATAATTCAAATCTAAAGTAATTCATGGAAGTTTAAATCTAACGTTAAGTTTCGGATTTTACATTTACCTATAGGCACGTTATTTTCCTCAATACAATTTACAGGTATGGTTGTCAAAACTGAAAAGTTCTTTTAATAAACCATACCGCCATTTAATTTTATATCTAAATCCAAATATTCTACAAGTCTTTCCTTGTTCTTTGATCAATCAAACACAATCGTCTAGACGACCCTTTTCGAACCACTGAGTTTCAGAATAAATTGTAAATTCAAATCATCAATTCCCTGTATTGTCACTGTAAATGACTGTGTAAAACGACTTGTAAAACATTCTTATTTCAAATATATAAGAAACATATGTGGATTCATTAATTGTAGGTATTTATAAGCAACATACTTACCATAGTCTTTTCAGATATAATAATTTTTAGATTCTATACAACACTGCATAAGTTAAAACCATTTCTGGGGGTGGAAAAATTCTGTACAAGTTACAACCTCGGGTAATTTTGTACAGTATATACACTTTGGCATCATATAAGTTGTGCACAACTTGTAATACAAGTTCTTTTAACAGGTTATAAACTACAAAATTACAAATGGCATATAGACAGCATTTATATAAGTAAACTAACACAGTAAGGTTTTTTTTATTGCTATTGTCTAATCAAATCAACATAAATTTTTACAGTTGCCAATAATAATAAAGCATGTACCAAAATAGCTTTTAAACCGTCTTAATAGACAAAGTGAAAATATATTAACAGTGAAATATGGTATATTAAGACGAAAATATATACATACATAAAAACAGACAGCTTTTCTGAATACATGAGAATCACAAACTAGCACAATTAAAGAAAACGGAAAAGGCAGAGAGTACGTAGTGCATAACAGGTAGAACATGCCAGTAAACAATAAGCATAAAATAATATTAAAGCATTGAAAGAACTGAGCATAAAAATAATTACTATAAAAGCACAGCCTCAGCGGCAAGCAGCAAAAAAGATTAGAAAGATTTGAACTAATTAGTAACTTTTAAATCAAAGATTGAATACCGGAATATTAAACTTATTCATACAGTCATTGACAGTGTAGTTTGACATTTCTTACTTGTCATCTTTAATATACGGTCAGAATTCTGTAATAGATTACAAAGCACGTGTTGGACTAATGATTTCTTGTGCACAACATCTACCGTATGATGATATGATCTATGAATTTTGGATATATCATTTTGTGTATATAATTAAGCACATCGGAAACCTTGTGAGAAAGTCTTTTTGATTTATAAATATTAGAAAAATATATTAATTTTTACCTCAAATAGATTATATATATTAACATTTCTTAATTCTTAAATGTTACATATATGACATATTAGCTAAAAAAATCCACGATAAAACTTTCCGGAGAATATTACCTCTCCGGGATTAGTTTGATATTACAATTTGCCACATGACAACTTTGTAAACAATATGGCGACCAAAACATTGAATTCTTAGCCTAAAATTAAATCTTTAAAATGGGAGTCCAGTGTAGTACAAATACGATACCAAACAAGTCAGGTACTAAAGAAATTAATAACCCTTCATTATCCCAATAGTATTTTTTGGTATATCCACAACCATTTCATTTTTAAAAGTAAGAGATTCGAAAAATGTTAATAAATAGTGGAATATTAGTCCTATAATATATGAACTCGGGGGCATTATTTTCTATTTCTATTTTCTTTTTACTGATTTTGCTATTTTTCTTCTTTTTTTTTATTATCAATGTGCCACCCGAGGTCATATCGTTTATGCCCAAAAACGCGTAGCATTTAAAAAAAATTAATTCTGCTTTGACCATCCACGTAAATGTTTTAAATGCGTTAAGAAGTGATTACTTACCTGAATTATGGTGATTATATTGATTGTTTCCCATTAAATGATCCAAAAGAAAGGAAAGTTTATCCAGGTCATTGATGTTGACACCGGGGAAATTCAAAAACTGTGGTCAATTAAAAAATCGAAATTGAGAACAAAACGAAATTTTGCCAAATTATATTCCTCCGTTATTGGAGCACCAGTGTCACAGTATACTAAAGTTAAGTAATAAGTAATGACGGATTTAAAAAAAAATCTGTATCTTTATTAATACTCTTTTTTTTTTAAATAAATATGTCGAAAAAGTTCGTTTTGTACGATTCTGACGTCACGATCAGATTTATACACTCAGCAAAATTTAAAATATGGCGGAACACAACAAACGATCAGTTCGGAATGAACATGCATATATTTATTAAGGAATTTAGTCTTTCCCAACAATGTAAGTACATTTTTTCATTCACGTTTTTTGTCTTTTATTGGTACATGTCCATTATTGTAGTGTACCGTGTATGCTATTTTAGATTTTCACAATATTCTTTCCGCCGTCAAACCAGGGCGGAAAGTGCTAAAGGAAAATGACCATATTCGATATGACTTCGCATTAAAAAAAAATAAAAAATGAAAATATCAGCATGAAAACGTTAAATAGTGAATATATAATGCGAAGGCATATATTATAGGACTAAGTGGAATATCACTGAATACTACAATGCACGTTCGCAAGACAAAGAAAGAAGTGCATATGTTTCTGCTAACTTGGCTTATGATGTTTATGTGTTTCACATGTGTAAATGAAATGAAACATGAGATGACAACCTTGAAATGGATCTAGAAAATAAAAAAAATGTCAATGAGCAGATGAGGTTATTGTAAATGGAACATATGATCATATGGCATACCACAGTTTGGACCATTATTGTAGCTAATGTCCCAACAAATTGAGACTAGTTCTTCAAATGAGTAGCTATTCCTTACGTCATAATAAAAAATCCTAGATTCTCATCCCTGTCCCCCCCCCCCCCCCCCCCATTTTTTTTTATTTTTAGAAATAACAGATTTGTGTAAGAAGCATCTGTACCAAAATCCATAAACATTTCCATCCTGTCCGGACTTCGGTTCCGAAACCATATTTTTTAGACAACTTCCAATTAAAATCCTAGCATGGTTAGTGCCGTTTTGTCTATTAAAAAGGGTTCAACCACTATTAAAGACTGGTACAGGTGTTCTGAATGGGTTACGTACAGTCTATTTGAACTGCATGTACAATGATTTTTATGCCGATCATCCAGCGCTGCTTTATGACGATATCAATAATAATTTCACCGCTAGAGTTACTGTCACTTCCGGGAAGTCCAAAGATAGACATTTTGTTTCATGCCTAGTCTAGTTTAACTGCTTTCTTCTGAAGATAAAAAATGAAAAAATAACTTTGCAACACCCAAAATCTACAAGTCTTTTAAATTTGTTGGGGAGACATGAAGTTTTTCCTAAATATATATTTCAACAAGACACATCAACAAAATTTGAAATCATTTTTTGCTAAAACATGTTCTGTACTGATGTTTAGTAACATTGTTTTTCTATTTTTTTACATGTTTTTATGGTTTTTTTTAGTTACAGATGGAAATGGAGATGCGCCCAAATTGAAAATTGCAGTAGTTGGTATGTTTCAATTGTAACTTTAAAGTGTTATTAATACAATAATACTGACAATAGTAAAAAGAGTTGTAATGATCTTGATGTCGACTTAAATCATTATATCACAGTATAGCATATACTATTTCCATCTTTAATGTGTAAAGGAAGTCACAATCTGAGGTTTTATATTGTGTTTAAGGTTGTATGTATGTAGAGTAATGATAGATTGTCATCCAAAATTTTATGAATTTTCATTGTTTAATGCATCTTTTTGAGCATTTTTCTGTGTTGAAAATGGAAAAAATGTCTTTTTCGCAAGGAAAATGTGACCAACAGAATTTGGATAAATGCACACAGGGGCCAGGATTACAAACCATGAATTAATTTTATTTGCCTAATATCTGTGTTTACTTAGTGCTACACGATCACTACGTCACCAAATGCTAAAGAATATGACCACAAATCACATAGTCCAGGTCACCACAATGGCAAAAGAAAATTGTCAGCAATATAGCATATCGTTTTTAACTTAAAAAAAATACTGGTATGGGTAGTGCAAATATTTTATTGCCTAATTGCCGATTACAGATCAAATTTATCCACCTTGACATTTGTTTCACTTTTATTTTTGCCTCGGTACTGGTTACTTTTTAATCAACTGTGTAACAAATTCACCATAATTAACGAGGTCACAATGGCCAAATGTTTATATTTTGTGGCAACTGAAACTTAAATATGGCTAATAAGAAATCTCAGTAATTAACCACTTTGGATAATGGGAATGTTTGCCAACCGCTAACACAGAATATTAACCAGTTATATTAATGGACTTCTTTTCAGGTGATAGACAGGTTGGGAAGACATGTATAATATCAAGATACATAAAGAACCAGTTCACTCCTATGTATATACCTACCACAAAACCTATCATAGGTATGTGCTAATCTGTATATATATCATAAAAATGGAAGACTGTTCTTCAATCCCTTTTTCTAACTTACCTGGCCTAAATGGGTATGGGAGGTATTCTTATTGACATCTACTTTTCTCTTCATAAAAATCGCTTACTTCTGCCAAATAAAACGTATACGGATCATAAGGAATGACATATTAGAGTGTTTAACACAGCAATCATTTTGACTATTAACTACTAATGATTCAATCTGGTAACAATTTAACCCCTGCTATTTGGAGATTAAATACTCATCTCTCTTGAAAACCTGGAAGTATTTACCCTCTGATTCAAAAACATTATCTGAGGCTCTGTATATATAGCCACTCTTATTAAAAATAGAAATGAGCAAAATTCTTCTGAAGTAAGTTAGCCAGTAATTGGGATCAAACTTCAGTGAAATGGTCTTTGTTTAGTTCTTTTGTAAAGTAGGAGCCTCTAAAAAAATCAGCAAAATTATTTTTAAAAATCTATGAAACTAACTGGAGTTAGTAAAGTTAGAAAGTAATATAATATTTAATTTTTCAGAAAGTACAGTTAGGAAAATAAATATACCTGGGCACTCTGTGGTTGCTCTGACAATATGGGATATCCCAGGACAAGAAGATATAGAGTTATATAGCACATATTTTAAAAATCTTGATGCTGCTATTGGTAAGTACCAATGTTTTGTCTTGGTATAAAGTTTTATCAACTGTCTACTGGTATTTTTCACATTAAAAACCACATACTTGCAAAAATTGCATATAATTTCCATTGCCTTCATTGGTATTAAAGTATTATACTGATGTTCAGTTAAGATGAAGGAAAATGATCCATGTACTGTAATTAATGGATAATAAATTCTCCCATTTCATTAATGTTTAATCCATAAGGATAGTATGTTCTTACATGAGTCCTTAGATGTGTGATGATATCCACAGAGAAGCTTTTTTCCCTAGTAGAGCACTAAGAATAAGGACAAAAGTAGTGCAATTTCTCATATGAGTCTAATAAATTGTTAAAGTTATTGCTCAAGGTGTACACAGTAATGTCAATTTACAACTCACCAGTTCTCAAGACCTAAACATATCCTCATCTTTCATATGACACTATGAACATTAAAATGTTTGAAAATTTCATAATACTTTTGAGATATTTGTCATTTTTTTTCAATATGGATTATTATCAATTTGTCTCTTTTTAAGTGGTGGTAGATATAAATGATTCTACTAACATTGAGATGGCCCCAGTGTGGAAAAGAATAATTGTGAACAACACTTTTGAGACAGTCCCAGTTGTAGAAAGTTCAGAAGGTGGCAAGATAGAAACCACAACAATGGAGAAGAAACCTGTAAACCCAGAAACATTTCCAGTCATGTTGCTAGGAAACAAATTTGACTTGGTAATAATTATTTGAATTTCCAGTCTGTTGTTTCTTACTGTTTATACATTTTAACCAGATCTTCCAGCAGAAAAAAAGATCTTTTTATTAGTTTGGCTATGTATGGTGGGGAGGCAATATCAAACACGGATGTTAAATGCGATTTTTTTTTACATGTATATACACATGCATCAACAATTTGTGTTTAAAGAGAAATTAGATGCCTAGGGCAGCAACAGAGGTCTTAATGTAAAGCAAGTAAGGGGAGTAAGCTACTGTTTATGAAAATTTTAAACCTGTAACCGTCACCTGTAATTTTTTAAGAAACTTGAGTTGTTGATGGATGAATTATTATTTCACATCTAGTGGCAACTATTATATATGCATATCAGAATGAGAACATGTTGATATGATAGGAATATGTACCCTGCTTTGTACTAGACTGACACACTGAGCTGATTTTAACGTACTAGCTCACGATGTAACAATCACCCTGCCCAGACACATTATACTGACTTGAGTCTAGCAGTCCATTGTTCTTACTCCTTGATGCCACATGCTTGGCAGTGAAGTAGCAAATACCAACTTTAATGTCTTTGATTTGACCCAGCCGTGGATGGAACCAAGGACCTTCTGCACTCTAGGCAACAATACCACGAGACCACTGAGGTGGTTCAAGTTGTTGACCTTGTTGATGTATGAGTATATACATATAAAAATGAATTGCATCTATCACATGTGGCTGCAAACAGTGATGAAGAAAAATCCAGTTTACAGTCACTCAGGCATCTTCTTGTTTGAAGTTCTATATGATGACCCCAAGATAGGTCTTATAATGTTGTATTCAGCCTGATCAGATGGTGACTCATTGATACTTATCCCAGATTTTTAGCAGTTTAGTGAAAGAAATGAAATGGACACAAAATTTAATCAGCAAAATGATGTTGAAGGCTTTTTTTTCTCAAATTTTTAAAAAATCACAGTTTTAGAAAATAAAGTTAAAACATTGGATAAGGTATTAAGATGAAATTCACTAGCTTGTTTAAAGTAAATAGTCTGATGTTTTTTTTGTTTATGTTGTCCTTGGTTTATCAGTCACAACAATGCCATGTTTATAATTGAACTGACATGTTTGATGGATTTTAGGTAGAAGAGGATGGATATAAACAAAAGTTAAAGCTTATGAAGGCCAGTGGTATGTCATGATTTACATTACCCTCTATAATTCTATATGCTTTTAAATTATTCCTGACCCGTTTTGCTAAATTAACAAATTGCTTAGCCTGTTGCATGTAATTTTCCCAACATCTGTTATATATTTAACTGCATTTTCTGTTTAATTATTCACGATACTAGTAATTATCTGTAAGATATTTTGAAAAGCAGTAGTGAAGAAATAAGTATATATGTAGCATAAAAAAAATTCCTAGAGTTATTTGTTAAATACTAAAGTCAAAAATGAGAGCTTGCAGAATAAAGTATGATCATATTTGGACTGTTTATATCTTCTTTCGTTATGAGAATGTGTCTGTGTTAGAGTTTGAAACTTGTTTCTTACATTTAAAATGACAACTGTTTTCTGTTCTTCATATATTCTATTCTCAGAGAATGTTTTGTCATTTTAGGTAAAGATGAAACTGGTTCCAAAACCATATGGAAGATAACAGAGGAAGATAAACCAGACTGTGTTAAACTTCTGGATAAAACAAAAGAAGTGGGAAATTTTTATGGGAGGTAATTTAAACATCTAACATCGCCGCTTCACATAACTAGTAGATTTAATTGTCATAGTCACCAACTGTGTTTCACATCCTTCAGAAAACTTAGAAGAGACATATGTTTGCTATAAATGTACTATTGTACATTGAAAGTAAAGTTTAGTCAAAGTTGTTCAAACTTTTGGGGGAAAAAAGTGCAATTGGACAACAACCTCACATTGGTGTATATTGAAGTAAATATTTTTAATGTGAAAATTAATCCTACATAACAGAGTGGTAAAATAATCTTTCTTGGAAAATTTGAGACATTGAAAAGAAATGACTAAATAAAACAAAAGGTACATTAAGGTATCCGGACCATAAATGACCACGTGATTATTCAAAAGTTCCCGGATGTTCCATACAACGCAATTGAAATGACCTCGGTAATTATCCGCAAACTTCGTAAATATCAACTATAACTAACTTCTTTTACGGACTCTCCATATAAGCAACAAAGTGTGTTTCAACTTGAGAAAAATATGTATACAAAATCCCAGTTTTAAATTGTTTGGTTCAGCCATTCACGGTCAAAAAGAGAAACATTTTTCGATCATGATCTATTATGGTCCGGATACGTTAAAAACATTATTGAGATTTCCAAAAATTATTATTAATTATTATAAAATAAAGAAAATATTATTTGCTCAGTATTACAGCATCAGCAAGAGATTCTGATGGATCTGTAGCTGAAGGTATACAGTTTCTACTTAGACATGTACTTCAAACAAAGTATGGATTGAATAAATGGAAACCAAAGGAGACAAAAACAGAAAAGGCTAAAAGTAAAATTCTGGAATATGAAGGACTAGAGATGACAAACATTGAAGGCGTATGTATATATTTTGTACTTTATTTATTGTGAAAATTTGTCATTCGATTCAATTACACAGAATTGCAAAGTTTTGCTATTTTCTAGTGATAAGGCAAATGAAAATTAATTGAGAGATTTTCATCCCACCCTGGCCCCATGAAATTATCCCCCGTGATTTTTATTTTAAGTGAATTATCATATCTTGACTTTTTTCCTTTCCAGAAATTGACTATTATGCAAAAATTTCTTTTAAACTTCTTTTGTATATTCTTACGTTTGATATTTTCTGGCATAAAAAATGAAATCCTTCAGCCTGCATAATTTTTTTTGGTCAGGGTGGATGGAAAACTACAAATTAAGTTAAATTTGACAAACACATAATTAAATAGAAAACAAGGAAAATAATTGGAAATGGTGAGCTGTCAAAAGGGGCATAAAATGACTAAAATGTATAAAATACACAAGTCGAACAAAACCATATAAATATAAAATCGTAAAAAAGCAACAATGAAACTAAAAAGTTGAAAATACTTACGTTTCGACCAATATGGTCTTGGATCACGAGCATTTAAAAAATAAAAATAAAAAGGTGTTGACTCTTTGAAACCCAAAGCAAGACCATACATAAAATCTAAACAAAAATAAAATTTATCTGAGGTGGCGTAGATCAGTAAACATACTTCATATAGAATACGTATACATAGATGGCAAGATAGATAGTAAAAATAAGTAAAATAATATCTTTGACGTTAAGATGTATAAAAAACATACCATGTATAAGATAACTGTACTGCAAAAAGTTAGTTGTGTGCATACTATGATTTGAAATTAAGAATTTTTTACATTACTTCCACGGGGTCGAAGTGTCCCCAGGCTAACAATTATTTTCTGCTCAAGGCGTTGTCTGTATTGTCTCTATAATTAAATATATGTCATTGAATACTTTTTTTAATTTGTAGTTCCCTCTGTACCTATGGAAATAATCCACTGTATTCATAGACGAATTTCAAATAATTGATATGGGAATAACAGTTTTAAATGTTATTTGAAGTGCTTGTACATATATGTATTATTTCTTAGATTTTCATGATTGAAATTTTTCTCAGACAGGTTCAAGATTTCAAACTTCTGTATTGACTTGGACAATTTAAAAGAAACATTAGTGTCACTGAAGTCTGAGACATCACATTCATGACTATACTCCAGTTTATGAATATATCACATTTTTGTGGTTTACAAAGAAATATGAATATTAAATGTCATAAATAGTCATACATTTTATAGGCTGTCACAAATATGAACCCTGAAATTTTTATTGTGAATGGGAATCAAATCCAATAAAACCTTGGCTTTGTAGTCTTTTAGTAGCATTACACAAAGTGCCCTGTTGATAATTGTCAGAGCAGATTTCTCTTTTTATCAGACTCTTCAAAAAAAATTTATATGAAGCAGCTGTTTGATTAGTGAACAGTAGTGTTCTGAATAATTTGGCATAATAAGATGCAAAGCATGCTGAATAAAGAAGGCAAAAAAGTCATAATTAGGCTTAAACTTGATCAGAAATCATATTCATTGTCAGTAAACAGATATATTATGATTGCATAGGGAGGTGTATTAAAAAAAATCCAATCTTGAGAGAAAATTTGCTGTACCTCCAATGGTTATTTTGGTTAAAATTTCCCAAATATATGTTTAAATTACAAGAGTTAATGAGATCGATATTTGTACACATTTTCTGTATTGTTAAAATACCATCATTCTATTTCAGTTTGACAGTATTTTTAAAGTAGCAGAGGTCTCCGTGAAGAAGGTAAAAATGTTGAAGGACTACCATGACAAAACTCTAGATAAATTTAAAGAGTCTTGCATCTATGCAGGAATAATGTCAAAAGAAGAGGCAGGAAGTTTGGAGGACTGTATGTTATCTCTCAGGAATAATATTGGTGAAAAGGGCAAGCTAAAGGCAAGATATCTTCGTTTTGTTAATATCATTTAAGAGTATAAAAAGTCTCTTGACAAATTATTTCTTGGGTACTTTTTGTAAATTGCAGTTACAGAATTGATTCTTCAAAAAAACTTTGTCTAAGTTTAGTAAATTGCAATGCATCAAATTTTTAATTTTTCATTTGAAATTTTGACTATTTGAAAATGATTTAAGTCTTGGCACATAAAGTTAAAAAGAAATCTGAAATAGGAATAGCAATGACTTAATAAATCTGATATAAAAATATAAATATCTTAAATAGAAAATAGCAATGTGTTTTCCACTGACTTAACGATGTCAATGCAGCCTTCAGTCATATTTTTTTTCAGTATTTTCATTTTGCTCAAGAAAACTTGTAATTTATTAAGGTTTTTGTGACTTTTTTAACAAAATTTTCCTAATGAAAAAAATTGATTATTTGTTTTGACTTTGTATGGAAATATGAGGTCATGTAGTGACTATAGGAAGGAAAGTCGCATTTGTGGTCAGGCAGACACCTTCTTGTTTGGTTAACTTTTATTGGAATTAATTAGGTTGAGGATGCTCGCTGTTCATGTTTTAGTTTTTTTTTTATAGATTTTTGGAATCCTTGGGTTTTATCCATTTCATAAACATTAAATTTTTTGCCCATGAATCCCCACTTTTTCTTTTATAATTCAATCATATATACCTTCAAATGGTATTTGACAAAATTTTATGAAATCCTTTTTATTTTTTCATACATTTTTGAGAGACTGAAGTTGCCAATGCAAAGACAATGAAAAATCCAGGGAAAACCTATTTCCTGCAAATTTTCAAGACTTTATAGCTCTAAAATGAGAACATGAACCTATATTTTTTTCTTGCTTATTTGTTTACTATTCAATGAATATGTTCTCTCAAACTAAAACATCTATTTCAAATCCTATTTATTTCCTATTAGACCAGCGAGCATCCTTAAATTACTTTCACTTGCCTTAAAATCTTGTGTGGTGGAAGCAGCCACAGTTATAATTAACTTTAAAAATTCTGGAAATTTACACTTGCAGGTTAAGAAAGATGAAGAATTTTGTAAGCTGGAGGTATCATCAAAAGATCCAGATTTTAAACCAGAGAAACATATAAGAGTATTACTGAAGATTTACCATAATGAGGTATGATGCATCTGTTTGCCTGTTATTTGCCAATTATTTGAAGAATTTTTTATACGTCTGCAAAGGGACACACCTTAATTTTCAAAACATTTTTATTTCTTATCTGCTCAGTGATTTTTTTTAAAATGACTCTTTATAAGAAATATAACAAAAATTTTTCCAGACATTTTTGTGTAACTATTGTCGTTGCATAGATAAAAGATAAAATTAGCCATTTTACAGAACACCTTAAATTTGTGTATTTTTCATCCAATTTGAATGGAGATTTTTTTCTTTTAGTTCATCTTGTTGAGTATTTCAATAGAATTCTTCCCTCTTTCACAGTTTTTGAGATATAAGGGGTTAAAGGAGCCAAAAAAGCAAAGTGGCTTGAAATGTAGTTTTTTTTTAAATTTTTCATCCAATTGTTATGGGAATTTTCTTTTCATTCACCTTTATGAGTGCTTTGATTGGTATTTCAACAATTTTTTTCAATCTCTCATTGTTTCCAAGATACAATGTAAAATTTTTACTTTTCATCTGATTGAAATGGAGATTTTTCCTATCTTTTACATTTGAGATATATGGGGTTAATGGGACTAAAAGAATCAAAGTGGCTGGATTTATCAAATTTTTCATCTAGTTTTTTGTGGTAGGTTAAATATTTCTGTGTAATGTATATTATAATGTCCAACACTTTATGGGGTCAAGTATAAAAGTGTGTCCACGCTTACTTTAATTGTTTACCTGCTAACATCTTGTGGTCGTATCATGCTGCACTTGGTGAAACCCTTCATCACTTGGCGTCCGTCATCTGTTCACTTTTACAAAAATCTTCTCCTCTGAAATTAATGGGCCAAATGGAACCAAACTTGGCCATAAGCATCATTATGGTATGTAGTTTAAAAATATGTCCGATGACCCCGTCTGCCAACCAACATGGCCAACATGGCTAAAAATAGAACATAGGGGTAAACTGCAGTTTTTGGCTTATATCTCAAAAACTAAAGCATTTAGAGCAAAACTAACATTGGGTACAAATGTTCATCAGATCAAGATCTACCTGCCGTGAAATTTTCAGAAGAATTGGTCAACCGTTTGTTGGGTTATTGCTCCTGAATTGTTAATTTTAAGGAAATTTTGCAGTTTTAGGTTATTATCTTGAATATTATTATAGATAAAGACAAACTGTAAACAGCAAAAAAGTTAACAAAGTAAGATCTACAAATAAGTCAACGTGACCAAAATCATTGATTGACCCCTTATAGGAGTTTTTGCCCTTTAAAGACAGTGTCTGGCATAAACTTTCCTTTAAAGATCTTCTCCTCTGAAACCACTGGGCCAATTGGGACCAAACTTTGGTGGAATGGTCCTTGGGTGGCCCCCTTCCCAAGTTATGTCCGGCATCCCCCACTTCCAACCAACATGGCTGATGTTACTAAAAATAGAAAAAAAGGGGGGATGAATTTCAAAAATCTTCTTCTATGAAACTACAAGGCCAATTGTAACCAAACTTGGCAGTATTGGTCCTTAGGAGGTTCTCTTTTAGGACTATGTTTGATGACCCGGACTATTAACCATGATGGCTGGCACAGCCGAACTTAGTTTAACATAGGGCCATAACCAGACCTGATTTTCTTCTGCTTTAAAGCGGAATTCCGCTTTTGGAAGTCCGGATTTTTCCATTACGGTTCCTTTATTATACATAGTAAAATGGCTGCCGATGTGTGATTTCCGCTCTGTTTTCCTTGTTGTCAAAATCAGGTCTGCATAACGGAAAATTCATTGAAAAAGCTTCTTGTCTGAAACCACTACTTGACCAATTGGAACCAGACTTGGCAGCATTGGTCCTTAGATGGTTCTCTTTTAGAAATGTGTCCATTGACCTGGACTTTCAACCAAGATTATATATTATACAGCCAAACTTATATTAAAGTAGAACCCTATGGAAAAACCAGCCAAATCGAGTGCAACACTTAAATTTTTAGTCCTGTTCAAGATGAAAAGTTAAACCAGGTGAGTGATACAGGCTCTTGAGTGCACTTCCAAGACTAGGTCAAGATATAATGGAAAGAAATGTATATTGATCAGTGACATCCATTGTCACTCTACAAAGACTCAGATGCAGAACTCTCTAATTTCAATGAATTTGTTTGCATTGAGGGTAGTTCTGTTTTCTGTAAATCTTAAGTAAGTGAAGTTATTCATTGTATAAATATACAAAAATACATGGTCAACATGTTTTTAATTTCAGTTTGCTGTTGTCTGTAAAGCAATTTTGAAAGAATGCCCAATCATAATCAAAAAGATGAAGGATCAAGATGAGGAATTATCTGTCTTGTGTGACAACTCTTGGGAAGAGGTTGAAAAAGTTGATGGTGTACCAAGATCAAATGAAGATATTGATACAATTTCAGAAACTATTGTTCAGAATCGAGCTAAAATGCAGCATACAAAACTTGAATCTGCAGCTCTTATTGATGGGGTTGAGGACTATAAGAAAAAAATAAAAGCAGCATTTTTATGGTGATAAAATTGTTGAAAAGATAAAAAAAAAAGACAACAAAGCATTTCTGTGATACTATATACATTGTAAACATCATTATCATTAATAACAGATAATAACATATGATTATATGAGGGACTAATGTATTTACAAAATTAGTTAACTATGAAAAAATCCATAAATTCACATAGTTGTGCTGTAAGCTTGGCCTAATGACCCTTCTATATGTTGATAGCTCCAGTCTTGTTCTGTCAGTTGTACCTCGTAAATTGCAGCCGATTATCTATTACTATTGGTTGACATCAGCAAACTGACTATTGATTTTAATCACAATCACTTGAATACAAATTAATGTTTCACATCTATATTTTTTTTATTTTATTTTTTTACTGGGTGGGGGGGGGGGGGGGGGGGGGCTTGGGGCAAAAATCTCAGGGACAATAAACTTACTGTTCTTCTCATAGCCAAGTTTATATTATTTAATGATTGTGTTTGATTCACCATTCTAAGAGAATTTTTAAAAAATTTTATTTCTGATTTTCAACTTTTATAATGATTATGAAATATTGTTATTGATTAATGCCTTATATGACCAATTGTAGATTATAATCTATCCAATCGAAACATCACAAGCTATTTCATTTACAAACAAATCAGCATATTCATCAATTTATATATACTAATTTCAAATGAAAAACTCTAAGCCATTTTCAAAATATTTTCAGCATTATTCAGCCTTCTTTAGTTGTAAGTAAAGAACCATTTAATTTTTAGGGGGTGGGGACAAGAAAGAAATTTGAAAACCCAGACTCTTAAAGCTAGGATTGCAAATAACTTGGAATCAAATAGTTGTGCACAAAAAAAGCTGGACTCATTAATGTTGATTAAAATTTCCAAGACCAAAGATCACACTTAAAAATCAAGCACTTGCTCTCTACTGTCATTTTTATGAAACACAGAATAATCTTTATATAAACGTTTTTATCAAATCATGGTCATATCTAACAGATTTTTAGAAATGAATCAGGTTAGATAATATATTTTATTACCCATTTTCATACAATTCATATTACCAGGATAATTTTTTTTCATTGAATAACAATTTCTTGGATGCAATATAAATGTGAACTAAAGTATGTTTTTAATGAAAGAAACATGTATAGGACTCTGCATAGAAGATATGGTTGGTTTATTGTTGGTCTATTATTGCTTTGTTTGTCTTTCTGGCAATTTGTATATCAGCACTTCGTATGTTTATACAATAAGTCAAGATTCTTAAAATATTTATCCATAGCTCTTTTTCACTTCTGTCATCCAACAGTTATGGGACTTTTTTTTAAACCTTTCTGTAAGCATAATTCTATAATTCAAATTTGCTTTCCCTTTTGTTATTTTCGATTTCACTTTCAGTTATTATTCCATAGTAATGGGCTTGTCTTTTGGATTAAGTGTATTCCTGTGTTAAATTAAGTTTGATTCATCTATTCTCAGAAGTTTCATTCACAATGTTGGAATTTGATCAAATAAAGATCCTTTCATTAAATATATCATTAGCATTGTTAATTGCAATAGAAATTATTATACTTATCATTGTTATTTACTATATTAATATTTTTGCAAAATAAAACGAAGCTGGTCTTCACTTGAACCGATTTATTCTTCTTTTTTTTTGTTTTGGTATAACAATAATAATGTTAATAATGTATTAACCTAATGAAAATATGAACACTAAATCTGATGGATAGACAAGTTTCCCATGAAGTCTCATCAAATTCTTTATTCTTGATAGATGTCTTAATGTTATTGTTCACTTTGATACTTTTCAGATCACCTGGCCCAAAGGGTCATTCAAACTTTAACTGAATGTTCCTTAGGGTATCTAGTTTATAAATTGTATCCGAAGTTTTGATCTATCAACAAACATGGCCACTGTTGCTAAAATTAGAATATAGGGGTCAAATGCAGTATTTGCATTATATCTCAAAAACCAAAGCATTTAGAGCAAAACTGATATGGGATAAAAATGTTCAACAGGTCAAGATCTACCAGCCATGAAATTTTCAGATGAATTGGACAACCCTTTGTTGGGTTATTGCCCCTGAATTGTTAATTTTAAGGAAATTTTGCAGTTTTAGGTTGTTATCTTGAATATAACAATAGGATTCTCTATCTCAATTCTCATACACCATATGTTTAAAACCTTGCAAATATAGTCAGATCAGTGAGAATAAATATTTGGCATTTGTATTGATACATGTACTAGTATGCTTTTCTACATAGTTTTAGACATGGCATATATGTATAGCAACACCCGACACTTCTGTAATAATAGCTGCAAACGACATAGTTCTGTCAAGTATCATCTCATTGACGAGGATCATCTCGGGCGTAGCATCCTCATTGTTCCACATTTGGATCCCACTTGTCTTGATATCTTTTATACATTCCTCTAACAAGCAATTCAGTATGAATTTGTCTTCTTCTTGTTCATAACCTATTAATTGGCAGATGTGTGTTTTCTCTGGAGGGGATGTCTCAATCTATAAGTAAAGATATATGTTTAGTTTCTCAACTAGAAGTATTCCTGGTGACATTAAGATAAAAATATGGTCAATTTATGTTCGCCTAATTATATTAATTAACATGATTAACATGTTCAGCTTATACACATGTATATGACTCGCAACTATTCGTAACAACAAGTTAACAGGTCGTTATTTGCACGTAAAAGCTTAGACGAATCGTAACACTCCGTAATATACTCGTAACAAGCCATACAAAGCTCGTAAAATATCGTAACCTGCTCGTATTTATCCGTGGTAACTCGAAAAAAAAAGATTTTTGCCGTAAATACATCATAATAACTCTTAATAAACCGTAAATGGTTCGTAATTACTCGTATCCACCCTTAAATAGGTCTTAAAAGTGACCAAATCGTAAGGATCCGTGTACTTTTACGAATTTGTGCCATACGTAAGAATTCTTAAGAAAATTCCGTGTATGTGACGGTAGCATTAGCGATAGCTAAAAATTCCGTAATGCAACTATCGAAATCAACATCCGAGTACAAATTTCAAAGGGGAATGTTTTTACCTTTGTACATGTTGTAAACAACGTTCTGTAGCAAAGAAATAGGTTTTAAAATTATATTATTCCATATCATAAACTAAAATCTGTATTACATGATCTAATGGAACACTATTTTTGGAATAACGCCCATGGCGAAAGTCAATTTTGTCATGATACTGATAGTAACCAGGATAAGGCTTATGCTCTAACTTGATATGGTGCAATTTCCAGTCGAGAAAATATTTGTTCAGACCACGTTGAACTCAGAATTCTCAGAATTTATGCGGAAAAACTTCGTATGAAGCAAAGTTTAAATTATGCTGCGAAAACAAAAGACTAATCCGGTCTTTTTATTTCAGTTTGTGTACTTTGATCTACTTTCTCTCGGCTATATCAAATTCCGCGCAACCTACCACTTTTATTTTTAGAATAATTTTAGTAATTATAAAGTCCCCAGGCATTCTATTTTTAGATCATATTAGATTTCTATCAAATTTACACATATAAAAATAGATTGTAGATGTTAATCTATAAATAAAACGTTGAAATACCATTTTCTGAAAATCTAAACAAGGAAAAATTCAATTGAAGATGACTGATGTCTTCATTTGTTAAATGCATATGAAATGGTAAGACTTTAATTATATGAAATGAAAATAGTAATTAGAAGCTTCTACCGGCATGACCGGGGTATTATAACATGCAATTACATTTATTAAATTACAACGCATGCAGAGAAAATCATATTTACGTATTTTAAGTAAACCACAATCATGTAAAAGTAGTGTTATATTTCATGTGTTTTAAAAGTAAATATTATTTTAAGTGTATTTATCAAGGTTTTATGAAGTTTATCGGATTAATTTGGAAGTTAAATGACAATAAAAAACTTCGTTCCCTTGACAATTAATTAACGGTGACCGTCATTTATCATACTTCCTGGTCTCTAAAAACATCTAAAAAATTATTAAAATTGTGATTTAGGTATTCATTTCATATAAATATTCATCCATATTTATTATTTTTATCCTTTTTTATTATATATATTTTTTTAGAAAATAGACAGGTAGTGTTTTTTTTCTTCTGCGGGCGAACGCGATATACTGACAAAAAAAACAAGGACTATTCTGACTCCATAACCTCTATATTTATAACCACATAAAAATGAGAAAAATGTATTTATTCAACTTCTATCTATTTATTTTTATTGATTTTATTGTTAAACCTGCAGGCGTATACATTTTCTCTGCAGGCGTATGCAGGTATTTAAGTAGGGCTGGTTCTTAATTCTCTTTTTCGGATTTATATTATGAACCAAAGGCCAGTTTAACAAAGCTGGCTTAGGACTAAGACATGTCTTAGGATTGTCTTACGACATATCATAGTCCTAAGTCGGTTTCACAAAGTAGTCCTAACTTAGGTCATCTCTTAAAGTTGGTCATAAAGTTAGGACTACACGGAAGGTGTCTTATGATAGTCTTAGGATCATAACTGTGTCTTTATCATGTTTTTATAGGTTGACGGAATTTTTAAATTGATTTAACAACAATGAACATTCGATGTATTTATAGCAAGTATGCACGATTTTATCCACAGGTACTTGTGGACAGGATACCCCTGTACCCCTATAGCAGGTACCCACTATGGAGGAAAATTTCAAAAAAAAAAACATGATTTTTTTTAATTATTTTGCATCAAAATATGCATGTGCAGAATTATAGACAAACATCAATTGGAATATTTGCGGGTCGAGTGATACATTATATAGAGAGTGTCACTCGACCCGCAAATATTCCAAATGGTTTTTGTCTATAATTTTGCACATATTCTTATAAAAAGAAATTTGAAGGGGTCTCACAAAACAACTTATTCCTCCAGAATCCAGTTTGCACAGTAGATTCGCAGAATTCAAATTGATGGAATATGAGCTAAAAATTAATTTTTTACGTTGAAAAATATTAAGAAATATTGGCGAGTTATCTCCCTTAACCAAGTTAACAACTAAAGGGAGGCTATTTAATTATCTTGTGCTTTGTAACTTGGATAAGAGAGATAACTGACCGATGTTTGTCATTAAAACCATCCATTGTACAGACAATCAGACAAATATAGCATTAAAGAGGTCAAATCACAATCATAGAAACAAGCAAACCTATTAACAGAGACCCGAATCCACATGGCATAGTTATTTTAGTCTCAGTTACTTTCACTTTGAATTCGTTATTCAGTCCGATTTTAATATTTCCTTGTGCTTGTACCTTGTAAGGTTAAACAGATATTTTAACGTAAATGTTTTTGATAAGGGTTGCTAGTTTACCCTTGTCAATAACGGGATTACTTTTTTCATAATTTATCACCAGTCATGCACAGGGTCTGCTAGTTTATCAGTTAGTCACTTTGGAGATTGTTGGGAGGTTGTTTCCCTGACATTCACTCCATATCCGTTCTTTGTCATATAATATTCTTTTTTACTTTTTCCCTTTCCTTGTTACAAATAATATTGGTCTGATCAATTTGTCAAGTCATTAGCAGGATTACATTATATATTTCTTTAATTTTGGGTTCGCGCTCAGGAATAAAAGTCCTATTTTATAAATGAATTCTGATTTTTTTTCTAACATAGCTAAATTAGGATTGTATAAAATTATTCGTAGTTATTTCGGAATGATAAAAGAAAGTGGAATACTGTTCAAAATGTTTTATTAAGGTTTTAGCAATATCTAGACTTTTACCTTTCTATTTCAAAATAAGAATATAAGATGAGATATAGATGATTAAATGGAACCGATGATATTACACCCTGTACAGAATCAAGAAGGTTTACAGCAGACAGAAAAATGTCTTTTTTGCCGGTGTTGTAAAAGATACAGCCAAGTTTGTAGTTATGCGTCTTTCATCGGAAATATTTTATTCATTTTAGTCATTATTCTAGTGATTGTTATACCTCGGCAAAATGATCATATTGATAAGGTAAGTGTATTTAGACGGAAATAAAAGTACATATAGTTTACCATTCTTCTATACACGCCTAGCTCATCAGAATATACTATACATTGCAATGTTAATCAAAGTTCAAATGTATATAAATTTTGGATCATTTTCTTGATTATTCACTATTCGGCTGTAAAATTGAAGTTGTTTCATGCAAAGAATTGGTATCTTCAAATGTTTAATGCCACCGTTGGGTGAATTCTAAAGTGCCATTAGTTTGATACGGCCATTGAACTGAATTCAAAATGGACAGTTTAAAAGATGTAATTTTATGAGAACCAAAAGTACTGTCCATTTTGTAAGGGTGCTTTATACATATACTTAATTCTGTAATTTAAATCTGCAAATTTCAATACTAAAAATCGTATTAGGTTATTATACCATGCATTCCCATGACCGGCCAACCAATAAAAATATCGAAGATTATCACATACGAATCTCGAACAATATTCTGTATGACTATTAATGCGACATGCAAGAGACAAAGGAGAGTAATGAAATTCTTCTTCGGCACTGTGCTTGGGAACTACCAACATAAAACTGAACTCAACGAAAGTTTAAATTTTTCTATATTAAAAAACAAATTATTCAAAACAACGAATTCAACTTTTACAATTAAATAATGTCACTAATGGTAAATTGCCCATTAAATTCATTATTTTCCAAATCCCGTTGAAATTTCGGTCATCAATCGATTACTTCAATACAACACAGTCTCCCTTTTTAAACAACTGTATATCTTTGATATCATAGTAATTTGAATTAATCTTAATTCTCACAAAAAGATAATACTTGTGATAAAATTTGCTTATTTTAACTGTGAAAATATTTGGATTACGACTATCATGACTATAGCGCTGATAATTACATTTAATTTCAAGCATACAATATGCACAAATTAGAAAAAATAACAAATTGAACAAAAGAAAAGATTAATGAAACGAAAGACTCAAAAATTAACTGCCAAGCATAAGAAAATTTGTCCTTTCTAAATATACGAAATTTCCACTGCGACATTGGTATAAATTCTTGGTCAGCTGTATTAGCCCTTGTCTCTGCTGGCATAGGGATAATACTGTCAAATCTATACACTTGTCATGCTTGTGCATGGACCAATACAATAACTCTGTAGTGCTATGATATCCATAGAATATACTTATTTTTATCTAGCCTTAAAGTAGTTTAATCATGTTCACTTACAGACTGATCTTGTAGAATGCAAGTATAATAACAACACGAATAATGGAACTGCACGAGATATGTCGTCTGATTTCTGTTACTATAAAAAAGAAGAATTTGAAGAACTATGTAGAAAAGCTCATAAATTAACACAGGGAACAGGGGTTTTTAAGGTAAGAAGGATTATACTCTACTATATCGTATCCGAACAAGGCTTTTTGACGATTGAAAAAAAATACCTATGAATTAAGAAAGATGTCACGTCCGGTTTATACTCCTGCATAATGGTAGCCATGTTCATGTAACAGGAGGAAGAATACCGTATCATGCAAACTCTTGGTCTTACATTCAATCGACATATCATATATGGTTACTTTTGAAGTCTTTGGTCATCCTGGGTTGAAAGTTTGTTTACATCTCAGATAATGAAATACTGGAACATCATCCAAGAAGCACACACTGCTTTTATTGTTGTCCTTATATTGCAAGTCACTGACGCGCAGTCGCCTAATTTTATAAATGTTTGAGACCACGGTGCCAAGGCTCTATCACATGCAATGCTTTTATTGTTGTCCTTATATTGCAAGTCACTGAGGCGAAGTCGCCTTTTATGACCTTTTATAAATGTTTGGGACCAATTTTCCAAGGCTCTATCAAACTCTTAAACATGCTTGATGTCATAGGAATGGCCAATGCGTCTAACAAAGATTCTAAATTTATTGCCAATTCATCATCTTGGTTTTTAACTGCCATTTCTACCATGTTAAGACTAGAAGCCGATCTTTAAAACATATTCTTTTCCAAACATCATAATAATTTTGGCTAGTACTTATTTGTTAATTCAGTGAATTAATCTATTGTTTTATTATTGTTTTTATTTCGTAGAATAAAACAGACTGTTAATACCATCAAAAAGATAATTTCGTTGATCGATAGCGACACAAAAAGAGCTGCAAAATTCAAGGAAAACATTTCATCAGATAAAAGTTGTTTTTTCTGTGATGATAATTTATTTATTTATTCAATAGATTTTTTATATTGCATCTTAAAATGAAACAAAAAATATAAAAGATGACGTTTGTTATCTTAAAGTTGATGTAAATATCAGAAGTGTATTGATTTAACAGATATATTGAGATTTAGACATAGAAAATATTACTAGTGATTGCTTTAAATCAGTTTGAGATATCAGGACCCAGATGTACAAAGGTTAATCACTTTTGTTCCATTTTCATTATTTTGATTGTTAAATAATATTTCTATACTGAATTTTGCATGTACACACAAAGTCATAGAATTAACCCATCAGAAAATGTTCAGTTCTCTGGAAAATTCGAAACTGAAAATTGTGGTTTAACCCTTGAACAACTCGGCCCAGGAGTTTTAAAGAGATAATGAGAGTCGTCCGTATCTCGTATGGAAGGGGCTGTCGTCAATGTTTTACTTAATAAACTTAATAACTGCTTCTAATTACAAATCAAGGAGACAACTGAAAATTCAATTCTTCATCACGCAGATACATATATAAAGAAGAAAATTACTGACTAAAATCAAAAGGCTATGGCAAAAGTGACTTAGCTTTTCATGCTTAGTTGTAATTTGTGAACATCTTCAATCTAGGATTTCTGAATTTCACACGATTCGCCACTGAATTACAATCAATACCGATGTAATTAGATTCGAATTCCAAATAATATTAATTGGTATTTTTCATTTTTCATCTTGTTTATTATAACACAATATAACATAATATATATCACATACCTATGGACTATTTATGTCTGAAATAAATTATTATTATTATTATTATTATTCTTTGAGGATTGTCATCACTTTTTTATTGAACTTCAGGGAGTTTATATTGAAATTAGACAAGTTATGTTCATTAATTTTTATGTCATTTCTATCTTTCACTTTTTACTTTCATTAAAATCCAACGGAATTTACAGCTCACAAGATTTTATCCTTTTGGCACGAGACGAGTGTCGTAAAGTAAGCAGGACATGCGAACCTTTTGGAGCATCTGATAGCTCTCCCGGGCATTGTGCCGGGTAGATCAAATTGATATTAATATAGTTTTTGGACTGTCATTGCTATAATTTCTTTGTTTATATCGTTGTTTTATTATGTAGTGGGTATTGTTTACAACTTAAAGAATCGGTATAAGTATGTTCAATTTGTTTTTATTTACATGTACTAGTATGTAGCGTGACATTTTGCAAGTGTTGTTATATATATATATTCTCTAAACCAATACTACAAAGGTTACAGAGCGAGAGGTTCATATAACATATTAAGAAATAACTACTAGCCCATGAATATATAAATGTTATGCACACTACTGATTAAAAGTACACGATAAATTTTGATAATACATGTAAATATAAATAAGTATAAATTGAAGCATTTGCAATAATGTGTATAATACATTACATATGGGTTGTATACAGACAGAGGGTTATCAAGGAGAACCTAACTTTTTGTTAATTATTCCAATAAATTTACAAAGTTTATGTATCGTTTCGGGTTTACTACTATTAAATAACTTGCAAAATTTTTATACATTTGGTCAGTTAACAAAATTTATATGTAAAAGACTTATTCTTTCAACATTGAAAACCGGGCACTTAAAAATGTAATGAAATTCGTCTTCAATATCCTAGCTGCATGTTACACAATTGACACAGTCGCCTTTGGCGTTCAACATTTCCCCATCGACCGGTTTCTATAGGAAGACGATTGTTAGAAGTACGAAATTTACAAAATAAAAATGTATCTTTATCACATAAGATGTCTAAATACTAGTAGTTCTCAAAACTTAAGTCTGATTTAAATAATCTTTAAGTCGTTCCCATGGGAAATGTCTGCACATTTGAACACCAAGATTGTTTAAACTGGTCGGCAAGTCTTAGTTTTATACTTTTGTATAACCATTTTTCACTGATAAAATGCTGATTTTGCCAAATATTGGAAAATGTATTCTACATTTACTTAAGATATCATACATTGCTTTAGAAGCCTTCTCCACAAGACTTTGCTTATTCTTTTTAAATCAAATATCTTTAAAAGATCCTGCTCTTTGAAATAAAACTCCCAAATATTAAAATTAAGTAACAATTTCTAATTCTCGGCCATCAAATTCAAATTTTAAAGTAAAAGGTACCCGACCTTTTGTGAAAACCATTCTTTTGTTTTGTCAATATTTACTCTTAGTTTCCATTTTTTACAATATTCATGGAAACAATTTAGTTCTAATTGCAGATGCTCCACTGTTTCTGCCATTAGGATTGTGTCATCGGCATACAGAATATTAAATAATTTAACGTGTATTTGTAATTCATTTTCAATTTCATCAGCAATAGATTTGACTCCATGTCTGTTTCTGTTTGTGAAGAAGGACTCTATTTAGTGTAATACTCAGGGGCGAATGAGCATCAAAATAAAATTTACTAGAGCCCAAAACAGTTAAACTATCTACACTTTTACAAATTCTGGGTTACATATTAAATAACCAACAACGCTTATATTTTACACGTCAAATTACCAAATTGAATACTGTCACTTCCTATACGTATATTTATTATAATCATGCAATGACCCTTACATAGATTTATGAGCAACTTTCCAAAATTATTTGTACTTTTATCTAATTGTTCCTTTGCACTGGTAAATTAGATTCTATTAAATACGATTTATAGTTTTCAATGAACCCATTTTATATATCTGATACATTTTCATTAAAATCATTCAGTTCCCCAGTTCTAGCGTTTCGCCAGCCATTAAGATATTTTTGTATGATGCCTGAAATTGTCTAAATTCGAATTCTATTTCGCTAAAAGCATCTTGTGACGAATAAGAAGTGAACTCGGGGGTACGTTAACTATTCTTTATATCAGATCTTGATATAATTTTAACAAAAGTGATGAAAATTTATCCAAAGAACGAAATTACTTTCAGTATGCAGTGGTTTTACAAAACCCTCTATGTTTGGTTTTTTATATCCAAAAGCAATACCACCCGATTTTCTATGAGAATGTTTTTGCCTGTTTTTTTGTTTTGAAAACATACCCTGGAAATTCAATTTTATCATAGTCATTAGTTTTTGATTCTTGAAAACACAATAAATCATACTGCTTTATTAGTTCACCAAACTCTAAAAATCGAATCCTGTTGATTTCTACGACTTCAAAAACATTTATAATCAGTATTTTAGTTTGATTACGACCTTTTCATCAAGAATTCAGTTTTTGGATCATGTTGCATACATCAGTATCAAATTAAAACTGGTTTCTTTATAATAGAATCTGATAAAAAAAAATATAGTATTTAATCCCTCCCTAATACCACTGGAAATGTTTAAAAACGACTTTAAAACATTAGTTTTGTTCATTATCATATCAACATGTTCTCGTCCTGATATGCACGTAGCTGCCACAATTCATCCATCCATCCAGTTTTATTATAACCAATAAAGGTATTTTCCAGATATTATATACAAAAACAATGTAGTTGTTGTTTCTATTGCAATCGATCTAGAATTAATCATTATTATATGTTGAATATTGTAGTGCTTTTAGAAAGTAAATTTGCGTAACACAAATTGTGTTTGTGTTTAATAACATACAAACCTATTTTACTACACCATTTTTAAAGCATTAAAAAAGCTGTCACTGGTTTCATCTTTAAAGTTATATATTGTTTTGTCTTTTTGAAAGTTACTGTTTTATCGTTAATTTATAGTTATTTTGTCAGTTTTTCAAAAGATCTGGTCGTTTCTTATAAATGCACTGTAGAATGTGTAACATGAGAAATCATCATCCCTGTTGTGTATATTTAGTTTCATTATTATTTTTTTTTTATTACAAATTGTATTGTTGTAATTATATTAGCATTTTTGTTTCATATATGTATTATTTTTTTTTAATTATCTCAGGATGTTATACTTACTAAATATAGTTCCTGCCTTTTTAACTTAAATAAATCGAGTAAAAATTCGAACAATTTGATAACTGGCTACATATTAATAGTATTATTATCTACTCATATGACTATTCATCATGACGTGGTTGACATGTATGAAAAAAACCGTTTCCCAAATGAAAATGGACTTGTTCCATTGATGTTATCCCTTCCTAATACCGGATTTGACATGGGAAGCATGGCGAGTGTCCTGCAGGAATTAGAGACTGCTTACTCTTCCGGAGCACCTAAGTCTACCCCGGTTTTTTGGAGGGGTCCATATTGTTCATATGTTTTTAGTTTTTAATTGTAGTGCATGTATTGTTTTGGTCTTGTCTTCGTTGTTCTCCGGTTTTTGTCAGTTGTTTCGATTGTTCCCTCCTTCGAATATCCCTTTGGTATTTCTTACCTACTCCACATTCATATTTATTACATAATAATATCAAAGTGAAAACAGAAATTTCTTTGCATCGTCAAAAATATTAATATGATTCATGTGGGAAATCCCGTTTAATGATAAAAATAACTAAAATTATAATTCATTTGTCTATAACATAGACATGTGTTAAGTTTTTACAGTCAGAAGGGAAAATTAGGACTAATGTTGACACTTATTTACAATGTATATGAGTGAAGAGCACGAGCGATGTTTAAAATATTGATTATTTTATTTTTAAAAACTGACGTTGGCGTGCAAATAGTATAATTTTTTTCCAAAATGTACCATCGTTTGATTATCCCTATTTTTCACCACATATTCTAACCGGCTAATTTGACCTTGATTAAAAATAACAATCCAAATTACTTATATTAGATATAGTAAATTTATACTATGCTGTATACGACGCATTTCAAGGAGTTACCTCTTACCAGCAGCATTAAAACCGAAACATTTGGAAGACCAAAAACCAAACTTATATTAAACAAGAAGTACTCAACCAAAAATACCGAAATAGGAAGCCAAATTTTAGCTAAGGAGATCTACTATTTGCAATACAAGGAATGAACCCTTAGTATTTCTATTATTTTTGAATTTTTCTAAATACTGGTAATTTCTGTAACAAATCAATGAATAATCATGTCAGACAAGTGTGACGACTGGGTTGGCGAAAACCTCCCCAATTAAAAACCAAACAGAATTTGAACCGAGAAATTCTAATTTCTAATTACTGTATGTGATTTCTTTCAATTTCATGAACTATTTAACGCTTTATGATAGATTATCCAAATTTTCAAAATGCCCTCCTGCAATCATTGAACAACACAGGAAATAGTGAAAAAAACTCTCTGGGGATGGGGAGGCGGCCATTTATGCTTAAATTGATAAAGGAAATAATTATTTACGACTAAATGAAGCAAAATTGCATGTACAGTAAAAGTTTTTATTGATGTTTTATGGAAAAATAAAGCCACAGAAACTGTTTTTTTTTTATCTTCCTCGATTAACAAGTTACAGTTAATATGGGGTACATAGTAGTACTTTAGTCATTATGCTTCGTCACTTTATAATTCTTTCTGGATATTATATTACGGCAAAACAAAAACAAAACTAATTTTCTCAAATAAACTTTACAACATCTGCATAAAGTACGAAATGAAAGGGAAGTTAAGGTCACAAGCTTAAATTCACAATTACAGAATTCGCCCGCTGTGGGCTTCGGGTTTTTAAAATTAAAATTTAAATATCTTATTGCTCATATACACACACTATTTAACAATAATGTATATAAACAAAATGCATCAAAGGAATGTTCCACATACAGGTCTGACAAAAACCCGAAATAATTCATCGAATATCAGTGAACGTACACAGGATGTGGGGGGGGGGGGGGTCCTAGTCCTTTATTTTGGTACAGGTGTGCGGCCAACATTTTTGGATCCAACCCTATTCATATATTTCAGATTCGAAGAAAGTCTAACCTAATCATATATATATACCACTATTTTCCTGACCCTTTCAAATATTTCTCACATTGAGAATCAGAACTTAAGAAATTTGTATGCAGAGGGAAATTATAGAGCATGAAATTTTATTAATCTGGAAATACGGTTTGTACGTCACAACAGTAAAAAAATTAAAAATCGAAAATGACACTGCACGCTTGGTCGTGAAAAGTCGACAGTGACAAACTAATTAATTAATGCAATCGACAGAGCCCCAGACAGAAAAACACACAAAAGAGCAAAAATACAAACATAGAAACATAAGAGAAAGTTATGTTTACATGACTTAAAATTGTATGAGAAATAACTACAGTAAGTAATATTGTAGTTATTTCTCATATGTTCGACTCCGATCTTAATTGACCAGGATTGCCAATTCTCATACCGAAGGTCAGTGGTTCTCTCCGGGTACTCAGGCTTCCTCCACCAATAAAAGCTGTCCGCCGCGATATAACCAAATGTGCTAAAAACGGTGTAAAATCCCAACCAAACAAACAAACAAATATCTCAGTAAAACGATCACAACTTCAGAAAGGACTTACTTGGTTTTATTTTCAGTCGTGTATAGGTAGAGTTTAATGTGTCTTTTGAACAATTTTGTTATAGCCAATCTTGTTTACCAAAGAATTGGAAGAATAACTTAAATATCGGTAATGTATATTTTAAAATAAAATAAAAGACCGTTGGCCACTGGTTCCTAGCTTTAATCTGACTTTTCATTCACAAGTTATCATCTGGAACCCAATTCGGGACACACGGACGGACAGACGACACCCATTTCTAAAGTTCCCTTCGACGAAGCGTCGAGGGACAATAACACAAAGTATTTTCTATGTAAATATATACATTATATTCATATTTATTATGAACATACCTGGTAATGTAAATATTGTGTGTAATAAAACAATTGCATGTTTTGCCTGTTACTATATTATATTTTCTCTTCAGTATATGAGTTAATTTTATCGGTTGTATTAGTGAAGCTTCGATATCGGATAAATTTGTCTTAATTTGGCTGAAAGAGTTTAATTGCACACAATTAAACGTTTGATTTAAAAATATAAATGACACTTCTCGGTTTCCATAAAATCTGAATTTTTATTTATAAATTCTTCAATGAAATTCTTTCTGAATTATATATACATGTATATATTTAAATACAGGTAATCTCATTTGGATAATTTTGACAACTTTGTTCTAGAGTAACGTCTTTATGGACACATCATATATTTAGGAAGAAATGTCTGAGAACCTAGATGATGGCACAGAAGTACTGTTTCAATGACAACAATGCAAGAGATGGAGAGATCGATGATGCAGTAGGAAGAAATACTTTGAAAGTTTTGAGCAGACCTTTCATTATAGTTTTTGTGGTTTTAATGATTTCTTTGATCTTTTCTAATATTTATTTATTGTCAAGTCGTGTCCAGGTACAACAGGGGAAGTAAGTATGACTTGGAACCATTAACAGCTTTATGTATATATTTTTTTTTTTATCTCGTTTCATTATACTAAAGCTTAAAGTAAAATTATTTATACATACCATAAATTAATTTTCAGGTTTTCTTCAAACAAATGTTGTACAAAAATGTATGAAATCCTGGAAAAAAAACTTCATATTGTGTCCCATGCCTTTGCACTTTGACGCCTCGCCATACAACAATTGTGTCCGCCGTTTAAATTCCAATGGTACTACATACACTGGGTTGTAACTTGTTTATAAACGACTGGTAGAATGTTAAGTGTTCCTATACTCATCTGTTTGATCGGTTAAAACATGAAACACAGGACAAACATTAAGACTACAACAGGGCACAGTCCAGACATTTTCAGGAACATTTGACAAGTAGGACATAAGGTAAAAAAAGATCCGCTTAAATTATATATTCATATTTAAAAATGTATGTATTTCAAGACCTGTCCTAGTTGATTTATTTAATGAAAAGGAAATTGGAATTTGGCATTAACAAATATGACCCACGGTAACAATAATTCAACAGACAAATATTGCCAAAAAAAGGTTGATGGTACGAGATATTTTATCTTGAACAAAAACTCCAGAAGAGACAATATGCTTTATGTCTAGTATAGGTATTATATATAGGAACATTTCTTAATAATGATTGTAACCATTGTAGAGTACCCAGAAAAATATGTGTCAATTATCTTGCGATATTGAGAAGAAAATACAGTGTCTCCCCTCTAACAAAAGCGGTGGACGATGTACTTGGCACGAAAAAGATATAGAAAATGCATTAGATTCAACTAACACATTTAAGGTATGCATATATTTTCGCATTATTCGTTGTATTAACACGAACATACAGGTGTTGAAATTTTCTGTTAATATAATTATTTAATAAGTATAGACATCAGCTCCCTCAGACAAAGCAAACCCTTTCATTAAGGAATAGTTGAAGAACTAAGAGGGGCACACTGTAGTTTGCTCGATTCAAAACGTTCTCTAGGCAAAAATGAAAACACAAATGGAAGTATAGAGTAAAATTCAACCGGAAAGTATCCAATCCATTGGTCCGTTCAAAGGAAATGAAAAACAACAATGGCAAAAATGATGAATGCTCCCTGTTGTTGAAACCAAGCTCTGAACCCAAATACGGTTGAAAAATTAATCTAGCTTTCAAACAATAATTCCCAACATCACACAATAATATAATAATGACATTGTAATAATTTAGTAATCCTGTAAATATCTAAAGAGAGAACATCAAAACGAGATTCAATGCTGACGTTAATGCTAAATTTGTATTTATGTTTCTATTGGGACTTGAGATGACATTTTTTCAATTTTTCTTTGAGCAATTTATCGCTTCTCCTGTGTTATTCTGCTGCCACACGTACTCATTCTTAACCCCATATAAAGTTGTATCAATGATACTTACTACCTGCTTACTTTCATTTCAAATGTATATAGAAGATATCGAAAAGCGCAATTTGAGCAATCAACAATTTTTTGTCATTGTAGCTTCCAACAAATCAGTCAACTGATAACGAAATGAATTCCGGCTAATACAAACCCAAGTACCGGCGCCATGTAATCCACAAATCAACGGACATATGGTCGGATCCTTACGTAAACCAAATTTGTCCGTGAAGAATAGTGCTCATTGGCAGACATATTTCTGTATAAAACAAATGCTTGTGTCTGTGAATTCTTAATAATGGGTGAGAATATGGAAGTAGCTTTACGTGAATGAAGTGATTATTTAACTGTTATAATCTACAGTTTTAACTGAAATTCTAATGCTTATAAAAAAAGTACTACAAGCTGTTTTCCATAACATATATATCATGAATTCTTTAATAATGATAATAAATAAATTGGATTCCGATTTAAAATATCCATAAATGTGTGTAGATGCCTTTTGATTTTAATACATGTAAATTATAATGGCTCTTATGTTGAAATTTTAGAACAGATATAAAGATGACACGTTGATTACGAAGGATTGTTACACTAACAAACTGAAAGATATTCATAAATATAATTTATGGGATTGTTTCTAATTTCACCATGTATCTGATGATCCCCATTATGATATAGGTTTTATGTCATGCAGGAACATGTTAGTATTGATGCTAAAACTATATCTACATGCTAAAAACGAGATAGCCAAACCACCTGAGATGAAAAACCTACTGACATGAAGGGGTATATCTTATATGGCTTTTGAAGTTTAACCACGTTAGCGAAAGATTTATAATATAAAGAGGACAAATATACCTAAGGAGCAAATCAAAACAACGCAATCCATTAGACACATCGGAAGACAAATGAACAACCACAAGCACAACAAACAAACACTGAAAACTAAAAAAATAATGAACTACACAAACTCCCATAAAGCCAGGAGTGAACCCAGGTGCTCCGGAAGGGATATGCAGTTCCTGCTCCGTATGCGGCATTCGTCGTGAAGTTGAACCAAGCCAATCCGGTGGAAGTCACAAATCGATGGAGGCACATGAAATGTTACGACAGTGGGAACTAATCTTTAAATTCAAATACCTAAAATCTACAACGATTGACCGAACAACACCACATTATTAGATAAAATACTAAAAAAACGCTGTATTTGCTCTATAGTTAACGAACGATGAATATTAATGTTTCAGCCGGCTGAAGATGCAGTGGCAAATATTTCTTTTTGGGTAAACTTGACGGTTGTGGTCATTCTGTATTGAATTCTAAGCTTGCTTTCAGTTAACTGCAAGCATTCACGGTGGGGTATATATTGCCTACGTGTATGTGTTTTGAAGATATCTTAGTTGTAATTGGATCTCTATGGAATGAATTTGAATGGTATTTGTGTGTATATTTATTTATGCATTGGCCTGAATTAAGCGGGAGGGTTCTTCAAAGACAAAACTGGTTTTAACCCGCCGCATGAGTCATGCCCCTGTTCCAAGTCAGTATATTTGTAGGGTAATGTTATGTTTCGTCTTACTACACCCTTTTAGTTTTCTGCGTGTATATGATAGATTAGTTTCTGCTATTTTGGTGGTTATTTTTACTTATATCCTAGCAGCAACCCAGAGATCGCCGCACTGTAGGTTTTGCCTTGTTGACATCACAGGCGCTTGGGTACAGGTTGGTATATTGAAATTATGTATATTTGTGTAATAAAATCTTTATTTCTTGATTTGACAACATATGATACCATAATACGCATGTCCGACCTAGTTTTTAGTCATTTTAACATGTTTGATACAATCCCTTGTTTGTGTATCTATATATTAATATATAGATATATATAGATACACAAACAAGGGATTGTATCAAACATGTTAAAATGACTAAAAACTAGGTCGGACATGCGTATTATGGTATCATATGTTGTCAAATCAAGAAATAAAGATTTTATTACACAAATATACATAATTTCAATATACCAACCTGTACCCAAGCGCCTGTGGTTGACATACGAGCTTCAAGCCATCATTATACAGCTAAGAACATATACTTGTGTTATCATAAAGCTCACTTTGCTACACAAAGCTCACGTTTAGTTTCCTCAAGTTATCCCAATAAATTACAGACAAAACTTCATTCCCTCTAACATGAATTTTAGTTCAAACTACAACTGGATTGACGGCTAGTTCCTTCCAGGGTTTGACTCTATAATTGTATTGGCCATGTTTGTTTTGCCCTTTTGTGTTACGTGCGTGTTGTTGATACATTCACTTTATCAATCACTAAGTTTGTGGATTTCTTTTGAACAATTGTATTTTGGAAGATAAATACAAATACGTACACGACGTATGATTTTTGCTTTGCATTGCTGAACTGTAATCCAATAGAATGAAAAATATTCTGGGATTTTTTACACGTCTCTACAGTGAATAAAATTATTGTTGTACTTTTTGCACACAAAAAAGTTGTTGTAGTTGTTGAGTAGAACGACGATGAACGAAAGGGAATATTGGTTTGTAAGAACTCATACATAGGATAGGTCTTGCCCAAGAGGACAAATATACCTAGGGAGCAAATCAAATAATGTAATCCATTGGACAGACAAACCCGGGAAGACAAATTAACAACCACAAGCACAACAAATAAACACAGAAAACTAAAAAAAAAACGAACAACACGAACTCCTATACAAACCAGGAATGAATCCAGGTACCCCGGAAGGGTAAGCAGTTCCTGCTCCGTATACGGCACAGGTCGTGAAGTTCAACAAAGTCAATCCGGTGGAAGTGACAAATGGGTGGAGGCACATGAAATGTTACGACAGTGGGAACAGGTCCAACATCATCTTAGATATTGGAACACTGTAGCGGTCAATCAATTCGTGATGACGACCGTAAAATTCCTAAGTGATGACATCAACTTATCCCTGATAAAACCTTGGTTAAGAAGCTTTTGTGACAGCAGTAATCCAAATCCCAGATCAAACTAAAAAAATAGAATGGATTATCTAAATCAAATTGAACATGCAAAGCAACTGTACAACAAAATATAGTTTTTTGACATGTACCCGTTGCAAAGATTGACAGATGGACTGTGTATTCGAACTGGTTATTTTCCGTTTTCCCCAAAATACTTCAAACAGATCTTTAAACTCGGTGGTGATAAACTACACCGTGCGTTGATCATTTATGAGGTGTTTTATGAGGCAATAACTCAATGCTAAATGATTTCAAATCAAGTGCAAAAAATTTGTTACTACTGATTATGGCGTCATTTCACGAAATTTTCGAAAAATAACGAAATTGAAAAAAATCACCCAAAATATGAAAAAGAAAACTTTATTAATGGCCTTGATTATGTTCACCATAATTCGTAAACTTAAAAAAACAACGGAAATGAACCAATTTCCATGATAATCTGGACTATTTGTCCTTCAATTGTCCGTTCGAAAAAACACGAAATCGGTGTTTCTTTCTGGAAACTTTCCAGAAAAAGAAAATTTTAACTTTATACAGCTGGGTGAGTTGTTCCATATCTATTCTTTCAAATGAGACTGTTGGTTTTAATGTTTCGACGTTCACGTCAGTGAATAGGGACAAATAAGGGTAAAATTGAAAATGTCCCCTCTGGGGCCTCAACTTTGATAAAAATTGTTCAAAGTTTGATTTTTCGATAGATGAAGTTTTAAATTACCCCAAATAATCACACGAATAGGGGGTGGTGCATTCCAGTGTAGCTGTATAATATCAAAAGTTTATGCACCAAGTTTACTGGTTAGCCTGTATAATGAACATTAATTTTCTATTGAATTGAATTGGGCAATTTCCGTTTGTTTGAAAGTGTTTGTTTTTGAAGCAAATTCTCTGTTGGTAATTGTTTTTATTGATTTTTTAGACCGAACCATATTGATATGCATCATGATCTATCTACCAACCACAATTTGAATGATGTTTATCAATGCTGAGGTCCGAGAGGGGAGATTTTCAATTTTATCGTATTTCCCTATGGCTATATCGACCTGCTGAGGCCTTTAGAATTTCCCTTATTTCGGCACTGTGACGTCGTAAAGAGTTGACCCCACCCTAATATGAGCTGACCCGAATATATCAGCGACGTCATAATGTTTGACCCAACGTTGACCCGAATATATCAGGAAAACATCAGGTTATAGGCGGATGGCCATTGAAAAGTAAGAAATCCAATTAAGATTGCTAGTTAACAATACGATAAATTTATCATCAAGTTTTCTTCAAACAAATATTGTAAAATATAAGCCGCTCGACACAATATGAAGCTTTTTGGCTCGTTCGCTACGCTCACTCGCCGAAAAAGCTTCACATTGTGTCTCTCGGCTGATATTTTACGATATACGTTTGCAGAAAACCTGATAATATGTACTTACAGTTATTTGGCCCTGTTCACTGACGTAAACGTCGGAACATCAAAACCAATAACCTCATTTAAAAGAGTAGATACGGAACAACTCACCCAGCTGTATAAAGTTAAAAATTTCTTTTTCTGGAAAGTTTCCAGAAAGAAACACCGATTTCGTATTTTTTCGAACGGACAATTGAAGGGCAAATGGTCCAGATTATCATGGAAATTGGTTCATTTCCGTTGTTTTTTTAAGTTTACGAATTATCGTGAACATAATCAAGGCCATTAATAAAGTTTTCTTTTTCATATTTTGGGTGATTTTTGTCAATTTCGTTATTTTTCGAAAATTTCGTGAAATGACGCCATAATCAGTAGTAACAAATTTTTTGCACTTGATTTGAAATCATTTAGCATTGAGTTATTGCCTCATAAAACACCTTTGCTTAAAATAGACATAAACAGAGAAAAATTAAATCTCAATCATACATATTTTGTCTATGCGTTTCTTTTTTTGAAGAGTATATATCGATCTCTACAGTTTCTTATTTAGGCTAACTGAACTGGATTTGACGTACTTCTATTTGGTTATCACTTTTCATGTTTATATAAATTCAGTTGGGGGGGGGGGGGGGGGGGTTACATTTTCAGTTCTTTAATTTTTATAAAACGTACACCTTTACCAAGGTTGGATTGACAGGTGTTGCTCTATCCTATAAAGTATCTTATTTAAGGCTAAATGAACTAAACTGGATTTAACGTCCATTTTGTTCACACTTATAATGTTACAACTGCGGTAAAACTACGGATGGAAGAAAACATTTTAGAATCCCACCTTATTCATATATTTTACATTCTATGAAAGTCTATCCTTATCATATATAAACCAATCTTTTTATGACCCTTTCATATATTGTCTCGCCTTGTATTTTCTCAAATAGTTCAATCAGAGCTATAAAGATCTTTGCATGCATAATGAAGAAATAGCCCTATCATGAAATTTTCTTCATCTGGAAATATGACTTTATCATATATATTTTCTTAAAATAATATACCTTTTCCCATATCAAATGAGACAATATAGACCCTTTTGGGCAGCACATATGTAGTTACCATTATATAGGAAGTTACACCCCCTCCGTGGGTAAATCAGACCAAACACTGGTGCTTTCATGCTTTTTTTCACTGTATATGATTTTTTTTAATTTAAATTATATAATGTTCCTTTATGTTTGTTTACTTAGTTTACTCCCTGGCTCTTAATTTTAGTCTTTTTGTTTTCACATGTAATTGCTTACATGTTATAATCTGATTGTTTTCATTTTGTTTTTTCTAAGCCAGAACCTGTAACTTTTTTCTCTTCAAGTTAAATTTTTATGAAATACTGCGATTTTTTAAGACAAAATGGTGACATGTAGACGTTTATATCTATATATTCCTTGGTCTCGCTCAGATTACGTTGACTCATTGGCAAATTCCCTGTATCCTGTCAAATATGATGCTATACTTAAAGAGAAATAGAACATAAATATATTCAAAACAGTCAAAAGAATTTAATTTTTTAGAAAAAAAACTCCAACGGTATAAAATAAATTATCAATTCGATAATATTACATATTGTTTTTTGTCCTTGGGGATTTTCAAAAAACGTACATATTTCACATTCGGTAATCCCCAAAATAGTTTAATATATATATCACGTATATGTATATTTGTATTATTGAATTATACTTCCATGTTATATGTGATTAATAATTAATAATAATGGCAATTTTGGACACTCTAAAGAGACATAAATTTTCTATCACAATTATTCTGTTAGCAAGTTTGTTAATAATTTCAATAGTTTTAAATTTCTATAAATATAATGTTAGTTGTGACAAAGGCACCTGTAACATTATGAAAAATGTAAGTATGATTTTTTTAATTCATATATTTTTTTCTGATGATTATAGCCCTTGGTATTATTATCATCTTTATTTATTTAATTATTATCCCCGCACTTTTGAAAACGTTCCAGATTATTGCAATCGTCTCCGTCCGTCTTGACGTCAATTTCTCATTCACTTTTCAGTGGCGTAACATCCACTGAGGCAGTGAGGTAGTTGCCTCACCTAAAAATTGCTGAAAATGTTAAAATTATCAAAGAAAACATTTTTGAACCAGTCCTATTTTCAATGTATTTGACCATTTTCGCTGGTACTAATTGGCGAAATGAATATTGATATCCGGGTCTAATCTAGAAGGTGAAATGAGCCAAAACACTTCTCCTGCACCGCTGTGCTCGACTTCTCCACTTTCAAAACAGGACTGAGAAGTTATAAAATAGATATTACATAGTAAAATTCCCAAAATATGGGATTGATAAGATTAAATTTCATGGAAATTGCTAAAAACATTCTCTCATGTTTCTAGAATAGGAATAAACGTATCTCAGTTGACCACGATCAAACAAATGAAATGATTGAAAATATCTCCACAAATACACATGTATCTTATTCTGGCAGCAAAAGTATAAAACAGTGTAGGCTGCAAAGTTTGCGATGCTGATTATTCTGTGCCTCCGTCTCGGATTTTTTATTGACTGAACATTGAATAAAATTCTTTTGAAACACTTCTTTTGGATGATTACGAGTCCAAACCGAACACTATTTATGTTATTAGAACAAGTTGTCGAGTATCGGCAAAGGAATACCGAAGCGACAAAATGTGGGAAAAGTTAACAAATTGGAAGTCCAAGGAAAAGGCAAATTCAGGAGAATGGAACACAACAAACGCCACAAGGATACATGTATAACTAAAAGAATAAAAAACGTACATGTATAATAAACTAAACAAAAACAGAAAAAAACAGCACAGAAACTAAAGCACTAGCAATGTGAACTCCCATTAAAAACCGTGAGTGACACCATGTGCTCCGGAAGGGTAAGCTTGTTCTGCTCCTGTAACCGCACCCGTCATATTGCCAGTGAAGAGTCAAGTCTGGTGAGGTTTGCATTCTAAGAAAAATGGATACTGTAACATTGTTTTGGTAGATTTTTATAATGTCTCATTTTATTATTAGTGTTTCATCTAATGTTTCCACGAAATCGGACTCAAATTTACTTATGTTCAATAAGGAATAACAGGTAACACAACCGTCTTATGACCATTGACATGTATGATTTATACTAATCTCATGATCTTCCCGTACGGTTATAATCTTCTACCATCCATCAGGACAACCTCATCTAGAGTAGATGTTATACATGCTAACCATCACCACTATACATCCATTCAGCATAACCATCACCATAGGCACATCCCTTCACCATTATATACATAAATCCAAACTCACTAAAACGTATATATATATACATATACATAATTTAGTCTTTTGCAACGTTTTATTTTATTCTGATATAAATCTGTACACAAAAGAATTTGAACTTTATATATATATACACACATCTATAAACATCCATAGAGGTATAAATCCGTGTCTTGTCAAAAAGCACAAATTGTATCTGCGTTATGTTAAGTTTAACACATTGTATATATTAGAATTTAGGATATCAATAACAAATCTGGATTACTTGCTATATCCATTCATTTATCAAAGGTGATCAGTCATAGATGAGTCTACGTCCTTCCCTTTTTTTTTATTGTGAATGTTTTTGCCCTAATACCATGAAGAGGATAACATAATTTTCGAGATAGTAATTCGATTAGCTTGTCAGAACTTTCACATAAGTTGTCAATTCGACCACACATATTGGTGCAATCTAGAATCAGTTGTATTTATGAATCAGTGTCCAGATTATAAAACGATATATGTTTCGTTATCAATTCTGCCAGTAAATTAAGATGTTGCATACGTACTCTAGTTCCTAGTTGAAAGATCTAATCCATCGATGCTTTCAAAATAAAAACGGCAACAGCAGATGCACATACCTTGTCTATGGTAGAGATAAATTATACTTTGTTAAAAACCACTCTAAATCTAACAAAAATATACAGAGGACAAAATTTTCATTATGATTGAATTTTTGATCGACAACATTTTTGTTCAATTTGGTGGACGTGTTTTCCAACAGACTATTGGTATTCCTATAGGCGGTAATTGTGCGCCACTCCTGGCCGACATTGTTCCTTTACTCATATGCGGCCGACTTCCTTGACAGGCTTCTTCAGGAAAAATAGAAGAAGTTAGCCCGTACCTTTAATTTCAGCTTCTACTATATAGATGATGTTTTATCACTCAACAATTCAAGTTTTGAGAATTTCTTACATCTCATCTATCCCAGTGAGCTCGAAATTAAGGGTACAACAGACACTTCTAAGTCTGCAACTTATCTTGACCTTTACATCAAAATTGACACTAGAGGAAGGCTGAATACAAAACTTTACGACAAACGGGATGACTTTGACTTTCCAATCAGAAAAGTTTCTCAAACATGGGTATGGTTCTCCTAAGTTGCAGTTATCCTTATTAAAGTTTTATGCACTTCATCATGACTTAGTTGACAGGTATAAAAAACAGTTTTCCACATGAAAATGGACCTGTTCCATTGTGTTGTCCCTTCCTATTACCGGATTTGACATGGGCAGCATGGTGGGTGTCCTGCAGGAAGCAGAGACAGCTTACTCTTCCGGAGCTTCTCAGTTTACCTCCGGTGGGGTCCATGTTGTTCATATGTTTTTAGTTACGAAGTGTAGTGTTTGTATTGTTTTGGTTTTGTCTTCGTTGTTCCCCGGATTTTGTCAGTTGTTTTCGATTTCCCCCTCCTTCGAATATCCCTTTGGTATTTCTTGACTTTACGTATATTCCAACAGAAAATGGGCAATGTTCTCAGTCATTTCACCACATAATTCACATACTGGAGAAATATCAGTAAATTTTGCCCTCTTGTCCTGCAATATATATGTTTCGGTTACAAGTTGGAGCTTCACTGCTCTTGAAGGATCACAATCACTTGCAGTGTTGTTGATGCGATGAAATTTTCTTGAATAATATATATCAGAATTCAGATATTGTAAAGTTGAATAAGCTTATGCATCTGCAATGATTTTTGCAGTCCAATATTTGTCAACAGCTTTTTGTATTAATGTTTTCCATTCTTTTTTTTCGGAGCATTCACTAGAACATTTTGAATGTTCGAGAAACCATATTTGTACAGAACGTTCTTTTGCTAGTTATCTGACGGATTGCAAGTTGTTTTTCAATTGAATCATCAGATTGTCTGCAACTGTTATTAAATATGATCAGCCCTTTGACATCAATCTGTGCTTTAATGGGAATTAAACCAGTGATAATATATATTGCAGGATCAGGAACATTTGGCGGTAATGAAAGTATTTGTTTTCAGATTGAAGTCTGCAATTGCTCCAATTTTACAATATATGTTGATTTTGGAGGTATAATCTCCAACCCATAGACTAAAGTTGGTTGAATATAGGTTTTATATATCGAAATGGATGCCAAAGCAATGGATCAAACCAAGCCCATTTTTTCCATGGATCCTGTTGATAGTAGACTATAGGTGGTTCTTCGTGCTTTTGTTGTATTCTGTCCTATATGAGCAGTTACTGTCTTTTTTTAAATGTTGATCTAACTATTCCTAAATGTGTTGATTTTTATAAGGATAGGCATATCTTCTTCGTTAATTCTAAAGATCAAATTTTTATTTTGTTGTTTCTTCTTCAAGTTGTTATTTTTGATAATGAACCTGTGGTTGTAATGTGTAATGATGGGAGTAACTATACTGTTTAGCATGGTTTACATGGATTTGAAGATCATATGGATTGTCATCTGCACAAGCTACTGCGTTCATATTAATGCTGCCAATGTGACAACCTAGATTAAAATTACTATATGTTTGTAGTAGGTCTTCAATATAAAAGTTATATAAGTCCGCACCTAATAGTCCTCCTTGTTTTACACATTGTTGAACAAAAGATTTACCAGATATCTTTTGATTCCATCTGATACAGGCTGTTGTATTTCGGTGGAGTTCACTGATTATTTTCCCTGTAGATGGTGGAAGTTTTAAAAAGTACAATTTCCTCATAAGCATATTACTAATTACAACATCAAAATCTTATTTTGTGTCTGATATGGCAATATTGAATGGATTATTGCTATCAACGTACTCTCTGTAAACCTCTTCTACAATCACTGCTGCATTCAATGGTGATGCATTAGGTGTAAATCCACGTTGTAGCGGAGACTGTTTTTGAAGAGAACTGGCCGAAAGTCAATTCTGGCAATATACTAGTATTCAATAATTTTACATAGTATTGGTAAAACTCATATTCCTTTATTTTATAATTTCTAGAATTGTTTTTATCTTTTTTGTTTTTATATATTCGAGAAAGTAATAAAAGTTCAATAATATCTGGTGAAATATTTTGTTTGAATATTGTGTTAATCTAAGAGATATCAAAAAAACTTTCACCAGTATGAAGAATTTTCTCGAAAGAAAGAACACGTATGCCTTCTGATTAACCGGTGTTAATGCTTTTTATGGCCTCCAATAATTCTTTTCTAGTAATATCATGAATATGTCTAGGTGGATAATTCTTGTAGAGGTATTTAATTGCTTCATAATCACTATCATATTGATTAAGATTGTTGTTATCAAATGTAGGATTATCAGACGGTTGTGCTAACAGTGGCGTAGCAAGGCATAGACATGGAAGCAAGTACCTTTAGCTCATTCTGGCGAAAATAAAAGAAACAATCAAAATAGAGTAGGATAGAAACCTAAAGTTCCTTCTAACACAAATTCAACATCCAAAATTATTTTCGAATAAAATGCTGGGGATAGTATTTTTGCCTTCTCCCCCCCCCCCCTCTCCCCCTTTCACTTTTTATGGCCTAAATGACAAAGGTAATATTTTGTCATTACATGATATATGTCTATTTTGAATGTATAAGGTTTTAATATATCAGTCTTCCCGTATGAAACACTTGTCTCAAACAATATGGGGAAACAAATATCGGAAATTTTCTACTGAACAAAGGAAATGAAACTTGATCATATGATGTACTCTACAGAGAAAACTTTGCTTATCATCATTTAAATCACTTAACCTCGATAATCAATTATAAAAACATCCAGGAGGGTGTTTGTCATATCTTCTTTCGTTTTATTAAAATTATTAGATTTTTTAAGTCCAAACAGTGATCCGGCATTACAAGGTCATGAAGACGACAAACATACCTAAGGAGCAATCCAAAAAACGCAATCCATTAGATAGACAAAACCCGGGAAGACAAACGAACAACCACAAGCACAACAAACAAACACGGAAAACTAAAAAACAATAAACTACACGAACTCATATAAAAACCAGGAGTGAAATCATGTGCTCCGTGAGGGTAAGCATTTCTGTTCCGTATCGTGAAGTTTAACAAAGTAAATTTGGTGGCAGTCACAAATCGGTGGAGGCATATGAAATGTCACGTCGGTGGGAACAGGTCCAACATCATCTTAGACATTGGAACACTATACGGTCAATCAATTCGTGACGACGAGCTTAAAATTTCCTAAGTGATGACATCAACTTATCCCTGATAAAACGCCGGTTAAGAAGCTTTTGTAACAGCAGTAATCCTCTTTGTCGAAAGTCATGATATCTCACGCATGCCCTTGAATATCGGATAAGCTGAGAAACGTAGAAGCCATATGCAGGTGATGCTGGTATATTGCTTCTCAAGAAGGGAAAGTTAACAATAGGAAAGTCGAAGTCATCACGTTTGTCATAAAGTTTTGTCTTCAGATGTTCCTCATTGTCCATTTCGAGAAACATATCCAAATATGAAACGAACGTTGATGTATCTGTACGTAGTACCTTGAATTTCAAGTTCACTGGGGAAGATGAGACGTAGAAAGTGAAAGTATGTTATTCAAATGTGCCAGTGTTAAATCGAAAATTCTGATAATCATTGTATCATTATAACGAACTTTTTTATGCTTTATTACTTTTGCTGTTAATTTGGAGTCATTTCCTTGAAATATATATATGTACGTCCTGACAGAGTTTAAAACGAACACAACAAGGATCTTACAAACTGCTCTAACTCTTCTCCCTACTTGTGTGCTTCCACGTCAATTCAGGAATTGCGACGCCACTTGCTAAGTTCGTGAAGTATTTAAACCATCCCTCTATTACGTTGTCACCCTGATACACTTCGCCTCCAACGTTTAAATCATTGATATTACATATCTGCTTTCTTGTAAGTTCAACTTGCTAAAAAAAGCTTTCTGTCATGTCTTTGAGCTGTGGTGGTGTTATTTCGTTGTTCATGTTTACATTTGCTTTCTTCAAATTCTCAGTTCCATTCTAAATAATTTTCGTGTGTCTTAAATATGAGTAATGAATTACTTGGATCACTTGGTCTTCCTGAATCTTTCCATTGTTTATGAGCTTCATTTTGGTGAAGTGACTATTTGATGTCATGATTCCAAATTTTCAGTTTCAATTTGTTTTTGTCACATTTTCGTTGTGAAGAGCATTCCTTTGCCACTGATGTTAATACATGCAAAGTGTCGTTGACAACTTCGGAAATCAGTTCCTGGTTATTTCTAAGTTTTGACGCCAACGTTGGAGTCTTCCATGTAATTTCTGTTTTATAGCGTTCAATATCCATTTTATCACAACGCGTCCTATTTTGAGTACTTGCATCTTGACAAATTGCTTTCATTTGAAATTCATATGTTAATTCAATTTTAATTGGATAATGATCGGAAACGTTTGTTGGCGTCAATCAGATGTGGATTCTTAAAAACTCCAAAAATTCACTTCAATATCTAAAATCAAAATCTTTGGCTACATGCAACAGCATAAAAACATTCGACTTCTCTACACTCTACACTACCATACAACATTCTCAATTAAAAGATCGCTTAAAGCAACTAGTTCATCATTTTTTTTTTCAAGACAAATGGGACACGCAGGTATAAATGTCTTGTTCTAGGTAGAGAAAAGGCTTATTTCGTGAAGAACCACTCTGATTCTGACAAAATGTATTCTGAAGATGAAATTACAAACATGTTAGATTTTCTCATAGACAACATATTCGTTGAATTTGGCGGTCTAATTTTTCAACAAACAATCGGCATTCCAATGGGAACCAACTGTGCTCCTCTCCTCGCCGATCTGTTTCTGTACTCATATGAAGCGGACTTAATTCAAGGGTTACTACGTGAAAACAAAAAGAAACTACCCCAATCCTTTAATTTCACTTTTCGTTATATGAATGATATGTTGTCGTTGAATAACGACAAATTCCAAGACTTTCTACATCTTATCTACCTTGAAGTGAGCTTGAAATTAAGGATACAACAGATACACCAAAGTCCGCTCCATATTTGGATTTGTTTCTCGAAATAGACTATGAGGGACATTTGAAGACAAAACTTTATAACAAACATGATGACTTCAACTTTCCTATTGTTAATTTCCCCTTCTTGAGTAGCAATATACCAGCATCGCCTGCATGTGGCGTCTACGTTTCTCAGCTTATCCGATTTTCAAGAGCATGCGTGAGTTTCCCTGACTTTCGGCAAAGAGGATTACTGCTGTCACAAATGCTTCTTAACCAAGGTTTTATCAGGGATAAGTTGATGTCATCACTTAGGAAACTTTACGGTCGTCATCACGAATTGATTGACCATTACAGTGTTCCAATATCTAAGATGATGTGGGACCTGTTCCCACTGTCGTAACCTTTCATGTGCCTCCACCGATTGATGACTTCCCCCGGATTGACCTTGTTGAAATTCACGACGGGTGCCGTATACGGAGCAGGAACTGCCTACCCTTTCGGAGCACCTGGGTTCACTCCTGGTTTTTATAGGAGCTCATGTTGTTCTTTATTTTAGTTTTCTTCGTTTATTTGTGCTTGTGGTTGTTCATTTGTCTTCCCGGGTTTGTCTGTCCAATGGAATACGTTTTTTTTTATTGCTCCTTAGGTATATTTGTCCTTTTTTTGTAACATCACTCATTCTGAATACTTTTATATTGTATTTAGTCTTGTGAGGAAAGTAGACAATTTCTGACACTTCGATGCCTTTCACATTTATAAATGTTGGACCAGTAAGGCAAATTTCTAAATCACATTCTTCTATTAATTGATTCAAGTTTATAGCGCTTCTTTTCATGCTTGAGTTGTTTTGTCTTGAAATATCTTCACTGAAGTCTCCTCCGATTATAATATTATGAATTGTTTGATATTTTTGTATATGTGAAAGGAAAATTCAGCATATTTTTCAAATCTATCATTTTTAGCCTTGGTTGATGAATACGGTGATATTAAATTGTTGGTTTTTTGTTTTCAGTTCGATACACTGAATTTGTATGTTACCATCATCATGTTGGACTATACATTCGTGATATATGAACCGAAATATGGCAAAGTCATACAAATAAGTCCTTGTACATTTGAAGGTGAGGGGAATATTTGCCTGTAAAAAGAATCAAGCTAGGTCACTGATTTTGGATTTAATTTCTTTATAGAATGGCCACACGATGGTTGCATATCATCTGAAGATGCACGATATTTCATGATTTAATATCTATACATTATTGTAAGAATTTTGATTTCTGAAATTGAGGTCCACAGGGGCCGAACCTCGAAAACTGTTAGTTTAAGCTGTATTCCTATACTCTTGTTTTATTTTTTAATTGATGAATTTTATTGCAGAAAGATGGGATGGTCTGACTTCGTGGGGATAAACCGGATTAATGGGTAGCTAAGCCATCCCCTTATCTATCATTTCCATGTGGTGCATAATCACACTATAAAAGTCAATAGAGTATGACTATCAACAAGCTAATCGCTAGCTAGAATAGAAAAATAGATTGGAAGTTACATAATTAAGTAAGCAGGGTAAAAATGTGATGGTTTTCCAGAACTAGAAATTAAAGAAAGAACAGACACGGCTTCCTCCGCCTCGTTTTTAGACTTATATCTCGAATTTGACATTTAAGTGGTCATCTCAATACCAGAATCTATGACAAGCGTGACGATTTTAATTTTGAAATTATAAATTTTCCCCACCTTAGCATACATATACCAACTTCACCTGCATATGGGATATACATTTCCCAAATCATTGGCTTTTCAAAAGCTTGCAGCTGCTACTCAGACTTTATAAAACTTCACCAGAGTCTGAGCATAAAGTTGATGAGCCAAGGTTATGTCAAAGAACGTCTCGTCCTGTTTCTAAAAAAGTTCATCGGAAGATACCAAGACCTTGTTGATAAATATTCCGTTTCAACTTCACAAATAATACATGATGGTCTTGAAGTATAGATTCTAGGTACTGACGTTGTTTATCATCTTAATTACGTGTTAAAAATCCCCCTTTTTTTTCCTTGTATATATTTAACCTTTACTGCTTATCCATTTTTGATTATATACTTATGACGTGGATCGGTACGTATACATCCCGCCATTGTGCCATGGTCACTTTTGAGTTCTTGTCTTTCATTTTTGCTTATGTACTTTGTCTATATGCCATTTTGTGTTTCTTTGTTGAAACATGCAGTTATTTGTTTTTATAGTGATTATATTACAACGTTGACTGCTGCACCCCAATTTTTGACGTTTTTACCTATAATGTTTGTTTGTTTTGCTCACACATTGTTGTCAATATAATGGAATTCTATTCCCTACAAGTGAGAGGTTTAACTAGTTATAAAACCAGGTTTAATCCACCATTTTCTACATAAGGAAATGTCTGTATCAAGTCAGGAATATGACAATTGTTTTCCATTCGTTAGATGTGTTTGCGCCTTTGATTTTGCTATTTTATAAAGGACATTCCGTTTTGAATTTCCCTTGGAGTTCGGTATTTTTGTTATTTTACTTTTTTCAATGTAAAACTTGTTAAGGTTCTCATAGCTGCTGGTCGGACATTGTCACATCATTAAACTACGAAAAGCATGTATACAGAATCCTTATTTTTCACCTTACAAAATAATACACACAAATTATAGAATAGTAAATTTCCAGAATAATAAATTAATTCTATAAGTTTTGGAGTGTAATAATATAGAATAGAATAACTTTATTGAACCTAACCAGGGGCCCTGGAGGGCAATCATGGTTTTTCATGAACATAATGACATATGCATACAGACAATATAGCTACTAAATAACTTAAAGTTGATAACTACTCTAGGTTAAGCTACATATTCATATGTTAAATTTTCATTTTAAGTGGCCTCACTGATTTCTTGATCATGGGGCAGTTTCAGAGTTAATAATATTCATATGCATGTACATATACAGAAATGGCAAAATATAAAATGCAGTGCTTTAAACACTATAGAAAAATAGTTGCCATAAAAACATTTCAAAGTTTTGTTAAAAATGCTATTTTACCAATGTTCGGCTGAAAATTAAGGTCTTATGTGGCGTTTCAATGGCGACGAGCCTTAATTTTCCAGATTCTATATACAAATTCATTACATTTGTTCACAATTTAACAGTCAAGTGCACATGATACTACACATGTCCTACTTATTGTTTCAGAGATTGTTCAGTTACTGTTTTCTTACTTTATAATTCTAAATCCTATCTCTTCCACTCGATATTCCTTATATGTGGGTAATATATTCATTATATGAATACCATGCTGTCAAAACAAAATTTACCAAATCAAAAATACATATAATTCAGTAAACTTAAATAAATAGCCATATCATATGAAAATAAAAGAATATTAGGCCCCTTTAAATTTTTCTCGATACGGATTACTCTTATTCAACATATTTAAATAAATAACATTTTTCAGATGTTGTTTACACATGTTACAGTGTCTATTCAGGATTACTTTTTTTAACATGCAGTTAAAAGTTAGGAAAAGTGATTTTACCTAAGAAAATTCATTTTATCCAGTATACATGATATAATTTATACATGTTATATGAAATTATTAAATATTGTATAAAATATAACGTCACATTTTTTAAAACTTATGTTAAAAACATTTTATGCTATTATTCTGAACGACCATCAGCAACGGGCCATCGCTGCAAAGTTTGAAAAAAATTTGGGGCAGTGGCTGCCTACAAGGAGATTTGTCGTTCTCTGACAATGGGGTTTAAATTACTGATATTATAATAAAATAACTCTAAACGAAAAAAGACTGAATGCATTATTTGTTTATATTCGTTTTAGATAATGCGAGTCTGATATGCACATGTTTAAATAAAAAACACGCCCTTAGTGTCGTGCAAAATCTGCGAAATTAACTGATCATGTTGGTTAAAATTACTTTATTTTTTTATTTTACAGGATGCACAGATTTATGTTAATTCTACAAATGAATACAAGGTAAATATCGAATAGATTATTTTTGTTTATGGGAACCCAAACTCCCATTATCTATCCTGACCCATTTGTGTATACAGCACTATTAAGGTCAATACAGTTTGATTAACAACAAGATGAATAATTGTAAATCTTTTATTTATTTCTTTTACAGCTTCCGCCAGGGATTATTTAACTTAATAACTTTTATATTGGATTCATCGTGCTCATCTGCAAGCCATCTGATACGTGTATGAATGTTACGCAAGAGTTAACTAAAGTGTTCAAAACGTACGGACATTTTTATAATGTGAGAGTTAATCTGTATGCAGTTTGTGTATTAATAGTTTTTCATCATCAACCAGAATATCATCAAAAAGTCATTGTTTTAAGGAAAAAAACATTAAAACTTATGACACTTAATTAGTATTTAGAAGAAAATGTAAATTTTGCCAAAAGTTAAAATCTAATCTTTGAATATATAAAATTATATCAGATTTTTCAAATTTAAAAGAAAACCATGAACAAAGATTTCAGTATGACCTCTACCATTACATGTATCAGCAATATTTAGTTGCAGACATAAAAAGGTCATAGTTACTCGAACGGACGTGATTACATATGAAGATAACCTGCCAAAATGTATAGCAGTTCTTGCCTAAGGTAAGAAAAAGAGATGAACATCTCGAGAGGTTAAACAAATTAAAGTTTGGAACAAAATGAAGCGGATTTGCCGAAGGACATTATTGGATACATTATTCTGTTTAATAAATGTTAATTATATTCGCTACACTCTGGAAATTTCAAACCGTCCTCTTATGGATTTTTATTTTGATATTTACATACAGGAAATATCGTGTGAGGTGTCCATTATGAAGAACAGGATATGCTTATTTGTACCCATCCAGGGCACTGAACATTACTCGTTGTTGTTATGGAAGCTAGATCTGACTAGTTTTTAGTTTTGAGTAAAATGTATGTTATAGGATGTACGTTTGAAAGGCTTCTTTGTTTTCAATAGTTTTGTCAAATAATACGGGTTTTCTCCCTTTGATATTCAGTATACAGTACTGATGTATCTGACATCTTATCAAATAATAGGGTTTTAAAATTTTTGATCATCCGTACACTTTAGCATGAAGCGCTTTATACACAATGTTCTGTCAACGTTTTTAAAATACACGCCAAGCATTCAATTCTTAAACAAAACGTTGCGTCTGGTTGAGATGAATAAAAAAGACCAAAGAAAAAATCCGAGGCTTCAGTGCTAAAAATATTCTCAAGTAGGAAAAATATTTCTAACGAACTTTGACTGTTAACTCTAGCAAATATCATGTTAATCATTGCAAGACAAACATTTTCTGTACTACAAAAGAAAACATGAAATCCATTAGAAAATTAATGAAAACACAACAATCTCAGATTGCATATCCTCCCAGCTCCCTACAAATGGTACTTACATCATTAGCGGAAAGGGCACATATGAAGTAAGTCACCATCCATAACTTTTTTTCTAAAAATAAAACTTACGGATAAACTTTGTTTGAAGCAATAGCATTGTATACCACTTGTTAATTTATTTTATTTTATTATCATAATTTATATTAATTTTCAGAATTATTTTTCGGGTATCATATGTTATAAGATGAACCATTTTATTTTTCCCTGTAAAAATCTAATAAAACAATTGGATATAAACTTTTTGGTATGCTAACATACGTTCGCCATACTAGCAGTTTAAAATTAAACAAATTGGACCGTTCTCGGCTTAAATTCTCAGGATTTTTTTAATGTTATGATAACATTTTAATCATTTATTTCTATTACAGTCCCCACCGTAGGACTTATTTCACTGAATTGGATTCTTCATGTTCATGTACAAACTACAGGCCATCTGATATGAATGCTGTATAAAAGTTAACTTCAGAGATTTTAAAATTGCTGTAAGTGAGAACTGATGTATGTGTACCAGCTGTATTAATAGTTCATTCATCATCAAACTATTTCTTCGCAAAGTGTGCGGAAAATTAACTTAAAAACAATTACCGTGAATTATAGTACAGCATTAGGCACAAAATTTAATGTCTCTTTTAATTGTCTTCAAATTGATCCCGAACGAGAATCCTTGTCATCGTAGTTCGATGCGCTACCACGACACCATTTGCAAGGATGGACTCGATAAAATGTGTTAGTCTGTCAAAGGATGACGATCAATTGCTACGGAAGAGCAACACACTACACATATTAAAGACTTTCATGTAGATGTTGAAAAAAGAGTAGGCTACAGAGACTGCTCTGAGACTCGCATTCGCCAAGTTGGTATAAATTCTTTTCCAAAACCGCTATAAACAAATACTTCTAAAACAATAATTCGGTTGAATCAGAGCAGGATCAATGTAGCTCTAAAACGTCTTGCTGTATGGTTTTGTTTTAAAAGTTCTCCAATATTGGTTTTTTTTTACTGCTGATGTGTCACAGATATGAAACATAGCACATGAAGGCCATCGAAATTGGTACAACGAAGTAATCTGACAGGCTTATTTCCAACCTGACGAACCATTGAGACACTATTGCACCTATTCGCCTAGCACCATGTCCAGCGCTCTAGACAAGTCGGCCACATCGGCCATATAACAAATATAGTTATAATGATCGACATGTATCTTGTGAAGAAAATGGTACATGCATCCGACGATTAACATTAAGCTGCAGTTGCAAACACATAAGGTTCACAGTTTACTCGAACAGACATAATTGAATATAAAGGTAATCTCCTAAAAAGTCTACCAGGAAATAATTGTGGTGTGATCGCAGATCCTCAGCCAAGGTAAAACAATAGAGATGTCGAGGATAAACAAAGTTTGGAACAAAATGACGCCTGAAGACAATACTTGATATACAATACGATACATATCATTTTGTTCAATAAAGTCATAATATTCGTAGAATTTCAACAAACTGAAATATTTCTTTCGATATTTACGTACAAGGAAGAATTCTTTCAGATAAATGGACATCACTTAAATGTTGCTATGTTATTTTACTTGTTAAAGACTACAGTTCTTCTGTGTCTATAACACATTAAAGAAAAAAAGTTACTCTTAAAACAAAATCATAAATATACTTTTGAGACTGAGTGAAAATGAAGAAAATCTAGGAAAATAAAAAATAATGAGTAAAATTGTTCTCTTGTAACTCGAGCAAATATATACAGAGTCAATCAATGAGAAAAAATGACTGTACTACAGAAAGAAAAAATCAAGCTATAAAAAAAAACTATTATAATACACGTGCAACATCAAATCTACGAGTTCAGATATTATTCAACTTATTCTTCAATTCAAATGTAATGTGAAGCCGAAACTAATTATCTGTATCAACAAGAGCAATCGCACTATAAGTACATTGTAAATTTTTCAAATATTACCTATGGAATCCCGATATTATTATTAATAAAATCGGTGTAATAGAGGAAACAAAAGTTATTATTTTTGGCTTGTTTCATTTTACTTTTTTTGTCAATATTGTAAATTGACTTTACATAATTTATTATTAAATGATAATACTATTTTATAACACTATGTTGAAAATTGAAACATTCCTCCAGTCTGTCCATATTGTTACATTGTATTTGATATACAGACATGACAGAATAGCGATTTTCATTTCAGCGACTAATCTTGTGCATCAAACAGCGACAAATTAAATTATGAATCTTAAATGCGTAATTTAAAACAGCACTTTTATAAAGCACATCAAGATAAAATTAAACACAAATGTGTATAATGTATTTAGTAAATGTTTTTTCTTTCTTTATTTTTCTTTTTTTTTTTTTTTTTTTTTTGAAAAAAAAAATAATAATAAAAGTTACAAAGATAACATTTTGATTATAAAATCCAGATGGTAGTTTAATCAATACCGTGAATGTGAAGATTTTGTTAAAGCGACTAGCATATACAGGAAAACACTGAATACAGTGTACACAATAGTACATTAATACTGTCTGCCCAATTTTGCCTTTTCTATATAACCAGCATGTCGATAACCATTCTGTATTGGCGTTTATGGTGTCTTTCCATACATCAGAAGATCAGACGTTAGATAAATATCTGCGAAAGAATACCGAATCAACAGCTGGAAATGTACTTAAACCGAAATCCAAGGACACGGCAAACTTGCGAGAACGCAACACAACAAAACAGCACACCACTGAATAATTCTTTTTATTCTTATTTTAAAGGTTTAACATTTTCTTTTTATTCTGGTGGGCTATTGACTGGATGCCAGTATGAGAGTTTGGTGTGCCGTTGTTGACCTATTCTTCCGTTTTGGGTCATTTTCTATGACAGACAGGTGCACGCGTAACGATATTTAGCTTCATCGGCTGTGCTCAATGAATTGACCTAGGTACAGGCAACCTAAAAAGCAAGTAATTACGGAAGAAATAGCTACTTTTACTCGTTCAAAAGTAAAGAACTGGAAAATCTTGAACTCTTTTTTTTTTAATTAAACGTCTTCTCATGATGCCGCTGATCTCCAATCGTGAATGAACTGAATTTTAAAAAACTAGTTGAATATTTTCCAGTCTTCACTTTGAACTCGTGTAAGATCCTATTAATTTATTATCCGTTTTAATTAAATAATACTTGTCTCAAAAGAAGATTATTGAAAAAACGATCAATTTTTTTATGCTAAGTAAATGAAAGCCTCTATTATTAACATATGAAGAAGAAGGGTACTATATACATTACCCCAGGAATTTTTTGTATAAAAATATTAGCTTCCAGGTCTAATCATTTTTAAATTATTTTCCACACACCGCATTTGATGTTGTATTCCTTTTGTTAATTTATTCCTAATAGACATGATAGATGATATATTCTTCCTGTATTCCACCAGTATGAAATATATGATCTGAGCGCTATTATTGTATTCTGTGTCTTGAAAGTACAATAAACATACTGTAGCTCTTAAGTCTTCAACATTATTCAAAATCTTAAACCTTATTGTTAGATAAAAGCATGAAAAGATAGCCTCAGTATCAACACATGGGTCATATCATGGTAAATGACAGATAATTAAAGTTCATAATCTTTTATGAATACAAAATATGTATACACTCACCTAGGTAATATCTACACAAAATATAACTAGATTCTGAGAGGACTGAGCCTGTATCGCTCACCTGGCATGAAAGCGGTTTTTATTGTTGTACCTCAAAGAGAGAACTCTCTATTATTATGAAATGTGGTAAGTCTTGTAGGAACCAAATTTTTCTTCATCAAGGTCCTTCTTCTTACAGGTCAGCATATTTTAAAATTTGGCGGTTCTCCAGTAGATTTGTACATGTATTTCCCATAGCGTCTTATGTTAACCTAAGTCCTCTGCTTGTGACTATCTTAAATGAGGGATTGGCTCCAAAAGTTGGTCGGCACCTTATTAGGAACATTCTGGCCATGTTTGGTTTCAAGCAATACTGCGGTTCTGTAGAGTTTTTGTTATATACCATAGACACTTTCTGTCAAGTTGGCTCTATTTAGCCAAGCATTTTCAAATAATTCTTTCTTTTTTTTTTAACTCAACCAGTCAGAAACAAGAATTGTCCATGGCGGCCATGTTTGTCGCCTGATCTGGACAAAATGAGGAAAGTTTGTAAAAAGCCTCCCACAGATGCTTCCTTTCAAGTTTCGTTCTATTTGGACAAGAGGATTCGGAGAAGAAGATTTCTTTAAATCAGCCAATCAGAAACAAGGTTTGCCCATGGCAGCCATGATGGTCGTCCAATGAGGATGAAAATAAATAATTTCATAAACACTTTCCATAGATGCTTCCTGTCAAGTTTGGCTGACAGTTTTGGCCAAGCAGTTCCAGAGAAAAAATATGTTAATCAACCAATGAGAATTAGGAATTGCCCATGACGGCCATGTTTGTTGCCTGATCTGGACGAAATGAGGAAACTTTGTAAAGAACCTCCCGTAGATTTTTCCTGTCAAGTTTTTTTTTTCCATTTGGCCAAGCGATTTCAGAGAATATTTTTTCATATCAGCCAATCAGAGATAAGGACTGCCCATGGAGGCCATATTTCTAGTCCGATCGGGACAAAATGAGGAAATTTTGTTAAAAAAACTCCCGTAGATGCTTGCTGTCAAGTGTCGTTCCATTTGGCCCAGGAGTTGCACAGAAAAAATTGTTTTTTAATCAACAAAGGAGAAACAAGAATTTCCCATGGTGGCCCTCATTGGCCAGGTGAGCTAAAAAGCAAGTGAACATAGGTTACGTTAATGTTCTATCACATTTACAGAAGAAATCACCAATGCAGAGGGCATTATCGTGAAATATAGACTGCCCAAGGGACACCAGTATTGACTGAAACATCGATAATGCCCGAGCCGCAGGCTATCAATACTACTGTCCCGAGCGCTTTCTATGTTTCTTCAAATACCCATTGCATAAGTAACTAGTGTGTTTATTTCACTGAAGCAACCATTTTTTTGTGCAGACATTTTTTTCTGAAAATGTATAAAAAAGAATTTTCAGACTTTGTCTTTTACTCAAACCATGTTTAATGTAAACTCTGGATATTGCTTAGTTATATTTTCTGACATGTCATGTGACTTTAAATGTGATTTTGATTGAATAAATCTGAATCACATGCGTTTTTCTATATATAATATGGCATAACTCTAAAGCAACAGCGGGCATTATCACACGGTAATGGCCGGTACAAGTGTGCTACATGGTCACCTTTTATTAATTAACTGATATGAAATAATTGAAATTTTAAAAGTAACTATATATACAATATTCCAAAAGCTCGAACATTTTAAGATCGCCTTTACATAATTATGCTCTACTCTTATCGGCGTGATTTGGATGTAATATCGCAAACACTGCGTTAAACTCAAATCAATCAATCAAACTGATCTTTAGACGGGTTGTGCTAAAATAAGAAACGAAAACAAAACGAAATGAACGAAACGAAACGAAACGAAAAACGAAACAAAATGAACAAAACGAAACGAGGCGAAACGAAACGAAGCAAAACGAAACGAACGAAACAAAAAACGAAATAAAAAAAAGCAAAACAAAACAAACACAATGAACGATATTTAAAGAACAAATGAAATGTCATATATATATTAGTATGGCATCACACTATCAAATTGTGTATATTTCATGTATATATATTGTTTCTTTTCTGAATATTCGAATAAATATCAAAATAGAGGTAGGCACCATTTTCTTCTGTATCTCTGGTTATATATATTGGTTTTGCTAATTTTAGAGGAGGCATGTCGTCACATCATCCATGTTCAAGTTATTTGGGTGCACTTTGGGACTCTTGATTTACTATGGCACGTCAAACGTTTCAATATTCAAAAAAAAATATTGATTAAAAAAAAATATGTTCAAAACTTACAAATATCTATGCAATATTTTTTATATATATAAATTCAAAATATATAACCAAACAAATCATTAAATATGGTAATTACATGCCAAGTAAAAACAGAATACAAGCGTGAACATTTTTTGATACAGCTTTCATATTTGATACAGTAAAAATGATTGACACAGTATACCTATTACCAATCTTTGGTGTAGTAAAAAGTCTCCATTTTGTTCAGAATGCAGTATAATAAGCCAATATGTCACAATTGCCTTGACCTTTGGTCTATGAACACAATTATCCAAAACCTTTTAGTATTAACAATCATACCAAAATTTGGTTCAAATCAGTTGAAAAATATGATATCTTAAACATTTTCACATCCATCAACTAAGTCTTAGGGAAGAGGTATAATACCATTGTGACCTTGACCTTTGACCTGTCACCTTAAAAAGTCATTGGTTCTTTATGTTTACCAACTTACGAAAAGATTTGTTGAAAAACATGGTCTCCAGACTCCGCAAGGCTAAAATACGCTAAAATGTCACGTTTACCTTCATCGTTGACGCTGAAAAATAATAGGCGTCTTCCTTCTGTCGAACTTTATTTGCAGTATTCCAACTTTCTTTTAATTTGACAGAGAAAGGCACATTGACTATATTTCGCGGCGGCCATATTTTATTGGTGAAGAAACCCGAAGCACCCGGAGAGAACCACCGACCTTCGGGAGGAAAATTGGCAATTCTTGTCAATTAAGATCGGAGTCGAACCCCCGCCACAGGTGATATTGAACTCACAACCTCAGTATTGACAAGTGATAATTAGTAGTTATGACGAACTAATAATTAAAATAAAGCAAAAGAATAAAAACCATCTGGATGTTTTGTAGTTTTAGTTGATAGGCTAAACTTTTGATGATCAGATTTCGTGGATCCCCTGATAAATGGTTTTCTTTCGAACTAAGATTAAACAGGATTTGCATAGCTTGATTTCCAGTGAGCAAAGGAATGGGAGTTTCGTGTGACAAATGATGAAGTTTATACAATGCGAGTGAAAGCGAATTTTCTACGGTTGAGGTGTTTGACTCAGTAAATGAGATGTACTACATGAAGTATCTTTTTAGTTCTCTATATCATTTATTTAAAAAAAAAATCCCTGCCTTTTTATTTCAAATTTGATCGTAGCCCCCTTCCCCTCAATGAAAAAAAATCAAATGGTTGATCCCATAAATAAACTCTTTCGCTCATTTTGTTTTTCGTTTCGTTTCGTTTCGTTTTCCGTTTTGTTTCGTTCATTTCGTTTCGTTTCGTTCATTTTGTTTTGTTTTCGTTTCTTATTTTAGCACAACCCTTTTTATACTAACAAAATCTTGCTCTTCTAGCAGTTATTTGTCGTATTCTATAATCGAGATCGTTGTTTTAACCTTCAGATTTCGAAACTACGCTAGAAATTTGGAAGTTAACTGTTCAATATCTATTTTTGTTCAATAATTTTCTGAAAGCCAGTTTTCCTTTTTAAGTCAACGACCTTAAGATTTCTAAGTAGGGGAAAACCAATATATTCTATATATATACTAAATTCTTACAAATATTGTGCATTGTGTATGTCAATCAATTTCTTTTTAAGAGGAGAAAAGAAGATTGTTGTGCTGTAAAATTTAAACGACTTTTCCCCATTTTCGGAATTTGTTTTTCAGATTCCTTTGGTCTTATCCATTGCAAAACTGTCGCTACTTTCAGATAACTGTAAACAATTTTTAGTATAATATGAGCTATTTATATTCATATAAAATTCCCGGTTCTAAAATTAGAATTTCATGTGATTTTTAATAATAAAAAATTTTAAGGGAATTTTTTTTTGTGCAATGTGGTAAACAAGTAATTGTATTTAGATGTGCTCATAACGTTTAAGTTTATTATTGTGAATAATTCGTAGACATTTTCATTTCTTCTTGATAACATGTCAGCTGATAATCAAACAAACACCGAGGCCATACCGTTGAATGCAACAATAACAAATACAGGGAACGGCGACAGAAAAATAGAAATGGTGAAAGGTTTTTGTGCTAGAGCATCCCCAGTTAACTCAGTTTGCAACCATCAAATCCACATTTTTTGATGCCGGAAAATATTAAAATTAGGGAATAACAATGTTGCATTTGATGTGATTCCTGCGTAAAAACGTAGATTTTACTGTCGCAAAGCCAAGTAAACGGATATTTGCGACAGTAAAATTGAGTTGGAAATATCCGAGTGAACTTTCAAGGCAATTGCTCCCGAGTATAAATAAGATGTGTCTTCTCCCGTACTAAAACAACAATTTCACTTTTTCCACAAATGCCTCATTGGTCAATAAACAGCTCCCGCATACAACATTAAAAGTAAATATTATCGAACAAAGTTCTACAGGAAATCCCATCAATAAGTAAAAACTATAATTAATATTAAATCCATTTTATACATGTGTCATCACTGCAACTTAATAGTTTTTCAACCCTCTACAAAAGTACCATGATGTCAAGTAGTGCAATACGTTTTGGGTTTAATCATATTACCATTATCATCAATTTAAGGTTGCAACCAATCTGGTAAAAGTTAGAATAATGTCGCTGATGTAGCTAATTATGTAGCTACTGGTAAGTCGATAGTCCGACACTGGCGGCCTTTTTGTGATATGCTGGGGCCGTGGGACGTCAGAGCGCACTCTGTGTAGAAAACATGGAAGTTTTTAGACTCGAAATCGTAATTTATCAAATTATAAGTAGATAAATCATATATCATTCGATTCCTTATTCATTTTTCTCTTAGAATATAGATCTTTTATTCGCCAACAATCTCACTGTACTACAAACGAAAGCTGTATTCCCTTCAACCCACCATTTTCATGGGAGAGTCCGTCCCGGTCGTCTGTACGTCCGTTCGTCCGTCCGGTAAAAATATGTTCCACTTATGTATCCGCAACTCCTCCTAAACCAGTTATTGTAATTTAATGAAACTTTCCCAAATTCTTGATCATATAATGCCGTTGTCCACCTCCTATTTTTATTTTTGTAAAAATCGTTTTTGGGATTTCTTTTCCCAAAACATGAAGTTTGCCATTGCCTTATATGGAGGGAATCCATTTTGTATCCGCAACTCCTCCTAAACCATATACTATAATTTAATGAAACTTTCTCGGATTCTTAACTATACAATGCAATTGTGCACCTCCTATTCTGTTTTTTGGTCAAATTAATTGTTGGGTTTTTTTTTTCCCAAAACATGAACTTTGCCAGTGCTTTATATGGGGGTCATGGAGGTACCTATTTTGTATCCGCAACTCCGCCTAAACCCTGGCTACTTATTATATTTTAATGAAACTTTCTCAAATTCTTTATCATATAATACCATTGTGCACCTCCTATTTTTTTTATGGCCAAAATTATCAAACTCATTTTTGGGAACTGTTTTACTTTTGGACAGGGTGGGGATATCCATTTTGTATCCGCACTCCTCCTTAACCACTCATCAATTTAATGAAACTTTCTCAGATTTCAACCATATAATGCCATTGTGCACCTCCTATTTTGTTTATTGGTCAAGATCGTTTTAGGGTTTCATTTTCCAAAACAAGGACTTACCGAAACATGGATTATGACGTTGCAAGCGGCGGGGTATTTTTTTGTGAGCTTTGATCACAGTACCTCTAGTTAACTTTTGGACTTTGGTTCAGAATTACATAAGTAAACGACTCGTGCAGAAAAGTATGGCACGCCGTTTTTATATTTATTCAAATTCCAAGATATCTTATTTATTTAACAAGATATCTTATTAAGTATTACGATATCTTTAATTTTTATAAGATATCTTATTTAATTTGAAAGTAAATAAGATATCTCTATAAGTTAATAAGATATCTCTGTAAGTTAATAAGATATCTCTATTAGTTAATAAGATATCTTATAAAGTATATAAGATATCTTACTTCTTTATAAAGATATCTTTTAAACACATACTTTATTAGATATCTTATAACGTTTATAAGATATCTTATAAATTGATAGGGATATCTTATGAATTTATAGAGATATCTTGTATATTTAATAAGATATCTTTATAACCAGTTAAATAAGATATCTCTATATGTTAATAAGATATCTCTATAAGTTTATAAGATATCTCTATTAGTTTATTAAGTAAATAAGATATCTCTATTATTAACTATATAAAAGATATCTTATATAGTTAATAAGATATCTTATATATTTAATAAGATATCTTTATAAACATTTTAATAAGATATCTTATTTAATAAATCAGATATCTTATTTAATATATAAGATATCTCATTTTATTATTAAGATATCTCAATTAGTTTATAAGATATCTTATTTAACTAAATAAGATATCTCGAAATTGAATAAATATAACAACGGCGTGTCATAGAAAAGAACGAATTTTTACTTAAAATATATGAATGAACTGCCCCGGATGACAAGCCATCAATCTAGGAAAATCAGGTCGAAAATTTGGTGACCTGAAATTTTTAACCGAGTTTTACAACGAAGTTGCACATGTCTAGTAGTTTGATGATCGGCCATACAGTTTATTTTTTTACATTTTGTAACATTAGATTTGAATTATCAATATCGCGCTAGTTTTGATATAATTAGCAACTAAGCTGGTGAAACATTCTGGAATCAGAGGTATCTACTAAGTTGCAATGATAAATTCTACGACACCATTCTGATGCACACAATGTACACATTTCTTCGATTAGTTTTACTCGTGGCATATTTCTTAGCAACACTGCATCAATGATATCAACAACTGAATATTAAGGGAGTGGAACAATCGGATAATTTCGGTTATGGTAAATTTCCTGGAGGAATATTAGACTCTAGAAAAGTACCTAGCTCAATGTTCACTTTATACGGGTACATATACATTATGTTGCATGTCGGCTTTTGCATCTTTACCATTTATGGAGCGTCAAAGTTTTGCCAAATTACTTAATCCGAAAACCTATGCGATATTTCTATTTATGGTTTGTGATATGCCTGGATGTATGCGAGACGTGAGATATGTGATATAGACTATGTGACTCAGTTTTCACCTCGGGTATCTGTATTAATCATTCAGGAATTGTATATAATACTTACTTAATATAAGCTAAATCTATTTATAGTTACGTAGTGCTGACAACACAACCATGGCTGAATTAAATATCACAGGAAATGCTACCATACTCTACAATAAAGAACTGAAATCCAAAATGGTGGTTGTTACAATAGATATGTACCGGCAGCTGCAATCATGTCTAAACAACAAAACTAACGTCTTTACGGTAGGGAAAAACAAGAGGTGGTTTTTTTCATCCGAATATAAATACATCTATATAAATGTTTAAACCGGAATTTGTGGTCATATTCCATTTAAGATGTGAAACGAAAAGTAGATTAATAATACAAAAGAATAACCAACAAAAATGCAGGTAATATAAATTATATTTACACTGTTTTCTCAGTCAATATTGCCACGTTCGAGATGTATAGAATATTTACGACATTTTGATCGCACAGGGACCAAAGGTCCATGAACACTTCTACATCTTAATCTTCTCTTCAGAAACTACTGATCCGATTAAGACTTTGATGGAATAGTCTTTGGATGGTCTGCTTTCAAAATTGTGTCCAGGATTAGGACTCCCAAGAAACCTGGCCGCTGTTTTTAAACATAGAAAAACCGCCAAGAAGTATTTGAAATCTTTTCCTGTGAAATTGCGGAGACAGTTAAGACCAAACTTTTATTAATGGTCTTCATGTTGTTCTCTTTCAAAAATGTGTTCGGGGGTCCGAACCTGCAACCAATAAGGGGGTTGTTACTAAAAATAGGAAAATCAGCAAAAAGAAGATTTCATAATATTTTACTGTGAAACTACTCTGGTAATTGAGTCAAAACGTTCATAATTGTTTCCCTGCGGTCCAGAAATCCAACCAATGTGACCGTCCTTATATAAAAGAAACCACAAAAAATATTTTAATATGTTCTCAGAATTTAATAAAATGAAATCAGGGATGAACCCAAGTGGTCTGTAATGCCAAGCTTCAGTATTCATTTAATATAATTTTTTTTCAGTTACCTAAAAGCTGACTGATTGACTTGAATAGCCGATTTCTATATATATGCTGTTGATATAAACATTCTAAATTCAACATAGCTGTATCGACTAGAAAGCAGCAGTACTAGAGGTTCTATGCGTGGATGTATGTATGAATATACAGATAGAAATTGTGATTGATGTTGTGATATTGCCATAATTTTATCGAAAGTGTAAATATTTTGAATCTTGGTTTTTGAATGTTCACACTGGTAATATTCGTGTTAAAGAATTGTATCTGTTGTCTTTCCATTCTTTTTTATACGACCACAAATATTTGCTGATATTTTATGATTTGAACTGTCGTCGCCGTCGTCGTCTGTAGACAGTTCGGTTTCCGCCTATTTACTCTTGTTCCATTAAACATATACTTATAATATTTTACCAAAATGTTCCCCAATAAAAAAAATACAGGTTGGGATTGATTTGGGGAAATCTGGCCCCTCCGATTTTTTTTCTAGGGGTCATTAAGAGTTTTTTGATAATTTTTGTGTAACTTTTTAATTTTTTGTCCGATTCTTACGATTTTTAGTTTTTAATTTTCCTTGATAAAAATGGAAAAAAAGATTTCTTAGGATTTGTATTTCATTATCTTTTACCGTTTTAAAGATAAAAGGGATACAACTTACTTGTAATTTTCTAAACGTTTTAATTTCTGATTTTTTTTTTTAAATTATTCGTCATAAGAGATTTGATATAAGCTACTCCAGGCATTTTTGTGTTACTTTTGTTGTTGCATAGATGAATCAAAATTAGCCATTTTGCAGGACACCTAAAAGTTTTATTTTCATCCGATTTTAAGGGGGATTTTTTTTTCTATTAATTCATCGCCATGAGTGCTTCCAGAATATGACCACATATGTCTTCTACAGTACAGGTTTTGAGATATAAGGGCTTAAAAGGGCCAAAAAAGCAATGTGGCTTTATATGTTAATTTATTTTATATTTTGCATCCAATTTTTTTGGGACTTTTTATTTTAAATCACTTTGATATATGCTTTTATAATATGTTAACAATTTTTTTATATCTTTTATTTTGTCCTTAATACAAACCGTCAAAGTTGCGAAGAACTTTATTGTGTATTAGAATAGGGAATACCTTTTCCACTTTCAAAAATTTAGGTTAGGGTTAAGGAAAGGATTAAGGTCATTATGCAATAATAACAAGTTAAAGTGTACTATGTGATTCTTCTTGATCTTTTCATACAAAAATCGATGAAATAAAATGAATTTATAAGAAATTATATATAAGTTATATTAGCTTTACTTTCTTATACAAATTTTTCTTCAAGTTTAATAGCACTACCTACATGAATAATACATTGAGGTATATGTTATGTTGTGTTTTAGTATTACATTACGATTAATCTTACAATTTATAATGGAGTAGAATAAAATTGCGAGTTAATATTTTCACCCATGAATAAATTTGAATTCCGAGCACTGTCTGTTTTATGCTGTAGACGGTGGTTTGTTCTTTAGCCCAACCTACACAATCATATAGTTATATTGTTATCAATTATTGTGGTCAAGCCTCTTCTGAAACAAAATTCAGTGAAGAAAAGCTGGCTTAGATGTCTTCAAAACTGCATATTTTATAGTTTCAAGCTATTAGTATTCTTGAATAAAGTATCAAGTGTCTATGTAGCCTCGTTCTAGTGTACAATAGTCTAAACATACAATCATGACAATTGAAATAGGTTTATCAATATATCTCTTCCAGAATATAACTTTTATAAGGATGGCAACAGATTTTTTTTAGAACTGCATGTTTTTAACTTCTTTAGCTTATAACTGTCGAAGACTGGTCTTTGGTAATTATTTTTTTCTGAAAGAGAGCTGATCTAGTCGAAACTGTTCGAAGGTTGTGAGAAAACCTGACTAGAGATTAGAATTTTTGGTGTACTTCTTTGCTTTGTGACAGGGATGTTGTTTTACCTGACAAATATTCCTATATCTTTTAATTAATTTCAATAGTTAAATTTTTTTACGACACTGAAGCTATGAAAAGAATGAAACGTAAAAATTGGTAAAATATAGTAATTTTATTGTTCCATGACTGCCAAACTCGTCCAAGTCTTCAGTCGTTATTTTGAAAATTTTGTAAGTAATATATCATATTGTACATTTTTATAATAGCATTTGTATTTATTTTGTTATTTTGTGATTTTTAATACTTTTCAGACTGTTTTATAGACTATTGCTTCATGCGTAATATTTATGCATACAAACCTTTTGTCACGAAAAACTAAGTTATGCATCTTTTATATCTTACGTTTTATCTCTGAACGCAAGATACGTATTTTTTTGAAGAGGTTAAACATTACAGATAATCCAAGAAAAATGCCATCAGTTGTTGTATTCCACCCTAATATCATGAATTATCGCACTTTGCTCAATTTATTGTAATTCAGTCCGCCCAGATGTCATCGCCACAACATGAATCTGATCATAAAATTTGGCAGATATTTAATAATTTTCAGGTTGTTGTACGAAAAACGTTTTCTGTTTTAGCAAAGTTAACCTTGTCTGTACTGTCCTACATAGGCACTCATGGAATTTACGTTTTTTGATTGCTCCTTAGGTATATTTGTCCTTTATATATATATATATATATATACGTCTAAAGTAATAACCAACATTCAAACTTACTAGATGTTGGACGATAATAAATTAAAGATAAAATGCAAACTAAAAAATAACGATTAGCCATATTGTTTTCTACATGTAATTAATTAGTCATTTCGCAACGCGACAGCACTGATGAAGGATCTCAGTGATCCGAAAATTTTGCTAAGTTTGAATTATTTTTATAATCCATTCAAAATTTTATTTGTTTTATTTTGATCTTGTTTTGCAACTTTTTAGACGTTTATATATATATATATATATATAATATAAATATTATATTTTGTTGAATTTCGTACGAAACTGACCTAAAAAATAGACGCCAGATCAAAATTAAGTTACTAAGCGAGGGTATGGTATTATAACTGATTGTCATAATGTTATTTTTTTATCCTATAATATTGAAATTTTTACGACCAATCTTATAAATATTTAAAGTTTGTTATTCAGATAAAAAATTACGGGTATATTGTTGGTTCTGTAATTTTATATCTTGCATTAATTTAAAGCCATAGTATACACTTACTGTCGTGGTCCGAGGACAAAAACTGTTCTTTTTTTAACCCCAAAATCCAAAAGAAAAAGTTAACAGTTCAGTAATAACACAGCTGTTTTATTATGTCTAAATCTTTTTTAGCTTTTAGAAAGATTTTTATTTTCACATGTTATGTGCAGCAACTTTACTAATGTTTTGTTTATAAAATAAAAGATCTGTATTATTGTAACATTATTTATTTATTTATTAGCCAAATATATCTGTGCAGAATATTTTTAAATTCGTCCAGAACTTTTGCTATGAATTATCTGTCCACCATTAAACTCTGCATATTTTCCTTTTGTAGTTTCATCGGAGTTGAAAAGTGTGATCGGGGCACATTTTGCAGAAGCTGTATGAAAAGCATATGCACAATAAAGTATTTTACATTTGAAATTATTTTTTGTTTAAACTTTTTAGACAATTTCTATTGTTTCCCAATCCACTATAAATAAATAAGTTTTAACTAAGAAACACTGTAGCTACAACGCCATGACTACACCATTTTGTGGGCGCAAGAGAGGCCCTTGTAGCGGTATTTTAGCCTACTCTTTTTCGACATATGCAGGAGTCTTTAACGTGCTAAGGGTTTTGTTCTCCCTTAACACGGGACAGCCATTTTTTCGTCCCATCCGACGAAATAGCATCTTTTACCGATACCATCCTCGCAAATGGTGTCGATTTGATCTCTGAAATTTTCATCCCTAACGGGAATTGAACCTTGTTCGTAGTCCGATGCGCTAACCACTACACCACGGCGCCCAGTGTTTCACTGATAGCTTAAGTTATCCATGAGATTCTTTTTATTCAGTGAAATACAACCCTGAAATATTAGCTGAAGTTATCTAAAATATTATTCACTGATAAACAGTACTGCCTTCGACTGAGCGGCTTTAAAGTCGTCTGCCTCTAATGCGGTCCGTGATAACTGGGTTCAGCCAAGTCACATAGACTATATGCAGGATGGGGTTAAGTTTTATGCCATGTGCGTCAAGGTATTCTTTTACCACAGGAGATTTGTTGGCAGGTGCGTTGTTATTTAACAAATGAATGCCACGAGTACCGATGCGCTGGCGGGCACTGTAGTAATGTTTTATGACCTCTTGAAGAATTTTCATGGCATAAAAATTGTCTACTTACGCTGGCATGTTCCGACACATGAATCTGAGCAACAGACCCTTTATCATCAAAGATCAGCGCGTATATTCGTATGTAATCCTCTTCACTGCGACGTGCAACCTGTGGCCTCTCGTCGTCTTCTCATCTCCAAACTTTATTATCCATATTTGAATCTGGTTAAAAAAAAACATAAACGCAGGTCTAATCTCCAATGAATATTTTATTAAGCCTCCTTGGATCACAATGTTTATATTTGGCTGAGGTTTTTCTTCTTTTTTATTTTCATAGTCGACTCTGTATTGTTTTTGTTTAACTGTAAGAAAATGGGGTACCCATCTGCGGATCTGGGGCAAACTTTGCCGAGTTTTAAATGTTTTCTAACACTTTAAAATTGTGGAAGGTTCATGGGAATACATGTATATCCCCGATAAAAGGGCTAACTCCTAAAGTGTATATCTGGCGTCTTGAATGATCAGATTTCTCACGGTTTGCATATATTTCTCGCTAAAAGGCGATAGCGGTCTTCCTGTTCGAGGGTTTTCTCAGTTGCCTCTCTTCCCGATCTAAAGACTTAAAACAAATAATTTTTATATCGGTTATTTGATTAAATGTCTACACTTAACTGTCTACACTTAAGTACCTGTCTTTGTAAGAATCATTCAGAGTAATTTATGACATGTCACAATACTAATATTCATTTTCTTTTTCTTTTTTTTTTTTTTTTTGGCCTTAATGGTAAAAATACCAGTAACTGCGTAAAATGAAATATTTATTTCCACTGTATTACATGCGATACCATGGCAACAAGCTAAACAACATTTTGAAGGAATAGATGGATAATGCAACCTATGAAAATTGAAAATAATGGAATGTTTAAGTACCATGGAAATAACATTTATCAATATATACAATGATGATTGTTGTAAAGTTGAAAGACCAAACACCAAACTACTTAAAAATATAAATTCACTTGTCTATTTGTTTCCTTGGCAACCATTTAAAAACATGTGAAAACACTACATTAAAAACTTTAAAAAATACCTATTTTTTTCTTGCTCTTATCACACAAGACGGACATTGGGCTAGCCTGTCAGTGAAATATTTTAAAAGACAACATACTAGATACTTCTTAAGGTGGTACCCAACACTTTCACTAAAATTAATTTGGCTCGTTTAATTTTGATAAAATTTTGATAAAGTATTTACTTTGACCCATTGACAAAAATTTTAAAATTTCAAAACATTTGAACCAACCAATTCATCAGAAAAATTACACTGATTGTATAGCAGTTTGACACTCACTAAAATTGATCATTGAAAAGCTTAATATTCCATTAACAACACAACGTTATTAAAACGTTTAGCTGATTTTACAGAGTTATCTCCCTGTAGTGTTAGGTACCACCTTAAATAAAAAGAAAGTGGCGTTTTTTTTTGTTTTTTTTTTTTTGTTTTTTTTTTGATATTCTAATCTTAAAATTGTACTTTTTGACAAAAAACCATGTACAGTCAAAATTCTTTTTCTGAATAATCCTATAAAAATTTAATTCTGCTTATCTGATACAAAAATGTTTGCTTTAAATGAAAAGGTATTTTTGTAAAAGAAAACGTGTGAATAAACTGTGAAATATAACAAGCGGTTCCCAGGGGCCTGTATCGCTCACCTGAATTTAATTTGCCAATCAGCAACTTTAAAAGCACCTAAGAAACAAACGTCTGTATTATTGGACATAATTCTGAAAGAGGACAATTTAATAACCATGGCTGCGAAGTCTGGTTCCAATTGGCCAAGTGCTTTCAGACAAGAAGAGTTTTAGTCCCCTACCGGCAACGCCGAAGAGCAATATTGGTTTGCATTCCGTCCGTCAGTCACACTTCAGTTTTCCAGATTTTTTTTCTGAAATTGTTTTACCAACTGATCTTATTTTTGGAATGTGAGCTTAAAATGATAAATTACAGATCAAATTTGAATTTCACGCTGGTCGGATTATTATTGTGAGAGTTATCGCCTTTGGAAATAGGAATTACTGTCAAAATAATAGTTTTCCGGACTATTTTTTCAAACCCTTTTACCAAGGGATCTTATATTTGGTATTGGAGCTTATAATGATAAGATACAGACCAAGTTGATCAGGTAATTAATGTGTACCCCTTGCAAACATAGTTTCAGGATTTTCAGAAGTCACTCTGTCCGTACATCTTCGTCTGATTCACATATTTTGCGTGTTTTCTCACAGCTCAAGCCGTTAGGGGACATTGTATTGCCCAGCAATACTTTCAGAATGCTTTTTAAAGTAAATTTTCCTATAGGGTCTTAAAACTAAGTTCGGCTTTGGTGGCCATCTTTGTTGACAGTCCTGGTCATCTGACAAAATTCTGAAATAGGACCTCCAAAGGACCATTTTTGCCAAGTTTGGTTCAAATTGGCTCAATGGTTTCAGACAAGAATATTTTTTATTGGAAGTGTTGCCGTGGCAACAACTTCCAATGTCATCCGATTCAATAGACAAAACAGAAAAAATCAAAGGCCAATTCAGAAAGGCAACAAGGTTTTAAATGTCAAAATATAATCAATCAAGCACAATTGATATTCCGGGTCATCGGACACAATTCTGAAAGAGGACCACCTAAGAGACCATTTCTGTCAATAGGACTAGTGGTTTTAGAGAAGAATTTTTTTAATGAATTTTCCCATAGGGTCCTATGTTAAACTTATTTCGAACATAATTACGGCAAACCTTCTAGCGAATTATTTCACGAATGTGATATTGTGCCGATTACAAAGAGAATACATTATAATAAATCATTACTAATGTATAAGGCGAAATATGGTTTAGCTCCAGAATATTTATCGAGTTTTATTGTATCAGCTTCTGCAAACCTAAAATACAATACGAGATTTTCATCATCTGATAATTTTATAATTCCAAAACCAAATACAGAGTTGTATAAGTCTAGTTTCTCGTACAGTGGACCAAAAGTTTGCAATGCTCTTCCTAGTACAATTAAAAAATCAAACACAGTGTATTATAATTTAAACATAACTGCAAATATATGTACTTTTAACATTGCCATGATATTTGTATTTTAATGCCATAGAATAATTGTTTATTGAATTTAAATTGTATTGCATATTTATTTATCATTATTTTTGAATTTGTATTGTTTTAATTTTTAATGTAATTATTATTTATTAAGAGAGCTTATTGAAAATTGTTAATCCAAATGAGTTACTCTCTCTAAATAAAGATATTATTATTATTATTTTCATACACATGTACATGTTTGTACATTTTTTTTTTGTGGGTACATGTATGTAGCTTTGAAAATATGAAATCCTAGTGGCTGTCATAAAGTTGCATTGAGGTGTGAGTTTGCGCTTTGTTGAAGGCCTTACTGTGAATCCCGAGTTACCGTTGAGATGAAGTGTTGTTTCCCGAAAATTAAAATATGAATAAATTAAATTATAATAATAATAAGATAATAATATTAAATTCAAATATTTTTACACATTGGGGAGGGGTAGGAGGGGGTCCAATCCCCAGTTACCGTTGAAATGAAGTGTTGTTTCTCGAATCCCGAAAATTAAAATATGAATAATCACTTGACCTACATTTATTTTTTGTTCAAAATTACCAAGAATCAAATCAAGGTAAGTCTTTCCTGCATTGTTTACGGTCCCGTCTTGTTTCTATATTAAGTCAAGTAAAGTTTGTAAAACCGGTAAAGATGGATGGTATAAATCTTGAAATCTGATTAGTTACCATTAAATATTAAAATTTCATATGAAGTGGCGTCTTATTGATGTGTCTGATATTCTACGATTTCTTTAGATGTTTATTCTGATACATCCTTTAACCTTAATTGATAAATCAGATTAATTTTCAATCGAAGTGGCGGTTCCTGGGGAAAAACTTCAAGAACGGTCCTAACTATAATTTGTAAATTAAATCGGGAAACTGAAGCTAAACGCCAAGTGATCCAAATTTAAATCGAACTGATGAAGGTATATTATATTTGGGATTTGAATAATTTTCGATACCATAATAAAGTAAAAAAATCAATATATCTATTTAATTATGATATTTTTGTTGTTGTTGCAGACTTGATGTGTTACATAGAGACGTGGAAAGAAGTGTTGATGATTTATTAACGTCTGACAAAGCTACTGATTTTAAGGAAACCATCGACAAATTGAAGAATGAAATAAAATGCAAATTACACGTTTCACATAATTCAAAACATATTCTAATGCAATATTTATGAAACAAACTTTTTGATTGGCCAAAACTGACTTTCAAATACTCTATCTACATGCTGTGGCCAGAGTAGGGTTCCCGCTTTCCCGCCATTTGGTAGCCATTTTGAAACTACAAAAATCGGGCATGCTGTATCTCAACAATAAAACAATATTATACATGGTCTTACCGTGTAAACATCTTTAAATGGTATTTGATTACGATTTGAAGCGAACAGCGAACCAAATAACGTCCGATAATTGTGAAAATACACTTCGGGCGCACCACTTACGTCACGTTGTTACGACGACATTCAACACAAAAGTCGTCGACGTCATTTCGTGGAATTTTTATTTTTTGCTGTTTTAGACAAAATTACCGCATAAGATTCCTTGATTGCATAAGAATCGCAATAACAGTACATTATTTGAAGAGCCGAGGGCGTCAATCTTGATTTGCCGGTCAAAAATATCCGTTTACCGGCTCCGCTCCGCGTCGCCAGTAAACTGCATTTTGACCGTCAAATCGCCGATTGACGCCCTCGGCTCTTCAAATAATGTACTGTTATTACTAAAATGGCATCCGGTGTTAATAGATTGATCAAATTATGAATTTACATTCTGAATTTTATTTTGTGATTTTAGTAATAACAGTACATTATTTGAAGAGTTGGCGGTTGGAATCGGGGAGCCATTTTTGTGTGTCAACACTTTTATAACTTGTATTCAGTGTATTTCTTAAAAGGTATTCATCCACATGAAACTATATATCATATTATTCAATTCTTTTTAGCAGACACAGACTCCCAATATCAAAGTGTAAGAGTCCCAATTGACGAAAGAGGCCATTCCAGATACAATGTTCAAAAAGAACAACTGGACTATCTGTCTGCGTATGGATTTACAGCTCCAATGATAAGCGAAGTTCTTGGAATTTCCGAGTCAACAGTTCGACGACGTTTAAGGTATATAATACAGACAATTGACTAACATTTCACTGTTAAGTACACATGCAATTTAAAAAAAATACCAAACGAATATGAAAGTAGGAATTTTATTTCTAAGTTGTTTTATTATATATTTTTGACCATAGAGGAACTAAGAAACGATATCGAAACGAAACGAAAAGTAGCGATACGAATGTAACGAAACGAAATATTCAAATATTTGAAATCTAAAAAGATTTTTTTAAAACATATTTCAAATGTAGTTTTAATTAAAAAAATATCAAACATCAAAACATGGGCCTTAATATTTTGTTATGTTGTGTGTTTCAAAATATAATGGGGATATTTGAACTTCTTTGTCGTAAAATATATATTTGTTAATAAGTAAGTTTAAAACCAATAAAACTGTAGTGCATAATGTTTTTGGAAACAAACAGGATCATTTCAACTTAAATGCAAAAACACAAAGCGAACAAAATAATTTGTCCGTCGACAGAGTATGGTACCGTGCGGAGACAAACTTTTGTTGAGGAAGTAGACTAAAGGTCATTAAAAAATTGCTAATATTAGTGTTTAATAATAATTTTATATACCGGTATTCAAAATGGTATCTGGCAAATTTGATAATACTTAAGCGTAAGCCTGATAAATTCGATATATGATATATCGAATAGTTTTGCTAAACGAAAGGGTATTTTATTCACTCGAGTTTCAAGTGTAAAAAATGTAAACAACAGCGATGTTTTTTGTAAATTACCCTACTTTTCAGTACTTAATTCAATTTATTTTATTTGACGAATGAACAACATGATATATGTAAAACATAGTAATTTCTTTTGATCAGCAATTTGCATTAAAGAGATTTTTGGGTCCGTCGACGAGTAGGTGACGCAAAATGAGGTGCGTGAACAAGGTGCGTCGACGAATTTTTTGTGTTAAACATTGTGTATAAAAAATACAATAATATTGTCGTTATAAATCGACTGATTAATAATCATTTTAATTATAGAACAGGAAACTGTAATCTGTAATCTGTTTTATAATTTCTGCCACTGTAGGCACACCTCTTTCGAGTGATGTTTTACAGTACGAATAAGAATAAAAATATCTTCCACCAATATCACTATACATTATTTACATTCTTGACGATAAAATTGGGCTTAATATCAATTTAGACCATATTAGGACTTTAAATATTTTAAAATCTAAAATAACTTTCTAAAAATATCACTGTTTAAGAGTAGACAACCATTAATTACTTAAGGGATTATAAAAAGTTATTATCTACTTTTTCTTTTTTTTCTTTATATCATCTAATTGCAGCATTCTATACCTTTCAGAATGGAGATTGTAACGTAATCGTCTACATTTTGGATCTATAAGTTTTTGTATCACTTTAACAGCTTTTTCATTTCTTAACATTGTCAGATAAGCAAATGGATCTATAATAAGTTGTAAAATGTCAAAATGTTCATCTCTGACATTAAAAATAGCCAACTCTTCACTACAGGAATTAATTAAATCTTCCAAAATCGGTTTTCTTATAACTTCTAGACTTTTACACGTTAATAAAAAATGTGGTAACGTTTCTTCTGTTTCATTACACAGTTTACATATAGACAGTTCTGAATTATTTATAAACTTAGTTCTAACTGCTTTTAGAATGTAACTTCCAGTAGCTATTTTCAATTTTGTAGGAATTCTGATAATTTCCCTTGAATTCATAGAGTTTGTATTAGCAATAGGATGACAACGTCCTGGCGTATATATCGATGATAAATATTTTAAACTGGTATAAAGTTTTGCTTGATACATTATTTTCTCAGTCCAGAATTTTTGAACTTTGGAAGTTATTTCACTTTTCCATTGATTTTTAGAAATTGGATTGACTAAATATTGTACAGGAACATTCAATTCATATTTCAAAAATATTTTTCGTAGTAAACTAAACCAACTATCACTATCAATAGATTTTACATTTAATTGCCTTTCCGCTAGTTGCCATTCAATAGAACTTTTCTCTTGTCTAGTAATATTTCCATAAAAAGTTAAAATTTTAACATCTATTTGAGCTTCTACATGTAACATCCCTGAAATTATATATATAGCAGGATCAGCTACTGTTTTTGGTAAAGATAACAATTGTTTCAAGATTTTTTTAAACTGGATATTTAAAGTTTCTAAACATCTTCCTCTTGGGATTACTATTTCCAAACCATATAACATTATTGGTATGATATAAGTATTCATAATTGACATTGAGGTTTGTGGATCTAATCCATTTTCTCCATAAGGCGACAAAACAAACGTAAACGAAACAAAAACTATAGTAACAGAAAGTTCCTGTGGAAAAAAATGCAAAACTGAAAATGTTGATGATAGCTCTACGATAAACGGTTGTCTCATTGTTTTCTTATAAGTCCCAGTAAAGTCACAGACACAGATGAAAAGAATTTCTGCTTATTTTATCACTAATTTTACTGACTAAATTGTCACCGAACTAATGCTGGAAACAGTTAGAATTGTACCAAATACTCATTATATCCCACTGACCTTGAAATCAAAGACACTACCGACAAACATGATGGCTTATTTTCCAATAGCCATCTTTCCATTTTTGTGTAGCAATATTCCAGCATCACCAGCGTATGGAGTTTTCGTGTCTCAATTGATACGTTACTCCAGAGCTAGTTCTAAATATCTGTTAAATATCTGTATTTTGTTGAGGGAGGAGTACTACTCTCTCAAAACTACTTGGACAGGACTATGAATCAATTAAATAAAAGTCTTCGCTCAAGAAATTTTTTGGCCGTCATCACAAACTTATTGACCATTATAATAGAAGGGTGTCATAAAATATTTCTGATATTCTTGAATTCTTAATTCTTCCTCAGTAATAAAGTAATAAATGACCTTCCATCTTTATCGGATTTACACATTTACCGGACTTAACATAGAAACAACACGACGGGTGCCGTTAACCGTACAGGAAATGCTTACCCTTCCGGAACACCTGATTCCACACCCGGTTTTTAGTTGAGTTTGTGTTGTTTCTCATATTTTTTTGTGTGAACTGTTGTTGTCGTTGTCTTAAGATTTACGCGTCTCTGGATTTGGTTGTTATAGTCTTGTTACAACTCGGCCGATTCTGTACATTCATCTAATTCATCTCGAATTGATCCTCCATTTCTTACGGCAAGTCGTTGCAAATAGATCAAAGTGTGGAAAAAGCAATTGGCACGTCACGTATTTGAAAAAAGCAAATATCTGATAATTGTTTTGTCGCCTTTCTTTCCTATTAGTCCAAGTACGGTCACATATGAAGATGAAAAGAATTTCAGCTTAATTTAACTAATAACTTGTCACCGGATAACGCTTGAAATAATTGGAATTTGACCAATGAGTGGTATTTGGTGCATGCATATATAATAGTGTCGGTTTGAAATTCAAGACGAGCACATCATATTCGTGATTTTTTTAAATCGTAAGTGTCCTATTTAGAATGTGTTTCTGTATTCTGTCTTTTATAGTATAGTTTCTGTCGCTTTTGATGTGGATAAATATTAACACAATAACAACCAAAACCAAGGGGTAAACAAAGACGACAACGGCAACAACAATTAACACAAAAAATAAAAACCAGGAGTGAAACCACGTGCTTCCGAAGGGTAAGCATTTCCTGTACCGTTTACCTCACCTGTCTTGTTATTTATATGTTCAGTCCGGTATGTTTGTAAGTCCGATAAATATTGGTGGTCATTTAGATTATTTTGGTTTGAAAATGTGTGAAAAGAAGTGAAAATAATATAAATTCAACGTAGGACACACATTTGTGTCTTACTCGTCGACGGACCGTGAAAGTTAAACTTCATAAAAACTTACATGTTCACTAACTTAAAGTTATTTATCTTTTTCTGATATGTATTACATAAATAATAAACATTTCCACCATATAGCTTATTTTTTTGTAGTTTTTTTTCCTGTCTTAAAACTAAACCCAAACCAATTAAAAGCTAGTGTTCGCTCTTTTAACATTTTTTGTGTAGGGTAGTCTCCTATCTTTTAGTTTTTTCTATAAAATAGCACCATGTTTTGTTTCGAAAATTGGTTTAAATTATTCTGTAATAATATTGCAAGACATTTCGTTTTTTCCCGGATTGTTTATATAAAATGAACTATATACATTTTTGTTAAACATTTCTCATATTTACTCATATTTTCTGTCGACGGACGATTCTTTTGTTCGCTTTGTGTCGACGGACGTGAGCTCGATATACCGATAGAACCCCTTGTGTTTACTAGTGTTTTGTGTATTAAAACCTTAAGTAAAAAAAAAACGGGCTAGAAAATAAGAAAAGTTTCACCTCATTTATTTATCTTATACTTTTCCCATATGTTTTGCCTAAATATTTACCATACTCCCATTGTATATGCTCACTTTATGTTGTAGGGAATATAACATAAAGTTACGAAATAACACAGTTATAACAGATAGTGATCTAGACGAAAGGGTTAGGGAGATTATCAGAACCAATAGGCAAATTGGACCTAATTCAGTACGGGCAAGATTATCAAGACAGAAAATTTTGGTAACGAGACAACGAGTTAGAGCATCTTGTGTCAGAATTGATCCTGCTGGTTGTTCCCTACGATCTGTAGAAAGAAATAACATTCAGCGGAGAACATATAAAGTTGCCGGACCCAACTCACTTTGGCACATAGATGGAAACCATAAATTAATAAGGTAAACATGAGTGATGTCAATTTGTTTTTACATCAGTGTTGGTTTAGACCATATAGCCATTTGGTAAAAATAAATGTTACATCATTCTTGCTCTTTTTTTCATCTAGTGTTTATTTTATGCACAACTCTGTTTTGAAATGAAATGTGTTATATCATTGCTTTATCTCAGTCCGTGGCTGCTATCTGGAAGATAGTGTAGGAATTTAAAGGAATTGTGTAATATAATTTTGCCTTTTTCATACTCTCCTTTAGGAACGTAATACAGAAGATATATATGTATTATTTTCGAAAAGCAGGAGACACTAATTTGGATTTGTCCGTCTGTCACACTTTGGTTTGCATACAATTACTGCAGAATGCCGTATTGAATTTTTTAAAAATTTTAGCACAATGTTTATACTGACAAAACACAGGATATGATCGATTTTGGAGTTTGTAGCTTCTGTCGTTCAACATCTGAATTTAAGGTTTCCGTTAAGTAACTTATGAATCTCAGATTCAAATCTTTAGAAATTTTAACACAATGTTTAAAACTACAAAACATTCTATATAGTTGGCTCCTTAAGATTTGAAAAAAATAATGTGTTTTTGTTCCTGTACATTACTTAAGAATGCCTGAATAAAATCTGTTAAAATTTAAAATGACAAAAGACTTGCTATGGTTATTTTTGAGGGTTGGACATTTATTAAACTTTTAGAACAAAGTTAACAATGTCAAGTTTGCTTTTGTCAATAAATGACACTTGAAGAGAAAATCACAGTTGAAGTTCAATTTTGGCAAAATTTAGTTGATCCGTTTAAAAATTGTAGCTGTTGAGTTTTCAAACATTGACAGTTTTTTAATCTTCTGTTAATGAAGGATGATCAATTATCGCACAAGTTTTAACTAAACATTTGCCTGTTATTTTATTGCAAAGTTGGTGACATAAATTCCTTGAATTTGCTTGTTTCATTTTGGTATTACTTTTTGTTCATATTTTGTTGAATGCTCTAAAACGTATTATCATACTTCTGCATTTCATAGTTTTGACTGTGAGAAACACTGATGATACTTAAATTTAGTAGTCGATATGCGCATTTGTTGCCTTTTATAAATGATTTATTATTTTTATTTTTGGTCTTGAAGATAAAGGAAATTTGGCTGAAAATGACACATTTTCTAGTAATGTTTTTTTTTTTACAAATGAACAATGTATTGTCATTCAGGGCTTACATCGACTTTATTATTTTTTGTATTGAATACCGCTCAACTGCAGGCTGGGGGCCGTTCTCCATTTGTTGTGAAGCATGAGTTATGCTCATTATTGAAGGCTTCACAGCAAATGTAGAATGAAGAACAGCAATCAAAGCGCTGTTCCGACACAATAATGTATAACTATGTATTAGGTTTTGTCTCATTTACATTTATTTTCCTTTTTGTACATTAGTACTTTCACAATACAATGCAAACATTGGCCTTGACTGGGTATGACATTTAAATGGAACTGGGAACTGTGATTATATACATGTTATGTTTAATCTGGATATACATGTAAATCATTTATAGGCAGTTCTCATTTTTTTCAGATGGCAAATGGTTATACATGGTGGGATTGATGGATTTAGCCGTATGGTTACTTTTTTGAGTGTAAGTGACAAAACCGATCAATTACTGTGTTTGATAAATTTTCGACTGCTACTAAAGAATTTGGTCTACCCTCAAGAATACGCTGTGACCATGGGGTTGAAAACCAAGATGTTTGTTTGTATATGGAAGGTGTCAGGGGAGAAGGCAGGGGAAGTGCCATACGAGGTAAAAGTGCGCATAACCAGCGGATTGAAAGACTATGGGTAGATGTGTGGGAAAATGTTTCCAGTGAATATTACGATTTGTTCACTTACATGGAAAGTCAGGACATTTTAGATGTTTCTAATGAAGAGCACATATATGCAATTCACTTTGTATTTCTACCTAGGATAAATGAAAGTTTAAAAACTTTTAAGTTTCAGTACAATAATCACCCGCTATTAACGGAAAACTATCAAACAGTCCAAGTCAGCTTTTCATTAAAGGTGTCCTGCTAAATGCAAACTCCAATTTGACTGCAATACAAGAACTCATTTTGAACTCGGGAGGAACTGAAGCCAATGAACAGTCAACAGTACAAGCCGATATATACGGCATTGATGACATGGATGATGATAATGTTGAACTCATTGATAGCTCAGAGAATCTTGATAGACTTTCAATTCATGTAGAAATCGACGAGGAAACTAAACGACAATTGACATCAGAAATAGATCCAATGGAAAACTGTAGATGCCTTGAATATGGAGTAAAGTTATTTAACAAATCATTAAGGTTGATACAACATCAAAGTGATTGACTCACTGTGAATTGAGTATGAAACATATTAAAAAAAATATACTGGTTCTAAGTTTATTAGTTTGTTGCATTACTGTCAATAGGTACAAGTTTAAACAATGTTGTTTTTATTAATATAGTACATAACAACTAACCAATCTACTTGTAGAATAATTTAAAAAATGTCTGGTAATTTTAGAATTGAGAATATGCCAGTTTAGTGACATTGACCGCAAATCGAGGCCGGACTTATTGCAAGACCCTATCATTTTGTATTTGTTACATAATAAAACAAATGAATACCAGACAAAAAAATTCAGCTTTTGTTTAAAATGGTTTCCAATCGGTATCTAACCATACCTTGTTCTTGATAAGGACATGATTAATGATAGAAGAATGACACACCGTATTGTTCAACATATTGTACTGCTAGTCTGACATGTTTAATATGTAGATTTCAAACTAAAGTTTGACTTCCTACAAGTGAAAATATATTGGTAGATTTTACAACATAATATTAAACATCTACCAATATGACATGAAACAGAACATGAGAGAACATTACCCAATGATTTTGAACATAAACAATTGAAAAACAACAATAGACCAACGAGCATATAATACAGTAGGTACTACATGTGTCTGAATAAACAATGTACAGAAAATTAATGTGTTGTGTACAAGTGACAAATTGTACAAAACTTTTTTAACAAGTTATAACTTGTCGATGGCTTGGTGCAGGTTATAACTTTTACAAAAAGTGCCTGTACAAATAATAATTTGTACCAAAATTTGGCAAAAACCATTCAACATATTGTAACCAATCAGCCATGCGGACATTTTTAGGTTAAAAGGACAAGGCTTAGTATTTTGTTTAATAATTTAGGCAATATTAATGATATGGTATTAAATCAAAAAGTATTATAAGTTAAACAGAAGTTGTAAGCTGGTCTCAGTCCAATTCTGTCAGAATACAGGAATATTTATACAATTTACAACATGTAAATTATGAGCATACAAGTCATAGATTTCTTATACACTACACACTATAACATTAATCTATTAACCACAAGATTCTGGTCAAGAACAATTAAAAAAATATTATTAACGACATTTTTTATCAAAACATAATCGTGCATTATGATGATCATCGTAGTATACAAGTAATACTAAATTATGAGGCATAGAAAACTCTCACTTAGATCAAACTTGATGAAGCTTCTCCAGAAAAGTGTTGTGCTCACTAAATATAACATCAACATTTGTATAGTACTTAAATAGCACTCATTTCATATGCCTCTTCACAGTTAACAACTGCCATCATTTCATGTTTAAACTCCTGATACGACATATATGTGGTGGGCAACTCCAAAACATTACCACAAGTATGGGCACGAGGACTTCTCAGTAACCCAAAAGAGGAATTAAACATAACTTTAATACCATCTGAAGGCAGTAATGTGGAACCTGTCACAAATCCTAAAAACATTACAAAAAATTCATGAGAAATGTCACGAATAAAATTGCTAAGGTAGTACAACGTTACTTCTTCTGCATAAGTTAAAACACCTTCAAGCTTAAGGCAGTCAACTACTCTGTCACCAGTTGGAAGGAAAGAAGAATACAATTGCGTAAGACGAGAAGGTGTCAACTTATTGAAAAAAGTTTCTAGAAACCAAGCATGAAATCCTCGCTTCATAAGCCTGCAAAGATTTAGTGGTTTATCTAGAAGTTCACTATTGGCCAGATCAAGAATCTGGTTTTTCAAATTATGTACAGACGGAATTGAATGCATTCCATAGGCCTGAAACATATTCAATACCATTTCTTGGTCTCTCTTAGACCAAGAGGCAGATCCCAGGATTCGCTTTATCAATTTTCTCTCGGGTAAAGATAAATATAACAGAAAATCGTGATATAACAAATTTTGGTCAGCATCTGTGTCAAAAATTGCAGCCAATAGTTAACTTCTACACATGTTTGGTGGCAAAACACCTATTAAAGCAAGCATGTGGCACACAATTCTACCAATGGCAGGGAAAATGTCCACTGCCTGTCTGCTGTTGTGCACAGATTAAACAGTCCTCTCCTTTAAAATACAGGACAGAGACTTTTTTCCAGAACGAAAAAAACATGTCCTTGGTAAGGCCTCCAAAATCTTCACCCACTTCACCAGCAAAAACCACCTTCAAACGAAAGTTCAAAATGTTTGGATCTTTATAATAGTTTAAGACATCTTCAACAATATTTAATCTTCTAACTGTCAGTGTCTTTTCTTGCATATCGCTGAAGGCTATTTTCAAGGTAGTAATAGCTAAAAAAATTATTAACTATTGATATTAACAAATGCATTCTCAAAGATAACAGTTCTTCACATTCTTAACAACTCTTGAATGGATTACACATTTACATTGGCCAATCATGACACTATAACATTTACTGATTAAGCAGTACTTAACAATATCTAGTACGACAAGTTAAATGGGGCCTATTAAAAAAAAATTGTTCTTATGGTCTCAGATACCCTTTTTTGGGCCTCATGATGCTGAGTTAAGAAGTGCATGTAAATTTTGCATAAACAGACAGAGTGTGTTTGACAGTGTGCTCCTGGTTTTGGTTTGACAGCTAATAGTTATAGGGGTGTATTTTATAAATAGCAGTACGACATGATAAAATCAAACTGATAGAAATTGAATTTTATGCTTACACTGTTGTGACTTTTTGGTTACATGGTGTACCATGTGGTGAGAGTAAAAATCCCAGATTGGTCACATGATCAAAAAATGGTAGACAACATATCCATGCAATTATTAGAAAATCTAAACCTTGATGGCCCCTGTTTACTAGGGCGCTTTAATTTAAAGTAGTTTATGTGTGTTCCATGGTTTGACAAGTCACTAGAGCCATGGTGCACCTTTGAATGTGTGAGAAATGTGTAAATTTACCCTCATTTTCACACTTTTTGCAATATTTTTGTCTTTTTTCACCCTGTTTTTATTCAGTTTCCATGGAAATGAATGTTGAAACAAAAGCCCGAAGTCTTTATTTTTATTGCATCATCTGAAAGTGCACTTCCCAAGCTTATTTAATTTCCAACTAGCTATATTGTTATGCATCCAAATTTTATGTTAAATTGTCTCAGCTGGAACAAATTAAACAAGGGACAGTTTTAAAAACTCAAATTGTGAGTAATCACCAAATACAGGTACATGAGACCTAGATAATCGTGTTAGGTAATAGGTCACATTCATATCAGGTCGACTTGACAAAAGCAATACAATACAACACAAACATGGACTTCACAATTATTTTGAGTCTCATTTGAATTCATTTCTTTATCTAACATGATTTGTTCTAAGCCAATTCTAAACTGATAGATATACCTCCTCTTAACTCTCCATCTGTGTTTGATGCATTTGCAACTGGTGCAATTATCTAAAAAAAACATATATATATATATATATGCAAACTTAAGTATTGGATAATATTTAAAGTATGTAAATTTAAATATCTCTAATTCTAATGATAAAGAAAAACTCTTAGTCATCTAGATGTTTTATTTCAATTTAGCCTTCTTCGCATACATAACTCCATATACACATTGATAAACTATTTATTGTTCACCGCTCGGTGAACAGACAAGAATCAGTAGTTCTTCAGGATGTGCTAAAACATGTACAGCCATTTCGGGTAATTCTGCGCATCGTCCTATTCGGCGCATTAACATGAAAATGATTTGAATGCGCCTAATTAAACACTGCGCCGAATTACCCGACAACATAGTATACAATGCCGCCTAACCATACTTGAAAAATAAATTCCGACGACTTAATAAAGATGATATTGTTGATTTTATTTATGTTTGGTTATTTTTTCAATCAGTAGACATAACTTAAAATGTTGTCTTACAGTGATAAACAAACACACTTCAAAAATCCTTGTTTATTTACATGTATAAATAGACTTCTGAACTATGTAATAATAGAATCATGGCAGATCGAAAAATTCCGGAATCATTTCGCACTTCCTTTGTTTATGCTTGGTTTTAATTAATTTCAAGAAAATTTGTGATTAAAAACGAAGTAAAAATTTACATCACATGAAAGTTTGATGGACGGATTTTCATTCAAATAAAAGCTAACAGTGAACAAGTTTTTTTTTTTGGAAAGCTAATACTTGTAATGATAAATACTTTAAATGGGCATTGATTATAAGATTTTTATATTTAATTTGCTGTCTTTTTAGAGCTAACATTTTTTTTAAAGCATGTACATTTGAAATGCTGAGGTAGAAATTGATTGAAGCAGTTTGAAAATATTGATCAGTTGCTGTTCAGTCATTGTATTATAATGTAGAAATACATACAAGTGTGTCATCCAGAGAATCTTGAGCCAACCTTTCTACTTCAGATACCTATGTGAGAAAATGTTAACTTCAGAAATTCTCAAATAACATACATTTCGCATAAGTATTAAAACATACAAGTGAATCCAGTCTATTTGGCACACATGACGCTACTGCCCCTTTCATGTAGAATCAATAACAAAAATTTTCAAACTTGCAGAATACTGCTTATATTACAACTGGTACCTGCTATATAGCCAAGTATATAAGGGCATTTGACGTATGAATACTGCGTAAGAACTGCACCTCTGCGTATGGATTACATTGTACTGCTTTAATCAATGATAGCCTTATACATTTTTGGTATAACTTTATCAGTTAAGTAATGCATTTTTGTCTGGCAATAATAATTGGGGGAAATATGTAACACACATCCATGATTTTTTTAGCATTTAATGTTAACCAATATTAAATGACCTGTGCAAAGTGGTCTATACAAAATGTTTGTTTGTGTGTAATGATGATTATGTTGACACAAAATTTAATCTTGTAGACAAATAATTGTTAAAACTTCATGACTTTTGTGGAGCATGAGTTTTGCTCATTATTGAATGCTCCATACCAAATGTAAAATGAAGAACAACAATCAAATCGCGGTTCCAATACTTTTATGTATAACTATGTGCAAGGTTTTGTCTCATTTGCATTTATTTCCATTTCCCTTTTTGTACATTAGTGAAATAAAGGGTGCATTATAAATACATACTTCCAAAGACGGTTCAGCTTCAATTGATTCAGTTGATGGTTGAAATGTTATTTCAGAGTCCTAAGAAAAACAAATTACTATTACAAACTTGATGAAGTACATATTAAAGAATCAGAAACACGATGGTAATGGAAACCGTGATTATCACGCCAAAGTGCGATGGTTTGAGGCTCTGGACCCGGTCGTTCATCTCATGGTTAATTTTAACTGTGGGTTAAATTTAACCCTAGGTTAAAAAGAGAAACATTAAGTAACATAACAAAGGTTTAAATTTATGTTGCTCATCTTCATTAAGACTCTTGGTTATGTAACCAATGGTTAAAACTACTGGGGTCTTATAATTCCGATACGTCCTGGCCTCGAGACCAATACAGCAGACCTTGAATCAATACAAGGGCCAATACAGAATCAGCAAGTTAGTAATATTAAAAGGAGACTTAGTAGGGGCGATGGGCCACGGTCCCCAATTAAACAAAACGGAGTATGTATATACTATCTTGAGAACAAATTTGATCAGGTTTTGCCACCCCCGCCATTTTAAAAATTTGAATCAAGGAGAGAGAAATATAATTCTACTTTTATTGTTTTGTCCAAAAGGACAACCTAATGAGCCACAGGTGCCTCAAGAATAATGAAATATTTGTTAATGGAAATAAAAATAAAAAAAATTGAAGAACGTGCCTAATTAGTGCCATGTATTAGAAAACCAGTTTATTTGATAGTGCGAGTTGTCTCGCTTGGAAATGTCCAAAATTCTTGAACATGTGGAACCCCCCCTTTTTGTTCGACAACTAATGCTTTTGTATTGGACATATCGTTCGAACCCCCCCCCCCTTTTTATAGTGTTGGAACCCCCTTTTAAAAATGGCTGGATCCGCCCCTGCAACATAAACGTAAACACCTGTTTCCGCCACCGACACACCCAAACACACACCCACACGATAATACAAACATATGTAAGAAACATGAATACAAATAAGAACATAAGAATGTTTAATTAGAATGTTTACAAATTTATTTTTGGAAATTCCATTGTGTCACCTGTCCCATAGAACGACTAAGTGATAATATTATATGTTATGTTTACAAATTAATTTTGGGGAATTCCATTTGTATTTATTTTTAGATTTTCAGGTCAAACATATATATTATGATAAACCTTTGTTAAAAACTCACCCTGACACAAAATCTCGTGGTTCTTCTTGGTTTACTGTCCCAAAGAACGACGTAAAAGAGAATGAATACGTGATTGTGCCATATTGCTGAAATAGGCCTAATGTATTTGCAAACTTCCCGTGAAAGCAATGAATAATATTCGGAACCTCTTAACACTTTTAATGTCCTATTTCTTAGATAAAAGAAATATTATTGGCTGAAATAAAAACATTGGTTTCGGAGATTTAGTTAAAATAGCGCGCAATATTTGCATAATAGCGCGCTAATACCAATTATTAGTCCGGAATGAATTTGTCGCGATTATATTTTTTTTAACGCGCTATTTTACACAAATAGGGCGTAAAACTGAAGAATATACGCGCATATTAGATATACGCGCAAAATTATAACGCCAATGACACGAATGGCCACTCATAGAAATTGAAGCCCACAAGGGTCCAGGTAAATCAAGAATTTCTATTTTTATTTCTATATGCAATGTAAGTGGCGTTTACATACTTGAAGATTTTAGTAATTTACTCCTATAAGTTTTTTTATCTTAAGTCTCTAAACATTTACTTTTACTAGATACATTCTAGTATGGTAATATTTTTTTACTATTTTACAACCTCCGAAATTCTCAAATTATGGGATGGGAGGTCAAAACATGCCTCAAACGTTTTTTTCTTGTTTGCTCATATATATATTATGTATTTCTTAAATACAGTTCAACTGTTTATCTCAATAGCTAAAAGAAATCAACTGCACGCAGTCAGATGTTAAGAAAATGTACATTTTCTGACTCAACTGTGCAATGTTCAAAAGTTGCTCCCTGGAAGCTTGTAATTTTGGAGTTTTCAGCAGGATGGTGACAACCCTCCAAATGAGAAGCAGTTCCCGCAATGAGTAATTATCCGTCAATTGAGTAATAGTTTGATATTGTTGAAAAATTCTTTTTTAGATTTCCCATTTTTTACTTAAAATGGCACATATTCATGAAAAATGCAGCAAATTATCCAAATTAAAGATTTATTTTATATATATAATAAGTCCTAATCTTACTTACTGAGAATTTAATGCATACAATGTATGAAAACTATGTCGAGCCCTGGCCCACACTTCACAGGAAAGCTGCAAAGCACCCAAAATTGACCTGTGTAAAACGCTTTCATGTCGATCCGGCCTCAAGTTAATCCAGCCCAAATAATTCCTTCCCATCAATATGGCCCATATCTGAAAGTCAATCTAACCCCATATTTGAAAAATATTTATACTTAAGTATAAGGAATGCAATTGATCTGTTTGACTTGTATTGAAGATAGGTCTACTTAATGGATTTTATGAATAAAAGTGAAACAAAGTTGGATCTGTTTATGAACCCTCAATAGGGTTGAGTACACTGTGTTGATTGGTAATTCGGCGCACCGTTAAACAAGAAGCATTCAAATCATTTTCATGTTAATGCGCCGAATAGGACTATGCGCCGAATTACCTGTAATGACTGTACATGTGTCTAGTCGACAGCCAAACGACATTTTTTAAAATATTAGGTAGGGTTCAGTCTATTCTTTGCTCTAGGACTTTTTTACACCAGGTATTCCTATGTCTTGAACATTTAAATTTTATTAGGTATGTTATTTACCAGTTTATTTCACCAGTTTATAAGTATTTTAACCCTATGTTCAAATACAAAATTTACCTGAACCAACAAGAACAAGTGATCCCAAGTGATGTAGTATTCGCTCACTCGCATCTGCATTCACAGTGGTTTTGCCTTCCCTTTATGTGATGGAAATAAACATTACTGGCTTTTTTTCAAGTAAAGCCCAAAAAATGTCAATATTCTGTCCTGCACATGGCAACAATCAGTGCAACTATAATTGGATGCCTTTTAATATTGTAATATGCGTAGTATTCTTATTTCGTTACATCCTATGTCTTTTGTTTTTGAAAATGTATCGTATTCTTCCGAGTTGTTCATCATAGTGTAATAAGTATAAATTTAATTCAAATGTAAAATTTGTATATTTAATCTAGATTGTTTTTATTTTTATATTATGTTTGAAAATAAAGATTGTAATTATTCTGCTCATTTTGGGCGCCGTGATTGGCAAATAAAGTATTTGTTTGTTTGTGTAAGTTATTTGTACCCAACGACCATGACGACGTATGGGATGTCTGGAAGAAAGAAACCTATTCGGCCGTCGTGATCTTTTCCCATTTAACCCAGCATTTCGGTATTTAACTATTGCGTAGTCCACTTTCGCTTCAATGACGTACTCATTCAATATTCAATCTAATTTTAGAAACTGGAAAAAATCAAGTTTATTTTTATAAGCTAGAAACTCAAGGGTCCAGCCTGGGCGGCAGCCAGCGACGGATTGCAGACAATTACATTAATAAAATAAATTAAACATTTAGCATATAACAAAATATATGTAGCAATTGCAAGTCAGTGCGTTTTATAACAAGATAACTTCAGTTGATACAAGAGCACTGGTATTATCACATGATTTGAAAATTTTCGTGGGGAATTTACGTGTGTCAGATGTACATGTGTAGTTGCGCAATGGATTTCGATTTACGGTGATTATATTATAGGGTCTAATTTATTATTATTATACCTTAGATATATTTTTCTATAATAAATACATGCACAATAATTTCACTATTTTTAACATTTTCAGTGATTTAACTATTTTCCCCGGTCACCGGTCAATAGTTTCCAAACTATTTTCCCTCAAAAAACTATTTTCCCTCTTCAAGTTACGTTGTTTCGCGGATTTTTAATCCCGGGCACGGGATTGGCTGGGAGGTTTTAGCCGACCCGTTCGGAAGCTCCCGCGTTATAGGTTATCGTCAATGCTGAATCCCGAGATGTTCCGGTACGTCTTCAAAGTATTTAGAAAAAGGGATATGTCATGGTGAGAACATGAATTTAAAAAAAAATAATGGACTCTGTCACTCGATCATGCATCTCGGGTACGTACACATGACTTAAATTTTGCCTTAATTATCTCTTGTGTTTCTTTCGGTATAATAAAACACTTACTGACTGAGTAGTCGGGGAATAGTAAGTTTATTGTCCCTCTGAACAACTATTGCCCCTCGGCGTTGCCTCGGGGCAATAGTTGTTCCTCGGGACAATAAACTTACTATTCCCCTCTTACTCAGTCAATAAGTATATATTGTTAAAAGGTAATACTTATATATTTGTTTTGGTTTTATCGTTTATTCGACAATGCCACGTGAGGAAATATCAACTGCAAAGCACAATCTCTTGAATGTAATAGTGACAATTGAAGGATACGACAACAGGAAAACTGGAATCCTCAGAGCTTTTAATAGAAAATATAATGGAAAACCTTTCATTCTTTCCGTGTGTTTAAACTTTATTCTTTTCAGTATAACGTTATGTGTAGGTTTGATCGTTTTGAATAACAACAGAATTGATTCAGAGGTAAGCGATTTCTTTTGTAAACAGTATCATAATTGATATTTATCTATTAATTTTCGATATCATTTTTTTGTTATTTACATTGTTTAATGTATGATAAAAATGGAAATAAGTGAAAGAAAAGTCGAATCGAAAAATCTACAAGGCTCGCAGATACATTTAAAACGAAACGTCAACACAAATACATGTTACGTTTAGAAGAAACAGCACAAAATATTTCTAATATGAGAGAGAGAAAGAGAAATAAAGTTGATGCAGAAAACTAAAGCACTAGAAATCCGAACTACCGCTAAACATAAATCGGACGAAGTATATAGAATAGAGAATGGAAACGGGGAATGTGTCAAAGAGACAACAACCCGACCAAAGAGCAGAAAACAGCTAAAGGCTACCAATTGGTCTTCAACGCAGCAAGAAAATCCCGCACCCGGAGGCGGGCTTCATCTTGCCCCTAAACAATAATGTATATTAGTTCATCAAAATGGACAGCACGCTAAAATGAACCAAAATTTAAAAAAAAAAACACACAAGACTAACTAAAGCTAGAGGTTCCTGACTTGGGATAGGCGCAAAAATGCATCTGAAATTTGGGCAATACTGCACCCATATTCCGACAAATCAAATATATAAAGATAATCGAGTTTACTGCAGATTGATATAGTAAAATATAGGGTCACGATATGAAGACTTTTGTTTTTTGCGAGTGAGTGTGGAGAACAAGCTAAAGGCTAATATTGTGACGGCCGGCTGATATTCTACCAAAATAATCTGTATATCTTATTTTTACGGGTGATATTATTTTTTTTTTTTTTTTCTGCTGAAAAAGTTTATCAAATTTTGATAATGTCGGGATAAACGTTGTGACGTTGTTGAGAAATTCGGGTCATCAGTCATTGCTGGTTCCTTCATTACCTTTAGAGTCGTCAGAATAGTACAAATGTATTAAATGTATGATAATAAATTTATTTTACAGTTAAGGAATAGTCACAATGCAACCCTGGATAAATCAAATATAACAGGAAACTCCCACAGCAAAACACTAAAATCCTGTGAGACAGAAAATGAATACAAACAGAACAACAACGTCCTTAAGGTAAGACAAGTAACTATTACCTGGTAGCTGTTTATATTTTTGCTAGGTCACCTTACGAAACAGTCGTACTCTGGTGAAGTTGTTCCCCTTTATTTCATTGCTTTGGTATTCATTCGCAGCTATTTATTCGATGACCTGATTACAAATTGGAAAAAAATCAGATTTTCGAATACATACTGGACAAAGATCTATATGAAAACTTGGGGAGAACCCACATTGTCTGGGATATGTGGAAAGGTCAAGTATGCCGATCAGCGGTCTTCATCAGGGTAAATTTAATGTATGATAAAAAAAAATATTTTTTAAATTTCACATTTTTTACTTAAAATGGCACATATTCATGAAAAATGCAGCAAATTATCCGAATTAAAGATGTATTATATATATATAATAAGTCCTAATCTTACTTACTGAGAAGTTACAGGCATACAATGTACGATTGAAAACTATGTGGAGCCTTGGCCCACACTGCATGGGAAAGCTACAAAGGACCATAAACTGACCAGTGTAAAACGCTTTCATGTCGATCCGGCCCAAAGTTAATCCAGCCCAAATAATTCCTTATCATCAAAATGGCCCATATCTAAAAGTCAATCTAACCCCATATTTGAAAAATATTTATACTTCAGTATAAGAAATGCAATTGATCTGTTTGACTTGCATTGAAGTTTATGAATAATAGTGAAACAAAGTTGGATCTGTTAATGAACCCTTAATAGGGTTGGGTATACTATGTTGATGGGTAATTCGGCGCACCGTTTAACAAGAAGCATTCAAATCATTTTCATGTTAATGCGCCGAATAGGACTATGCGCCGAATTACCTGTAATGACTGTACATGTGTCTAGTCGACAGCCAAACGACATTTTTTAAAATATTAGGTAGGGGTCAGTCTATTCTTCGCTCTAGGACTTTTTTTACACCAGGTATTCCTATGTCTTGAACATTTAAATTTTATTAGGTATGTTATTTACAAGTTTATTTCACCAGTTTATAAGTATTTTAACACTGTGTTCAAATACAAAATTTACCTGAACCAACAGGAACAAGTGATCCCAATTGATGTAGTATTCTCTCACTCGCATCTGCATTCACAGTGGTTTTGCCTTCCCTTTGGAAATAAACATTACTGGTTTTTTATCAAGCAAAGCCAAAAAAAATGTCAATATTCTGTCCTGCACATGACAACAATCAGTGTAACTATGATTGGATGCCTTTTAATATTGTAATATGAGTAGTATTCTTACTTCCATTGACTTCGTAACATCCATTTTTGTTTTTGAAAATGTATCGTATTCTTCCGAGTTGGCCATCAAAGTGTAATAAGTATAAATTTAATTCAAATGTTAAATGTGTATATTTAATCTAGATTGTGTTTTAATATATTTTATATTATGTTTGAAAATTAAGATTGTAATTATTCTGCTCATTTTGGGCGTCGTGATTGGCAAATTAAGTATTTGTTTGTTTGTTTGTGTAAGTTATTTGTACCCAACGACCATGACGATGTATGGGATGTCTGGAAAAAAGAAACCTGTCCGGTCGTCGTGATTTCTTCCCCATGTAACCCAGCATTTCGGTATTTAACTATTGCGTAGTCCACTTTCGCTTTGACGTACTGATTCAATATTCAATCTAATTTTAGAAACTGGAAAAATCAAGTTTTTTTTTTATAAGCTAGAAAAATCACTTGATTTCAGAATTTTCTTGTGTCAGATGTAGTTGCGCAATGAATTTCAAGATTTACGTTGATTATATGTCTAATATATTATTGTTAAAAGGTAATACTTAGATATTTGTTTTGGTTTTATCGTTTAACCGACAATGCCACGTGAGGAAATACCAAGTGCAAAGCACAATCTCTTGAACGTAATAGCGACAAGTATAGAGGATACGATAACAGGAAAACTGGAATCCTCAGAGCTTTTAAAAGGAAATATAATGGAAAACTTTCATTCTTTCCGCGTGTTTAAACTTTAGTCTCCCCAGTACATGGGCAGCTTTGATCGTATTGATTAATATCAGAAGTGCATCAGAGGTAAGCGATTTTTTTTTTGTAGACAGTATCATAATTGATATTTAAATAATTGTTATTAATTTTCAATATCTTTTTTTTTTTTTTTTTTTTTTTTTTTGTTATTTACAATGTTTAAGTGGAATTAAGTGAAAGAAAAGTCGAATCGAAAAATGTACAAAGCTCGTAGACACAATTAAAACGGAACGTCAACACAAATAAATTTTACTTTAGAAGAAACAGCACAAAACATTTCTGACATATGAGAGGGAAAGAGAAATAAGTTTGATGCAGAAAACTAAAGCACTAGATATCCGAACTACCGCTAAACATAAATCGGACTTGTTCAAGAGGAGTAAGTATATAGTAAAGTCAAGAAATACCAAAGGGATATTCGAAGGAGAGAAAAATCGTAACAACTGACAAACTCCGGAGAACAACGAAGACAAGACCAAAACAATACATGCACTACTATTAAAAACTAAAAACATGAACAACATGGACCCCACCAAAAAACCGGAGGCAGATTCAGGTCCTCCGGAAGAGTAAGCAGTCTCTGCTTCCTGCAGGACACCTGCCATGCTGCCCATGTCACATCCGATACGAGGAAGGGATAATATCAATGGAACAGGTCCATTTTCATTTGGAAAACGGTTTTTTCATACCTGTCAACCAAGTCATGATGACGCCCATAAAACTTTAATAAGGATGACTTCAGCTTAGGAGTAACGTACCCCTGTCTGAGCAATGTTTCTGTCAGGAGCCGGGCTCTGTCCAGGAAGTCAATGTATATGTCACAAGCTCTAGAATAACGTATGAGTTGTGAAATATACACTGCATACGCCGGCGCTTCTGGAATATTGCCGCTCAAAAATGGAAAGTTGACGATTTGAAAATCAAAGCCATCCCGATGGTCGTAAAGTTTTGTATTCAACCTTCCTCAGGTGTCAATTTCGAGGTAAAGGTCAAGATAAGATGCAGACTTGGCAGTGTCTGTGGTATCCTTAATTTCGAGCTCATTGGGATAGAGAATATAGAATGGAAAATGGAAACGGGGAATGTGTCAAAGAGACAACAACCCGACCAAAGAGCAGGAAACAGCTCAATGGTACCAATTGGTCTTCAACGTAGCGAGAAAATCCCGCACCCGGAGGCGGGCTTCGGCTTGTCCCTAAACAATAATGTATATTAGTTCATCAAAATGGACGGCACGCTAAAATGAACCAAAATTTAAAAAAACATACAAGACTAACAAAGGCGCAAAAATGCATCTGAAAGTTTGAGCAATACTGCACCCATATTCCCACAAATCAATTATATATAGGTAATCGAGTTTACTGCAGATTGATATATAGAGAATGATAAATGGTAAAATCTGTATCACATGATGTATCAACCCGAGAAACCAATATCAGCCAGAGGGCCTTGGCCCGAGAGCTGATATTGGTCGAGGTTGATACAGCATGTGATACATATTTTAACATGTATAATTCACTTTATCATATATTTAATCAGAGGATTTCAAATTTTCCAAATTAAAGTCTACTGCCACAAATGAAATTGACTGAAATTGACTGGGGAAAATAATTTGTTAAAAAAATAGGGGGGGATTCGAAAAAAAGTCAAATAATCGGAATAAAAAATGAACAACATTTGTTTTTTTTTAATTTGACCCACCCCCAAAAAAAACCCACCCCCCCCCCACCCCCCAATAAAAAAAGCGATAAGGGTATGACGTCATAGACGTCAAATACGGACCAACATCATGGGCTTTATCGTATATTCAAAACTCCTGTATTTAGTACCAAATATATGATAAAATAAAATATAGTGTCACGATATGAAGACTTTTGTTTTTTGCGAGTGAGTGGGGAGAACAAGCTAAAGGCCAATATTGTGACGGCCGTCTGATATTCTACCAAAATAATCTGTATATAGAATTTTTAACGGGTGATATTTTTTTTCTGTTGAAAAAGTTTATAAAATTTTGATAATTTCGGCAATGTTTGCTAAGTATACGGCACAGTTACTTTGCACGTGGGAATACATGTATCAGATAGTTGTTTCGGCAATGACGCAAAGTATGATGCATTTTTTCAGTGGAAAAATTATGAAAATTCTTTCAAAAGTTTTGGCCCAGAGCGTACCTGATGAAATGTGATCCAAAACTGAGCATTGTACATACTGAAATTATTTTACAAGTCCCTAAATAAAATGTGGAGTTATAAAACCTATAAAATTCCCACTTTTGCACATACATTGCGTCAAAACTGGTATCGTAAAAATTTATAAATCGAATCCTGTTAGATGTAAGAAATTACATGAGATTCATACATAAAATTAGGGGAGCAATCATTTGATTTTTGATTTTTTTTTTTTTTTGGGGGGGGGGGGGGGGCATGGAATTAATCCTGCCTTTTTTCAGCAAAATTTCGAGACTGCCTTTTTTTACTACCTGGTGTTGTCCTGTCTTTTTTTTTTTTTTGAGTATCCTGCCTTTTTTCCCCACTACATTTTTTTTCTGAGGATTTTTGGTCCTGCTTTTTTTCAAATTCCTACCATGCCCCCCCCCCCCCCCCCCTCCCCCGTAAAAATCAAATGGTTGCACCCTAAGTGGTATAAAAAAATTGAAAACCGAAGAGTTTTTTCTGGCATAGCTCTGTGTTCAAGATTACGTTTTGCTATCTTATAATTTGAATGTAGGTTGCACATTTTGGATTGTTGTTTTTACCTTTCGGGATTTGCATACATGTACTGCTGAGTAATGTTATTCTTCTTGGGTAATATATGAAACAAATGGCAAACAACAAAACGTTTGTCGTTTCGGAAAACACCAATCACACCCACTTATCTTTTCTATTAGAAGTCGGTCATTTAAAGAAGTATCTCATCCGCATTGTCAACGTATCTGTACAAAAAAATGAATTGCAGGAAAATCCAATGCTTTTAACAAATGTGCACACAGTATGCATTCCATATAAAAACTTTTTATTCTTGCCTTACATAATATGCAATTGACAATATTTACCTCACGATTATGACAACTTTTACAAAACGGTCCACTCGAATAGACTTATTTCTGAGCTCGAAAACAAGTATAGAAATAAAAAAAGAAACTGCAATTTTTCACCTTTACTGTTCTTTTTGAATATGTTACTAGTTCTAGTTCGTTGTTTAAAAACTTCCAGCAGCTGTTAAGATGATTAACTTCAATAAAATCGCTGTTAAACTTGTTTTTTATATATTTAATATTGTAAATCGTTATGCAGAAGAGAGATAAGCAGGCGGGCGAATGAAAGGTCCATGTAAAAGGAAAGCAAAACATATATGGAAATGTAATTTACCGTAGATGTAGCATAGAATATTTCGAATTTTTTTAGTAAACTGAAGTAACATTGTACAAATAACAAATCAGTGGTATCCAGGTGTGTTGATAGTTGTAGGGTGGCCACTTCATGAAAACATACATGTATATTCATGTGATATAGACTTTTTTGTGCGTGCTTGTTTTCAAACATGGCTTTTTGCACAGGTTTAGTAAACAATTTTTACAAAAAAAAACAATTTTGACAAAATTTTGAAAATGTTTATGTGACTTATTAAAGTTAATTAATAAACATAATAATATAAGTAGGCATTTGTGGTGTTATAAGTTTGCCGGCATGGTAGATCTCCTTAGCTGAAATTTGGCTACCTATTTCGGTATTTTTGGTTATGAGTACTTCTTGTTTAAAAATAAGTTTGGTTTTTAATCTTCCAAATGTTTCGGTTTTAATGCTGCTGATGAGAGGTAACTCCTTGAAATACGTCGTATACAGCATAGTATAAATTTACTATATCTAATATTAGTATCTTTGGATTGTTATTTTGTATGTCTTTGATTTTGTTTTTGTTATTTAGATAAAAAAAATACGGGTATATTGTTGGTTCTGTAATTTTCTGGATTGTTATAATAATTATTTTATTTATGTACAAATTCCGACAGTTTGGGGAATACTGCACCTATAGTCGAACAAATCAATTATAGCGAGCGCTATAGGAGCATATACATTTTCTACTTATGGGTCATTTAGAAAAGTCTTTGTTTAATGGGCCAGCCATATTGTACTACATACTAAGGCTAGAAAAAGTTTCGTCCGCCGGAAGTAAGTAAAGTAAGAGAATTGCTTCAAATTATAATTTTAGTCAGAATCGTGATACCGAAAATGAATTTCTGGAAAGGGCTAATATTGTTGTACTCGCATCATTGGCCACGCCAACAGCATATTATATAGGTAATCGAGTTTACTGCATATTGATATGTACATATTATAAGGTTTATCGTAAAATATCAGCCGCGAGACACAATGTAAAGCTTTTTCGGCCAGTGAGCGTAGCGAACGAGTTTAAAAGCTTCATATCGTGTCGAGCGGCTTATATTTTACAATATTTGTTTGAAGAAAACTTGATGATAAATTTATCGTATTGTTAACTAGCAATCTTAATGGAATTTCTTACTTTTCAATGGCCATCTGCCTGTAACCGGATGTTTTCCTGATATATTCGGGTCAACGTTGGGTCAAACATTATGACGTCGCTGATATATTCGGGTCAGCTCATATTAGGGTCGGGTCAACTCTTTATCGTATTTCCCCATGCCTATATCGACCTGCTGAGGCCTTCACAATTTCCCGTATTTCGGCACTGTGACGTCGTAAAGAGTTGACCCGACCCTAATATGAGCTCACCCGAATATATCAACGACGTCATAATGTTTGACCCAACGTTGACCAGAATATATCAGGAAAACATCCGGTTATAGGCATATTGCCATTGAAAAGTAAGAAATTCCATTAAGATTGCTAGTTAACAATACGATAAATTTATCATCAAGTTTTCTTCAAACAAATATTGTAAAATATAAGCCGCTCGACACAATATGAAGCTTTTTAGCTCGTTCGCTACGCTCACTCGCCGAAAAAGCTTCACATTGTGTCTCGCGGCTGATATTTTACGATATACGTTTGCAGAAAACCTGATAATATGTACTTACGACGTCACAGTGTCGAAATACGGGAAATTGTGAAGGCCTCAGCAGGTCGATATAGGCGCGGGGAAATACGATAAAGTAAAATATAGTGTCACGATATGAAGACTTCTGTTTTTTGCGAGTGAGTGGGGAAAACAAGCTAAAGGCTAATATTGTGACGGCCGACTGATATTCTACCAAAATAATCTCTATATATCTTATTTTTAACGGGAGATATTTCTTTTCTGCTGAATGTCGGGATAAACGTTGTGACGTTGGTGATAAATTCGGGTCATCAGTCATTGCTGATTCCCTCATGACCTTAAGTGGCGTCAGAATAGTACAGAAAAATGTATTAAATGTATGATAATAAATGTATTTTATAGTTAAGAGACAATGCAACCCTGGATAGATCAAATATCACAGGAAATGTTAATAACTCCTACAGCAAAACACTAAAATCCAGTGAGACAGAAAATGAATACAAACAGAACAACGACGTCTTTAAGGTAAGACAAGTAACTATTACCTGGTAGCTGTTTATATTTTTACTAGGTCACCTTACGAAACAGTCGTACTCTGGTGAAGTTGTTCCCCTTTATATCATTGCTTTGGTATTCATTCGCAGCTATTTATTCGATGACCTGAATACAAATTGGAAAAAAATCAGATTTTCGAATACATACTGGACAAAGATCTATGAAAACTTTTGGAGAACCCACATTGTCTCCGATATGTGGAAATGTCTAGTATGCCGATCAGCGGTCTTGATCAGGGTAAATTTAATGTATGATAATAAATTTATTGTTGGTTCTGTAATTTTCTGGATTGTCTCCGATATGTGGAAATGTCTAGTATGCCGATCAGCGGTCTTGATCAGGGTAAATTTAATGTATGATAATAAATTTATTGTTGGTTTAAATTTATTCATTATGTTGAAATAATTAGATTTGTCTCCCTTTTTTCTCGCAAACGGCCTAACAGCGTTTCATAATTGTTTTATACATATATACGTACGATTTTGCTTATTTCAAAATTACCAGTTGAGAGGAGCAGTTGTAAATTTGTACCCTCCGTCCCAACCCATAATGGATAGTTTTGCTGCTCTTAAATTTATATTTTCACTCTAGAACCTACTGTGGAAACAATAACCTTATAATCGTCATGATTTTCTTTTTCTCCACGCGTTAGGACTTCAGCAGTGTTTTTCCTTTGTAGTATAATTAAACAAACTTTCGTACTAGTTGCCAAGAATCTTTTCATAGACCAATACTGGTAGTCCTTTACCGATCACATGTCAATACAATAATAATAGTCATCGATAATTTATGTCGTTGGTATAGTTGCAACTGTTGACTAAGAAAGCCATGACAATTCCGCAAAAGGTTGAGTTGGTTGTTCTTTCAGTTTGCTTGAATATATTTTTCACATTGGAATATTTGCATACAAGTGGAACAAAAGTAAACTTTCAATAAATTTTTACACTTTACATATGTTACACATTCTTTGCTGACCATATACAATAAATGTATTTTATAGTCAAGGAATGTTACCAATGCAACCTTGGATGGACCAAATATAAGAGGAAATGTTAATTACCCTTACCGCAAAAAACTAGGATCCAATAAGATAGAAAATGAATACAAACAGAAATTTTCTAATAACAACGTCTTTAAGGTAAGACAAATAACTGTTAAAAGGCATCTGGCTATATTATCAACTTTTTATACGACCGCAAAATTTTTGCGGTCGTATATTGGTATGACGTTGGCGTCGTCGTCGTCGTCGTCGTCGTCGTCGTCCGTCGGAGTCTGTAGACATTTGGTTTTCGCACTATAACTTTAGTATAAGTTAATAGAAATCTATGAAATTTAAACACAAGGTTTATGACCACAAAAGGAAGGTTGGGATTGATTTTGGGAGTTTTGGTCCCAACAGTTTAAGAATTAGGGGCCAAAAAAGGGCCAAATAAGCATTTTTCTTGGTTTTCGCACAATAACTCTAGTATAAGTAAATAGAAATCTATGAAATTTTAACACAAGGTTTATGACCATTTTTTGGAGTTTTGATCCCAACAGTTTAGGAATTAGGGGCTAAAAAAGGGCCCAAATAAGCATTTTTCTTGGTTTTTGCACAATAACTTTAGAATAAGTAAATAGAAATGTATGATATTATCTTGGTGGGCTAAGGGAGGTAATCCAAACACATTTAATTTTTTTCTCATTTCATATTTCATAAATTAAAAAGGAAATTTCAAATTTCTTTTAGCAAAAAAAGGGGGGTTACAATAAATTTTATTGTTTTTTGGTTTTTTTTTTGGGAGGGGGGGGTCAATGTGCAACTTCATAGTGTATTGCACAAAAGCTAAAAAAGGGGTAAATTATTTATTTTTTTTTGGGGGGGGGGGAATTTTCAATTGCACAGTATTGCACAATAGCAAGAAATCTTCAATTGCACAGTATTGCGCAATAGCAAGAAATTGATATGTGTGCCCAATTTTAAATTTTAAATTGGTTATTTCTGATTTATATATAAAAACAAATAATACTGATATTGTTTGAATAGGTAAATTAAAAAATTTTAAGTTCTTAGACCACATTAATTCTGTGTCAGAAACCTATGCTGTGTCAAATATTTATTCACAATCCAAATTCAGTCTCGTTGGGGGGGTTGTCAGGTCATAATACGGAAAGCCTGACCGCGGACCATAGTGGGTAACGTGTTTGGAGAATGCCACACTCCCTGCACGCTAAAGACCCCTTCTGTAGTTTTCGAAAAAGAGTAGGCTGATGGCCACTACAGGAGGCTAAATTATCCGACCCTACCCAACCATCCTCCTTTTACAGTGGCAGTCAAAATTGGTTCCCCTTTGTGTCCCATCCCACCCCTAATTGAATTGTTTGATAAATTGAACTGGTTCTCGTCATGAAGATGCATGAAATATTTGCCACTGGACGTTAAGCAACAATCAATCAATCAACCAAATTCAGTGCTGTATCAAGCTTGAATGTTGTGTCCATACTTGCCCCAACTGTTCAGGGTTCGACCTCTGCGGTCGTATCAAGCTGCGCCCAGCGGAGCATTTTATTTATATTTTATGTGTTGTTGTTTACTCCGAAAGCAATGAAATAAAGAGGAAACAACTCCATCGGGAAAAAACTCCATCGGAGTTGTTTCCCCTTTTATTTCATTGCTTCGGAATTCTTTCGTAAAAATGATTTCAAATTGATAAAAAAAAAATCAGATATATAGGAATACAAATATATACTATACATTTAAATCTATGAAGTCTTATAAAATAGAACATGCTGTTAGCCAAGATGGTCTGAAATATGTGAAAAGGCTAAAGCTTCTGTCGTGTATGCACTAGCGGTCGTGATCAGGTTGATAAAATATTCATTTTTTTTCAGTTACCAACTCGCCGTTATAAACATTCCAGAATCAACAGACTGTAGACTTCGTTGACCAGAAATAGTATTATTGCAGGTTCCTCAAGTGAATGTTATATATATTCGGCCAGAATGCAGCATTGTTATATCAAAGTAAATGTCATGTTAAATGTCTTTGGTATACATGTATTGATAGACAAATTGTATAGATATTGCTGAATTTAAAAGATACGTGTACTTACTTATGAATACTGGATTTTATACGATAACACTGCCAATGTTTGTGTTATCTCGTGTACCTGTCCATTTTGGTGTATCTATAAGATTAGTCGAGTAGGAAATACTGATACCGTAACCATTTTCCAAATGAAGTATTATGGCTAGGGTATGGTTATATATTGTGGGGTTAGGGCTCAGCGTTAGAGTGAGGTTTGGATTAGTTTTATCCATCCTGATATTGGCCTGAAAAAAAATTTAAACACATTTTAATGGCACATTATATATGCATTTTGAAACGATTTTGAATTCTTTTTGTTATTTACTTACATGTACATCTGTACAAAGAGAAATTTTCTATTAAATTCATAATATATAATGTTGTAATAATAACAAAATATAATTTTTTTTGCAAAAAATGTTTGTGGCTTTTTTTCGGCTTTTATGAAATTAATTGTATTAGTATTCCTGAATAGAGCTGCTCAAATGTGTCTGGTGGCTGAGCAGGTCTGTTCTAGGGTAGAATTGTTCTTAACGTAATACATTTATCTGCTTATTGAAAATCTAACGAATAGTTTAAGTATAGTGTTATTTCACTATTTTCTATAATATTTAATGCATGAATTTAAAAATAGACCATTTGTGTAAAATTGATTTGTTCTAGAATTTGAGTTCAAAACTGTACTAGCCGACAGCTGTCACAGACATCTCTAAATGAGTGCTATTCTTGGCATGAAATGTTCTTTTAAGAGAGCTGCTATGGACAAGAGCTGTTCAAACGTTGACATAAAAGCTGAAAAGCTACAGTGAAACGTTCTGACAGTTCTACAAGAGGTTAGCATTTTTGCCAATAGTATCGCTGATGGGGACGTTGTCTCTTCGACAAATATAGCTATCTCCATTAAAATCAATAAATAAAATTTATTAAAATACAAAAGGTAAAAAAAAGTGTAAAAACTAATTGTTCTCTGCATACCCAACTTCTTTAAAATCACCCGAGTTTAGTCCTTTGTCTTGAAAATTTTGCTCATACAATTTTGGAATAAACATTACATTTTTCATATTTTATTATTTTATTTTTGTTAGGTTGTTTACGAGGCTTATGCTTTACAGAGGTAATATCTATATCTATATAGTAAATGCTGACATACACTATATAATTAATATCTACACATTTTATTTCAGTAATACAGAATATAAGGTACAAAAATTGTTATGATTATTAAATAGAGCTAGATTTAAGCACTCTACCACCTTTCACTTACAGTAATGCTTAATTTACAACAAAAAGCACCATGAGCGATACACTGCCCTCCTAACACAATAGCTTGTTTTGAATAAACTCGCTTTTAATCTATGATTATTATTTGCAATACAGCTTTAGTGTTAGGACAAAATTATGCCTTTTACACAACAATAATGGAATATATCATAATGTATATACATGTATATATAATATTTGATATTTTTTTTACTTAATTCATATTTTTTTAAAACATTTTACAATTTTTATTGCGATGCATATGACATTAATGTTTTGTTCATTTTACATTTTACATATAAAATATTTTTAAAGTGATCAGATGAAGAACATTACATATGTAATTATAAATTGCTTATTTTAAGGATAGTTACGTTCTAGAAAAGTGGTTTGTTGTTTACCTAAAAATGTTGATCTGGTGGCCATTGTGAATTTTGTTGCTCATAATTGAACATCGTTATATTAATGATAATGCTTTTATGCTTATTTCGTTGTGGTTTTATCGACGCATACTTTATATCCGCTTATTTATCGTGCTCAACAATAGTTTGAAATACTGTACCGCCTTTCAAGAAACCTTTTTGCAATTGGGCTCTGCTGATGAGAAATAAATCCATATATGGATGCAGAGCATCAACATTTTATTTTTATACAATATTTATCTCATATTATGACTGTCACAGTCAGTGAGATAATAGTTAAAAAATGTAATAGAAATAAAAGTGGTAGTTTCTATGGAAATATATAGTTGCATATTAAATATTACTTTTTGTTGGACTTCAAATGAAAATGACTTTAAAACAAAAGTAGATACAAGTTTATTATCAATATACGCAAAGATTAATACTCAGGACCCTTGAGGATGTGGAATAATCAACCGTAGATTAGTTAAGGATGCAATATCGAGTTGTTATTTTCAAATGAATTTTATTCATCTTGGTACATGTACTTAATTGTTAATACTTTTACCTTGAGTAATAAATCAAAGCAAAGTAAATTATTATGAAATGAAAAATAAAATGTGTAATGATATCAGTATTTATTATTATACTTCAGTATTTTTTTCCTATAGTAAATCAAATGTAACATTACAACTGACTCATCCAAAAGTCCTTGTTTGTTCTATTTTACCGCTCATCAGGTTTATGTACTGTTCACCGGGGGAACATTACTGTATTTAAATTTTGACTTAAGAAGTATAAAGGATCATGGAATATGCTTCTTAACTCCAAAATTGCAACCTCTTCCAGAGAGCAAAATATCAATACCAAATATTGAAACTCTGAATGCACAAATATAAGTTATACTGAATGGGTTTTAATGAAACTTTTTTGTTCGGTTTTTGTTTATTCAGTATAATAAAACATTTGTGGAATGGTCATTTGGGGAACAGTAAATTTATTACCACTCGGTACAAATTTGTACCTCAGGGTAATAAATTGTCTGCTCCCCTCATGACCAGTCATCAAATGTATACTCGTTAAAATAATGTCATAATTTTTCCACAGAATGCAGAACTATTCTATCCACTGGTTAAAAAAAGAAAACGCAAATGATTCTTGTTTAATATATTAAGTTACATAATACATACATAATTAAGTACGAACCTTTGTATCGAGTATTCGTGGTATACATAGCGCTAAGCTTGCCTATTATTTTATATTTCACAGCCATCAGGAGTTTGCTAATCTGTTGTCAATAAATTTGGTTACACAAATTAGCTTTTTATAATTTATAATTTATATTATTTTTAAGCTTTTCATAATTGTTTGTAGGGCTTAGTTTTGCTTATTACGAATTTTCTAACTATAATTTTTATGCTTTTTGTCTCGATATTCATATTTGTTTCTAATTTTTGTTTCATAAATTTTCATGGAGCTGATGATGAATAAAAAAGCCATATTCCTTAAGTTCATCAGATAAATGTCGTTTATAGAATGTTAGATCTGGCAAAGATATATGATGTGCTCAAAATTCATTATTTAATGTTTTTTATTTTGTTTCTGATATTTCAGATAATAAAAATTTACGGGTATTTTGTTTGTTTTGTAATTTTATTTCTTGCCTAAATTTAAAAACAACAGTAAACACATATTGACAGGGTGCGATGACAAAAGCGGGTTTGTTTAATACAAACGAAGAGGGGAACAGTTCAGTAAGAAGGTCTATAAGTTGAATTGTTAACACCTTTTTCTGCTGCGAACAGATTTTTATTCTCTAGTTTTATGTGAAACACCTTTCCTGGTGATTTGTTTATAATTTAAACTAGATGGAGGCAGATATCCCCGCAATCCCCACGTGTTATATTCATGTGCACCACTTTCACAATCATGTTATAATAATGGCCCCACTTTTTGAAAATCAAAAATTCTAAAATCTTATTGCACATCTACAGCCAGTCTGTGACAATAATGTATAGAAATAAATGCACAAATTTAAGTTTATAAGTGAAAAATGAAAGAAGAGTTTATGCATCAAGCTTAAATTCAAACTTCAAAATTCAACCGCTGTGGGCCCCTAGTTTTTAACATTAAAATTCTTAAACCTTATTGCACATCTACATATAGTGCAGGCCAATAGTATATAGAAATAAAATACATACAATTAAGTGAAAAATGAAAGAGGAGTTTAGGTCACAAGCTTACTTCAAATTCAAAATCCAAGTCTTGAAAAATCAAAATTCTAAAAACCTTATTGTGCATCTACATATAGTGCATGACACTGCTGTATAGAAATAAAATGCATAAAATAAAAATTGACGAAGAGTTTAGGCCACAAACTTAAATTAACAACTTTCAAAATTCGACCACTGCAGGTACCAATTTTCGAAAATCAAAATTCTAAAACATTATTGCGCAATAGCGCATCTAAATACAATATATGACAATACTGTATAGAAATTGAGAGCATGAAATAAAAAATGAACGGCGAGTTTAGGTCACAACCTTTAATTCACAATTTTCGAAATTCGACTCCTGTGGGCCCCAATTTTTGAAAATCAAAATTCTAAAATCTTATTCCGCATCTACATATAGCAGGGAAAAAATCACTATAATACCACCTTGGTTAATATAATGTCATTAGTTTTCTAAAATATTTTTGTCAAACTTAAATAACTTCTTATTGCATAGTTCTGAAAATTTGGGAATTGCAATTTGATAAGAGCAGGTCATGTGGTTTTTCAAGGATAATGATTCTACCTGTCAAATTTTCTGGCATTGACTTTTCATAATTGATATTGAACCGCTATAGAATCCGTTAAATATAGCGCAGATGTCTCTAATATTTCCTAACATTCCTAACTACATGTACAAGTCGTAAAGCTCATAACTACTGAGCAATTCGCCTCTCCAAAGCAATAAACACACAACTTACTAATACATGTATTTAGGAAAATTTCGGCCGTGGTATTTCTCGGGCCATATCTGTTTCTCTGGTCCATACCAAGACATGGGTAGTTAGTACATGTGCATCGCGATACTGCTCTCAAAATCAGTAACTATTATATAAATACTTAATTCTGTCACACAAGTGAAAAATAGTATTATGGGACGTTAACGTCCGGTTGTTATAATAAACCAATGAAAATAGAACAATCAGATTGGACTAGGTCAACAGTAAGAAAACTGTTGAGAGTTAACAGAACACGAATTCAGGTTTTTTTAGATGTTATGGAAAACATATTTAATGTTCTTTTTCATTTCTGATACACTGAGATCTATACAGTCAAACATTTATGCAAACAAAAACACGTACTGACAAAGGGGTAAAATGGGAATCAAACAATTTAAACAAAAGAACTTAAACCATCCCACACAATGAGCCACATATATAACCTATAACACATAATGTTGTAGATTTATATTTAAGTAAGGGATAACAGGAAATGCCAAAGACATACCAATCAGCTAGAGTACCAAAGAAAATAGAGCAAAATCAAAATTCATGAAAATTAAAATCCAAAAACCGTCGAATCAAAAAGCATGGTCTACCACAAGACACATTCAATCAGCCTTATTAGTAAACATTCTGCTGTCACGTTTGTTGGAATTTTGTGACATCCATAAGCAGATTTTGTGACAAGAATTAATCATTCATATCAATTCTTACACATGATACTGTATTCAACACATGGAATATATCGTTTTTCTTAATTAATATCGTCATGAGCACAAATAATAAACCCAGCATGTTTCCATTTTTACTTCCTTGTCCCGTTTGATAGAAAGTTAGAGAGACATCATTAAGTAGGCTTTTTACTTGACGTTTTTCATTAAGTCAAGGGTAAACTTCATTAAATTAAAACACAAAATAGGAGTTGAAGCTATATGTTTAGCATTGATTAGCAGTTGACCATTAAAAGATACTTATCTTAACAAGTATGTTTCAAATTTTAACATGATATATCGAGCACATCGAAGTCTGCACGCTTTTTAATTAACCCAAACATTTCGTGCATATTTGATTTTTTTATGGACAAGGCGACATAACTCCAGAACAACATCTAACATTATAGAGGAAATTTCAGTCTAGTGAATCTTTTTAGCGACTTCAAACTTTGCTCATAGAAACAAAGGACTTGGCAATATTTTGTAACCATTTTTCACCATTTTAGTAACGATAAATTAAGTTTTTTTCAGAATAATTATGAATATTTACTGTATTTAAATTGGAAACAATAAGAAAAATGTTTTCATGTACTTATTGATAAAGTTTCATTTTTTTAAGTAGAAAGGCTAAATATGGACAAAATCCGGAAAAAATACTGAAAATTTCATTAATTTAAAAATCTAGCTGATAGGACAAAACTGACGATGGATTAAAAATTGATATCCATAGGAACATCAATTATCAGTTAATTTCACAGGATACAGTTACACTGTTAAGGTGAGAGCATTTCAAATCAATAAAGCTACTGAAATATTTTATGCTAAATAGCGAATTAAAATCACAAAAAAGTGAAGTATAAATGCGTGTATAAACATATCCGAAAAAGGTATTTTGGTATGTACAGTCAAGTAATATCGATGCGTATGTAGATATACATGTTTTTCATGTAATTGTCTTTTTACGGTTATCAAATTTGATTAAATATCAACTTTCTTATCGGATATGACAGGTGTCTTAGATATTTATGGAAAATAATTAAGGTACAATAGAGTTAAATTTCAAAATGAAATACTTTTTGTTTGAATTTTTAGTGATATTTTGCGCGGAATTCACACATTCAAAATCTATTCGGCAGTTAAATGCATTTACAACACGATGTAATGGACACACATGTGATTATGTGGTACAAATATCAACTGAACCAGGATCTAATGGAACCGCTACTGTAGCATTTCCTCGAAAGTTTATAACAGAAATGAAGCAACTCCAGGTAAGATGATAAACCCCATCTAGCAATATCGAAATGAGTTCATGTCTTCTGTCGTTTTTATATCTAATAAAACAAAAAACAGAGGCTTCAAGGAGCCTGTATCGCTCACCTGAACACCTGAGTTAATCTTTAGTTGGCAGACCATCTTATTAGACATAATTCTATAAGAAGACATTAACCTAAGGACAATTGCTGCCCACTTTGGCTTAAATTATCCATGTGTTTCCAGACAAAAAGATCTTTTAGCATCTTTTCCCATAGGGTTTTATGCAATAACTCCTACAGGAATTGAAAGACAATATTGCTCATGCTACATTGTTTGTAGATCTATCATGCTTAACCATTTTATAGTTTACAGTTTCTTTCTATATATTAAAGTTTTCAACAACAAAAAACAAAATTCATAAAAATAGACTAAAAATTGTTATTTAAGGGCAATAACTCCTATAGGAATTTATTGATGATATGGGTCATGTTACATCATTTGTAGATCTTATCATGCTTGATAATTTCATAGTCTACAGTTTCTCTCTCTCTATATATATATTATAATTTTCAAGAAAAAAGCAAAATTCACCAAAAACGGATAAAAATCGTCATTTAAGGGCTATAACTGATATAGGACAGCAACTGACAATTTCGGATCAAATGAATGAAAGTTAAAACTTTGCATGCTGATCATTTTTAGGTAACGGTTTTTTTCTGTTTTGGTGATAGATCATCATATTTAAGCAAAAAACATGCTCATACCCCTATGTCCTATTTTTAGCCCAAACGGCCATTTTGAATCAACAACGAGTACTCAAATCATAAACTTTAATCAAGACACTCTAAAGATGAATCAGTCCAAGTTTGGTTTGAATCCGCTCAGTGAATGCAGAGGAGATCTTTTTATGAAATGTTGACGGACGGACGGACAGACGACGGACGGACGCCAAATGATGACAAAAGCTCGCATGGCCTTTGGCCAGGTGAGATAAAAAGGATATGGGGTTAACGAAAATGTTTTGCTTATAAAGTGATAGACGCAAATACAATAAATTAAGTGAACAGAGCTTTTATTGTTTTTCATCTGGAAAAGTCAAAATTACAACAAAATCTCATTGTCCGTTTGATTTACGTCTTTCGGTTTGGTCCCTAGGTATGTTTGTTCGTTTTTGAATGTATAAAAGGAAATATTGATCGAAATATAATAATCTAGTAGTACAAAATGAGGTAAAAACTGCAACATTACAGAATTGGTGATCATAACAGTCTTGATATACTTTTACAATGCCGTACAAAAACTTTATTCGGATGCTGTATTACAGGAAAAGGGAGAATTTTTACATACAAAAAAAAAACGTTACGAGACGTTCCAGCTTGAGCTAATAGTGTGATTATTATATTATTTTAGGTGTTGATGGGTAATTTAGCAGTGGTTCTACAGTCTGATATGTCGAGAGCAAGTTCAGAATTACACACCCTAAGAAGTAATTTGACGCATCTGGAGGATAAAATATCTGCTTACGTGGACAACTCTGCAAATTCCATGGAATTGCTTTATCAAGGTGTATGTGTTTTTCAGAATTACTATCCAAACCAAAGTCAATGGATGGGGTCAAGAGATTGGACTCGGAACTTAATAAAATATTTGTTATTTTAAAACAAAATATAACTTTCAAGTTTTGATCACATGTAAATATGAAACAGAATGATTGTGCCATCGAACACAAAATTCTAACACTTAATCAGTTTTCGGACAGTTGATTTGCAAGGGTATTTGGAACAGTTTCCAGAAAACACGGTTATATACAAATACAGTGTATACGCTGTATATATTATTTTGATACCAAAAACTTATAACAAAGATAATTTAGCCTAAAAATATTCAACAGAGTTATTTCAAATTAAGATTTTGGAATCAAGATACACATCCTTTCAGTTGGAAATAAACATAAATCGGAAATACAATTTTCTTTCAGAATAAAAGTAATTCAATATGGCTCCGAAAATAATTCTTCCTCTCTAAAATCAATTTTTTAATATTTTTTAGTTGTTTGAAGAAATAAAAGTACTAAGGACTGACGTAGATAAGTTGTACAGTGTGGTTAAAGGTCGTACACCTGCTGGAAGACCCGTCATAGCCAATATCGTCTCTCTTAGGAATGAAGTTCCGATTGGTATACTTTTAAGTTTTCCATTACTACACATCCATTTGATTTGTAGAAAATTGGGTAAAAGAAAGTTAAAACGCATGTCTGAATAAATCCAGCTTTACTAAGCTCTCTGACAAATTCTTGGCATTGTGTTCTATAACCGAACTTAAATGTTAATTACTAAAGCCCCCTTTACACTGAACGAAGACTGCACTACGACCATAAAAAATGTTTTGATCGTGGAACATCTTAGTGGGGTCGTACTGAGGTCTTCAAGTAGCGTAGTGTGGTCAGCATTGCGCGTGATAGGTCGTAGTAAAATCTCCAGGTCCCACGACTGTTTTGAACATGCTCAAAATTTACGTAGCGAGGTCGTCGCCACTTTTAATCGTACAGACATCGTACCGCTGTCGTAGAGGAAGCGCAGAGACATCGTAGTGAGATCGTAGTGAGACATCGTATATAAATTCAATCAAGAAATTGTCATTTTATATAGTTTATTTGCTGGTCGTAGAGGAAGCGCAGAGACATCGTAGTGACATCGTAGTGAGACATCGTAGTGAGAACTAATATACATTCAAGCAAGAAATTGTCCTTTTATATAGTTTATTTCCTGATCGTGGCTAGATCGTGAGAACAAGGTAGCAAGGTCGTAATACTCGTGGTAGCAGCGTAGTGACAACGTATTACGATCGTCAAACGCGTATCGATGTCGTGTCACAATCGTGAGAGGTCGTACAACATCGGCCTAGGGGCGTCGTGTGATCGTGTTATTGTCGTAGCTTGAACGTACCACAAACGCAGGCATCGTAGCGAAAACGTAGGAGAGCGTAGAGGCAACGTGAAAGATTATCGAAAAAAACGTATTTTGAGCGTAGGGGTGTCGTGAATACCTTTACACTGAAGATGGTTTTTCAATTTTTCCACGACCCTGCTGCGATCTTGGCGATCGTAGAGGTCGTGGAGAGCGTAGCACAGTCTTCGACCAGTGTAAAGGGGGCTTTACTAGCGTTTTTTTCTTTCTCCATTACAAGTAATTTCAAGACTTTTTCAGGATACTTTGACTTGACTTTGATGTATCGGTTTTCATATTAAACATGTTAAACAATCATGAGGTTTTCCACTCTTCTGTTTAGTTGAAATATTAGATTATTTTCCCAATAGATTATGGTGTAGACTGTGCATCCTTATACAAGGCAGGAGTGAATGTAAGTGGGATCTACGCCCTACAGCCTGACCCTTCAGATAATTCCAGTAGGTTTAATGCAGTTTGTGATATGGCTACACGTGGTGGAGGATGGACACTTGTACAGGTAATGTTAAATATATAATCACCGATTCTCAGTATGCGTCTCATTAGCTGGCTTAACATGCTTAACTGCAACTCGTTTTTCGAGAATATCGCCCAACAAAAGAAATAAATATATCACAAAATACCGAAATATATTTGATGCACTGTATGCCATGTCCATTTCGTTGACTTACAACAGCAGAAACTGTTACTATATACTTTTGTTTCCTCTAGTTGTAATTGAATGCCGTCTGTTTTTATGAAATGTGACATTATTCAATTTTCACAAGATTTTTTTTTATTTTTAATGTATCAATTGATCAGATTTTTTAATTTAAAGAAAAAAATCAATCTGGATTTTAAAAAACCAGTCATAGAATACGTTTAAAAATGTACATTTGTATATGAACATTTATATGTAGAAACATGTTGCAACACTATTTTTCGTCATGAGGTTTTCCACTCTTCTGTGGTTTTAAAATTTTTTAAATGCAAAGTGTACTCAAACATTGAATACTCTTTTGGATTTGAAAAAATAAAAAAAATTAAATTCTTACTAGATCTAGTAATGCGCGAGATACAATTATGTCTGGAACTTGTATGCTTATTTCAGAGACGGTTTGATGGTTCCGACGACTTTTTCCGGGGTTGGAGTGATTATAAGAACGGATTTGGAAATTTCTACCATGACTTCTGGTTAGGTTTAGAGAAGATGTATACCCTTACAAAACACGGGAACAACAGAATGAGAATAGATCTTCTAGACTGGGATGGAAACTACCGGTACGCAGAATTTGATTATGTCACAATAAGTGACGAAAATGATAAGTACAGAATCCTTGCTGGTGGATATTCCGGAACTGCGGGTGATCCGTTTCATACACAATATTACCAGCAACGCATGCAAAGCATGCAGTTTTCCACATATGATAACGATAATGATTTTGATTCAATGGGAAACTGTGCGAAGACGTACAATTCCGGTTGGTGGTTTTCTAATTGTTTTATTGTCAACTTGAATGGCGTTTGGTATCCAGCATCAACGTATTACGGCAGCACTTGTAATGGAATTGTATGGGATATGTGGTCAAATCATACCAAATGTTACTCGTTGAAAAATGCTGAAATTCGTCTGAGACCTGAACATTTTTGATAAAATAATTCCAGTAAAATATTTTAATACATTGATGTTTTTGTTTTCCTTTTTTTAAGTCTCCCCTGCCATCTTTCCTTTTTAGAAAACTCCGTAGTTTTGGTTACTTCTAGTCAAATCTTTATAAACCTTTATAAAGTTATTTAAGATATACATTTTAGAGTTGTTTAATAAGAAAAGATAATTGCCTATTAATGTCTATTACATTTTGCAAGCTGATGATATACCAAATTTTCATAGCGACCTTCCCAAAATGCTTTTCATTTGACCGAGTATTATGTTAGCATACAGAGAAGAGGCCTGATATCTTAGACTTCTCTTTTTATTGGAAGCACAATATCATTGCACATGTTTTTGTACCGAATTTTTGCATTAAAAAAAAACAGCGACAGCCGGTAACTGAAATAGCACATCTTTATCTTTCGGTTAAACAAATGATATTCCTGGTTTTTAAGTGTTTACATTCAGAGTTCTGTTTGCTATGTTCATCTTGTTTACTTCTGACGTGAATATTCTATCAGTTCTTGGTCGCGGGTCCGATCCCCCGCCAGGTCAATCAAAAGACATTAAAATTGATATTTCCTGCTTCTCTGTCAAACACGTGACATTTAGGAGTAAGAGCAAAGGACTGGTCGGCTCGGAGTCTTTATATGACCGGGTGGAGGATATGTCTTGAACTATAATTCATCCATCCATTCAATTCTTTCATACCAGTTTTGATGCACAAAATGTGATCTTATCAGCTGTGCTCAATGCCTAAAATGCGGAAAATCAAATCAATAATCAAATAGTTGAAAAGCAAAATTTGAAAATTCCAGATTTTTTCAGTTTAACACATTAAAAACTATTAATACGTTTGAAAATGTCTACTCGTATATATATATATATATATATATATATATATATATATATATATATATATATATATATATATATATATATATATATATATATATATATATATATATATATATATATATATATATATATAATGTCTAAAAAGTTGCAAAAGTAGTGTTCTCCCTTGAAATTGAAATTTGTATGTTTCCCAGAACCCCTAGTTATAGCGTTCCGACGACCGAAAAACCTGAAAGACATTCTTGTACGAGCTGATATCACTAGCAAGATGTCTTTATCAACTAGCCAATGTCAGGCTTGTTTAGACAAAAGGTGTTAGACTTGCTCCCAGATGATATGTACACAGAGCTTTAAAAGTCACACAACAGCAAAAGATTACAAAATATTTTGCACTGTGAACAGCAAATGTACATGTTGGAGTGTGGGATTTGTAATCTGCAGTACATTTGAGAAAGTAAGCAAGCTTTCAACAAAAGAATGAACGGCCATAGAAGTGATATAACAAAGAAAGACTTTCTACCCGTCAGCCAACACTTTCGGTCGACTGGACACAATCCTGGGGACTTTGGTAAAATGAAAGTTTCTATTATAGAACAAAATTTGATTTGGAGTGATCAAGAAAGGCAGACAAGAGAAAGCTCTGGATAAAAGAACTAGGCACCTTAGGGGAATAAATAAAAAGAAATAAATTTATTTGTCAATTGATACAGATATTGAATAATCCTTTTTATTGTTATTTCCAAGTGCTTTATTTATTTATTTTTTTCGTGTACTTTTTCATTTGTTATGATGTTATAATTCTGTAAAATAATTCTCTACCTTATGTTAAAGGATTTATTTTTATTTATTTTAATTTTTGTTTACATGCGTTGCTACACATGAGGAAGATCAAGATCACGATTAGCCATATTGTTTTCTACATGTAATTAATTAGTCATTTCACAACGCGACAGCACTGATGAAGGATCTCAGTGATCCGAAAATTTTGCTAAGTTTGAATTATTTTTATAATTCAAAATTTTGTTTGTTTTATTTTGATGTTGTTTTGCAACTTTTTAGACATTTATTTATTTTTTAGTTTGCATTGTATCGTTAATTGATTATCGGTCCAACATCTAGTAAGTTCGAACGTTGGTTATTACTTTAGACGTATATATATATATATAATATGGTCGATTTTGTAGGATATCGAATCTGTTCGTTTCGCCCTTCCTCAGAAAAGAAAGAAACTATTGATTATTTATACATATTTTATTATTAAATATATTTTTGGTTTGATCTATTCCAAATATAAGATTATGTTTTGAAAATATACATACAATGTATAGTCATAACAACAATTAGTTTCAGCATTGATTTGATTGTCTTCTTGATATATTCTCTGAATAAAACATTTCAAAAGTTATTTTAAAAATTGTCAAAAAATATAAATCCAAACTGATATCATTAAAATATACATAAATTTTGATTTTTTTTCTTGATATTTATGATTGATCTAAAGTTCAAATTTGGTACACTAGCAATAGAAGCGCTACACACTGGCATTTGATATTATTTTCCAGTATTTGCTTACTTTCTTGTGTATCTTGTGTGTATCAGCACTGATCTTTCTCCTTATCAATAACAATAGGTAAAACAATACACATGGATCAATTTATAATGGCTATCTCTCTGGTCAGACTGGATACATTATTAAGATGTCGAACGAGGATACATGTCTTTTGACGATTTTCTATGTTTAAAGTTAAAGGAAAAACTAAGGATCGACTTGTATCCAACATTTGTAATATGATTTGATTGACTAATATTTCCTTGAACTAGGTAAAATATATGTTAGAGTATATAATTATCCTATATAGAACCATCTGAAATGCATGTAGTAGTATACCCTGAAAACATTATTTATCTAATATGTAAATAAAACCATCCGATTATAAAAATGAACACAACGTGGTTACAATAACAATAAGACAACAAAAAAAAACTTCAGGTAATATCACTGCACAAGTCTCCTTTGTCAGTAGTTAGCCAGCTGTGTTTTATAATCTCTGTTAATGTTATACGTTCGTTTTCGTCCACTGTAAGCATTCTTCTAAGTACATCCTGGCAATCTGAAGAAAGTGACTAAAATCGCTAATTTGAAATCAACATAAACTGAAATTGCAGGATACGAGTACGTACATGGCATCATTTTCATATTATGGACTGTCTTTGAAATGATGGATTGTGATCTTAAGGCTATACTAAACATTTGTGATGGATGATTAGAGCTCAACCCACAGAGCTGCCCAGTGTGGCACGGGTGGTGGGTAGGGGAGACCTTCCGTTGAAAAGGGAGGGTGACGACGAACCATAGTGGGTACCGTACTTGGAGAATGTCACACTCCCTCCAAGCTAAGGACCCAACCTATAGTTTTTGGAAAAGAGTAGGCTAAAGGCCACTAAAGAAGGCTGTATTATCCGACCATACCCACCCGCCCATCCTTTTGCTGTGGAGATCAAAATCTGTTCCCCTTTGTGTCCTGTCCCAACCCTGTTTGAATTTTGTTTGATAAATTCTTGATCTGGTCCTTGTCATGAAGAAGCACGATATATTTGCTACTGGATGTAAAGAAAATCAATCTGATGGCTATCAATTATTCTGGGTTCTGATCCTTACGAATGTATGTATATACAATGTATCTTTTCACGTCAATTAAAAATATAATGGAATTAAAACATGATGCATGTTTTCTGCTCTTTGGTCGGGTTGTTGTCTCTTTGACACATTCCCCGTTTCCATTTTATATGCTATATATATATTATTTTCCCTCTTTGAGATATATTTGAATACTCATAGACATGTTTTAACAAGTTTATAATTTTGTGAGAGAACTTACCGCCAGACAATGACTGTGGTATTTCACACCCCTGTAAAATGTTAAAATACAGTGAGGTAAAGTTTCGTTTTGATTCCATCTTAAACGGCAAGTTTCCTGTTAGTAGGTAGTATAGGTTCACACCTCTGAAAATAAAAAATTAAATAAATGTACACAAACAAGACATGCTAAGTGCTTCATTAAATAAATTGATTAATACGTTTTTTCGAGTTCGATCGCTCTTTGCGACGGACGTAAAGAATGACGTATCGCATGACGTTTTGTTAGGCATAGAAACAATAACCATATGGCAGCCGCTGTAAATTTTGTGACATAAACTGTACCAGAGTTGCGACAATTTCTGTCCCAGAGCTCGAGGGGTATATCATGCCATGAATACAGAAAGCTAAAACTCGCCCGACTTGGCATTATCCTTCAAATTTCCCTTCACTCTTGTTACTTGGAAAGCGCCATTCTCATTCCTAACAAAACACTAAAGTCACGTGATCGGAATAATAATTTCTGCCCTGGATGCGGTAAATCTGGACTAAGTCGGAAATCAAGTATTGGTTCATTTCGTGCAGATTTACTCCAATTTCAACGCATATAATATCGGCCATTTTTATTAGTTAAGCAAAGCGGAGAGAACCACCGACTTACACAAACTTGTCAATTCAGATCAGACTCGCACACCCAGCTACGAGGGGGTTCAAATTCAAGAAATCAGTGATGACAACAGGCTTGTGATCATTAGAAGTTAGACATAATATATTTGCTAATCAGAAGCAAAATACCACATATTTGTTGGTTCGTTAATTTCAGATGTGAAGATTTTGTGATAGGTGACAAGAGGGCTTCCTACGGTTTAAAATGCAGCCGTTTTAACACTACAGACGGATGACAGATAAATTAAGTACAAAAACTGGTAGGTTTTTACAATCCCACCGATTTTATAAAATTAATGGAATGAACACACACACACACACACACACGTGTTGAGAAATTATCACAGAGCCATTTACCTCTGTGGAATGTACTTACAAGCTCCATACATCTGACGCTGTTGTGTAATTTCTGTTACTTAAGACTTCCGGTGCAATAAATGAAGGCGAACCACAGAACTGTAATCTATTTTCAGCGCCATCAAGATTTGTACTTAGACCAAAATCTAATAAGAATTAAAAAGACATCACTATCATTCGATTGAAATAAAGAATATGTGTCAAACAGAATGTTGTTTAAGTTTTTGGATTTTTGTTTTATTAGTAGCGCCATAGTCTTACTGTCGTGGGTAAAAGCAATATCTGTTTATAAAACAGCGAAATATACATTTTTTTATTCCCATCATTTGTTTATATTGTCATGAGAACAATTCAAAGTTCAGTAGTCATTTAATCGATTTGGATTGATGGACACACAATTCCTCTATACAGGGAAAAAAATTGAGAAAGTAACAGCAATGTTATTGTTGTTTTCGGCTTGAATTTAAATTGAGGCCTTCAACACCGCGACAAATCTCGAGTTCATTGCAAGTTAAAGATGGTTCAATGTCTAATGTCGATCATTTGTATCACTGCACAACACACATGCAACGGCGATAACCATCATCAGACATATAGATACAGGAAAAAATATTACCGCAAAATCTGAAACTTGTCCAAAAACATGAATAACGTATAAATTATCATTGTTTTCCTTTCTTCGTTGTTGTGAATTTCGGAGTAAAAAACTTCCAGTCTCGACATATTGTTGTTTACGAACTTGTTTTAAAACGAATAAGAAGAGATGTTTTGGATAAATTCTTGACAAGAAGATAGTTTTAGTAAAGCCAGGTAGTAAAGGAACAGAACTTCGTTTTTGTCCACCGACAGGACGTGATTTTCAATCAATACAAACAGCCTAGCCTACCCAGGAAACCTTAAAAATTAAGAATTGGAAGTTTCCCAAATAAAAATCTTTCATTAAGCTTCTCAATATTTATAATTTCTGCGTCTTTATACGGAATTTACAAAGATAAACATCGTTAATCAGTGTAAATATACAATCTAGTTATTTTTACACTTAAAAGGTTTCTATTTATTTAAATGTCAAGAGTGATATAAGATTTATTTTCCTTGGTTAAGGATATTAAATGTTATTTAAGAAACAAATTATTTCAGAAAACTAATCGGGCTAGTATATATTAATACTGATTATACAAGTGTATTACCTCCTATTTTTATCCTACCACTGCTCTCTATAACCATATTGTCCAACTTCAAATCTCTATAGAAATGAAAAACAACGTAAAAAAGTTTTTATAGAAACGTAACATAATCAAGTTTTTGTCACCATAACTTTCTTTCATCGATTAACCAGTAAATTTAGGAAATAATTCATGCCAGCCATATATTCGTTGGAGAACATTATTTGAGCAAAATTTTATCCCCAGCGTTAGCGATGGGTAAAATGTAAGCACATAATGTTACCCATATTAAAATCTAATACGAATATATGGCTCCCATGAATGATTTCGATTCTAATATGACAAAAATGGAAATAAGGTAAATGAAGTGGTACTGCATTTAACCTGGTAACGGCCATTATGAATTTGGAACTTCTGAAAAAGAAATTGAAAACGGCAGAAAAGTAAACACAACAAATTTAACTAGATATAATTGTTACGCACAGCGTAACGGATGTTCCCCCAACGTTCCCATTCCCACAACGGCAAGTAATATCAATTTCTACAGCTCCCTGAATTTTTTTGAATTTTTTCGATTTTTTTTGTATTTTCGAGTGGCCGCCATCTTGGAATGGTGGCCGTCTTTGATTTTCCGATATGACCGATCGAAAGCACTTGTGGTGACCTATTGTTAAACCAAGTATCAAGTCTCTACGCCATTTAAAATTTTTTTGGAGTTTTGCTGTTTCCATGACAACGGCAGCCATTTTGAAAATTTCAGAGTCAAAAAGAACATCTACGCATACTTGTCTACCATCATATATAATTTGATGTGGCTAGGACATATAGAACAGTATTGTTCTAGAATGTTCCATGAAACCGCTACTTCTTTTGAACTCCCTAAAACATTTTTTTAACCCCCCGATCTTAAAATGGGTGTCATTTGGAGAAACAGCAAACATGGGCCTATATCAGTATAAAATATGGAAACCATCAAGTTAACGGTTACCGAGAACTAGAGATCTAAAATTCATGATTTTTTTTTTACATTTTGGCTGTTTCCATGGCAACGGCGGCCGTATGTTGGACTTCTTAATATGACGTTGCAAAACTTCATAAGGTGTTCTATGTTGTGCCAAGTTTGGTTCAATTCCATTAGGCCGATTCTGAGAACACTCGCGGAAAATTCTTGGTTAGGCGAAAGAATAATATTAATAAGAAGAAGAAGAAGAAACCGAGTAAACACAATATGTTTCTCACTTCGTTGGGGGACATACTAACAGTAAAACCCACTTTTCATTTGATTTTACTTTACTCTGAGGCATAAAAAGTCCAAACAATTGTAGTATTTGACCGTTCTGACAGTTCGTCATGTGAAATTCAAAATAATGGCGTTTTAATTTACACTATGATATCAGTCTAATGATACCCATTATAAATCGAAAATGTTAATATGCATTGTACCTTTATTTGCAAAGGTAAAGCAGCACACCATATTAGATTTATACATAGAAACTCTACGTCATAGTGAACATTTGATTTAGAAATCAAACGTCTGATTTGCTTTCTTATTTAGTATGATTTTCTTAGTTTCTACCAATAAGGCGAAACGGCTGCTAGTAGAGGATATCATCCGCTTAATATCTTCGAGATTGAAACAGTTTCTTTTATGTACAAAAGCTAACCTAACCTGGATATTTGTCTAACCTCTTATGTCATTTATTGATTTAACTGCTTACATTGTTATTTTAATATTTGGCTTTTCAAAGTTTTGTTCCTGAGCACACCTAATACAGACCCGCATAGAAGGGAGCTAAATTTCTTACAAACGTTTGAACTATTTCCAGCAGGCTTGTTTTACAGACATGTACATTTTTTTAAATCAGGTTATTTTTTATGACCTTTGATATCAGGCTGGATAACTCCATCAACAGTAATGTTTAGCAACCAATATAATGTTATTATATAGAAAATAATACATGGCAAAATCCGTATCATATTCCATATCAACTCGAGCAACCAATATCAGCCAGAGGGGCGAAGGTCCGAGGGCTTGTATTGGTCGAGGTATCAGGGTTGAAACGGAATGTGATACGGATTTTGATATGTATTGTTCAGTTAATCATATATTTCAACGGGAGACTTGATACAGGGTAAGAGATACAGGCTTCAGCTAAATGTCTGATCAGACATTCAAAAACTAAGTAATAACTACCAAATATATGATAGAGATACGTTTCATTAATCATCACATGTATTACCTATGTAAAATTTCTTTGTTATGCAAATAATCAACAGCAGAACAGATCTGTATCATTATATCTTTGGCCTCGTACTCAGCAAGGCGTTTCCTTTAAAATATACATTGAAATATAATTCAATTTAAATGAATAATTTTAAACTCGAGTGTTTAAATAACTTTTACCTTATTTGGAAAATTATCTTTTGTATATTTTCGGTAGAAAATCGAAAGGTTTGTATTAATGACATGCAAAAATTAAGTTATCTCACGTGTTTTAAATAACATGTGCTACTGAAATTGACATATCATTTAAATAAATAATTTAGTTTAGAGTGGATCTACAAATAGTTTTTTAGTTTTTAGTCGTTGCTTGCAATGTTTTCGAGAGATTTTTCTTGAAACAAGTCATGTTCAATGTGGCCAAAACACTGCCGAAAATAAAACAATAATTTATTAATCAATTATTTTTTCCCATTTTCAGAAATATGATACAATTTTCAAGAATTTTTTTTACAAATCTCGATATAGTGTTAAATCAATGCATTATAATTACTTATCTATAGAACTCACAAGCGTTTCAAATAGTCTTTCATATTTTCTCCCTTTACTAATTCTAGCACCAGATAAAGATTGCGTTCCGTCTCCATCCATTCCAAACATCGGACTATATTAGGGTGGTCGAGATCTTTCTGCACTTGTATTTCGCTGCAGAATCTTTTTCTTATCTTTTCTTGTTTAAGTATTGAAGATTTAGGAATTATTTTTATTGCAACCTGTAAAAAGTCAATGATAATTTTAAGGAGAAAATCAGATATTGCTCAATGTTGAAGAACAAAGCACTAGCACTTGATGTAATAAATCCTAAAATTTTCTCAAACCTAGTGGATGTTATCTCCATATCCTTACATTTTGATTTTTACTTGGTCGCTCGTTTCAAGAACAAAACAGAAAACAAAAATGTTACTTGAATACCGGCCACGTTCCTTTTAGTAAAGAATTTGACTGTTATATCCCTTTATTCTTACTTAACATTATAATGCAAGGTTTATAATGCTATTTTTCTTTTTCTTATCCATGTGTATACAGTTTTGCCACTTTTCAGTTCTGATTTTCAAATTTATTGGATTCGGGAAGTAAACCACCTTAATCTTGTTTAATTTTGCCTGTCTTGATGTCCCCAACCTCTTAAATTTCAGATACAATCAAGATAACAAGACATAAGTAAGGTATTTTTCGTCGCATTAAACACTGGTCAAGATAAATGCACATCTGTTGTACAGTTCATATGTGCTGAATTGACCATAAATAGACTTAAATGATTTTGTTTGACTACAAGGTCAAATTTCTTCATTTATTCTTGTTATCTTGATTGGGTTTGAAAATTTTGTAATGCTGAAAATGAAGGTAACTGAGAATAATCAAGATCAGAATGGCAAAGACAAAGTATGGGTCACTAAATAAATGTTACAGTTAAAACAATGACATTTTGATGTAATGTACTTACTTCTTCATCGTTCTGTACATGTTTTCCTTCGCGTACGGTTGAAAATGAACCTTTCCCTAACGTTTTACCAATGGTATAGTTTCCAACTCGTTTGCGAGTATCTAATGGTATGAACTGATCTTGGAAAACTTTTTCAAATAACTGACATGTCGCCATTCTATGTCAAACTGGTCCTGTCTGAAAGATAAAATATGAATTAACATATGTTTTCCTTCTTCAAGCTTTTTGTCATGTTTTTATATGTTTTCATCTTTTAAATTTAACTAAAAGTATTCACCCAAAAGTCAATATATTTTAAATACAAGCTCTTTATTGATGTATAAAATTTCATACAACAAAAGCCATATATTTAATGTTATCAAAATTATTTTCCAATAAGACAAAGGCATATATATCATGGACATAAATACCTTATTCCGACCACAAATTCTCGTCAAGTGAAATTTGGGATGTGTGAAGTAGATCTTTATAAAGTAGAAAATTCATAGTTTTATAGCCAATAGACAATAATTTAAATTTCAAATTTATAGATCCCTGAGAATATCGTATGATGTTAAGTTTTATACATTTAATGGATTTATACATTTTTGTTTGTTGTAAGACCGTGTCAATAGATCATCTTTAGAATAAGGCATAAGGACGGTTTATAATTCTCTATTATGTTCATATCATATTCATATATTTAAATTTTTTTTAACAAAAGATGCTTTTAAATAACACGAATCGTCCTTTGAACAAACATCCGTTACGTCGAAGATTTTTAAGCAGGTTGCTACTTGAATTCGATTTATACAGTTACATGTACTTGATAAAATACGTATTGTTTAAATCAAAATTGAAATATATAAATGAGTGTTTTAATTTGTTACCAGGAACGTTAAAATTGCACCTCGTAGTCGACTTGTGTGCAATCTTTTGTTATATTGCGACTTGGTTCATAAAATATTTTCTAAGCAATAATGATTTCATGTTTGTCTGTAGTTAAATTGCAGCATAGGAACATACTAAATATCCTATAAAGGTTGTTTTTAATTATTGGAATGAAAACTTTATGCCATGATCGTTATGTATAAAACACAGTCGTAATAGGAAGCTTTGCAACAATTATCAACAAAGTTAATGTAATCTATCCTAAACAAAACGATTCCCTTAAATGCTTTCAGTAAACATCTTTGGTACAATTTGCAAACTTGAATATAAACTTTGGTATAGTTGTCCTGTTTGGATAGAAATAATTCATCATGGCATGAATTTATACTGATTTTACCACGGGTTTGCCGTTTCTCGCAAATATTTTACCACTCGATATCGCTCATTGTAAAATACTTTGCATAAAGGGCCAACCTATGGTAAAATCAATATAACTTCATGCCCCTTAAACACGTGAAAAGTACCGATCAAACCAGGTATTCAGGCGAAGAACAAAACACAGGTATTCAGGCGAAGAACAAAAAACAGGTATTCAGGCGAAGAACAAAACTTTGTAAATCTGTGGAAAATAAATTTCCAAAATGTTTCCAGTATTCAATCCATGAACAGAGTTTGAATAGTGCAGAATGAAAACTTTTAGGCCTTCAGTTTACACAAACTAGACAACCTACAAACATTTCTAAAGGTTGGAACAATTCCTAGATCTGAAAACGCAGGTAATTACTTAGCAGAAAAAAGTAAGTATGTTGCAAAACATCTCATACGACAATAGAAAACTAGAAAAATAAACGGAAATTGGAAGCAGTCAAATGGGGCATTAAACGACTTAAATGTACAAAATAAACAAGCCGAACAAAACCAAATACAAAATCACAAAACAACAAAAACCAAAGTAAAAAGAGGAAATCGTCCAACGTTTCGACCAAGTGGTTCCAGACAAAATTAGGCAGCAATGGTCCTTAGGTGGTTCTATTTCAGATTATCCAGCGTCAGAATAATTCCAGATCCCGAAATACGTATTCAACATGTTGAAATATTTTTACGAGTATAATTGCTTTCAGAGTATACTTTATGTATCATGGGTCCTGTTTTTCCTCAACAATATGTTTGTTCTGTATATTGACTTGGACATCACTTTTAAAAAAATATCGGAAAAAAGTGATGTGTATTTTTAGTATGTATGATAACAAAACTTGCAGCGATTTTTAACCCCCCCCCCCCCCACCTCCATACTATTTGTATTAAGTTTTGTTATCCTACATTGAAATTTTGATGTCGTCCCTAACGTAAGTAGCTTATCTGGATTATTGATAATTAGTTGTGATATAACGCAGTAAAATCTATGTGCTTACGTACTAAAATTTACAATAAAGCCACTTAAAATTATTAAAATATTTCTGTATTCACAATTTAAGAGAGCAACCATTTGATTTTTATGGGGGGGGGGGGGTCAAATTTGAAATAAAAATGTAGGACCAGGATTTGGGGCAAAATAAAAGTACAGGATCATTTTAGATGTGAAAAAAATGCAGGACCTGTGTCAATCAGGAAATTGTTTGGTTTAAATGAAAATAAAAAGTTAGGTCGCAATAGCGGTCGAAAAAATATCCAGAACCAAAATTTCGACGAAAATAATAGGCAGGATCAACCCCGCCCTCCATAAAAATCAAATGGTTGCTTCCTAACACATAAATTTAATTTTATTATACACATTCAGATATCTAACAATAAGCTGATTACACCAGTTGGAAACAATAAAAGGCTCGGTCTTTGTCTTTTAGGTGTATTTACCACATATATTAAATACAAATACTTTTTCTGTCCTTAATGTAAAAAATCACTTACCAGACCACATTGCAACCACCAAATTCCATTATCCCTTTGCTAACTATCATATTTAACGGTTATCTCTTGTATATCAAAATCATTCTTTAACTATTATATATACACATATACTATATCTTAAAACAGTCCTGAGGTTGTGCATGGTACTACATTATATTGCAGGCGATAATGTCAACACCCGGCAGACGATAAACATTCCACGTGCTGCCGATTTGAAATTTAGTTAAATTTACCATACATAACTAAATCGTTGCATTGTATTTTGTTATTTTGGCAGTAAATAAATTGATTGAATGTCGTGTTGATTTAAAGGCACCCAAGTCAAACGAGATTTAAATATACCAAAACAATTTTTGATAAATGTTCAAATGCCCGAAATGATCTTAATAGGTAAAAATTTTGATTATTGATTAAGCATTAAACTACTATTTAATATGGTTACCGCATATTCATACTTTACTTTATTGTTGGGCAAAGTGATAGACTTTTGCGGAACACTTTATCAGTGATTTGTAGACACACTTCTGCTTTACATAATTTTCGGTTATAAAATGTTGAAAGTTGACTTGAATTATAAATAATAATAATAATACTCATTTTTACTTTCAATATGTACAAAAAACAAATACGTATTTGGTAATTGAAATAGATATATTACAGTTGTAACATTAGAACATGATTTGTATCCCAAAATAACCTGCTGCGCCAACCGGGGGTCAAATTCGGAACCAACTGTGCTGAAGGTAAACTCCACTTATTTGAACACAATTATGAATGTGCGATAATGAACATGGTACGGTTCGATGACTTCTAATGGAAGCCTCGTTACACTTTCACCACATCAGAAATGACTATATATCAACCCTCAACACATTTGGCAAATAGCCTTTTTCGACAATAGTGGATTTTTTTAATAAGGCACCAATGCTACATTAAATCATGATTTGTCTTCCAAAATTATCCTTTGCACCAACAAAGAATCGAACCCGGAGCCTTTGCTTGAGGTATCTTCTGCTGTGCAAAGTGTGCTAAAGGAGTAGTCCACTGGCACAAAAAATGATGGGGAAGGAGGGGTGGATGTTATAAACCTGTTCCGATTTTACAACTTCTATTTCTATTCATCAGTGATATTTGACTTTGTAAAGTTAAATATGATTTCTCTAGTTATTATGGAGAATAGAAGCAATGCATATATAAGAGTACTATTGAAAGTAAACGATCGGTTTAAATTGGACGATGCCAAATCGACCATATTCATTTTTGCAAAATATGTTAATATAAAGCGTACTGATGAGCTCAATTTAAATATGAAATTGACAATTGGGATCAATTTTTTTCTTCGCTGTTTGTCTTAAAATTCCAGTTCCGGTACGAAATCTGAATGTAAAAAAAACCGAATGATTAGTATAAACAAAACTAAAACTATGTTGACGGAATTTCTTAATCCATTGTTATGTAGAAAAATGGGAGTCTAAAGTTATGTTTTTTTTTGTTTTTTTTGGTTTTGTTTTGTTTTTTTTTTTGTGTTAAGTTAATTTGAAATTGTACTCACACATTGAAGTTATTGTGTGTAATTATTATATTAATTCGACAATAATGCAAAGTAATTAATGTGATTCTTGTAAATTCCTAAATAAAAATAAATAATTCAAGTATTAATTACTACGACGCTTATCCTGTTTTATTTTTCGCATAAATAAAGATATGGCATTAGATTTCGGAATTTACAGTATGAATCACATTTAAGCCAAAGGTCCCTGGTTCTATTCCCTTTTGGGATGAAAATTTCAGGAATCAAATTTGCAACGACCTATCGAAACCATTTGCTAGGATGGTCTCGGTAAAAGGTGACAGACCGTCGGTTGGGAACGTAAAATGGCTGTGTCGTTTTAAGGGACAGCAACACAGCAACACCGACTGTAGATGTCGAAAAGGAGTAGGCTAAATTCCGCTACAAGACCCGCTGTAGCACCCGTCAAGTATAACTTCGTTTCCCAATCCACTATAAATAAATAATTTTAAACTAAAAACACGGATGGAGGCTTTACCATTGTTAGTGTATGTCCTCTTCCAAATCCATTTCTTTGTAAGAGTGTTGTTGGATTATTTTATAAATCAGACTCAAAGATCTGCATTTTTCTTTGTCCTAAATCTTTAGTTAAAATTTCAATTGAAAGCAGTACGCTGTTCGGGAGCTCTATGTCCCCGATTGTATAATTAGTTTAAACGGCATTCGGCAAATAAAGAGTGACCCCTGTAGATTCGAATGTACCATATTTGATTATACAAGGACCTTCCATTGTAAAATAAAATAAAAAAACTTTCATTGCCGTTTGTAAGAATAAGATTTTCGGAGGATCAATACTTGAAAGTATATATACATACATGTATTAAAGACAGTCTCTTTGATTTGAAGAAACGGGAATTTGATGAAACCGGCGTACTTATTTACTTGCATATGCACATTTTATAGATACGTAAAAGTAATCCAGTCTTTGTTTACACAGAGAGAGTCTTCAATCTTACTTTTTTAGTCTGTTTTCTTTTTTCTTATATTTTTGATTTGCTTTGGTAGTATATTAGTTACAAAGGGCAAAGTATGATTTGGCCTGATATTTGGCCTCTTGCCTGGATTCCAAAATCAAAAAGTATTGAGAAACTTACTCTTAGCTATTGTTAAGTAATGCTAAAATGTTGCATTTTAAGGAACATGTATTGTCTTCAACAATAAATTTCTGTAATCGCGTGTGTCAAAGATGGCTAGTTTTTAAGAAATCGCTGAAAAACACTAAATTTCACTCATTTTTGGACCTTTGAATTAATATTTTGATATGAGTAACAGCCTTGCCCAAAAACTTATTTCACTGAAATGTGTCTTTATGTAAGATTAACATTATGTTAAAAAATCTATTTGGGCAAGGCTGTTGCTCATAGTTGTTTTGACCAAACTTTACTGTGAAAACACTAAATTTTTAGCAGACGTTCATAAAGTCGCTGTTGCATCATGGGAAAGAATTTGTTACAATTATTGATAGATTATGGAAGTTGGATCATTGTACGATAAAAATGATACAAATTTGAATCTGAAATCTTAATTTTCATTTTTCATGTCAGATGGGGCCAAATAACGGCTGAAATCATACAATCTCCAAAGTTTACTTTATTAATCGAAAAGATATCTATTTCGTATACGAAGATCTCTTAATTTATATTAACATTAAACATGTCAGCAGAATCGGACTGCAAAGTTTCAGTATGCAGATAATAGTATGCAGGATGCATATATCTATTTCTTACATGTATAAATTACGGAGACACAGAAAGCAAATTCTTTGCGCACACATCAAGGCATTTAAGGTAGACCAATACTAATATTTTTAGCAGATAGAATTTCCTAATTTTTTCCAGGCGAGATGTTTGACGGATATACTTTGAAATATCAATTTCAAAAAACATAGGTCACGGTTCTTGATTTTGAGATAATTAAGTCTTAATGTTGGTAATATTTTATATAGATTATATAGGGAAAAATCCAAATTTCTCGTACAATAAAAAAAACTAGCAGGAAGAATTGTTTATAAAATTGTGAAAAGAACACTTATCTGACAAGCTTTCATATTCATGAAAGAAAAATTGTTGTCGCCTTTCACTTTTTCTTCCTATTCCCAAAAAAAACCAAAATTTCCTATACATTTCATTAGAAAAATTTTCCGCCAATTATCTCCTCTGAAAAGGGTCTTTGTAGAATGAATTTTGTAATTTTCCTTTTAATGCATTTTTGTCAATATTTTTTTTTCTCAAAATGAACTTAAGATATAAATTTTACATTATATGAAATACTAGTTGCTCGTTGAAAATATATATTTACATACAATTTTCAAGATGCCCGAAAAAGATGATCAGTCTATTAGGTATGATCTACCTTAATTCTTTTAAAAACCCACGAATCCAGAGAGACGGGACCGTTAATTCTTGAAGAAACGTCATTTGGTAATGCCCAAAAAAACCTTGCCTGGTTTTAGCTTACTGTTTGATTTCCTTGGTCACAATGTTTTGATGATAGTTTTTGTCTTTCCAAAGTTTAGGCCACGAACATATCTAGAAGTAATTTTGAAATACTAGCCCGACTAGGCCGAAATTGATACTTTAAATTTAGTGTTACAAAAATATTAAATTTATGAAAACTAATAATTGACCCCTGGTGCAAAGCCCTGTCTTTAAATGGTTTAAGCCTTACGCTTTTGGCCATTTTGAATTTGCTCTTCGAATGTTTTGATTATTGTTATGATTTTCAATATTTTAGGCCTTGACCACAATTGACAAGTCGTAAATATTGATACAATGTATCAAAGAATTGAGTCCAGTTGCTAGTTTTCCCGAAACAAGCCCAAAATCTAAACGTTAGATTTAAACGTTACAAAAATGTTAAAACTAAGGAGTATCTTCATCTTCTGTAGTTCTGTTTTTATATTGTTCTGGCTTTTAAAATTTTTTAGTAACTTTGGCAAGTTTGGATTTGCTCTTCGACTGTTTTGAATATTATTTTCGGTTTCAGCATTTTAGGCCTTGGGCATTAAGACCTGTAATTCTCCTTTTTTCTATTCTTTTTTTGGATGTTGTATGGTTCTATTCTATATCTCTTTAGTTTACTTCTTTCAGCGAAATAGAATATATATTTTCAGTTAGACTTGTCTTTGGACACACTTGTCACTTATTGTAAATTTTTATGCTTTCAGTAAAACGTACGATTCGTAATTCGATGAAAATGAACATGTTGTGTATCAAAATGGGTATTAAGGATGTAGTAAGTACCCGTACGTGTGCAGTTAGACTAAAGTTTCCGAAGGTACATGCAGATAACGAAATCAGCTACCAGTATTTCTTTGTCTTTTTCTTTAATTTCGAATTATTGACTTTCTCATTGTTTTGTCGATTTGATGTTCTTTTGCTGATATTTTATATACTACCTCGAAATCTATATAAAAGATCAAAGTAAATATGTACGAATTGCATAAATACATATCCGAGGCATATCATTTTCAAAATTAACAATATAATTTTATATTTACGTCTAAATGCACTAACCATCAGCATGATCAGGGTCGTAGCTACCTGTACACAAAAATGAAGTTGCGTACACTTTCATGACTTTGTCACTATAAAACAAGAATTTAAGTTATTTCTGGTTGTTGAAAATTGTATTTCAACTTCAGTACTGCGGGGAACAAACACAAAATACAGTAAATGGGTATTACCGCATTGGAACATCTCTTGCAGAGCTTATTTGCTAAACTTTTTGCTATAGATCAACGAGAGAATTTTAATACATTTACTATCAGGCTTGAAATTAATTGGGGCTATAAATATTTTTTTCCAATTTTGAATCAAGTTTTAAAACTTTTGTGCATAATTTAGGGATATGATAACATCAACTTCCTTGTTAACAAGGAAAGTAAAAGACTATATATATATTTTTAATAGACTGTAATATTCAAGATTATTATGTAAATATAACTTGAAATAATATTACTTTCCTGCCGTTTATGTCACATTTGAGAAGACAACTGTCAAATATATCAGTTATGATTGGTTGAGTAACACACATAATAATAGTTGATGTAATGTTGGTAAAAAAAAAACCTTCCTGGTTTTTAGTTTCACTATGCTCTATACATCTTAAAATTTTACGATTCGTACGATTCATTTTTTTTTTTTTTTTTTGGTTTACATTGAATTATACATGTTACTTAGTTTTCTTTGGTTTATCTGTTTGCTTTAAATACGTCTTTTGGTTAATCTTAATGGGTATTCTTGCACATAACGGGCTGACCCACGTGGCTTTATTGTTCAAATCATGGTTAACAAAGCATGCTGTGGATACATTTGAGGCAAATACATTTTACAAAAGATTATTGAAATGTAAACACGTTTAATATCTGAAGTTGGAGTTAGACCTTTAATAAAGTGAAAAGTTATAAGAACGTATCCTTCATATTATTTCTTCCCCCATAAAAATAACATATAGTTAGAGAATAAGCTAGCAATTATTGAAACAACAACACTGTGAATGGAATCATTAACAGCCTGCTAGGTAAATTACAACCTCCTTTTTAATGGACCATGTATTTGATGTTGAACTTTCAAAATTGAATTTTGATTAATCAAAAAAGGAAATAAATTACATCTATATATAAAATCGAATTTAAAATACTGATAAAAAGCAAATTACCACTATTACCTTTACTATTAAGATATTTTGCCTTCGTGTGCTAATCTGGCATAGTGTTTTTTAAACGTATTTTTGGCAATAAACAGGTGAAAATATTTGTGTGCAACAAACAAACTTTAAAAGATATATATTATACCGTCTTGGTGTTGGTGGTGCATGTCAGTCTATAGATAATTGCTGCAAATATAACAGGTTTAATGTTACAGAATATTATGTCTCCCCCTTCGAAGAAGGGAGTCATGTTGTTTTCGTACTATTTCTTCTTTTTCTTCTTATTCTTCTTATTCTTCTACCGCCTCAGTGGTCTCTTGGTAGCGTGCTCGCCCCGAGTGCGGAAGGTCACGGGTTCGATCCCCGGCCGGGTCAAACCAAAGACATTAAAATTGGTATTTGCTGCTTCTCCGCCAAGCACGTGGCATCAAGGAGTAAGAGCAAAGACTGGTCGGCTCGGAGTCAGTATAATGTGTCCGAGTGAGGTGATATGTCTTCCTGTGGACAGTTACCTCGTAAGCTAGCACATTAAAAATCCGACTTAGCGTTTCGGTCTAGTACAAAGCAGGGATCATATTCATTACCATTCACCTTTGACATCAAGGTCAAATTATGACTAAAATTATAGTATTTCCTTGTCCTGGTTGTTCCTTTTTGGTCTTTTGACCTAGGCTTATATCCTTTGGTATGTAGGTGTATTACCATGAGGGTGTGTGTCGCATACCATTATGACATTCATTTGACCTTGACCATTGACCTCAATGTCAGATTATAATATTTCCTTGTTCGGTTTGTAACTTTTTTGTCTTTTGACCTAGGCTTATACCCTTTGGTATGTAAGTTTATTACCATGAGGGTGTGTGTCGCGTACCATTATGACCTTCATTTGACTTTGACCTTTACCTCAACCTTTGGTATGTAGGTGTATTACCATGAGGATGTGTGTCACGTACCCTTATGACATTCATTTGACCTTGACCTTTGACCTCAAGGTGAAATTATGATTAAAATTATAGTATTTCCTTGTCCGGGTTGTTACTTTTTTGTCTTTTGACATAGGCTTATACTGTTTTGTATATAGGTATATCACCATGCTGCAGTGTGTTGCATACCATCATGACCTCCGTATGACTTTGACCTCAAGGTCAAATACATTTACTATCAGGATTTCCTTGTCTAGGTTGCAGCTCTTTTGTTGTTTTACTTAAAACTTATACCTTTTCATATATTGGTGCATCACCATTAGACAGTGTTTCAAACCGGGGGGAGGGGGTTCAAATATTTCCTGCAAAGGTTATATTTATTTTTATCTTGGGTGTAGACAAGATTGATCTAGAATAAAGTGAAGGGGAGACATGTGTTTTTGGTTCACAAAAACAGCTCCACCTAGTTCTATATTAATTTAGTATGCTCGTTAAATTGAAACAGGAAGTACACACTAACTATATGTTTGATGCTTTCACTCTTTCATAGATAGCAACCATTTAAAATCTGACATGATCATGATGATGTATATCACTGTTACGTTATTGTGGACTTTTTTTCTGCATCAGTGTTTCATCCATAAATTTTTGATCTAGCTTATATAATTATGTGATTATTTGTCATCAGTGAGTGCTCAACTCAAAACAATGACCCAAGATTCTCTTTTATTAGGGAAAAGCAAGCGCAGCCGAACAGCACAGATAAACGGAAACTACAATCCTACTTCTTCCGTAAATGGCCATTTTCAGTGTGAGATGACCCGTTGAAGATCGGTTCACGCGACCTCATCTCTCACTGCACCAGGCCTCATTTTCCACTGCTTTAACACAAATCAAATCGCACCGTTTACAAATGCATATACCTTTTGACCAATGAGGCTTAACATTATATAACGTCGTCGACTGTGCTCATTGAATTTACCTAGGCCCAGTAAACCTAAAAATCGAGTATTTACAGAAGAAATAGGTATTTATACTCGTTTAAAAGTGAAGCAATGGAAAACCTTCAACTCGTATTTAAAATTCAGCGTCTAATGGATTTCGTTTTTTTATTTGCTCCTTAGGTATATTTGTCCTGTTTATACCAAAGTAGCAAACCAAAAAAAAAAACGCAATCCATTTGACAGACAAACCCGGGAAGACAAATTAACAACAACAAGCACAATAAATAAACATTGAAAACTAAAAAACTAAAAAGAACACGAACTCATATAAAAACCAGGATTTAACTCAAGTTCTCCGGAAGAGTAAGTAGTTCCTGCTCCGTATAAGGCACAAGTCGTGAAGTTCAACAAAGTAAATCCGTTGGATGTACATGAAATGTTTTGACAGTGGGAACAGGTCCAACATCATCTTCACTAATATATTTTAACTTCGAATAAACGGCCATTCAATCGTTTTTTTCTTTTTTCTTCTTCCAATAAATAAACTAATACCTTAGTCCGGTTTTTTGGTGGGGTCCATGTTGTTCATATGTTTTTAGTTTTTAAATGTAGTGCTTGTATTGTTTTGGTATTGTCTTCGTTTTTCTCCGTAGTTTGTCAGTTGTTCGATTTTCCCTTTCTTCGAAAATCCCTTTAGCATTTCTTGATTTTACTTCGTACATGTTCAGTTGTCAATATCATCTGATGTACAAATAGTACCTGTCTGTTTGTTTCTTTAATAATAGTTTTGTCGGAAGAATTTAATACTCATAACAAGTGCCACCCCCACCCCATGTACCTTTCCCAGTAAAGGAACTTTCTGCAGTAGTTTATTTGTCTTGTGGGTTTTTTATTGTTTACGGATGTGCGACGAGCCATAGAGTAATTTTAACAGTGAAAAAAACTAGTTAAAACATAAAATGTGTCGAAATGAGCATATCCACTGTCTCAAAATTGAATTAACAGAATGTGTATGGCTTTACATATGTAAGCCTACTTTTCGTCCGGTGTGAAGAAATTCCGGAATATGATATACCCTAGCATATTTCTTCCTTTAACTGTTTATGTTTGATCCGTTAGAAAAATTTTTTATTGTAAAGCAGTCATAGAATGGTTTGTTTAATAAAGACAGGACAGAAATTACGGTGATAAAGGCCTGTGTGCAAAGGTAAAGGTAAGAGTACTTGCGTGCAAAGAGATTTTAAAGGATACTATTATTTGTATTAATAATAAGAGTGTTATTATATCGCGGTAATTGGGCGTAACATTTTGTATAAAATACCAAAACTATAACAGTTTTAACACTATTCATGTGGTAACCGTTTGGAAACTGACATGATGTATACCAGTGTTTTGTTATTTTGGACTATTATTTGCATCAGTGTTTGCGGTAAGACCACGCACTTGTTCCCATTAAATTTTATATATATTTTTTTTTTTATGAACAAAATATGAAAATAATTGCAAATTATTCGTCTTTAGTAATGCTCAAGGCCACGGCATATTAAAAAGGACAGAAAAATTACAACCAACTGTAAACATCTAAGGACAAAAGAAGGATACATCTATATGTCTATAGGAGATACGCCTTTGTTTTAAAAAGTATAGCAATTGCATAACACTGAACTTAAAATTTCCAATAAGTGGGATGAAATTCATTCAAGGAAGTTCTTCGAAAAGACAATTTTAAAACTGAGAGCACTTAAAATACATCCGTAGCTCATTTTAGTATGTTAATATCTGTTCATATAAATATTGTTATATATTCTACTTTCAATTTTGGGTTATAGTTAATCGGTACATTTCTGTTTCAGAGGTCGAATTATTTCCCATACGCTGCAAACAAAGCGAATTGATTGATTGTTCTTATTTGGATCTACATACCGTTCCAACAGATATGATCTCTTACAAAGCGGTAACGCTAGATCTTTCGCACAATAAAATTAGCAAACTTTATGATGGATCGTTTCAAAAGTTTTCAAATTTAACTTCTCTAAGTTTAGGCTTCAATATAATCAGGGAAATAGAAATTGACGCCTTTCGGGGGCTCAGAGAACTTAAAGAGCTCCAATTATTGCACAACACATTGGAATATGTATATAGGGAATCCTATAGTCAACTGATTTCATTGCAAATTTTGACAATTCAACATAATACATTTAGAAACGCCATGAGTACACATGCTTCAAACATAACAGAAATTTCCTCGTTACGATCTCTAGGAATGGACGTCCATATAGGATTTACCTTTTTACCGGAATTCAAAAGATTATCAAATTTGTCATCACTGCAATTGTTCAGTGAATCAAATGAAATAAAGTCAATGAAATACAATAAAAATACATTTAAATATGTTTATAACCTACCGATTACTGACTTGTTACTTTATGGATTTCAATCTATACAAATTGATACATTTTTTAACATGACGAACTTACAAGCGTTTGAAATAAATACAGGTTATGTGTTAACAAATCCTGTTTTGGATGTCTTTCGTTCCCTGAGTGTTTTCAAAGGAAGGAATATGTCTTCCGTTAAAATGACAGGGAACAGATTCAGAAATCTTTTCAAACTTGGGCACCAACATTTAAAATACCTACGCGATATCTGTTTGAAAACTTTCGTTCTCCGTTCAATGTATATCACATACATTGTTCCACACGCTCTGCTCGACTTCGCAGTCAAATCTAAATGTCTGGAAAATTTGGAAATTTCAGATAATATTATATACGCTGAGCCTGGTTTTCTTCTCGCGTATTTTCAGTACTTACAATCATTAAGGGTTTTATCTTTAATTAACAATTTTAGAAAAGACAGGAAACGCCGATATTATAAGGAAATCGAAACCAACATGAACGTCCGAAAAGAAAGTCAGTATAACATCCGGAAGGAAAGTCGGGATTTCAATATAAACATGACTATATTACTACCGGAGACTTTAGAACAATTATATTTAAAACCACGTTTCAGTTTTCCGACATCTACAAACTTTATTTTTCCAAATGTATTTAATCTTAGAATTGTTAGTTTTGCCGATAACGTCGTCGAGGGCTGCTTATTTACAATTTACGGACTTGTAAATGTCAGATATTTTGATATGTCGGGTTGGAAATGTTCAACACTATCAGAAAATCTATTACAAGGCTTCCCAAGTCTTGAAACATATATAGCTAGGAGATCATCAATAGGGATTGCAATGAAAATGAATAACAGACTGTCGAACTTATTTAGAAATAATAAATTATTGAAAACAATCGATTTCAGTATGAATTCAATAAGCAAATTGCCTGCGGATTTATTTTTGAAACAACTGAATCAATTAGTTTTGGTGAACGTTTCACACAATAATCTAACATATATGCCTCAGTTTGGGTCTAGTGCAAAAACTTTTAAGATAGTAGATCTGAGTTTTAACCAAATATCAAGTTTATCTGATACGGAAATGCAACAGATTGATGCCATTCGTACGCTCAAGTTGTACATGCGTGGAAATATATTGCAATGTACATGTTCGACATTGAAATTTCTGCAATGGGTAAAATCTTCCAATAAGATCATTGATTCTGGTGATTTAGTGTGTATATTTAAGAATGAAACACATGGAAATCTAGCAAGCCTTTTGATTAATTTAAAACATTTTGAAATGACATGCGTGACAAGGTTTTGGATGATATTTTCAGTTATAACATGTACAGTGTTAGTACTTTGTATCTTTTTTACAATTATATATTACCGCTATAGATATGCTATTGAATATTTCTATATTCGCTTAAGTTCGCACTTAAAACCGGAACAGGAAGTACCAACAAACTGTGTGTATGATGCTTTCATAGCATATAGTCATCACGATGAATGCTGGGTGAAAATATTTCACGACAAACTCAGTGAAATGGGTTTCAACATTTGTCTGTATGCTAAAAATTTTATTCCTGGGATTGGTATTGCAGAGAATATTGTCAGAGCAATTGATTCAAGTAGAAAGGTTATTTTTGTAGTAACAGAAAACTTCCTCAAAAGTGACTGGGGAACTTATGAAATGGAAATGACAAGAATGCATGCTTTTCAGAGAGGAAGGAATAACATGGTGATAGTTGTTTTAAAAGAAAACCTTTCTGTTCGAAGCATGCCAACTGTACTAAAGAACATGTGGGCGAAAGTTGATTGCTTACAATGGCCTGAAGATGACAATATACTTCCGTTTCATACGCAGGGAATATTCTATGAGAAAATTAAGAGAGCACTAGAGCCTGTTTGTAGATCGGGAAGACCGACTAACGCCCTTGTCTGAACACTGTTTGTACACTGCTAAATAAATGTGCCGTTTTTAGGGTTTAACACTTTGTCATGTATATATCCACATCATTTCATAATGTTTAAATGACAATAAATATATGTAGTAAGTGTTGTTCTTTAGTTTATGAAAGGCTGAGTGATGGTATAATGAAAAACCCATGGAATTGTAATTGATTGCTCTTTATGCTAATTTAATTTAACTTTTGGTCAGGGTTAGGCTCAGTTTATTTTAATATCAACGCTCCATCACGATTGCATTGTCTCATACGAAGTTGCCACTGAGACAGTATCTCAAAAATGAATTAATTCTTTTTAGTTAGGTTTTTTTCTATTGGTATTTACTGAAACCCTTAGTCACTGAATTTTACTCAACATAGATTTCCAGCTTACAATGGGGGACAGTTATTATTAGGCTTTTTATCACGGTCGTGGTTTTTTACAGAGAGTTCACATTGCACGTGCTTTCTTTTTGTGTCCTCTTGTCCCCTTTTCTTTATGTTTTATTCTTTTAATGGTTATTTTGTAGTATTTATGTTGTTGTTTCCTCGTTCATGCAGTCTTGTGTCTAGATTTTGGCGTTTTGATTTTTGCCCTTCGACTTTGGTCCTGATTTTACTGCTTTTTTCTGAAAGGTTATTTCTGTGCATTGTAAATAACGACCAGGTAATATATATGTTCTAAAAGTTAAAATTGATCAAACATTTGAAAACATTTCTTGGATATATTGTTATGATATTGTAATTATTATGTTTATTTATCTTGGCCTAATTTGTTCTGTGTAGCCTTATAACATGTATAATATGTTTACATAATACTTATAATTGTTTACCAAATAATGTTATAACTGCGAAGTTTAGAAATCACTGGAACAATAATAGATACTGATGGAATGACTAGAACTATCTATTTGACTTACGTAATAATTCTGGTGTAATTCAAACTTCTACCGTCACATGACCGTATTCCAGAAGTTTCCGTTCTACAGTATATATACGGACAAGAAAGTTAGACTTTCAGAACGTTTTGGACCAGACAAAAACTTTCTTGTGTTCTCAGCTGTTGGATTTATTTACGTTTCACACATCGTACTTGACATACTTTTATTTACGTTACATCATACTAGATTGTGACTGATTGGATATAATATTCCGTTTGGATTCCCGCAACAGTGACGAGAAGAATTCCGGATTAAGAAAAGACGAAGGATTTTGAACAGTTAAGTTGACATTTTATTTTGTGTAATATTTTTTTGTAAACTTGTATATAATAAATCTTGTTAAATTTTATTATTGATTTGTGTCTTTTGTTCGGCCGTAACAGAAATTGGGGGCTCGTCCGGGATAACGTTAATATCTTATTAAATTTCTTCAGTATTTTTATTAGAATTAGCCAACAAAATTCTACAAAATGGCATTTGATGCTGGTAAATTTTTGAAAACGCCAGACCTGGAAGGGTTTGATAAATTAAAGAAAGAAGAATTAGTGTTGCTTGCTAAACATCTAAAAATAGATTTTAGAGCATCTATGAGAAAACAAATTATAAAAAATTTGGTAATAGACAATTTAGTTGACTTAGAAATTTTTGGTGAAGGGGCTCTTGACCTCAAGGTCAAAAATGTTGAAGCTTTCAAATTAAAACAGCTTGAATTAGAACATGAACTTAAATTAAAACAATTGGAAAACGAAGTTAAATTAAAGCAATTAGAAAAAGAAGATGAATTTAAATTAAAACAATTGGAAAACGAAGTTAAATTAAAACAATTAGAAAAAGAAGAATAAATTTAAAGAAAAACAATTACAGGCAGAACTTGAAATGAGGGAAAGGTTAGAGATGGAGAAAATAAAAATAGAAATAGCTAAAGTAGAAAGCAACACTAAATATGAGTCAAAATCAGAACATTTTGATGCAGCAAAAAATATACGTTTGGTTCCCAAATTTTGTGAAAAAACAGTTGATAAATTTTTTCTACAATTTGAGAAAATTGCTCAAAATCTGAAATGGCCAAAGCCTTATTGGACTACAATGCTGCAAAGTGTTTTTGTGGGCAAGGCCGCTGAAATTTACTCTGCACTTTCTTCAGAAAAACGTTCTGATTATGACACTGTTAAACGGGAAGTTTTTAAAGTTCATGAGCTAGTGCCAGAAGCATATAGACAGAAATTTAGGTCTTATAAAAAGTTTGAAACACAAACCTATGTTGAATTTGCTAGGGAAAAAGAAGATCTATTTGATAAATGGCTTAGGTCAAAGAAAATAGATAACAATTTTGATAAATTAAGACAATTAATGTTATTAGAAGAGTTCAAGCAGTGTGTTAATTTAGACTTAAAAACACATTTAGATGACAAAACTGTTGAGACATTGCAAGATGCAGATGTTGTTTCCGATAATTATACCCTTTCACATAAAAGAAGTTTCAAAGGTCAAAATTTTAATACTTCAAGCGGAAATTACAAAAATCAAAGCACTGAGCGTACTGATAGTAAGCCTGTTGCACAGAATAAGAGTCCGTCTAGTTATAATATGTCTGGTCCAAAATTTGATACTTTTGAGAAGAAGTCACTAACTTGTGCTTATTGTAAGAAAAATGGTCACCTGATGGCTGATTGTTTTAGACTCCAGAAGAAGAATGAACGAGATCATAAGCCCAAGTCCAGTGCTTGTACGACACCCGTTGTTACCAATAAGTTGGAATGTCCTGCGAGTCAGGCTTTTTAAGTCCAGTTTTTGTGATTACATGGAGGATTATAAACCTTTTATGTCTAATGGGTTTGTTTCTATTGTTAATAATACTACTCCTCAGCCTATTAAGATTTTACGGGACACTGGAGCTTCTCAGACTTTGTTGTTAGAAGATGTGTTGCCTTTGTCCGAGGAGACGTCCGTTGGTGCCTCCGTTTTGTTACAAGGTGTGGAGTTAGGTTGTATAGATGTTCCCCTCCATCGTATTTATTTGAAGTCAGATTTAATTACTGGACCAGTTGTTGTGGGTGTTCGTCCTACTCTCCCTGTTGAGGGTGTTTCATTATTGCTAGGAAATGATCTAGCTAGGAACAAAGTGGTTGCTGAACCAATTGTTACAAGTGAACCGGTGGTGGATGTTAAATCACCTGAAGATGATGCTGAACTGTATCCAGCTTGTGTTGTTACTAGGGCGATGATAAAGAAAACAACAAGACGAGGATTTACAAGAAGGCCAGTATGATTATATGGACCTCTCTGACTCTTTCTTTGCCGACATTGAAGGTCCCGGTAGCTCAGAAAAGGCCATAAGACCACCTGGTACTAACAAACGTTAATGGCCAGACGTGAACAGCCATTCATTAGACAAAAGTGGTGGTGCCTAAAGTCTATAGGCAAGAAATTATTGGTCTTGCCCATGACACCCCTTTGGCTGGACATTTAGGTATAAGGAAGACTTGCCTTAAGATATTACAACATTTCTACTGGCCCAGAATTAGAAATGATGTCACAGAATACTGCAAATCATGCCATATATGCCAGGTTGTTGGCAAGCCTAACCAGAAAATACCACCAGCACCACTTCTGCCAATTCCAGCCTTTGAAGAACCTTTCAGCCGAGTACTTATTGATTGCGTTGGACCTTTACCAAAGACCAAGACTCGAAATGCGTATTTATTGACGATCATGTGTACATCCACTCGCTTTCCTGAGGCTATTCCCTTAAGGAATATCAAGACATCAACTATTGTCAAAGCTCTTATCAAATTTTTCACATTAGTAGGGCTTCCTAAGTCTATATAGTCCGACCAGGGTTCAAATTTCATGTCAGCTTTATTTCAGCAGGTCGTTTACCAGTTAGGGATTGCTCAGTATAGATCAAGTGCTTACCATCCAGAATCTCAAGGTGCCTTAGAACGTTTTCATCAAACATTGAAGAACATGATTAGGACTTTTTGTCTTCAATTTGATAGGGACTGGGATGATGGTGTTCACTTTCTACTTTTTGCGGTCCGAGAGGCTGTTCAAGAATCCCTTGGTTTTAGCCCCTTTGAGTTAGTGTTTGGTCGTACTGTAAGGGGACCTTTGAAATTGGTTAAGGAAAAATGGCTTACTGAACACACTGACTTGAATCTTCTAGACTATGTATCTAGATTTAAAGAAAAATTGTATACTGCTTGTCAAATTGCTCAGAAAAACTTAAAAACTGTACAGAATAAAATGAAAATATGGTATGATAAAGATGCCAGGGACAGAGTTTTTGAGCCTGGTGATAAGGTACTTGTATTTTTGCCAGTCCCTGGGCATCCTTTACAGGCTAAATACTGTGGTCATTATACCATCGAGAGTAAAATCAATGATTTGAATTATATTGTAAAAACTCCAGGTCGGCGTAAACAAAATAGAGTGTGTCACATTAATGTGTTAAAACCATATTTTGAGCGTACTAATGAAGGTGAGAGTAAACCAGTTGCCACTTTAGCCATGGTTAAAAAAAAGGACAAATATACCTAAGGAGCAATCAAAAAAACGTAATCCATTGGACAGACAAACCCGGGAAGACAAACGAACAACCACAAGCACAACAAATAAACACAGAAAACTAAAAACAATGAACAACACGAACTCCTATAAAAACCAGGAGTGAACCCAGGTGCTCCGGAAGGGTAAGCAGTTCCTGCTCCGTATACGGCACCCGTCGTGAAGTTCAACAAGGTCAATCCGGTGGAAGTCACAAATCGTAGGGGTCACATGAAAGGTTACGACAGTGGGAACAGGTCCAACATCATCTTAGATATTGGAACACTGTAATGGTCAATCAATTCATGATGACGACCGTAAAATTTCTTAAGTGATGACATCAACTTATCCCTGATAAAACCCTGGTTAAGAAGCTTTTGTGACAGCAGTAATCCTCTTTGTCGAAAGTCAGGGTAACTCACGCATGCCCTTGAAAATCGGATAAGCTGAGAAACGTAGACGCCATATGCAGGCGATGCTGGTATATTGCTACTCAAGAAGGGAAAATTAACAATAGGAAAGTTGAAGTCATCACGTTTGTCATAAAGTTTTGTCTTCAAACGTCCCTCATAGTCTATTTCAAGAAATAAATCCAAATATGAAGCGGACTTTGGTGTATCTGTAGTATCCTTAATTTCAAGCTCACTGGGGTAGATAAGATGTAGAAAGTCTTGGAATTTGTCGTTATTTAACGACAACACATCATCTATATAACGAAAAGTGAAATTAAAGGATTGGATTGGAGAACGATCACGACAAACCAGACATAATTGAACCATCTTTTGATTCCAAGACTATGGAACAAACTGTAAGATTGAAAAATTCTGAAGTTTTGTCAAATTTAGACTCAAAACTTGCACATCTGACTTTCGATCGCAGAGAAAAATTGAAAACTTTGGTATTTTCTTTTAAAAATCTTTTTCCAGATGTGCAAAACAAAACCACTGCTGTTTGTCATGATGTTGATGTAGGCGATGCTTCTCCAATTAAGCAACATCCTTACCGGCTCAATCCACTTAAACTTGATGTTATGAGACAAGAAATTAGATATATGCTTGACAATGATATTATTGAGCCGAGTAACAGTGAATGGAGCTCTCCTTGTCCCCTTGTGCCGAAACCAGATAAAACCTTTCGTTTCGTTACTGATTTCAGAAAAGTAAACTCAGTTTCAAAATCTGACTCCTATCCGATTCCAAGGATAGACGATTGCATTGATAACATTGGACAAGCAAAATTCGTAAGCAAATTTGATTTATTAAAAGGTTACTGGCAGGTCCCCTTGACACCGAGAGCTCGTGAAATATCAGCTTTTGTCACACCAGACGGCTTATTCCAATATACTGTCATGCCGTTTGGTATGAAAAATGCTCCAGCTACTTTTCAAAGAATGATCAATAATGTTATAAAAGATTTAGACTGTTGTTATGCTTATATTGATGATCTTATTGTATGTAGTGATAGTTGGGAAGAGCATTTAACACATTTATATGATACTTTTGATAGATTGTCACAATCAAATTTGACTGTTAATCTTAGTAAAAGTGAATTTTGTAAGGCCAATGTTGATTATTTAGGGCACACAGTTGGCCAAGGTCAAGTGAAACCTATTATGGCTAAAGTGGATGCAATTATCAATTTTCCTCCTCCTACAAATAAAAAACAACTTATGAGATATTTAGGCATGATTGGATTTTACAGAAAATTTTGTTCAAATTTTGCTACTGTTGTTCAACCATTGACTCATCTTTTACGGAAAGATTCTAAATTCATCTGGAGTGATAATTGTCAAAACGCTTTTCAAAAAAGCAAATCACTTTTAATTGACAGTCCCGTTCTTATCACTCCAGACTTTAAAAAGCAATTCAAACTTGCCGTTGATGCAAGTGATGTAGGAGTTGGAGCTGTTTTATATCAAGAAACAGATGATAATGTTGAGAAACCTATATCATATTTTTCCAAGAAATTAGATAAACATCAGAAAAATTATTCCACTATTGAAAAAAAATGTTTTCTGTTGTCTGCACTTCAACATTTTGATGTATATTTAAATCCCACTATGCATCCTATTCTTGTTTATACTGATCATAATCCTCTCACCTTCATACATAAAATGAGAAACAAGAACCAGAGGTTGACTAGGTGGAGTTTATTGTTACAGGAATATGATATTATTGTAAAACATATTAAAGGTAAAGATAATGTAATAGCAGATGCTTTATCTAGATCTTATTAAAACACTGTATACATACTATATATTTTTGTATATATTAATCATGATGTTCTCGTTACACTCAAACTTCTTTTAAGGGGGGAGGTGTTATGATATTGTAATTATTATGTTTATTTATCTTGGCCTAATTTGTTCTGTGTAGCCTTATAACATGTATAATATGTTTACATAATACTTATAGTTGTTTACCAAATAATGTTACAACTGCGGAGTTTAGAAATCACTGGAACAATAATAGATACTGATGGAATGACTAGAACTTTCTATTTGACTTACGTAATAATTCTGGTGTAATTCAAACTTCTACCGTATTCCAGAAGTTTCCGTTCTACAGTATATATACGGACAAGAAAGTTAGACTTTCAGAACGTTTTGGACCAGACAATAACATTCTTGTGTTCTCAGCTGTTGGATTTATTTACGTTTCACACATCGCACTTGACATACTTTTATCTACGTTACATCATACTAGATTGTGACTGATTGGATATAATATTCCGTTTGGATTCCCGCAACAGTGACGAGAAGAATTCCGGATTAAGAAAAGACGAAGGATTTTGAACAGTTAAGTTGACATTTTATTTTGTGTAATATTTTTTTGTAAACTTGTATATAATAAATCTTGTTAAATTTTATTATTGTGTCTTTTGTTGGCTACAATTTAAAAGGTGATTTCGACCGTAACAATATTCAACAATGTAACTGATTGATGTGACCTTATATTCTAAAAAAAAATTAGAGAATATCACAATGAGCCCTTTTGAAGACCGTTGAAGAATTTGGGTTATGGAAAGGGCAGTGCTTATAATTAATTACAACTAAATCATATTCAGTGCAACAAAAAAAGTTTCGTTAAGATCTTGTGATTTTTATTATATATTCCCTTTGTTTCACAACTTGTGAAATTTAAGCTCCCATGTATACTAAATACTAGTATTCCATTATCCAAAATTTGCATGAATTTATTTGGATTCTAAGTTGTTAGTATATCGTTGATGTGTTGACCGGTCCTGTGATGTGTTCCTAATGGACAGGAGATAAGGGGTAAATGTCTAAAACAAATTTCAAACTTGAACATGTGATGCTACCAAACAAGCCGCTAATGTGCTCATATAAACATTATAAAGAATAAAAATCAATTAGAACAATCATACAACCACTGACAAAGGCCCCTGGCTTGATCCAGGCAGGCAAAATAAAATTTGACGGAGGTAAAGAAGTTTATCCACAACTCAACTTCTTTGCACTTTCAGTTGTTGCAGGATGAGTTTACTTTTTTCAGCGAAATAGAATATATATTTTCAGTTAGACTTGTCTGTGGACATACTTGTCACTTATTGTAAATTTTTATGCTTTGAATAAAACATACGATTCGTAATTCGATGAAAATGAACATCTTGTGTATCAAAATTGGTATTAAGGATGTAGTAAGTACCCGTACGTGTGCAGGTAGACTCAAGTCTCCGAAGGTACATGCAGATCACGAACTCAGCTGCCAGTATTTCTTTGTCTTTTTCTTTAATTTCGAATTATTGACTTTCTCATTGTTTTGTCGATTTGATATTCTTTTGCTGATATTTTATATACTACCCCGAAATCTATATAAAAGATCAAAGGAAATATGTACGAATTGCATAAATACATATCCGAGGCATATCATTTTCAAAATTAACAGAGCGGGTTTTACAATTTTATATTTACGTCTAAATGCACTAACCATCAGCATGATCAGGGTCGTAGCTACCTGTACACAAAAATGAAGTTGCGTACACTTTGTCACTATAAAACAAGAAGATAAGTTATTTCTGGTTGTTGAAAAGTTCAGTACTGCGGGGAACAAACACAAAATACAGTAAATGGGTATTACCGCATTGGAACATCTCTTGCAGAGCTTATTTGCTTCAGAGCGACATTGAAATCGACCCATTAAACTTTTTGCTATATATCAACGAGAGAATTTTAATACATTTACTATCAGGATTGAAATTAAGTGGAGCTATAAATATTTTTTTTCCAATTTTGAATCAAGTTTTAAAACTTTTGTGCATAATTTAGGGATATGATAACATCAACTTCCTTGTTAACAAGTAAAGTAAAAGACTATATATATTTAATAGACTGTAATATTCAAGATTATTTAAATATAACTTGAAATAATATTAATTTCCTGCCGTTTACGTCACATTTGAGAAGACAACTGTCAAATATACCAGTTATGATTGGTTGAGTAACACACATAATAATAGTTGATGTAATGTTGGTAAAAAAAAACCTTCCTGGTTTTTAGTTTCACTATGCTCTATACATCTTAAAATTTTACGATTCGTACGATTCATTTTTTTTTTGGGGGGGGGGGGGGGGGGTACATTGAATTATACATGTTACTTAGTTTTCTTTGGTTTATCTGAAGAAGTGGTATCTATCAAATGTGGATATTAAAGAACTCCAAAGACTTAAAGGATATTTTACGATCTCGGTCCATTTCTGTAACATCATAAAAACATTTGATTTTTCTACCCTCTATACCACCATTATATTCCTCACTCACAACTGAAGGAGGAGTTGAAAGATCTAATCCATCGATGTTTTCAAAATAAAAATGGCAACAACAGATACACATACCTTGTCATTGGTAGAGATAAATCATACTTTGTTAAAAACCACTCTAAATCTAACAAAACATATACAGAAGACGAAATTGTCCTGATGATTGAATTTTTAATCGACAACATATTTGTTCAATTTGGTGGACGTGTTTTCCAACAGACAATTGGCATTCCTATGGGTACTAATTGTGCGCCACTACTGGCCGAATTGTTCCTTTACTAATATGAGGCAGACTTCCTTGACGGGCTTCTTAAGGAAAAACAGAAGAAATTAGCCCGTACCTTTAATTTCAGCTTCCGCTTCATAGATGATGTCTTATCACTCAAAAATTCACGTTTTGGGAATTTCTTACATCTCATCTATCCCAATGAGCTCGAAATTAAGGATACAACAAACACTGCCAAGTCTGCATCTTATCTTGACCTTTACCTCGAAATTGACACTAGAGGAAGGTTGAATACAAAACTTTACGACAAACGGGATGATTTTGACTTTCCAATCGTCAACTTCCCATTTTTGAGCGGCAATTTCCAGAAGCGCCTGCGTATGGAGTATATATTTCACAACTCATACGTTATTCCAGAGCTTGTGACATATACATTGACTCCCTGGACAGAGCCCGGCTTCTGACAGAAAAGTTGCCCAGACAGGGGTACGTTGCTCCTAAGCCGAAGTCATCCTTATTAAAGTTTTATAGGCGTCATCATGACTTGGTTGACAGGTATGAAAACAATGTTTCCCAAATGAAAATGGACCTGTTCCATTGATATTATTCTTTTCTCATATCGGATTTGACATGGACAGCCTGGCGGGTGTCCTGCAGGAAGCAGAGACTGCTTACTCTTCCGGAGCACCTGAGTCTACCCCCGGTTTTTTGGTGGAGTCCATGTTGTTCATATGTTTTTAGTTTTTAATTGTAGTGCATGTATTGTTTTGGTCTTGTCTTCGTTGTTGTCCGGAGTTGGTCAGATGTTACGATTTTTCTCTCCTTCAAATATCCCTTTGGTATTTCTTGACTTTACTGTCTCCTTTAAATACGTCTTTTGGTTATTCTTAATGGGTATTCTTGCACATATCGGGCTGACCCACGTGGCTTTATTATTCAAATCATGGTTAACAAAAGCATGCTTTGGATACATTTGAGACAAATTCATTTTACAAAAGCTTATTGAAATGTATACACGTTTAATATCTGAAGTTGGAGTTAGACCTATAGTAAAGTGAAAAGTTATAAGAACGTATCCTTCATATTATTTCTTCTCTCATTAAAGTAACATATATAGTTAGAGAATGAGAAACCAAAGTGAGTTATATTTTCTTAACCAATGTAGGTAAGGGAGATAATAAATTTGTCTCAGGACAAAATAATGCTTTGGATACATTTGAGACAAATTCATTTTACAAAAGCTTATTGAAATGTATACACGTTTAATATCTGAAGTTGGAGTTAGACCTATAGTAAAGTGAAAAGTTATAAGAACGTATCCTTCATATTATTTCTTCTCCCATTAAAGTAACATATATAGTTAGAGAATGAGAAACCAAAGTGAGTTATATTTTCTTAACCAATGTAGGAAAGGGAGATAATAAATTTGCCTCAGGACAAAATGGAGAGAATTTAATTATCTCCCTTACCTACATTGGTTAGGAAAATATAACTCACTCTGGTTTCTCATAAGCTAGCAATTATTGAAACAAAAACACTGTGAATGGCATCATTAACAGCCTGCTAGGTAAATTACAACCTCCTTTTTAATGGACCATGTATTTGATGTTGAACTTTCAAAATCGAATTTTGATTAATCAAAAAAGGAAATAAATTGACATTAAAATACTGATAAAAAGCAAATTACCACTATTACCATTACTATTAAGATATTTTGTCTTCGTGTGGTAATCTGGCATACATTTACAACTCTCAACTGAAGGCAGTATGTGTATAATACAATGAGTATAGAGTCTGCATTTATCATTGTTTATTGTATAAATGTTGATGTTGTATGATGTTATGAATAGTGTTTTTTTAAGTATTGTTGGCAATAAACAGGTGAAAATATTTGTGTGCAACAAACAGACTTTAAAAGATATATATTATACCGTCTTGGTGTTGGTGGTGCATGTCAGTCTATAGATAATTGCCGCAAATATAACAGGTTTAATGTTATAGAATATTTATGTCTCCCTCTTCAAAGAAGGGGGATATATTGTTTTCGTACTATTTCTTCTTTTTCTTCTTATTCTTCTTATTCTTCTCAGCGCTGCTTTTCCGGTCAAAACTGTTTTTGTCTTTTGGCCTAGGCTTATACCCTTTAGTGTGTAGGTGTATTACCATGAGGGGTGTGTCGCGTACTATTATGACCTTCATTTGACCTTCACCTTTGACATCAAGGTCAAATTATGACTAAAATTATAGTATTTCCTTGTCCTGGTTGTTCCTTTTTGGTCTTTTGACCTAGGCTTATATCCTTTGGTATGTAGGTGTATTACCATGAGGGTGTGTGTCGCATACCAATATGACATTTATTTGACCTTGACCATTGACCTCAATGTCAGATTATAATATTTCCTTGTTCGGTTTGTAACTTTTTTGTCTTTTGACCTAGGCTTATACCCTTTGGTATGTAGGTGTTATTATTACCTTCATTTGACCTTGACCTTGACCTCAAGGTCAAATTATGACTAAAATTGTAGTATTTCCTTGTCCGGGTTGTAACTTTTTTGTCTTTTGATCTATGATTATCCCCTTTGATGAGTTGCTGTATCACAATGAATTGGTATGTCGCATACCATCATTACCTCCATTTGACCTTGACCTTCGACCTTTGATCTTAAGGTAAAATTATGACCAAAATTATAGTATTTCCTTGCCCCTTTGGTATGTGGGTCTATCATCATGAAGTGGTGTGTCGCGTACCGTTTTGACCTTGAACATTGACCTCATGGTCAATATAGTTTCCTTGTCCAGGTTGTAACTTTTTTGTCTTTTAACCTAGGCTTATACCCTTTGGTATTTAGGTGTATTACCATGAAGGTGTGTGTCGCGTACCATTATGACCTTCATTTGACCTAGACCTTTGACCTCAAGGTCAAATTATAGTATTTCCTTGTCCTGGTTTTGACTTTTTTGTCTTTAGACCTAGCTTATACCCTTTGGTATATAAGTTTATTACCATGAGGGTGTGTGTCGCGTACCATTATGACCTTCATTTGACTTTGACCTTTACCTCAACCTTTGGTATGTAGGTGTATTACGATGAGAATGTGTGTCACGTACCATTATCACATTCATTTGACCTTGACCTTTGACCTCAAGGTGAAATTATGATTAAAATTATAGTATTTCCTTGTCCGGGTTGTTACTTTTTTGTCTTTTGACATAGGCTTATACTGTTTGGTATATAGGTATATCACCATGCTGCAGTGTGTTGCGTACCATCATGACCTCCGTATGACTTTGAACTCAAGGTCAAATCCATTTACTATCAGGATTTCCTTGTCTGGGTTGGAACTCTTTTGTTTTTTTTACTTAAAACTTATACCTTTTCATATATTGGTGCATCACCATTAGGCAGTGTTTCAAACCGGGGGGAGGGGGTTCAAATATTTCCTGCAAAGGTTATATTTATTTTTATCTTGGATGTAGACAAGATTGATCTAGAATAAAGTGAAGGGGAGACATATGTTTTTGGTTCACAGAAACAGCTCCACCTAGTTCTATATTAATTTAGTATGCTCGTTAAATTGAAACAGGAAGTACACACTAACTATATGTTTTATGCTTTCACTCTTTCATAGACAGCAACCATTTAAAATCTGACATGATCATGATGATGTATATCACTGTTACGTTATTGTGGACTTTTTTCTGCATCAGTGTTTCGGGTAAGATCACTAAATTTTTCATCCATAAATTTTTGATCCAGCTTATATAATTATGTGATTATTTGTCATCAGTGAGTGCTCAACACAAAACAATGACCCAAGATTCTCTTTTATTAGGGAAAAGCAAGCGCAGCCGAACAGCACAGATAAACGGAAACTACAATCCTACTTCTTCCGTAAATGGCCATTTTCAGTGTGAGATGACCCGTTGAAGATCGGTTCACGCGACCTCATCTCTCACTGCACGAGGCCTCATTTTCCACTGCTTTAACACAAATCAAATCGCAACGTTTACAAATGCATATACCTTTTGACCAATGAGGCTTAACGTTATATAACGTCGTCGACTGTGCTCATTGAATTTACCTAGGCCCAGTAAACCTAAAAATCGAGTATTTACAGAAGAAGTAGATACTTATACTCGTTTAAAAGTGAAGCAATGGAAAACCTTCAACTCGTATTTAAAATTCAGCGTCTAATGGATTTCGTTTTTTTTTTATTTGCTCCTTAGATATATTTTGTCCTGTTTATACCAAAGTAGCAAACCAAAAAAAAACGCAATCCATTTGACAGACAAACCCGGGAAGACAAATTAACAACAACAAGCACAATAAATAAACATTGAAAACTAAAAAACTAAAAAGAACACGAACTCATATAAAAACTAGGATTTAACTCAAGTTCTCCGGAAGAGTAAGTAGTTCCTGCTCCGTAGAAAGCACAAGTCGTGAAGTTCAACTAAATAAATCCGTTGAATGTACATGAAATGTTTCGACAGTGGGAACAGGTCCAACATCATCTTTACTGATATATTTTAACTTCGAATAAACGGCCATTCAATCGTTTTTTTTTTTTTTCTTCCAATAAATAAACTAATACCTTAGTCCGGTTTTTTGGTGGGGTCCATGTTGTTCATATTTTTTTAGTTTTTAAATGTAGTGCTTGTATTGTTTTGGAATTGTCTTCGTTGTTCTCCGGAGTTTGTCAGTTGTTCGATTTTCCCTTTCTTCGAAAATCCCTTTAGCATTTCTTGATTTTACTTCGTACATGTTCAGTTGTCAATATCATCTGATGTACAAATAGTACCTGTCTGTTTGTTTCTTTAATAATAGTTTTGTCGGAAGAATTGAATACTCATTACAAGTGCTACCCAGTAAAGGAACTTTCTGCCGTAGTTTATTTGTCTTGTGGGTTTTTTATAATTGTTTACGGATGTGCGACGAGACATAGAGTAATTTTAACACAAAATTTTACCCTAGCATATTTCTCCTTTTAACTGTTTATGTTTGATCCGTTGGAAAAAAATTCTAGTATAAAGCGGTCACAGAATGTTTTGTTTAATAAAGACAGGACAGAAATTACGGTGATAAAGGCCTGTGTGCAAAGGTAAAGGTAAGAGTACTTGCGTGCAAAGAGACTTTAAAAGATACTATTATATGTATTAATAATAAGAGTGTTATTATATCGCGGTGATGGGGCGTAACATTTTGTATAAAATACCAAAACTATAACAGTTTTAACACTATTCATGTGGTAACCGTTTGGAAACTGACATGATGTATACCAGTGTTTTGTTATTTTGGACTATTATTTGCATCAGTGTTTGCGGTAAGACCACGCACTTCTTCCCATTAAATTTTTTTATATAATTTTTTATGAACAAAATATGAAAATAATTGCAAATTATTCGTCTTTAGTAATGCTCAAGGCCACGGCATATTAAAAAGGACAGAAAAATTACAACCAACTGTAAACATCTAAGGACAAAAGAAGGATACATCTATATGTCTATAGGAGATACGCCTTTGTTTTAAAAAGAATATAGCAATTGCATAACACTGAACTTAAAATTTCCAATAAGTGGGATGAAATTCATTCAAGGAAGGTCTTCGAAAAGACAATTTTAAAACTAAGAGCACTTAAAATACATCCGTAGCTCATTTTAGTATGTTAATATCTGTTCATATAAATATTGTTATATATTCTACTTTCAATTTTGTGTTATAGTTAATCGGTACATTTCTGTTTCAGAAGTTGAATTATTTCCCACACGCTGCAAACAAAGCGAATTGATTGATTGTTCTTATTTGGATCTACATACCGTTCCAACAGATATGATCTCTTACAAAGCGGTAACGCTAGATCTTTCGCACAATAAAATTAGCAAACTTTATGATGGATCGTTTCAAAAGTTTTCAAATTTAACTTCTCTACGTTTAGGCTTCAATATAATCAGTGAAATAGAAATTGACGCCTTTCGGGGGCTCAGAGAACTTAAAGAGCTCCAATTATTGCACAACACATTGGAATATGTATATAGGGAATCCTATAGTCAACTGATTACATTGCAAATTTTGACAATTCAACATAATACATTTAGAAACGCCATGAGTACACATGCTTCAAACATAACAGAAATTTCCTCGTTACGATCTCTAGGAATGGACGTCCATATAGGATTTACCTTTTTACCGGAATTCAAAAGATTATCAAATTTGTCATCATTGCAATTGTTCAGTGAATCAAATGAAATAAAGTCAATGAAATACAATAAAAATACATTTAAATCTGTTTATAACCTACCGATTACTGACTTGTTACTTTATGGATTTCAATCTATACAGATTGATACATTTTTTAACATGACGAACTTACAGGCGTTTGAAATAAATACAGGTTATGTGTTAACAAATCCTGTTTTGGATGTCTTTCGTTCCCTGAGTGTTTTCAAAGGAAGGAATATGTCTTCCGTTAAAATGACAGGGAACAGATTCAGAAATCTTTTCAAACTTGGGCACCAACATTTAAAATACGTACGCGATATCTGTTTGAAAACTTTCGTTCTCCATTCAATGTATATCACATACATTGTTCCACACGCTCTGCTCGACTTCGCAGTCAAATCTAAATGTCTGGAAAATTTGGAAATTTCAGATAATATTATATACGCTGAGCCTGGTTTTCTTCTCGCGTATTTTCAGTACTTACAATCATTAAGGGTTTTATCTATAATTAACAATTTTAGAAAAGACAGGAAACGCCGATATTATAAGGAAATCAAAACCAACATGAACGTCCGAAAAGAAAGTCAGTATAACATCCGGAAGGAAAGTCGGGATTTCAATAGAAACATGACTATATTACTACCGGAGACTTTAGAACAATTATATTTAAAACCACTTTTCCATTTTCCGACATCTACAAACGTTATTTTTCCAAATGTATTTAATCTTAGAATTGTTAGTGTTGCCGATAACGTTGTCGAGGGCTGCTTATTTACAATTTACGGACTTGTAAATGTCAGATATTTTGATATGTCGGGGTGGAAATGTTCAACACTATCAGAAAATCTATTACAAGGTTTACCAAGTCTTGAAACATATTTAGCTAGGAGATCATCAATAGGGATTGCAATGAAAATGAATAACAGACTATCGAACTTATTTAGAAATAATAAATTTTTGAAAACAATCGATTTCAGTATGAATTCAATAAGCAAATTGCCTGCGGATTTATTTTTGAAACAACTGAATCAATTAGTTTTGGTGAACGTTTCACACAATAATCTAACATATATGCCTCAGTTTGGGTCTAGTGCAAAAACTTTTAAGATAGTAGATCTGAGTTTTAACCAAATATCAAGTTTATCTGATACGGAAATGCAACAGATTGATGCCATTCGTACGCTCAAGTTGTACATGCGTGGAAATATATTGCAGTGTACATGTTCGACATTGAAATTTCTGAAATGGGTAAAATCTTCCAATAAGATCATTGATTCTGGTGATTTAGTGTGTATATTTAAGAATGAAACACATGGAAATCTAGCAAGCCTTTTGATTAATTTAAAACATTTTGAAATGACATGCGTGACAAGGTTTTGGATGATATTTTCAGTTATAACATGTACAGTGTTAGTACTTTGTATCTTTTTTACAATAACATATTACCGTTATAGATATGCTATTGAATATTTCTATATTCGCTTAAGTACGCATTTAAAACCGGAACAGGAAGTACCAACAAACTGTGTGTATGATGCTTTCATAGCATATAGTCATCACGATGAATGCTGGGTGAAAATATTTCACGACAAACTCAGTGAAATGGGTTTCAACATTTGTCTGTATGCTAAAAATTTTATTCCTGGGATTGGTATTGCAGAGAATATTGTCAGAGCAATTGATTCAAGTAGAAAGGTTATTTTTGTAGTAACAGAAAACTTCCTCAAAAGTCACTGGGGAACTTATGAAATGGAAATGACAAGAATGCATGCTTTTCAGAGAGGAAGGAATAACATGGTGATAGTTGTTCTAAAAGAAAACCTTTCTGTTCGAAGCATGCCAACTGTACTAAAGAACATGTGGGCGAAAATTGATTGCTTACAATGGCCTGAAGATGACAATATACTTCCGTTTCATACGCAGGGAATATTCTATGAGAAAATTAAGAGAGCACTAGAGCCTGTTTGTAGATCGGGAAGACCGACTAACGCCCCTGTCTAAACACTGTTTGTACACTGCTAAATAAATGTGCCGTTTTTAGGGTTTAGCACTTTGTCTTGTATATATCCACGTCATTTCATAATGTTTAAATGACAATAAATATATGTAGTAAGTGTTGTTCTTTAGTTTATGAAAGGCTGAGTGATGGTATAATGAAAAACCCATGGAATTGTAATTGATTGCTCTTTATGCTAATTTAATTTAACTTTTGGTCAGGGTTAGGCTCAGTTTATTTTAATATCATCGCTCCATCACGATTGCATTGTCTCATACGAAGTTGCCACTGAGACAGTATCTCAAAAATGAATTAATTTTCTTTAGTTAGGTTTTTTTCTATTGGTATTTACTGAAACCCTTAGTCACTGAATTTTACTCAACATAGATTTCCAGCTTACAATGGGGGACAGTTATTATTGGGCTTTTTATCACGGTCGTGGTTTTTTACAGAGAGTTCACATTGCACGTGCTTTCTTTTTGTGTCCTCTTGTCCCCTTTTCTTTATGTTTTATTCATTTAATGGTTATTTTGTAGTATTTATGTTGTTGTTTCCACGTTCATGCAGTCTTGTGTCTAGATTTTGGCGTTTTGATTTTTGCCCTTCGACTTTGGTCCTGATTTTACTGCTTTTTTCTGAAAGGTTATTTCTGTGCATTGTAAATAACGACCAGGTAATATATATGTTCTAAAAGTTAAAATTGAACAAACATTTGAAAACATTTCTTGGATATATTCAACAATGTAACTGATTGATGTGACCTTATATTCTATAAAAAAAAATAGAGAATATCACAATGAGCCCTTTTGAAGACCGTTGAACAATTTTGGGTTATGGAAAGGGCAGTGCTTATAATTAATTACGACTAAATCATATTCAGTGCAACAGAAAAAGTTTCGTTAAGATCTTGTGATTTTTATTATATATTCCCTTTGTTTCGCAACTTGTGAAATTTAAGCTCCCATGTATACTAAATACTAGTATTCCATTATCTAAAATTTGCATAAATTTATTTGGATTCTAAGTTGTTAGTATATCGTTGGTGTGTGTTTTCATGACCGGTCCTGTGATGTGTTCCTAATGGACAGGAGATAAGGGGTAAATGTCTTAAACAAATTTCAAACTTGAACATGTGATGCTACCAAACAAGCCCCTAATGTGCTCGTATAAACATTATAAAGAATAAAAATCAATTAGAACAATCATACAATCACTGACAAAGGCCCCTGGCTTGATCCAGGCAGGCAAAATAAAATTTGCCGGAGGTAAAGAAGTTTATCCACAACTCAACCTCTTTGCACCTTCAGTTGTTGCAGGATGAAAATTATAAATACCAGAAAGTAAATCTCTAAGTATCATACTCAAATTTGAAGTCAAGTACATAAATACATTACAAGACATAAAAGTGAATAATACTGCACGTTCGCTGTATCAACTGCATGACAGCTAGCTCAACCTTTTCTATATTCATTGATGAACAATAAACGTCAATAACACAAAAAAGAGTAGTAAGATTCAGTGGGTTATTTTGAATTTTTAAAGTCTTCTTTTCAACATTGCCATATGAATCTGGTTGTGAAATTTTGGTAGAAATAGGTTTTTCAAATTGGTATTATACAACTAACGACATGTTTACCTTCCAATGCACCAGATCTTACTCTAAGGTTTTATCGTGGTTGCAAGCGTTTTAGTATTTTGTGATGACCTGGTCTTTTTGTGCCATTCTTTTGTTATGTCTTTTTAATATATTTTTTTTCATTTCTTAATTTGAACGCCTTTGTTAATCTCAAGATACACGTATCGTTCTTAAATGAAATATACCAGAACACATCCAAACGGATTATGCAGTGTGCCTTTCTTTTGCTATTTCCTTTTCAGTTTTACATTTTCAAATACATGTATCAATAAAACCTTGAAGTGAATGAAACCATATTAAACAAGAAATTAATCTCTTATTTAAACAAAACCTTTTATGAACGTAAAGTGAATTGTTATTCTTTTGAAAAAGAACCAAAGTGATATGTTATTGAGTAGAATTTCCTTGTGTTGTAATAAAATTTAAAGTATCAAGTTTCTTACAAAAAGACGTAAAATCCAAGTTTATTTTCAATTATAAAAAAAGGCCACCCATAGCAGGAAGATGATTTAATTAGAACAAGGAAGTCTAGAGTATATGAGCTGTGCCAATAAAAAATGTATTTTATTCTTTGGAACAAATAATAAAAAGTTTTATGGATGACAGTAATCTTATAAATATTATTTTATAATTTACTAAGATATCGGTTATCGGCAATTTCATTATATGTGATATAACATTCTAAGTCTCACGTGTGTAAGGCATGTTCAAGATCCAGTTATTTTTATCTAGGATATAGCAAATTAATTAATTAAGTTTAAACCAATGAAAGTTAAGCTCATCAGTAATTATCAAAGTAAGAGAGCTTGGGTCTTGCAGTTAGCGTGGGTAACATGCGCCATGTTGAAAATATAGACACAGACACTACGTCCCCAGTAAATTTTCAGGAAATACTTTTCCTATTATACTAGCTGTGTAATGCAATTTGTATTTTACTTTTTACTATATATGTTTAGCAAGTTCATTATGCATTGTATTCTCTTTTTCTTCTCCAGGAAGATCCACCCTATATGAAGGGTCACTGTCAAATGACATATTAAAAATAATGTGCGCATACGTATTTACACTGAACTATAAAGGATAAAAGGTAAAAAAGTTGTGGACTAAAAATTTATATAATCTAAAAAAGAAATAATAAAAAGTAGAATGGGGATAAGGTTTAGTGTATTACATGTATTTGAATAAAAATTAAATGGTGCTAAAAGTGGTGTATATATACACTGTACACTAGTTATCTGATCTAGCACGGACGTCATTTAATAACCGATATTTATCGATTGATAGGTAAAAAATCTTAGGTGAATTCATTATTTTGTTTCAAAGTTAACATGGTTAAACAGTTAAAATTTAGAATGGGTCATATCACACTGACTAGCAACATGACTGACAGCAGCAAACAGACTAGCTCATATTTTATGCACTGTCTCAAAATGAAAGTCCATTCATTTATTGATATTAATTCATAAGCTGAATGCGTCTGGAATGAAGAACATAAACCATATCTGTAAAGATATACTCCAAATGGTATTTCTGGTCGACTTTGAGTAAATTGTTGGAACTAGGATCTATAATTAATTTTAAAAGTCCATTCTCTGATTTAGCTATATCCTTAGTATTAATTCTATCATCATTAGGAAAAGTCAGTTTATTGAGGTAAATAGATCTTATTGATGAATAAAATAAAATGGAGGTAATTCTCCTCGGAATTTTGACAAATCTTGCACAGTCTTATCGTGTCGAGAACGGATATCTTGTGTTTTGTATGTTCCCGTCTAAACTCTTGCTTTGATGATTTGCTTCTGTACGTCTCTTTTGTTGTCGAGTACACTCATCCAACCTAACTTTGGATGTTTAAAGCTCCAGGAATTTAGTTCCATGTGTTGAAATGAAGATTTGGATTTTGCATTTTCTATCCAGTAGATCTTGCAATAATTATCTATTCCCGGATGCGTGATTGTTTTCCGATTTCTGTCAATATTAAGTGTGATTTTTGTCGGTTGACGAGTGCGCACTTCTTCTATGAAGGGCCGTTCGGGTCATAATTCATTTTGTTACACGTACGCTAGAGGTACGCGTAACAGGTAGTTCACGTACCCTAGAGGTACACGTAACACTTTGTTCACGTAACCTAGAGGTACACCTAACACTTTGTTCACGTACCCCAGAGGTACACCTAACACTTTGTTCACGTACCCCAGAGGTACACCTAACACTTTGTCCACGTTCCTAGAGGTGTGCGTAACAGTTTGTTCACGTACCCTAGACTGAGGTGCACCTAACTGTTTGTTCACGTATGCGGATTTTGACACCGATAATCCATTATTCAGGGAAAGGGATGACAGGTTTCCAGTTGTTACTAAAAACGTACTTTATGCAATATACGACAGTGAATTGTTTCTCCAGATTTTACTAATTGCTCATCCTCTGACTTTATATCTGTGAACTTCCTGGAGGAAATATCTAGAGTACTATGTAATGAACTAGATGCAACCCGAAACAAGAAATTGGTGCCATCAGAAACGATGTCCATCCCCGCACTGCACAAGTCAAAGACCAATTAACAGTGAAAAATTAGCAATTTCACAATTTCAGTCTGAAAATTGGAACACTGAATCAAATTTCAAAATTGAAAACCTTATTGCACATCTACACACAGTGAAGAACAATATTATAAACAAGTGAAACAACCGAAACAAAAAATGCATGAGTATTTTCAGAGACTAGGCAAAATTAGCAATTTAACCATTTTCGGTCCCAAAAAAGGACAAATATACCTAAGGAGCATTAAAAAACGTAACCCATTGGACAGACAAACCCGGAAAGACAAATGAACAACCACAAGCACAACAAATAAACACAGAAAACTAAAAAAATTGAACCCTTAATAGATTTTCAAAATTAAAAACCTTTTCACACATCTACAGATAATAAAGAACAATATTATGTACAAATAAATTTGCTAAATCTAATTGAAAAATGAAAGAGGAGTTTAAGGCACAAGCTAAAATTCACTATTTCCGAAATACAACCCCTGTGGGCCTAAAGTCGTCAAAATCAAAATTCTAAAACCTTATTGCGCATACAGTATGTGACAATATTGTATAGAAATTAAAAGCATAAAATGAAAAATTAATAAGGAGTTTAGTTTAAATTTCCATTTTCGAAATTCGACCCCTGTGGGCCCCAATTTTTGTAAACAAAATTATTAAACCTTATTGCATATGAACATACAGTAGGTGATAATACTGTATAGAAATTAAAGCATAAAATGAAAAATATATGAGGAGTTTGGGTCAGTTTAAACTTCAAATTTTTGAAATTCGACTCATGTGGGCCCCAATCAAAATTCGAAAACCTTATTGCGCATCTACATACAGTGTGTGATAATACTGTATAGAAATTAAAAGCATAAAATGGGAATTCTAATATGACCGCCTTCAAAGGCCTTGGAACCACATGCGTGGTAACACATTAGTTGCCATATGAGCTGCACGCGACTTAGTTGTCTGTTCTTGTGTTACTCCCACCGGAAATCGTTTATCCGCTCAATTTGATTGGTTGTTATTTTTGCAATTCTGAGAACCGTTGATTAAATTTCTTTATTTAGCATACGGTTTCTGAATGTTATTGTAGTTGTTATAAATACATTTTTATTCATTCTGGTGTAGCGCGAATAAAAGTTAAACAAATAAAACAAAACATAATAAACGGACTTAACAATGTTTTATCAAAAGTTTTTAACCATTAATTACTTAAAATCGTGATTTCCCCCAAAATCCAGATGAGCACTGCCCTCCTCCAGTTTCGTCTGCATACCGAACTTACACTGTTATTAAATATGGCTTCGCCCTTTGTCGTTGGAATGTTCCTTGACTATGAAAAACCTATGCAAATTTTGCAGGACATTATGTCATACAATCATTTATATCATCAGGCCGCGTCCTAAAGAAATTCAAACACGAATTGTGCCTATTTGAGAGAGACTTCTTGAAGGATTCTCAGTCTGACGAGGAATTGGGCAACATGGAATTCCTCCCTGAAGACACCACACATACTGATTCTGAAGTATTTTGGAAAAATAATGTACACACACACATCATGTGTAAGATTACCGTTGTCTGAGACTACTATGTGTTATAGTAGTCTCAGCCGTTGTGTAAAAATCCATTCTCAAAATATGACAATGTGAATTTAAACCAAATCTTCGATAGGTATAATCGATAAACATTCTCCTTTTCATTTTGTGAAAATCCATACATCTGAACAAGGATATTTCCCCAAAAAGATTATTTTTTTTCCATGAGGTCAAGGGTCCAGATCAAATGACGATAACGAAGATATTACGACACATCTTCATTCTTAATTTGATATATCTATCTTAAAACATAATTATGGCCTGGACAAGGATATTTCCAAAACAGCTTATTTCTTTACCTTGAATTCAAGTCTAAAGGTCAAATGAAGATAACACCATTTTATCATGATACATCTATCTTAAAGAACTAAAAGGTAAAGGTCAAAGTTTTATCATCTTTGAGGTGAAAGGTCAAGGTCAAGGTCAAATGTTGATCATGATCATATGTGACACTTCATCTCCTCAAGACACATCTACATACCATGATAAAAAGCCTGTTATTTGACTTTGAGGTCAAAGGTCAAATGTAATTTATGTTGATCATGATGATACATGAAACACTGTTTCATCAACATCTACATACCAAATATCATGAGTCTGACTCAAAGGATAACTAGAAAATGTGTCTATAAGACACGGATGCCTAAAAACAATATAGGTGTTGCTGAACAGCGTTGTACTGTACAAGAGGACTATAGTGGTGAAATATCATTGATATATTACTATACATTTCTGAAAAATAAACTTAAACCCAAAGCTTAACTAAAGTCACTGAAGCATGAAATGTAGGTCATAGCGACGGAATTGTTGCTGAACTGCATTGCATTATACAAAAGGACTGTAGTGGTGAAATATCATTGATATATTACTATAGGTTTCTGAGAAATGGAGCTAAACGCAAAACCTAACCAGTCAATGAAGCATGAAATGTAGGTCATAGCAACCCGTGTTGCTGAACTGCGATGTATTATACAAGAGGACTGTATTGGTGAAATATTAATATATTACTATAGGTTTATGAGAAATGGAGTTAAACGCAAAACTTAACCAAACTCACTGAAGCAAGAAATGTAGGTCATAGCAACCCAAGTGTTGCTGAACTGTGTTGTACTATACAAGACGACTGTAGTGATGAAATATCATTGATATATTACAATAGGTTTCTGAGAAATGGACCTAAACGCAAAACTTAACCAAATCGGGACGTACGTACGGACATATGGACAAGGGTAAATCTATAAGCCCCAGCCACATTTGCATAAAAAAATTATTGCCGGGTAAAGCATACTGCCCAAAAAGTCCAATTTACAACCTTGAGGTTAAATTTCAAGGTCAAATGTTGATCATGATGATACACGACACACCTACATATCAAATACAATGAGTCTACCTCAAAGGACAAAAAAGTTAAGGTCAAGACATTAATGTTGTCCAAAAAAGCCTATTATTTGAACTTGGGGTCAAAGGTCAAGGTCAAATGATGATCATGATCATGCGCAACAGACCATTAATTATATCAGAAAATATTTGCCTAGTAGTTTTAGATGACAATTTTAAATACCTTCTATTTTTGTGGCAATATAGGTCCTAGTCAAGACTCGCATGTTTTGAAAGGGCACCATCCTCTCTAAGTTTACTCTTAATCAGCTCAGGTTTGATTCCAATTGGCCCAGTTGCTTTAGAAAATATTTTTAAAGGAACGTTCATGATGACCACAAATGAATACATGAAGGTGTTTAGAAAAAGAATGTATGCAATTGAACTTACATGTAATTTAAAGTGACAGACATGTTCTGAATGACTGAGATAGCTATATTGATGCCAAAGTAAGGTCCATTGGGAGATCAAACCTTTACAAATGTTGAAAAGAAATTAAAAATAAAAGATAATTCCACATTATATTATATTTTTATTTATTATTATTACTGCTAGTATCGTTAACATTTTTTGCATGTACAAAGTTCACAACCAAGGAATGAGTGTCACAACCATGTACAGTGTACAGAATGATATGCGTGTCAAAAATCACATTTGGCTTGTAAGACTAATGCAATATACTCAAAATAATGAACTGAAAATCTTTTCAATTAAACAATCAACAAAGAAAATGTTTATCCATGAAAAAGTGACTTTTTCAAAAAAAATATTAAATAAAAAATCAATCTAAATAAGAACCCTAAGTGCCACAACTCTAAGGAAATGCATATGAAAGTCAAATATGTAAAAAAAAAATCAATCACATTTTATAAATGAACTTTGAATGTTTTTTGACATATGAAATTGTACCAGTTTTTGTTTTTTAGAACATTGTACATTGCTGTTCTTGTTTAAATGTTTTATTGTTTACAATGAATAAATTAATCAATAATATACTTTTTCAAGATTATATTTCCTTTAATTGAACCTGACTAAAAAATATCTTTGCCTGCTTCCTAATGCCTCAATGAAAACTAATTTCTAGCCCAAAATTGATTTCCTAATATACTTAATAACGAGATGTGTACAATATGTATTAAGAGGTTTTTTTTAAATTTTAATGTGATGAGTCCTTTCTGAATACAAAAGGAAACAAACAAAGATTTGACTGGCCTTTACTTGTAAATAAAATCCAATTATTGTTCTGTCGATAGTTTTTTTTTTTATAAATCTGAAAACATCAAAGTTTTTAATTCTCTTCAAGTGAAATGTATTCACTCTTTTCCAAATTATGCTGTTTTATAGTTTTTTTTGAAGTACTTCATTTACAAACAAGCAGGAAGATTAAATAATCATTTCACTAAATATTTTTCACAAATATTCCTGAATACAAAAAGAAAACAATAATACAAACACTTATTAAATAACCTACATCCTTAGATTGTAAGCCACATTTTAGTTCATTTAATATTCAGTCTACTTTGAAATATTTTAGGTTAATACGAAAACTTTCCAAAATTTTGACCTTAGGTATTACTGAAGAGAAATAGTTTGTCAAAACACGCACTGAGTGCCCAATCATCCTAATGTATTTTGTCGTACTAGCTTCCAAATCAATCGTAACTCTTACACCTTTTGATAAATGGTTACCATACAAGCTCGCTAATATTTTCTAGCACTGTATAAATAAAACTAAATTCCACCAAATTCTAAAAATAAAATTATAAGAAACTGTCTGTTGTTAAACAACTTGATTATTATGAAATGTGTATGTTGCAACCTGAATATTCAAAAAAATATCGGTCTTGTATTTTGCTCTCCTTATATATGTATAATTTTTTTCTATTAAATAAATTTCTTTATGTGAAATTAAATTGACAAATTTCTGCAGTTTATAGTGTATATCTGATAATATAAATAAATTCGAATTAATTCAATATATTTGTATGTAATGGAATTACAGAAGAATAATAAATAAACAAATTCTTATTGATATGATATAGAAACATCTTTTTTTCAGTTAGGTGTAACACACAGGTAAAAACACCATATATGTCCAATAAATTAATCAATGATTCACACAATTTTTAAATCCTTTTTACATTTTCAAATTGCTCTATTTTTTAAATAAAAAAAATTAAAAAATTATCAATGTTTGTATTGATTTGCATATCTACTCACAATTTTGGTGCCAAAAAACTACAAGTCTAAAAATTCTTTCATTTTAAAGAAACACATTTTCATGTTAACCACAAGTTTGCGTAAATTTCCACGATATAAATATGTGCAATATAACCAGTTAATATAACATGATCACCGACCGATCTCATATTATAAATTTGTTATAGAATAAAATGCTGAATGCACAAATACGGGTGTCTCCTTAATAGAATATAATTATTTATCCCGCAAAAGACCTATATAATAGCCAAATAAAGGGTGTCAAATATTTTTTTCGAAAGTCTGCAATTAATGTAATATAATCCCTTGGTACCCTTGTCCTCGCCTGGGATGAAAGTTTGTACTATATTCTGATTCACAGTGTTTATTACGTTATATTATACCCAGGTTACAAGCCAAAAACTGCCTTCTTAAAATATGCTAAAAATGTGCCATTTTCATTACTTTTAAGGATAAAAGTTAACAATTCATCATTGTAGGATAATAAAAAATATACATGTATGTACACTGTTAGAAAATAAACAGTTCATTTGTGGTTGTCGTAAAAAAGGCAAGAAATGCTCCATAAACCTAGCATTTCTACCTGTTTCTTAGGCTTGTACAAATAAACTAATTTTTTGCTGACAATGTAAATACATTGTATACATATATTTTTTCAAGCTTATGCTATATTCTGCTAAGGATAACAACATGTCTCAATACTTATGCAATTAGCCCCTGTAATATAACATCAAATTTAAAAAAAGAAGAGTTTTAAGAAACTGCTGGATAGCGTAATTTTGACACAATGATTCAATGTGAAAATTAGTACTATAATTATAATATAAATTTATATGGAAATGTTTTATGTGGAATATATAATATATATTTTATTTAAAATTTGTTTTTATTATTTACATATGTACAGTAAAGATACTCTGTATATACAGGTTTATTAAAAGAAAAACATAGATAAAACAACAAAAATGTACATTTTTATCAATTCATGTTCAAACAATCTACTCCTATGTTTTGTAATTTCTTTTTCTAAGCAAACAATGCCTTCACATAATGAATTTCACTTACACAAATAATATCATGCAATTTTACATTAAACTAAATTTTAAAGAAAAGAAGGCACTTCATAAATGCATAATGATGAACAAGAGAAGGAAAAACAATGTTATTAAAAAAATATATAATTCTTTCCAATAAAATAACAAATAAAAATCCATTCACCTTTAGTTGGAAATGTTTATTTCCATTCATCTACTTACTGCAACCCGTGCACACTGTATTTTTCATCAAAGAAGAAGCTAACCGAATGACAGCAAGCTATATTTTCGTTCATCACTGTTTGTTTGAAGTTGTCTGATGGCCCAGCCAAGAGCCCTCCATACTTTTTACCCAATAAAAAATCCATTTAAAAATTAACCTCTGAGCATACTGGGTTAATAAAGATTTCAAATCAAATACCTTAAATTGTACCAATCTACAGTAAACGTCTTAAAAAAATCTTATTTCCATTTAAAACTTTGCATATAATTAAATAGTTAACAAAATAATAAACATTTTAGGATTTTCCAATGAAAATCAACAACCCAATTTTCAACAACCTTCATGTCTAACAAAAACATTCATTTCCTTAAAAAAAAATAATAATAAGAGTCAAATAACATATCCATTTGTTTGACAATACATAATTCCTGATAACAATTACAGAATATAATATCTTCATACAAGAAAAATTGTGGAAAATCTAATAGTCCAGTCTTTACATTTGATCAGTACTTGGTACAAAAATAAACATGATTTGTTCACAATATTTGCATGAATAAAATTAATGTATCACCTTATTGGTCAGCTCTATAACAAAGAGGTTTGCTTAAAAAATTGCTATCATGATAACAGGTTTTTATACATATTGTGAAGACTAGCACTTTATTTTCTTATTCTAACTCCTAGTGCGATTCAGCTGCATTACATTAACTCTTCAGAAATTTGTTATCTTAATGTTGAACGAAAAATTCCTCAGACAATACAACATTAAAACGTAAATAAAATGCCTTATAAAATTTAATTTCATGCTAACTCAATTTGTTCACTGTCCATTATGAAGCTGAGATTCTATATTTCTCAAAGTTCTTGAAGCTTTCGGCTTTTCTTTTGGAGTATTTTCTCCTGCTTCTTGTGCAAAATATTTCATTTTGTCACGGAATGACATTCGCTCAGGTCCTGATTTTTTGGGCACATTTGCCTCGCGTTGTGCTGCTATCCGACTCCTGGGATCTCTGTATATTTCCTGTGCACCAATGACCCCAGGAGTGTTTTCAGATGTCCTGTATTTAGCATCAACATGATTTTGATGCGGTGTATTGTTAAACACTGCATCATTTTGTATCGGTGAATTTTGTTCGAAACTAGGATTGTTAGTGTCCGATGAAACTGATGATGTTCTGTATGAAGACTGTGATCCATGCGGTGTGTACAAATGAGTGTCTGGTTGTGTATTAAATGATACAGATTTTTTAGGAATCATTCCAGATGGTGGAGCACTAATTTCTGGCCCAGGATGTGACCGGGATGTTGTCATTCCACGATAACTGTTCACATTATTTGACGGCATGTTAGCATTCGGTCGATTCATTAAAGACTGATTTGCCATTTCATAGGACGACATTCCTCTCTGAGGTGGAGGTGGTGCTCCTCGTTCAAAATGAGACTGAGGTGGCAAGTTTGCGTATGGCTGATAACCGGTTTGACTATTATTTGACATATTTTCAAGTCTTTTTCTTTCCTCTTGTACTCGTATTTCCCTTTGTTCCTGACGTTCTTTTTCTCTCTGTCTTTCCATTTCCTCCCTTCGATGTTCCTCTTCTCGTCTGCGGGCTTCAGCCCTTAGGGCAGCCTCTTCAGCATCTCTCTGTGCCTGCATTCGTTGCAATTGTTCCCTTTCCTGTAAAAGGAATGCATGTTTCCATATTATTCTTTCCACATGAGTAAAGGAATATACCAAACTGTTAATTCAGAAATTAATGAGTTGATTTATTATTAGGGAACTTTGACAACAGAAATAAATGTGTGATTTAAATGCATATTTAAAAGAATATCACAAGCATAAAATGCAACGTTTAATTTTTATGTTATCAATCCAGTACCATTTACTAATTTTACATTAGCAGGTGGTAAACACTGATGGATGAATACAACCTAACTTTACAGTTCTAAAATTACAAACATGTCATATAATACCTGGGGTTGTATATTATGTTTGTATAAACTTCTGAATAATTAAAAATAAAGGGCTTCGCTAAGTGCAACATGATAGACCACAGCATGTCAACAAGTAAGTGTGGACACACTATTATGCTTGACCAAATAAAGTGTTGGATATTATAATACAACATTACACAGAAATATTGGACGGACCACAAAAACCAGGTGAAAAACAAAAACAATTTAGAAATCCAACCACATTGCTTTTTTTGCCCCTTTAACCCCATATATCTTGAAAAGTGTAAAAGAGAGGAACATACTGCTGAAAGCACTCATCAAGATCTCAAAAGTCTCTATTGAAATCAGATGAAACATAAAATATCAAAATTGCTTACTTTGACCTCTTTTATCTTGGAAACAATTTAAGATAGAAAAAATTTGTTGCTATACTTATTATTTGCATAAAATGTAAATTAAAGCATAATTGGCTATATATAACAGCCTTCGTGTTTTTTATTGGTTATGAAAGCCAGGTTGAACAGATAAAATATCTGATCTTCAGCAGTAACGTGTCAATCCTTACGCAACCATAAACCTAGAGTAAATAAACATGTGAATACACATATATTTTGAAGATTTCCTATTAAACCCTACATCTAACATACCATTTCTTTTCTTCGTTGTAATTCCTCTTCCTTTCTTTGTTGTAGTTTTTCAGCCTCTTGCATGTGAACACGTTTATTTTCTTCAAATTCCTGTCTCTGTTTTTCCCTCAATTCCTAATATTGAAATATAAAATAACCATTGTGAATAGGCTTAAATTAACTTTTGTTGTTTGTTTTAAACAATTTAGGGGAAGTTTCACACAGCAGCTGGTTGTGATGTATGTGCTGTTGTTTATCACTGAAGGCATCTATTTCTAAACTTTGTGGGATCTTGTCTCATTTGATATAAACCCCATATACTTTTATTTCCACACAACTCTCTGCATTTAATCATATATTTATTTGTTAAGGACAAAAATAAGTTTCCCCATAATATATTCAGACAGAGTGACTGGTGTTGTCTTTTTATGTTGTTATTTAATGTTTCTCTGTCAGCCAAATATAATTACCAATATCTTAAACTATTATTTAATTCAGTATTAAAATCAATACTTTTTTTACTTGTTTTCTATTGATTTCATTAATTTAGATCAGATTGACAAATTTTTTTTATTTGGCTAAACTTCTTATTTGATTTGAACATCAATACATAGACAAATACAGTTACACAGAAAATATGATCCCCTTGTCCCAACAAAGGTGCAATGCTTCCTAAGTCTAAAATTCCATCAGAAATCTATGTACAGTATACGAATTGATTTTGAAGGTGTGCAGGATACTCATCCTTATCAGTAAGTCTTGCAAATTAAAATACATCTCTCTTTAGCTGACACAATGTGAACCCTTAAATCGAAAGCTGTGTTCTCTGTTATTAAGTGCTTATATCAACCATTGATGCTATTTGTAACTTCAGAATCTAACAAGAGCCACAAAAGCTTAGAAAACATATTGTACAGTTATTTTGCAGACTTCTAATATTCACTTATCTCAGCAAATTTTAGTCTGTTTAAAAAAACTTATATGGAACCAGCATAAAAAGAAAAAACACCTTTTAATGATTTTAACTTGTCAGATTGACAGCAAACCATATTTTCATTTAGAGCTAAACGCACATCTGCCATACATAGCCTAACTATTAACGAAACTTTTTCCTTTGAGTAAATCTGGCTAAAAACCAAATCAATAGTATATTTTTCATCTCTAATCCTAAAAATTTAATGATGACTTTTCACACAAGACAAGGTCAAAATCCAACATTATTTATTCGTGAAATTCTGAGGTTACAAATTTATTCCAGCACCAAAAACATCACATTCTGTCGAAATTAACCATGCATAAACTGTTACTTACATCTTTAACCTTTTGTTCATTCTACAATTTACATGTTCTAGAATAAGTAACTAAATTTCATAGACCTTCCAGTTAAATATTCACCACTTCCACAGTTAACAAAATTAAAATTTCACCGAAAAGATTTCCATCATGACAATAATGCAAAAGTACATTTTTTTAATCCCCCGCCAAAATGAAATATATGCAAATCACAGACAGCAATATGTAAAGTACAATCATGTGATCTCCTAAATAAATGTACTTACCTTTTGTTTCCGTACATATTCATCATGTTCTCTTTGTTTCCTTTCCTGTTGTTTCTGTAATCTTTCTTGCCTTTCCTGTCGTTCTCGTTCAAATATTTCCAATTTTCTTTCCAGTCTGAAATAAATGCTTGTGCAACTTATTTTGTTCAGACAAAATTAGTTAATCCATCCACTACTGAACTTAATAAACACAACTGTAAAACCAAGACTTCCACATATCCATATTTCCCTCCATACTGTTTTGAAACATTGTTACATATTAGCGAGAGCAGCGAGTGCTATAGGAGCATATGCATTTTCTACATATGGGTCATTTAGAAAAGTCTTTGTTTAATGGGGCAGCCATATTGTGCTAAATACTAAGGCTAAAAAACATTTCGTTCGCCGTAAACGAAAGTAAGGGAAATAACTTGCTTCAAATTATAATTTTAGAATCAGAATGGTGATACATCACTGGCCACGCCAACAACATATTAGTAAATACAAATAGACATGTATGTAAATTTATAAAATCCACACGACTATAACGTGCTGAGGTTTCTAAAATTTTCAATTATACCTGATCATGTCAAAAGAGAGCCTTTGAATTCTATTTTTATTGAAATGGACACCATACCTTCCCATTCTATCTTTTTCTTTTTCATATTCTTCATAATGACGTCTAGTTTCCAAGTCACTCATTCTCTTCTGTGCCTTTCTTATATCTTCTCTTATAGAAGATATCAAAAACTCACGACCCTGCAAAAGAATTTCTTAGGTTTTTCAAATACATATAAATTCAAGTGTTTGTTTGTTTAGTTGGGGTTTTACGTCATTTTCTGCACATTTGGCTATTTCAGGGCGGACAGTTTTTATTTGTGGAGTACCAGGAGAGAACCACCGACAATCTTTGTAATTTCCTGTAATTCTGCATGGTATTGTTTTTTTTTTTTTATCTTTAGACTAAATAAAATTTAACAAGATTTACTGTGAGTCATTTATCACTAGTGATACCCGCTTTTTGATAAGGTTGAAAAATAAACAAAGTCGTCAAACAGGAAGTTGATGTTGCCTTCCTATGAAAACATATAACATGATATGGCATACCTATAGAAGGCATGTGACAAAATATCTTTCAAAATACTACTTATCAAACTACTAGAAATGCATTTTCCTATATTTAAATTGCTTGATGAAAGGGTGGGGCTTTTTACCAGGCTTCAGATGTGAATAAAATTTTCAGCAAAATATAAATGTAATGTTATTAGTAACTAACCTGAGCACTACTCGTCATTTCTGTATCCGAGTCCTCCTCATCATCACCTCGACTTGCCACCTCCTCAACTCGTCTCTGAAACTCCTGCTCAAATCGTAACTTTCGTAATCTTTCTTGTTCCTGGGGCGAAAGATATGACTTAGATTCTAAAAAGGCAATTTCTTCATTTCTAGACTTAATAATTTCCTCCTCTCTCATTTTTTCTTGTTTTTCCTGCTCTTCCCTATCCCATGGTGAAGGTCCTAATTTTCCATCTTTTGCTTTTTCGTGTACTTCCTGCATTACACGTACCTTGCCTTGTTGAAGTAACATCTGGTTTTGTTGAACCATATTATTATGAATACCTGGGAATGTCATATTTCCTGGAAGAGTCTGTGCTCTGTGATCATACTGTTCATACATAGTTTGATTTGGTGATTGCTGATGAGGAGAATCAAATGTTCGATTTTGATTTTTGTTTTCATATGTTATATTCTGGTAATCATGGCTTGGTTGGAATCTCTGATGTGCTTGAGAAACTGGTACTTTTGCTGGTTGTTGCCGTTGTGGTTGTGTGACACCAACATTCCTGGGAGGATTATCATGCCTCCGATCTACATTCGGTTGGAACATGTGTGCCTGTTGAGGAGAATTATATGAAGGATGATGGAATGGCTGAGGACCATTTAAGTTAATGCGAGGGTCTCCCTGGTTGACATATTGTGGATCAACATGACCTGGATACTCTTGTACAGGAGGTGGTGGCAAAGGAGGCAAGTCATCATTTGGATCATCCATCACTGGAGGTGGCGGTAACTCTGGGGGTACATCTTGTGGAGGAGGAGGAAGCTCGGGACTTCGGTGAGGTTGGTAATTATCCCTTCCAGGTGACACTTTTTTAATAGGACGACTCACATTAGAATGTGCCATTGTATAGCCAGCACTTGTTGGAATACCCGGTTGGCTTACATTATAATTTGGTTGAGAAGCTCTTGGTGACCTCTGTTCTGTTTGCTGTAACCGTGGATCAAAGAAATGTGGTTGGGTTTGACGGTTATCCACTTCCACTTTTGGAATATCCACTTGTGGCATTTTTGCTGTTGCAGGTTTGGGTGCTACATGTGGTCGAGAAACATTTGGAACTGATCTAGACTTTAAATCTATTTCATTTCCTGGACTGCGTAACTGATGGAATGCTGGTGAATTATCATTTTGTCTTGGCACTGTATTTTCATAAAAATTAGGCTGATAAGATTCATTATTGGCATTTAATTTTGGAATATCTCCTTGATTAATATATCCGCCTGGTTGTGCCCCATATGGTGGCCTAGTGTTCATATAATTTGGATCACGATGTTCGAAACTTTGGTTGTGTGGGGAGTTTTGTCCATGATCCATACCATATTTTTGCTGCCACTCATGAACTTTGTTTGCATTAATCTCCATAGAATGTGGTCTATCCACTCTTTGATCATGCCGTTCAGGTTGCTGTCCAAAATATGCTGATTGTGGACGTTCATCCCTGTAACTAGAATTAGAAGTTCGAGATGATGGAGGCTGTCTCTCTAATGTATTCTGAGGATGGTTTCTCTCATTTCTAGTCGGATCAATGGGACCTTTTTGCATTCTAGAGTCCAAATTTTGATGATTTTCATAATCATGACCTCTTGGATCATGATTTCTACGGTCACCCTGGTTGTAATAGTCATGGAAAGGTTGACCAGTATTTTGAAGAGCACCAACTGAAGCTGCAGGCCTCATCTGATGATGAGGATCCCTAGGATCATAAGGTTGTTCCATTCGTAGATTTGCCATTGACTTAGATTTTGAATCTATTTCTCTTGGGTCTCGTCCTTGGAATCTGTCTGGCTGCGAAGGCGGCATTGATGTGGGTGGACCCCTTCTCTCTGGTCCCGTGCCATCATCTGAAAATAAATTCAGTATATAGTTTAAATAATATTTCACCAATGTAAAATTTAAATAAACTGTGATATTTGTTTTCATTTTAATCTATATTTAAAGAAAATTAATTTTACCAAATATTGCATTCTGTAATTCTTTAAAAATACAGTTTACACTGAATATGCTGAAGATAAATTGTATATACATTCCCCGATTCCGTAAGATTATAAAAGGATTTTTAATATAATAATTTTCATGGATTATCTTGTAAATTGTGTTCTAGTTATCTCCCTTGACTTACACATTCTTCTACCAGATGTAATACATTTACTCCTAGGATTTCTTGTAATCACATTTTGTTTCAAATTATAAACAAATTCTGAATTGTTTGAATCACTATTCGACAACCCATCATCAGCCATAGTACTATTCATTAATCCTAACATTGCATTATGGGAAGTCTCAAGAGAAGTTAACGATTTAGTCCGTCTATGATCTGGTTGTGCTCCGTATTGACTTCCACGCACAGGAATTGGTTTTATTATATTTCTCTGACTAGTGTAATGACTGTTGGATGAAAATGAAGGTTCACTAAATCCGCTATCAGAATTATTCACAACATTCGATCGAGTAAACTTGTCTTTAAATGCCTGATAAGAAGATAATGTAGAATCTAAAGTATTAGTATCATATTCTGTGTAACTGTTTACACGTGGGGACTGATTCTGTGCTACGTAAGCTTTATGTTCTACTATATTTCTTATGTCTGACCGATACTGCGGATTGTGATTGACATTTTTCACTCTTGAAGAAATGAACAAGTTTTTCATATAATTTGGATCGTAGTGCCTGTCATAATCGACCCCATCAGTGTGTGAATTTCGTTTATTTCTATCATTAGATAATTGTTCACGTCTATAACCAGATAACTCGTGGAAAGATTTACTACGTTTATGTCCTCTTATTAAGTTATTATTCACCGGACGATGTTGAAATTCATTATTTCGAAGATTTTTCACTTCTTTTTGTATATCCCTCAAATCTTCCTCATAATCCTTTGGTTTTTTAGCTCGTCTACGTATTTCATCATGGATACTCTCGTTCATTCCATTGAAAGTGTTGTATTTTTCATCAACATGTCCTCTGAAGTTTATTCTAGCATCCTCCATAGATGTGATACTTTTACTACGCTGTCTTCGTTCATGCATGTCCCTTCGCCTTGTTGGAGGAGATTTAACCTTAAGGTCCTGGAGTTCTGCTTCCAGGACAATCCTCCAAAGACCTTGACCTCGACCATAAATACTTTCCATGTCTTTGTGTGAAACTCCATGGCGATATTCTAATAAAGATTTTTTTAAGAAAAACATCTTTTTTTTCATCTTAATAAAACAATAAATATGATAATTGTGATTTAAAAACCAAGTCTGTGGAACTCAGATGCTGACATTTCAAAGGTACCCAACAAATTTAACTTTCAAATGATATAAAACTGGTTTACATAAACATTCTAACAAACATGTGATTACTCAAAGATATTTAGCGATCTGACTATACACAGACTAGGTTTTAAGGGAACAAGCTTTGCCACAACTCAGACCCAACCCAACCCCAGAATTCCCAATATTAATTATAAAATTTACATTAATCAAAGAAAACATACTGTTTAATGCAGGTGATGATCTGCTGTGTGGAGAATTTTGAATTCGTTTATCGAAAGGTGGTTGTTCTCGATTGTGTCCACCAGGCGGCATATGACGTTGTCTATCCATTGTATCAGGAGTGTAAGGAGGTGGACCTTCATCAGCTGGGCGATGTTTACCGGTTTGAGGAGATGATGGCTTCTTGGGTGACGCTAAAAAAATAATTAAAAAGCATTATTATCAAACAGTTCATTGGATATTTGTAAACTATAAATACAGGTTTAATATACATACAGAATATGACTTCTCTAAATTCTACATGTATTCAAAACAGTGACAAATTCGACGAATTTTGATATACTACATTTTTTCCAAATTTGTTCAGAATATCACATCTGTTTACAAATAGTGCATATAGTACTATTACTCTTGTTTGTATGGCTTAATATCCATGTATTTATGCATTAATCATAAGAAATATTTCCACTAAAAAACAGTTTTAATTAATAAATTACACATACACTTCTATTAAACAATTTAACTGTTTTCTGACAGATATATGTATGTGGTAATGTGAATATTTTGATGATATAATCAATATGATGCTGGATTACAGTTTTGTTTTACCGACTCAAAAATGAATAACACAATCTACTTATATATTCTAACGGAAGTATTTGTGAAAATAACTTGTAAATCTCAGATTGCATGAATATGTATCCTTAACAAAGTTATATATAAGAAAAAGAGAAATGATTTCTTACATTAGTCCTTTAGAGAAAAACAGAATTATCTCCCCTTGGTAAGTTGGGAACTAAATTGAGAGGACTGACTAAAATGATTATCTATTTTTTGTTTTTTATTTACTAAAATTTTTGTCAAAAATAAATAGAACACTAGATGTAAAAAAAAATTTCACTGGATTTACAATGACCTGAAATCATCAATTCCGTTGTTAAAATGAGCACATTCTGACCCCCTTGTCAAAATTATGTACCGTCCAAGTAACTTTTGCAGTACTAGCAAGTGGTCACCTTGTTCGTTATGATAGTCATATCAGACTAAGTTTATGTTTTGTGTTCTTTAATGTTATTTTTTTCAGGAATCTGTCTATTTGGTGATGTTGATTGATTTGTATGTCATTGTTGTCCTTTCTTGTTATCCCCTTGTTGTTTATTGACAGAATTATTTTTAACATGTCATTTTTTACTTGTATTTTACACTTTTATAAGAATGGAGTTTTTAATAGTAAAATCAATATGCAGTCATAAAATCCACAAACATCTGAAGGAGTGCTAATCTTGTGTAATACATACCTCTCTGCATCACAGGTGAAGGTTGACTGAGTTGTGTAGCTAATCCATGGTAAAAAGCACCTTGCTTGGCTACCTTTAGTGTAACTGTTTGTCCGGTATGGGTCATTAACTCAGCGGCACTGAAATTAGATGCATCATCACATAGTTACACAGGTAATAATTAAATTGTACTGTGTGATAAATTACATTTATAATATGTATACTAGGGTACTATCATAAATGACCACAGCAAGGTGATCTGAATTCATTAATTGCATGTGTCCATTGAAAGCGCATGCTTCTTCATGTCCATATTTCCCGAATATACATACAAATCTATGGCATGTTCATATCAGATCTATCAGACCACTGTCATAGTTATTGGCTATAGGTTAATATTATAACCATTAGCTGATAAGGATCTGATATAAATAATGCAATGTTATAATTGCTATATAGATTCTGCCACATTATACACTTACTAGCATTTAATTTAGATATGCGTTATATGGAGAATAATAAATGGCCAAACCTAAATCCAAGTACTCAATATCACCCTGAAGGCCTTCGACCCGAGGTCGAGGGTTGATATAGAATTTGATATAGGTTTGACCATGCATTATTCTTTATATCATATTAATGCTTCAAACAGAATAAAGTGTGATCCAAGTAGGGGTGTATATATAGGGTATGCAATATAGGTTTAAGGGTGTGACATAGGCAGTTTTTTTCTGAAGCTTAAGGGTTAGTGCCTTTTTCACCCAATTTTGGTAAGAAATTTGGACCATTTTTGGAAATTCTGCATGATTTTAAAATAATTTCCATTGGGAAAAGTCCTTATAAAGGACCCAAATTGGGTCTAAAAAAATCATTGATAGGGTAGGTGATACAGGTCTTGCAAAGTCATGTATAATGCATATTAAAAATGTATGTATTTAACTCTTAAATATATGATATAGCTAAATATTCTGTTAAAAATTTGTGATTTATAACATCAGGAATACTGAAATGAAAATGAAATTCACTGTGTTGATATTGAAGTGGTAAAACTATTCACTGTGTTGATATTGAAGTGGTAAAACTAGTAACATTTAACAGTATTATTTATCCTCAAATTCTTAAGCTATAAAATATTCAACTTATGATTCAATAACACGTTATTAATTCATACATTTAAGTTATTAAAGAAAAAACAGCAATTTCCATAAACAATTCTTTTTTGCAGAGAAATATTGGGGTTAAGGATAAGAAATAGTTGTCTGAAAAGGTTGTGAAATTAGTCAAAAACAACTCACATAGAAAGCAAAGAATACATATGAGTTGTGCCCTGTTATCTGATTTTTATACAGGTTTAGATATGAAGTATTAATTTTTTGGAATGGTGTTACTGTTGAATTGTTTAATAAAACTTACACTTCCTGTGTTAATCCAACCAGACTCTTGCCATCAACTTCTAATAACTGGTCACCAGACTGTAACCGCCCATCCTGTAAATAAACAAACATGACAATGTTTTTTAACTTATTCATTCTGATGTGGGAATGTGTACAACTGTAAATCTGAAAATTATTTTGTGCATTTATCATTGCAAATCTTAGAAAATAAAAAAAAATCAAAGGGAACTAAAACAATTAATGTACGAGTGGAAATTAAAGTTTTAATTATCACAAAACAAGTATATGGCTGTAAAGTATATATCATAATGGCATCTGTGACCAAAGATGTTAAGTGTAGGTATTATGTTTGCAAAGTTGTTCTAAAAATGTTTACACCATGCCACCTACCAGTATATCTCACAAGGCAAGACAAAAACATTGCATTTACTGTAATAAGCAACCTTGTTGATACATTTGACAAACTTTTACACTACAATGCCTCTCAGGGTAGCATACTCAGGTCATCGGTTTGATTGCTAGGTGATCAGAATACCATGGAAGGGTGGAGTGACAAGTTTTTATGTGGACTGTTACCTTGTGAGCTAGCATTTTAAAACTTGGTTCTCCCAATAATGACAGTTTGAATGTCTCTGCCACAGTAAAGGGTCATATTTCCACGACAATTATTTTCAAGAATAGGGTAAACATTTCTGTACACCTGGTCTAGAACAGGGTCATAATAAATTTCTTACAATCATATCTTCATGCTTAAAATACAGAAGTAAATGATCAATAAAACTTTATTTTGTAAACCCTTTCCATTTTTCAGTTGCACGGCTTATCTTCAGCTAAGAGTTTAAATTTTTGGATTTAATTTTGGAATTTGCCTGTTTTAAACAGATTGGATTTTTGCAAATTGCCTGTTGAGAACAGGATGTGTTTTTGGTAATTGCCAGTTGTAACCATTGTATATTTTTGCAGTGACAATTGGTACAAATACACCAAAATTAGTGTCAAGTAGTCCCCTGCTAGAGAATATACATTATCAGCCCTTACTACACATTTGATACTTACAATATCAGCTCCTCCACCTCCTACAACTGACTTGATATAGATTCCTCTTTCTTTCTGATTATCTCCCTGTAAACAGTAACCACAAATTAAATATTGTATTATAAATATGCATTCCATGGTTGCTCATTGTATCATGCACTCAACATTGTCAAAATGGCATCAAAAATAGTTGAAAAGCCTGTATATAAGACGATTTTGTGGAACACATGATACAAAGAGAATAATTAGTTTGCATGTTCTTAAGTGTTACCTCATACATTTTAATGGTGAGAAAATGTTTCATTTTGACAGGTTCTGGTTTTTGTGAGAATGTTTTTGATATTGTTTACAGTTTGTAATGATAAGAGATTCAGCAGTTTTGTTTCAAAACAGACAAAGTGCAGAATTATTTAATACTACTCGGTAAATAAACTCAGTTCCATAAAATAATTATCTATAGAAATGATAATAAATGCAACAGTCCTACAATTATAGTCCCTGATCCAATGAGACTGCAAGACCTCAAAAATGATATTTACTGTCTTAATAATGACATAAAACATACTAACCTGTAAGATATATATGGTTTCAATCACAAATCTACATACAATTTTCTAAATATCAATTTTCAATTATGAATATAACAAAAGAAATGCATCATTCATTCTAATAATAGTTAATTATATTGTAATTTAGTACATTATATTCCCATAAATCCCATATATAAACAAAAAGGCAAATGGCAAAGCTTGTGTAAGCTGAGACAAGCAGGATATAGCAAAGTTATTTTAGTCTACATCGTGGAATTTTACATCTTTATTCAATTTCTTTTCTGAACCTATTTCTTGGAAGTTTTCTGAACCTAGTTCTTGGAAGTTTAAAAGACTTTCTTTTAAGTTTTATTATAAGATCTTGTAAGTTTGTAAATCCATTCACTTTTATTAATAAAAATATCTCATAAACAAACAACATGAAAATGGGTAACAGAAAAGGTCAACAATGACACAATCTCATGCATATCTGCTTGTTTCAACTTCTCATGTACTTTTCTAGGTCCTTTAATTTTATGTCATTAAGTACAATTTTATCAAAAGTTCTCAACTTCTTCATTTCAATACTGGTTCAAATATATACAATAATTTAATATTACATATTTCATTGAGTAACTCATGATGATGTTTCTCTAATGTTTTTAAATTATAACTAATCTGAAACAAATTTTGGAGGTTAATGATTCATTTTTACTGCTCAACGACAATAACATTCTAATGTGTTTACACCTCAATGGTCTTGATCCAATACTTAACAACTTTCAACAAAAAGCCGGAAAACCTATATTCTCTGTATGCGATAAAATGATTTATACCAATAAAACTTGACAGGAAGTCTTTTGAATTTTTTTCTGTCACCAAGGTAAATAAGTATTACACAAAGACCACTAAATGTTATCTCAATTTTTTTTTTTAGTGTTACAATTAGAATTTGCCACCTAAAAGTATTGCATCATGATACGGTTATGCAAAACTAACTGGCAATATGCCATTTAATGCTATTTTTGGTGAAAAGAAAAGAACCTAAACAAACAAGCCTTATTTGATCTACCTATAAATAATTCTTGGTGATTCATGTATGAAAGAGGTATGCAGTCCTATTAACTGATTTTCAAAATTTCAACATTTCATTATTACGTAACAAGAAAACTCTACAAATACATACTTTAGCTTAAAATTTTATGGGTAACCCATTATTTTTTGGTATATTTTGCATGATCTTTATAGAAGAATTTCATTCCCTGAAGAGATACATGTACAGTAGAAACTCGAAGGAGTCTGTAAAATTAGTTTGAGGCATCAGTAGTTCGAGCCATCAAACCAAGGAAAATTATCTGTTACGAACCAGCAATAAATTTAAAATTTAATTTATCTAGAATAAATCACAGAAAAACATCAAGTGGATTATCAATTAACATGTAATTGACAATCAATCACCTTCTTGTCAATCAATGATCTGACCTCTGGTTTTTCACACTTATTAATATTTGTCACGTACGCCAAATAAAAATAGTTTCAGTTACTGAGAGTAAAATTACATTAAGAGAAATCGGTGTTCGAAAAAACTAGAGTTAATTTACATAAACATAATGGAAACATTAGTTGGGGTTTAACACCATTTTCAGCACATTTGGCTATTTCAAGGCGGCCAGTTTCTATTGGTGGAGGAAGCCAGAGTACCCGGAGAGAACCACCGACATTCGGTAGGAAAATTGGCAAACACACCCCACCACAAGTGAGATTCGAACTCACAACGGCAGTGTTGACAGGCTAGTGATCATAAGTAGTCATGACGAACTACCTATACCACTCGGCCAACAAGGCCCGCCCCCCAGGACTTTCGTAAAGGGTCGAGAAATCCATGGTGTTCGAGCAATCTGAGTTCGAGCCAACAAGATTCTACTGTATTTGTTTTTATAAATGTAGTCCAACATCATGTATCTTAGATCAGAGCAACACCACTGTTCAGAAAACACTTCAATGACCACTTGTTGTGGTCAAATCATTGATATTTGATTACCTGATATGACAAGGTTATAAATCCAACAAATATATCCTCATAAAATCACTTATATCCTCTTCTTCACACAATTTAATCTCAGAAATATTATTCCCTTTCTACGCCATTAAATTACCAATGAAACATTTATTACATACAATGTACTATTTGATCATTGATTTCAGAATAACTAGCAATTAACTGCACGCCATAATTCAATATGAACTAAATGGAACTTCTGAATAATTAATATGTCGTGCACACAATTCTATAATTACACATAACAGTAAAAATTACATGTGAAAGCTTGCACACAAATTCCCTTTCGCTTTAGAAATTTTATTGCATATAAAATGGCAAAAAGTACTTAAAAGTTGTGGATTGGTTTTTAAATTTTCTGCAACAATTCAATAATAAAATATTCAAGATTGGATTTTTGCACAGGTAAAGACTGTACTGTACCATGATATAACAAACATTTATAATGCATAGTAATTTAATTTTATGAACAAAAGAAATGATTAGTTAATCTTGTCTGGGAACCAATCAATTTGGCACATAACCAGGTAAAAACAAAACATATATATTCCAATTATTTCAGTCTTTAAAATGTTTGAATGAATAAACCTATACAGTGAGATAATAAAAATTCAAAAAGATAATTCTGTTATTTATTACTTTTACAAACAATTTGTATGTGTCCTTTCACTAAATGGTTAAGATTCCAATACTTGACAAGTAGAGCAAAGTGTAGACGGGGTGGCTTAATTACTCAATCCATGTAATTAACCTTGCTTTTAAGTTGATCTACTAGTGGACGCAAGTCCCAAGGTGTATCACTAGCTCAGTTGCTACTATTTTGGCACTAGCATAAAACTGGTAGTATAAAAAAATGCATTAAACGTGTTAATTTTTTTTTGAAAATACAGAGTATGTTCAACATGCAGAGCAAAGGGGGTGGGGGTATATGTTTTTACTCCAAACAAGTATCACAGGCAAGGTTAACAAAACAACATCAATTGTACTTAGAAAACTAGATACAAAGTCAATACTGGTAAATACCACAATCAGTCCGCACTGACTTGACGCAGGAACCAGAAAGTTGTTTCAAACTTGAAACCAATATCTCCACATTATCTATCCTCAGATAAACTTACTATAAAACCCAAAACAGTATGTTTACCAACAAGGTTGCTTATAATTTGTTTGTATTTAGAAACTCTTGGGAGTCATAACTTCTGAAAGAACATTTAAAAGAACTAAGTATGATACTCACATAATTTTTCACAGCTTTGAGTTGAATGTCATAAACAGTTACCAAATGTGAAAATACACAATTCAAGAATAAAAATAACTGTGAATTTTGAACTATTTAAAGTATTTATTTTAAATAATCAACTATAAATTTATTAATTGTACTTGTATTATGATTTTTATACGTTGTGTCAATATTGTAAAGTTATTAAAATTCTCTGCATTGTAATAAAGACTTAAATAGGCATTTATAGGGAAAAATATAAAATGAAAAAATTCAAAGCATTTAAAATATTTCTACATTATGGAATAATTGTAATTTGTGTGGATCAAAACAATGACTTGGTATACTAATGGGTAAAAAAAAAGTTACTCAAAATTTGCTTATGAAAGTAAAATCGCATGGTTTTTTTAGAGTACTGTTTTTCCTATTTTAATCTGCTCTGTAACATTTTTTGCGATTGCACATCTTAGTTGCAGGGTTTGATATTTTTTGACACACTATTCCAGGGCTTTTAAGTACTGAAAATTTACAATCCTGATAGGTCAAAGTGCTAGTCAACAACTTGTAGGCTACAATTAATGGAGATTTACCAACTTGGATAATATGCAATTGAACAATACCATTATCCCTACTCCAAAGATTTTATCAGCCATCCAAAAGTAGTGATCTCTAATCGATTTTGAAATCAGAAGTGATAGGCATGAAAGAAAAAATTTTTTAGCCCATCAGGCTTTAACAATTATGAAATATGACAACCTGTTGATAAAAAAGACTAGTTCCAGGCATCAGGATAGTGCTATTTTCAACGCCTGAAATATATATTGTGGTTTTGCATTATTGCACATCAAGTTTGTAAAGCATAGAATTTTACCTGTTAGCAAATTAGTCACATCTTCCAAAAGTATTTTTCAACAGGCTTAGGAGCTTGTAACCAAAGAATGGATATTTTACCTTTTAGTTGAACACTTCTCATAAAGTACTTTTTTTTATATTTTTACCGCCATCATTGTTTAAATAACCAATATTACATTAATGTTTAAGATTTGACACCATTGTATCCAGGGCTATTTAGTGCATGTGTGTGAGCCCTTTTGAAGACAACACAACAACCCCTAAATGAGATCAATCCCTTCCCATGTTCAATTCTATGGTAATTTTTCTCATCGTGGCTTGCTCCATATTTTTACAATTTTAAATAGCAAATTCTTTTATCTACAAAATAACTTCCTACCTGTAATACTTTCTCCTTTTTCAATTACCTTAAGTTTACCTTATCTCAGATTTCAATACTCAAAACTGATAAGCCTAAATAATGTTTAACACAAAACATGAAATATTTTGTGTTTATAGCAAGATTTGTATAACCATTAATTTTCAGGCCGAAGATAAATGACTCTATTGATACTTTGATTTCATCTAAATCCCTGAGAAAAATGGACCTCATTTATACTAAATTTATCATTCCTGATGTGGACATTCATTGACTAACAACAGATTACTGGTAACTGTAAAATTTTACAGATTAATTATGTCGCCCCCAGATGTAGTAGGGACCACATATTGTTATTGTTCCATTTTTTGCTTCTTTTTTTTTTATTCTTCCACCTAATTTTGTCTGGACGAGTTCTCATACATTGCTGGAACAATCTTTATGAAACTTCACAATAATGATGATCCCCAAGTCTAGTTATGCATGAAACATTAAAAATTTTCAAAATGGCCACCGTTGCCATGGAAACAGAAAAAGTATGAAAAATTTTGGAAAACTTAATTATTTTTTTCCAGTATCTGCCCAGCCAATCTTTTTGAAACTTTGAAGGATTACCCCTTGCATCAATTTCTGCCAAAAGATTCGAATTGGTAGGAAAAACTTTTTCACTGTTGCCATGGAAACAAAAAAGGGAATATTTATGTTAAAATTTGATTTTTTGCTGCGAAGGTATTTCAAACTGCATAAAATGGATGTGTAAGTGTTTCCCCAACTTTTCGAGTTTCAAGATACGATCATCAAAATACACAAATTTTCAAAATGGCCACCGTGGGCGACAATTTCAATTCTAGTTTATGTTGTCATTTTTTTTATGTCCGCTTCCAAAAGAGGGTGGTCTCTCAAATGGTATTGGTTTCTAAACATATTTCAATGTATAAGAGATATTGTAGAGCTACAAGTAAATTGTTGAGAAATAATTAAGTACAGCAAGCAACATGATGCAATCATGTGATAACAAATCTAACAGGAATGAAAAGTACTTCTCTATCAAAATAATTCTTTGAAAAGAACTCACTGAGGCTTCTTCCTCCAGTCATAAATTTAAACCTATTTTTGACACAAACCTGTATTTAAGGGTTATTTTACACTTACAAGACAGAAATACTTATTTGACATTTAACAAACCAAATTACAGTGTGACAGATCAAATTCTAGTAGTGAAAGAAGTAAGTTATATTTACATGCTTGGAGCATAGTTTTTATTTCATAATTTTACAATTCAATTGAATGTATTTGCAATTTTTTATATGTCAGTAAAAAACTCCACAGAACTTATGTATTAATATTGCTTATTGTTATGAAGCCATTAAGAGCTTAGCAGTTATAAAGTGTTTTACATGCCTATAGTGTCAAAGGCTGTATGAGCTGATTTTGTACTATTCAGTTTCAAGATTTACCCTGTACATCCTAATCCGTTTATATTGTTTTCCTTGCATATATCCTAAATATTTTTGATATGTGATCAGAGATCTCAAGATAATTGTTTGACAAGTGACAGATGTGTGATATCATTCTACAAATCACAAAATAACTCAACCATATCTATCTTATACTGTGTTTGGTTTTATTTTCATTCTTATAATGAATTTAGAGTGTTTTTACTGAAATTTAAGCCAAAATGTATTCACTTTTTTCACTTTTTGAAAAAACAAAACTGAGATTTCCTTGATAAAAGTTTATATTTTTTATTCAAAATTTACTTGCTCCATTTGAAAAAGTCAAAACTAATGCATGTTATTGTTGGAGGATTCAGAACATAAAAGGCAACTAAAATACATTTCTACCAAAAAACATTGGCCTTTCTGACCATTAATCCATGTCAAAGTGTTTGCATATGACATAGCAGTATTATGTGACATGAACAGGTAGAAATACTGGAAACCTGCATTGCATGTCAAAATTACCAAATCATCACGATCATCCCTTTCCTAATTCAAATATTTTGTTTTTCACAATGTACCAAAATGCCAAACTTTAAACACTTATCCAGCAAACCAAATACTTAACTAACTTTTGATAAATATGAGGTATTTCTATTAACAGTAACATACATAATATAGCTGAAAGGAATAAAAAAAATACAGCTGACCTACCTCAATAGAGACAGACAGTATTGGACAAAAGAGCAACAATCAACTTTCACTAAGAGCGAGCAAGCAACCTATCATTTTCCTACTCGGTGCAAATTAAAAGAAAAAAAGCAACCAATGTCAGACAATCAAAAAGCACATGTACCTACGCAGATTTAGGGTTAGTCATGCAAGACTTTAGTGTATAATATGGGCAATATTACATGAAAGTTTTGTCAATTAATTACATGTCTTCTTTAGAAGTATTATATAATCAGAATGTCTACACATGCAGACAAGGTCAGTTAGTCATCCCACGTGTACGTATTTACATGCAAAATTCCATATTTAGTCATGTATACCTGTCAAGATGACAGTAACTCAAGACTTGCATAGGATAGCATTCTACAAATTCCTACACTGATAAATATTGTGTTGATATAAAACAGATTTAAATGCCTTAAATTATTACAAAATGTTAAAATAACATTTATATTTTAATTTCATCATATAATACCGGTACATGAATGTGCTACTTTTAAAAATACGTATACCTATTATTTCTTTAAATCCGCCTTTTTGTATTTTCAAATTACGAAAAATTCTAACATTTTGTAAAGAATTATATCTAAACATACAGTGAGACAATTTTATCATGTATTCTCTTAATCTATTTTCTTTTTTCCAAATTTACTAAATAACGCAAAAATTTGGAAAATGGAAATTATTTGTTGAGTCACTTTGATAATTTGTTAAAATGAATTTGTTTTTTTCATGTGACTTCCTGAAAAATTTCACAAGTAAATATTTTGACATAGAGGATATACAACTGTGTCATTTGTTACCAAACACCCACATAATGGGTAGACTCTAATATTTAAACATGTCACCTAAAAGTCTAGCAGTTTAAAAACTTTTACTTTCTCAATGTTAAAAAGCTGCACGAACGTTAAGTAAGATTTAAATAAAATTATTTAACTAAGTTTACTTTTTTTGAATCAACAATTGTTTCCTCACAATCTTAAATTGGGAATTGAGATTGATAATACATAGAATTTTCACTACTTTGAGACACTTTCCAAATATTTGCATTATGAAAAGAGAAAAACTTGTCAGCCATTAGTCAGAACAAAGGAAAAATGACAAAACAGTCAAAATTAAGGCAAAGATATCACCCCACCATAGTTTAAACTGTTCTATCAGCCAAGACAACATTTCAACCTTAAGTCATTGCAATATCAGCCTTGTCAAATCAGACACAAAACTAACTAAAAGCTAATACAAATATGTGTATTCAATTTCAACAAAAAAGCAAGCCTATTCTGAGCAAAGGTAAAACTAAAGTCAAATGAAGTCTTATTTTTAATGACTAACTCATTAATGATTATCTAAAATCAGTATGTTGTCAAGCTATTATAAAACATAATTAGCATACAATACTCAAAGTTCAGGGGCGTTTCCATATTTTTTATGCCGAATTCTTTTACGCCCATTATGCCCTTACCTGGACCCGCCCCTGAAGTTTGATGCAAGATGCAGTACAAGAGTATAACCAATTCTGAAATAAGATTCCTGCACTGAAATACTAACCTATACTATATATCAGAGACAGATAAATCAACTGAATTTCTCTGTGAATCACCTTATATCCTTAAATCTAATTGATTTCCTTTGTATAAAGTTTGGACAGTTCTATGACATTTGGGGAAATAAAATACCAACAACATGTGGCATTTTTCAAATAAAAATATTATTTATTGATACTTATCTTTCATATTTTTTTCCAGATCAAGTCACAATAAATATAAAATAACTTTTTAAGAGTAGAAAATTCGATGGTCATTACTTTGAATAGTTATACAAAAATTTAAAAATCGGTTAAACACTTAGATAAAAGATTTTCTATGAACAAAACAATATAACAAATTCCTATACAAAAGGACATAGAAATTCCTGTGAATCAAAAACAAATTTACCGGACAAATAAAAAGATGATGAAATGCACAAATTTTGTGCCCATGACTGATATTCCATGCTATGATTAGATCAAGACACACTGTCATTAATCAAGAAAATTCTACATATAAAATTTGTCATTTTTTACAGAAACATCATCACGAATTTCAAATTATAATTGTTGTATACTAATAATAAAAATTTCAAAATATAACAAGATAAAAATTCTAAACTAATCCGGTTTAATTATAACTCACGAACTCTGATGACCAATATCAGATTCCACTACCACACAATACCAAATTCCACTATTCACACAACATGAGATACCAGCAAAGGCAAACCAAAGATGATGCACGTTTGCAAGAGTGTTTAATCCTGGCAGTTTTTATTACTATTCTTTGATGAGTTATATACTATTTCCACAAGACAAATGAATGCATTTAACAGTGTTAAAGCCCTAGAATAATCCTCAGATGAAAACTGTCTTATTTTCTCACCAAATCACATCACCAATAACATCCAAAAATGTTTTAAACTCTGTTCCTTTAGTTATAGATAAAGATCTAATATTATCGAACCATGGCGTATTTAATGGTATTCATCCACAAATGTAATACTGAATTAAATATAATAATTTAATTTGGTTCCACAACACTTAAAATTATCAGGATATTATACATCCAGGTAAAACAACACGATTTAATTTTAAAAGTCCATGTGCGTTATGAAATCTTACAAACTATATGACCAATAACGATACAGGTGTGCTACCTGTGGTTATAAATTATAGGCTGATCCAGTAAATTAGCCCTTGAGATCAGTGGGTCACTCCGGGTTAGTGACGCTTTTTAACCAACTGTTACAATACGAAAAAAGGTTCAATACATGGTAACATTCTTGTGATTTGTTCATCTGAGTAAAAATATTATGTTTAACAAAATCATGTGACACTGTCACCTAAAAACTCAGGTAAACTGTGCATCAATTTTACTAGTTACCAAATACAATGAATCTTACTGTCAATAAAATTACATCATTTAAACTTATCTTTTTCTTTTATTTATTTTTCAACTACTATTATATAGAATATCTTTGGTCTCTGACATAGGTCAACTTAAAAACTTTCAAATGGTATGAAATCTTTAATAGCTATAGTACTCAATGTTTACATGCCATTTCTTTCAAGATAACAAACAAAATACATTAAGACTTTATTTTCTTTGATATTTATACTTTGGAACAGGTAATCAGAATAAATTGTTGATATGCATAATCTAACTGAAAAAGAAATCTGACGCTACCTGTTATTAGAATTGATACCGATGTTTAGTTGTACAAAGTTTTATTGCTATGCACCAAGTTTATACAGGTAGTATATACAGACCTACAAAACATTTTCTCCATGGATGGATTATAATGACTTCTTTATTTTGTACAGATCAGATGGCAGCTGGTATTATATAACAATTATATTCATCTTTTATAATAATTGGTTGATATTACTTTAAAACCAGTTACAGTAAAACCAATTTGTTAAGTAGAGTAAAACCTCAGGGCCTCACTTTAGGTTGTAGTAAAATTCAGGTAAGTATCGATGTCAATGAAGCATGGTAAATTCTGGGTTTGCATATACAAAGCATGACACATAATGCCAGACTGTGTTAAACTTGAAGGATGGAATTTAGTCAGATTCAGAGCTAGGCTCTATGTGACAGTAAAATCAGAGATGGCACACAGCCAGGTATCTATGTCAAAGTAAACTGGGAAGTGGCACATAGCCTGATCTATGTCATAGTAAACTGGGAGGTGGCACACAGAACTATGTCGAGAAAAAGTCAGTGGTGATACAAAGAGCCAGATCTATAAATATGTCTGACACATTAAAATTGGGAGGCATATTGACTCTATATCACAGTATCATAGGGGGCACATGAAACCAGAATCAGTGTCATAGTAAAATTGGAGTTGGCTAACAGACCCAGGTTCTATGTCACAGTAGAATTAAAGGTGGCAAACTGAGCCAGAATCTATGTCACAGCCAAATCAGAGGTGGCACATAGAGCTAAAATCTATGTCACAATAAAATCAAAGATGGCACATAGAGCCAGAATCTATGTCACAGTAAGATCAAAGCTGGCACACAGATCCAAAATCTGTCTCATGGTCAAATCACGCAAAGACAGCACAGGTCTGTATGTCACAGTAATATATAAAGTGGCACTAATATCCCACATCTACGTTATAAATAAAATCCAGGAACTGAATGGATTAAGTTACATTGAGACCTACTTTAGCAAATACATTGTATATCAGGAATCCATGGAACAGCTCAACCAGCCAGATGTATTTTACAGTAAATGGGGGATGGCAGATAAAAAGCAAGGTAAGGTTAAGGTAAAATATGAGAGGAAAGTATACAGCCAAACTTTATGCTGAAGTATATTATAAACCCTAATTATTGTGCATTCAGTGAAAGCACTATATACCAAAAATACAATATATGTAAATTTCAAGTATCAGAGTAACAAATGTCATGAATGCCAAAGGGAAATGATCATACTTCAAAATTTTCAATTATATGTAAATAACGGTAAAATTAATCTATTAACAAATTCTATTTTATACATCAACACATAATTTACCAGGTGTGACAATGATATTATATGGGACAACACCCAAAACAAAGTAGAGCATATTATAATCATTGTTTTATTGTATTCAACTTGGCAGTATTTCCATTTACATAGACATTTTAGTGTAATATATTAACTGAAATTCAAAATAATACCTGTTCAAATTACACAGGTAATGAATAAAAACAGAATATTGGGATATACCAATATGGTCACTTGTATACATGTGTTATAGAAAGCAAGATCATGTGACAGTTTATGTGACTTTATCCGTCCTACTATTATTACATAGCTGATAGGATTTCCGTCTCAATAAAACTTAGAAATATGATCCTTATTTTATACAACTAAATACAATTATTATAGCTTCATCATTAAAAAGAAATGACGATAAACTGATAAAAAACTGCTGAATTGCATTTTATCAGTAAAGTTTAAAGGTCCTTGAAATTGATGGAGAGTGGTCATTTTTTCTTTAGGTGCTTAACTCTCAAAAATAGAATATATGGTTGGAAAATCTCACTTGATGTAAAACATTAAATAAACAGTTCCTACCCATGTTAAAATGATAATGGCATGACATCAGCGGTGTTCCCAAATTACTGGGGATTAACTAAACTTTTCGAAATGAAATAATTAACACACTGTGCAAGGTACTTAAGAAAAATGGCTAATCTGTAATGTTCAAAATGGACACAGTTCTTTTTTTCAATCAGTTTTTAATTTTAACTGCCGTATCTAAGACATTTCAAAAAGACCACCTAAGATATTATCCAAAATTTTGACAGATTAATTAATCGGCAAGATAAACATCTTATCTTCTACTATCGAAGTAATATCTTGCACAATTATCTGACGATAAATCATAAACCTAACCAAATTTTAAAGTACAGCCTTGCTGTGTTCCATATAAGAAATGTCTGTGTTTACTTAACCTGTCACCATGCCAAAATTTTATTATCCAATCTTTCTATCTCAAGATAACATCAACAAAGAGAAAGAAATTTTTAAATTTAAAAACAATTCAGTATACACAACGTCCAAAACTACTTGATAAATTGTTTTCTGGCGTCATATTCAAATAAGGCATGAAGTGACTCGCATCAAATCATTCCAATGGAACTAGATTTAAAACGTTTGAAAATATGCAATATTTGCATTGTACAAGGAACTACAAAGAAAATAAAAACAATGGGTATCATTGTGTGTACATTTAAACATATTAAAGTGTGTTTGGATGACAATTAATTTGTCATCTTGTTGTTTACATGATCCTTGTGAAGAGAAGGGTTATCTCTCTTCATGCAGACCATGTCTCTCAAAAAAATTAACATTATAGAACAATCTTTGAAGAAAAGAAAATTTAGCCACAAAAAACAATAAAATGTCACATTACCAAACCACATCGTTTATCATTACAGAATGTCAATAAAATTATATTTTTGTGTTTAAATTGCACATTATAGTGTGTTTCAATAACAGTATCTAACACAAAACAACACAAGAAGTCTTGGTGAGTATATTCCACACATATCCATCTCTGTCTGTTATAGCTAAACAGGTAGTGGTTCATATAAAATTAACTCTTACTATGGAATTGTTTATTTCCCTGGAGACCACTTTCTATATTTCAATTAAAATTTTCTACTTCAAAATTGTGATAATATAGATCATAATTATGGAATTTCTTGTTTTCGAAATAAAACAATGTGAAATACGTATTTCAATGAATATTCTAATTTACGGTTCAACTGTACCCCCAAAAAAAACCCATAAAAATGGGTGTCCAATAAATATAATGAATCTGCAATACCTATTAGGAATCAAGTATCAGTAAAGTGAGTTTTTTCACTTCAATATCATATTATGACCCTTGATTTATAACAAAACTGCTGAATCCCTATCAATTAGCATACTACTGAGTGTAGGTTATTTTGCAGGGTTCAAATTCTGTACATCTTGTTGCTTAAAAAAGGTGCTTAAATTTATTTGAAACAACAAGTATGTGCATTATAATCTGCCAAAATCTAGAACTCAAACTTTTTAGCATACTTTTTTTATCCAATATAACAAAATTTTAAACCCACCAATATAACCTGCTTAATGGTTATTACATAATGTTCTTTGTTACGGTTTTTGTAAGGAAAACTGACATTGTTGCCATTCTTTATATCATGTACTTTTATTGCTGTTCTTCAGATGATATATTTCACAATGTCACATTGAGACCTGTTTTGATGTACTGTTTTGTTTTGAAAGTGTGCTTTATGGTAAAAAAAAAGACTACATGTATATGTGTATATAGTTTCCTTAGAGGTCTGACACGAACATTTTTGAAAGGTTGTCTTGGATTTCTTCAATATAAACTTTTCAACCAACATAACATTCATTCAATCAAAATATGGTATAGAATTGAGAAAGACCATGTTCATCATTGTCATTTGATTAAATTACCTGCCAACTCCATGTGAAACGATATGTATAACATGATTCACTGAAAACACTAGATTTTTGGGATTCTGAAACCATCAACACAATTTTTTGGGTTTGGCCTATAATGTATTCATACCTTAGCAGCTACAATACTGAGTCCCATGCTGCCCTTCACCTTGCTGAATGATATGGTAACAACCTCTGGTTCTTTAGGCATCTGAGGTTTACTGTCGAGTGGAGGACCACCATGCTGTTGTTGATTTGGTTGGTTCTTACGTATTGCCTAGAACAGAACAATGTTACATGTTTAACAGTTTTACATTTATATTGTAAGCCAATATTTACTGAATGGAATTGTGTTACTGCATTGGCATTTTCGGATAAACTGAATTTTTTTATCACTTCAATTTTTTGTTTTGTTTTCTTCATTTATTTTCTTTTAAATGGGGATATAAAATTCATAAAATTTTAGATCATCTGATTTGTAACTGGGCATGACATAACATAAAGGATCCTAGCAAAAATCCTAGCAAACTGCTCTGAATATTCAGGATTATACAAAATTGTCAAAGATATTATGTACTAAAGATCTTTTTAATAAATCACTATTAAATAAGAATTTTATGGGTACAACAACAGTCAATATTTGTAATACTTTACAGTCATATTTCATTCTTTATATCTCAAATTTTCAACCAACCAGTCTTCTCCCATTGAAAATAGTGACATTAAACAGTCAATCATACCATATGACACCATTTGAAGCTTTTCATCATCGTTTTCTTTTCATATGTCACAGTTTGGTAATATATGATATGCATATATTCTTAACACTTTTTGTTGTCTAGACTATTTTCCAATATAAATTAGGCTGATTGTATATATAAAACCGCATAAAGATTGTACATAAATGGTTTCTTTTTTGTCTGATTAGCTTACGTGACATTACTTGACCATGATATAAAAAAGATTTACTAGCTGAAAAGATTTCCCTTGTTAATTTAAATTATAATGGTTGGTTTTAATTTCCAAAAGACTTCCTGAAGTTCTAATCTGAAAATGTAAGAATATGCAGTATGTGTCAATATGATAGCATCGATCTCATCAGCTTTAGTAAGGGAAAAGATTGGTTACACTATGTTGTAAACAACGTTAAACAAATTAACACTGCCAGAAAAGTATTAGATAGCCACTGGAATATTCACCTATTATAAAAGTTATATATTTTTGTACATTCTTCACCTCCAGAAAAAGAAGTACGTGTTCTAACATTACTGTCTATTTTTACATCTCTAATATTATTTCATTTTAAATATGAAAAGCCTCTTGTCTGAACTGTTAATTTTAAGTATAAATTTCATGAAATGACATCACTGTTTGTCTTAAGTTTTCAGATTAAGAAGTTGATGCTGAAACCTACTTGAATGGAACTGCTGCTATGGACAAATTGAAAAGGACATATGCTAAATTTGAATACTTTAAAACTATTTCATACAAGTGATCAATCCTAAATAGTCTTCCCAAATCAGGGGTAAGATTTTGAAAATTACCACAAAATTTTAAAAAATTTGAGGAAATACATGATAGAGATTTTTTAATTAATCTTTCTAGAAATTTAAGTGTTTTTGGGACATAAAAAGGTTTCTAGAAATTTAAATATTTTTAGGAAATAAAAAGGTTTCTAGAAATTTAAGTATTTTTAGAACATAAAAAAGATCAGTATAATCACTAAAGGTTGAGATATTACTTAAATGGCATTTTGATTCTGACAAGCTTCATTCGATAACGTAACTTCAAATGTCATTAATGTAACTTGAAAATGTCATTTTTTAACTAAATCATTAAAGTAAACTAAGTCTTTTATGTCATATTAGATTTCAGAATTATGATTTTTATTTTACTGAATCAAGAAAGAAATCTTACAAATTAAGTTGACAATCAATATATGTCACACTTTGGTATTTGAATGTATTAAATGAAATAGTTTAAACAGAAAAGACCGGGTTTTATTGGTTTATTGTAGTTTTATGCCCCTTCAAGTGCAATGCTAAATATTTTTGCAACTTTTGGTGGAGAAAGCCAGAGTGTACAGTGGGAACCACTGACCTTTAGCATGGCCAAACAAAACTTACCACAAGTTGTGTTCAGACTCACGACCTCAGTGTAGAAAGAAGCAGCATAGAACATAGTAATTTTATTTTACACTTTTTGCTGTAGTTTGCCCAAATGATTAGTTTAAACTATAGATACTATGATGGTAAATCAGTTAGTAAATAACTATTACAAAAATCATCTCAAATTACTTCCTAATGAGAATGTATCTGACTTCGACTTCTGGTTTTTAATGCTGCTAATCAGTTTCAAGGTACTAATCTGTTTCTCATGTACAAAACATCAGATTACAAAATAAAGTGATTGAAGTCTACTATTAATCAATATTTTTCTTCAAATCAGTTCTTTATTCTTTAATAGAGAAAAAATGACTGATGTTCAGGAATTTATGGATGTTTTGGTGCTATTTGGTGACAACTGTGATGTAGGGTACTACTCATATTTTCGCACTATATTAAGAACCTGTTAGGTCAAGTCAAATAATAAATAAGGTTCTGGTTACATTAAGATAAAACAAGAATATGTGTCCACAGGACACAATGCCCTGCTGCACTGTCAAAACCCCAATTTGACATACAATTAAGACAGATCACATAATAAATGAAAATACATGTATGTACTAAGTTGATGCAACTACAACTTTATCCTAAACTACCTTCACCATAAACTTTAACCTGAGAATGAACTGTTTAAGGGACGAGATCAAAAGTTCAATGTAGGATAAAAAACTTAATTCACATAGTTTTTTCACTGACCCCCCCCCCCCCCCCCCACCCCCCTCTTAACTTAATTTGCAAAAAATTGATTGACCAATATGGGCATATGCTTTGAGAGTATACTTTTTGTTTGTTTAATTGGGGTTTTATGCCGTTTTCAGCACATTTGGCTATTTCGCGGCGGCCAGTTTTTATTGGTGGAGGAAGCCGGAGTACCTGGAGAGAACCACCGACCTTCGGTAGGAAAATTGGCAATCCTTGTCAATTAAGATCGGAGTCGAACACACCCCGCCACAGGCAAGATTCGAACTCACAACCTCAGCGTTGACAGGCTAATGATCACAGGTAGTCATGACGAACTACCTAGACCACTCGGCCACCGAGGCCCCTATACTTTTTGTATCATGGGCCCTGTTTTTCCTCAACAATGTATGTTTGTTCTGTATATTAACTTGGACATCACTTGAATCCGTATCTTCAATCCGAAAATCGATGTCGGATAACAAAACTTGCAGCGATTTTTACCCCCTCACCCCCAAACTATTTGAATTAAGTTTTTTATCCTACATTGAACTTCTGATCTCGTCCCTAAACACTATGATATTTCTATGTTTACTGAACCATGAAAATGGGGTCAAACCCTAAATTGGCATGTCAATTAGAAAGACCACATTATAAGGAACATATGTACTAAGTTTCAAGTTGATGTGACTACAACTTCCCCCTAAACTACCTTCACAAAAACTTTAACCTGATTCGGGACAGACAGACAGATTAATGGATGCATGGACACACAGACATAAGAAACAGGGTAGATACCTTTTTTTTTTATTTTTACAATGACAAAAAGGGAAAATAAATTCTGACTCTAAAAGTGCTTATTGAAAAAATTCAAAAACACCCAACAAACAATTTTCATCCAATAGACCACAAAGAAATTAAAGCCAGAATAAAAAAATGTGTTCATGTGCAGTTCCAGTTACTCTGGCCTACAAATCATTAAAAAAGGTGATTGCATCATGAAGTGCCTTATCATAGCAACTACATAAAGATATATGGAAAGTTACATTGGACAGAGGTTAAAGTGGACACCACGAACAATAAAATTTTCTTACATTAATCCAAGATTTGACATATCTCCTTTCACCAACGCTATATAAGTTCATTTTTGTAATAAGCCCTTTTCTGTTTAGTTTGTCTCGACATGACATCGTAGTTACGAATCCTTCCCATCACAACACTTTAGGTTCCATCCATAATACATAAATATTAATTTACACCTCAGATAAAATCAATACTTTTTTGTGCACAATTTTGAAAACAGGCCAAAGCTTGTTTCCGTCACTTTCAAAACAAAAGAACATTTTTTTAAACATAATTCCTGTGTAATCAACATAAACAGTCACTAATATCAATTTAACGTATCTGAAATTCACATGAAGTGCCACTTGATGGGCACAAAATTCAATAATATAAGTATTTATAGTTTCATATTTTTTGCTCAAATCCAGAAAGTTCTAGTACCCAATCCATGAATATCATCAACATCCTATTTATTGCACAGTAAAACAATAGAAATCTATATAAATATCATCTCCATTACAAATCATTTAAATCATCACTAGGGAGCTATTCAAAATACATTTCGAAAACAGTGCTTCAATTTTTTGCTATCCTAATATAAATTAGAACTCTGAACGTCATTTTTCATTTTGTCTATAAACAAGTAATAACATTAAACATCAAGTCGCTGAAAATTAATTGAATATAAACCGTTATCCATTCAATAACTTGATTTTTTTCAGGTACTATTTAGATACCAAATATGATTCTAAGATAATCCAGGTATAAAATCAATATATATGATAAAACTGTAATTAGTATTGTCCTCCTTGTTCATCAACATTACTATATAAGCAGGTGTGTCTCTGGCGTTTTTATCCTTTTAATTCCAAAGAAAAATAAAAACTGACAATCACTTTTACTGTTTTAATGGTGTGCGGCACCATAAAATCTCCATTAAATTATTTCCCAGCAGTAAATAAACATAATTACTGAGAAAAGACCTCAATTCAAACAGATACAATGAAGAAGCAGCAGATTCACAGTCTTTTTTATAAGTTTGTTTTGAACTGAATTTGACTGTTTATATAATATATAAATAATGTAAACATCTGAATAATTTGAGTTTCAAGTAAATGAAAGGGATTAGAACACAGAAAAAATATGGATTGTGTATTTGACGTCAACAACATTAAGCAATAGAATGTATCACTGAATTTATTTATTTATTTTTATTTTTCACTTTACTTATATTATCTATTCTTTAAAATATTCTTTTTTGTTTCTTTATAACTATTACAGTACAATTATAATTTGTTGTTGTTGTTATACTGAGGAGGTCAGTGACACAATGTATTCAAGGAGATAGCATGATATACTTAAGGATGCTGGTCATGTTTTGGTCTTTTTGTCAGATTTTCGGAATCCTCAGGTTTTATCCATTTCTTAAACATGAAATTTTTTGCCCATGAACCCCCACTTTTTCTTTTGTAATACAATCATATATACCTTAAAATGGTATTTGACAAAATTTTATGAAATCCTTTTTATTTTTTCATACATTTTTGAGAGACTGAAGTTGTCAATGCAAAGACAATGAAAAATCCAGAGAAAACACATTTCCTGCAAATTTTCAAGGTCTTATAGCTAAAAAATGAGCATATGAACCTACATTTTTTTCTTGCTTATTTGTTTACTATTCATATATTCTCTCAAACTAAAACACCTATTTCAAATCCTATTTATTGCCTATTAGACCAGTGATCATCCTTAAAACTTGAACACTCATGAGTATTGTTTAAAATAAGAATGTTACTTTGAACTTTCCTCCCCCCCCCCCCAAAGCGACCTTGTTCAATAGGTAGTCTATGATTAAGACATATTAAGTTATGAAATACTTTTATAAGATCATAAAGTAGATCAATTAAATATTTTACGAAGTTATGAGTACATGTACAAATTCTACAGTTTCAATTGACTGGTTCCTTGAGCTCCAGCCAGTATACAGAATCGTTCTTCCATAGTGGCTATAAAATGCCTATTTTAAATTTGGCATCTACATATTGGTATTATCATTGAAGCCAAACTTTTGTTGAAAAGGGACACCTTTGAGAAAAATAGAAACCATTGCATAATATAAAGAACTGCAATTTCACCAATCAAAACCATCACATATAGTCTTAAGCGTATTCACCTGACATTTTACATCATTCATGACATATCTTAAAATGCTCAAATCCAATCGTAATGTTGAATTAACAGGAAATATTTATTTATCAAAGAAAAGATCATTTTTGCAGGAATTGTGGTTAACCAAATCAAATTAAAACTATAAATATTACAGGTATCACTTGCATTAATAAATATTTACACTTTTTACTTCAATATTGACACTAATAAATTATCAGTATATTACATATTGATTATATTTCAGAAGAAATGATGCCTAAAGATGACTTTTCCTATTGGGAATATTTTGCCATATGGGGAAAAAAGCAGAGATGTTGTATCAGAAGCTATTTTACTTTAATAAAGAAATCTTAATGAACAAATACAAACTGTATAGAACAGATTTCCATAAATCATCTCAAAGAAATGCTAATTTTTTAATCTCAGTTGTTCTTTTACAATCTAATTCCTATTATTAATGTATTATCTCTGTATAGGCCTTGTTATCATTCCAAGGCCGCCTGTAGTGGATTTAGAAAAAAAAAATTAGGTTAACAATTTTACTTCATCTGCTGTTAAAGGGAGGAGAAAACTACTATTAATGAGTTATCTGCCCTTCACTAATTCACTCAAGGGATATAATTGTTTGTCTTAGTCCTTTAACCTCACAGAGGTAACTTTTTTCTAGGAGATTACTAACAATACCTCTTATGAGGCACTTCCCACTAATGACAATGAGACCAGAATTTATACACATAACCTTATTGTCCACAAATATATACTTCCTCATATTTCATTTTTTTTTCCCATTGTAATTCTTCAAAATTTCTGTTTCCTTTTATCATGTATCTCAGCTAAATATACAGTGCAGTGATTGCAGCACTTTATTTGATTAGCAAAATGTAAAACAGGTACGTTGGCTACTGTCAAAATTGTCCAATTCCTGGATGTTATGGGCTGAATGAATGAAAACTTTACCCTTAAAGACAATTTTGGCAGTTTTCTTAGTTTTCAATGGTAAATTTTGCCATTATTTTAATCATTTCCAGTTATGAATGTACTTCGACCTACTGTCTGGGAACTTCAGTTTGTGGAATGGATTTTTGACCTTTTGAAATTCGAAATGTTATAACTATAAAATAATTAGTTAGATTTGTTTTTATTAGACCTTACAGTATCTGTACCATGATATATAATTACCATAAATTCTCATTTATTTTGACAGAACAAATTACTGAACCAAAAGTCCAAAGCAGGAATTAAATAGATATATCTATCCCAAGATGAAACATATTTTGTACATTGTGTTCACATAGATGCCAACCCCTTTTTGGTCGTATCAGTAAAAACAATCTGATTTGTCAGTAATTTGCAACTTTTTTCAGTAATCATAATTATTCATAGAATATTATTGCGTTCATCAATATATTAGGAATCGTACAAAAACCAAATAGATCGTTTTATAAAGCAAATAATCCGAGACATCCCAAAAGAATTAAAAAATCTGACTCTCAATTGCACTTTATCTTTACACAATAATTACTTGTAAAGATTAAAATCTAAACCAGAAACGGTTTTGGACTGGTAATGAACGGAAATCCATAATGATAAGACTATAAACCGTAACACCGTAATTTTGACCTGAAATTCGTAACAATTATTGAGAAATCGTAATGGTTGGCATATATGTGTTCAGTGTCTGTGGATCCACATTAGATATACATGCATATAGTGTTTTCAAAGTTTGCTGACAATTACCTAGGTCTCTGTCATTGCTTTACATGGAATATCTGGGGTATATAAAAGGATTAAGTGGTCAATTATTGTCCGTATATCTTAAGGGTCATCCATAATTGTTAACATATTTCATGAGTTTACAAAATGCACGCTAGGGGAGAGGGGTTTCAAAATCAACAATTTTAGTGTACGCTTTAAAAAATTGAACACATCACATCAGCTGATATTCCATAAAATAGAGAATACATGCTGGTGGTACATGCCTACAGTTTTGAACAGAATATCAGGTGACAAAAATCCAACAAATGGCAAATCACCTGGGCATGTCAACATATGAGAAATCCTCTAGACTTGGTACAGGCAGTTTCAAGGGATGAAACGATGTCTGTTGATCCTCTTTCCAAGTAAGGAGTGTTACCTGTTAGCAATGTAAATAATATGATGTTCATTTTTTTTAAGGGGGTGGGGGGTTTCCAAAAGGAGTGCTCTTTGTGTGAAAAATGTTGACAAATATGGATCACCCCTAAGGAGATAAACAAGCAGAATCTTTGTGTTATGAAGAATTTACAGAAGATATCTCCTACCTGTTCCATGTTGGATCCATCATCAAACATCATATAAATAGTCCATTCTCCACTGGCTCCTGGCTGTGATATCATTCTACATAAACCTAATCAGATAAAATTACACATTAAAATTATGCCATGAATTCAATGAATATGACAAACTTATTATGCTTCAGTAAATAAAATGTCAGATGAAAACTTATTCTCAAAATGATAAATATTTCGAACCTGATGGACTAGAAAACACCTCTTCATATTTAAATATTGATTTTCATACTTTAAAAAAAATTAGCCTCATAGATAATTGTAACCCTAATTACATATTTTACTACTTTTCAAAAATAACAATTAAAAAATTCATGACATCCACAAAATTTTCTAAAATATGACTGAAATCTTACCAGCTCTTGCTAGTGGTTCGATGAATTCTGGCAGTCCATTTGGAATGCCCCTTATTGTATCACAAGAATAACCATCTTCTGGTAGCAGGAATGGTAATTGCAAATCAGGATCTTCTTCCAAGCGAACATCACGTCCGTCAGATTTTATTTTTTCATCTTCCATGTTTTCTGCCACTCTAACGACTTGGTCGATTAGGTTATGTGGAATAGGTGGTTCATTTGGTTCTGGAATGTACTGCTCGAGTAGTTCTCTCAGTTGTAATGAGTTCAATTTAAAACATGTGGAACAAATATTAGTGATATCATCAGCACTGGTCTTAGGAGCTTCAAGTAAATGTGCAGCCTGTAACATAAAATGTATTATAATCTGAGTGTGAAAATGACTTTGAAATGGCAGCTTTTTTGCAGAGGTTGCTATATTCTCTTGCATAAAGAGAAATCTGACTACCAGTCATAGTTACATTTATCAAACTCAGCTGAAAGGCATTCAGATAGAAGAGCCAGAAAAAAACTGGGGGAGGGGATTTTTCTTGAAGTAACTGGGGTGGTAAGATCGTTTGAATGAGATTGGTTGGGCTCCTAAAAAATTCAAAATCAAATTTGTTTTTCTATAAAGTCATCTAAAGTACATACTACACATTTTTCCAATGTTTTGACAATGTGACTGCAAGCATACTGCGGCCAATAAGAATAAGGAAGGTATGATTCAGGCAACAATATTATCAAAACAGCAAATGCACAGAAAACACAAATAGCTCAAATTCAACACTAAACTGATAATTTTCAGTAGAAATGATCCATTTTTTCCATCTTAATATATTAAGAAATTTTATAAATCAATGAATGTTGAATGGGTTACTGATTAGGAATAATTATCTAAATATCTTGATTTTATGATACAAGAAAGGTAACTCTAACTTTAATTACATCCCAAAAAATCAACAAGCTTTGAACTTTTAAATCAATTAATGGAATCCAAAATGTATTTTTAAAATCATTTGACTAATAAGCCAGAACTAGTTTATAAATATTTTTGTACATACTTGTACAGTTTTGTACATACTTGTACAGTTATGTACATGTATATTAACATAATTAATACCTGTATAATTCTGCACAGGTGACAATCAGCTGCCAATTCTAATCCTTGTTTTTCTGCCCAAGCTTCAACCCGCCCTAACCGCCTCTTCAGTCTCATACCCCAGGACCTGGTACAAAACTGCATCCTTCTCTCAGTCACAAGAACATTAAATAACCACATATTTACATAATGAAATAATTGAGAGAAAAGTTGAATGGTCAGTGCAGCGTTAACTCGACATCGCCGTAATAAGTTCATGGCAGACGAAAGTGTATCTAGTACATCTCCAAGTGTAGGTTTACCTGTAGTATACCGCTGACGATCATCTGAAATAAAGGTGCAAGATGTCATATTATTATAAATCTGATAATAATTTTTATTTGACTAATGTAAGATAAAATGCAACTTTAGTTCTATCTAGAAAAGGCATTGTGGAAAATTTAGCAACTATTTTAACTGTGTATCTTTAATTATACATGATTTATTTTACATATATCTTGTTTGTGGATATTGATGTTTAACCTCACTTTCAGCAACATTAATACTATATCATGAAGGTCAGCTAGATTACATCTGAGTGTGATCATTTGCTCTACATATAATATCATATACTTATAGAAAATAAAGGTAATAGTTTACCCTATGATAAAATAGAAAATTGTAATATTTCTCCCCAAATCTTATAAGGATTGGCTTAGCAGGCTGATATGACTTTGTTATCAACTGTTTCTGGTTTATATCAACTGCTTCCGTTTATTATCACACCCGTAATCCGTAATCGTGTTATCAGTCATTTCGGTAATCGATTCTATACTTAACAGCACATATTTGCCAAACATCAAACACGGCAGACGATAGCAGGGACGAAACCGTTGGTTATATTAATTCGCTTAAAATATGTTATACAAACAGAAAAACATTAAGTGGCATAAAATATTTTGACTAAATGGATGAGGGGCAATGACGATTTGCCAGGCCTTGAGAATACAGTGGAACTGCCCTAAACCGGCCCCTCTGAAAACCAGATTCCTCCTCAAACAAAACGTTTTATTCTCACCTACATTTTCAAGTAAAAAAAATCTCTAAAAACCGGCCCCTCTGAATTCCGAATACCGGAGATAATTTGGGGTCCTAAACATATATATTACTGTCAAATACACCTCTAAATACCGGCCGAACTTTCATTCTCTTCATTCATGTGTCATTGAGAAGCCTCATTGGTATGTACTGGAAAAACTATGTTTAAATAACAGTTTTTAACTTCTGTTTCTACCAAAAAAAAACATTGGAGCTGAAAGACTACGATTTGGTGACATTTAAAGAAAAACCCAGGCAAATATAGTAATTATGTATTTCGTTATTTCAATTTATTTAGTTCCGATCGGATTTCAGTAAAATTCCGGAACCTCTCAAAACCGGCACGTCCGAAAACCGGCAAATTTTTACGGTCTAACAGCTGTTCGGTTTACAGAGGTTCCACTGTATTCAGCAATACTGCAATGAAACTGAAATCATTTGGATTAAATTTGTTTGAAATACCCATGGTTTTTGAAATATGAGATTCGGGTAACCAAAGCTGCACTGTATTACTTCAGATAATATAATTACCAATATCGTCATCATCAGCGGCATCATTTTCATCTAGGAATGCTGGCATTGTTCTCTGTAAATCGTACTGAAGACAGTTCACCAGATGATGGAATGCTAATTGTACTGATTCAGCTAATATATCCTGTGCTTCCAGACTGAATGGATGAATATCATGATCTTGTTTGAAAAAATTCAATATTTCTGAAGAATTAGCCATCCATAATGCTAAGGCTACTGGGTTATCTCTATTGTTCTGTAAAAAAAAATTTCAGTTTCTATTTTTCTTATCCCAGACTATCAAAGCTAACAAAATTTTCAAGCCAAAAAAACATTAATTAAAAATTTTGGTCTTCCAAAAACATTATTACCTAGCTAGATGTAACAAATCCTGCAATTCGGAACTGAAAATTCTCTAAATCAGCTTTTAAACTGTAGCAAATTATGCCCGGTTTAAGAAAAAATGATTCAAATATGTATTTTGCCTATTTATTGTACGTAGGGTCAATCTAAATGAATTTAATGATTTTTAGTAAAGTTATAATTTCTGGAATTTTTTCATTGTTTATTTTGTAATTTCTTTCTGTCTTGGTATTGTTTTGTGATAATCAGATTTTTCGGTAAAAAAATCAAATATAAAGCACTCCATGATTTTTCTTGGTCGTAGCGGATGAACATCTACATTTACATTTAACTGACTTTAATAAACATTTAATAGAAAGTTACTAACCTGTACTGCCTGATGAACCAAACGAGAAATTTTATTGACAAGAGTTGTGACACGGTGAGCTCGGTCGTGTGGTGACATATCTGGTCTATATCCTCCAGATATACAATATCTTACTGCCATATAAGATGTGTATGTCGGGGCCAGTTTAAACTGGGTTCCTGAGGAGTTGACATCCAGTATAACAGATCGCAGAAAGCCATCCTCTTCTACAATTAAAAGTGTGTAATTGATCATTAAATTTCAGTTTCCAACTAGAAATCTATGATTACAAAGTTCACCTCATTCCCCCACAATTTTGGTGTGTGGCTTTGTAGCTCACCGAGTTGCACCCTTACAGCAAATAATGATTGTAGGTCCCTTGGTATCAGAGAACTGAACTCAGATGTAAAACTTAACCTAAGTCAATGAAGCACAGTAAGTAGGTCAGAGTGACCTAATTTTGCTCAGAGGTTGTGTTATTCCCCGGAATGCACCCTGACACCAAGTAATATGATTGTAAGATGTAAAACATAACATAAGTCAATGGAGTGCGATAAGTAGGTCAGACTGACCTAAGTTTGGTGGGAGGCTGTGTTACTCCCTGAGATGCATCCTCACACCAAGTTATATGATTGTAGGTTCCTTGGTATTGGAGAAATGAACTTGGACGTAAAACTTAACCTAAATCAATACAGAGCGATTAGGTAAAAGTGACCTAATTTTTGTGGGAGGCTGTGTTACATCCTGAGATGCACCCTCACACCAAGTAATATGATTGTAGGTCCCTTGGTATCAGAGATCTGAACTCAGATGTAAAATTTAACCTAAGTCAATGAAGCACGATAGGTAGGTCAGACTGACCTCATATTGGTGGGAGGCTTTGTTACTCCCAGAGATGCATCCTCCCACCAAGAAATAAGACTGTAGGTCTCTTGTTATCGGAGACCTGAACTCGGACGTAAAACTAAAGTCAATGAAATGTGATAAGTAGGTCAAAGTGACCTAATTTTGGTGGGAGGCTGTGTTACTCCCCAAGATGCATCCTCACAAAAATATGATTGTAGGTCCCTTGGTATCCGAGAACTGAACTCGGACGTAAAACTTAACCTAAGTCAATGGTGATAAGTAGGTCAGAGTGACCTAATTTTGGTGAGAGGCTGTGTTACTCCCACAGATGCATCATCACACCAAGTAATATGACTGTAGGTCCCTTGGTATTGGAGAACTGAACTCTGATGTAAAACTTAACCTAAGTCAATGAAGCGCAATGAGAAGGTCAGTGACCTAATTGTGGTAGGAGGCTGTCTTACTCTCCAAGATAACTTCTTGGTAAGTAAAACTGTTCAAAACCATGAACTGTCTACAAATTATATTCTGACTTTTTAACATGCGAGCCAGTAAATAGATTTGAGAAAAAAATAACACACGTTGCCAAACTGTTTAGAACAAAGCCATTAATATTATAAACCTCTTCTTCACATTGGAAACTTAATATTTAGAAATTAAATCTGTAACATGAAACCATATCATTTTTACTGTTAAATTTTTTTAAGTATTACACCATACATACTATCGTCTCTGAATTCCAACACGGCAGGTAGTGCATCTTCCTGTCTAGATGGTGGTGGTCTACCATCAGGCATGTCACGGGGAGAAGTCTGACTGGGTGGAGGTCTGAAGTGAAAATTAATCATCTTAATAATTATTCCAATTTTTACCAGTCTTTTATCATTACAATTTGGAATGTATGTCATACTGCAATACTACAACTAAACCGTGCCAAAAACATTAAAATGTTATTTACAGAAAATAGCATTTTCTATCTTGCAGAAATATGTTTTCTTATATAATTAAACCAAATTAGTGACCTATAATAAACAAATTTATTATATTCAAACAACTAAATCATATATCTGAAGAAAATCTTCATATTCAGATGAATCCCATCTTCTTTTTTTGTTTTGGAAGACGAAAAATATAGTAAAACTGAATATTCAATGATTGATTCTATTTCTGTGTACATAATACTTCATACCTTCTCTGTTGAACTTCCATTGGTTCAGGGCCTCGATCACTTCCCCTTGGGGATGAGCTACCTAGGGATTCTACTTTTCCATCTACATCAAAATTTGTTTCATGTATTTTGTTAGCATGTTGAGGATGTTGTGGACCAGGTCTCTTCTGAAACTCCATGGGCATCTGCCCTTTTCTCATTTTCTGTAATACAATGAATTTGCTCTTTGAAAAATAAATTGTAATAAATCGTTTTACTTCAAAATAGTGAACCTACTTGACACAGCCGTGTTTAAAACCAAAAATCTTAAGTTTTTATACAGAAGAGTAAGGGAAGTGGAAACCAGTGGAAAATTAGAATAATCCACTCAAAATTAGTGGACTCCACTCAAATTGCAGCATGAACCACCCAATTTTTACTTCAATCTTGTATCATAAACTTAAGGCTGTCCCAGAAAATGTCAGGATGCCACTTTTATTTCATTCCATCATGCATAAAATTTTAATTATGTCCTTTAAACTTTAACCGTGGCTGGTTTATTAAAAAAAAAAATTCAAACACACATAAAATTTTAATTAAAGTGCCTTCCAACCCTTCTATATAACCATTCATGGAATAGTCCTTACCTCTTCAAAATTGGGATCAATAAATTTGAAAACGTTTAATTTTCCAAATCTAATTGTCATTCCATTTCTGAGTGTTGTAGTTTCATGTATTCTCTGATTGTTTACTATAGTTTCAGACTCTGGGCTGTTTGGTGTAGCCGTTACAATGCCATCTGACTGAGTCAGACCTATCACACAGTGTCTTGGTTGAACATTTGGACCATGTATCTGAAAAAGAAAAAAAAAAAACTTTGTAATGTTCGAATAAAACTCAAAACTGACATGCACACTAAGCTTTTAGAATAAATATATTGACATCCTCTGAATTTTACTGTCAAAGTGTTTGTTGACTTTGTTTTGTTATTGACTATAGTATTATATAACCTCCTTAGACACTTTACCCTGTAACAGTAAAAAGCCATTTTTTCTATTTATTTCTATGTGTTTGATGAGTAATAGAAAGTTATAGTGAATAATTTGAACCAGACCAAGTAAAAGGATGAATTTTTCTTATGAGTTACCAGACTGATCACTATTATTTCAACACTTCTATGAAATTAAAATGAATACAACCTATACCTGTATTAACATATTTCTATCTGTTCCAACTTCCACAAAATTCTTATTCAGTCTATAGACCTTTCCTTTTGGGTTGTCAGACCCATCTGAAAATAGAGTGAAATGTGTTGGGTTAACAATAAGAGACAAATTTAAGATTGGTGGGATAGTTTATAAATGATTTGAAATTCAAGTACTAAATTTACCTTCACTCATCTGGAATGTAGTCTGTGTAATAAATATAGCATTATTTTTAGATTCTTCTGTGAATTCAAATTCATGGCTCAAAATGTCATCAGCAGACCTGTTTACCCCTATTGGCCTGTAGGAGTAGTTTTCTTCCTTGGCTAAGTGTATTTTTCTACTTTAAGAGTAGTTTTAGTCAAAATCGCATTTCTCAAGAAAAGCTTGAAAATTAAGGCATCATTTCCTGCATAAAATGCATGTATTAGGTACGTTATCATAGAGCTTTTTGTTGAATATGATTGGTCTACTTTCAGCACTATCACAAATTTTTAATAGCATTGCCACACAATTCTGTCATTGACTTACTATTGGCTTTAAGTTTTTCAAAATCTTCATGACATTTAGTTTTAATGTGGCTTTTATAATCAAATCTTACACCATGTGCACATGAAAGTCAATCCTACAGAAAGTACAATGCACAAAAGTATCCCCCTTTGTTGATGGTTTCAGGCATCTCCACAGTTGGGATATACTCCTGTTTAAACCGTTGGCATGCCTGTTCTTTTCATTTGCACCTGCTTCTTCAAGCTCAGTTAGCTTTCGTTTAGGCATGTCGCCATTAAAATCTTTCACATGTTACACCAAAGCGTTTTGTAAGGAGCATCAATAATAAAACGATTTTAAAGCGTCTAAATGACTTACACAAAATTTTGTGTTCGGCTAGCTACCATTGAAAACATAAGTATTTGCTGCCTTTTTTTTTTTAATTTTTGCAATTTGTAAGCGTAGAAATGAGTTAGGGCATAGGGTGTAATTAAGGAGTGAAAAATTGTAGTGGTAAACAGGTCTGCATCAGTATCCATCCACATTACCCATTTAAAATGTAATTTGACTTCAGGGAAATACTGAATTAATGATGTTCTAATATATACTCACTCACTTTTGCAATGTGTCATTTTAATTATTTGTTTGCTTTTAAAAAAAAGGGCCTCCAAAGGATTTTTAATAGACTGTAGATGAAATAAGTATAAATTTAAATTTAAAAATCTGTCCTTTCACTGCAGGGTGAAATTTAGTTCTATTCCTCGATGTATGGTTTGTCTGTAAAAAGAAATCCTACATTTCTAGAAACAACTATTACGAAACCTGACTTTACAACCAGTTTCTCCAAGTTAAAATGTCGAACCCGCAAACTTCCGCACTCGAGATGAGCACGTTACTACGAGACCACCGAGGTGGTGGAAAAAAAATAACGTTTCCCAAATATAATGGGGTTGATAGTTTAGAATTTATTTTTTTACCACAAACCAGAAAATTCTGACTTTCAACCAGTATTTTACCTGTCTATTGACTGTAAGCTGAAAGTTTGCCATTTGCAATCTGTTCGCAGTTCCAAATTGACATTGAGTAATGTGAATTTATCAATTCAGTTGCTTATTATGACAAAATCATTCAGTAATTATAATAAGATATCTCTTTAAAAATGTTAGTATCAGAGCTAATAAATAGAGTTGGCAGAGAAACTGTAAATAATCTTCTATTTGGTCTAACCAAAAAAATTATTAAAATCAAGAAATGTGCGATGAAATGGACAGCTAACATGGTTTTTCAAAATGCCAGCTATACAACGCGAAACCTATATAATAACCAGACTAAAGCACCAACACTGTCAACACCAGTTTTTACTATATACCAGGATTTAATTCTACTAGATATGGCAACTGGTTAGGTGGTATACGATCTGGTTCCTTTGCATAACGTACATCTTCATGTGACATAGCTCTGATCTTTTTGTGTTTTGTCTTTTTAGCATCAGCTGGACGTCTTTTTAATTGAAACATCACAGTTCCTACAAGAATGTAAAAAGTTCAACCATTGCAATTGTATAAATAATGAGTTTTAATTTAGTTTATTTTTGCCACAAAGTTTCAATGTAATAAAAAACAGATGTTGCATAACTGTGTTAACACAATTTGTAATGACTGAAAATAGAGATATTGTTTTTTTTAAACTGAAATTATAAATTTCCATCCATCTCTTAACTCAAAATGTCTCCTTTTCTTTTAAAGTATGAAACTTAACAGTAAAGGATATGATATCTTTCATGATAAAGCTGACATCAAACCTATGTATTTTTGTTGACTCTTTTTGATTGCAAGCTTCAGCATAAGTGGCATGACAGGTATGTATGTACTATATCATTTGGGGGTCTGGTTTACTTATGAGCCAATTGCAAGCAAGCTTCAGCATATAATCTTCCAAACAAGAAGCTGACAGATATCTACTATATCACTAGAGGGTCTGGTTTACTGACAAGACAACTGCAAAATCAGCAGCAGTTAACCTTATGACTTCAAATCTACATGTGATTTTAACATAAGTATCTTTTCTTTATATCTCTTGCAAGAAGTGGGTAAAAAAATGTGGATTTAAGGAAGTCACATTGTTAAGTACTGGATTTTACAATATTATTTCCTGTGGAACATTATCAATTTTTTTTACTTTTACAATACTGTCTTAAAATGAGGAGAACTTTGTTAATTTTTTTTCTTCTTTTGAGACTGACTTCTTAAAATACTGCAGAATACAAACACAATATTGTGCTTCAAAATCCTTGTAAAACAACTCTATAGATGTTCAGCCATAATGAAATTCTTTCAAATCCACTCAGACCTTATGACAAAAAGATTAATATTACAAAAAGCAATATTTTGTACCTTCTCTAGGTGGAAACTTCATAGCAATTTCCAGTGGACATTCAAAGGGTTCCATTACTCTTTCTTGTCCGATAGCTCCACCATGATATTCTCTTTCTCCAGGAGGAACTAAAACCTAAAAATACAAAAAAATGATCACCATTTATTGGAAAATCATAATATTCAACTTCAACTGATCTGAAAACCATAAATATTGACACTACTATTTTCCTGGCCTCCATTTCACAAAAAATCATACTATGACTCTAGTAACTGTAACACCATTGCCTAACATTCTATATACTCTAGATCAGATGTATGATTATTGTGAAGAGGGGGTCTGGACATTACATTTTGAAATCTTTTTTTAATTTTGATTTAAAGATCATTTGAAACTGTTTTTCAAAGTTCACTGGCTGTTACATGTGACTTTAGCTCATGGTGCCGATTTTTTTTGTAAATGGTGTCAAAAACTGTTACTTTTCCTTTTGGTGTGTTTTGTGACAGTAGTAAAAATACAAAATCAATTACAATTCTATTTTATAATTTGTTTTTTGTACCTAATACTGTTTTAATTTGAGATTTGTGGTTATAACTGTTTAATTTTTTTTACACCAATGTTTCTGGAGGCATTTAGTGTTTGTCTTACAGTGGGGTTGTCATGTTTCTCCCTGGTCAAGAAAAAGGACAACCCCTCACTGTCACAATTTTTACCTTGTTTAATCCTATAGAATGTTGGACTCTTTATACCACATATCATGACAGTTTTATAGAACAGTTACACTTGCTATATTTATCAATAAGAACATATATGTGTTTTTTTAGTGTGCTAATTTTCTCTATTCACACAGAAAATAAAATCCAGAATGATGGATGGATGGATGTTTGTTTGTTTGTTAAGTTGGGGTTTTACACTGTTTTCAGCACATTTGGCTATTTTGCGGCGATCAGTTTTTATTGGTGGAGGAAACCGGAGTACCCGGAGAGAACTACCAACCTAGGAAAATTGGCAATCTTTGTCAATTAAGATCAAAGTCGAACACACCCTGATGGATGGATGAATTATTGTGTAATGTCCAGTGGCAACCAGGTGCATATCAGGGCGGTAAAATCCAGAATGAGAAAAAATATCATCATGACAAAAATATTTCCATTTTCACAAAAAAAATTGGAATCAGCAAAAATTTATACTTTTGCAATATGTCAATTTTCCAATGAATCAGGCTTTTAGTTCTATATCTATTGTTTATTTTGAAAGCCACTGTGAGGTCATCATCTATAGAAAAAATTCTGAACTTCAATGCAAATTTTCAATGCTAAACCAAACAATCAACTTCATATGGTCCTGCAAGAATTGCTAGTCATAAAATTGAATTTTTGAAATGTTACCTGAACAAGACAGAAGTCACTAGGATCTTCTTTATCAAGGTCATATTTTTCTAAAGCTTCCTTGATAACATATTCCACATTATCTGCTGTTGAAAGAAGCAATGTTTTGTATGGGATATCAGGTCGTAATGTCTCACCATAAATCTTCAATGTACCTCCTGTAAAAAATAGGTATCTGTTCAATAAAAGTACTTTATGATCATTCCATATTCTTACATTTTCATATCTATAATATAATTGGAAATTATGATGCTAATAAATACATCTGTTCTTGGTACACTGAACTTAATAAATACCATGATCTTTAGATATTTTTGTTAAAGCAAGTCAAACGTCACTCATACAAGTTTGTTGAAGTTTAGGACAATAAATTTTGGAAAATATTTTTTTACCATTTATATTGGTTTTAATTCTGTGTTACTTCATTATTAAGAAATGATGAAGGTTTAACCCACTGCTAATTCTCAAGTTTTGTAAAAATTTGTTAAATCAATTCCTTCCTAACAGTTTCTATTCTCATTTAATTCTAATGTGATTTACACCTACAGTATAGTAATAAAGGTTATTTTGAAGGAATTTATCAATGTGTAAACTCAGGCGATTCACTCACAAATTAAATAAAGTCGGAAGGACTTTATGCAAAGTTTGTGAGTGATAAGCCAGAGTTTACACATTTATAAATTACGTAAAAATAACCTTTATTACTTCTAATTCCTATGTAATGTAGAAATATGATATTTCCATTTGAAATTAACATTTTTTCTCCTGCACTATATTGCATGCGTATGTATTCATATCCACAACGTCATGAAAGGAATTTATCAAGTTATAAACTTTTTACAGAAAGTTGCTGTTAGCTAATGAAATTACTGCATTTAATGTTTTGAAAACAACATTGGAATTATATAACAATAAATGATACATATACTTCTTACATTTGAATAAATGAAAAATATTTCTGCCATTTGAAAAAAAAAATCAAATACACTTGACAAATGATTGCCCTTTTCCAAAAGTTAAGGGGAAAACTTTTAATGGTTGCATGCAGACATTATATAATGAAAATCTGAGAGAGTACGGAAATTAGATATTTATAATGTAAACAGACGTAATCTGAACATACAAAATACTGATAAACTACAGATAAACAAAGATTTTATAACAGCATGTAAACTTAATCTTCTTTTAATACAATTTAAATTTGCTAAGTAATTCCACAGGTGCTAAATTGTTTGATAAAAAAAGATCATGATCTTTTGTCTTTAAATTATTATGTACAATCTGGTATATGATGATGCTGATATCGTTTCTCACAGTAAAGTCATGATCTTTTCATGTTAACTTGGATTAAAAATTTGCATTTTATTTTTTACATATGAACAGTACTTTACGAATTTGACACATCTGTCACAACTCAGTTTAAGATTTACTGCAAAGGATGAGCTTGTAAGAAACATTTCATAAAACAGATTAACATTCTGAGATTGTACCTGTATAAATTATATTTTATGTCAAAATGTTTCACTAACTCCACCTGTACAGATTACCTGTACTATTTTGTCGGATGGTATATTTAAATCCTTTTGGAATGTACCAGTAATTAAAAAATATTGATCTATAATATTTTATCTAATCTTTTCATCTCATTAAATACATGATAAATTTTAAAGCTAAGTGAGAGTCATTTATTTATTGGCACCTGACTTATTTACTCTTTAACAATAGCAACAATATATATAAGTGTAAATTTTCTATGGTTCAATGAACTGAAAGGAAAAAATAAAGGGCTATCCTGCCTTCATCATGTAAACAAAGTTGATGTTTTCAGCACTCCATAAATGTATTTTTTTTAAATTGTATTATACACATTACATGTATATATGATGTATAATCTATAATGATCAACTTTTTAAGGAACCTTTTTTTCTGAATATTGAACACATGTGCCATGCATGTACATGTATTTAATTCCCCGTAACGTGTAGAAAATGAAACTAATACTTAAGAACTTTAGCATAAAAAAATGAAAGCCGTGGTATATTTATTCAAAGATTTTCAATGAAAGAATTACAGAATTTTTTCCAATTCCAAATGGAATGGGTGAGTTTTAGGGCTAATTATGGCCATTGAAGGGACGGTATGGTATGGTCTGAATTAATTCCAAAACCTTCTATTTTTTCAATATCACCATATCAATATCAATGTTATGTATTGACCATAAAAATTTGTCTTCTTGTGCACTTGCAGAGTATTTTTAACAGACATATTATTGTACATTCTGATTACAGGATAACTGTTTCTTAAATTTCTCATTTTACTTCAGAAATAGAGCCCTTTTCACAAAAATCTAAGAATGCAAATAATTGCAAGTCCTTCACAATACTTGTTACCACTTGTAATCACATTTACTCTTAGATTTTTGTGAAAAAGGCTGTGAGAGTTAATGAATTTACAGTACTGAAATACTCATAAAATCTTTTGTGAAAAGGGCTCCTAATGTTAATTAATGAATATACAGCTACAAAAATAACAAAGCAGAAAATATAAGCAGCTTCATCACAGGTAAACTCAAGTAGTTATCAGTAAAATCAACTACCTAAAAACAATGAATAAATTTCACACATCAGTTCAATAAGGAACTTAGTTGTTTTATGTTAATAACTTCAAAAGATCACCGATACCTGAAGTCACTAGTTAAGAAAATATTATCTCGCCCACTATTGTAACGTATGCCAAGTCATTTTCTGTGTAAAAGTGGGTGTAGGAAACTGACAATTGTCACGTTATGCCTTTTCTGAAGCAGCAATCTCCTCAAGCAGTTTTTGTTTAATGGGAAACTATTTCTGTAATTGTTAACGATGATGCTATCATTTAAAAGTTTTTGATTTTTTTAAAAAAAAATAAAATCTGAAATTCACCATGACACTGCAAAAAATTCTACTGAAAGTGCTTTAGAAGAATATTCTAGCACCAGTTTAGAGTAATTTGGGAAAATCACAGGAGAGTGCTTGAACAAAAATGTTTTCTTTAGGACAGTGGGAGTAGGCAATTGTATTCTTGACAAACCATTTATTTACAAATTCTGCAATATTACCAACCAATTATGGATTGGTCTAGGACTTAACTCCTTTGCTTAAATTATAAATAGAACCACTTTTTGTTTCCTTAATTCTTTTATACAGTGTATACTGCTCTTAGAACACTCAGTACCAACTTAAAGATTCTGAGATCATTTAAAAAAATTCTTAGACCTTGTCCAGCTTGTCCTCGGCATTCTTGAAGTTTTTTCTCAACTTTCATTTGCCTCCTTCGTTTCATCACTGCCTCAGGATTAGAAATACTCCTGGTGAACTTTGACTCTGGCATGTCTGTATACAATTTGTCAGCCAGACCTCCACCATGGTCTTTTTGTTTTGTCTTTTCCTGCTTTTTCTTTTCTTTCTTCTCTCGTTTGGAAAGTTTCCTTGTAAACGATTTTCCAGTATTCTCTTTGTCCATAGCTGCAATGGTTGGAACACCCTACAAATATAAAATTCATTAATTTTGAACAAGCAAATTGTGAAATAATGACATTCACAGTTTATGTTATCTACATGAAAATACATTATTCTTTTGTTTGATGAAACTTTATGCCACTTTTTGGGCAACTGGTTGTTTTGCAATAGCCAATTTTTATTGGTGAAGGAAGCCGTACATTTGGCATGCAAATTGGCAATTTTTGTCAATCTATAATTAACACATCAAAGAAACCTTAATCTTCAACTTTTTAAAAAAAAATTCAACAGGACATGGCAGGCAAATTGGCAATTTTTATCAATCTATAAAAAAAACAACATCATAGACATAGTCTCAGACCACCCTCGTAATCAACCATGTTTGTTTTTGTTTTTGTTTTTTCTCAGTATTCTACTGTATTCAATTCAGCAAAAACACCATTTTAATTCAGTATTTTCTCATGTCCAAACATATATCATATTGTATATATATTTATATAACAATGTTATTTCCACAACATGAATTCATGCATATTAAGTTTCAAACTTGTCAAAACTTTCAAACCTTGCTGTAATTCAAGTGCATAATATGCAAATTAGCACATGCAAATCTGGTAAGAAAAATGATACGGAGGTGTTTTTATGACATGTTTTTAAAACCCTGTCCTCAAGTTTGATTAATTCCGATTGTCACATCTACTTAGCTGCGATCACTTTAGATTTGAAAACATTTACCTGAACAGGTAAGAAAACCAGACTGAGTTGTAAAACGTACATTTTTCACACATTTTATTGTTGTTTAAGTGTACAGCTGACAATTTACGCATGTACCTATTCTGACAGGCTGAAATTATTCACAAACTTTAACAAGACTGCCAGGAGTTATGATACCTATATCATTATCAAACTTGTAAAATTTAACTTCAAAAACCAAGTGAAAGTTACTGTTATGTAACTCTCTCTGTAATGTGATGGATTCAGACATGGTGAAAAAAGAAACAGGAAAATATATTAAAATCATCTTGTTCTTCTTAATACTTCCTGTACAAACACAAATGAAAAGAACTTAAAGCATTGCATATAGAGTGTATGATAGTCTTGAACAACTATTTGTTGACTTTCAAACAATTCCTTGGTTTCTTCATTGGATTTAATACCAGATATTCTAAAATGCTTAAAGAAGTTTACTTAAAGGACCATCACTTCCAAGACAGAAAAACTTTAATAGGGGGAGGAGGCATTTGCTGGCGCATTTCAATGTCATGTCAATTAGGATGGGAGTTGTCATTACAAATTTCTGGCTTCAATTTATCCAAGGTTCCTCATTCAGTAATGAAGCTTCATTTCTAAAATGAGATGGAGCACAACCCTGGCTTTTTATTTTCTACATCTAAGGGATATATTGATTTAAAGTAACAAATTTCCATGATTATCACCAATTAAGTCATTCTTTAACTTGAACCTATCAAAACTCACTTAAATTCTTAAGAAACCTGATAGAATGGTTTCAATAAACTATATCACTCATGTGTTTTATGTTTTCTGTAATGGACTTTCACTGTTTCATGAAAAATGTATCTCTCATTAGTCACCACTGGTCATGCATGTGCAATAAAATAACATATTATTTTCTTGAAAGTATTTACTATAGACTTTGAAATCCAACACATGTTGCTCTTGTCTTTTATGGCATGTTATATAACTGCAATAATGTCAAAGTTCTGTATATAGAGAAATCAAACAAAAAGCCTGATAAAAGACAGAAATCCTAAGGCCAAAAATTTGATTCTATTATCTGTTCTCATTTTATATTTCTTTCTGTAATTGTTCATCAAATTAAATTTTTTTTCATCTTCTCTTCAGTCTTCAGGAATGATTTTGCAGCAGCTGCCAATTTCTATGTTAGACTAAAGTGACAGCCATAGGAGACCACCTCAAGATCATTGCAGCAGCTGCCAATTTCTATGTTAGACTACAGTAACAGCCATAGGAGACCACCTCAAGATCATTGCAGCAGCTGCCAATTTCTATGTTAGACTACAGTGACAGCCATAGGAGACCACCTCAAGATCATTGCAGCAGCTGCCAATTTCTATGTTAGACTACAGTGACAGCCATAGGAGACCACCTCAAGATCATTGCAGCAGCTGCCAATTTCTATGTTAGACTACAGTGACAGCCATAGGAGACCACCTCAAGATCATTGCAGCAGCTGCCAATTTCTATGTTAGACTACAGTGACAGCCATAGGAGACCACCTCAAGATCATTGCAGCAGCTGCCGATTTCTATGTTAGACTACAGTGACAGCCATAGGAGGCCACTTCAAGATCATTGCAGCAGCTGCCAACTATGGTTCCTTTTGCTCTGTGGTTTCAGGGTAGATTTTTAACATATTTTCTACCAAAGAAAATACTGGAAAAGTAGTCTGATCATGACCAACAAAACTAGAAAAAAAACAATCAGTGACATGTGACAAAATTCCATATAAAACGACATGACAAATGACAAAACTAGATACAACACTGACAACTAACTTATACATTGTACTTTATATATAATTTTCCACTTAGTGGGAGTAAGAAGCGTTAAAAATACAATAGATGTTTAAAATTAACAACCAGTTAAAGGGGACAAGATGAGAAACACATACTGGGTACAGATTTAAAGTTCTTTCAGTTTTATTGTCAAAAAGAATTAAAATTTAACATATATACATGTATATATGTATGTATAGTGTCAACTTTTGTTGAGAAAGTTGACTTGCTTGCTAGAAGATAAAAAGCAAAGTCATTATACAAACTCTAAAAAAAACCATCAAAAATTCTTTAGCTTTTACTATCCAGATCCAACCAATAAATTTAACATTGATCAATTTTTGGTTAATGTCCGTTGTCAGTTATTACTGGTACATACATGTCAGAACATTTTTAAATGATATGGATATGATCCCTGCTCTGTACAAGACAAAAAACCTGTATTTTTAAAAAAGTTAGGTCATGAGTAATACATGTACTATGTAGTCTGCAGGAAGACATGTCATTCTATATGGACACATACATTATGTAATTTTGACTCCACCTGACTAGTCTTTGTTCTTATTAATGAATGGAGAAGAAATAAAGTATAAAGTCTCCGGCTTCACCAAACCAGGGTTTGAACATGGGGCCTTCTTTACCCATGACAAGCATCCTAGATCAATGTACCATTACAACTTCACATATTTTTTTCCTTTGATAATGTTGTGTCAGTTCAAACTGAGACTACTCTAAGAGTCATTTTTTGTTGTACATGCATGTCCTTTGGTGATATTTTTAACTGTTAGAATCTGCATCTCCCATATGTTCTTTTTTTTATTTTATTTTACACATGCAAAACTGCAGCTCTTCTTCCCTTATTTGTTTTTTATACCTATGATCCATGGTCAGGTCGCATTAAAAAAAACAAAAGAACAACAGGGGCTAGATTATACAGGAACTCACTATAACTCTATAATCCATCCTATTATCATGATTATGTTATATCCTTTTATATTTCAGTCACTGGAACTGAGGAAGGGAGGCTGTAAACTGTTTCATTATCATGTATTTGTCTGTTTAATTTGTGATATGATGTAATTGTATTGCTATATCCCATTGGGTTTATTTTTGCAATATAGTTTTGAATTTTGGATTATAATGAAGTTGACAACAAACAAAATGTACTGTGAGCCACTGCTTACTAGTGATACTCCCACCTTCGATAAGGTCATATAAACTAAGTCATCAAACAGGAAGTTGATGTTGCTCTGGTCCGAAAACGTATCCCACAATATGGCTTACCTATAGAAGGCTTGTGACAAAATATCAAGCGGTTGTGATGGATAGTTTCAGAGAAAAGTGTGACGAAAAATTTTGTTATGGACAGAGGGATACACGCCAGACAGATGCACACACGGATGGAACTACAAGGTCAAAACAGTATACCCCCTTCTCCTTTGGAGCAGTGGTATAATAAAAGTCAACAGATAGTAGACCTTTTTTTGGACAAATTAAGTCAAAGATGAAAATGCATTAATATTCATGCATTTCTACAGAATGATAAACCATTCAAAAGCAACAAAAGAGAAAAGAATACAGCAACAAAATGTCAACATTTATTTGTAAAATATTTGTTCAAAAACATATCATGCCCTTTAATTACCTGTGGAACCTAAAAATATCCAACAATATCAGTAAATATCAATTAACTTTGATCCATTGAGTTGTTCCCAATAATATAATTTGACACCTTTAAAATAGTACACTGAAATATTAGTTAAATTGAGTGACAATCAATTAGATGACTTTAATAAAAATGTCCCCGTTAATTAATGTTCTTCAGAGCCAGATTTAAGTCACTTAGGACTCAGTTACCTACTCTTAAGGTTTATGTTGTCCAATTATGAACTCAATTGATGAATCCAAAGAGCACATGTACATTTTTGCAAAATTTTGACATGAAAATCATGTCAAATTTACATGTACCAACATTGTGATTTTCCCTATTAAGGCAATTCATTCATAAATTGAAAGTGGTAATTTGTCTTATTCAATTCTACATATTCAGTTGATAATTAAGACACCTATTAAACTAGAAATTGTGTCTGTAATACACGGATGCCCGCCCTAAAATCCATAAAAGCAAGAAAATGTAGGTCATAATCACCCAATTATTATATGACTGCTCATTACAACCCAAAGCACATCCACTGATGAAGTTTCATTGATACACTATGCTTAGTTCCAAGGAAATAAACCTAAATGCAAAACTTAACCAGAGTAACTGAAGCATAAAATTGAGGTCATAAAGACCCAATTATTGTATATTTGCTCAGTACTACCCAAGGCACATTCACTGATGAAGTTTCATTAATACACTATGCTTAGTTCCAAAGAAATGAACCTAAACGCAAAACTTAACCACATAGTTCAAACGTATGTACGAATGAACAAGGGTAACTCTATATGCCCCATCCACATTTATGGGCGGGACATAAAAATGTTCATATCAAGTTGCTTTAGTGGTTCAAACCATCAACAGATCTTATGAAAGCACTTTGGAAACTTAGATAAGCTCCAATTTGTTGAAAGTGACATGAATTACAATTCTAAAATGTTCAGATGTTGCATCAAACAAAGTGAAAACCTGCCTTCACATATCCTTACAATAATTGACCACAATATTATCCACATGTCCCAGATGATGAAAATGACCTCAGTACATTTGTAATTGTCGGCATTGTACACGTAGATTATTTTTATTGATGCCATATATGCAAACTATGAAGTATGGTTATCTATATGCAATCTCAGCTTTAAACTTTAGTTTCAATTTATTTTCGAGAGAAAAAAATTACGATTTACAGGCATTATCATTTTGTATAAAGGACACTGTGAAAATGGCTCTGTATTATGGGTACTTTTGCTAGTACCTTAGGTGACTTTTATTCTGTTTTAATTTTATTGCAGAATTGATTAGAAAAGATTCGGTCGGTGAGTTCTGGATGCATTACCCACAAATGCATGTAACACAAGTTAAAGCAAAGATGCAGAAGTTTTATTGATTTTCACCATCTAAGCAAGCTCCAGAAGGCCTTTAACACTGAAAAAAATCAAATATCTTGCACCTCATTGTCAAGTTTAAGACAGTCCTAGCAAAGGTTTGAGATAGCTTGCTCTGAAGCAACTACAATTACATGTAGTATTCCTATTTGTTCTAAAGGTTCTTATTTTTGGTACTTGCATATATAAATGTATATGACATGTACAGATCTTCAATTCTGGAGTCAGAAGAACTCCAGGCTAGAATCAAACAAGTATGTCAGAGGGCATTTATTAGATATTCCTCAAAATTTGTCAGTTTACAAAACGTACAAATCTGATCAATTATCATATTGATCAGGAAATCAAAGAGACCCTTCAGGAGTTAATGAAGCAAGTAACAAAACGTTAAAAAGATACTATCTGTAGATTACATAGGACAATCTGACCATAACCAAAGGATTTGTCCTAATCTTGATTATCTTAAAGATTACAACACCATATGTAAAATGGACAACAAATTTTTATGTAAAATTTGCACCTGTACTATTTTAGACAATATGTGCAGGTATCCTATAAAATTGTTATATATAAGTATAATATGAAACACTGCACCAAATCCAAAACAGAGTCAGACTACTGTGTGCTGTATAAAATCAATTTGTTAATATTAGGTTTATCAATATTTATAAACACAAAGAACTTCATCATCAGACTTAATTCTTTTCATAGACTCTGCAACTGATCAATGTGAAATAAAAGCCAGGGGCTGTTTATAGGTGCACAAAAACGTATTGAATTCCACCTGTTACAGTTGCACTAACAAATAAAAGATGAACTCACGATGTGAGTTTTATGGAAGTTTTAATTTAACAGTATCATGAAATATACAAAAATTCTGACATTTAACTTTGGCAAGCTTAACCTCTGCCAATGTACCAAACAAATGCATAAATATACTTTAATTATAAGGTCAACAAAATTCTTGTAAAATTTGAGATATGAACAGAGTAAAAATTTGGAAAATGTTTTGAAATAAAATACAATGACAAGATAAGGTACGTGTATACTGACATAGAAGGATCCCGACATGGACAGGGAATAAAACACACACGAGTCTACTTTTCAAGAAAACTTTATATGAAACTATTTTACACGCCCAACTGTTAATATACATTTGTACATGCATATTTTGGTCTTGTTAAATAAATTTACTTCTACCATGTGGGCTGCTCCTCCACAGTACATGACTGAGCTGATGCTACATTAGTTACAATTATCTTTTAATAGGAGTTAAAACATCCCCAAAAAACGTAAAATTCAACTGTTTTTAATTAATTTAATGATATTTTTCCTTTGTTCAAAATTATAGGACACCACTGATCTCATAGTTTTGCAAATTTTTTCTCTCTGTATTAAATGTCCCCTTCATGTTCCCCTAAAGTCTACGAAAGCAATCTGTCTATTCCTTTATAATACTTTTTCATTATCCCATATTCTCAATTGTCTTATTGTTTTCTTCAACCCCCCATTTCGAAATTTTCTATATAAGCTCAGCTGTATACATAAAAATATATACATGTATTATTTTATATGATAGCTGTAACACATTGTTGTGTAATATTTTTATACAGATATGTCCTTTGGTAAATAAATATGTCATTATTCTGTCAAGTTATTTTCATATTTACCATATAAATCTGATATATATGTTCCAAAATTATAATAAATGCTTAAGTATTTCCATGGAAACATTGTCATACCACTATATACAAAATACTGTTATATATATATATGTACCATTTATTCCTAAATTGTTTTAAATGTTTTGGAAAAGGTTACAAAAGCTCCATACATGTACATGTATGTGCAACATAATGTGAATGAAATGTTTTAAATTAAATGAGCTGTCAAGTCGACAACAGGGCAGGTTTTCATTCATCACTGTTTTCAAGCCAGCGACCATACAATGAAAAACTAATATCCATATTTGTCATCCGAAAACAGAGTTAAAAAACCTTAGAACATCATACTTTATTTTTTGCTTTCTTGCCTAAATTAGCATATTAAATAATATACTAACTGTCCCCTCAGACATTCTTTCCGGTTTATAATCATGTATTGGTGTTACAATGTACTTCAGTAGTACATGTAATTGTACTCTAAATGTACATGTACATACAGATTATTATTTTATTTTCAGCCACCAAGAAGATACAATGCAACTACATCTTTATTTGATCTCAAAACTAGAACAGCAACTTGTGAAGTAAATCAAACTATCTTTGTACAAAAACTACATGTATGGTATGGGTGTAAGGTGTATTATACTAAATACTGAAAGAAATATAACAAGCAACAAGATTTACAACCAAAACCACTTGTTAGTAAGTACTTTAATTCAGAAACAATTCTTAAAGATAAAGTTTATCTCAAGAATGTTTGTTAACATGGTTAAGCCTAAGATTTAACAAGGTAATTAGCATCTAACACCAATGACATATTTTTGGTTACGGTATTTATGTAAACAAAACAGAACAGAGATTACTTAGTGCAATCTTCACTTATACACGGATAAAACTTTAAAAGATCATAGCGAGCGCAGCGAGTGCTATAGGAGCATATGCATTTTCTATATACGGGTCATTTAGAAAAGTCTTTGTTTAATGGGGGCAGCCATATTTTGCTACATACTAAGGCTAGAAATAGTTTTGTTTGCCAGAAGTAAGTAAAGTAAGGGAAATAACTTGCTTCAAATTATAATTTTAGAGTCAGAATCGTGATACTGGAAATGAATTCTGTTAAGGGCTAATATTCCTGTGCCTGCATCATTGGCCACGCCAACAGCATATTAAAATTTTACTTTCAACCTCTAACACAATGTCTATATACGTACTGGGTAAAACTGAGTGGATAAATTCTTAACATAAAATCCCAATATGCATACATGTAATACTGAGGTTGAAACAAAGGAATATCAATTTCTATTGTTGTCCTTCACATCTTGAAGTCATAGTAAGATCTTTAACTAGAAAGGACATCTTGCACTCCATTTGCAAATACAAATGGCCCCTTGCAGAGTTAATTGCTAAATGTTGTTCATCATAGTGAGCAATAGTAGTAACTTTATGTAACTGTCATTACAAACATACTTCTTAGATGTGTGGTATAAGGCAAGTTGGTTCTGGTGAATTTTATTTTTTTATTTTATATACTTTTTTTCACTGCTTTTAGAATCATTTTAATATTAATTTAAGTAAGAACCTCCTTTTATTCATTACTTTCATCTGAAGGGATGATAAAAAACCAACTTTTTTAAATATAATTTTTTTCTTGGTATAGACTTAGATGACATACAATATATGTACAACTTCGTCCAACCCAAAGCAGGCTACAGCAATGATGCTAGAAGCAGAAATCTAATCTGATCATACCTCCTGTTTAAGTAGAAATCTTCCTTCTCGAACATCTTTTCCCCAGTTAAGTTGAACAAATAAAACTTTTTCTCCATCTAATAATCTTCTTTCATCTGAAATGACAAACACCATGAATATACATGTACTTAGCAATACATAGTCCTCATCAGCATGAATGACACACTGTGATCTATGTATGGAATCAGGTAATGTGGTAAAAATATAAAATTAATCAAAGTAAAAAGAATTTGAAGAACAAAAAATGTTATATATACACGTACATGTATACTTTGTCCAAAATATATAAATATACATTACTGTTTCATTCTTAAATGATAATTTTTTTTTCAAACTTGACAAAATTCCTGAACTAAACAAGGGAAATATTAGCTTCCAAAAGCATAAATGTTTGCATTTAAAATTCATTTTCTATTAAATTCATGCAGTTCCTTGTTCTATGTAAGAATCCTGCATCAACAACATATACATGTATTATCATATTGGTTTGTAAATGAAACGTCATATAAAATTTATATTTTGTCAACTGGCTACTGGTACAAATGTACTACATGTATTTCATTTAGAAAAAAATTTCACTCCTTAATTAATTTTCAATTTCATCATAATTTATTAAACACGTTAAAATTCCTTTTAAAAGGAAATATATTAAGGTGTTAAAAATAATTTCACTGCTGGTGACAGGTATTTGTGTATCTTTCTTAAATTGATCAGCTGATATTTGTATTTTACAACACAAATAACACCAGTTTTAAACCTGACTTCCTTTAAGCCATTTATATAATATTATATTCAATATTTTTCCTATGAATACATGTAAGCCAAGTTTTTTTAAATGACCTATGGGTAATTAGCCATGTGTAAATCTTGTAAATAACTGACATAGCTGGGATACCAACTTTCTGTAATGTTTTGTCAGCTTAGACTTATCTGTAATGATAACACAGATAATACAAAGACAATTCTGGAGATCTTCTCTGGTTTAAAGGGTTCACAAAAGGAACAGATAATTATTGTTCATAAATCCAATTCAGGCATAATTCATATGTATACTATAATTTGTAAAGTCATTTAAAATTCTATATGGTAATTTTAATGTTTGGATATTCTTGTATAGGAATGGAAAAGGGTATATGAATTACACAGAAATCAAAACCACAAAAATGCCTCGAAATGCTGCATATTCTGAAAATTTTTTAAAATGTAGAAAATTAATTTGGAATGAAGAAAATTCCGACTTAAACATTTTCAGCATAAAAAATGTTTTTTTTTTGTTATTTACTTTTATTTTCAAATAAATCCATATTTTTTTCATCTTCAGACAGATTCACGTTTGTAATAAAATAAAGAAATAAGGAATGTGAGGAGTACTGAAACTTTTCTAATAAGTTGATTTTGGTTTCACAAGACACCTCTGTAACTTATACATTGAAAATAGTTTAGATATTAGAGAATTATTATTTCAAATGTATCTTACTGTAGCCTAAACAAACACTCCAAAGAGATAATTTATAAGAAATTACTGATAATTATACCATTGCATGTCAAAAGGTCTTTATGATATAACGTATAAAAATCTTGTATAAAAACCTCTAAAATAAACAAGATAAAATTAACCAGGACACATCTAACAATAAACTCTGATAAAGTGGTATTTAATGGGTAGTTTTTCTTCCCTGTTTCATTGTAACAGATTCCAAACTTGATTACAGTATCTCTAGTATGCAAGGCACTTACAACCATGAAATATTTATGATTTTCTTCTAAGGAACCATTTTCTGTATGTTTGTCTTTAATTAGAAAGCTTGGTCTTTGTTGTCACTTGTATGCAGGGTTTTGCTTTATGAGTCTTTGTTAGAGTAAGCATATATTCCATGAATAAATAATAGCAAGGACCATGAAATTTTAACCTCTTTGTGCTAAAAGACAAGAGATGATAATAAGGATTCTTTATCTGTTATGCTTATTTCCATGCAGAACAACAAAAACTGTTTTTGATGAGTTATCTCCCTTAATTTGATGTTGACAACAGTAATACATGTATAAACATTTATCACAGTAAGAAACTCTTAATGCTTGCAGAAATAATTTTTTCCCAAATCTGCATCAACATTTTCATTTCTAGATTTTCTAACTATTTTTTTGGCCTAGCTGACATTTCTATCAGTTTTTTTCATTAAATGTACATGTAGGAACCACTCTTTTCTAATTAAAATTTCATATGCCAAAAAAAACCAGACAGTTGTTTGCTATGGTTAAGGCTAAGCTAACGAGGGAAGTATACTGCAAAGTGTATATATGGACTTTGTTCTTAACAGAACAAACTGCTACACTGGGCAGGACTTCTTAGCCAGAAAATTGTGGGTCCCTATACATATATATGTATAATTGCTTGCTTGGGACACTCTTTTTAACTTATATATTACATGTAATATGATGTACTTATGAAATTTTACACAAATATCTTTTTGTTTACCTCCATTCACATGAACTTCATACAATGCATAAGCATTTTTTGTCAACATTCTCATGTCTGGACGGAATTTCTCTATCAAAACATCCACCACTTCCTGTGTGGTTGCTGTACTCAGCACACGAATACATTTTGTTACAACGTTGGCCCCGTCTTGAAAATAAAATCTCACAACTCCATGAAATTCCAAGTTCTGAAATTTAAATGTAACACAAAATATAAGCTGTGAATTTCTACATTTTTCAGATCATTTTATTAATTTGGCAAGAGATGTGTGATTGCTAGAAGATAGACCCAATGCAGTTATTTTCATTGTTGTCTCTATCTATTGATTTGTATGTTTCCAGTGATTTTGTTTGAAATTTGGTCCGGAAAAGATGTTAGATTTGCTGGACCGAAAAAAAAATTTGCTGACATTTATGAACAATTAAATGAGCCTGATGTTTCAATTGTGATTTTCATTTCTGAACTGATGTCAGACTTCTGGACTGGGAATGATGAAAATTCTGGCAGACCAATCCCTATCTCGTCAAAATTGTCTAACGGAATGACAAACTTCATGAAGACTGCCCATCTAGTACATCATTTTCTTGTTCAGTTAATTGTGCTACTTGCTGAAGATCAAAAAATTAGTTTTGTTATTAAATATCCTTGCTGAAGATAAAAAAAACATTATTTTTGTTATTAAATATCCTTGCTGAAGATAAAAATTATTTTTGTTATCAAATATCCTTACATTTTCACATATTATCTTTGATTAGAAATAAAATATAACCAATGTTTTTCTTACTGGATTATTTTGTAAGTGCTGATGACATAACTGATGTATTTCCTAAAACATTTCTTTGAATTGAAGGAAAGATGGATGGATGAATTGTTTGACGTCCAGTGGCAACCATTAAGTCATAAGTGTCAGGACGAGAACATGTTAATATGATATGAATATGAACCATGCTTTATACTATACTGAAACACTGAGCCAGATTTTTAACGTGCCAGCTCACAAGGTAACAGTCCGCAGGAATACATATCAAACCACCCTCCCCTTTCCGAACACATTATACTGACTCCAAGCCAACAAGACATTAAGACAATAAATATTTATATTCGTAGTAAGTGTAATGTTATTTGTACCTGTCTATTTCTGTGAAATAGACACTTTTACACTGTGACAAATTATTGTTACAGTTTTATAATATTCTTTGGCTAAAGTCAAATAATATGTAATACTATACACCTTAATTGGGCTAAAGTAGAAAACTTATTTACATTATCCATTTTGAAATTTTCCCTATAACAAATACCTGCTTATCACATGACAAGATAAATCTTAGGTCTGATTTACTTGAAAACACATAGGTAATATGAGATCATGTGACCAATCATAACTTCCTATTCAAATAAGCATAACTGACCTGTCCAAGATGTCAATCATCAACCAGTCAACCATGTCTTCTCAGACACACTGACATGCATGATTAAATAATAACTTCATCCCACATATTTGTCACTAGGATTTATTTTTTTTTGTTTATTATTTTTATTAAATTTGTATATACATATATACATGTATTCTGTGATGTGTAATCATTGTATATTTTAGGGGAATGGAGAAATTGCTTTTGGTGAAAATAAATGCTGAGACATTTTTATCAATATAGAAAATTAGGAACTGGGGATGCAGCTATATGTATCAAAAATTATTTATATTGTGATATAACATAAATTTTACATAGGTTATATATGTACGATATGTACCTCTACTTTAACAAATTTCAGTATATAAGCTGTAGTTTTTGTCACTGAAATCTAATACAGACTAACATAAAGAGCACATCACGTGAAATTTCATAAGATATCCCATATCACTGGTGAAAACAACTTTCTCACAATTACATTTATCCTCTTACATCTATTTCAAGTACAGGCCAATGTATTTTGAAGTTCAGAAAATGTCAAACTGTTAATTGAACAGAAAATAAAATTTGATAACCAAGTTTTTTTATGGCAAAAATAGTTTTTTTTCTTCTTAAGGCCTAGTTTTTAAATTTACATGCGGCAATAAATTTTTTAAATGAAATATTGCAAAACATGGAAAAAATCCATATTTTTTACCAAATTTTAGGAGGACAAACACTTTTTATTTTTAATTTCTTGAAAAATTAAGAATTTGGGGCAAACTTTCAGCATTTTTGCAAAATGAAGCTACAAAAAAATTGTTTTCTTAAAATTTACAAAGTCCGAAAATCGGAGCAACAAAATCCAAAGAACTAAATATCAATTTGGTGTGACCTTAGTACCCGACTTCACGAAGAATTTACAAACATATAAGGGTTATTCAATATCCTAATGTATACCATCATCTGAAACCCACAGGCAGTCAAACTTACACTGATAATTACATGTAAGTATACATGTAGTAGCATAGCATTAACGAAGCTGACAGGGGGTTTCTTTTAAGTGTGCATAGCGTAAGCACGACCGGTTCTGCTGTGGGTTTCCTAAAAGGATTGTATATACATGTATTCTGTCAATTTATATTAATACAAAATAATGAATTTTGAAATATATAAACCAATTCAGCAAAAAAGATGATAAATTACATTTACAAATCTTCAGCACTTCTTCTTTGTTCAAAACCAAGTACCAGTATAAGTTAAATTTATTTTATTAAAAAGTATGTGCAACAAGTTTTGCAATATCCTTTTATTTTGAACAAGTTCCTCTCATAATAACAATCCAAAGATACTAATATTAGATATTGTAAATTTACACTATGCTGAATACGACGCATTTCAAGGAGTTACCTCTCATCAGCAGCATTAAAACCCAAACATTTGGAAGACCAAAAACCAAACGTATATTAAACAAAAAGTACTCAACCAAAAATACCGAAAATAGGAAGCCAAATTTCAGCTAAGGAGATCTACCATGTGCAATACAAGGAATGAACCCTTAGTATTTCTATTATTTTTGAATTTTGCTAAATACTGGTAATTTCTGTAACAAATCAATGAATAATCATGTCAGACAAGTCTGACGACTGGGTTGGCGAATACCCTCGGGGACCTAGGGTCCACCAGCAGAGGCATCATCCCAGGAGTTTCAAAATAACAATCCAAAGATACTAATATTAGATATTGTAAATTTACACTATGCTGTATACGACGCATTTCAAGGAGTTACCTCTCATCAGCAGCATTAAAACCCAAACATTTGGAAGACCAAAAACCAAACGTATATTAAACAAAAAGTACTCAACCAAAAATACCGAAAATAGGAAGCCAAATTTCAGCTAAGGAGATCTACCATGTGCAATACAAGGAATGAACCCTTAGTATTTCTATTATTTTTGAATTTTGCTAAATACTGGTAATTTCTGTAACAAATCAATGAATAATCATGTCAGACAAGTCTGACGACTGGGTTGGCGAATACCCTCGGGGACCTAGGGTCCACCAGCAGAGGCATCATCCCAGGAGTTTCAAAATAACAATCCAAAGATACTAATATTAGATATTGTAAATAAATTTGTTGACTTGAGCTTGTTTAAAATTATGTTCTAATGAGGTAAGAAGAAAATCTGTATGGTGTATATTCTTAAACATACCGGTATAAAACTATTCCGCACGATTGGGAAAGTCAGGAAAACAGACAACCAGAAACATAGATACTATGTTTTACCAAAATTGAGCTCCTCTAAAGATGTAGATATGAATTGTACTTATGAAAATAATCTAGCTTTCAAAAGGATAAAACTGATAACAAAACCCAAAAACATATTTTGGTGCAACTGTCTTGAACCTATATATAGTGAGATTTTGTCTATTTTAAAGCTCTTAATGAGGTTTTAATATGAAGAACATCAATAATAATCTGTTTCTTGGTTTAAATATTTGTCGTGTGCCCATTTTAATGTTAAGAAATTATACATGTACACCACACACCTCCTATCCTACATGTATTTAAATGTGCTAAAAATTTTAAATTACAAAAATATTGTTCCTATTCTTTCTGGTGCTCATCTCAGAAATTTGCACATTCTAAAAAAATTTTAAAATTACATTTTCAGAGGCTTAAAGATAGACAAAATATTTGTAAAGTAAGCAATATGAAAATACACTGGCAACGTTTATATCTTATAGTTATACGAAAAGTGGGAAATTTTTATGTTTTCAGGGCCAATTTTAGGTCTGTGGCCAATTGGATAATGTAGAAATCAGCCATATATATTTTTTAACAGTAGACCTACATTTTGTACTATCTTTTTTCTAATACTGCATCTCACTTCTGAACATTATTCCTGTCCAAAAAAATTAATTGCCAGAATGTACTGATCAGGGAAACATTCATGTACCTTTTTCTCTTGTACAATGTAAGTGAATCAAACTGATACTGTCAGTAATTAAGTACTACCACTGATACATTCTCAATAATTGTATGATCACTGACATTCATCGTTCACTCGAGTGACATCTGCCAAAAAGCGCTTTAGTCAAAAATTATATTCACATGTACTGTTCATGTAGTACAACTAGCCATGGTAATGACAGAAACACTGCACTATTTCCGATTTCCCAGCCCTGATGCTTTTAACAATGATTAACTTTAATGAAATCAGATTTCTCAGGTCAAGAACAAAGGGAATGTATAATGTATACATTTGTAGGGACAAGTGCATGATAAGGGTCCAATTTTTAAGAAAAGCAAGCAATAGGCCTTGTCTTCAAAAGGAATAGGCTTATACATGTACGGTTACATTGTATATTTAATAGTAAAATTTACATGTATAGTTTTGCATAACATGCGAAAAACAGATAAGATCCAGACATTACATGTATGCTTCTTAAATAGCACAAAAAGGCTAAAGAAAATGTGACCACGTTTTTTTCTTATTTCCACACCAAATCATATTAATAACCTTATTTACAATGTATGTGTAAATATCAGAAAGCCATTTGTGTGGAAAATTTAATCAGGTTTATTTTGTCATATGGAACAAGAGATTTTATATGATTTTTGTTTTGTTTAGTTGGGGTTTTACACCATTTTCAGCACATTTAGCTATTTCACGACGGCCAGTTTTTATTGGTGGAGGAAGCCGGAGTACCTGTAGAGAACCACCGACCTTCGGTAGGAAAATTGACAATCCTTGTCAATTTAGATCGAACACACCCCTCCACTGTTGAGATTCGAACTCACAACCTCAGTGTTGACAGGCTAGTGATCATTAGTAGTTGTGACGAACTACCTAGACCACTTGGCCACCGAGGCCCCTTATTTTATATGAGAATCGTTGTTTTCTTAAATGTTCACGCATAGTCTGAATATCTTGGAAAATATATTCATTGAAAGCTTGACAAAAATTGTAAAAAATAAAGATATTAAGCATAGTAATTCCACCCATACTTTATACTTATTTAAAAAAAATTTCACCGAAATTTTTTTTAAAAAGCTTGAAAGCTCACTGAATGTCATACATCTACAATGTAATTGTCAACAGATACTACATGTAAGAGTCGCAGCACTCATCAGTCCTAATCCTATAAAGGAACTTCTGAGATATCAGACAGTTTGAAGGAATTTAAAAATCCTGTCAAAAATAAAGAGGATATAATAAAAGAATTTTCATGCAGGAGAAGTTTCAACACATTTTGAGGGAATTTAGATGTTAAGATATATCTGTATTAGAGCTCTCAGTTCCATAATAAGAGATAAGACAATTCATTCTTCCTCTAAATTTAGGTAACACTATATCTCATATGTAAATAATATAATTAATTTATGTCTGTAATGTTATATGGTACCTGACCTTGTTTCAAGATTCATATTTTACTGCAGGCCTATACTTTCATTCATCACTGCCATATTTTATCTCAGAAAGAATTTTAAAGTAGAACCTTATCCAAAGGGTGGCCAAAACTTAAGTAGTAGATATATCTACATGTATGATTTCTGAGGCTAGTTTTGGTGTGTGCACAATCAATTTTTGTCAAAGAACATATTTACATGTAAACAGACCTGATTTTGACAAGAGGGAAAACAGAGCAGAAATCACACTTCGGCAGCCATTTTACTATGTATAATAAGGGAACCGTAATGGAAAAATCCGGACTTCCAGCCGAAGAAAATCAGGTCTGATGTAAAAAGACATTTCAGGAACAAAAATTAAATTACAGATCTATTCTTGAACTTTAGAACATGAATGTTTTAAAATGTGTTTGTAATTTTTCACTTATTTACTTTTAGAAAATAATTTTGCTAATTTAATTTGGTATACAGTGTGATTGTCAATCTATGTCATAATAACATATAACCACAGGTATGCTGAATGAGTCTTTCCTTATTATTTCATGTAGGAAAAACATTTACATCATCATCTAATGCTGTGAGTAATCAAATGAGGTCATGTCAACAAGTAAGGGGAGATAATTTTTCTGACAACCAATTAACACCTGTATAATTTACAGGTAGAAGCAAACTAGGACTCTAAAACTTAACGCAGTTTTACCAGTTGAACTAAATTATAAATTTTCTGACCGATTTGGTGTACAAAATTGTTTAACATGTTATGTATAGGATGGGAGCAGCCATATTGAAAATTTGTTCACCGTTTTGGCGACACCTGAGTTTTACCTGTCAAAAATATATATGTAGCATCTTAAGCTTCCTGGACCAAAACACTTTATATTTTTAAAATTTTATACATAGGCTATATGCACAGACATTTACACAGTACTTTTATGATGTTTTTACCTCATTTGGTTTACTAAGTTCAAAAATATCGTAATGGTCTTGGTTCCACTGCTGAATAAGCCCTGCTAAACGATCTCGGTCAGTTATTTTCTCCATCTGACTTATCCGTATGGTATAAACTCCATTTAGAATGAGAATTTCATATCAACTATTATATGTATTATTCACTTTTAGGTAAACAAATGTACTATTCCATTCGATAAATGTATTGTTTCCGTATTTTACACAGCGGTACACAGGCGACCTCCTTGGATAGATTGAATTCGAACGCATGCGTAGATTTACCTGTCTATGTAAATTGACGGTGTCGCACCTTACACTTCCTGCGGGAAAGTGTCACAACCAAAACGCCATTGGAATGGACCCTTTGATTAAAATTTAAATTATAGTAAAACTGGGTTGTGCTATATTTGTGAAAAGGTTATTTGTTACAGATGCAAACTGTAATGCTAAGCATGATTTTATTTTGCATTTGAGGATTTAAAGGGCCAAAAAGGGAAAAGAGGCCAAAAAGTTAGATTACAGTAAAAGTGGGTTGTGATATATATCTCTGCTACTGATGAAAACTGTAATGTAATGGAAACTGAAAATGTTAAGAATGTTTGTTTACAAATAAATGTGGGGTGCGGGTATAACTGTCGTATAACAGCCCTACCTCTAGTTTCGAATTAATTCTATAGAAATTCACAATTTTTCGTAAAAATGATTGTCACCATATATCTTAACCGTCTGAGCAAAATAACAATTTATTATTCTTTTAAAATGTCCAATTTATGTTACTGTCCGCTCACTTGGCATTTCTGCTCAGACGGAAATACTTCAAAAAATAGTACACTTCAAGAGAGATCATTGCGTTTCATACCCCGGGTTCATACCAAGATAAAAACATTACATATTGAAAAATTGCTAGAAAAATCTTTGTTACCATCTCTGAAAATTAGGCGCTTGAGAACATTAGCAATGGAAACATTTAAAATTATCAATAAGGATAACCCTGTATTTTTACAAGATCCTGTAGCCATTAAAAATAACTCTTATAACTTCAGGTTAGAACACAGCAGAATTAAATACCCAGAGTAAAAACCACCAGGTATGGCCTTAACACGTTTAGATATTCAGCCCCTAAGATTTGGAACAGTCTGCCACACGAATTTCGGAATCAATCTAAACTTAACCAGTTCAAGACCCTCATTAATTCATGTATTATCTGTAAATCTTAGGTGCTGAATATCTATATGGAATGTGTCTTGTTTTTTGTCATTCCTCTTGCCCGCTTTTATCTTCCCCTATGTATAGTACTTTCTGCTGTGTAATGTTTTTACACCTTGTATGATATGTGTTTTTTTGTTGTTTTTTTTTTTTTGTTGTTGGTTTTTTTAGTTTTGCTATAACTTATTTATCTTTCTGCTTTGGTATTTATGTGTAGTGTGATCTGTATGTATGTATAATTGTCTGCATGTTCAAATGTCTTGCTGTTTTAAATATATGTACTTGTGTCTAATGCCTATTATATTTAAGTCGGTATAAAAGCTCATGAGAGCTTATGTTTATTGTTAAATGTTTTTAACCCGACTCTAAATAAAAATTACTTACAACTTACATACTATTGTGAATCAAAATTATTTTATTTTCAATATTCTGTAAATTCTTACCATTTTTTTATGTAATCGTCATAAATTCGTGCCTTTTGTCTATTGCATCTAGCGGAATAATTTTGGTCGTAGCCTGTTACAAACCATGTATGTTCTGTAATTGCATATCATGAACAGAGTCTGTTTTTGAAAGAGCAATCGGCACATGCGGCACAAATGTTCCAATTTACTGTCAATTACCCCTACCCCCGGGCAGCATTCAAGTTTCATTGAATTGATCGAGAAATGATTTCACATTTTTTTTAATTGTAAATGTGCATATAAAGTAAAGAAAACAAACCCGAAGTGACGAATATCAATGTCCAGTGAGTCAGAGACATGTTTTACAGAGTTGACTATACTTACTCGACTATTAGACCTACATGTTGAAAAATACAATTTATGCATGGGTGGTACTTATAAAACTGAATACATACGCCACCTAATTATTAAACATAACTAATTAAAGAGAATCAGACTGACATGACAGCACAAGTTTGCAATGTGAAAAGGGAGTATGTGAAAAAGTACCGTACTTTTGTTGGTTAATAATATTTAACAGTACCATGTTAAGATATAAAATCCCACAATTTTTTTACATCATTCATGACAAATTTCAATCTATTCAAAGACCAATCAGCAAAGTTCATTTTAGAACCTGGTAGCCATGTTTGCTAGCAGGACGGCACTCAGGTAGGAAAAATTAATCCGGTCTGTGTAGGTATCACTTCCACAAAGTTTGATATCAATCAAACATCGTTCTTCGGACTTAAAAAAATTACATGCATTTCCTATATGTCGACCAGTGTTTACTAAATCAGGCGCTGGCAGCCATCTTTGATTTCCAATCGAAACCAAAGTACCAATGGGACTGAGTACGTTGCATTGGCCAAGGCAACTTTCAAATCCATGGGTCAAGCAGTTTAAGAAAAGGAGATTTTGGGAATTTAACCCACCAACAAGGCTCCTTTTGAGGCCTTGCAGCCATTTTTGATATATCAGAAAGGTACCAAATTAACAAAACATTCTGCTACTCATAAGTATCTGTTCTGACGAGTTTCATACCATTCTATTAAATAGTTCGTCAGAAGAAGAATTTTAAATACCTTTCCCATATGGTCTAATATTAACACCAAAAACTACCCCATTTGAGTAGAATGATCAGTCACGACAAGTTTCAAATCTATAACTCATGCCATGTTTCAAAGAATAAGATTTTCTAAATTTTATCAATCCTAGAAGCCCCTTTTGGGCCTTGCAGTCATGTTTGTTGGTAGAATGGCACGGAAATAAAAAGAATTGTTCATGTCTTCATAGGTATAAAATCCACCACGCTTTGCATCAATGAATTTGTCATCAGACCAGTAATTTTTTATACATTTCCCTATCGGGTCCATTCGTTTGCTGGCGGCCTTCTTGGATTTCCGATCAGCACCAAAGTTACAATATTTGTTAAGGATCTTTATCATGTTTATAGAATCATATTTGTAAAGTTTGGGTTTCAAAGTTCAGCCAATCAGAAATAAGAATAGGCACCAAAGTAGCAACCTTTGGAAAGGACCTGTCAATAAAAATTCCTGCAAAGTTTGGTCTAATTCTGTTCAGTGGTTCTCAAGAGGAAGATCAACGTGTAAAAAGTTGATCCATTAGGAATAATCAGTGGAAACATATTGAGACATATGGGCAAATAATATGGGAGGGTATAAACTGTTGGATCCAAAATATCCCCTAATTAAGGTAAACGGCAAAACTATTTGAAAATTCCCCCTCCTCCAAACAGACTTGCAAGAAGGATAGATAAAAGAGGTATAAACAATGACTGCTCACAGCTACTGAAATCAAGCTCAGGATCCAAATTAGGTTGATAAAATCATATTTCGTATTCCATAGTGTTTTATGATCGAGAAAATTTATCAATTCGTTTGGGAATTTGCGAGATATATGTGACACTGGAACAAAGCGTGGTACAGCTCAGGTAAATCTGCGTACCAGCCTAAGCGTACAGGTCCAATATTAATAATAATTGAAAAATAGAGAGAAAAAACAGCAATTAAAGTATCAAGATCAGGAGGACAAAACCAGAAGTAACATAAGACGAATATTTTGTACAAAATGAGATAAACATTTCTCTGGTAAGCAGACACGTGCAGAAACTAGATAACCAGTTCCTGGTACGGTCTTTGGAACCTAGTGAGTGATTTCATGATTTATGTTACAATATTTTATTCATATGAGAAATATAAGTCAGGTTTCCTAATTTAATTGAAGGGTGTCAAGCACCTCATATATTGAGCTCTGATATGAAGTCTAACTGTTCGCTATTAAGTCCAGATTTTGGAAAGTCTTCGCTGATATCTAGACCAGACGTATTAACACTTTGAGCAAGACCCACGTCAAGACCAACTGACAATTCCGGTAAAGGCATATCTAACCCTAAAATTCCCGGGCCAGAATCTAATCCACCAATAACCTCAACTGCTTTATTTTGAGAGGATACTGCATCTATTTTTAGCATTTGATTAGCTTCCGTACCAGTATTTAAATTTGGGGCCGCTTTTAACTCTTCGGTCAATACAGGATCCCCAATAGGAGCAGATTTTAACTCATCTGTCAAGACAGAGTCACTTCCTAATCCAAAGTTATGTAGATCCCCACTTGGTGCTTCGATCTCTAAATTACCTAGATTTCCGCTTGGATTTAGATCAAGTGTGTTATTTAAAGTACCGCCTCCTAAATTACTGTCGAGTCCAGCATTACCCAAATCTGTACCTAATGTATTGCCTCCTAAATTACCACCTAAATTCGCATCAAGACCTCCTAAGTTACCCCCTAAACCCCCTCCCATATTATCCAGTCCAATGTTTCCACCAATCCCACCACCCAAACCAGCGTCTCCAACTACAGCTGTTCCGCCTCCTTTAACCAGAAAACGTCTCATTTGCATTGTCATACACCATAAGACACCGTTTATTATTGATAGAACAGAAGCAGAAAATGCCATCCAAAACGACCAGCCAACTCTGCCTTTGTCCTCCACTCCATAAATAATAGCACCAATTATCACCATTGTAGCTGAAAAGAGAATGAAAACGGTATTGTTGCATATGACTTAGTATTCGTATTAAGGGGCTAGTTGTTCCTCACTTGGTTAGATTCTTGGTGATTTAAACAGTATTGAAATTTTCAGTCGTAGAATATAAAACAAATGGAATTAATCTATATGAGAAATACTGGAACAAATTATTAAAATGTAAGTGAACATCTCTCCCCAGTTATTCTATCACATTTCAATATGCATGTATTACATTCTTGTTCGTTGCTCTGTTGGTTTATTTATATTGACAAAAACATTATATGCAATATATGCTTATTAATATAAGACTGCATTGTTTGTTTGGAAGGATCGAGTTCACATTTGTTAAGTCTTTGTTCTAGTACCAGGTTTGTCTTTAAATGAATTACTGTATACTTGGACTTATTTTCATTGCTTATCTAGCTGTCTTTTTCCCAAAACCGACCAAGGAATTAGGGGGCAAGACAAGTACTCAACCAAAGCGTGTTCAACCCCCCCCCCCCCCCCCCCCCCCCGAATTCTATATACAGCGGATCAAAGCCAGAATCTCTTCAGCCGATTTCTCTTCTCTGCTCCGTGTTGTATATGTTTTTTTTAAACAGATGTTGACTTTTTCACACTGTTTTTTAAGGTTTATCTAGTGTAAGGATTGTTTCTAATGATTGAAGATCAATCGTTTTCTGTGTTCTGTCTAATGGGATTTTATCTCACCGACGCTTAACCCAAACTGGCTGAGTATACCCTTCTCGACAAGTATCCAATCTCACCACGTGCCATTTCTACTAAAGGTTTTTCGAAATTTAAATGACATTTGTTCAAAGAATAACATTTTCTTTCAAGTTTACAGAAAAACCTTGTATGGTGAGATTGAGTAACTCGCGAATTAGGGTAGCTAGACAGTATCCTTTCAGTTTCATATTGTCAAAAACAAACAGAACATGGTACAATTAAAAATAAATGATTCCATATTCTTTACCAGAAGTGAAATGTAGAATGAATCGTAAATGGTAGTGTTCACATTTGCAGCACTCATGTGTAACATTGGTCGTGAATAAGGATATACATTCAAGTATCAACAGAAACACTTCAATAAATGTTGCCACCAGGAACAACCCAAATCCGGATTTTAAAGCACAATCTGAAATATAGACAAGTAAGATATGAAGATATGTATTTAATTATCCTCTCGTTATACGGTAAACCGAGAAATTTTGGCGCCATCGTTTTTCGCGATTTTGCAAATGTATACAAATAATTAATCGTGTTGGTTTTATAGTTTTATATATGTCAAAAATTTCCCGGATTAAAGTAGTACAATAAACCGGGTTCTACTTTATCAATGCTTTGGAGTCGTCCACCCTCCAGATCGCCTAGCGTTAATCGCCAACCTAATATACTGTAACCGTATTTTTTTCCCTAAGAAAATCCGATTAACTAGCACACTGATCGCCGGAAATGCATATTTATGCCCTCATTTATTCCAAATGAACAAAAAAACATTATATTATATCGGACGTAAACTCATGAGTCAAAGTATCACGTTGTTCAAAAAACAGTAACAGTCACATGCAAAACTGTGTTGCTCTCTCAGTCCAATATGTCATGGTTGATAATAAAGAGTTTTCAAGGCGTTGGAACTGCAATATTAGATTTTAATTGTTCCATCAATTTGTATTGATCTTCGGAATCCTTAACAATATGGTCTTTCAGGAAATTAAGCAAAGATCGAACTTCAAATTTTTGCCAAATATACGACTTATTGATATTGTTACCCTGGTTATAAATAAAGTAATACAAGGATGCTATACACTTTTCCAAAAATTACTCAGTATAAAATTCATCCAGTAAATTTAATTAAGTTCTAAATTCTAAAACTTGAGTGAGAATTAAGGGTATGGGTAAATGTCGACAATGAAAACGAACCCGAAAAGTACAAAAGAGGTCATCGTACAGACTTAAACGCGGTATGTGTCCGCACTGCACAAGCAAAACTCGTAACTAACGCACTTAAAAAGTTGTCAAAAACTTCAACTGTTTAAAATAAAAACTATATTCCCAAGATACATAAAGAACAAAAACATACTAGAGTCCCGAGACACATAAATGTACGGGATTGAACCATGTTACAATATGACCAAATTCCTTGGTCAGTATATTAAACGTCAAAAAAATCCTGTCAAACAAAAATCAACCCAAGTCAGTATTACACGAATAAAAACCATAGGACGCAATTGTAGACGTCTCAAAATCTTCGCTGCACAGTGCCTGTAGCACTTTTCATAAAAAATCATTACTCTTAAGGTATACAGATTCCAGCATAACTCTTAAGATATTTTGTGAAACAGTCTCCTGAAGAGATGAATAATAAACAAATGATAAAACGGATAATAGGAAAGATCAACAAGTATATAGTAATCAATTAACCCATGGAGACGACAGACCTTCAGACAAAAACAACATAAAAGCACACAAACATAGAAACAACTGAGAATCGGGACAGTCTGACTTGGTACAGACATTGAACAATGTCGGGGTTATACCTACGAAATGTAGTCCAAACAGCCGTACTAGAAATATTGAAATTTTCTGTTTGGGTCCTTATGAATTCGGATTAGTAACAGTACAAAAAACAAAGGAGCACAGTTGGTACCTACAGGAATACATAAAAATTTAAAATATAGATATAAAATAAACTTATTGTATAATAGCTTCCAACTTGTCTACGTTTGTGTATGATCTCTCATTATAAAAATATTGCATCAGAAATACTTTTTATCTAGTATTCATATTCACACTTAGCATAGGACCATTTCCTCAAATAGGAATATTTCTGTTTAATATGTGAATGTGGAAGTATGGTAGGTAATGTAGAACAACAGTATCTATGTAGAAGAGCTTTTGAGATAAAGTGTCCGTCTACATTTTTTTATTTAGTATACGTTGTAGGACAAATATTACTAGATATTAATTTTTATTTATTTTTCAAGAATTTTTACAAAATGCTTAAATCAAATGATTTAAAGTGAGGAAAATCCATTAGAGTGTCAGAAATCAATCCCAGAAGTCAACTCAAGTAACAAGTCCAGTAACTTCTGAAATTTACCCGAAGACAGCTATTCTGATTAATGAAACTTCGTATCGGTTAATCAGTTCGTAATGTTGATCGTAAAATTTCTGCCAAATCTGGAGTTTTATTTTTATTAGTAACTTCGTTCTGTATAAAAAGTCAAGGTACAAATCACAAACATGACAGTAAAGAATCAACTGTGAAATGTAAACGCAAAAAAGCTGCAGAGGTTGGCATGTTAATACTAAAAACTGGAGAGTTCGCAATTGGAAAGTTAAATCATCACGTTAAATTTTATTTTGTAAGTCTAAAACTTGAGAGTATCTTGATTATGTTTTTCATGGAGACGTTCAGTATAGGATTTTCATGAATTTGTTAAGAGTTTGGTCTAAAAAATTAATATCAACCCCTCTTTCTGAACCAGATGTTGCAATACAACAGATTATCGTATATGACTTTTTAATATAATATCCTTTCCAATTATTATTATATGATAGACTTTATTTAGGTTCATTTTTACGAACTACTGCATGGTCTTGGACAACAAGATAATCCGTGAAATTACATGACGATAGAGATCATTTTCAAAAAAACGAATTAGAAAGTTCCTCCGTTGACATTAGAGGAAACCAATACTAGGCCAAGGAAGGAGAATAAATGTTTGAAGGTTGGCGTTAGACGACCGAATAGGTTTTGCAGGTTTCCGTTACCGAGTCTATTATGTATGTTTTTTTTTGTGCTATATGTTGTTGATATGTTGCGTTGGACTTAAGGAGTATCTCTCTCGGGCTTAGCTTTGTCCTTATAGATGTTTTTTTTTTGTTTTGTTTTTGTTTCCCCTCTTTGATAGGTTTGGCATCTGAATCAGTCTTTTTATCTATTTATTTATTTATTTTTATCTAATTTTATTTTATCTTTATTTTGAAAAATAGCTTTAAAATTTAAACATGTCAATATTATTCTAGTATTTATATAACTTACCAGTATTATCACTTACAAGTGGATTTTTGTAAATTATACCAATTCCAGTAATGCCAGCAGCCAATAGAATAATAGCCAACGACGTCAGAACTACACCAACTATACCTCTACCTAGAAGAATTCTCTTCTGGAAAGGACTTAGATTTCTGTTCATTATTGGTTACAAAAAACAAACATTTCGGATACAACAAATAAATTCGATAGTAAACACAATGACACATGTCGATTTCCTGACAGGAAATTTAATTTACTCATTGTTTAATAAACATTTTTATTTCAAAATATTAGTTTGTCTTGTATGTTCTCAGTAAAGACATTAAAATTAATATCAAATATCAGGTTGGTTTCACAAGCATCAAAGTTGAGTTTTACGTTGCACTTGTATAAGCAACTTTAAATAAACCATAAGGGTCAGGCCCAAGATTCAAAAATATAATTACATATTGTTCAAATGAAGATGTTGGCTTTTAATTTTATTGATACCGTCCACAAAACACCCGGCAGTCTTGTGGTAGGGTGTTCCAGAAGTCCAAAGAACGATACCCGGCTGGGCCAAACAAAAATAAACACATTAAGTTCCCTATGTCCCTAGGGAAATAGATCCATGGTGTCAAATTTTCCTGGTAAAAGCATTCCAACTAATAGTTATCTTAGTCCGAGGATCAATTTTACTAGGAACAAATTGTTGGAAAAAAATAACTAGGAAAATAATTCCATCTTAAGTATGATGCGTTATGAAATAAAAAAGCAAATACTTCTAAAATATGATATATTGTGGAAAATGAATATTAAGTTAAGGAAAAATAGAATTTATTACAGATAAAGATAATATTCACTTTTAATTGAAAAGATAGAAATTAACAAAAGGTTAGTAGGAAAATATAAGTCCATCTGGAGATAATTAAATATTATTAATTAAATTGATTACTGACCTATATATTTTTCGTATTTTTATTGCCTACGTTATGTTGATAAGCATCTTTTACATTCATTATGAAAAGTACTCACTACAAAATCTTAATACCTTGTGGTGAAAATATTTCACTCCTGCCTTTAAAACTAAGTTGAAAAAATCACCTATTGTCAAAACACGGACGTACTTTACTAGGAAACAAAGTCCGGCGGACATATTTTACTACGGGACTAAATTTACTGTTACACGTACCCTTCCGGAGCGCCCGAGTTCACTCCTGGTTTTTATAGGAGTCCGTGTTGTTCATTGATTTTTACTGAGTTTTCAGTGTTGATTATTTGTCTTCCAGTGTTTGTCCGTCCAATGGATTGCATTTTTTTTTCTCCTTAGGTATATTTGCCTTCTTACGCTTACGGGAGACAATCTGTTTCTAAATGTTTGTGGGTTTTTCTTTCGTCTATCGTTTGTTGCACGTCCAACGTAGCCTTTTCGCTTAAATATTGTACCAATTTCCAGAAAATACTAGTAATTAATAATAAGTGATAGGAGATTTTTGTTAATTTACACGTAATTATCATACGGACTGGCCATACTGACTAGATGTATGGACTGTTTGGATTAATTAATAAAAGTGTTACGAACTTGCTGATATAGAATCAAGTTAGTAACATTATATTATATCACCTAAATTGTCTTTAACAAGTGTTGTTACTTTTTGTGTGGAGAGAAAATTCAAATGGCCACCAGCGGAGGTCAAAGTTTGCATTGAAATCCTATGGAAAGAAACATTTTCATCTTCTTCTTGAGAACCACTGAACAGATTTTAACCAAACATGGCCTGATGTATTCACTATGAAGTCCTACACAAGTGTTGTTACTTTGGTGCTGAATCATATGAAACATCATTTTCATCTTGTAAACAACTGAAAAGAATTTAACTTTATATTTTTAAACAGTAGTCTTGTTAAATTGACTTCTATTTCAAAATTATTTAACATGATATTGAAGACTGGAATTTATCTAGCAAAGTGGAATAAATCTTATTTAACTCTTTTCCATAAATCTGGGTGTAAGTCTGATCCAACTTATTATAGAGGAATATCTCTTAATTGTAAATTGTATTTAAAAATATTTAGTGCTGTCCTCAATGAGAGGCTTATATCTTTAATGAAATATAAATATTCAAATCAGTTTGGATTTAGAAAAGATCACAGAACTTCAGATAGTTTATTTATTTTGAAAACTATTATTAACAAATATATACATCAAAGCAAAAGAAAAGCTTTTCATATCTTTATAGATGTGAAAAAAAAGCGTTTCATTCTGTTTGGAGAAATGGTTTGCTTTTTAAGTTGGCAAACGTTGGAGTTGGGAAAAAGTTATTTTATGTAATAAAAACCAATGTTTTACTTCTGAAACAGCTCTGAAATTAAATAATTTTTGTTCAGTCTCATTTGAAACATACAGGGGAGTACGACAGGAGGATTCTATCAGTCTCACATTTTTTGATATTTCTATTAATGACTTAGACAGAAAAGTTGCTTAGACAGGGGTACGTTACTCCTAAGCTGAAGTCATCCTTATTAAAGTTTTATAGGCGTTATCATGACTTGGTTGACAGGTATGAAAAAACCGTTTCCCAAATGAAAATGGACCTGTTCCATTGATATTATCGCTTCCTTATACCGGATTTGACATGGGCAGAATGGCGGGTGTCCTGCAGGAAGCAGAGACTGCTTACTCGTCCGGAGCACCTGAGTCTACCCCCGGTTTTTTGGTGGGGTCCATGTTGTTCATACGTTTTTAGTTTTTAATTGTAGTGCATGTATTGTTTTGGTCTTGTCTTCGTTGTTCTCCGGAGTTTGTCAGCTAGTTGTTACGATTTTTCTCTCCTTCGAATATTCCTTTGGTATTTCTTGACTTTACTTAGAGCAAGTCACAACAAATGAAGACTGTGAGGCACCAAAATTAGTTGACTCAAATTTCGGATCTCTTCTATTTGCTGATGATTTGATAATACTATCAGAGACTAAAGAAGATCTTCAAAACAGTGTAAAACCCAAAAGCATGGTTATTAAGCATCACAGTAGTAGTAATGCAGAATCATTTATTAAATATAAAAATAATTTATTACAAAATGTAACTAAATACAAGTTTCTGGGTTCACTACCTAAATGTAATGGTAACTTCAGCCATAGTCTAGAGGATCTTGCTAGAAACGCAAAAAGAGTTTTGTTTTCTATAAAAGCCAAAACTTCTTCATTGGGCGATCTTCCTATACAGGTTTCAAATAACCTTATTGACAAATCAGTACGTCCAATGTTGACATACAACTCGGAAATTTCATTTATGGAAAATTATTTGACTTATCATAGGGTAAAAATTAGAGCCGAAAAAAAGTGGGAACGATCTTGATCCATTTCATTTTATCGATGAAACTCCTCTGAAAAAGTTCATTTAAATAAAAAAAAAGTCTGGACCAAATGCTGGGGCACGGTCTGAACTTGGAAGATTGTCAGTAGAACTTTCAGTTTTGGGATAGAGAGATAAGAACAAAGGAATAATACAACCCCTAACCCTAACAATAACAATAACAATAACACTTAAGACTAACTCTAACTCTAACTCTAACCTAACCCTAACCCTAACACTAACACTAACCCTAACCCTAACCCTAACCCTAACCCTAACCCTAACCCTAACCCTAACCCTAACCCTAACCCTAACAATAACAATAACCCTAACCCTAATACTAACCCTAACCTTAACCCTAACCCTAATACTAACCCTAACCCGAACCCTAACCCTAACTCTAACCCTAACCCTAACCCTAACACTAACCCTAAAACTAACCCTAACACTAACCCTAACACTAACCCTAACCCTTACACTAACACTAACACTAACACTAACACTAACACTAACCCTAATCCTAACCCTAAACCTAACCCTAACCCGAACCCTAACCCTAACTCTAACCCTAGCCCTAGCCCTAACCCTAAACCTAACCCTAAAACTAACCATAACACTAACCCTAACCCTAACCCTAACCCTTACACTAACACTAACACTAACACTAACCCTAATACTAACCCTAAACCTAACCCTAAACCTAACCCGAACCCGAACCCTAACCCTAACCCTAACCCTAACCCTAACCCTAGCACTAACCCTAAACCTAACCCTAAAACTAACCATAACACTAACCCTAACCCTAACCCTAATCCTAACCCTAACCCTAACACTAACCCTAACCCTAACAGTAACCCTAACCCTAACACTAACCCTAACCCTAACCCTAGCCCTAACACTAACCCTAACCCTAACCCTAACCCTAACAATAACACTAACAATAACAATAACAATAACAATAACAATAACACTAACACTAACACTAACCCTAACCTTAACACTAATACTAACACCAACCCTAACCATAACCATAATATTAATACTAACCCTAAACCTAACCCTAACACTAAGCCTAACACTAATACTAACACTAACCCTAACACTAAGCCTAACACTAATACTCTAACACTAATACTAACACTAACCCTAACCCTAACACTAACACTAATACTAACCCTAACACTAACACTAACACTAACTCTAACTCTAACCCTAACCCTAACTCTAACCCGAACATTAACACTAACCCTAAACCTAACTCTAACCCTAACCCTAACCCTAACTCTAACCCTAACCATAACCCTAACTCTAACCCTAACCCTAACTCTAACCCTAACATTAACACTAACCCTAAACCTAACTCTAACTCTAACCCTTATACTGACACTACCCCTAACCCTATAGAATAGAGAATGGAAACGGTTAATGTGTCAGAGACAACCCGACCAAAGAGCAGAAAACAGCTCAAGGCTACAAATGGGTTTTTAATGCAGCGAGAAAACCCTGCAACCGGAGGCGGGCTTCAGTTGGTTCCTAACTTTTACTCTAACTCTAACTCTAACTCTAATCCTAACCCTAATCTATTCCTAACCCTAACCCTAACTTTAACAATAACACGAACCCTAACCCTAACCTTAATTCTGACCCTAGTCCTATCTCTAACGCTAACCCTAACCCTGACCCTAACCCTTACCCTAACTATAACCCTAATCCTATGCCTAACCCTAAACTTTACCCTTGCCCTAATCCTAATCATATCCCTAACTCTACCTCTAACCCCTACCCTTATTCTAACACCAAATTTAACCTTAACCCTTAATCTAACACTTACCCTAACCCTTACCCTAACACTTACCCTAAGCCCAAGCCTTACCCTAATCATAATTCTTTTTCTATCCCTACCCCTAACCCTTATCATATCCCTACCAGCATAGGCATCCGCTCAGTGACGTCACTATCTTATGACACCTGGAGTGTTTTGAGGTTTTAATGTGCTTATTTGTTACGACGGCGTATCCAATAAAAGATGTCAATAAACCGGGATTTATTTGCCGTTCGTCATCTCGAACATCTTCAGCAATTAGTCACAAGTTCATACAATACGGCAGCCAGGCTTTTGCCTGGGCACTACATGTCATTTATTGCATGCCCATGTTCGTAGTTTTCTTCGTTTGTTTGTTTTGGCCCAACCGTTTTGGTCTCTTCGTCATTAAGAATCTTGGATAACTGTAAATCTACAAATCCCATTGTATGTGGAGAGTGATCAAAACAGGTAAAACCAAAAGCAATATAAATCGTATGAGGGATTTTCTCTTTACTTTCATAAGAAAACCAAATTTTTACAATTATTTGTATTTTATATTTTTGGCGGGGTCCATGTTGTTCATAAGTTTTTAATTGTAGTGGATGTATTGTTTTGGTCTTGTCTTCGTTGTTCTCCGGAGTTTGTCAGTTGTTACGATTTTTCTCTCCTTCGAATATCCCTTTGGTATTTCTTGACTTTACTTATAACGTTGTATGTGATGAATTATCTCGCTTTGATTGGGACGTCATTTAACTATTGAACATGTTGAAACCAAATGCCCTAATCTTTTTCAGCCTATCTTCCAAATAGTTAATAATTACAAATGTACTGCAAATATGGAAATTAATGTGTGCATTACTGCACATATTTGGCAGCTAACAATAATGCAAGAATAATAAATGAGATTTTTGCATGTTTCATGGAATACGACTGTTAAAAATGAATTTTGCGATTAATTTAATTATTGCTATATAGCTTCATCTTATCTCAATTTTGCATTTTTGTTCTATATCTACATTATCCAATGATCCGAAAGTACAATGAACTGAAGTCAATTACAAGACAGAACAATTAATCTTACTAAAATTCAGGCTGTACCTACGTTTAAAAAAATATTCGAGATTAAATTTGAAGAATACAGGACAACATATTCATTAAATAGCAAGCATGCTCAGATTCTCATCATGCGGATATGTTGCTTCACAAAATAAGCAGCTCCGTGGGTTTAATCTGACAACTGAACTGAATTTATATCTTATTAACGAAACACAAGAAAACTATGTCTTATCTACGACAGGACAAGGTGTTCAGAACGTTTTTTTTGGCATTCTTGGATAAACGTTGAAAATTTATGGTATTTTGATACCTTTCTATTTTTGCTAGTTAATTTTATAGATTTAATTACTCCTTGTTTTATTATAGAATTAATTACACCCGATTGGACAGAAATACATTGAATGGGATTGAAGACACTTTTCTCAATTACACAGCTTACAATGTTGGATCTTCAAAAAAATGGTGATTTTTAAAATGGCAAGTACTCTTGGAAGGATACAGGTTTAACCGTCCCTAGAGATCCTTTAAGTACTTATACACTGGCCATGATAGGTGATGCTTACATTTCCAGATTTAATAGAAACTAGAGGCTCCCAGGAGCCCGTATAACTCACCTGGGTTTAATTTACCATTTAAACTAACAGCAAAACGAAATGATGTCTGGCTTTATTTTTAATGATGTTTATGACCCCAAACAAACTTTATAAAGGTGACCACCTAAGGACTATTCAACCAGATTTGTTCTAAATTGCCAAAGTAGTTTAAAGACGAATTTTTAAACATGAATTTGCTGATTTGTCTTTTTTTTAGTAACTATGGTAACTGCGGCTAAATGGAACAGCGGTCAGAGACCCCCGACACAATTTTGACAAGAGACCCCCTAAGGACCATTCCATCAAAATTCATGATATTTTGTTTTGCTGATTTTTCTATAATTAATAATGTCGACAATATTGGTCAGAGGGTTGGACCCTCGGACACAATTTTGAAAGGGGCCACCTAGGAACCGCCCATTAAGTTTGGTCGCAATTTTCCAACCTGTTTCAGAGGAGAATTTCTTTTAATGTTTTTTGCGGAGATTTTTTTTAGCAGCAATATTTGTTGGACTGGGTCTTGACATCCTGGCACAATTTTGAAAGGGGGCCACCCAAGAAGCATTCAACCACAGTTACGTTTCAGACACCAAAGTAGTTTCAGAGTAAAACATTAAACATTTTATTTTGCTGATTTTTCTATTTTTCATATTACGGATAAATTTTTGAAAGGGGACTGCCTAAGGATATTTTATCAAAAATTGGTCTCATTTGCCCTAGTAGTTTCAGAGAAGACGTTTTAATATATGTTGCTGCTTTTTCCATTATTAGTAACGGCAGCCATATTAGTCTAAAATCCGGACACACTTTTCAAAGGGGACTATTCTATCAAATTTTACATCTCAATTGCCTTAGTAGTTTCAGAGGAGAAGATTTTATAAATATTTTAAATAAATGGTCCCCGATGGTATCCCCAGCTCAGTTGCTAGTATTTCGATACTAGCCCGAAATTGGTACTTAGATTTACTCATACAAAAATGTAGAATTTGTGAAAACTAAGGAGTATATCCTTCGTGCATAGCTCTTTCCTTAGGTGGTTTTGGCTTTACCCCTTTTAGTCATTTTGGCTTTTTTCAATTTGCTCTTCAACCCTTTGGATTATTGTTTAGTCTCAATTGGCACAATTGTTTCAGTAAAGATTTTTAAATAGTTTTGCTGATTTTTATTGGTATCAAAGAATTGTATTTTAACCACTGACTGAGTCGATGCCACTCCTGGTGCACTCAAAGTTCCCACGGGTAATCCCAGCTCAGTTGCTAGTATTTCGATACTAGTCCGATATTTATACTTAAAATTTTCTGTTACAAAAATGTAAAATTTGCAAAAACTAGAGTACCTCCCTCGTGGATATCTCTGTCCTTAAGATGGTGTTGGCATAACCGCTTTCGGTCATTTTGAATTGCTCTTCAATCTTTTGGATTTTAACTATTAGGCATTGGGCACAACTGATGAGTCGAAAATCTTGTGCAACAAAATTGGTATCAAAGAATAGTAATTGTGGCCGCATTGGTCATAAACCCGGACACACTTTGGTCAATAAGGACCAATCTGTAAATGTTTTGTCTCAATATCCCTAGTAGTTTCAGATATGGAGAAGATAAAGATGACTCTTCTATATTTAGTAACGGTGGTCATATTTGTTGAAAGTCCGGGTCCCTCAGAAATGTGGGGTGTGTTCGACTTCGATCTAAAATGATTGGCGATTTTCCTACCGAAGGTCGGTGGTTCTCTCCGGGTACTCCGGCTTCCTCCACAAATTAAAACTGGCCACCGCAAAAAAGCCAAATGTGTTGAAAACGGCGTAAAACCCCAACTAAACAAACAAACAAACCCTCAGAAATGAAGACTTTTAAAGGAAAGGTTACGCGGTGAGCTACAGATCTTGGTTAAATTGTGCAGTAAAATAATTTCCATTTTCTATTTTTGTGAAAAATGATCAAGTTCCACAAAAGAGAAAATCTGAGAAAAATTCATTATGTCCACTTCAAATGGCATCTTTACTCCTTCATGGACATCTTGAATGTGTCCATAAACATTCTACAAAATTTCAAAGATGTGGGTTCAACGCTGTACGAGTTGATTACACAAAATAAGTATCCTCCACAAACAGTTGTCGCATAAAATGGCTGTGGAAGAAAACGGAAAATCTGAAAAAACTATATTCAAATGCCATCATGCTCCTTCTTTCATATCTTCAATATGTCTATAAACATTCTAGTTTCAAAGATCTGGGATAAAAGCTATAGAACGAGTTGATTTTTAGTCCCCTTTTCATCCGCCCGCTCGACATTCGCCATACTATAAGACGAATTCGCACTTGGTGCAACCCGGTCAAAAAAGAACCATTCAAACCCAATAACCAGACTTCCTTTTTCTTTAAAAAATTGATGTTTTCACGATAGCCTCTTTTCTGCAGGATAGCCAGCTCGCCTCATAAACTTCTTTTTTTTCCCTTTTTTTCAATTTTATGCCGGATCCAATGATTATATGTGGGCGGGAACCAAGATTCGAAAACTTGTCAGCCTTGGCCTTATCGCTGAATTTTTTAAAGAGATTCTGGTTTTGCTTTTAATTTCTTTTGAGGAATTTTCTGAATTTCCGATTTACCACCAAGGAGTGAACTGAACATTAATATACATGTACATGATGTATATGCCGTTTTACTGTTATCAGGTAAACAAAAAAAATCGCTTTTGCTGTCGGGTTAGTTATCCGGGACGAAAAGAGGGAAGTTACAAGAAATCTACCAAAGACGCGTGAGACCATATGTGTTAGAAAAAGGGGTTTCAGAGAAGATCAAAAGTATATTTGAAAATGTTCACAGACGGACGATGAGAGAAAATTGTACATCAAAGTCTCATCATCAGTTAGCAGATAAATCTATTATCAGGCATAAAAACATAATATTGGGAATATAACAAAATCCAAAACTCCAAACTCAAGAGGGTAGAAAAGACTGACTGTTGTTGCTTAACGTCCACAGCAAAATATTTCTTGCTTCTTCAACAATTTATCAAAAAACAATTAAAATAGGGTGGAACCGGACACAAAAGGGGAACCAGTTTTAGATGCAACTTTAAAAGGGTGGGTTGTTGCATTGGGTAAGGTCAGATAATTTAGCCTTCTGTAGCGGCCATTAGCCTACTCTTTCTAAAACTACTGAACGGGTCTTAAGCGTGCAGGGATTGCGGCATTCTCCAAGCACGTTACCCGCTATGCTCTGGAGTCAGACTTTCCGTATTACTATGATGACCTCACAACTCCCGAGAGGGTCTCCCCTATCCACCATCTGGGGACATGCTAGGCGGCACTGCCCTGATCCATCGCGGGTGCCCAGGGAGGGAACAGAAAAGATCAAATGGCACTTCATGCTGACAAAACAAACCAATCTAGAAATCATTTTATTGTCATTTTAAATCAATATTGTAACAATGGATCTGATAATTATAAAAGTCCTTTGTTTCTGAAAAATAATATTTGATATCCTGATATTGCAGCATTTGTTATACAACAGATAAAAGTTAATACAAGTCTTCAGTAAAGAGAACAGAATTTTTAGTATTTGTACTGTAATGTTACATGTACCCCAGTTATTACATATCAACTGAAAACAACACATTCAAGTTACATGAAATATGTTCCAATATCGTATAATGGACAAAAATTATCTACTTCAAAGTAAAACCTGCCTTTAAAGGGCATGCACAATCACTTAATATAAAGGGCACTGTAAATATGTCCTAGTCAGGAACAAGCTTAAAAAATTAACCTCACCATAAAGTTCATTTTGTACTTCTCCTTTCAGTGACCATTTTAGTAATATTAAACGAGTTTTACATTGGCCTAGTTATATGTAGACTCTGTACAAAACCATTTAAAGGTCAACATGCATGGGAAAGTCTATGATCCTAGTTATATTACGAACAGACTAGGTAATTTTCATATTTTTTTGCCATTTTACCTAGAAATCTGGTAATTTTGAAAAAAAAAAAATCAACACATTAAAAGAGGAAGATTTAACAACTTCTTCATGGATTCTGTTTTCACAACAAAGTTAGAAAAAAACATGCTCCTGCAAATGCTTCAAAAGAAATTCATAACCGTCAATAAACACAGAGATAACGAATTAACACACTCTTTGTGACCTGTAACAACATGACAGACTGTCCATTTATCATTTAGAAATTTTGTTAAAGAGATTAATTTGAGGTGTTGTGTGGATTTTCAATAAATAGGCCACACCATAACACCATTTGTATGGAATTATATTTCATGTTAGATGATTTGTGTTACTGAACTGTTAGAGTATTCCCAATTCCTGCTTACCGGTATATGAAGAACACTTGACATTGTATTTAAAATCAGTTGTTCCGACAGTTATCAATTTACAGTCTGGATGATGGTTTTCAAATATTATATTGTCCACTTCACAAATTACATTCAGTGCAATCATCTTTAATTCTAAAAAATGCCACTTGCTTCTGTATGTAATTGCATTTCACTGTTAAAAGCATAATTATGACAGATGTTCATTTCCTGTACTGTTTTTACACTGCAGATACAAATTACCTTTTATGTTTCATAATTAAAAGTGGTGAATTATAATGCAATTTCAATTATCTCTGATAGGTACAATACTGTCAATACAGAAAGAAGGCACAATTTGTTTTCACTACCGATGTCAACAATCTTAGGTATTCCTGTCCTGTGCAAAGACTAAGAGAGATTAGGATCAAAACTTATTACCAAAATAAATTCAAACCTCCAATAGTCACCATTTCTTTTATCTACCATTAACTCAAATAAAACCTAAATAAAAATCAGGAGACCCTAATTTTTATTTCCTCTTTCTTAATATTTCATATTAACAACCTGTATTAAGTGACCAACTGTCTTATGTGACCCAATTCTAGTGATTCAATGGGATAGATTTGATTGTATAAAGATTTATAGAGATGCTAAAGATACTGCATTAGATGACAGACACTTTCAGGTCATTCTCTGAAATAAACACAAAAATGTAGAAAAGAGGCACACATCTGATGAGATTCAATTTCTATCATGTTATTTTCTCTGTAATTATTACAAGAAACTTTTAAAAGAGGCACACATCAGATGAGATTCAAGTTTATTATAGTAATTATCAATATGTCTTGCTTCATAGAGAAGATGTTTCATCAACTTTTATAAATAATGAAACTCTTAATTTAAGATCATAAAAATAGTATTTTAATAATTTTGATAATGAAACAATATAGTAAATGAAGCAACTCAGATGAAACAATTGTTGATACAGATTTTTTGCTAATCTAAGAACTGTTCAAATATTCATGTGTACTTGACATGAGGTTTACCGGTAAGTGTCATGGAAATGAGGTCAAGGGCATGTGACATATGGCCAATTTAAAGTTGCACCTAAAAATTAATATACATATCAAATATAGCTGATGTATCATGTGTAGAATGTGACGAACTTAAATTGTAAACTTGAAACAAAATTTTACTTTGATCAACAGAAAGAGGTGAAGGACAAATGACATGTTACTATAAATAAACTAAATAAACAGCTTTGTTTTTTTTCTTGCTCAACAGTATAAATCTTTTAGGAAATGTGTAATTATTGGTACATTTATTTTTCACAGAAAGTGTACAATATAGAAAATGTAGACATTAACATCAATAAGCATTCTATCAAATAAACCTAAATATAACTTTCATCTGGAATGTATAGAAAATATAAATAAACTAATTAAAACTTAACAAGAGTGAAACAGAAAAGGACAACAAATTATTATACACCATACATTTATATATATCCATTCCTCGGTGTTCTTACCATGCTGAGTAGTAATAGCCTGACAAAGAACTTTTCAATGTGTCGATCATCTGATTAAAGAGAAAAGCTCGATCCAAGAGAAATCACTTGTGTATGTTTAATACTATATTTTACTTTAAATAGCCTAATGGTTTTACAGAATACTTTCTAAATAGAATATCAAAGTGAATTACAAAAAATAAAATGTTTATATGTGCTATTTTTGGGAAAAACAATTTTCAGACACATCTGTAGCAAGTGTTGAAGAGAAATAATAAAGCCAGTTGACCAATGTTAAGCATATACTAAAAAGCCCATTTCTGTGGTTGAAATGTTGTGCCTATAATTTAGTGTGAGATTATAACAATTACCATACTTAATTCTTTTAAATTAACAGATAAGTTTCAGAGTGGATATTTGAATATTGACCAATCAGATGTCAGAAATGCTCATGGCAGCCGTTTTCTAAAAATAATTGTTCAATCCTAGTTTGGTTGGATGCCAATTAAATGTTTTTCATGGGTATAAATGAAATAAATTATTTAGTATTTGACAAATTTTACATTGCAAACCTCTCATCATACAATTCAGTGTGCTGGAATCATAAAATTTTAATGAACCAATGCTTCAATTAAGAATATTTCAATGTATGGATGCTCGAATTAAGAATATTTCAATGTTCCATGAAAACTGGTCCAAATAAAAATAAATTATTCCCCAGTATGATGATTGGCAATGAAGCATCACAATGTAAAAAAATAACAGACATTTAATGCCATATAATAGCTTCCCTTATGTTACAGACAAATTCATGACAATGTTAGGCCAGATAGACGTACAAGGCTGGAGACATCTCAATACCAAATTTTGCATCATGCATTCCGAGAAGATCTTTTGAATCGATCTTCAGTCGACATAAAGGACATCAATGTCATTTCTTATATAAAAAAATACTTTGTTTTGATGATATCTTAATAGATAACTGTTAACAAACATGGAGATTCTGCAAAATTAGAAAAGCTCACATATACAAAGCACAATTTTATGTCAATTCATATACAACAATATATAATATTGATTTCATTTGTAATTATATAGATTTCTTATTGTATAAATAAAGACATTTTTTTTTAATCTGAAATACATCTTAAACCTTACTTTATTTTTCTTGCTACAACAAAGAGAGAATTTGACTGATGTAAGTTTTAGCATTCAAAATGTGACCTTTCAGGTTCACATGACCCTAGAATTTGCAAGACTAAATTAATTCATCAAAAAAACTTTATTGCAATTCTCTATGTCATTATCATTATAGCCAGTCTTGATAACAGCTGACAAAAGATTTCAGCTCTTGCATTATCTTAGAAACTAAAGTTGTCTACCCTTTACAGAACTAATGGAAAAAAATTCCATATTGCCAGCATTATATTATTTACTTTGTTTTTATGAAAAATAAACCTATTGGACAATTGACATATAAAATATGTTTTTAGTTCATTTATATTCTGTGTACAAGAACCTGTGAACTGCATAAAATTTGACCACCCTTTTTTTCTCATAATACATAATATGCAAATAATGGAATGCAATTTCTAAACTTTTTCTGGTAGCAAATCATCTGGCCGGTCGATAAACTGCAATCTCTGCATAGCTTGATAGATAAACAGCTGAATACGAATTGCTTTGCCACATATGTATCAATCCTTCAACAAATGCCACTGTGCCACTTGCTGACGTGGTTTCGTTATCATATCGTTCCAATGTCGCGATTCTAGCGGTCCACTTTTGCTACCTAACATGACTTTTCCTATCATTTCATTACGTCCTACTTTGTCAAAATCCATGACTGTCACTTCGATTGTCGCTTCACGAATCCTCTCCCAGGGGATTTCAAAGATGAACGATTCATTGTAAACAGGGTTCAATGTTCTCATTTTGATTGATGTCTTCTTCTTCTCTGTCTTCGTGTGGCCATACATCAACCACAATTTCACATAGGGATCTAAAAGTAAACATAAAATAGTTACAGTTATATACTCTGCTTCATGTGGTCCTACATCAACCACAATTTAACACTGGGGTCTAAAAATAAATATGAAGCTAAAACCATAGGAAATAGTAATTTTTTCTTCTCTGCCTCTCATGGTTGGATATTAACCACAATTTCACATAGGGATTTCAAAATAAATAAGTAAAAAAAAAATCCTACTGGTGAAGTTGTTAATAACCAGCTTTCACCAGAGTATGCAGATCCATATTCAAGTTGCTAAAAATGTCTCTAAATCAAATTCGATGTATACCACCCACAGAAATACATTTATATATGTGCAAATACAATGTTTACAAATACAGTACTAATCTGACAGATTTAAAAAAAAAAAAAAAAAAAAAAAAATGGAGGAGAGACTTGTCTATTTACTATTTTTCAGTCAGCAAAAAGCAAAGATCTTAAAAGTACCTATAGTTAGAAAATGTATTCTACATTTAGATTTTTGTTTGACAAAAGTAATTAATACCATTCAAAATCATTTTCAAACCATTATTTTTTTTTATCACGGAATATTATATTTCATATAATATTGATGTCCACTTGACAAATTAAGACAGATACGTCTGAAGAATCATATTAAGACACCCTCGCTTGTTCTAAAATAAAGTGTAACTAATGTAGCAATCTAACATAGGGAACAAATACATCATAAAATTCGAATTCATCAATTCCTTTCTCAGCATTTTCAACTTGTGTCCGATTTAGTCTATGACGACTGTAATTTATAATCTTTACATATCTTTAAAAGGCATCCATAAACTAGAAGTAATATGGCTACATTGACATTTGGTAAGGAAATTATTTTCTTTCAACTGAGTAATTTTTGCATCATTTATCAATTCTTAATCAAGCAAAAACTATCCCTGTCCACAAGGAGATCTAATTAGTGACGAGTTCAGATGATGTACGATATTGTTAATGAAGTATAAAGGAGGGAAAAACATCATATTTGTATGTTTACGTATAAGTCTTCATTTAAAATACTCGCACAACATGTGTTGGTGGAAAATGGAACTTGCTAATGACTTGTCAATACTAGTAGGCAAAAAATAATGAATTTTTAAATTTATCTCCCCACCTATCACTGCATTACCAACACCTTCTCCAAAAAATATTTTCAAAATTTAATCATGTAACAGAAAAATATTAATTCTGATTAAAGACAAAAGCCCAAATACAGCTTAAACTACAATTAAACAAGAGGCTGTCAGATCACTGTTTAGACTTGCCCAGCAATTAAATTGGCCAGCTGGCCTGGCTGCCAACCCACCCATCTGTACAACAGATATTGATAATGGATTTCTTCTATTGGGTTATTTCCAGGATGGTGTTGCCATACAATAAAAGGGTTATTGCATGAAATTTTGAAATATTGTTCCTCCTGGAATATTATATTGCGTTCGCAAGATCATGCAATATTACATTTTACTCGGGACAATATTTCCCAGTATTCGTGCAATAACTCTATATTTATTATAAAAGTATATAGTACCCAAATACATACAAGTTAGATTTAATCATAAATTCATTATTCAATCCCCTTTTAATTGAAATTTATCACTAGACAAACAACAGGTGTCAAATACATGTACTTTCTTTCTGTCTTATGTTGTTAGTATAACATTATATACTGGTACCTTTATGTGTTCTGGTTTACAATGTATATGACATCTTGTTTTCCCAAAATTACATGCTGATTAAAATGGGCTAGAAATGGCTTGAGTTCAATGTCAAACATATCCTATACTGATGGTGATTTTTTATAAAACTTCCGAAGAGTTCAAATTGTTAACCCTATTCTAGACTGATGATGATCAGTTTTTAATTACTATTTTGACTTTTTTATCTTAATTAAATATTTTTTGAGAAATACTTACATTTTCAAGATGAAGAACAACAATAAAAGGACTATTTGCCAGCTTTCTGTGGCACTAGTATGTTCCGGCATTGCATGAGTTAATTTTTCAAACACACATTTAGTACTGTTGAAGCTTAAATTTTATTTTGATGTCTAATGTAAATTAAAACCAATAAAATTTACTTCAAGTACAATTTTTACTTTTTTGTATGAAAATACTGCAATGGTAAGTAGTGATCAAACAATTTTATGTATTCTGAAAGCAATGATGTGCAATTTATGTAGTGCTCTTCAATATAAATTGACAAAAAAAAATGCAAAAGGTGTTTTCATTGTTACTGACATTTCAAGTATTTACTTTGTTATTAACAGAAACGAAGTTTTGTATTGACTTTTAACTTCAAATAAATGAATAACTATACTATTCAATGAAATTAAACAAAACCATATGTCATTTAATACAGAACATCTTTTTTCTCTCACAGAATTACAGAAATGAGTCAAGGAGTGAAAATCATCGGTTTTCAAATTAAAGTATCAATCTGTTTCAAGATACATGACCGTTCATATCAGAGAGATTTATATAAGAGTTTTACTATTTGTACTCTGTGTTGAAGGCCAATTGATTTAAGATGAAGAACTACAATCGAGAATAGTACTTTTGCTTATTTTTTGTGAGATGACAAGCAGTATTAGTACATAATTGGACCTAATATTTCAGGAAATATGTAGTAATACATGAATACCTAATAGTACAACATGTAAATGCCTCAATAACTGTCATGTATACCCAACGAGATTATAATCTAATGTACATTTCTATCTCATAAGTTTTCAGACCACCAAAAGGGGAGGATTGTTATGCATTTTATTAGATTTAAACATATACCAAAAGGCAGAGAAGGTAAAAACGACATAATAATATCCTGTTCCAGCTGACACCCAGTATAATTACAGAATTCCGAGTAGAAGGGAAAATAATAAAATATAATATATACCAACATATATCAAGGGTTATCAAGCGATGGTTATCAAACATCACTATATTAATCCGATATTGATTGGATGTGCTATGAAGAATCATTACATTTAATAGCTATAAAATCGTTTCCATCATCAAAATTGGATTATATTCGTCCAGACATATGTAAACAACAGTTCAATGTCCAACAACGTGAAATAAATGAACGACTCTATACATTTTGAATACGCTCGGAGAAAGCAACTGAATTCATACAAAATCATTATTGAACAAGTAATTGTGAACAGAAGATTTTCTATAATGTATTTCATTGATAGCATTTGCCATCATTTCCGACGACTATCAACCTTTTATAGAATTTTCCAGTTAAACTTTGTATATATAGTATTGGGGCATTAATTTTCTGTCTAGTGTCTATGGCTGTCATGCTGCATGGACTTTTTCATTGTTGTTCCCAATGTAAGACAACATGGACAAATTTAATCTACCCTTCCAGAATTAAATGCATCATGGGAAAAGTTATTAAACAGTGTAAAAGAGAAATTATAAATTGTTGGACACAATAGATTTTCAGACAATGACATTTGAACATTATGATATTGGTCTTTAAACAACTTTTTGTTCTCAGCAATTGAAATTTAAAAAGTATCCTAACAGGACCTCCTTCAAAAGCTTTGAGTCAAAACATACAGAAAAATTTGTATATTTTTATATCAACTTTGGTACACAGGCAAAAATGCCACACAAGTGTCATGCATGAACCTTGAAATGCATGTGTCACATGCATGATATGCACGTTTTATGCCACACACATGTGAATGGCATGTACCTGAAAAATGCATGTGAATGCACGTGTTTGAAAACGCATGTGACACATGTGTGTTTTCGCATGTAATACGCATGATCACATGTGAATCATGCGTATTACATGCGTCTTGCAAACATTTGTCACATAAAACATCTGACACACATGTGAATGCATGTGTCACGCATGTGCACGGTGGCATATTTGCCTGTGTATGGTTGTTTACTGTATTTGTCATATCAGAATAGAAATAATTCATGCTGACATGAATTTATACTGATTTTACAATGGGTTGGATATTGGCATAAGGAGATATTACTCATGGTAATATCGATAAAAATTCATGCCCTTGTGAGCTATTTCTTAATTTTCTAATGTATTGTATTTTTATTTACTCCCCTTTTTTGCATTCCACAAGGTACAATTACCACTGATAAAACCGATAAAACTGTACCATTATAATCCTTTTATTGGCCATTTTTAGGCCTTGAGCACAACAAGTTGTGAATCTTGTGCATCACTTTTGTATCAAAGAATTTTATTGGTCAATCCATAGTATTTCTCTGAAGTATAGCAATGTCCTTGGACGATTTCAAGCAGAACTATTTTTAGACATTTTAGATTTACATCTGCACTACAAAAGCAGAGATATGTTGTGTTGCATTTATCAACAAAATCCTGGATTGAATTCATCAATAGGGCAAAATAAAACAGGATCCATCACCCTCTAGTAATCAGAGCTTCAATAAAGTTAAAACAGTAGGATAAAAGCAATCATTTTCATCATGCAAAGCTTGGTGATTTTAGAGCAGTTTGGATTTTCTTAATAAACATTAGTCTTAATTCCAAAATACTTGGGAACAGTTTAAATAATTTGGATTTGTAGAAATCATGCAAACACATTCCCAGATTTCCTAGGGAATTATCCTACCTGATCGACCATAATATCTTTTTTCTTTGAATAGATCAATTACTAAAGAGAAAATATAAAGTAAAAATTATGAAAGTTCAGAGTATTTTCAGCACTGAACTTTGAATCTTCATGTGTGGTTACCATGTATGATTTCCCATCTGATTTTCAATTTATTTAATACTTAGAAAGGACATCTCAAAAAAATTACTTGACGTTACATTTTTATAAAAAAGCATTATGGATTCGGATGAAAAGAAGGACAGAAAATCATATGTGCATCTGCAATCTTTACCCTAATGTCTACTGTGTAATAATATAAAACAACAAAATATAATACAACTTCCTCTTATTGCTACATTCAGCTGTGGTAAAATCTGAAACAAACCATGCCCATACAAGTTATGCTTAATTAATGTTTTTTTCATTATTAGAATAACAATGATTTATGGGATCCTGTGATTTGTTTTAAATGGGTTATTATTACTTAATAGGTCTAATTAGTTTGTGAATAAGGCTGCTGCATCTTAAATATACTGAAAAATACATTTTCATCCTCCAAAATTTCTACCTCAAAAAGGTGCAGTTAACATGTGCTTATTGTGAACTCGCACAAAGTCATGCAAATGAAAACTTAAATTTCTTGCTTTATACTATAACACTGATTTTCCTGGTTGATTACCAGCAAGTGTACTCATTTTACCAAGTTCCTGGTTGATTACCACTAAGTGTAATCATTTGAACAAGCTGAACTGTTTAAGTTTGACGTAAAACTATTTTCAGTACAATAATCCTCTTCTTTTCAAGTTCAAATTTAAATAATTAAAAATCAGATTACTGAGATGAGAAATTTTACGTAATGACAGAAATTTAAATAGTAAATTTTAGTATCAACGTAGAATTACATCATCATTATCCAGTAATTCCACGGAGAAATCACTGTAATGAAAGTGTTAGCAATAAATTGAACAATAATTAAATGAAGTTTGCAAATCATTGGCAATAAAACTTCCTGAACCGAAGTCACTTGAAAAATGATTTGTCCAACAAGACAAATTACCACGACAAAACTGGATTTTTTTCCCTGTTTTTTAAATGAAGAAAAATTGATCATTACCCCTTTACAATTCAGCATACAATTAATTGGTTAAAATGACTGTAATCCAATTTAAGTTCCTAGAAATATTTGTACCAAGGTCATTCCACAAAGTACGAAAGGGTTAGATATTAAGTTTCATTGTACTGATTGTATTTTACATGTACAGTTTATAAGGCTATGATTGGCTAATTTTTTTGTTATTTTCAAGGGGCAAATATGACATGTATTTTCTCGAAGAATAACAGTAATCCAGAATAAAGGGTATACAAAAATTAGATTGCCACTAGAAAAGTTTTTGGTAGGAATGATTATTTTATCCTCACGGAACTCTTTTACAAAATCCACAGAAGGGGTCTTAAATGAGCAATGAGTGTGGTATAAGTCTCCATATACATGAGGCTAAGTGTATTTCAACAACCCAACTCTGATGATTTAAAACTTTCATATATTCAAATTTAATTTCTGAATTTATGACATTTTTGTGTTTTATTCTTTGATTTCTCAAGCTTATTTTACTCTGAACATTTGTTTTATATAAACTTAAAAATTTTAAAAGTGAATCTTTTATACGGCAAAAATACTTCATGACTGAACTTCATATTTTATATACATTATACGCAAGTCTTTTAAAAGAATTAAAAAATTTTAAAAAATATTCTGAATCGTGACCTTGAACCTATTAATTAAATCCATTCAATCCAAAGTTCAATGAAGTTGTCTAAATTAAAATCACTATATCATATTAAGTTAATCTCACTTCCATAATCAATTGAACAAATATACTCATGTTTTTATAAACTCACACCCAATTAAAAAAAAAAATTTACCGCTCCAAGCCTAAAATACTGACCTGAAGCACCAGTGATATCTTTTGCTTTGAGATCTTTGGCTTTCATTACAATCACAGTCAATCGCCCTACTGCAGGCTGGTAGGACAAAGATAGAAGGATTTCTCCTAGTTTTCCCTGAAATTAGAAACATACACTTTTGGAAGGTTGGTAGGACAAGGATAGAGAGATTTCTTCTAGTTTCCCCTGAAATAAGAAATATACACTTTTTGAAGGTTGCTAGGTCAGTTTTGCTCTAAATGCTTTAGTTTTTGAGATATAAGCCAAAAACTGCTGTTTACCCCCTATATTCTATTTTTAGCCATGGCAGCCATGTTTCTCGATGGACCAGAAAATAAAACATGCTTTATAATAGATACCCTATAGATCATTCAGCCTAAATTTGGATGAAATTGATCCTGTAGTTTCAGAGGAAAAGTCCTTTTAGGACAGGTGAGCTAATAAAAGATACACAGATTTATGGTAGGGCATTAAAAGCCAGAGTTAATACAAGGACAGAATTTGCACTTAATTTTTTCGTAAGAAATCTAGATAAATAGCTGATTATTTGGTGGTCTTCAGGATTTATAGAAATCTTAAGTAAAATAAGAGAATTGTCTTACTCTGTAAAAATTCCTCCTACATGAATTGATAGCTATTATTTGTGGTGTCAAATTTAATAAAATACTATAAAATATCAACAGCTTACATAATTGTACAGGAAATTATCAAAAAACACTGTTTAAATTGATTATGTCCCTTTGCAAGTTGTCTGATTCAATAAAGTGTTTAATCATGTGCCATTTCATGTCGCTCAAATTTAATTTGTCTGAGAGGGATGAAAAAACTCCTTGACATTTCTTTTACAAGTGTAAAGTGTAGGCATAGCCAAAACAGAGAACACAATTAAACATACATCTCAGACATATTTTATTTAATGTGGGTCTATTATGTATTGGATGAGTTACTGATCTAGAAATAACACTTGTAATAATTATTCCTTTCTTATAATGAAGGCCCACTGCCCTTCTGTTTGTATGTATCTTAAACATTTCTGAGCAGCAAGGGACATTTTTGCAGCAAAGTATATGTTTTTATTAGTGGAACAGACAAGTATAGCTGTCAAGGGAAATAACTCAACTTCTTTCACAGCTGTAAAAGTCAAATGGCAACAAAAAGGTTATATACATTAATATTACTACAAGCTTCCAGGATATGCTGATTAATCAAATATCAAGGTAAAGTACAATTAGTCTTACCCTGCTGTCTTTACATGGTTGTAAAAACCTCCACATAACTGGAGATTGAGACAAATCTATTTCATTCAAAGGAAGATATGTTTCTCCGATGGGATCATCTCGGCTAAATCTATCGTAATCTATAACTTGTAGATATAAAGTCTTTTCTAACAGTTTATTATGAGGCCATCCTAAAAAACAAAAGAAACAAATATTCTAAATTTGGGTTTATTCAATCAAGTACCATTTAATTATTGTTATATGCACAAAACAGCCTTTACCAGTATTTTGATTTTATGACAGTTGATTCTCCTGATCTAAAACTCTTTTACCTCAAATTTTCTGATATCTATAAGTAATCCCTCAGTCTAAATATAATAAATTTGCATTTTATTGTCTTCTTATAATTAAAAACTCGTGTCATCTCTGCTGGACCTACAGAGAACAGAGACAACTGTACTAAAAGTATTATATGGTTAGGCCAAAATAAAATATATGTGTGTTTCTGGTTACCATACCGTTCTCATTTTTGGCTGCGACCTCAAACATTTTATTGATGTCGGATATTTAGGTTAGCCTTTGAACTGTATCTTTAAAATGTTTGATTTCAAATGCAGTAATAGTAAGTATTAGTAATTTCCAGTTTGACCATTTACCATTTTTCGGAGACAAGAAAATAATTTTTCAAAATAAATGTTTTTCCTACCTACCTTATGTCATTTTGGGCATGTAATAGAAAACACACATATCTTATATTTTGGCCTTATGGAAATGATGAGACATAGAAAAAATTAGCACTGCTTATATTGCCACCATTGTCCGGAAACCTTGTTTTTATATAATGACTTTCTCATGATTTTATTACCTTATTAATCAAAACTATTATCATTTTTCTGTGAGAGGCACTTAGCCATGTTGTAACTTAAACAATTAACTTCCAGAGAAACAGAAATGTTATTTTTTCAATGTAAAAGGGAGATAACTCTTTTACTTTGATTTTCTTAACATCAGTTTATATAAAAATGCTTAAAATAATGGTTTTAAAAAATTTTAAAAGGTTTTCAACTAATGAACTTATTACTCCAACATTTTGATTTTAAAATTGGCATCATAAGAACTATTGGAGGCTTCTTGATAATTGGTCAAGTCTACTATAAGCTGTGAGCTATTAGCGCATACAATTTTACTGCATGGAGTGAGCTTTTGGTATATTATTGAAGGCATTGCAGCTAATTTCAAGATGAACTACAGATAATGATGCAAGATGCTAATAAAACACAGGAATTGTATAGATAAATGAACCAAATTAAATCATGTAAACTCAGTGCATTATAACGAACATCTCAAATGACGAAATAAATTTTATTTTAATGGACAATGATCACTAACCAAGCCCTATCCTGGTGTGATTATTTTCAAACATAACACACTGGAAACGAATATTTAACAACTAAAAAAGATCTAATTGTCTGGGTTTTTTACTAAAAAATGAGAAATTATAAATAAAGATAGAATCTTTCAATTTGGAAGCCAACTCAGTATTTACATGTCAATCAATCACCTACTGTACTATCTGCAAAGAAATTGTAATGAATTTCTAACACACTTGAAGAAATTGATGATTTATGACCAAAGAAGGTAAAACATCTAATAAAGATGGGGATGGTTATTACATGTCTGAGGATAATAAACTCAGGAAATTGATTCTTAAGGTTACTTTGGGAATTTAAGACATTTAGGAATTATAAGAAGTTATGGTGTAATTTTAACTGACGATTGATTGGTTTTTGTCTGACGAAAACATTGTTACTTATGGAACTGGGGCCTCGGTGGCCGAGTGGTCTAGGTAGTTCGTCATGACTACTAATGATCACTAGCCAGTCAAAGCTGGGGTTGTGAGTTCGAATCTCACCTGTGGCGGGTGTGTTCGACTCTGATCTTAATTGACAAGGATTGCCAATTTTCCTACCGAAAGTTGGTGGTACTCTCCGCGTACTCCGGCTTCCTCCACCAATAAAAACTTGCCGCAGCGAAATAGCCAAATGTGCTGAAAACGGCAATAAACCCCAACTAAACAAACTAAAAAAACAAACTTCTGGAGCTTATATATGACTAACACAAAGGATACTTATACTTATTTCAATGTCCCCATAACAAAAATTCTATTCTTTACAGATCTTGAATTGACTTGAATTACTCAGTAAATAACAAGAAGCTGTCAGGGAGACAGGATTTCTTTTGTCAATTTTTAGAGCCACCCAAACGTCATTTTTCATCAAACTAACAACAACTTTTTTTATGTTTGAAAATATGTTTAAAACTATTTCTAATGGGGACCTGTTGGGTGAGTCAGCCTTTTATTGCTTGTAAATGTGAAACAATGTTTTCGACTCTGATCAAAATTGACAAGGACTGCAAATTTTCATGCCTAAGTTGAGTTGTTTTTTCCACCATTAAAACTGCTGAAAGTAGTGTAAAATTCCCAATAAATGAATAGATAAAGTGCCTCTGTCAGTTCCTTGTTTATTTTAACACAACAGAGGTCTCTACATTTTCCACAGCAGAGTACATTTCTCAAGTTTGGTAGACTGATGTTGAACAATCTCGTCCCGAGTACATTTCTGAAGTTTGGTAGACTTGAACAACCTCGTCAACAAATAATGGGGACCATTTTATCTTTTATTGGTATTTTTAACTTCTAGTTTGTGAAATTTCACCAAATTTCTTGATGTCACAAAACAGAATTACTTACATCACAATGTTGAATGACCTGATTTGCATCAACTGACCCCAGGTCAAATGGGGCATTTCATTCATAACAAGAAGAATTTCTTCTAAACACATGCCACAATTTCTTGTATTTATTTAATTTTTTGGTGAAAAAAATGTTCTTTGGCCAATATTGCTTTTAAGTCTGCTGACAGCAACTGAAGCAGAAAAGTATCATTCAGATAGTACCATCTGATCGTGGTAAGCTTTTACTTGAATACAACAATTCTGCTATCAAGTTCTCCTTACAGATCAATAAAATTTCTATACCAGTACTACAATATAACACTTGTTATTTTTTTTCAATTACACTGGTAACATCTGAAGTATTATTCAATCGGAAATCGAAAAAACCTTTTTTCCGTTGACATAGAGGTTTTAGCTAGAGTGTTCGTATAGGAAATGTCAAATACTCAGTGAAGAAAAATTGCACAGCTTGTTAAAACCACTTTTCGCATTGAATTATCGATAAAACCAGTTCAGGATATTTGAAAAGACACAATTTCAATTTTCCATATCAAAGATAAATTTCTGCAGGGATTTCATAAGTATGCAAATTGGAATATATATGCAGAACATGTATAATTAATTTTAGAAACCAGTTATTCATTATACAGTGAAACTGGATATCATACATAGATCTATAATACATTTGGTATCAGGTGTTTTTTTCATAATTACCGGTAATGCAATAAATATGGCATTACAGACTTTGTGGTTTATGATATTTTTATTCATAGTCATTTTGAGAAATATGCATTTGGCTGTAGCTATTAGTACTTAAATTCCAAACTATCTCTTTTTTTCCAATGCAACATTTTATGTCTAACTGTTTTTAGTGCTCTCTCAGATGTAACCATATTTCTACAGTATAAAGATTTATAGGGATAAAAATAATTTAAGTAATAGTGCCATAAATTTCCATTAATAAAACTAAAATAAACCCACCTTCGAAGAGGAAACATTCATTCCACCGAGGATTCAAATTTCTCTTTTTAACTTTCGTTAAAAGTTTATGTTTTTTGTCTGGTAATAAGAGAATTTTGACGTAAGGGTCACTAGTCCCAGAGAAGTCTTTGGCGACAAGATTTATAGCTTGGAGCACTTTTAACGTCAATGTTAACGTTTGAAAATCATAACTAAGAGCTATTTGTATTTTTCCTAAACCACAGTCAACACCCTCTGTAGGATCAGGTGGTGGTAACTCTTCTTCTACAACTGGATCTTCCATTAACATGTTTGCGATATTTTTCATTCCTTTCCATACGCTGGTATTTTCTTCATCTGCACTACTGTTAGATTTCTGTGAATTTGTCTGTGACAATGCCTACAAATAGATACAACAACAGTTTAATGTTTTAATCCATTTAATCATCTGTATATTGATAGCATCACGTGTATCTGAGACAAGAGGACAAATCTTCTTAAGGAGCTAACAAAAAAAACACAATCCATTAGACAGACACTTAGCCCGGCAAGACAGATGAACAATCACAACACTCAAAACGAAACTAGAGGCTCCCAAGAGCCTGTATCGCTCACCTGGATTTAACTTTTCACCTTGAGCAGGACTGAAAATTTAAGTGTTGCAGTGAATATGGCTGGTTTTTCTATAGGGTTCTATGTTAAACTAAGTCATCTTGGTTGACAGTCCAGGTCAATGGACAAATTTCTAAAAGAGAACCATCTAAGGACCATTTCTGCTAAATCTTGTTCCAATTGGCTAAGTGCTTTCAGACAAGAAGATTTTTAAATGAACTTTCCTATAGGGTTCTATATTTAACTAAGTTCTGTCATGGCCGCCATCTTGGTTGACAATCCAGGCGATCGGACATATTTTTGAAAGAGGACCATCTAAGGACCAATGCTGCCAAGTTTAGTTCCAATTGGCTCAGTAGTTTCAGTGACAGACGCCAAGTGATGAGAATAGCTGACTTGACCCTTTGGGAATTATCTACCATTTTCTTTATCATCCACTACAAGGAATCTATACCATTAAAATACTTATTTCTGGGGGATATAATTATCATCTTCAAATAACTTGTAAGAAAACCAAAATATGTGTTTTATTCTTTATATCTTCTATTTGAAAGCCTTACAATCAACATTGCTTTGATGAAATATCAAAATGTTACAGTATTTAAGACTTAAGGATGAAAGGGAATTAAGTATAATATTTTTCATTTATCATACAAAAAGAAATCAATACCCCAGTTACATTCATGGAACAATTTTTTACCATTTTGTCTCATATTCTCAATATCAGAACAAACAGCAATCTAACATTTTCATCAATAAAATCTCTCTCTGCCACAAAGGAAAAAATTAGAGTTCTTCAAAATAAATTGCTTTAATATTTACTGCTCACAAACAATTCATTGGTATGGTATTCATCTCTAAAAAGCTTTGTAAATATGAAATTATCAGATAATTGGTTGATCGACAACTGTAAATAAAAAATTATATATTTTACTGATGCGACATTTATAGATCTGTATAAAATTCTTTACAAAATTCTTGCAGAAAACAAAGATGTCACAAACTTGAAAGGAGATATGGAATAATAGTTGAAAATACAACATCACTGAAACACGTCTGGTAAAATGCAAATAGTCAGGTTGTTATTTTTATCTAAAAGTAGTGAAATATACAATTGTCGTTTGTCAAATTAAAATTTTCAAGCTAATGCTATTGCTTAAAACACTGTTGTAAACTCCTGCAATGCCCAGTTGTTCAAAAGTTTATCACTTTTTCACTTTCAATTATTTCGATTGTTTAAAAGTAATATTCCTTTACAGAATTTTGAATGCACACACAAAGTCATAGGATTAACCCATCAGAAAATTTTCAGTCCTCAGGCATAATAAAGGAAGCAAAATTTTGAAACTAAAAATTGTGGTTAACGTTTGAACAACTGGGTCCTGGTGATACCGAGTGCAGTTTGCTGTGAGGTATTTAGACCATAATTGATCACATGGTTCTTCCAAATGTCTTTGATTTTCCAAGCGAAATAAATAGCATCGTTTACTATATGCATAAACTACCTCAGTAACAACAGCTGGCCAGCAAACCATGAGGCTGCAATCTAAGATTTTTTATGCCTTAAACAATAATTAAGTATGTATAACTGTAACATTGCCTTGATTAAATTAAAGCTAAACTTGAGTATTTTTAATACTGATTCAATAGACACGATTGTTCCCAGAGGTTACAGTTCCAATAATGATTTCATTGACTAATGTCTTTACCTATATTTGTCATCTTAACTTTTCCAATTTAGCTCGACAGTATAATAAATGCTTCACTGTTACAGAGATAAATTCTACAAGAATGAGTATAATTATAGCTTCTGATTGCCACTTGTACCCACATTTCCAATGTTAATGGCCGATAAAATCTATTATTCTTTGACCAAGGTTGACAGATGCTTGTACAAATAACTCTGATACATTTATCCTGGTACGATATAATGCGAGCTAAGAAACTAACTTCTGACTTAAGGGATTTTCTATGAGTACAATATGACATGATCATCTTCTATGACTAACATTTATTTTCGATGAATGAAATACGTTACAACTTTATGTCTTTTATATATGAACTTAGGTTAGAAATTCTTTATCTAAATTCCCTATTTAAAGTGTTTGGAATTAAGTGCACAGAATGATTTCTCTCCTAATATAGATTATGCAAATGATGAAACATCAACAAATGTTTATTACAAGTCTGAAATTATTTGATTCAATGTGAAAGAAGGAGTGCGGTGGATTAATTCTTTACACAAAATCTTTATATATACAAGTGAACAAAAGTTGAACCAAAGGGAAAGAACTGTTATTGCTATTCTTGTAAATCTTCAAGTCACATGTGATGCCTTTTTACACAGAGAAAAATCTAACACATCAAATTCAAAATGGCCATCAGCACCAATCTGAACAGAATTATTTGCTAAATTTTGATTTCGTCGGCTGAAAATGAGAATTGTTTTTGTTCTCATCACTTGCGTTTAATTATAAAGGAAGTGAATTCTTAATATATTCATTTTTGGTCCCACTGAAATGGTATTGAAAATGAAGTTCTTGCCAATTTTGAAATTTTTGTTGAATACAAGGAATTCACAACTGTGTATCCCAAATCATTCCAAAACTGGTTTTTTATTGAAAAATTGCAGATTATTACAATTCCGCACATTTCAATTAAGAATTTAGTATACCCCAAATGTTTTACGAGTTCAAACTTTTGGAAACAAAATTTCCACATATTCAGCTATGTAATATTTGTTTATGGTGATGCAAAAATCAACGAATTGCACACAAAAATGGAAAATAAGTTCTGGCAAAATATTTGAGGCATTTGAGGAGTGGAAAGGACAATAATAATACTATTTTCCAGGAAAATGGGTCATATTATTGGATAATTGAATGACTGCTAGCTATATAAGCAGGATTAGTACCCTTAATTATCAAATCCATCGAAAATTATTCTAACAACTTAGTCATGTTCAACTATCCATATTATAAAAACTGCAGGCAAATTGTGGAAACTTATAAATATGTACAATTATTGACAGACTTTTCTTCAATATTGTCCATTTACTTCTGGTTTATAGAACTAACTGTTTGACACCATCTGATACTATCAAATTTATTACTGGATCTCAGAGTTCAACAATGGTTCAAACTTGATAGAATAAACACAACAAACAATGTAAAAACAATTAAGTAACCAAACAAGTAAAAAAAACCTGATATTATTCACAAACATTAGATTATTGGAAAATTTAAGTAATTTGGTTCTGCTTGTCCATTATACTCAGTCCACTGTCAGAAATATTCAAACATGAAAATCTAGTAATTGTAACTATTAAGTGATTTAATATTGTTTATTGAACCAACTATTATTACTTCTGTCCAATGGTCAATATCCTACGGAATCTGATTATCAGACAGGATATAAATTCGACAATATTGCATTCATAATTATTGTATTTGAGTGGAAGTTCAATATTGACAGTATTGGCCATGAAATTAGTTGTGGCTAATTGGCTGACCCATGTATATCGAACATATTTTTATCAATGTTACACGGATTCTGATATAATATAATGTACAGACTTTTTCTTCAAAACTTATATAGTGAAACTTCACGGAAATGTATTACAGTTTACATACAGGATTAAGCTGCTCTCAATTATAACACATTTTACTTTTATCTTAACTGGGCTTTTCAGTCTTACTTAATATTTTACAGATTCTGCAATTTGAGACAAAATCAAGTTAACAAGAGATCAAAACATTAGATACTTTGCCTTGCAGTCAATCAAGACCCGGTTAAGATCAGTTCATAAAATTTAAGAATGAATTAAGTTTTGTTTAACTTTGACTGTGCTGAACTGATCTAATCTTCTGAACTATCTTGATTGCCTGCAATCGAACCTGTCTTTATTTGGTCTTTGTTCTTTTGGCTTCGTTTGAAAATATGGGGAAGAAGTCAAAAGAAAGGGAGACAAAAATAAGACAGCAAGGACATTTAAGACCAAATCTGTGTTATATTTCTCTAAATTTGGTACTAAAAATTTTTACTTTTAACTTTGGCTGTTGATTTTGTATTTTGTTTTGTTCAACTTTCGTATTTTTGTACATTTAAGTCATTTTAAGCCCCCTTCTAACAGCTTACCATTTCCTGTTAAAATATTGAAATCTTTGTACATGAGAAATTAACCAGGCAATACAGGAACATTACTAAGGCATGCACACATCCTTTCTATTGCGGTCTATAACAGAGAGACAATAGCATTTTACAACAAGATCAAGATGGCTACTAGCACTTTTGATCTTCATTTCTGTCTTGTTTAATCTTAAGAGTCTATTTATTACCATTTATAAAAATTTAAGACAAATCAAGATAAGATATAAACAACAAAATATGTCTTGCAGTTAATCAAGACTGGTTCAGACCAGTTCAAACAAGTCCAGAATGATTTATGTATTCTTCAACTTTTGCCTGTGTGCTTAAATTTGTCTGGAATGCAAGACAACATGTCTGCAGATTTGGTCTTAATTTTGTTTGAAAGTTTGGTGATGAAGAAAATCAAGACATAGTATAAACAAGACCAGAATGGCAGATTAAGATTAATAGTGAAGGTTTATGGTATAGGTTATAATCATTCTTAATTTTCATATGAAAACACAACTGCATATAGATGTGAAACAAGAATTTTCTCCGTTATTTTTATATCTGACAATTTTAGAAAGGGAGAATTTTATTGCCACACATAATTTTCTCACTCCTTTTGTTGTATCTTAGTACCGGTAGTATTTCTTTGTTATGTTAGTGTTCTCACGAATTATCCTTGTGTTTTGGAATTTGCCAATTGTCTCATCAGATTTGGTATTCCTTATCCTATAGTCAGTAAAGACCTCAATGTAACTGTAAGATGAAGAATCGCAACAAATGTCTACAATGATTTCATCTCATTCCAAACAACTTTCGGGATAATAATTTACTGTCTCACTGTATGAAATAGTTTCCTTACGGATTGTCTGTGGTTTTCAGTATTTAATTTTCATTATAAATTAGGTAGATGTTAGCAAGGATAAAATCTTACAGTATCTAATTATTAAATAATTTCCACCTCATTACAGGTTAATGTTAATGCAAGGGAGATATTTTCACTGTTGTAATAAAAAATATTCTTTATCAATCCGTCAAAATGGAAGAGCATTTTTGAATATTATTGAATTAAATATCAACAACATTTGTATTTGTTCGAAACATTCATAAATATTTCATTTGAAATATTTCTTCTTTTACTTTCTTGTACCTACTTTCTTTCTTTTACCACAACAAATATCCAACCCCACTTTTTTTAACAGTTCCCCAAAGGTAAACCCTTTTCATACACTTTTGCATGTTTTGTTTAGGAAAATTACTTAATGGAAAGAAAAATATGGCTATGGAAATGATTTTACTATTAAACTCTTTTTGTGGAAAAAATTTAATAGCAAATATTTTCCTGCGGAAACAATTTCATAGAGGAAAGTATTAAACGTTACACATACATGTATGTGGATTTTATTTGAATTATTAACCTGTCATGTTTCTTTTTACCTGTAATTCCATTTTTTTAAACAAAATCATCCCTTTCTTCACAAGTCACTAGCTAAAATCATTCAGAACTCAAAAGGTGGGGAGAAAACGTAATACTTTTTTTCTAATATCATGTGAGTTTATGAGGAAGTACAGTTAAAAAAGCTGTTCCATTACATGGAATTTTGTCATTTGGATTCAAGAAACTCTGCTGTCATTAATATTTTAAATAAAAGTAAAAGTTAACATGTGTTTTCAAGTTTCTATTGGATGGGCCCAGTTTTAAATTTTCATCTTTTATATCCTCGTTTTTTTGTTGTTTTTTTTTTTTTTTATTTTTAGTTTTTTAGCGTTTGGACAATTTTACCTTTTATTTTTGTGATTATACCATTACCTTTATTTTTGTATTAATTTCATGTAACATATGTACAGTATATTTCATATATACAGTAAGCAATTCACTGAGATTGTTAGAAATTAATTCCATGACTAATAACAACAATTTCAGGATTATATCTCTTCGCACAAATTACCATAAATAACAAAAGGGCAGATAAGTCTTGATTTGCATATGAAAACACCAATTCGTTTAGATGTAAAATAAGAATTTCTCCCTTATTTCTATATCTGAAAATTTTATAAAGGGAGATATTCCCACACAGACTTTTCAGTGTTTGCTCAAGAAAGTCAAAGAAAATGAAACCAATTGAACAAATAAAATCAAGTTTTCTGACATTTCCTGTGCTGACATATATAATTAAAATCATGTTCGAAGTTTTAATGAAAACAATTCAAGTTATTTTAAAAGCACACTGAACAAATGGAATTCTTAATGTTAATTTCCAGTAAAGTTGTTAAATTTTAATGCATTTTGAATGTCAAATGATTACTGTTTTAGCTCATACCTAATAAATATGCATTCTTACGATGAATGCAACGAGATGCAACAAAAGCAATAGGAAATCTTTTCTGATAAACAATTAGAAATAATCTGAAATTGATTTCAATCTCGTGTTTTAAATTTATTGCAGAACCATTATGATGCGAGTATGAAGATTGTTGCTTAATCGCACCCTTGAGAATATTTTCTATACTGTAATCAATTACTTAAATATTCATATGTGTCCGAGTGGGAAGAAAATTTACATGCGTGAATGAGTTAGGCATCTTTCAATACAAATATGATATTGACAAATGAAAATTTTGACTTCTTTAAGAAAGTACAGAATTCCACACTTTATCCTACGATATGAGTTTTCAAACATTTCGTTTTAATTCCAACTTAATCAAAAATTTGAGATGATTTTCTTTCCTGTTGTCAATCAGCGAAACAGACAGATTATTTATACAAGACACTTATGAAATTTCTGATCAATCTGCCTGATTTGTCAGAAAAACAAGTTGGAAATTTTCTAAAAAATATCCGTTCATGCTCTAAGTATATCAATTTCATGTAAGGTATCGGTAAAATATTGTACATATATGTAGAGACTCCTAAAATGTAACATGATGTCCATTTTCATTCAGGCAATTTTTACCAATATAGTTTCAATGGTTCATAGCTCTTTTCATGAGATAAGAACAAATATTGGGTTAATTACAACAATTAACTAACATGTACAAAACTGTAACATAATAGATTTGTAACAAAATTATGCTTAAAAAGAAGCAAGCATAAGTCCCTGGTTACATGCCTAAATTGGTATACTTTCAAAACTATTAAAAAAGTTTTATACTGAAATCAGGCTTATAGCGAAAATATTTTTACTCTCTTTAAATGTTTTCACTACACTAACGTGACTTAAGAGTTGATACAAAGGTTGACACATCTGTTAGCTATAATTGCAAGTTAAAAATCCCCACTTTAAAGTTCTTAAATGACGTCAATTGTCAGGTAAATGACTCTACAGGTCTCTCTTTTAACAATAATACCCCATTTAGACTAGCAGTTTATTGCAATATGGTTGCGATATCAGTTCCCAAAAACTGTTTACATAATGCCATTCATATCGTTATAATGTTTTATAGCGCAACAAACAAATCCACTGTTCAATGGTAGTTTGAGAGTGATATAACTGATACATGTCGGCCTTGTGTATTTACAAACAAAAAATAACAAAATGCATTTATTTTTAAGTCATGCTGTGACAAAACTGGCAATAGGAGCGCTATAAATAATGAGAATCTGTATCACAACAGCCATATTGATATAAATATAAGTGTAATCTAAACAGGGGTATAAGATACCTATAAAGAAGTCAGATTGAGAGTACCCTGGATTTTATTATAAATAATCTCTTGTGTTTTATCAAAAACATATGAACGGTGTTTTTATCACTGTTCTTCACCTTAAAAATTGTTATAAGATCTTTACGAATAAGCCAAAATCTTCCAATCAATGGCTGAGCTTTATAAGACTTAATCTTGTAAGACAATTTAAAAAAAATTTGAATAGCATATACAGTGTATGAACAAGAAGCTGTCCGAATGCCAGTAAACAAAATTTTCCTTCATTGTTCATACATATACTTCGCAAAATTAATAACCTCATTTTTTTCTGTTGTAAAATCCAGTTGTCGATTTCAGTCAAATTATCTGCATGCTAAATCCTATGACATAATCACTGACAACACAACATAAAACAAAACATTTTATGATAATTATTACATAATAATGACATCTCGGCTACATCACTTGACGATTTCCATGGAGAACCAACTATTACAACACAAATAGAGCCATAAAATGTACAATTACTTCCTCCTTGTAGACTCCTGATAACAAATGTTCGTAGATCAACAGAACGATTATCTAATCACTGGTAGTACCTCCTCTAAAAGACACTTTACTTCATTAAAGATAATCACTGGCCTGTACCAATGATTTGTTTTACATGTAGTGCATTCAACACTGTTTTCAAGTACTATCCATCTGGATTGGTTTTAAGGGTATCTGTAGAAGCCAAATAGAAAATGATGACAATTTAGTAAGAACAGGCACCTCTATAAAGCAAATCACTGTCTATAAAGGGCACTGTAAAAATATGAACAAAGCTTGTAAAACAATATGTAACTGAGCCATTGCTCACTAGTGATACCCGCTTTTCAATAAGGTCGAAAAATAAAAGAAGTCGTCAAACAGGAAGTTGATGTTGCCTTAGTCCGAAAACGTATCCCATAATATGGCGTACCTATAGAAGGCTTGGGACAAAATATCAAGCAGCTAGCCGTGAAGAGTAGTAGCAGAGAAAAGTGTGACGAAAACTTTTGTATTGATAATCTCCTTTTCACTAAGGTCGAAAAAATAAAAGAAGTCGTCAAACAGGAAGTTGATGTTGCCTTTTATAGGTATGCCATATTATGTATCCCATAATATGGCGTACCTATAAAAGGCTTGGGACAAAATATCAAGCAGCTAGCTGTGAAGTGTAGTAGCAGAGAAAAGTGTGACGAATACTTTTGTATTGATAATCTTAAGTTCAATTTAAATTTTCTTATTGATTAAATATTTGCGACATACTTATTAAAGCTAAAAATATGTTCAAAAATCCTTTTCTCTAACGGACCATAAAAATCAGAAACTATCCCGGCTGATTGATGAAATAGAAAGGAATCGATTAAAGGATATTTGTTTTTTCGCTTTGAATAAAGATCCTAATTTGTTTCTCTGAGATTCACGAAAAGACCTCCGTTTTGTAATATTAAATATGAAACCTATAAAAATTGCAAGTTTATCTATAAAATAGTTATTTCAAAATAAATGAAGAATTTCTAAAAACACCAGGCAAATAAGGAATATTTCCAATGTATACAGCCAGTGTTTTATGTTCAACATACTGACTGACATTCTAATTAATAGAGTTGTAATAATATTTTGTTCTGTGCTAATTAACATATCTATCACCAGAACAGCCCATATTTATGTTTGTAATGTTACTCTGTCTAGACTGAAATTGTCATCAGTTGGTCAGTGCTGTTCTTTAAAGCATTCAATTCCATTTTCTGTGTAAAATAAACTTTTTTGAAATTCTCATCAGATGACAAAAACAAAATAAAAGTAATGACATTTAGTAAATTAATAACAAATAATGTTGTCTGGGAGACAGTGGTCTGGAATGTTTCCCAGGTGGGTTTTCATAAAATTCCAAAAAAAATTTGCATATTGCCATCTTTGAAAAAAATATTGTATAATGTATTCCTAAAGTACAAATGAACTTTTCAGAAGTATTATATAAGGAGCACTTTATCAATTTAATGACTAATATGTTGAATGTTGATGACAATGAACTCATTACTATAATGCACCTTTACTATGATGACAGGAAGAAGATGATCTGACTGCAAATGATAATCAGAATTTTTACATCAAACAATTATCAAAGGTAGTCATCGATTCTCATATCAAAATGGCAAGATAGTCAATCATTTTTAAACTTCAGTCAGTCAATTCCAATCTAATTAGCTCTTTAATGAAAATTTCATCAAACTAGGCAGGATTAAGGAAAATTTTTAATCAGATTAATCTACCCAGAACTTAGTGAGCAGAACTAAAATTTCAGCTGTTCACGACTTCAAGACACAATTTGTGCGGTCTAATGTTCTAATTTTGTTTAGTTTATTATATGTTAAATATTCTTTTAGTTCTCGAGGCGTTTGTTTGTTATGTCCCATTCTTGTGAGTTGGCTCGATTTTTCAGATTATTCCAACGATTATATTCTTTTGCAGATTTTTCAAGAAAATTGGATCATCCAAAGATAAATCTATCAAAGTTTGGTCAAAATCAGGCAGATACTCGGATGAGACTTTTAAATATGATTTTGGTGGTATGTTTAAATTTTAGTAATGGTGGCCATTTTGGACCAAAGTCTGGATCTTCAAGATCGGATTGTTCCACCAGAATTTCATCCTTATTGCTCCTGTAGATACAGAATAGAAATTTTTAAATATGTCTTTGCTTGTTTTTTTATTTTCTGTTTTTAGTAATAGTGATCATTTTAACCGTGCATTGGGACCACTCAAAGAAAGAGAGGCAACAATGAATAAGAGAAGTTATGTTATAGATATAACTCAATAAGAACTTTGGGCTTGCTGATCTAAAAACAACTTGTGATACTATATCATTTGTTAAATTGAAATTTGCTTTGAATAAGTTAATTTTACTATCAGAGTTGATTAAATTGTTAAACACAAAGAACATTTAAGAACATAATACTTCCCACTTGCATTTTTCTTAACTGAGATTTAAATTGTTCTTTGCAGTAAAGAAGAAAAATATTTAACGACTGTGGATCAGTTCTTAATTTTCATTGAGAAAATTACCACAAGAATAGAATTTCCAAGAAAAGTCATCATTCAAGTAAGACAAACCTACTAATTCTAAAGAAAATTTAATTAAATACAGTCAGTTCAATCGGAAAGACTTCAAAATGGTTAATTAACTGTGTAGATGATGATAAACTTCTTAAGACTTCTTTTTCTTGTAGCTCATTTATGAAACATGCTAATATGATCTTCTCGCTTATATAATCAATAAATCTCTGAATAAAATGTATACTAACATAGGAATTATCCTTTTTAGTACCAGGCAGTTTTGTTTCAGTGGAGAAGAAAGGGTAGTGAGTAAAATAGCAAAATTAGCCTATTTATTTATTTGTTTGTTTGAACCATTCGTTGTAGGCCATTGTTGGTCACTGACCTTTATAAGGTCTATATAATGGCACAGGATTTTATTGGTAGCTGCTCTTAGTTATTGACAACAACAACAGAACATTTGCAGAAAGCTGGATAACAAGCAAATCCATGCATTTTATGTTCTTGAATTTCAGCTAAGATCCCACTATTTTGTCGCTTCAGTATTCTTTTGCCAATATTTAAGGTCTTCCCTTGCACCCCTCCTTCTTTATCATTGACTAAATAATATGTTTGTTTAGTTGGGGTTTTATGCCGTTTTCAGCACATTTGGATACTTCGCGGCAGCCAGTTTTTATTGGTGGAGGAAGCCGGAGTATCCGGAGATGACCACGACCTTCGGTAGGAAAATTGCCAATCCTTGTCAATTAAGATTGGAGTCGAACACACCCTGCCACAGGTGAGATTTGAACTCACAACCTCAGCGTTGACAGACCTGTGTAGTAGTCATGACAAACTACCTAGACCACTCGGCCATCGAGGTCCCCAAAATAATATGAATTTACAGCATATCAAGTAAACTTTCACACCAGTAGCTCATCGTCCCATTTGCAACATAAACAAAGAAGAACTGAGCTGTCATAATGGCAGAAAACCTGATTCTCCTGCCTCACTTTTCAGTTCCCCCACCCACCTGGGAACGGTTGTGCAATTTGCCAAACAAATAGCCATATTTTTCCATTGGAAATCCCAGATAATAAGATCATAGACAAATTTCAAATTAATCACTCTGTTTGAACTGGGGGCATTTGGCACAATTTGCATTATTAAACATTGTGAGGAAAATAGTTCTGTACTGTGACATCAAGAATTAGCGAAGAAACAGTATGCGCTGGAAATTCATCTTAAAACATCACACAATGATTTTATGAGAGAAAAGACATTTAAACTTCAGTTATTAGTCTACCAATGGATATAGTGTAATTCATTCCTATTGTACATTTCAATAAACAATGTAGCACATCTTTCATTTCATTGGTCTATTGATCACTATAATTGAAGCTTTTAACGGCCTTCAAAGAGAGAGAAATAATATTTTGCCTAATTACAGAATCAGATATTGTGCCGACATATTGATAAATTAATGGCAATTATTTGATTTCAGTTCAAGACAAACAGAAGCAAAAATGTCAATCGCCTCATTATTTGTGATGTAAATATTTACACAAATATTTTTTTTTCACTTGCCAGACAGTACCATTGATTAGGTTATATATATATATAAGAGATTCCAGAAATTGTCTATTAACTAAGCTGCAAATCTGCAGTTAAAATTTCCAGGACAAACTCACTAGTCCAGGGCTTTTCAGTATTAACAAGACCAAAACCGCATCTGGACCTGCGTCACAGCATGCAATTCAGATCCAAAAATTGCTTACACGCTATAACTCAAAAAGATGAAACTGCAGACAAAATATAAAATCATCCACTTCTGTAGAAACCAACAAAACATTCACGAAAATTTTTCTAGCGTTTTGAGTATTGTTGAATTTTAAACTATCGGCAAACATGATGTGGCTGCATGACAGATCCTAAAATTGCTTACACGCTACAACACAAAATTAACAAGCTGTAGACCAAATATAAAATCATTCCCTTTTGTAGAAGCCAAGAAAACTTTGACGTAAATTTTTCTGGTGTTTTGCGTATTGTTCAATTTTAACTACTGGCAACAGGAAGTAGCTGCACGACAGATCCAATAAACAGCTGCGCCATGACGGCGTGATATGCCCATCGTCCAGAAAATTAAATTTCACCAATTAACATATAGACCCTTTGATTTTGTTCCTTATTTTTGAAGAATAAGTCACATCCCACTCTGGAACATAAAATCGAAATTTCACCGAAAAGTATAAAGACCTTTAGACTATCACAACAAACAACTGTGTAAAGTTTGACGTACATCGGACAATGCGTTCTTAAGAAACAGCATGACAGGTGAAAAATTCACCCTTTTTTAAAGAACAAAGTTCCATAACTCCGAAATTTAAACGAATAAAATTCCATAACCATCCAACGTGTGAAAAATCGACTGTTTTCAACAATTTTTCAACAAATAAGTTCCGTAACTCTGAATTGTCTTATCGGAAATTTATAAAAAAACAAAATGGAGCTTAAGTCAATAGATATAAACAGGTCACCAAAGTTTCATGAAAATTGCTTAAAGCATTTTTTTTAATGAATAAAGTCCCATAACTCTAACACCTAAAAACAGAAATTTATATATATAAATCGAAAGGGAACTTGTGTCAATAGATACAAACAATTCAGTTAAGTTTCATGAAAATTGCTAAAAGCATTTTTGAGTTCAAGTCTGAAAACTGGAAAATCCCCCCTTTTTTATGAATAAAGTCCCATAGCTCAGAAACGTAAAATTCGAAATTTATATAAAAAAAAAAAGAAGGGGAGCTTATATCAATAGAAATAAACAATTTGCCAAAGTTTCATGAAAATCGGTGAAATCATTTTTGAGTTGTTGTCCAAAGTGTGGACAACGGACCGACAGTATACCATAATATGTCCCATCTTTAAAAATTACTAACACACTACAACTCAACATTATTAAGCTGAAGGCAAAATATCAAATTATTCCCTTCTATAAAAGCCAAGAAAACTTTGACAAAAGTTTCCTACCCAAGTTCTTTTTGGACGGAGTCAAAGCAGTTACTAGACATGCTTTTGCAGTTGGAGACGCAGGTAAAAATTTACTAGCCCAATAGGTAAAATTCTTAGACAAGAGCTTGCAGAATGCACATCATTAAATGATAGATACAAGATAAAACTTCAGTAGTCTATCTGGCTTGAAACATCATGAAATATAATAGCACGCTAATAAATCATACCAGTCCCGGGAGTCGGCCTAGTGCTATTTTCAACCCCTGCAAATTTTCAAAACTGAAACACATTAAAAATATATCAAATATATCAAAGTGAAGATATATTTCAATTATTTTAAATTTTTTTATTTGATTTAAAGTTAGTTCTGACTTTGTCATGAGCTACGTCATGAGATTCCTCCAAAGCGAGTCTCATGCCAAATGAGTCAGATATTTTATGTATGTCATGAAGCACATGTTTTTTTAACTCCTAACTCAATTTACTAACTTTAGGTTCATAGAGAAAACACAAAAAGGAAAAACTCTCTGCTTGAGGTTTTGTTTCAACGTCCAGAGTATGTCATGGAAAAATTGTATTTTTATAGTGTTTTCTGATGCAGTCTGCACAATTGCTGACTCTTATCATTTTGGTCCTTAGAGACAGAACTTTCAAGGTTGATGATTAGGTAGCAATATTATCTTAAGATTAAATAAAGTGGCAACAGGTGATACTAGAACATAGAAAATTTTGGCATAACCAACATTTTTTTTATCTTTTATACATAAATTTTACTCGCAGTTCTAGTAAATGCAAAATCAACTTCTGAAAAAAAAGAAGAAATGATCACTCAGGTTAATTTGGTCATTAATGAAAGAAAAACAGCATTTTTCCTTATATTTTCTGATTATTAAGAAATTGTATTGCACAAATAAAGCTGAACTTCCTCAAAATAAAACAATAAGTATGATTATATATGGATTCATGTCTGACACTATCTAGGTCACTGTGTCACACAGAATTAACAAAAAACAAAAGTCTTGTGCATCAAAATTGGTATCAAAGAATTGTTCTAAAGCTTTACATTTATATGGCAATAAGCATTTTAATAGTGAAATAAAATTGGCTGCAATATGAAATTGTTTTACAAAAGTTTTCCATCTTAATCTGATCATGATTAATGTAGATAAATAATTGTTACTTAGGTTTTCATGATAAAATAACAATTTGACTTTATTTCTGGACACTCTTCCGAAGGCAAACCACCAGTGTATATTATTATTAATAGTTTTTGTTTATTTTCCAGAATACTCGCCATAAAATGTTTCCAGATGTTCAAGGTGTTTACTCCTGGTTTTTCTTGCAGTTGTGGGGTTCTCATGTTCATGAGAGCATATCCAATGACAAAAATGAATAGGCAGACATTAAGATTATTTGTAAATCGAAATTAGGACTGTCCGAGTAGAAACTAGGGGCCATTTGGTTGATTTTTCAAGACTATACATGAGTGATATACATGATCCCAATCTGGAATGCATAAAAAACTTTTAAATAACTACTCAGCTATTTTTGCTTCCTGCATAAAGTTTTTAATATTGCTAGAAACTCTAAGCTCCCATGAAATTTTACTTTGTAGAGACAATCAGTGACCATAGACTTCCTTTGAAAGAACGGACAAAATCTACCCTTTATCATACATTTTAAACCCCAAAATAATATTGCATATGGTAAAAAACATATTTCTAATGTAATATTTTGGTATTGCTGAATCATTTTGGGTGATTTGTTTGTTCGTTTGTTTAGTTGGGGTTTTACGTCGTTTTCAGCACATTTGGCTATTTCGCGGTGGCCAGTTTTTATTGGTGGAGGAAGCTGGAGTACCCAGGGAGAGAACCACCGACCTTCAGTAGGAAAATTGGCATTCCTTGTCAATTTATATCAGAGTCGAACAGACCCTGCCACAGGTGAGATTCGAACACACAACCTCAGTGTTGACAGTAGTCACGACGAACTACCTAGACCACTCGGCCACCAAGGCCCCCATTTTGGGTGAAACTTGTATTCTTAAATGCTGCATCTTGTTGCCTACACTGGTCACGCTTCCGTATACATCATTTACATACATAACTGTGGAAAGCGTAAAACTGCATAAAAATAAACAGTCTTTCACCATATACTTTGCTGAACCAGTGAAAGCCAATATCTCTGATAATTGAGTACATACAGTATTGAATTAGTCAGCAAACAAACAGTACATTAAACAGCTTTGGATATTAGTTTGACCTGGAACTTTGAACATAAGCAATAATGACTAACCATGATCAATCTTATATTTGACTGGTTGGGGACATTACAGGTTATTGATTTAAGGTGATACAAAGGAAATTCTCATTTCTCAGGCCTGTCATTTAACTGCTATTATCAGTAATATCTACTGAAGATTTTTCTGATGAATTCCACTCAATATTATCCTTGCTTTTTATGGCTTAACAGTTAATCACATCATATATAGGATAAAACAGAGATTTAAAAGCTTACAATCAAATATCACAGTATATATATCATGAAAATTTAATACAAATGATGTAAGAGAATATGACTTTATAAATATTTTAAAATTAATACTAATGAGTGATTAATTAAAACAAAAATCAATGCAAATGTTTTATATGCTCTACACAACCAAACTTATCAGAAGTCCTTTCATTGGTTCTGTTTCATTTGGCCAAAAGTTCCAGAAAAGATAAAAAATTGAACAGTTATCACATTCAAGGTAATGACAACTGCTAAGCAAATAGCATTCAGAAGTTTTTTTTTTTCAAATTTTATCTTAAAGTCTGGCTTAAATTACCCTCCTTAGGAAATCCAATTATCAGTTTAAGTGAAAAATTTCATTTCCTTTAAGGAAAATAGCATGGATTCATTACAATATACAAGTAAGATGCCTTTGATTATTAGTTAAAATTATTGCATTGAGTGTGGAGAAATACCGGGATTTCCGAGTGAAATCCAATCTGATAATTCACCCAGTGAAATTGAAAGTCATATTTCACTCTAGGAAGTGACGTAACAATAGCCGTCGTCAACAATGTTGCTATACAAAAGTCGTCGCATAAAAACATAATCCCTTGTACTTTCTAGTTAAATTTTATGAATACACGGAATATGTCAATGTAATAAACAGAATAACTAATCTCGAAATTTGAATACCAAAGATCTACAACTCGTGACCGAAAAACACTAATAATTCACTCATGCGCATAGCATTGTTGTTCGTTGTAGATTTTTAGGTACTCACATTTCTAGATTAGTTACCGGTATACTATAATTAATCCTCTAGAACTGCCAAATGAAGTCCTACTCTCAGGCCATACTGACTTCCTAATAAATGATTTTAGCCTAAATATGCTGTTAGTAGGTAAATGTGTAAAAGTGTGTGAATATTCTATAAATAATAATTGGTATATGAAATAAGCCTTGTGCTTCAAAAAGTACAAACTAAAGCTAGTCAAAAAGTACAAACTAATTAAAGCTATTCAAAAACTAAATATTTAAGTGGCATTTACTTAAATGTATAAATTGTGTAAAATATTTGAAAAATACCTCATTTTGCAGATGAATTTGCTCTGATTCTCTCTGTAAAACATCATAATACTTAAATAACAAAATCTAAAATCACAATTAAATTTTGTACATTGTGTCCAAATTTTCATTTCATAATAACCTGTAATTATAGGCACATGTATATTTGCCTTCCAAACCTTCCTTCTACATATAACAAATTTTTAGATTCAAATTTGAATATAACTCACATATTTAACCTTACTTCATTCACATGATTAAATTCTTTTAATAAATATTCTATGACACTAATCTTAATGTACAAAATATGCATATTTCATCAAATTACGTCCTGTCACTTCTGTTCTAATCCAATAATGTTTGATACTGTGACAATAAACCAAAGCCTTGAACAGCAGATTCGATGAAGAAGAGGTGAAATTAAGCCTGAAGCCAGCAATGGTCACAGAACAGTTCATACACAATTTAGCAATTTCATATTTTTACATTTTAAGAATAATATTCATGCCAGTTGAGAGCTGGTGATACCCTTCAGGACTTGGAGTCCACTGTAGCATTCACTCAGTGTTCTTATGGTACATAGGATTTTTGTTCTCATAAACACCCCAAGGTACTTATACAACTTCCAAAAGGGGGCTTTAATTAGAGAAATATAGATTTTCCTTCAGATACGAATGAGTTATGGAATTTATCTACACGAGATAGTTAAAGCTTTTCAACATGCGAGTCTTTAGTGATTGTGTTAAAATCTAGGGTGGAGAAATTCCATAACTCATGAGTAAATTGAAGGAGAATCTGTTTCTCCTATGATTTTCGACAAAAACCTCAAGAAAATGTCATTGCTAAGTAGTTTGTTTACATTGACGTCATTTCGGGACTTCTCTAGTTTATCATTCCAATAACTGTACAAAAAACAGTGGGAATTCCCATGGAGAAATTTAATCACCGGAAAGTGGTTAAAATATTATGCATTTTTATCCCACCGATTAAACACGTCAAGAATAGGAGAAACAAATTTTCAACTTTCTTTACTGACCTAGTAAAGCTGTTATAACAAATTATAGAAACATGTACCTTTTTTCCAACTATATGGAATTATCAATCTATAGCATGGATATTTTTATATATTTAAAGTATCCAGTCCACAAATGACCATGTGAGTATTCCAGATGTCCGGGATGATCCATATCATGTAATGGAAATAACCTTGATAAATATTGGCATACATCAGAAATACAATAATATTTTACATATCTTGTTTTCATAAGACTCCTCATACAAACAATGAAGAAGGTTTCAGCTTGAAACTTGGAAACTTTTGGTTAAAATATTTTCCGGTCCAAAAGAAATATATTTACAGTCATGATCTATTATGGTTTGCATACTGACCGGTAATTCCTTTGAAAGTAAGAATCTTTAAAGTTAGTGTAAATCTATCTTTTACCTAAAATATAGGGTCTGAAGATTTAAAATTTAGATAAGGGCTTTAATTAGAATAAATATGGTAAACAAATGATTAAAAAAAAGATTTAATACGACCTTTTCGAGTTCGATCGCACTTTGCGACAGAGAGGTAAATAATGACGTATCACATGACGTTTTGTTAGGCATAGAAACAATAAAAATATATATCAGCCCCGGGAAATTTTGCGACAAATACTACCCGAGTTGCGACAATTTCTGTCACAGAGGGGTATATCATGCCATGAATACAGAAAGCTAAAACTCGCCCAACTTGCATTATCCTTCAAATTTCCCTTCACTCTCTTAACCTGAAAATCACCATTCTCATGCCTAACAAAACACTAAAGTCACATAATCTGAATAATATTTTCTGCCCTGGATGTGGTAATTCCGGACTAAGTCAGAAATCAAGTATTCTGATATTTTAGTCACAACCATAACCTCTCTATATGATGAAGCTCTTTATAAAGAATAACAAAAGATCAGAGACTTAATGTCCTTGTAAAACTTGTTTGTCTAGTTAATTAGCATGGTGTTTCCTGTAAAAAATTACATTTATCGTAATAATCAATCCCATTAGTCCTTTTTCTATTGTCAGGGATCTCCGAGGAAAATTGTAAGCTTCCTGCTGATGTCAGTCAATCGTACATCTCTTTTTCTCAGGATAAATGTTCAAATTAATCTTTATAAAATTAAATAGAAACTAGTTGGCCTTTTGTAGTATATCTAAGTTCATATTGGTAACAGATGTTTGATAACAATGTTTATCTATTCTAAATAGAACACTGAAGGTCCTTACTTGCAAAACTACTGTAACATAGTGTATACAAAATTTACTAATAATATTATGTAAATATAACTGTAATTGGTTGTCGATAAATTTAAGGTGGTGGGAGGTATAATATGAATGGTACAATTGTGTTAATTTTTTTTATAAATGAACTTAGTTTGATGTGTTCAATAAAATACTGTAGATGATTCACTGCTGTTTTATACGACTTTCAGTACATCAATAAAATAGTTATATCATGGTAGCCAGCTGTTATTGGTGGGGGGACTTGGAGTGCCTGGAGATAGCCAAAGACCTACTGCAATATAAAACCTTCCATTTTAAATCAGTCATGCATTATTCAAGTCAAAGAAACTGAAATCAAAAGATATATGTACTGGACATGATATATCCGGGTATTAGGCTATAATTCTGGAAATACTCAATACCACAGAACACCAGATTCTCACCTCTGCACATGAAGCATAGGAGATGCAATGAGAAGATGCATACTCATAGGGCAAAGTCTAAAGGTCAAAGTCCAAAGGTCCACAACTATGGAAAAATTAAATGGACTTTTAAAGTCCTATCCATATGAATATCTATATATATTCATGACATGATGAGGAGATGTGATGACGAGGTGACAGAGTGACAGCTTTAGTAAGATGAACAGCTGCAACTTCATTTTAGTTTGTAAATGTAGAAAAAGATTTTTCATAAAATTAAAAAACCTTCAATATTTAGTATAAAGAATATATTCAGTGGATTTATCTATCTTTTTTAAAATGTTTTAAATTTTTAGTTCTGTCTTATTGATATTTAAAATTGGGATATTAGGCCTAAATTAAAATATTGTTTCTCTCTCCTTTGAGACTAACTCACTGATTTTGCCACTAAAAAAATTTTATAGCTTGCTCTGTGAATTTTTTTTTATTTTTATGGTTTGCTGTTTCTGGAAATTTTTCATGTCTGACTTTGACATTGGTTTCATAACATCCATCAGAACCAAGGATCTGGAAATCCTTCTATTTTCCGGACATAAAAAGGGTCAAACAGACGTCCAAAATTTCTATTTTTTAAATAAAAATATGTATTGAAAAGTCGTGACGAAAAAATTTCGAAGTTTGGCAGAACAGTGACCTCATTTAGATCATTTCCTCTCGATAGTTAACTGATCTTTTCAAACTGTTTTTACAGCAATTACTACTGTCAATACAGTAATTTACAAAGGTGTCTGTGCTTTTATGACGCTTAATTATAATTAATGTACAGTCCTGTCAACAATTTCCAAAAGTTCAATGGAGGTCATTCATTAGAGACAATCAATCAGGCATTTTTCACCCCTTTCTACTTTGAAATTAAAAAAAATCCATTACAACGTATTTTTTGGACGATCTAACAGTTCACAATCACAAAACTATTTATATGTACCAAACACGGACCTCGAAGAAGACACCATTATCAATACACAAACAACGCTGCACAGAATGTATAAGAGTTGATACAGACAACATTTATTTCAGGTCTTACCCAAAACATTTATAAATCGTGTGTAACAACATTTGTATGAAATAAGGTCGTTTGTTGAGATTGCTAAAAGAGTGTAAACTGACAATTCATGTCTATCAAGGTCAAGAGACAAGTGTCAGACTGGAATACCCACCAAGAACTATCAATAGACCATATACAGTGGGTCTAGGCATTACAGTTTAAGAGAAATGGACTTAACCATGAAAAAAGTGCAAAGTCACTCAAGCATGAAATTGAGGTCAAGGTCCCAAACCAGGTGTCAGACTGACATGTACCCACCAAGAACTATCTATTGACCATTGGGTCTAGGTATTCTAGTTTCTGAGTAATGGATTTAACCACGAAAATGTGAAGCAAGTCACTGGCCAAGGTCAAAAGGCAGGTGTCAGACTGAAATGTACCCACCAAGAACTATCTATTGACCAAATACGGTAGGTCTTGGTATTACAGTTTCTCAGAAATGGACTTAACCACGAAAAAGTGACAAAGTCACTCAAGCATGAAATTGAGGTCAAGGTCCCAAGCCAGGTGTCAGACTGGCATGTATAGACCAAATATGGTTGGCATAGGTAGTACAATTGCTGAGAAATGGATTTAACCACGAAACTTGGACGCAGATTTTAAATTAATGTTTATGAAGTCAGTGAACCATAAAAATGAGGTCAGGGTCACAAGACAAGTATACTTCGGCAAATCTTATACGATAAGCTACCATAAATCTTAATTGTAGGTATAACATCTGCAAAGATATTAAAGTTTTAAAAAAGTTTACACCGCTGTTGCCGCCGACGATGGAAAGTAATACCTATATCTCACCTTTGCGACTTTTCGTCGCAGGCGAGACAAAAACACGAAAATTTACCTACCTAATTAACCCAGACCTTTCATGCTGCAGGCTGGGGTCTTAAAGGGGAAACAAACATATTTTCAAGGCACATTTGTCTATATGGTGTCTGCGTTAGACAGAAAACCCATAAAGAACCAACAATCTGATAATCCTTGTAAATTAAGATCCATTTCCACCACAACTCACCACAGGCTTGTGATGATAAGTAGTAGACAAACTTACACAGACCACTCTGACCCATAGCGACCATCTTCTTTATTTTCTCCTAATAACTCTGTCAGAATTCTATATTTTGCTCGTAACTTACAACTGATATATGACAAAATACATTAAAGATGTCTTACTAGTGGTTTTATTAGCAAACAATTATTTTCCTTTTTTCTCTGTGACAACGTCATACATTAAACCTCAATAGGATTACAAAGCGAATCATGGATTTAAGAAGATTACAAACCTGGAGAAACCAAATAAATGTAATCAATGAAACACGGGTTTTATACTGTCCATCATATGTGGCACATAAAATAATTCCTTAAGAAAATCAGCTCATTTATTAACACAAAAGAATATGACCTAAATATTTTACTTCTACAATACCATTTCAAAATGAGGTATGGATAAATAAATTCTACGATACCAATTTTGATGCACAAAATGTGTGTATATTTTTTTTCGATTTACTACTATCCTATTTTGCTGAGAAAACCTTAATTGATGAAAACCAATACAATAACCCAAAATGTAAAAGAAAGTGCCAAAATGACTAAAACGGTAAAGCCAAAATGATCTATCGACAGGAGGGTGATATATAGATTCTCCTTCAGGTACGAGTGAGTTATGTTATTTCTCCACCCAAGACAGTTAAATTGTCGATTTTCAACACATGAGCTTAAGCGAGTGTGTTAAAGAAATTTTATCTTTGGTATTATTTTATTTAAAATTATACCTTGGGCACAGCACTGATATCATCATTCATTTTATATCCTGGTAAAAAAAGAATGTTCACATTTCATTAACTCTGTCACCATTTTATGAGTAAATTACCACACAAGACAAATTGCTATGACTGTGATGGAATAAATCTATTATTATATAACTTAACTTTATATGATGGATTACAATACCAATATAAGTCAATGGGAGTTTTAACCTCCAATGTTACATTAACCAAATGTAATATTACCATCACTGTAAATCAATTCTTAGGGATGGAAAATGATAAACCATATATCATATTTTACCTCAGAGCTGGACGAAATATTATATCATAAGAAACAGACATATACGATTACCAGAGAGCCAAGGAAACTAACAGACAACTTGCAAAATTTAATAATTAGTATACTAGATTTCCAGACAACATGATGATATTTTATATTTATCAGTATACCTGGTTTCCTGAAGTGATGATATTATAAACCTCTAATAATCTCGGTCTCATTTCTAAGTACATGTATTACATGTGTATCATTCCATCTAATTTTAGATGTTTTGTTCTATTTCATCGGTACGATTTTCTTTTTTAGATTGATTGAGGGGATGAGGGTAAGGCAGTCCTATATCTGGAATCTTTTTTCACAGTATCAATGAAAATCGTTTTTGGTTGTAATACTATAAAGGACAAGGTATGATTTGGCCTGATATTTGGCCCCTTGAATTCCGTAACCAAAAAGTAATGATAAATTTACTCTCATCTATCATTAAGTACCGCTAAAATGTTGCATTTTAAGGAACATGTTTGGTTTTCAACAAGAAATTTCTGTAATTGTCAAAAATGGCTAATTTTGAAGAAATCAATGAAAAACACCAAATTTCACTCATTTTTGGACCTTTGAATTACAATTTTGATATGAGCGACAGCCTTCCCCAAAAAGATATTTCTCTGAAATGTGTCTTTATATAAGACAAACATTATATTAAAAAATCTTTTTGGGTGAGGCTGAGAACACTCAATTTTCTTCAAATCCTTGATTTAGCAGACGTTCATGACGTCGCTGTTGCATCATGGCAAGGAATTTTTTACAATTATTGACAGATTATGAAAGTAAGATCATTATACGATAAAAATGATACAAATTTGAATCTGAAATCTTAATTTTAATTTTTCATGTCAGATGGGACCAAATAACTGCTGAAATCATACCATCTCCTTTGTATATAATTGGTCCAGTTAACCTGTTCAAAATTGGCATAGTTAATACTGAGGACTTTCAAACATTGTTCTTCAGCACCCAAGCAAGACCATTTATTTTACTGGAACCTTATATTATAAGCAACAGACATATAACAAGACTTATGAATTGTTCATAATTGGCATAGTTAACATTGAGTATTTTAAATCATTCTATTTTTCAGCACCCAAGCAAGATCATTTATTTTACTGGAAAATTAGGATGGGAAAACCCAATCTTTTACATTTCTTGTCCAAACAGAAATTCCTGACAATATGCACATCTCCATATAGTGATCTAACACTCCATTCAGTTTCATGAGAATCATTCAAGTAATCTTGAAGGAGTTGAGAACAACACATGGAACAAAGTTTTGTTAAAAATAAAATTCTGAAGCCCTATTTAACAAAGCTATGAGGAACTAATTGATCAATGAAATTCTTATTACATGCATATCTAATGAAAGACTAAAGTATTGGACCAGAACAGAATTTATAAGTTCAAAAGAGTACAAATATGGAAAAAAGTATTGGACCAGGCCATACTTCACAAGCACCCATCTACATACAAGGATCTAATAGTATGCAAAGTTTCATTAACCTCTGATAAGGCATGTTTGAGAAACTGCGGGTACAAAAAAATTGGGGGATAGACAGACAGACAGACAAGAGGGACGGACGGACAACAGACAGACAGGCTGATTCCTATATACCCCCCCCCCCCCCTCAAAACTATGTTTGCAAGGGGTAAATAAATCATGAATGTTAAATTTTGTTCATAATTTCATGGTTGCCGTATCCTTGACATTAAACCTGTTAACTCCTTCCAACTTTATATCTATTTTATCTGCAATCATAATCCCTTTTAACAATAATAAAACTATCGATTTGATTCCACAAAACAAGAAAACGAAATTACATCTCAACTTCAAATATTTCTAGGATTTCATAAAAGGATTTTAATCATATCATCAGAATCAAAACATAAAATATTCATTAATTTGAGAAACTTTAACAGGAAATTATCTGAAACATTATCTAGTATCTCTTATATTAAATAATATTACATGCAACAAGTATAACAGAATGATATACCATGCAGCCATACCCGTTCATGTGAAATGATTCTGTTCTAAATTCTTTTCCTAATTCAATCTTCACATATTCCCCACAAAATGACATTCAAAGCTATAAGTAATAACTTAATTATAACCAAGCACAGAACTGATAAGTAAATTTTAGTTCAGGCCTATCAATTTTTTTCTGCACAAAATTGGTAATCCTTAATTTAGACTATTCAAACACATTTTACAATGACCTTAAAACCGATCATGAGTATTAATAACTGATTATATTCATGTCTATATATTTTGGAACGGTCTTGGTCCAAGAATATGCGAGGACTGTATCATATTCCCCACTTCAGGATTTCCTGGAATACCCCAGTAACGGTGAGGAGCCCTTTTCACAATGTATCTTAAGATTAAGAACACTCATAAGTTATACTAGAATCTGTATGACTTAAGAGTATTTTTTCTCTTAAGATTTTTTGTGAAAAGTTCTGCTGATGTCCTGTTCAAATAGTGTTCCTACTTTAATCTGGGCTCTGATAATCAGAATTTTCTTGGAAATTTGTCCAGGATATTTTGGGTAATCTGGACCATTTTTACTAGGGTTAAAATCACTTGGCCTCTGCCTCTGTGGCCCCTATTAGTATATTGTTGTATAACAGTTAGCCCAACTGGAATTATTTTTCTGACTCCCATACAATCATTTGTTACCCAGTGTAAAACTTTTAATTACTCTAGGGCTGTGGACAAAGAGCAATACTCATTTGCCTTTGACTACTTGCAAAAAAAGCTAGTTCAAAGGTTTAATCTGCATCTAATTTTCATCAAATAGTAACTACATGCTAGAAATGTCAATAATACACACCTTTTTTATAGTACAAGTAAATTTAAGTTATTCAATTCGCAACAATTTCATCGATGTTTTCATGATGTGGTCCAATGCACCCGTTATGCAAGTATCCTGATTTACAAAGCACTTTAAATTCATTTAACAGTGTTCTCCCCAGGCTTATATACCACAGTGGTACCACTGTGTAATAATTTTTTACCACTGTGCTATAATTATTCACCACTGTGCTATAATTGTTCTCCACTGTGCTATAACTTCTTGGCATTGTGCTATTAATTTACATCAATGTATATATTTTCTAATTTTATGCAGTAATCTGTTCCCTTTTACTTTAGTTTACGTTAGGGACAACCAGAATAATAAATTATTATTTCTCATAAATGATCAGAAATTTTATTCAAATTTGCATAAATATTTACATTATAAACCTATCTGAATCTTTTACCACAATGCTATTTAAAAGTTCTGGGGAGAACACTGTCATTTTAAGTATGTGTTAGGTTAGCATATTATATTTCAGTTTCAAAATAAAATATAAATTTAGAAATGAACAATTTTAATGTGATCTGGTTCAGAATATTTAAAAATCTTTAGAATCCTCTTTTTCCCTTATATACAAAGTCAGTTTGTGTGACATGACAAATATTTTTAAACTAGTTATCTTTTGGAGATGAGGCCTCGTTGAACATATTTAAAATTGGAAAACCAAAATTAGAAGATAGTTTCACTTACTCTATGAGCTCCTGATGAATTTGTCATAGATTGGTATGTACCTGGATTCCTCATCCCAAGGGAGTCGTTCAAAGCTGAATGTGTCGTAGGGGAAGGCTGAACATGTTCTGCAACAACGGGATTACGTCCAGGTCGCTCAAATCTGAATAACGAGAAAAACATTCTAAAACAGGAGGAACAAAGTGGAGAAGGAAAGTTTTCTGTATCGACTAATTTGGCTGTTGATCCCATCGTAGTTCTAGTATAATGCTATAGGATTATGTCTATCTTTCTACTTATAAAAATTCTCCATCATATTCATTAGTATTCCAATAAATCTATGTTCATATGTAGATCCTTCTCAACAACATTCTGATTATGAAGAAAGTGAGCAAAATTTTCTTTGAGTGCTAAGAAATTCTTCCTCTTCCTCTGCAAAACTGTTCACTTAACTGGTTTAATATTTTTTAGATGTTGATTTTATCAAGACTTGTATATCAGCATCATCATAAAAATCATTTTATTGGGCAATATTAGCCACTACATTCTTCCAAATACAATTGAAAATACAGGTTTGACTTCACTAAACTGTCAATATCCCTTTCACTTAAGGGTTAATCAATTCATTTTGATTAAATTTAATCCTGTTTTTATGGTATGTTCCACTAAATAGCTATGTAATCTATTTTGCATTGCGATGATGCTAATTTTGTCCATTTAAATTTTTTTAAACTAACATCAAATTTTGATATTTTTGCATCAGTGCGTGCTTTTTGTATACTATTCAATGAATTATAAACCACAGGTTGTGATACTCTCCATTTCACATTAAATAATATAAAAAATTCAAAGAATCACAGAAATGTAAGTATAGTTTCCACACCTATGGGGTATCATTATCTTCTTTGATGTTCATTTCAAATTTCAATGATGCATTGAAATGAGATTAAATAAGTTGCAAATTATTTTTAAATCGACACATATCATATATGATCATTAATTCTATAACTTATCAGGTGTTATACACCTTGTTAGGTTAAAATCACTGCACAAATGTTTTCCCTAATATATATTGAAATAAAATCCTTCCGTAGCAGCTGTCTCCCAAGTTTTTCATTGAACCTTACACAATCGTCCGTTATATTAATGTTTCTTGTTTGCCTGTACAATTCTTTTTATTGATCTCTGGGCTTTTTATGATATATTCTGTAACCGTCCACTACGAGATTCAATAACGAACTTCAGATAATTTTACAATTGTATCATCAACACATGAATGATGAATATTAACTGTTTTCAATCACGCATCTAAATTCTATTAAAATTTACCGGGCCCATTAAATCAGATGATTTTATGTAAGAACAAAACAAATGCATTTTGAACGTATTGATATTGGAAAAATCATAAGGTTTAGAAATTTTGTTGTAATATTGATATGTTAATAACAGACAATGGATAAACAATCTAATTATCAATAATTTTCTCATGTAAAATGTTATTCTATATTGTTGTATATTCGTAATGAAAAACAAAATTAATGGATGTATAATTAAAATAAAATTATGACACCGATTTCCAATTATAATTTTTGTCCATAGAACAACATCAAAAAGCCATGCTTTAAAAGATAAGAATACAAAATATTGCCATTCAATGGAAAAAACAGAACTGTACATGCAAATGGAGTGAATTTTCATACACTTTGTAAACACAATAATCCTCAGATTTTCAAAATTACTGTGAAATAAAAATATATTCTTTAAAGTAATCAACTTTTCAACTTTTAGTGCAAACAAAATATACCGTAGTTTTATGAATGCATCATATTTTATGTATTTAGTCTTATAAAAGACGAAATTTTGGGGGTGAAAATATTTCATCTTTTCTTAGAAGACTAATATGGGTTTTGGAAGTGAGTGAGAACCAATAAGCCAATATATATACTTGTGTTATAATTGGAGACCCAATTGTTTTAGTTGGATTGTTTCTTGGAATCTCTTCTCCTAGTTTGCTCCTGACTGGACTTGAACATGTTTAATAAATATATACAAGGGATTATAAGTCACTAATAATTTCCTTCCTATTTACTGTTATAATTTTTTTTTTTTCAGTCATGAACTCTTAGATTTATCCAATTCTTTTTAAAAATTTGGTCTTGGACCAAGGGCATGCTTTTTTTAAAATGCTTACTTTGTTATTAATATGAATTAGAGCTTGATGGTCAGGTTGAATGTTTTAAATTCTTGGAAAATTTCAAGAAGGTGGTTTTTTTTTTTTTAAAAGACTATCATTACACCTGTACAGATCTTTCATGGTTTATGTTTTATTTTTAGCTAATTATAAAAGAAAGCTTTCCTAGTTATTGGGTATAGATGAAAATAAATTATGTAGATAGATACATATAAATACAATTTGGGCAAATTGGAAAAAAAATAGCATGGGGCTGGGAAAGATATTGGGAGTTATGTCAATTTGGTTGCTTTGATTGATTGGTATGTTATTGTTGACCTTTCCTGTTATTCATTGTGTTGTTTATGGATTAGAGGGAATTAGCAAGAATAAACACAAGTTTAAATTCAGTATGTCTGATGTCAATATACAACATAATAGCATTAACTTATTTTTTTTCTAAAATATACACTGATCAGCCAGTTTAATATTCATATAATTCAACTCTTGGGAGATTTTCAAAAAAATCTGTCCAGGAGTCAGACATACAAACATAATCTACAGAAAGATACCCTATGCACAATTTAATCTATTTATATAAGCTCAGCCTCAAAGATATTTTATTACTAAATGATAAACAGAATTATATTGAAGGTTCGTCAACCGCATGTCCAATCAGTTTATAGGATCCTTTAATGCACAATGTACTACCGCTTACAAAGTTTTACAGAAACATGAAATCTTCACTACTGATCTTATAAAGATACATTACTGTCACGTTAATCCAGATTTGTTTATGACTGTCATGGAATCTAAGACAAAACTATGGAAACGTGTAAACAACCACTTAAGTACAAAATATAACTCTGTAAAAGAATTCAAAAGAAAAAAGTATTTTTTATTAATAGATGCAGTACATTTTGGATGACAGATCAGCACCAAAGTAACAACACCTGGTAAGGACCTCATAAGGAACATTCTTTCTGTTTGGTTTCAATCCATTCAGTGGTTCTCTAGAAGAAGATTTTTGTATGTATTTCCCATAGGGTCCTATTTTGAACTAAGTTCCGGTGGGCGCTGGTGGCCAACTTGGATGATAATCAGCATCAAAGTAACAACACTTGGTCAGCATGGCGGCCATCTTTGATGACAGATCGGCAGCAAAATTATAAATTTGATACAGGACCATCATACAATCATTCAGGCATATTATAAATTCAATCTGTCAAACGGCTTCAAAGAAGAACTTGTTTGTACATATTTCCCATAAGGTCCTATGTTAACTATGTCAAAAGTTGGCGGCCATCTTCTATTTCCAATCGGCACCAAAGTTAGAAATTTGGTAGAGGACCTGATCTAAGGAACATTCCAGCAAAGTAGACGTTCATTTGGTCTTGTGGTTTCTGACAAATATTTTTGAAACATTGGGTCCTATGTTAACTATGTCCTGCAGTGGTAGCCATCTTGGATGACAGATCTGTATCAAAATTATAAATTTGGTACAAGCCAATTGCACAATCATTCAGACATATTATCAATTCAATCTGTCAAACGGTTTCGAAAAAGAAGTTGATTGTATTTATTTCCCAGAAGACCTATGTTAACTATGTCCCAGGTGGCGGCCATCTTGAATTTCCAATCGGCACCAAAATTACAAATTTGGTAGAGGATCATCTAAGGATCATTCCGGCAAAGTAGAAGTTCATTTGGTCTTGTGGGTCTGACAAGAAGATTTTTTAAATTTCAGCCAATCAGAACACATTATTGGGCCTGGCAGCCATGTTGAATATTGGATCGGATACAAAATTACAAATCTGTTAAGGACCTTCCAAGGAACATTGCTGTCAAGTTTGGTTCCATTTGGTTCAGTGGTTTTTTCAGAAGAAAAGTTAATGGAATTACGACGGACGCAAAGTGATGGCAAAAGCTCACCCTGGCTTTTACTAGAGGCTCACCAGTGTACCGTTTCACTAAAGGTCGTAAATCATTTGAATATATACAAGTTACCACTTATCGCATATACAAGTTACCACTTATTGCAACTCTTACGCTCTTAAGTGAAACAGTACCCTGGCTTCTATTAGGCTGTTCTGTTAAGAAATGCAAAATTGTCAAAGTAACCTTGAAATTTGACATTTGACCTAACAAAAAGGTGGATCATTTGAATCTGTCCTTCAATATGAGATTCCTGCCAACTTTGGTTACAGTCTGCCAATTAGTTCCTGAGAAAATGACAAAAAAGTCCTTTCCGATACGGTTTCAATAGAAACTTTGAACAGCTGCAGCCATCGGTTGATCAGATAAATCTCAACCAAAAGTGGATTGTTTGTAGAGGATATTGTTGTCATCAATCCTGCAAAGTTTCAGAACATTTCATCATGTAGTTTCAGAGGAGATTTTTGAAAATTAGCCAATCATAATCGAAGATGGGCTCTGGCAGCAATGTTGTTCATCCATCTGGAACCATTGGTGGAAATTTTTTAGAGATCCTTTCATACATCATTTCTGCCAACTTTGGTTACAATTACACTGCCCATTTATAGTTCCTGAGCAAATGACAAAAAAATCCTTTCCTATATGGATTCAATGCATGGAAACTTTGAACAGCCAGTTTCAAAACATTTTATAATGTAGTTTCAGAGAGGAAGATTTGTAAAAAAATCAAAGATTGATGGTGGCCATGTTGTTCATCCATTGGGAACCAAAGGTAAAAATTTAATATAGGTCCTTCTATACATCATTCCTGCCAACTTTGGTTACAATCTGCCCATTAGTTCCTGAGCATTGACAAAAGACTTTCCCATGGTTTCAATGGAAACTTTGAACAGCCGCAGACATTGGTTGAGCAAAGGAATCTCAACCAAAGTGGATTGTTTGTGAAGGGCATTGTGGTCATCAATCCTGCTCCTGCAAAGTTTCAAAAAATTTCATAATTTAGTGTCAGAGCAGAATTTTTTGAAAATTGGCCAATAAAAATCAAAGATGGCCTCTTGCGGCCATGATCTTCATTCAACTGTTTGTAAAGGTTCTACCATACATCATTCATACCAAATTTGGTTGCAATCTGCCAAGTAATTTTATAGAAGAAGATCAAAATTTGAAAAAGTTACGGACGACAATGGACGATGGACAACAGACGCAAAGGCAAACCACTGAACCACATGGCATATAGGCCAGGTGAGCTAAAAAGCTTAAATGCAAAGGCAAACCTTAACCTGAGGCAGAACATCATTTACTCTTGATGTAGCTGACATATTATTGAATATCAAATTTAGGTAAATACCTGCATACTGCTGTCTCAGTTTACATGAGGGTATACCAGCATCGTAAAATCAGATAGCAAATCTGTCCATGACTTTGATGCATTCAATGTTTATAAGACTTAATTAAGTATGTAAAACATTATACAATGATGTTAAATCAAAATTGAAATCTTCAAAGATGGCTTAATAGTAAAACCTATTTCCTATTAATCTATGTTATATACAAATACCTAAGTGCTAACCTCAATGCATATTCTCAAAATAACTTTGGGTATTGTAAATTGGTAAATTAATATCTTTATTTTTGTAAATTTCTAAAATTATGGATGGACACAAGCTAAATAAGAATTCATTGATACTTCATACCAAGGTGGAAAAGAGAATGGAAACGGGGAACGTGTCAGACAACATTGAACAACCCGACCAAAGAGCATGGGTTTGATTTGGTTGAGCTGGTTAAAAGAATTTGTTCACGAATTCAACCAATCAAATAACAAACTTGGTATTTGGGGCTTTTTAACCAATCTGGACAACGGAAAAATTTAGCAGCATTTTGTAAAGCTTTACACTGAAGTAAATCACACATTTTTTTTTCAAATGCAAACTATCAGAAACAAAAACCGTTACAACCCACTGCTGTAATCCCTAAAAAATTGTTTTTACAAGTGTTTTTTTAAACAGATAGTGCCACTCATGCATTCAGCATGTGGAATGATAATTTTCCCAGACCTATAAAGTTACCATTCAGGAAACCAACTTTAGAAAGATGACTGTTATGTAAACCATAACCAAATAGTTTAACTTTTTGAAGGTTATAATATGCAAGCTGTTGGTGTAAGCCTGAATGAAGTGGTTCCTTATTGTACATGTGTGTGTTTTATTCTACAGCCTTATTCAGATCTCAGCATTCAGTGGTCTACTGTAGAGGAAGCTTGTCTAAAACTGTGTTACAAAGGTTTACTGTGTATTTAAAAGCATATACATGTAGAAGAGATACATTTGATCACCAAAACACATACATTATTATTTTTTGCTTCAATGACCTTAAGATTTTGTTTTATATGAAACTCAAAAGCATGTTAGTTTTATAGGAAGAGTGGGTACATATTGAGTACACACAGACCTGTTTCTGTCTTAATTGTTCTAGACAGTGTCTGAGAATTGTCCCATTAACATTTACCAAAATCCTCCATTCATTGCTGTAATTAGAATCATAAACAAAGCAGAGGATAATCTATTGAAGAACCCTTTGTTGGTCATCCCTGCAGCAAACAAGATAAACTCCATTATCATATATAATCTAATGTTTCCCTTGTGAGTATGATTTATATTTTCATATATCTCTTTTATCATCCATACATTTTCTGTCTCAATATAATTCTATCCAGTTCAGAATATTCTTTGCCCTTATCTGCTAATAGAAAATCAAGCATATATATTTTTTTTCTTGTGTTAATACTTAATTTATTGCAGAACCAAAGCTGTAATGTTTATTGCAGCGTAATACAATAACATGAAAAGCAGGGAAATCAATTATGTTTCCTTCCTGATTGGGTTCATATCATCCTCTATTGTGTTCTGTGTTGTAGTGTTAAGTGTTCATTTATATATTTGCTTATTTGATGTTCCACTTTAACTAAAGGATCAAAGTGGTTCATTATATACATGTACAGTCATTTGATTTCAGATGCAAAGAGCAATTTGATTGGTCAGATAACCAAAAAATCTGGTTTAGGTATTGTAACATTCAAAATTACAAAGATTTGGGTTAAAAGCTGTAGAAGGGGTAGATTAAACAAAATTGGTACCCTCCATACACAATTGTTGCAAAGAAATGGCAAAATTCCACAACATAGAAAATCTGGAGAAAAATTCATCAAATGACATCATACTCCTTCATGAACATCTTCAGTATGTCCATGAACATTCTGCAAAGTTTCAAATATTTGGGTTAAAAGCTGTCACGAGGAGGAGTTGATTACACAAAATATGTACCCTATTTTACCCCATACCCATCCAACATTCACTATACTATAAGCCAGATTTATACATTACTTGCACCCTCGCCAATAAGGAGTATGATATAATGAAAGTCAGCTGTAAAGGAAATTATACATTTTTGGATGAAAAATGGTAAGTGAAGTGAAGTGCAATTTAAGATGCCTGTACACAGACTAAAGTAATAGCAGAAGATTCTAGTCTTCAAATAGCCCAACAACAAACACGCTGAAAGAAATTCTATGTCTTTACTACACTGAATAATTTGATTTACAAATTTCTCTACCAGTGACCATACAGCTCTGTTTCATTTAGAAAACTATAATAAGATTTCCACATGCCCAAGAAAAAATAGATCTTACACAAACAAAACTATATCTAATTTTACATCAATTGTCCTGGAAATTCAATTAGACTTTTTCTTATCTCAGTTTAACCAAACAATCTACTAAAATTTGTTTTGGTAGAATCAATCAATATCCGTTACATCATGCATGCCTTTATATAGTAATAGAAAACTAGAGGCTCTCAAGAGCCTGTGTCGCTCACCTGTATCTAATGTGATTACAATAGCTACTGAAGACATCTTATCATTATTATTTTTGAATATGTGGTCAAGTTGTGACCATTCAGAATTTTTTTTACAATTTTCTGATGGACTTCTAAACATCTTGGATGATGGATCGGCAACAAAGTAACAACACTTGGTCAGCACCTCATAAGGAACATTCATGCTATGTTTTGTTACATTCCATTCAGTGGTTCTCTAAAAGAAATCATTTGTATGCATTTCCCATAGGGTCCAATGTTAAACTTAGTCCCCTGCTGGCGGCAATCTTGGATGATGGATCGGCTACAAAGTAACAACGCTTGGTCAGCACCTCATAAGGAACATTCATGCCAGATTTAGTTTCATTCCATTCAGTGGTTCTCTAAAAGAAGTCATTTGTATGCATTTCCCATAGGGTCCTATGTTAAACTAAGTTCCCCGCTGGCGGCCATCTTGGATGATGGATCAGCTACAAAGTAACAACACTTGGTCAGCACTTCATAAGGAATATTCATGCCATGTTTGGTTTCATTCCATTAAGTGGGTCACTAGAAGAAGTCATTTGTATGAATTTCCCATAGGATTATATGTTAAACTAAGTCCCCCGCTGGCGGCCATCTTGGATTATGGATCGGCTACAAAGTAACAACACTTGGTCAGCACCTCATAAGGAACATTCATGCTATGTTTTGTTACATTCTATTCAACGGTTCTCTAAAAGAAGTCATTTGTATGCATTTCCCATAGGGTCCTATGTTAAACTAAGTCCCCCTCTGGCGGCCATCTTGGATGATGGATCGGCTACAAAGTAACAACACTTGGTCAGCACCTCATAAGGAACATTCATGCCAGATTTACTTTCATTCCATTCAGTGGTTCTCTAAAAGAAGTCATTTGTATGCATTTCACATAGGGTCCTATGTTAAACTAAGTTCCCCGCTGGCGGCCATCTTGGATGATGGATCAGCTACAAAGTAACAACACTTGGTCAGCACTTCATAAGGAATATTCATGCCATGTTTGGTTTCATTCCATTAAGTGGGTCACTAAAAGAAGTCATTTGTATGCATTTCCCATAGGGTTCTATGTTAAACTAAGTTCCCCGCTGGCGGCCATCTTGGATTATGGATCGGCTAAAAAGTAACAACACTTGGTCAGCACCTCATAAGGAACATTCATGCCATGTTTGGTTTCATTCCATTCAACGGTTCTCTAAAAGAAGTCATTTGTATGCATTTCCCATAGGGTCCAATGTTAAACTAAGTCCCCCTCTGGCGGCCATCTTGGATGATGGATCGGCTACAAAGTAACAACACTTGGTCAGCACCTTATAAGGGTTCATTCATGCCAGATTTAGTTTCATTCCATTCAGTTGTTCTCTAAAAGAAGTCATTTGTATGCATTTCCCATAGGGTCCAATGTTAAACTTAGTCCCCCGCTGGCGGCCATCTTGGATGATGGATCGGCTACAAAGTAACAACACTTGGTCAGCACCTCATAAGGAAAATTCATGCCAGATTTAGTTTCATTCCATTCAGTGGTTCTCTAAAAGAAGTCATTTGTATGCATTTTCCATAGGGTTCTATGTTAAACTAAGTCCCCCGCTGGCGGCCATCTTGGATTATGGATCGGCTACAAAGTAACAACACTTGGTCAGCACCTCATAAGGAACATTCATGCCATGTTTGGTTTCATTCCATTCAACGGTTCTCTAAAAGAAGTCATTTGTATGCATTTCCCATAGGGTCCTATGTTAAACTAAGTTCCCCGCTGGCGGCCATCTTGGATGATGGATCGGCTACAAAGTAACAACACTTGGTCAGCACCTCATAAGGAACATTCATGCCATGTTTGGTTTCATTCCATTCAGTGGTTCTCTAGAAGAAGTTCAAAATGTAAAATGTTAACGACGACGCCGGACGACGACGGACGACGCCGGACGACGACGGACGACGACGGACGACGGACGACGGACGCCAAGTGATGAGAAAAGCTCACTTGACCCTTTGGGTCAGGTGAGCTAAAAAACCAATTGAAAACTATTATGATTTTGATTCAAATTCAAAATTAAGGCAGACTGATCAACAAAAGAAAACCTAAGGCAACAATAAGACTGAATTGCACAAAGAAAAATATCATGTGTTTTTGAAAAAAAACATCCTATAAAATTATGTTTGGTATGTATAGTGTGGATCGATGAAAAGAAGGGGTCGCCCAGTAACCCACAAATACTAAAATGATTCACCTGGGCAAGAAAAAAATCCATTTTGATAGTACAGGTGGTAATTATATTTTAAAGCTTGAGTGACTAAGTTTCCTAGCACTTGGATTTAAGGCCACACCTAATTGAGTTTTAGCGAAATTTTAAAATTAATTATTTTTCCTTGCGAAATAATTTTTTTCAGGCAAAGATCAAATTTACAGTCCGCATAATTTTTTAAACTAAAATATTGCAAAAATGAAAAAAAAATACCTAATTTTACCAAATATTAAGAGTGAATGACCACTTTTAATTTTAAATTTCTTGAAAAATAAAAAATCGGGGTGAATTTTCAGCATTTTTGCAAAATAAAGCTACAAAAAGTTTATTAAAATTTACAAAGTCTGAAAATGGGAGCAGCGAAATCCAAAGGCAAAGAACGACAAATTAATTTGAGGTGGCCTAATCAAGGTACATGCCACCACTAAATGAGTGTAAGAAATTTCATGAGCTAAACGAGAAAAAATGTTTATTGTTTAATTGTGTTTCTTTCTGTGATAGTAAAAAGATAAATTTTAATTTTTTATCAGAAATGAATTAGAAAGAAGGAATCTATTCACATATTTGCCAACTTCAGGGTTGAATAACATTAAAATTTCAGTACGAATTTTTCAATAAAGTTTTGTTCTTTACACACAGATTTAGAATGTCAATCTAATGTTGGCTACAGAGACTAATTCAAAATTTTTGTCTCTGATTTGGTTCAAACAGCTGAAAATTGTAATTGAATACCTATAACTATTAGTTGTCAAAAACTGATTATCAATAATAATGAATAGACTGCATATTTTTGGGGTTTTTTTTATTCATGTTAGAAAACTAATGTCATGGCTACTTGTGCAGAAAATTTGAATAATGTAAATTCACAAATTAATATAATTTATTAATACTAAAAGTGAGGCACAGTGAACACTACAATAACAATCTCTCAGACCTTTAATTCTGCTTTTAATATTCCATTACAATCCATACTGGAACTGCATCATTAAACTCCAGACTATTGTTTACTAATGACAACTGATTATATCAGTATGAATTCCCAATGATAGTTAGAAGTGTGAAATTGATAAACAAAAACAAATACTTCATTAAAGATATATGAAGTTTTAAATTTAAGTATAAATTCATAAAATAACAATTTACTTATAAACCCTATGATACAAGGTCCAATAATAATAAAATGCACTAATCATTTCAGGTTTAGTATTGTTTTATTACTTTTAAAAACTTTTTGTGAAATCTACTTTTATATTTTTGCCATTTTTTTTATAATCCTATATATGTATACATGAAACAGATTTTTATATCAAACTTTTCACTGTATTTTGTATTCTCAAATGTAGGGGAGATAACTTATATTTGAATGTTCAACAATGTTTCAAAATAAATTCGAGTTGTCTCCCTTTTACCAATGTAAAATTAGGAAGGTAAAATAGCAACAAAAAAAAAACAAAAAATTATACAAAAATACTACAACAAAAACAACAACAAAACAAACTAGATGTTCGAGGAGCCTGTACCACTCGCATGGATTTACACCTTCAGCAGAACTCAAAATTTGACTGGTAGTCATACTGTTGTGTTAAAAGTAATCTTATTGCAGCTAAGTTTGGTTTCATTTGGCATTTTGTCTGACAATTCAGAAATTAGAATATGCTCTGGCGGCCATGTTTCTTGACCAATCAGCACCAGAGTAACAATTAATACATAGAAAGGACCGTTCAAGGAACATCTCTGTCATGTTTGGTCAAATTTTCTTCTGTGGTTCTCAAGATCAAAATGTGAAAAATTAATGGAGGGACAAAGGATGCCAAGTGATGGTAATAGCTTACTCTGGCCTTTACCAGATGAGCTAAAAACTAAATTTTGACAACAAAATACATATAAAGATATAACCACTGAACAAAAAAATCTACAACAGATTTTTTACCTGTCTAGTAAACCATTGATTATACTGTCAAACAGAAATATATAAACAAATCACAATATTATCCAGATAACAAATTATATAAATTATACTATAAATCTTTTTTGTTTGTTTTGTTTTGTAGAACTCAACAAGAATTGTCTCCGTGTATGGCTTTCATTTCCTTTTACTAATTCATTTAACACCACAATATAATGTAAAAGTGTGCTATCAATTTTGCTGAACTAGTATGTATTATTGTTTAGGGGCCAGCTGAAGCCCTCCTCCAGGTGTGGGATTTTCTCACTGCATTGAAGACCCATTGGTAGCCTTGAGTTGTTTTCTGCTCTTTGGTCAGGTTGTTGTCTTTTTGACACATTCCACATTTCCATTCTCTATTCTATTACTATTATTCTTTTTCTTGTTGTATTAATTACCGCTTTCACAATTATGCTTATGATGTTTACAAATAACTGAAATTGCATGTATGGTTCTTTTGAGTTCTGATCAATCAAAACTGTAAATCCCCGAAGTGTGAAATGTTTTCTATGATATCAAGACTGATTATAACTGTATTAATTTTTTCTCATAGTTTAGGCCACACCAAATTCATTTTCAGTTCTTTGTAAAATTTATGAAAATTTTTTATAGTCACTTCATTTTGTAGAAATGCTGAAAATTCGCCCCAAATTCTTCATATTTCAAGTGTTTGCTCGCTCTTAAAATTTAGTATAAAATAGGGATTTTTTTGCAATATTTTAGTTAAAAAAAATTGTCTCGCAATTTGATCTTTGGCTGAAAGTAACTAATCCTCATGAAAAAACGATGGCACCTATTTTTGCCATAAAAAATCCAAAGAACTAAAAATCAATTTGGTGTGGCCTTTATAGGTTTGATTTATTGGAATATTAGGCCACTTTCAGCACAATTCGAATACCCTTATTGAGCAGCCAGCCGGGGGAAGCGAGAAGAGGAAGACTGGCAATCCTTGTCCAATTAAAGATCAGGAAATTGTATAAATCCTGCCATGAGTTGAATTCAAACACACAGCCTCAGTTTTGATAGACTCATCATCATTTATAGTTCTGACAACTCCACTTCCATATAAGTGCCCCTTTTTGCAATTTAGAAACAATATGTAATTTTTCAGCAATAGAGAAAAATTCATGGTGGTAATTTTTAAGCAATGGCCAAATATGAAATTTACTTTTGGAGTTCAGCTCCTGTGACAATTTGTTGTGTTTATTCCATTATGATCTGTATAAAGTGTTATTACAGTCCACTTTACTGGATATCTGTTAATAGAATATTCCTCTGATTTGCATAAGATTTTGTAACACCATACCATTTACCATATAGTCTATGTTAATTACTCCTGATATTGCTAACCTCCTCATTAATTTCATAATTATTTTTCTAAATCATGAATCTTTTGCCATAATTTGATACAGAGTAAGGATACATTAACTCAAAATATCGTATAAAAATTAATAAAACACAATTTAATGGCTTTTAATATCAAATTATAATTAACAAATTTGTTTATAAAGTTCATAATACAGTTATTATCACAATTAGCGACAAAAGAAATGATCATATATTGTGTTTTTACATGAACATAAAGAAATCCCACTTAAAATGAAATAAAAGGAAATGAGATGTATAACTATCTATAGTTTGTATAAACGTTTGCAACAGTCTGATATCACCTTGTTCTTACTATTCTTGGTAGTCATTTATGGTATAGTTCGTCTTTACTCAGAAAATGGTATACTGAGATTTATGTGAACTTTGACTGACATTTCTAATTATATTTATCGTTATTTCATATCAGAGAAAATTTAGTTGTTTTTATTGGTTAAAACATGGTCTTGTGGTATTTATTAATCTGCGTTAAAATGCCAAGCGGGCATTATCATGATAATGCCCGTGGGCATAACCACACGATATTGCCTGCTTGAAATTTAGAGTTACGTCCCCTTTTTAAAACGCAAACGTGATGCAGCAGTTGTTAATTAAATTCTAGACATTTCTAGATGAAATTTTTGTTTCAATGAAATAAAAAAAATAATTGCTCAAATATTATTTTTGTAATATTACATAACAGGGTGCCTTTTTTATGTACTTAGTAGGTATGCATATTTCGAATAATAAATTTGTGCCAGTAATGCTTGAAGTAGAAAAAAGAATAGATATGGGGAACTTCCATGAATGTACAATATACCAGCATACCACCAAAAGTAATGACAAACATAAACACACATCCAGAGGTCATCATGAGGTCTTCAACATACATGTAAATTTAAGGAACCCACACCCAGCAGATTTATATTCTTCAATGAAATAAACACAATAGTTGCTTATATAGAGGGCATTATCATGATAAATTGACTGCCCTCTGGACAGATATTGCCTTCAACATTGATAATGTCCTGGCCTGCATTTCGGGCATTATCAATGTTTCAGGCAATATCACTGTCCCTTGGGCAGTCATTATATCATAATAATGCCCTCTATATAAGCAACTATTGTAGAGTATTTTAATTCTTCATTTTTCATCTTGTATATTTAAAACTTTCATCATATTTGTATATGATTATGGACTATTTATGTCTGAAATAAATTATTATTATTATTAAACTCCTGTTAAATGCTTAATTTATTCTGACAAAAATGGGTATGCAATTAGCAGGAGTCTACTGCATTAAAGTCCAATTAAAAATTGTCGCATTTGATCAATTTCTCATATAGCTAAGGCCAATTAAAATTAATTGATAGATTTTCATCCCCGCCCGCCCCTCGAAAATCGTGCTGCCCCGATTTTTTTTATTTTCTAAAATTTACGATTTCCGGATTTCTTTCATCTCCGTTACCGATATCCGTGTCAATAATTTCCTTTTTTGTTAACTTCCTGTAACAATTCAACATGGTTTTCGTGATTCTTAGAGTAGTAAGCGGTATAAGCCATTTTATAACGTTTACATATTAATAACACCTCACAAAATAGTTTCATATGAAATAAAAAATAAAAAATAAAATCTTCCCATCCGCCCCATTTTTTTCAAAATGTTGGATGAAAATCTACTAATTAATTTTAGTTGGCCTAACCAAACAATCACTGTTTACAACCAATACTAACAAGAGGCTCATAAGAGCCTGAATCACTCACCTGTTATCTTTTGTGTACAGGTAAATCTTGCATCAAAGATTATTTTTGCTATTTAATGTATACCGTCGCAATTTTCTCCTTAATATTGACCTGTACAACTAAAATATAGAATTCTTAACCCAAACAGATATGGTTGCTAGGGAATTTTTCATCGGTTGCTATTGCTTTTTCAATGGCATTAACTTTTGACCTTCCATTTTGACTTGAAAAGGTAAATTGTAGGGTTCTGAACCCAAATATATATGGTTTCTAGATACTTTTCATTGATTGCTATGGGACTTTTTCAATAACCTTGACCCTTGACCTTTCTTTTTGACTTGTACAGGTAAATTATAAGTATATTTCATAGCATGTAGATCTTGACCTGATGAACATTTTTACCCCTGTCAGTTTTGCTCTAAAATGCTTTGGTTTTTGAGATATAATGCATTTTACTCCTTATGTTCTATTTTTAGCCATGGCAGCCATGTTTCTTGACGTACAAGAAAATAAAACATGAACTTTAATCTAGATACCCAAAGGATCATTCAGACTAAGTATGGCTGTAATTGGTTCAGTGGTATCAGAGAAAAAGATCTTTGAAAAAGTTTACGATGGACACATGAGATAATATTGTACTTATGCAAGAAGACGGCATAATTGTCAATTTCTAAGTTAAAATTAATTTCAACTAGAACTTTGAGTGACCTCCCCTTCAAAATTTTGCACAGCAGCCATATTCCTTTATGCACATCTGCAGGTTGTGTACTACAACAGTTAAGTGTAATGAAAATCCAATAAGCCATTTAGGCGTTGCACTTACAAGCTTTAAACATGCAAAACCCTCAAGTTGTATTATCTCCCTTAGCAAGCATCCTGCAATAATTATCTTGCTTCATGTGCATCTACATATGATGCCCAACTTTCATATAAAGTTTCATCAAAATCCATTGAACAGTTTAGGAGGAGTTACACTTACATGCTTTAAACATGGAAAACCCTTAAGTTGGATTATCTCCCTTTGGAAGAATCGAGCGACAATTATCTTGCTTCATACACATTTACATATGATGCCCAAGCTTTATATAAAGTTTCATCAAAATCAATCGAACGGTTTAGGACTTGCGCTTACAAGGTACATGGATGGACAGACGAACAGACAGATAATAGGGGATATAACAAGGAAACTATGTAGTGTGTTTGGACCAAGAAGAATATGTAAAGTAATTATTCTTTGATGTATTCAGAAAGTCAAATCATTTTGCCAAACACCCAACAAAAGAGTATATTTTAAGCATATTTGAAAGAAACTAAAAATCACAACAAAGCATGGTCCACATTGGACGTTTCAAAGGAAAAAACATTTGAATTTTTTGAAAAGTTTTTGTTTAAGGTGGTCATATTGGTCCAATTAGCTTAAGAATTACACACACAAATGTGAGAACAGACCACCCCAGGTGGCAGGCGGTTTGGTTTGAGAGATTTCCTATTACATTTTGAAGATTTTCCATTTTTTAAGAATGGTAGCCATAATGATATAAGGTAGGATTCCCTTTTTACACATTCTGAAATGGGCCCAACAAAGACAATTCCACCAAATCTTAGTTTCAATTTTACTTCTTATTTAACACTCTCAATTGACCAACTAAACTAAATAGACCAGTCAAACTAAGTTTTAACCTCAAACTAATTGCAACAGAAAATGTTTTAGTTATAATCTATAGCATTAAGCCCCAAATACACAGAAAAAAGTCCCATAAAATCTAACTTGAGGAAAACTCAAAATCAGCATTTTTAATTTCCTATGGAAATTAACATTGGAAAGGGGAGATAACTCTGCAAAAATTAGTCATTTTTGTCAGTTTTTGGTTGATTTTCTTAAAATTCATGTAAAGTATGATACTTTGATGGGGTTATAAGTTCATATTTGACTATATTATATGATCTTCTGCTCATGAAATGTACAAAACCGAAGTGTTATGGGTATTTATTATTTTTTTTTGGCACATTTTTCATTGAAGAAATTGAAATTTGTGGCTTTGTGACCATTTTGAAAAAATAATGTGAAAATTTGGTATTGTTTATATCTGTAAATTATATTTGTTCAGCATCTACCTTGTTTAAAGAATCTACAACAAAAAGAAAAATATATGCTTAATCATTTTTATTAAATTTGAGATTCTTTACCTTGACATGTTGAAAAATTTAATAAATGGTCAACTAATGAATTACGAAATCTAGGTTGTAGCTTGATAAAAGATATGAAAACACCTTAAGAGTTGTTTGTTATACTCTAAAGACAGCTAAAATATCAAGAATCAATACATTCTGCTGAATAGAAGCGGTCAACTTATAATTTTGTATCAATTTTTACTGATACTTCTGCCTTTTTTGCAGAGTTATCTCCCATTTTCAATGCAAATCTCCATAGGAATTTTAAAATCGTGATTTTTTAGTCTTCATCAAGTTAAGATTTTGTTGGACTTTTTTTCTGTGTATATTTGGGGTACAATGCTTAAGATTAAAACTTAAAAATGTTCTTTTGCAATTACTTTACGGTTAGGGTCAAATTTATGCTAGATTGACGGGACTAAAAACTAATTCAAGTTGTGGGGTAGTTCAAAAGTTGTGAATAACAGAATTTCAGTGAATTAACTAAAAAATAGTTCCAAGTATCCATAAAGGAGACAAAACTTCCACTGTAAATTTCAACAATGTCTGAAAGTAGATTATTTCAGAACTTTTCCCAAAACAACATTTTATTCAAGCCTTAAAACTGCTAAAGCTACAATTTATCAAAGATGACAGAAATTAAAGGTTTCTATTTATATGACAAGAATTGTTACATTATAATGTTTACAAATGCAGTAAAAGCTATAAGTCTTTTTCTTTGCAGACATCATTATATTTTGACATTACATAACTGTTTGTATTTAAGTATTACTGGCAAACCAATTATTGACAGACATTTACTTGCAGTAGTAGGGTTATTCCATATCAAGATCCAATAATCTCAGTAACATCTCCTTCACTTTATCATTTGTATGTTTCATTGGTGTTCTAAGCCACTTTCAGCACAATTGGTCATAAATAGTAACAGCCAGTTTTTATTGGTTAAGAAAGGCAGAATGCATGGAAAGGACCACCTCCATTCAGCAGAAATACTGGAAATTCTTATTGTCAAACACACCTCACTATGAACTGGGTTCAAATTCATGAGCTCAGTATTTCCATGCCTTTGAGCTGAGCAACATAAAATGTGTGTGTTTAGGGTTTCATATGTGGAGCAATTTTATTTTGCTATTATTTTTACCATTATTTTTTTGGGTGTTTTTTTTAACTAAGAATAGTATGGATTTTACTTTGAATGTGCATTTTCACAAGTTTGTAGTTAATTACATTCACTTATACTGGGATATATGTTTTAGAAAAATATATTATAAACAAACAAGAAAGCTTCATAAAACTGTTAAGTCAGGGGAGGAGGGGGTTTGGAGTTACTGAAAACACACATTTTTTTTACCCAAATCATTACTAATTATGATGAATCATTCAGACAACCGAAGTCCCTCTTTGACTCAAATAATTCTTTTTTTCAAGCAAAAGTGTAAATCTAGTTATAAAACAAAACAACTCAGAAATAATAGAGTGGATATACAAATATATCTTGCCTTTAAGACATGACTAGTTGTTATTTGAATTGTTCAAAATTGTAGAAAAGCCACATTTTTTTCAACAAGAAGCAGCTTAAATTTACACAGATTTACCCATATCCTTTTATTTTTATTCATCAGATTTCACACAAAATATTATGCAAATTCGTTACAAGATTTTAAATTTAGTCATGTGGCTTTTTACTGACGACTTTTCTTTGGCAATTAAAGGTAGTTCTGTAATTTAACTTTAAATATTTACAAAATCCTATCAATATTTTACAGGATTATAATTGTCAACCAAACTTTTAAAAACGTGATATTTGAAGTAAATTAAAGGAAGGAAAAGCACTCATTGAATACTAATTACATCTTCCAATATCTTTAAATAGTTCATTCTCCTTGTACAGTTTGAAAATCTGATTACTACTAATCTAATCAGTGGATTCTTAATTAATCTGTGGAGTTCAGAAATCATGGAAAACAGAAACTCAATTATTATAAACAATCACTGATATAATCTTAATATTCTTGTAGCATATTCCTTTGATTAAACCAGGAAGCTGGATAACTAACAAATCGTAAATAGTCTTCTTTTTGCAGGTTTGATTTTACTGAAGACAGAAAACCAGGAATAAGAAAAAAACAACCTTGATGTTCACCTGAGCCTGTATTGCTCACCTGGCTTTTATTAAGCCATAACAAAATGTTTACACTCTTTGTCACATTTCACAAGGCTTTTAAAGAAAGGCAAAATGTCAGAAACCTTGATATTTGACCTTCGACCAAAAAAAAGGTGGAACTTTAGCATCTGTCCTTCCATATGAGATTCATGCCAACTTTAGTTACAGTCTGCCCATTAGTTCCTGGGCAATGACAAAAATTTCTTTTCCCATATGGATTCAATGGAAACTTACAGCCGCAGCCATTGTTTGATCAAATGAATCTCAACAAAAAGTGGATTGTTTGTAGAGGGTATTTTTGTCATCAATCCTGCAATGTTCTAAAACATTTTATTATGTAGTTTCAGAGAAGAAGGTTTTGAAAGCTTGCCAATAAAAATTAAAGATGGCCTCTGGCGGCCATGTTGTTCATCTGACTGGAACCAAAGATTGAAAGCTGGTAGAGAGAGGTCCATCCATACATCATTCCTCCCAGTTTTGGTTACAGTCTGCCCATTATTCCCGGAGCAAATGACAACAAAATTTTCCCATATGATTTCAATGAAAACTTTGAACAGCTGCATCTGTCAATTGAGTGGTTGAATCTCAACCAAAATTTGATAGTTTGTAGAGGGTATTGTTGTCATCAATCCTGCAAAATCATAATGTAGTCTCAGCAAAGAAGTTTTTGAAAATTGGCCAATCCAAAACAAAGATGGTCTCTGGCGACCATGTTGTTCATCCAACTGGAACCAAAGGTGGACTGTTTTTTGAGGTCCTTCCATCCATCATTCCTACTAAGTTTGGTTACAGATCTCCTCCTCTGAATCTACTTTGCGGATTGTAACCATCAGTCATACTAAGTTCGGTTACAATCTGCAAAGTAGTTTTAGAGGAGAAAATCAAAATGTGAAAGTGATGACATAAGCTCACATGGCCTATAGGCCAGGTGAGCTAAAAAGTTTGAACTGAAGCTGAAAAAATCTAGTGGAATGGGGCCATCCAAGAACCACTTTAGAACAAATCTAACTTGACCTAGCTGTTCTTGGATTTTTCATAAAATAAAATCAAGTACACCTAATGAAAGGTGGTCTACATACCAACTTCTGCACTTTGAAATTTTCTACTTTCTATATCTATCATGTCAAATATAGAAAATCCAGAAATTAACCATGTGTGCATTTATTAATTCAATATTTGATGTAACTAACAATAATACTAGATTGATCAATACAAATAATAACATTCACTGTTATAGAATATATTACTAGGCAACTATGTAATTCAAGTTTTAATTATGCAATGTTAAACCTATTACTTTTATATTAGGCCAACTGAAGTTAACTAATAAATTATCATCTACCCCTTCTGAAGAATATGGATAGGTGGAAGGACTTTTATTTTTTATTACACGGATCTATTTATGTTGTCAACTCGTGTTTGCCAAGGCAATTCAATGCGCATGAAAAGTCTTGTGACGCATGTCAAACAAAGAATTTACTGGAATTACTGGAAACAGACACAAACTTATTTCTAAAATTCACAATTTAGAAAAAAAAATTAAAATTTGGATAGACTGAATTAAAGAACCTTCCACGTCTTGATATTGTCACTGGAGAAACAAAATCTCACTTCACAAGTAAAATGAACACAATCAAATGCTTACCTTCACATATTTATCCTAATTTAAATGGCAGCATATTGGGAAATTTAAATTCCAAGCGAGATTAGTCAACAGTAATAGTATAGTAAGGCAAATAAGTTCAAAGGGGTGTAACTCCTAGAAAAAAAAATTGAATCGTAATTTCCTGTCGATATGCACATCTACGTAGTATGTTCTTATTATCTGAAAAGGTTTCATGAAATTCTTTTGTGTGGTTTATGAGGAGTTGCGATGACAAACTGTTGCAGTAGTACATTAAAGTAAATAAGTTCAAAGGGGTGTAACTCCTAGAAAAAAAAATGAATCGCAATTTCCTGTCGATATGCACATCTACGTAGTATGTCCTTATTATCTGAAAAGGTTTCATGAAATTCTGTTGTGTGGTTTGAGAGGAGTTGCGATGACAAACTGTTGCAGTAGTACATTAAAGTAAATAAGTTCAAAGGGGCGTAACTCCTAGAAAAAAAATTGAATCGTAATTTCCTGTCGATATGCACATCTACATGGTATGTCCTTATTATCTGAAAAGGTTTCATGAAATTCTGTTGTGTGGTTTGAGAGGAGTTGCGATGACAAACTGTTGCAGTAGTACATTAAAGTAAATAAGTTCAAAGGGGTGTAACTCCTAGAAAAAAAATTGAATCGCAATTTCCTGTCGATATGCACAACTACATAGTATGTCCTTATTATCTAAAAAGGTTTCGTGAAATTCTGTTGTGTGGTTTGAGAGGAGTTGCGATGACAAGAAACAGGACTGACGGACTGACGGACTGATGGACAGACGGACGGACGGACGGGTCAAAAACATTATACCCTCCGCAACTCATTGCGTGGGGTATAATTACTTTCTGAACTTATGACAGGTACCATAATATCTATTAGTTAATTGAGTCAAAATGACACAGACATATAAAACAAACAAGAACAGAAACCAATGTCCATTACCTTCATAAGAAGACCATAGAAATGAGAACTGATGGTATTATCCTACTCAACAAAAGGTCTAATGTATAAGTCTTTTTTATTCCAAGGTTCCTATTTAACTGTCACTCATATTCATGGAATTTCTTACATCATTTTAGAATTCAATAATGTGTCTAGTAAGAAGTGTTAGCACTGATTCAATACAAAACAATGAGAAACCAGAGTGAGTTATCTTTTCCTAACCAATGTAGGTAAGGGAGTTAATAAATTTGTCTCCCTTTTAGCCTCAGGACAAAAGGGAGAGAATTTAATTATCTCCCTTACCTACATTGGTTAGGAAAAGATAACTCACTCTGGGTCCTCATTAATCAGAGAAAAATTTACACATAAAATCTCAGAACTTACTACCTCTTGTGGAATTTTACCATTAACATATCCTGAAGAAAAAAGAGATTTAAAAAGCATTTGTACTTTTCAAATAAACACTCCTCAGTACACATCCATGTAAAATGCTGGAAGGTTGGAACAATATTTTTCTTTCCAACTTTTGCTACTTTGAATAAATTGAAGAGCACTAAGGACTCTTGGGGATTATTTTTACTTTAAGCACAATGTATAGATTAGTTTAAGATGATTAAGTTTGAAAAAATGGAAATTTTTGTAAATTGTAAAGGACTTCGAAATCAGTTTTAAACTTTTAAAGACACGATTCCTTTAAGACTCCTTTGATAAAATAGTAATCCTCCAAAACAGAATAATTTCTGGCATTAATCATAATCAAAACATTGAAAACTTTCACAATTGTAGCTTTTTATGAAGTTAGTTTTTGAACTGAAAAAAAGTAAACTTTGATCTAATCCTAGTTCCCAAAAGTTCTAAAATTTGAGAAGATAAAAAAAAAAAACCTACCTGGTACCCTGATTAAATAATCTTGAGAAAAAAGACAGCATTTATATTGTCCGAAAATACTATCCTCAACACACATTCATTTCTGCAACAAGATTGAAATTCAAAAATGATTTCTTATGTCAATGGAATCCACTTTGACATTTTTACATAATTGCTTGCTAGAACAAAAAGATTGAAAAATAATCCTATTTTAACATTGATGCAATGTAAAACACACGTTATTATTATATCAGAAATCCACTGTAGCTTGTCTGTTTTTTTTTGTTTTTTTCAATGTCAAATTGTTTACATGAATTTATATTCCTAATTGACACAAATCCCACTTCTTGTGACATCAAATTATATGGAGAAATAATTAAAATGTACAAATCCGAAAGGAATATTTTATATTGAAACTCAATCACGAAAATTTACACTTCACTTGGCACAGATATTATGTACCTTGCTTAAAGGTATTTTATTATATATCATTCCAAATGAAAATAAATTTTCATACTTGATAAATCTTTTAATAATGAGATCCTAAATCCTAATTATGAGTATATATTCAACAGAGATTATGGAAAAATACGGACACTATCATTTGCAATACCTAACCTCAAGGCAAAGGAATTCATTACAACTAAATATTGCATTATTAGCTATATAATTGAAAAAGAATGCCTCAAGTCAATTTTTGAATGAAACCTCAATCAAACTTATTTACCATCAATGTCATCAGCTTCATCCAATAATTGATTTAATCAAACAAACTTATAACCAATAAATTTAAATCAATGGGAGACATCTGGATAGTAATCTATAGCTAGGTTATTGAATCTACACAATGACAACATGCTACTTTAAACTAAACCATTAGTATGCTGAAAACAAGTATATGGTACTCATCATCCCGAAGTGTCCAATGTTTCCTCCAGTATACTATTTTCAAATCCAAATATCAACCTAATTTAAAGGTTTCCATCATATTGGTCCCAAAAGTTCATAAGTGATTTATTTGTTTTGGTTTAAAGGCAGTAATGTTTTTGAGGAAGCTGCAGAGAATCCAACGAGAACCACGGACCTTAGTATGCAGTAGGAATACTTGCAATCCTTGTCAATTAAGATCAGAGTAGAACACACTTCTCTAAGAGCTGGATTCGAGCTTACAAACTCAGTTTTGACAGGACACTGTGGTTAAGTCATACTTCTAAAAAGGGATCTGGAAATTTCATCAGCCTCTGCCGGACATTTTTTTGATAGACATGAATTGTCAGTTTACACTCTTTTTAGCAATCTCAACACACGACCTTATTTCATACAAAATTGTTATGCACAATTTAGACGGAGCACCTGGGTTCACTCTTCGTTTTTATAGGAGTTCATGTTGTTCATTGTTTTTTAGTTTTCTGTGTTTATTTGTTGTGCTTGTGGTACATTTTTTTGATTGCTCCTTAGGTATATTTGTCCTTTTTATAAATGTTTTGGGTAAGACCTGAAATAAATGTTGTGTGTATCAACTCTTAAAACATTCTGTGTGGCGTCGTTTGTGTACTGATAATTTCGATGTTATAGGTGTCTTCTTCGAGGTCTGCGTTTGGTACGTATAAATAAGATCGATATGCAAATGGACTACACAACGGAGTAGAAATGAACTAAATAAATGAACAAAATAAATTCAAGTTAAAAAAAACTTTAAAATCAGTATATGAAAGTCTTCCCGAAAGATGAAATTTTTATTACTTTTTCATATTTAACTACGATTCACGCATGCTCAATGATTATTTACTAAACTACACATGCAGAAATAGGCAACAATGTGGAAATCTCTAAGTTTTGCCGAGTTAAAACTACCAAGGCATTTTATCTTCTCAAGTTTGTGATTGTGAACTGTTAGATCGTCTGAAACTTATCTTGTAATGGATTTTTTATATTTTAAAGTGAAAATGGGTCTATGAAAAACACCTGATTGATCGTCACTGATGAATGACCTTGATTGAACTTTTGGAAATTGTTGACAGGTGTACATTAATTATAATTAAGCATCATAAAAACACAGACACCTTTGTAAATTACCATAATTGCTGTAATTTCAGTTTGAAAAGATCAGTCAACTATTGAGACGAAATGACCTGAAATGAGGTCACTGTTCAGCCGAACTTCAAAATTTTAGCGTTGCGACTTTTCAGTACATCTTTTTAGTAAAAAATATAAATTTTGGATGTCCATTTGACCATTTTTATGACCGGACAAATAAAACTTTCTCTGGTCATGTCCGGAAAATAGAAGGCTTTTTGGATCCTTGCTTCTAAACCACAGTCTCAGGCCTTTCTCTTTTTTGCATCTCAAATAATGAGAAATTTCCTATAAGTATGACCTAAAAAATTGCTATACAAGCAGTTTTAAGTTGCAGTTTATATTTCAAAAATATTACTGAAATCTACATTACATAAAAAAAAAAATGTGGTAATGGCTACAATCTTAAAATTTAAAATCAGACATACGACTGAACAGAAATCCTATTTATAATACTTTAAGCATCCTTAGAGCACAGAATCATGCCCACTTATCTATCTTATTTATAACAATCGGTTATGGTTAAAATTTTGCAAAATGCGGAGCAATTTCAAATTTTGGGCAATGTGATTCGATGAAATAGTTCCTGTTTGATATGTGAGTGATTACCACATTTAAATCACTGTTGAAAAATTTGTTCTAAACTGATATTGGCTATGAAAGGGACTGGAAATTAGTTCAGAGCCCAAGAAATTAACTAGAATTATAAATAAACAAACTAAGCAAATGATATCACAGCCAAATCACATTCTTGGATTCTTAAAATAAAACAGAAAAATGAGAATATCTAAAATGATCAATTCACAATTGTTATGTATAAGAGAGAAGCAGGTGTGAGAGTAGTATTCCAACATATACAATAGACTGTCTTGGAGACTTCAGTGTAATGATGAGATGAAGAACAGAAATACAAGCAGTCTGTTCCTTTGTAGAGATTTGTAAAATAAATACCAGTAACATGATTTTGTCATTTATTTGAAAACAAATATCATTCTTACCCATTTTTTAAATTCAAAAATTGTGCACATTTTTATTATAAGGGTTCTTTGATGATCGCCGAAGGTTAATTAATGTAATTCTAGAACATAATAAAAGAGAATAAATCTAATTTGCAGACAAATTGAGATTCTCACTCCAAATCACAAAAAAGTTGAAAAATAGGGAATATTTGACACTCTTTTCTGGTTTCACAAATTCAACTCTCAAACAATATGGTTTCTCTTTACAGTTTACCTATTAAATTCCGAAGTAAATAGAAAATTCATTATCATATGAATATGGAATCAAACCCGTCTTAAAAGGCACTGTGAAAATGTCCCTTTTTATGAACAAACCTTGTAAAATAGACCTCTATAACAAGGAGGCTCCCAGGAGCCTGTATCGCTCACCTGGGCTATGTCCATCTTGACTGGCAGCCAGGAACAGGCAAGAAGATCTTTAAGTAAATTTTGTATAGGGTCCTATGTTAAATTAAGTTCGGCTCTGGCGCCATCTTTGATGATGGGCGGGGTCATCGGTTCACTTCTGAATGAGGATTACCTGAGGCCCATTGCTGCCAAGTTTTGTTCCAATTGGCCAAGCGGTTTCAAACAAAAAGATCTTTAAGTAAACTTCCCATAGGGTCTTATCTTAAACTAAGTTTGGCTCTGGTGGCCATCTTGGATGACGGGCGGGGTCATCGGATATATTGCTGAAAGAGGACCACCTAAAGACCATTGCTGCCAAGTTTTGTTCTAATTGGCCAAGTGGTTCACACAAGAAGATCTTTAAATTTCCCATAGGGTCCTACATTAAACTAAGGCTCTGGCTGCCATCTTTGATGACGGGCAGGATCATCGAAAACAATTCTGAAAGAAGACCACCTAAGAACCATTGCTTCCAAATTTTGTTCTAATCGGCCAAGTGGTTTCAGACAAGAAGATCTTTAAGTAAATTTCCCACAGGGTCTTATCTTAAATTAAGTCCGGCTCTGGTGGCCATCTTGGATGACAGGCGGGGTCATCAGATATATTTCTGAAAGAGGAATACCTAAGGACCATTGCTGCCAAGTTTTGTTTTCTTTGGGCCAGTTGAGCTAAAAAGGGCACTTTTGTCTTTTCCCTCAAGTGTCCATTATACACAGGTTTGACAGAACACATTTTACACTTAGTAGTCAAATCTGTTATTAAAGAAGTTGGAAGAAAAAACTTGTATTGGATTTCATAATGAGGTCAGAAAGAAAGAGGTGTCAATTTTCCTCTTTAAGCATGAATATTAATTTCTTCCATCCTGTCCTAAGGAAAAATGGCTAAGTCGATATTTCACCCTGGTCAACCCTCAGAAATTAATTTTTTATAAAGAACAGAATTACATTCATATCTGCATACCCTAACAAGTACTCCTGCCAAAGTTTAATCCAAATCTGAAGTAGGATGCACAAGTTAGAGTGGAGACAAAATGTCTTCCATCTAGTCCTAAGGCAATATGGCTAAGTCCATTATTTTACCCTGGTCAACCCTAAAAAATTGATTTATCATAAAGTCAAGAACACATGCACATCTGCATTCCATAAACAGTATTCCTGCCAAGTTTTATCCACTTCCAAAGTATGATGTATAAGATAGAGCGATGACAAAATTTCTTCAATGTAGTACTAAGGCAAACTTAAGTCCATAATTTACCCCGGTAAGTCGTTAAAAATTGATTTATCGCAAAGTCAAGAAAATATGCACATCTACGTACCCTAATATATAATCCTGCCAATTTTCATCCAAATTGGAAGTACGATGCATGAGATAGAGTGATGACATATTTCTTCCATCTATAGTCTTAAGGCAAAATGGCTAAATCCATATTTTATTTTACCCTGGTAAACCGTCAAAACTTGATTTATCAGAAAATCTACATATCCTAACAAGTATACCTGCCAAGTTTCATCCAAATCCAAAGTATGATGCATGAGTTAAAGCAATGACAAAATTTTGTGATGGACGGTCAGACAGACAGACAGACGGACATGCAGACAGTAAAAAAACAATATATCTCCCCACCTCAGAGACGGTAATTCCTGAATTTCAACCTTCAAGTTACAATTGTGTATGGTAAATCATACATCGTAATATATTCTGACAACCATACAAAATATCTTTTAAGAAAAAAAATAATAAATAAGACTCATCAATCTAAAAAGTTCCTTCTGAAAAAATATATCAAAACAATTTATCATATCTGATCATATTCAGTAAAATTTTAAACATCAATACATCAATTCTAACGATCAATGGCGAAGTTATGAAATGTGTTATATATTGGGAAATTATTGTCAGCTAGGTGTCAAGTTTTGACGCTGTAACAATATGTATCTCTCCTGAGTCTAACTTGCTTAAACAGCCTGAATATAAGGAGTGATAATTCTATTATGAACATCTTTGTGAGTTGTCTTTGGGATATATAAAACTTGGGTGTGTGTGTCTATCTGTGATATTCTTATTTTGTTCCATTGCTAAATTTTTATTATTGAACTTTCCTGGGGATTTTTTTCTTGACTAGATTTAGGTTATTTGAACTACAGAAATTATAAAATGTTTATGATAGTACAATATTTTTTTTCTGTTGTATTTTGGTAAAAAATTCTTTCAAATCCAGCCATTTTTTTAAAAAGCCAGTTTGGGTGGCCAAAAACACAATTTTCAAAAGTAAAAATTTTCAAACACTAATATAATCAGACTATTTTAAAACTAAAACAAATAACTTTTTTCTTGGCCTCAAATGTTTACACCAAGTGCTACGAAAACATTATCAAGCATATCCTCTTGACAATATATTTCCAAAATGTTGTGAGATGTAAGAATCACAATATTTCGTATCAGAAAACTATAATTATCTGGATTTTCTAGGGAAATAATAATTAACCATAGATTCCATACCTCATAAAATAATTCTACCACAGTACAATAACAATTACCAAGAAACAGTTATTCTTGTGTTGTGCTGAGTTGTTTGGTTGAAAATGACAATATATGGCTGATTTAAGGTTAATGACCTACTCTTTCCATATAATGTCAAGAAGTAATTTTTAGGAATATGTTACTAATGTATTGAAAATGTCAATAAAAAACAGAAGTAATTACACCTTTTATTACATTATATCTAACTACTGTGGTTAGTTTTTAAGAGAACAAAATTTCAATTTTCTTGACTTGATTCATTGATTTTTTCAAAAAATATATAACTTTACCACATATAAATGTGACAGTAATGTAACACATTTCACAACTCAGACATGTGACAGTAATGAACAAGTGTATTTTTTCAATCAGTTTCAAACCACCTTTTTGGTCTCAAAAATGGTAGCATGCTCGACTCGAGTGAGGAAGGTCGTGGATTCAATCCCGAGCGGGGTCAAACCAAAGACATTAAAATTGGCATTTGCTGCTTCTCCCCAAAGCATACGACATCTAGAGTAATGGCAAAGGTCAGATCAAAGTTGGTATAATATGTCCAGGTGGGGTGATATGTCTTCCTACCAACTGTTACCTCGTTAGCTAGTACATTAAAAATCCATCTCAGTGGGTCAGTTCAGTACAAAGCAAGGTTCATATTGATATCATATCAACATGTTCTCGTCTTGCTATATATTAATTAATTGCCATTTGACATTAAACAATAATTCATTCATCCATGTCCAGTGTTATGTTGAATTTCAGAATCTGTGTGACCATAGTTTGAAATTTGCAGTTTCAAAAAAATACTAAATCCATAACGTTTTTCATCTATAAATCTGTATATATAAAGTGATGTCCAGCCCATACAAGTATAAGCTATAAAGAATATAAGGATCTAACACCGGTGAAAGTGCAAGACGGAAAAATCTCAGACACACAAGGGAAAGATTTCTGGTCTCCAATGAGGCTCCGCCGAGTTGGAGACCAATGGAAATCTTTCACGTGGGTTCTGAGATTTTTCCGTCTTGCACTTTAACACCGGTGTTTTGATCCTTTTTTCTCCCTAATATTTACTCAAGCGTGTCATACAGCGTATTCTATGCGTAGGAAACAAACGGAGTTATCTCCCCATGAAAGTAGTGCGTTATGTACATTTTGTGTGTAATGTGTATGTGCTTTTGTGTATTGGATGTATTTTGAATAATTCAAGCCACCCATGAGTGAAACCTTTAAATATAAAACGATATGGACATTATGGAATAGGTAAGACTAATAAAAACTTAAACTATCTGTTAAATATCGCTCAAACAGTAAATAATCATAATTGTCGGAACCGCGAAAATTTTGCGGGAAAACACGCGTGAAATTCTTATCTCACCCACGGGAAAGTCAAGGATATCTCACATGGGTAAAAATAGGTACTGGGCTGTCTCATTAGTGAGAATAAAACTATCAATCTCAATGAATTATATGGACTACCAGTACAGTAAACCATTTAACATACAGGACACAATCTAAATTTTACTGTAAACTTGTTCTTATAATTTACATGACAGTAAAAGATTGAATTGAATTGAATTGAATATAAAGAACACATATTTTAACAGGAACTGTGAGTTACTTAACAAAGCTCTTAGACCATATACATTATATAGAACATTTAAATTTACTACAGGAACTGAGATTTTCTATACAAGACACTCGGGCCAATATTCGGAATACCACCTGACCTTCACTTTACAGAGTACTTAGCGAGAATTACTATACAGAACACTAAGTCACTTACAGAAAATTGAGATACACATGGCTACTATAAGTATATTATAAGTATACATAGAGAACACTAGACCACTATAGAAATCAACAGAAATTTTAAGGATCCCACAAATCTATTGTTTGTTTAGTTGGGGTTTAACGCCGTTTTCAGCACATTTGGCTATTTCGCGGCGGCCAGTTTTTATTGGTGGAGGAAGCCGGAGAGAACCACCGACCTTCGGTAGGAAAATTTCCTACCAATCTAGACATATTTACTCTTCTGCATACCTTTTAGTCAAACATTATAGAAACTATTGGCAAAATTAGTTAGTTACAGAGTAAAATCTTTGAGATGAATGAGGGTTTAATTATCACTGGGCATTGAATGTTAGTAATCATATTCATAAATCTTTTATAATACACTGGGACTATCTTCTTTTGTTCAGACAAGTGACTGAACAGTTTCTGGATAAAATTGACAATCTAATGATTATCCTTAATATACTGAAAACAATCAGAACAAAGTAACAATTTACTATAGGAAATCAATGATAAATAACAAACTAGAATCACGTAATTAATATCTTAATCCATAAATCCTAACTTAAGTTCTGGGAGGAGAGCATTTTATCTGAGGCTGTGATTTTTCATCCCATTGATCAACTATTGTCCCAAAGAACTGAAAGATTTGGGAGTCAGAACTTAAGAATATTTTTTTGGCATTCAAACCAATCAAACCACCCAACTGTTAAATTGTTTCATCTTAAATTAAACCTCTGACTGTTTTAATTCAGGGTTGGAATTATTTCCTTGTTTAAAAGATGGAATTCTATATCATAACCATGGGTGAAAATACAGAAGTTTCCAAGAAACCAAAAAAGAAAAAAAACATATATAAATGTCTTGTAAAAGGAATATATATCAAAGCAAAAATTTTCCAAAAATGATCAATTATTTGCATATTTTGTGCAAACTTAAATAAAAATACAATGTGCCGTTAAATTTTTGTTTTTCGTTTATCGTGAATAGCCCACCGAATGACCCTCATTTAATCATCCATATTGGCTAATAAACATTCAACTAATGTATCTGAACCACAATTTCTCCATTTGATACTTAATTTTGTAATTTTTGTGTTGCATGCCAAACATTTTAAATATTTTAAATGTAACTGCTGATAGGTATATTAAATTCTCCATTAGATACTGAATTCTTCAATACAACTTCGTTATACATCCTTTTCTGCTAAAAATGTGTTCCCTTTAAGGAACATTATGAATTAAAATTCAGTGAACAGCTTGGAAATCTTGTGTCATAATCAAATTTTGATCAACAAAATTTTGACTCACATGCCGATTATCAAAAAGATAAAATATCTTCTTTCATCAGAAATATATTCTAGCTAAGCAATTTTATTGATCTACTTGGCATTGATATTCGCAGTTTTGCCGATTTTTTTTCATTTTGGTTTAGAATAAGTAACGTTTTATATCTAGTAATAACTGAGTATTACACATTTTTCCATAATAAAAGCCAAATGGATATTGTAAAATTCTATTAGTATACTGAATTTTTATGTTTTAATATTAATTTTTATTAAACTTTGACATTTACTTATGGGTGGTGGAAAACTTGTTAAGCATAAAAAACAATATGTTAAGAGTATTAAATCTTATTATTTTGTAGGTTTAATATAACTCTTTGCACTTAAGTCTTGCAAAAGTCTAACTGTTCTGAAATTTTCTTATACATGTAAAATGTACTTTAAATGAATTTCTTTGAAATATCATGAATAGAAACACAACACCTTTAATTATATAACCATTTTAACTGGTAAGGGAGTAATCATTTCATTTTATGAGGGGGAATTCACTAACTAAATATGGTTGAAACTAGAGGCTCGCCCAAATGTGGGGTCAAAATACACATTACAGAGTCTATTGTTTGGGACAAAAATGTCTACTCAATTTTTAATTGACAATAGTTTAGAGTTATGAATAAAGCTTTTACTGCTGTTCTTCATCTCAAAGTATGACCATGATATTTCAACACAAAGAAAATAAATGTATGGCTGTAAGGATAAAACATTTGTTTCAATGTTTATATGCTTTGTAAATATGTCCTTTTGTAAAATTATAAAGTGACCTCCAATGTAAACTGACTCATTATGAAAATGAAAGTCCTTACAGTTCTTCTCCTACAATGACTTTCAGTTCCCCTATAATAACTTTCAGTTCCCCTATAATAATGCTGGAATTATTTTGTTTGCATGTTCCTTTTTCTTTTCTTTTTTTTCGTGAAATTTTCTCACTGTATTCCAACGAGCTGTATCTTATTTCTTATTAAAATAAAAAGATATTCTTGTTGATCTGATCCCTTTAGAATAAGTTGTCTTTTTTTGACCTGATCTCCGGAGAACAATCTTCTGTCTGATCTGTACAATGATCTTTTATACCATATACAATCGATTACACTTGAGAACAAATTTGATTAAATTCATCCAATCTGTAAGCCTTATAGTACATGACAGGATAATTTATTAACTATCAATAATACTGAAATACATCTTTATTAATTTCTAAAGAACTGACAAATAATTGTGCATTTCATTTCATGGATAATACTTTTAAAATCAGTATTAAAGAATTATATTCTAAAACTATATCTGTTGGTATTGATTTTCACAAATACTCCTGCTGATCGAAAGACACTTAAGACAGGTCCAAAATTTAAGATGGCATTGTTAAATACATGTATGGTGACAAATTGTAAGGTGGCATCATGAAACATGAAGTAGATGTGTCAAATCAGTACCAACCTTACAACTCATAGTTATCCTTTACACCAACTATGAATTGGTTGTGGCTTATAGTTGATGAAAATTTTGCATATGGTGAACTAGAACTGTGAGTGACCTCACTGAGCGATACCACCCACTTGTAATACTAGGAGTTGCATTTACATGCGAACATCTAAAACCCTTAAGTTGGATTATCTCCCTTAGTAAGCATCTGGTGATATTTATATTGCTTCATGCACATCTATACATGATGCCAAACCTTCATATAAAGTTTCATCAAAATCCATTGAACAGTTTAGAAGGAGTAGCACTTACAAGCTTTAAACATGAAAAACCCTTTTAAAGTTGGATTATCTCCCTTTGCAAGCATTCGGTGATAATTATCTTTCTTCAAGCACATCTACATATGATGCCCAATCTTCATCAAAATCCATTGAATGGTTTAGGAGGAGTTTACAAAAACGGTACTAACCTTACAATTCATCATGGTCACGCCTTACTCAAATTATGAAATAGTTGTGGCCTGTAATTGCTGAGAATATTGTGATAAAAAATTTCCAGTCCATAAGGTGAAAAATGTGGCATCACTAAAAAGGACGCAGATGTGCCATAGGTACAAAATTGATATTCACTTTAAAACTTGTGGTCATTATTTACACCTGCTATGAAATACTTGTGGCCAAAAGTTGCTGAGAATTTTGCAACCAAAATCTCTAGTCAATATGAGGAAAAATGTAAGGTGGCATCATTAAACAGGATGTAGATGTGCCACAAGTATAAAATCAGTACTCATCTTACAACTCATAATCAGTCATGCATAACACAAAGCTATGATTTTGTTGTGAACTATATTTTCTGAGAATTTTGCGAACAAACATTTTGGGACAGAAGGACAGATGTACAGGACTAAACCAGTGTTTTTGCCAACCCAAACCATTTCCCTATTTTCTTTTTTATGCTATCTTAAACATTGTTGTTTCATTGCTACATACATGGAGATTCTCTCATTTTCAAATTCAGACTTCATTTTTGTTATGTCAAAAAAGGTGTTATGATGTTTTGTAAAATACTACAACATTAATCACTACAGGTTTTATTTCACATAATAAGTCTATTAGTATCATTTTCAATCTTTATGTAATAAACATCCTCATGACAACAACCTCACATACTCACATTGCTAACTAGTGCTTTAGTTTCTTTGCTGTCTTGTCCTAATTCCGTTTGGTTTATTATATATAGATTCTACAACGATGACCACTTAATCATGAAATTTATCAACTCGAGATTAAATTTTCATTTTTAAACTGCGAGGCTTGTCCGAGCAGTTTAAAATGTTAAAATTTAATTAAGTGGGTACATTTCATAATTAATGCATCAATAAGTATTAGAATCTTTTTCTCTAATGACAATGTAAAACTGAAATTTTTTCCAAATGTTTTTTGGCAAGAAATTTCACAGGCATTTAACCAAAGTACGTGTGGTGATATCAGAATTTATCAATCGGGTGAAGGGATGTATAAAAGAGCACGGAATAAGAAAAATCTTTTTATTCTTTTAGTAATGCATACCTTGTGGTATTTGTCTGTTCTCATGAGTTTGTCTTGTCATTGGATTTCTATCTTACTGACTTTTCTTGCCATTTTGTTGCTTCAATATTTTTGTTGTTGATACATTCAATGTTTAAAAATTGATCAACCATCACATTCTCCTGAGTGTAACAGTAAGCCTAATGCAAACTTCAAGCTTACAGGATAACTCTCCCTTGAGATAACAATCACTTTTAGTCAATCCATTTAATATAAAGTATATATAATTAGGTTAAATAAAAAATCCATTTTACTTTTGGCTGACAATGATGGGAAATAGGTAAACAATATTATATGGTGGCAGAAATAGCTAAAATAAATTTGGCTCTTTTAGGAAAGTATCCAAAATCCAAAGTATTGGAAACATTTACACATTTTATTATCTTTCTAACAATATGATAACTATAAAATAACTACATAATGTCATCATCAGATTTAGTGGATGAGGAAATTTTTTCATTTTGAGGAGGTATATGCGGTTTTTATTATTAATAAATCGTTATGATCTATGCCTTTTGTTGTATACTTGAATCTGTGGTTCTGAAGCTATAACCAGGAAGCCACAAATTATTGTTACAAATCAAAATTTAATGAATCAGTAGTAGTTTAACTAAAGATAAAACATGATCATTAATTCCACTGTTTCCCACTATTCATACATTCCCACCAAAAATCTTAAGATTGCAAATGAAAGATTCTCAGATTTAACATTGATTGTCTGTCTCAAACCTCTTAGTTTTCTTAGAAATACAGCTAATCATGGAAACTGCACATGGAACTTATGGAGTCCTTGAATGACCAATGCTAAGGGTAATGTTTAACAGTCATTTGTTATAAATGGAAACATAAAAGTGTTTGCCTTCTCAGCTACAAAAAAAAAATAATCAGCTAAAATTTATCTAAAATCTATTATCAGACCAACATGTATGGAATATAATATCACTGTGGCATTACTTTAACCAATATAATTATCTAAATTTGCATTGAATATTAATTACTTCCCCTTTTCCCTCCAATTTTAATTTACTTTGCTCTCTGGTATCACCCATTATTACATTAAGGAAATAAACATGATAAATCTAAATTAAATATAATTACAGCAAAATGATGTTACATAATTATCTTATCATATTTCCAATTATGTTATGACTTATGTAACTTTTTACAAAAGTATACAGTGCAAGATTCAGTTAGAGAGATCCATTAAATAATTTTTTCATTCAACATAAATCTAGTTAACAAACAAGTAAATTTATGAGTAATAGCATGCCCACACTATAGCTCAAAATTTAGGAAACTTTTATATTTAAATACTGTCATTTCTACCGTCAATAAAATTTGAAAGGACACTGCTACACTACTTGTTCAAGTCATTGCAACAGACTAAAATCATTGGTTATATTTCCCACTTGAATTGGGTTCTTTTGGATACAGCTGTAATGCTCCAATAAAAATAGTAAACTACGAAACATGTGTTTGAAATATTTTAGTGATATAATCACTCTGATCTAATTTAAAAACCTAAGATAAATCTAAAGTTTTGTCTATGGCAGCAATCTTAGTGGATGATATAAACAGCTAATATGTATATTCTGAAAGGGGACAATCAAGGACCTTGAGGTCAGGTTGAAGTGGCTCACTGATTTCATACAAGATCTTTTATGTGAATTTTTCAATAAAACCCTATGTTAAACTAATTTTGATTGTGGTAGCCATTTTGGTTGGCATTATTGGTCATCAGATATAATTCCGAATGATGAGGACCACCATAAGATCAAGCTGGCATTTTTGGTTCTAAGTATGGGACAATGCAATGGTTTTAGAGAAGAAGCTTGAATGTAAAAAAATCATGGTCCAAAATCACACAAAGTATGGGTAATATCTCAGTTAAAGTCACAAAGTCTCAAAGAAAATGGAATTTTTGATATATTATTATCTACCAGTAATATTTCAGGAGTTAATCACCATGATGATTATTTGACAAAATCACTGAATATTATAACAGACGACAAGTCACAGTAAATGCCCTCTTTTCTCTCTAATTCATAACAATTGGTAATGGTTAAGTTTTTCCAATATGCTGAGTAATTTCAAAATTTGGAGAGTGATTGGATGAAAAACCTCCCATTTTGTGTGTGTGTATTAACACATTTAGATACACACAATTAGGGTTGAAAAATTTGTTCTGAACAAAAATTGGTTATGAAAGAGATTGGAAAATTGTTCAGAACAGATTTTGCAGCTATATTCATATGTTATTAATTATAATTAAGCAAACAATATTACATCAAATCAGATTTTTGAATGTTTGAAATAAAACATAATAATGTGAAAATTTAACATTATCAATAGTTATGCAGGAGAGATATAATCGGGCATGTAGTTGTTCTTTGAACCAAGTGACCTAATAATTCGCGATCTTCGACAGCAAAAGTTGCAGTCTTATAAGTTTCATTCAACTATATAAAGTGCCATTTTTAAAAGGCAGTGGGCTATGAGGTCTAGTTTAGTTTAGTTGGGATTTTACGCCTTTTTCAGCACATTTGGCTGTTTTGCGGCGGCAAGTTTTTATTGGTGGAGGAAGCCGGAGTACCAGGAGAGAACCACGGACCTTCAGTAGCAAAATTGGCAATCCTTGTCAATTAAGATTGGAGTCGAACACACCCCGCCACAAGTGAGATTCGAACTGGCAACCTCAGCGTTGACAGGCTAGTGATCATTAGTAGTCATGACGAACTACTTAGACCACTCGGCCACCGAGGCCCCCTATGAGGTCTAAAACGAATTCATAAACAGATGCAAGAAATATGAAAGAGCAACACAATAATGTGATTCATGAGACAAACATACCTTGGAATACAAATGAACAAAACAAATGGACAAAGCAGAAACACTTAAACTTCTGATCTATAAAATCCTTTATCAATCATTATGATGCCTGTTATATAATCTATTCTTCAAAACTATACCATATTCAGCCATTGCCTGATCTATTTCAACTTCTAAAAGATTACAAGCTTTATCCAATATTCTGATTTAATGGCACAACAAAATCTTCATCATATGCAATTCGTATTTTTACAACATTACATAATAGTGCTGGGAATACACTATAAAAGTCAGCTGTCTTGTTTTCCAGATAACCATTAGAATAAATTATATTATTGCTTTTTAACTGTGTTTTGCAGTAAATAAAACAATAAAAGCAATAAAGAAAATTACACTTTCCTCATTGTCTATGAATATTTGACTAAATCTGCATAAAATCTCTTTTTTGTCTGATATGGGTTTCTATGAAGACATATCATTTATATATATGATCTATCATTCTATTAAATCTGCATAAGGATTCCTATTTATGGAGTATGTCATACTTTTGCCTGCATGTACAAAGAATTTGTCCAGGGAAATAACTTTAACCTTAGTGCAACAAAAACTACTGGTATTAGTTGGTTATCTCCCCTAATCTAATTACCATTTAGAGAGGATTTTGTTATCTCCCTTGAGTAACTTGGTTAAGGGAGATAACTAACTAATCCTCCCATTATGTAGTGACAGTTGACTCTCATTATCTCAAAACTCCTGATATCTCAAAGTAATGTTTTGGTCCCTAGATTAAACTTTGTACTATATTTCGTCCTGATATCTCAAACTATTTTTGTTCATCCCTTCCACTTTGAGATATTGAGAGTCAACTGTATTTAAGTACGGGACAATGCAGATTCAAATGTGACCTTCCATATTTAAATATAAATGAAACCAACAGTATGATGTTAGAGCACTTTTCCTTTTATTGGTAGATATATGATGATTGCAACTGTGATTCATCAAAACGGATGTGACCCCATCAACATTAACCTAAGAATTTTGTTCAAACTGAGGCTAAGGTCCATTTTAAACTTGCAATGAAGTGAACTATTATTCTGTATGTTGGAAGACCTTACTGTGACTTTAAAATGAAAAACAGCAATAAAAGTCTTATTCCTCTGCTTGAACTTCTGTCGAGTCCATGGATTTTGTCAAGAATTATCCATCATATCCTTTCCTTATCATATTACTCATTTGAGTTTTTCCCTTCTTCAAATATAAAACTGTACAAATAAACTTAAGAGCTTGTAGCAGTCAACAGAACCCCGGGACAAAATTCCAATCAACAAACTAGATATGCATGTAAACTGCAAAAAGTTATCCAATAAAAACATTAACCTAATGAAATGACACTAATGTTTTGTAATATCATTTGACAAATTTTGACAAATATACATGCATTTCAACATATTATCCAAAAATATAAAATTATTTGTACTTGACTTATAAAAGGCAAGCTTGATTTTCTCTTCCTGTTTATAAAGCATTTATAAAGTCTCTAAGCATTAAAATCAGAGAATATGAACTGATATGCATTAATTAATAAGACAAGACTTGTTATGTAGTAAAGAGCTTATAAATAACATCTATAGATTGTCTTGTGCCTTTCAATGCTGATTCACAGCCAAGAAAAAAAAGCACTAAAATACAAATTCAAGAATCCTAATTCGGAAACAAATATAATTCCCTACTTCATAGACATCGATATTTCATTAACCAACTGGAAAAAATAATATTAAAAGAACTTTACCTGGCTGTTTGTAGGCACCAAGTGGACATCACAATTAATATTCCTGTATCAAAAATATTCTAATCTATTTTCTTCACTGACATAATCCATTAATAAAAACAATCAATTTACAGAACATCTTTGGTTTTTTATCCATATTGACAAACAATTCACTTTTTTCTAATAGAAAATCATTAGACTCAATTTCAGTTCCACTCTTAATTAAGTAAACACACCAACTTCTCATATAATTGCCTGTTTTATTTTTTCAACAGTGATTCATTGCCTGGTATATTAGGTAATGAATTTCTATGAATGATATGTAAACAGACCAGAGCTCTCTATCAATATATTACAAAACTTAAATGCACTGATTTAAAAGATAATTTCTATCCAATAACATTGTTTCAGTGTAAAGTCACTTATTGATTCCTGTGACCTCTGAACTGTTCTTGCCTTCCGAAGGCTAACGTGATGAAAATGATACCTCCTCAGGGAGCAGTATTTATTGGACATATATGGACAATTTTCATTTCAGCATGTATTACAAAAACCGTGGCAACAATTATCCATTGTCTAAAAACTAATTTCTGAATGAAAGATATATACTCTGCTTAATTTCCTATTGGTCACGTATTGTTAACTGTTCAGTATGGTCCCATATCGCGTGATCCCATTTAAGGCCTTTTTCCAACATGCAAACAAGGACGTAAACTCTTATTAGTTTAATTACTTCCAAATGAATTAATCTGAAGAAAAGACTTGAACTTAAAACCTGGACATTATAATCTGTAAAGATAAGGAAATATTTTACTGCATCTGCCTGATGGACATTTTATTAATCATAAGAAATTACTTTGATATTTGAGAATGACCTTTTATTGCAAAAAGAATCTTTACTAATTCTACTAAATTGAACTCTGATATTATGTTGAAAGGACGCCTACTATATAATATTACTATAAGGGACGAGATCAAAAGTTCAATGTAGGATAAAAAACTTAATTCAAATAGTTTGGGGGTGGGGGTGGGGGGTCGGTAAAAATCGCTGCAAGTTTTGTTATCCGACATCCATTTTCGGATATGCCCATATTGGTCAATCAATTTTTCCCAAATTAAGTTAAGAGGGGGTGGGGGGTCAGTGAAAACACTATGTGAATTAAGTTTTTTATCCTACATTGAACTTTTGATCTCGTCCTGATTTTGTTTAGTCAAAATTGAGAGTACAGTATAGATTTACATAAGGATGCACAAAATTGGCTTGAACAATCTAAAATATTGCAATTTTTGGTTACATGTCTCGTTCTTTATTTAGAATTTTTATAAACTTTGGCATTTAGTCTAAGATCTGGTATGTTTTTTGTTATTTCCTGTTGAGAATAGGGTATGATTATAGTAATTGCCTGTCATGAACAGAGTCTGTTTTTGGTCATTTCTTATCATGAAGAACATCTATTTTTTGAAGGGCAATCAGCACAGTTTCACCAAATGGAAACTCAAAATCTCTGACATGAAGTTTTAACTTAGGCTAGTAAGTTTAGTCTCTTATGACAAACTACATTAACAAATCCACCAATGAGACACCACAAACATAATGGTGAATATTTCTATAATCTGAAACATTTTTGTCATTGGATATGTGGCAGAATATTTGTTTTTTTAATTTTTTTAAAAATAGGGTGTATATAAAATAAAATATCCTAAAACAATAACAAAATGTAATATATGCCTTGAGGTATTCAACTAGTGTATAGACTGCAGTTAACTGGTTCTAAAACCACTAGTATAAAAACTTCCATACAGAATATCAAATGAAAGTAAATATATAGAACAAACACATTATGTCCTTGGATTAGCTATGTCATTTAATTCCATTTTCTACTGCCAGAATATCAAGTTGTCCTAATTACAAGACAAAACCTTTCCATTTTCAACTCAGCTCAAACAAAAAGTACCTATATAAGAAAAAAAAATAAGCAAGCAGGATGTAACAAACCACTTAAGGTTGTCACAATCACTTAACTCACATTAACATATAAACAATTCATCATGCTATATTTTCACAGCTTTTATGTAGATAATGAGCCACAATGTATATTGATCTTATAACAGAAATGGTTTATTATCAGCAGCACAGCCATTGCATTCTCCATAAACAGTTAAGAATCATAAGATATGTTGTTTTGTCTTTCTAATTTATCAGTCAATCATTACAGTCATATCTATGACAATGATAGATGGCAAAGACATTATCTTCTTGTATTAAGAAAATATCTAAATCTGGAGTTTTCTCCCTCAAAAATCATTATATATAGACACAACAGAATAAAGAAAATTCATATTGGAACAAAATGTCAAGGTATAATCTCTGCAAAAGGATAACTAAAGTTATCACTGTATTGTGATGTTTTTAGTAATGCACAAAATGCAGCTGCATGAATATTGAAACAATTAACTTACATTATATTACCTTTTTTTTTAAAATGTTCTATTACAATCTGTAAATAAAATAAAACATCTCAATGGTCTTTATATTACGTTTGTCTCAAGTATAATAGGTCAATCCAAAGACTGGTAAAATTTGTATTTGTTATTTCTCTGCCAAGTATGCAGCATTTAGGAGTAAGAGCAAAGGAACAGTCAGTGTCTGGCTGAAGTAACATGTCCTATGTACTGTTACCTCGTGAGCTAGAATGTAAATAATCTGGCTATAAGAGTATCGTCTAGTACAATGAAAGGTTCACATCATATACATGTACTTGCTGTTACGTGTGGAAGGTATCATCTTAAAAACCAATGGTGGTTATGTGGTCTTCAATAAGGATCAAAAGCAATATCCAACACAAGACATAAGCACTAAAGGCTCTGAAAACAATAAACCATAAACATCCATACCCAACAACAAGACAAACACTAAAGGCCCTGATAACAATAAACCATAAACATCCATAACCAACAACAACACAAACACTAAAGGCTCTGATAACAATAAACCATAAACATCCATAACCAACAACAAGACAAACACTAAAGGTTCTGATAACAATAAACCATAAACATCCATAACCAACAACAACACAAACACTAAAGGCCCTGATAACAATAAACCATAAACACCTATATCCAACAACAAGACATAAGCACTAAAGGCTCTGAAAACAATAAACCATAAACATCCATAACCAACAGCAAGACAAACACTAAAGGCCCTGATAACAATAAACCATAAACATCCATATCCAACAACAAGACAAACACTAAAGGCCCTGATAACAATAAACCATAAACACCTATATCCAACAACAAGACATAAGCACTAAAGGCTCTGAAAACAATAAACCATAAACATCCATAACCAACAACAAGACAAACACTAAAGGCCCTGATAACAATAAACCATAAACATCCATAACCAACAACAACACAAACACTAAAGGCTCTGATAACAATAAACCATAAACATCCATAACCAACAACAAGACAAACACTAAAGGCTCTGAAAACAATAAACCATAAACACCTATATCCAACAACAATACAAACACTAAAGGCTCTGATAACAATAAACCATAAACATCCATAACCAACAACAAGACAAACACTAAAGGCCCTGATAACAATAAACCATAAACACCTATATCCAACAACAAGACATAAGCACTAAAGGCTCTGAAAACAATAAACCATAAACATCCATAACCAACAACAAAACAAACACTAAAAGCCCTGATAACAATAAACCATAAACATCCATAACCAACAACAAGACAAACACTAAAGGCCCTGATAACAATAAACCATAAACATCCATATCCAACAACAAGACATAAGCACTAAAGGCTCTGAAAACAATAAACCATAAACATCCATAACCAACAACAAAACAAACACTAAAAGCCCTGATAACAATAAACCATAAACATCCATAACCAACAACAAGACAAACACTAAAGGCCCTGATAACAATAAACCATAAACATCCATAACCAACAACAAGACAAACACTAAAGGCCCTGATAACAATAAACCATAAACATCCATAACCAACAACAAGACAAACACTAAAGGCTCTGAAAACAATAAACCATAGACATTCATAACCAACAACATGACAAACACTAAAGGCCCTGATAACAATAAACCATAAACATCCATAACCAACAACAAGACAAACACTAAAAGTTCTGAAAACAATAAACCATAAACATCCATAACCAACAACAACACAAACACTAAAGGATCTGAAAACAATAAACCATAAACACTCATATTGTGGATTCATTTATTTTCGTGGATACCAATTTTCGTGGATAGAGAAAAAAAGCATTTCGTGGGATACGTAAATTCGTGGATTGCTGGCTAGAAAAAAATATAAAATGTTGAAATACTGAAATTCGTGGCTGGGCACATCAGATATCATGAAAATACTGAGACAAAACGTGCCGATCACACTGTAATATTGTACAGTAAAGTACTGATTTTAAGCGCTTATAAAACAAAAGTCTTCAAATTTGTCATAAATTTAACAAGATTAACAAAATCCGTAATTATTTACTTGTTAGGTTAATCAGGTGTGAAATATGTATTGACATAATTGCAATCACTTGTCACCAAATACCTCGGGACATATACATACATATCTTTAATCCGATTACGACCGATAATGTCTGCTTTATTATCTTTTTACAAGATGTTTTTACTGTAATTTATGAGAAAGTCTGTATTGTTTAGGCATACTTAGGATTAATATTTTTCTTGAATGTTTGAATAAAAAAAACGGAAATGAATTCTGTGACAATTTACAAGGTCAAGATATTTTTAAAGAAAATTGTTTGAGCATGTTGAGCGTTTATTTGTTACAAAAGACAAAATTACACGAAACACTATATCCTCTATGGATATTGCTGACTCATCATATGTCAGTAACCAAGTACATGCTGTAAAAACGCAATTGTTGAATGTTGTCTCGGATATGTACATCGAAACTCCGTGGTTTCAAACTTCAGTGCATTTAATCTGAAGTAAAAATATTATTTTTTGTTGGATATTTAAATTCGTGGTTAACTGGAACCCACGAAAACCACGAAAATTGGTATACAACGAATATTAATGAATCCACAGTACCCAACAACAATACAAATACTAAAGGCTCTGAAAACAATAAACCATAAAAACACATTCCCAACAAGACAAACACTAAAGGCTCTGATAACAATAAACCATAAACATCCATACCTAACAACAAGACAAACACTAAATGTTCTGATAACAATAAACCATAAACATCCATAACCAACAACAAGACAAACACTAAAGGCTCTGATAACAATAAACCATAAACATCCATAACCAACAACAACACAAACACTAAAGGATCTGAAAACAATAAACCATAAACACCTATATCCAACAACAATACAAACACTAAAGGCTCTGATAACAATAAACCATAAACATCCATAACCAACAACAACACAAACACTAAAGGATCTGAAAACAATAAACCATAAACACCTATATCCAACAACAATACAAACACTAAAGGCTCTGATAACAATAAACCATAAACATCCATACCCAACAACAAGACAAACACTAAAGGATCTGATAACAATAAACCATAAACATCCATAACCAACAACAAGACAAACACTAAAGGCTCTGAAAACAATAAACCATAAACACCTATATCCAACAACAATACAAACACTAAAGGCTCTGATAACAATAAACCATAAACATCCATACCCAACAACAAGACAAACACTAAAGGCCCTGATAACAATAAACCATAAACATCCATAACCAACAACAAAACAAACACTAAAGGTTCTGATAACAATAAACCATAGACATCCATAACCAATAACAATACAAACACTAAAGGCCCTGATAACAATAAACCATAAACATCCATAACCAACAACAAGACAAACACTAAAAGCTCTGATAACAATAAACCATAAACATCCATACCCAACAACAAGACAAACACTAAAGGCTCTGAAAACAATAAACCATAAACACCTATATCCAACAACAATACAAACACTAAAGGCTCTGATAACAATAAACCATAAACATCCATACCCAACAACAAAACAAACACTAAAGGATCTGAAAACAATAAACCATAAACACCTATATCCAACAACAAGACAAACACTAAAGGCTCTGATAACAATAAACCATAAACATCCATAACCAACAACAACACAAACACTAAAGGATCTGAAAACAATAAACCATAAACACCTATATCCAACAACAATACAAACACTAAAGGCTCTGATAACAATAAACCATAAACATCCATAACCAACAACAACACAAACACTAAAGGATCTGAAAACAATAAACCATAAACACCTATATCCAACAACAATACAAACACTAAAGGCTCTGATAACAATAAACCATAAACATCCATACCCAACAACAAGACAAACACTAAAGGATCTGATAACAATAAACCATAAACATCCATAACCAACAACAAGACAAACACTAAAGGCTCTGAAAACAATAAACCATAAACACCTATATCCAACAACAATACAAACACTAAAGGCTCTGATAACAATAAACCATAAACATCCATACCCAACAACAAGACAAACACTAAAGGCCCTGATAACAATAAACCATAAACATCCATAACCAACAACAAAACAAACACTAAAAGCTCTGATAACAATAAACCATAAACATCCATACCCAACAACAAGACAAACACTAAAGGCTCTGAAAACAATAAACCATAAACACCTATATCCAACAACAATACAAACACTAAAGGCTCTGATAACAATAAACCATAAACATCCATACCCAACAACAAAACAAACACTAAAGGCTCTGAAAACAATAAACCATAAACATCAATACCCAACAAGACAAACACTAAAGGATCTGATAACAATAAACCATAAACATCCATAACCAACAAGACAAACACTAAAGGCTCTGAAAACAATAAACCATAAACACCTATATCCAACAACAATACAAACACTAAAGGCTCTGATAACAATAAACCATAAACATCCATACCCAACAACAAGACAAACACTAAAGGCCCTGATAACAATAAACCATAAACATCCATAACCAACAACAAAACAAACACTAAAAGCTCTGATAACAATAAACCATAAACATCCATACCCAACAACAAGACAAACACTAAAGGCTCTGAAAACAATAAACCATAAACACCTATATCCAACAACAATACAAACACTAAAGGCTCTGATAACAATAAACCATAAACATCCATACCCAACAACAAAACAAACACTAAAGGATCTGAAAACAATAAACCATAAACATTCATAACCAACAACAAGACAAACACTAAAGGGTCTGAAAACAATAAACCATAAACACCCATACCCAACAACAAAACAAACACTAAAGGATCTGAAAACAATAAACCATAAACATTCATAACCAACAACAAGACAAACACTAAAGGGTCTGAAAACAATAAACCATAAACACCCATACCCAACAACAAGACAAACACTAAAGGCTCTGAAAACAATAAACCGTATGAATATCAACAATAACCACTGTCAAGTAAGACAGACAAACCAAACTCTCTGCTTCAATCGTTAGAAAACATCCATCCAAGAGTTTATAGAATTCTTATTGTATAACATAGATCTGTAAAACATAACCTAATGTTGTCCTGTATGGTAATTGGTCTGAAACAAAATCGTCTGAGTAATTAACCTTTGTACCATTAGATTAACTGTTCCCAAGAGAAAAAGAGAATTACAATCTTAACTGTCTGTCATGACATTTCCTAAAAGCTAAATCTGTATCTTACCAAGACATCTGATGATGAAAGGAAATTTCAGATGTACAGACATCTCAACTGTTATCAAAATGAAGAAAATTGATATGGAAGTTTTAATAATATTGTGTGATATTTGTATGATCAGATAAAGATCAAGTTCAAGGCATTCAAATTTTTTATCCAATATTCAGTTCATTGTCCTTTGAATAAAATTTTAGTTGCACACAAACTAGCATTCTTTAGAAATTACGATATTTGGCTTTAATAAACACCTGAAGTAAGAAGAAACTAGAGGCTCAAATGAGCCTGAATCACTCAAGTGGAGAATGAAGCAGATAACCTAATGCATATATAATTTTGTTTGTAATATCAAGGCTTAACCTATAAGAATGAAAAGGACAAATATACCTAAGGAGCAATAAAAAAAACGTAATCCATTGGACAGACAAACCCGGGAAGACAAATGAACAACCACAAGCACAACAAATAAACACAGAAAACTAAAAAACAATGAACAACACGAACTATAAAAACCAGGAGTGAACCTGCTCCGTATATGGCACCCGTCATGAAGTTCAACAAAGTCGATCCGGTGGAAGTCACAAATCGGTGGAGGCACATGAAAGGTTACGACAGTGGGAACAGGTCCAACATCATCTTAGATATTGGAACACTGTAATGGTCAATCAATTCATGATGACGACCGTAAAATGAGACTTTCATAAAGGTCCTTCTATACACTCATTCCTTACAAGTTTGGTTAAATATTGGCCTCGTAGTTTCAGAGGAGATATTTTACACTATGATTTCCCATATGGTTCAATGCAAATCTATTGTGCAACTTAACAGCCACCATGTTTCCAACTCAACAGGAAATAAGGAGTCTGCATAGACAGTATCCCATTTATCATTCCTTTAAAGTTTGAAATTATTTTGCATAGTAGTTTTAGTGGAGAAAACATTTGAAAATTTGACCAGTCAGAATCCATAATTGCCTCTGGTGGTCATGTTTTTTTTTCATCCAATTAGAATAAAATGAGGAAATATAGACAGCCTTCCATACACCATTCATGCAAAGTTTGGTTCAATATGGTCCAGTGGTTTCAGAGGAGATGATGAAATTTAATTGTGATTTCAATACAAAACTATGTGCCACTGAAGCCACAATATATGCCATATCAGGACTCTTTGTAGAGGGTCTCCTATAACCATCATTCCTATAAAGTTTGAAAAGATTTGGCATAGTGGTTTTAGAGAAGAAGAAATTTGAAAGTTTGACCAATTAGAATTAAGAATTGCTTCTTGTATCCATCTTTTTCATCTGATTGGAATAAAATTAGGAAGTTTTATAGACACCCTTCCGTAACATTCTTGCAAAGTTTCATTCACTTTGGCACAGTGGTTTCAGAGTAGATGATGAATTGTCTCATGACAAACAGACGGTTGGCAAAAGATGCAAAAGTGATGATAATAGATCTCATGGCCCTCTGTGTATATCATATTTTCCATAGTATCTTGTATAGTATAAGATATTACAGGGAAGGTCCCTGTATATCAAGTAGTTTCACAGGGCCTTAAAATCCAATGCATTAGTCCTTAACAGAAAATAAATAAGAAACAAGTCAGATAATTATGCTCAATGATTAGTCTGTTTGGAAAATCTCATGTTGGATTTTTAGAATTCAATCAGTTAGGTTAAATCTTACTAACCTAATAAAAAAAAATTATGAAGAAAAAAGTCTAAACTTAACATTTCATTGATAAAAAGCAGAACTTCGACAAATCAAATCAATTCCCATTTATCTAGAGATACTAGTGAGGTTCCAACGCTATTTCAAAATCTTATTGCATGGGAAGTGATTCACCGCATCAACAAGGAGCTTAAAAAGGCAGTAAATGTGTTTCCTAGTATCAGAAGGAAAACGTGAGACATGATTCATTACGACTGTAAAAACTGATACATTCTATGTTCACGCTATAATTGATGAAATTTAGGACACTATGCAAAAGCCTCATTAAACATTAAAATCTACCTGAAAAATCAATTTCGTTTTCATTGGAAAATACGATTTGATCTTCCTGTGTTTGTATCGCTGTTTTTTTTAGCGTTGATTTCTTTCAATATCAGATGATAATATAAGACTATTCCACACTCAATACAATAATCTTGGGTATTACATGTTGTATGATATTTAAACAGGTTCAATTCATTCCATTAAAAATTTATACACAAACAATTTCAGAATGCAATTCCACCATCCCTGGTGAATAAATTTTCAACATATTGGTAAAAGCTTTCGTTACAATGATTAGAAGCTTTCACAGAAAGACAATATTTTTTATTTCATTACCATTAACAACATAAATCTTCAGATTAAATACAAAGTTATATGACATAATTCCACTTTAGTATCCTAGGCAACTTATTTGAGGCTATTATACAGTTCTTTTAAATTTACAGGCATATTGCCATTGGGCATAGGGTGTAGTTTATTTTTATCTCTCTTTCTCCTCTGCCTCCCCTACAATTCCATAAGGCACTTCTGTCCAAAAATATTTAGTTTCCTGATAAATATAACAAGTATTATCTGAATTTTTTTGTCTTTTATATCCTTTGGTTTTTATGCAAAAATATTTAGTTTCCTGATAAATATAACAAGCATTATCTGAAATTTTTTGTCTTTTATATCCTTTGGTTTTTATGCAAAATCAATACAACAGATTTGTTATATTCATCTTTGTTGTAAAATGTAAGTGATTATATAGATCCTACTTTACTTTGTTATGAAAATATAAAGAGGTGGGGTGAACATCTTTGAGACAGCAATAATTATATAGAGCAATGAAAATTGGAAAAAAAATTATCACATCAAGTGCTGGTTCCGTTTGACTTTCAACAATGCACAATAACTCAAACAAAAAGACAAGCATTCTAAATGGCCTCAGAAACTGTAATGTCAAAATTCAACAAGCAGTATTGCTGAGCAATACAATGTTTTCTATTGGCTAGAGCTGTGAGAAAACACACGAAATATCCCTTGACTATGTGAAATGGATGCAGACGTATGGACAGGGTTATTCCTAAAAATCCTGAAACTACGTTTTTTCAAAATAAAATACCCAGAAAACTAATATTTTGGCAATAATTTCTATTTCCAAGGTCAATCAATACCTCTCACAAAAATTATCCAATCAGCAAAAAACTCAAACTTTCCTGTAGCTCATCAATATAAGCTCACATAGCAAAAATAAGACCTGTTGGTAATAGAATTGCAAAAAAAATTTTGAAAAACTAATATTTTGGCAATAATTTCTATTTCCAAGAGCAACAACTCCTACAATAATTATCGGTTCGCCTGAAACTCAAATTCAGGATAAGGAGGAGGTTTGGGTACCCATAAAACCAGTTTAACCCAACCACTATTCAGTGTATGTACTAATTAAGTCAGACTATCCTGACTCTCTGTTGCGTTCATGTTTGTGTTTGTTATTCTTTTATGTTACTTTTTGTCCAGCGTTCTGTCAGTTTGGTTGCTTTGATTGATTTGTATTGCACGTTGACCTTTCCTGTTATCTTTTAACAAAACAAGATATACTGTGAGCCATTGCTCACTACTGATATCCCTGTTTGTCGATAAGGTCGAAAAATAAACGAAGTCGTCAAACATGAAGTTGATGTCGCGGTAATGTTGTCCGAAAAACGTATCCTACAATATGGCATATCTATAGAAGGCTTGTGACAAAATATCAAGAGGCTGTGATGAGTAGGTGATGAAAAATTTTGTTATGGACAAGACGCATGCACGGAGGGAACCACAAGGGTAAAACAGTATACCCAACTCTCCTTTGGAACAGGGGTATAAAAATACAATGAAAATAGACCTAGCTATGTCCTGGTTTTTTTCAAGCATACATAGGATGTTGCAGGGTTAAACACATTTATGCATACTCAAACTAACTCAAACCCCCAAAATACTATTATGTGTCTGTTGCAATGGGAATTATTAACAAAATGAACAACATTTGGATGAAATACTGGCACTTCTTGTCAATTAAGGTGAGAGCCTCATCCAATAAGCTGGCACCAAAAATAACCCAACTTTACTGTTGTTAAGCTACTTTAAGAATTAATTACTGCTTTAAACTACATAAACCAACGACCATCAACCAAGATAAAATTTTAATATTAATTTCATTCATTCATTCAAGTACAATTAAATATTAAGATTACTGTTATAAAGTCCTGATTCGATAATGGAAGCATTGCCTTATAAATTTTTCATCTGAGATCAGTTGATTGAAGTATGCAAACTTGTGGAAATGTAGCCCGATTTAGGTAGCCTATCCTTACGAACAGCAACACAAGCCCACTTAGTACATTTTGACATATTTTAAAATTAATTATTTAAACCTGCATTAAGAAGAATAGATTTTTCCTGCATTAAATCTAAGACTACATCAAAGATCAAAAGAACTACCCACATATTTCATGAACAATTTTCATGGCGTATGCACAAACTTAACAATACCACGATAAATATTTTATTTCCAAGGCACGTTTATAAGTTTATATAAGCTGTGAGTAACTTGTACCAAATCAATCTCATTTTTCAAAATTACCATTCCTTATTTCATGGCTTTCCAACAACTGTTAAGGCAAAAAATAAAAATATTTCCTGGATCCTCATCCCTGCCTAATATTATTACCGGTAAGTTAATTTGCCCCCATCACAATCCCCCCGCCCCCTCATTATTTTGGACATGTTTCTGAAAAATATTTCACTGCACAGCTGATATAAACATATAAATGTGCCTTCTATGTAGACTTCATGAGGCTTTCTTATGGGAAATTAGAGATTAATTTTTTTTTAAATTTATAAAAAATAATCATTTTGATGTTGATATTGCAGGATAAATAAAATATTAGTGTACTATAGAAAATAATTATAAATAAGTTCATTTTTTAAGCACCATGTAAAAACAGTGGTGCAATAAGGAGTAGGGCCATTTTCCCCTGCATTAATTTCACTACTGGTCATTTTAAACAAATTGCCAAATGCCGTTCAAAATATCTTTGGGAATATCCTGATATGTGGTCTCTTAAGATTAGCTAATAATAACAAACAAATATAGTTATTAAAATTATTACAACATACTTGAATATCACTTTGAGAGACAGCTTTAACATAAATTTGCAGAGTTAAGGTCTTTAAGACAGTTTTTTAACCTGAAAGAGTGTCACTCAGAGCCAAAACAAATTTGTTTTGCTGCTAGTGATTTTATGTATGGCCTTTCATATGACAGTTGAGTTGTTTTGGCAATTGATGTAAAATTATATACCAGACTTTTGAAGGTAGAAACTTGAACTTATTAATGATTAAACACAAAATTTCTGTTTGTTAACATCAAATGTATCACATACATGTACAATCATTTATGATAGCAAGAGGCTCCCAAGAGCCTGAATTGCTCACCTGTTACTTTTTGTGTAGATCTTGCATCAATGATTATTTTTGCTATTTAATGAATAATGTATCCTGTTGCATTTTTCCCCTTAATATTGACTTAACAGCTGAAATATGGAACCCAAACATATATGGCTAGGGACTTTTTCATCCCTTGCTATGGACTTTTGTCAATTGACTCTTGACCTTCCATTTTGACTTGAACAGGTAAATTGTAGGGTCCTGAACCAAATATATCTTGTGACTAGAGACTTTTCCATCAGTTGCTATGGATTTTTTCACTGACCTTGACCCTTGACCCACCATATTGACTTGTAAAACTAAATAATAGGGTCCTTAACCCAAATATATATGGTTGCTATGGACTTTTTCAATGACCTTGATGCTTGACCTTTCTGTTTGACTTGTACAGGTAAGTTATAGGGTCCTGAACCCGAATATAAATGGTTGATATGGGTTTTTTCAATGACCTTGAGTCTTGACCTTTCTTTTTGACTTGTACAGGTAAATTATAGGGTCCTTAAGTTTTGATCTTAACATCTGTGACAATATGTATTAATAACCTTTCAAGTGCAAAAACTTCTATAAGGGGTCAATTGAGGATTTTGCTGAACATTTTTGCTGTTTACAGTTTGTCCATATCTATAATTATATTCAAGTTAATAACCTAAAACTGCAAAATTTCCTTAAAATTTAACAATTCAGGGACAATAACCCAAAAATGGGTTGACCAATTCATCTGAAAATTTCATGGCAGGTGGATCTTGCTCTCATTAACATTTTTACTTCTTAACAATTTATCTCTAAGAGCTTTAGTTTTTGAGATATGAATCAAAAAGTTCATTTTTCGCCTATGTTCTATTTTTAGCCATGGCAGCCATGTTTTTCAATGGACAAAAAAATAAAACACATATTTTGTACTAGATACCCTAAGGATCTTTGAGCCTAAATTGGGCTAAAATTTATTCAGTAGTTTCAAAGGAGAAGATTTTTGAAAGTTTACAAAGATGACAAAAAAAATTTGAAAAATTGTCTTTAAAGGGCCAAAATTCCTACAAGGGTTCAATTGATGATTTTGGTTATGTTGACTTATTTGTAAATCTTACTTTGTTGAACATTTTTTATGTTTACAATTTGTCTTTATCTATAATATTATTCAAGATAATAACCTAAAACTGCAAAATTTCCTTAAAATTAGCAATTCAGGAGCAATAACCCAACAAAGGGTTGACCGATTCATCTGAAAATTTCATGGTAGGTATGAACATTTTTAATCCTGTCAGTTTTACTCTAAATGCTTTAGTTTTTGAGATATAAACCAAAAACTGCAGTACTCCCATGTTCTATTTTTAGCCATGGCGGCCATGTTTCTCGACGGGCAATAAAATAAAACACATCGTTTATTCTAGATACCCTAAGGATCATTCAGTCTAAGTGTGGCTGTAATTGGTTCAGTGATTTCAGAGGAGAAGACCTTTGAAAAAGTTTACAACGGATGCCAAGTGATAGCAAAAGCTCACGTCCATTTAGGACATGTGAGCTAAAAAGCAAGTAAATTTTTCTGATAAAAAAATGAATATTTATGAGTAAACAAATACAAAGGAAACTGGCCCTTAACCCCTTTATGCATACATATTGGCTGCCGATGAATATTCACCTTTATAACAAGTGGATACAACTAAGATAAAATGTCCTGATATTCTGACAAGTAAATGGTTACAATAAAATGATCGAAAACCTTGGATCCTTATAAAGTATGTTAATTCTGTAACCACAAGTCACATGATCTGGATAATTAACACAATATAACTACAAATGTCAAATATAACAGAATGATGAGTACAAAATGAACTCTTTGACGACAAAGACTGACATTTCCTACGGGCTTCCGGAATCAATAACAATTCTATTATACAGAGGAAGAAGGACACTTTACTACAGACGCTGATCCATTGTCAGGCATACTCTAAGTAAACTATTACATCACATAACGTCTGTTCCATATCGTAATTACATTGTGACGATACATAACCACACATTTTTAAATGTTTGGCAGGAAACAACAAAGTGTAATGAATTTCATTTAATAAAGCGTTAATCCCAAAGAAAGTGGAGTGTAATCCAATACATTGTTAAGCCTTACAGTTGACTCTTATTATCTCCAACTCTCTTATTTAAACAATCCTGATTTTTTGCAATGATATGGTGGTCACAGAATAATTTCTATATTAATCATACATTTACATGATTTAGTAAATGTAGTATATATGGCTTATGTAAAGTCAAGAAATACCAAATGGATATTTGAAGGAGAGAAAAATCGCAACGACCAACAAACTCCGGAGAACAACGAAGACAAGACCAAAACAATACATCCAGTACTATTAAAAACTAAAAACTATGAACAACATGGATCCCACCAAAAAACCGGGGGTAGACTCAGGTGCTCTGGAAGAGTAAGCAGTCTCTGCTTCCTGCAGGACACCCGCCATGCTGCCCATGTCAAATCCGGTATGAGGAAGGGATAATATCAATGGAACAGGTCTATTTTCATTTTGGAAACGGTTTTTTCATACCTGTCAACCAAGTCATGATGATGCCCATAAAACTTTAATAAGGATGACTTCAGCTTAGGAGCAATGTACCCCTGTCTGGGTAATAAGTATATTACCAGTACATATAATTGGACCTACAATCAGTGACAATACCTATATCAATCTTTTAAGAAAAATAATATCTTTTATCGGCATTTCGTACATATTTCCTTTAATTTTTTTGCCTAATAATTTCGAGTATCACTGAAAATTTTAGGGCAATACATTGTGTGAAGTAATGTGGAAGTATCTACTTATCTGATAGTCCAATGAAAATGAATTAGGGAAATTATCGATGACATGTGGTCAATTCCCGCAAATAGTTAATATTTTCCTTTCCATTTGCTGTCAAGAATGTGTTTCAAAATTATGTCACGCACCAACCGCATTACAAACTTCTTCCGCTATGAAAAATAGTGCATATTAAAATTAGTTGAAAAAGTGATATTTTTCAAAACTAGAGGCTCTCAAGAGCCTGTATCGCTCACCTGGATTTAACTTTCCACCTTGAGCAGGACTAAAAATTTAAGTGTTGTAGTCAATTTGGCTGGTTTTTCTATAAGGTTCTATGTTAAACTAAGTTCGCCTGTGGCAGCCATCTTGTTTGACAGTCCAGGTCAATTGACATATTTCTAAAAGACAACCATCTAAGGACCATTACTGCTAAGTCTTGTTCCAACTGGCTAAGTGGTATCAGACAAGAAGATTTTTAAATGAATTTTATCATAGGGTCCTATATTAAACTAAGTTCAGCTGTGGCGGCCATCTTGGTTGACAATCCGGGTGATCGGACACAATTCTAATTGAGGACCATCTAAGGACCAAAGCTGCGAATTCCAATTGGCTCATTAGTTTCAGATGAGAAGATTTTTGAGTGAATTTCCCATAATGTCCTATGTTAAACTAAGTACGGCTGTAGCGGCCATCTTTGTACACAGTCCACAAAATCAGACATATTTCTGAAAGAGGACCTCCTAAGGACCATTGCTGCCAAGCCTTGTTCCAATTGGTCAAGTGATATTTTAATGAATTTTCCCATATGTTAAACTAATTTTGGCTGTAGCGGCCATCTTGGTTGACATCTGGGTCATCAGAAACAATTCTGAAAGAGGACCATATAAGGACCATTACTACCAAGTCTAGTTCTAATTGGCTTAGTGGTTTCAGACAAGAAGATTTTTGAGTGAATTTCCCATAAGGTCCTATGTAAAACTAAGTTCGGCTGTGGCGGCCATTTTGATTCAAATTCCATGAAATACAACACCTTTCTGAAAGAGGACCTCCTAAGGACCATTGCTGCGAAGTCTGGTTTCAAGTGGTTTCAGACAAGAAGATTTTTCAATGAATTTTCCATCAGGGCCCTATGTTAAACTAAGTTCGGTTGTGGCGGCCATTTGGTTTGACACTCCGGTTCATCAGACATATTTCCGAAAGAGGACTGTCTAAGGACCATTGCTACCAAATCTAGTTCTAATTGGCTTAGTGGTTTCAGACAAGAAGATTTTAAAATGAATATTCCTATAGGGTCCTATGTTAAACTAAATTCGGCTAAGGAGGCCATCTTAGTTAACAGTCCGGGTCATTAGACATATTACTTAAAAAGAATCTCTGAAGGACCATTACATTCCAGTTGTCTCAGTAGTTTCATAGAAGAAGATTTTTGAAATTCATCCCCCTTTTCTTCTATATTTAGTAACAGCAGCCATGTCTGTTAGAAGTCGGGGATGCCTGGTATAAAATTGGAAGGGGGGACACCCAAGGACCATTCCAACAAAGCTTGGTCCCAATTGGCCCAGTGGTTTCAGAGGAGAAGATCTTTAAAGGAAAGTTTATGCCAAATGCAGTCTTTAAAGGGAAAAAACTCCTATAAGGGGTCAATCAATGATTTTGGTCATGTTGACTTATTTGTAGATCTTACTTTGTTGAACATTTTTGCTGTTTACAGTTTGTCTTTATCTGTAATAATATTCAAAATAACCTAAAACTGCAAAATTAAAATTAACAATTCAAGGGCAATAACCCAACAAAGGGTTGATCAATTTTTCTAAAAATTTCATGGCAGGTAGATCTTGACCTGATAAACATTTTTACCCATGTCAATTTTGCTCTAAATGCTTTAGTTTTTGAGATATAAGGCAAAAACTACAGTTTACCCCTATGTTATATTTTTAGCCATGTCGGCCATGTTGGTTGGCAGGCGGGCTCATCAGACACATTTTTTAAACTAGATACCCTAATGATGCTTGTGGCCAAGTTTGCTTCCATTTGGCCATGTAGTTTCAGAGGAGAAGAGTTTTGTAAAAGTTAACGGAGAACGGACGCCAAGTGATGAGTAAGGTGAGCTAAAAAAATATGAATTACTGATAAAAAGAATAATAGGTAGTTTCGTTTTTGATACTGACTATATCATGTGGAATATCTAAATTCTCCCTTCGAGTTTAGATATTCCACATGATATAGTCATTATCAAAAACAAAACTACCTATTATTTTATATATATCCAGTAAAAGAGACCGAGCAAAATACTTTATTTCCTTGATACAAAACAAAAGACCTTGATAGGAATATATATTTTTGAGTGGACTGAGTACTGGGAAAACTAGTTAAATTTCACCACATTGTAATGTGTCTGGTTGTCTGTGTCTTTTAATTTGGTTATTATATATTTTGTGGTATAATTTTATATCCACATTAAGGGATCACAGGAAAGGTCAATACTATTACACCAATTAAAACATAAAACCTTCTCATAATGTGCTTTTGGTTAAATATTGTCATAAAATATTTATACTTATTCACTGATAAGATTATCGTGACAAGGAGAAACTGTCTGGTTTCAAAAGCTGTATATGTAACCAAGACTTCTTGTATTTTTTGTAGATAGTTCATCTATATTTCCTCTTTATCACAATTTATTAAAATACATACAATTATGATCACCAATCCATTAATAAGAGGATTTTGTTCAAGTATGTAACACAAAAAAATCTTTAAAAAATGCAGACAAAGGGAGATAACTTAAGATTATTAAAGCAAAGTTTTGCATTTTGTTTCAACATATTTGCTTAAAGATAAAATCAAATTATCATCATCTTTTAAATTATCAATGAATAAAATTTTGAATTATAAAATCTAAAGAAGAGAGTCACATAATTGTTTTTAAAATGAGCTCAAGCTGTACAATATACAGATATCTACTATAGGGCTGTCTTCATAATTCAATTTTAGGGCTGTTACCTCACCGGCTTATTCAATATACATATATACGATAACTTTAAAAATAAATTTATAAAGACCAACATTAAAGAGTTTTTACATTGACAGCAAATTTATTCAACAAAATGCACAATCAAAGGGAGATAATCCAACCAGAATCTTGTACTGTTATTGACTTGTGGTTTGCAAATTTTTATTACAATATAAATTCATTTCAAGATTTTTTTGTACCTGATTATTTATAAATGTGTATGAGCATGTAATAACATTTGATTTATAAATCCACTTAAAAAATGAAAATCATTACTGGATCAAATTTCAGTTTATCCTGGTGAATTTCTCACTGGACATGGAAATGACTATAAGTCAGCATGACAGGTAAGAACTTCTCTAACACCTACCATACTACCTTAATAACTCATCAGAAGGAGGGCTGCAGGTTAGAGGAAAATCAAACCACTCTGTAAGTAACATTCAATAGAAATTTATTGGTTTTAAAATTAATTCGACAAAGAGAACCAAAATGTGTATTATATGATAAAAATAATATTTAATGTGTTTTCCCCCATTACATCATACTACAAAACTGATCTTTGTACTAACATGACAAAAAGGGTTCTTTTAAGAGTTTATTCTGAAACTACATCAACAATAACACAGTCATACACCCTCTTTCTAAATATTTCAAGATTAGATAAAACAATTTTACCATAAAATTGTTCTGAGTTTTTCTGTTGCTACAAAGTTTCAAGTGTTTTTAAATGATAATAGATTGTTTTATCCAAAGGTGGTACGATGAGTCTTAAATTTGAGGGTCCAAATTTTACCTGAGAGGTGTGGATAGAATATATTATACAAGATTAAAGTATCTAATTCCATCTTAAACAAATTGTAAATCTATATCCACTTCAAATTATTCAAATAATAAAATTTTACAAATTTGGACATCAATAAATGAATAGGAGAGCACTTGAAAACAATCCTCTTAAGTCACTAAATAGGACTTAATCTTTGTAAAATATATGTAAATTTACACAGATTAGTATCTTACATATTGTAAACATTTTGTTTAAAACTGATAACTAGAGTTGTCTCCCTCTCGCTAATAACTACTAAAACTGATTTTTCAAAATATGTGCATTTCAATTAATCTTCATACAATCAAGTCTATTCTGCAAATAATCCATTAATCAGAGACATTTATGAACAATTTTATGATCTTACATTCTTCAAACTAAATAATTCTGAAATAACCACCTGAGATCAAGTTTAGCTTGTACAGGATATATGATCAATTTGCCAAATAGTATTATGATTTACATGCAACAAAATGTTTCTTACAATTATATTTTCTTTTAAAGACAACCCCATAGAAAATATCAATGGATTTCCACTGGAATTCCATTGACATACCAGTGGAAAAAATCTCTGGAATACACTGGATTCCAGTGGAAGAATCTAGTGGAATTCCAGTGTAAATTTCACTGGATTCCAGTGTAAATTCCACTGTATTCCAGTGTAAATTCCACTGTATTCCAGTGGAATAATCTAGTGGAATTTACAGTGTAATCCAGTGGAATAATCTAGTGGAATTCCACTGGAATCCAGTGGACTCCACTGGAAAATCCACTGTATTCCACTTTTTATTGCATTATTTTTTTTCTCTCTGAAAAATACTTTTTTGGCAACAAAAAATACAATAATTCTGTGGTGCAATAGGTAAAATATGATAAAATGTTGTCTGTCTTATAACCATTGTTTTTTGTGACAGGTGTAAATTATCAAACAGGAGATTCAAACCTTTCTTTCACACCTTGTTTCAATCATTGTGTTGTTCAAGCTATTAAATTGCTTTTTCTTTCATTTAAATAAGGACTGTTACTGTACAATTTTGTTCTTTCTGTCTTACCCTTTATAGATTCAAAAACACATATAACTAATCAAGAGAAACAACTTGAAATGGACAATTTAATTCTCTTCTTACCAATACAAATATGTATCAAAAACGAAATTTTGTAGTCATTTTGCAATGTTTCGATTAATTTCAGTTTTTAACATTTTGGATACTGAAAAAATGTTCAGTCTTTTCCTCACAATCACATGAATGATGGCTTTAATTTCCCAGTTGTTTTTTAAACTTTTTCCTGGAATGAGACACCTGCTCCGTAAATGCACTGTTCGATTCTGCATCAGATGGCACCCTTGTTGCATTTTTCCTGGACCATTTTATTGTGTATTCTGAAAAAAATGCAAGTGATTAATCAAATATTCAATACAAGGTACTTTTAACTGTAAAGAGTTTATACTGCTTTGTCATTTATCAATACACTTAACTGAATTTTCACAATGCTAGTATGCAATGAATGCTGGTCATGACTATACTTCACAGTTTCTAAACAATTTTTCATCTCAATACCTGATTATAATTAATAATGCATGGAATAATTAGGTAAAGGAATTTGGTAATTTGTTTGTTTGTTTAGTTGGGGTTTAACGCCGTTTTCAGCACATTTGGCTATTTCGCGGTGGCCAGTGGTGCAAGTGACGACACAGAAAAAATTCACAAAATGAAAAAAATTTGGAGTTAACTGGGGTTTCCCGGTGTAATCGTAAAACCCCAATTAAATTTCAATGATTTCGTGTAGCACCGATTCCTTAGATGCCACAAAAAACCGTTAAAGTATCAAATTTTACAATTCAGTGATGGCGGGAAACAGCCACCAATTCACACTCGGTTCAAAGTCAAAAATATCTTCGATCCGTCCGTGCACGAACGATTTGTTCGCAGCGCCAGATGTTGTAAGGTCAACTATTTAATTTACCTTAATTTCTGGCTGGAATCTTCTCTTGAACTGAGTCGATGAGTACGATAAGAATCTGTGTCGATTTTCTGTGACTGGTCTGTTCAATGGATGCAAACTAGAGAGAGATGCATTGTGGGACGGCTCACGTTTTCCATTTGGGTCTCACTAATTACCGAAAATCTACTACACGTCAATCACCTGCCGGTTTTTTTTGGCCATACATGACGTATGGTTTGAGTTGTGTCTAGGGGATGGTATTAAACGGTTTCTGAGAATATTTTCTTTTCATATTACTTCATAACAGATATTTTTAGCGTGCCTTTCAGACAAAATTTTACAATCAAAGTTGGCAATGACGCCGACGATTTTGTCACCGTTGGTCAGAAGGACAATTTCTTCATTATCAGATCTCGGGACGGGGATTTTTAATCGGAAAAGGTGTGCAGTTCCTTTTCCGACGAACAGTTCAAATATTTCTCCGCAAAACCGAGTGAAACGCAATTCGAGTGAGGTTTTTCTGTGAAAATTACGTGTTAAAGGGGGATAATCAACTTTGACGTTGTCAATAAAATGTAAACAAAGAAGGTATGACGGCAACGATCGATAAAAAAAGGAAATATAAATAGGTTTCACGCTTGGTTGTCAAATGATCTAATAAATATGTGTCAATAAACATTAAACAACCCATATTTAAGAATAAATAATGTACCAGGGGAATAAATGGGGGGGGGGGTGCTTCCACTTACATCTATTATGATACATGTTAAATATTAATAACAAAAAGAAGTTGAAGTTCAAGAATTTTCATATATATGTCTAGAGAAAAATTAAATCACTTGAAGTCACTATTATATTTTCCAAGAGATTTAATTTTCCAATTTAAATTAATTAATTTCCTGTGAAACAGAATACCATTTGCATATTTTATACCAGTGGAATAATTCATACCAGTGGAATATTTTATACCAGTGGAATTTCCAGTGGAATAATTTATACCACTGGAATTTCCAGTGGATTCTATTGGGATTCCAGTGGAATCTATTTTTCCAGTGGAAATCCAGTGGATTCCACTGGGATACCACTGGAATTCCAGAGATTTTTTCTATGGGGAATAAACCTCTGTAAATTACTGCCTGTAGTATTCTCAAGTAAACACAAAAATCTTTTATCAGTTCATTTCCATATTAATATTTTATAACGGTACAAACAAAACTGTAATACCTTTGTCGGAGTTTGTTTATTACATCCTCCCAAGTCAGGGTTTTGTATCCACGTTCGTTCCTAAAAACCCCTGACATCACACATTCATATTTTGCGGATCGAACATATTGCAGCCTGGTGTTCACTTCCGACCCGTAAAAAAAGAATTTGTGAGGGGTTTGTAGGAACGAAAGTGGATACTAAACCCTGACTTGGGAAGATGTTTCATTAATACAAAGAGATACGGCATATTCCATTCTACTTCTTATTTCTAAATCTAAATTTTTTATGGTGTTCTTTATTAAAAATATCAAAATAATTACTAACTTTAAAAAAAATGGAATTTTGGAAAGGGTTTTAGCTATTTCTTTTCCCTTTCGTGTCTTCTTGGTTGGGATTTTTCCTTTCTAATTTCTTAAATATTTTCTTTTTTATTTACAAATTTGCTGCAATAACTTGTAACAGGAGCTGAATATGTATTGATGGTAAAACTTCAGCTCCACCTGACCCTAACAGCCAGTCTTGAAAGACCTAATAACATCGTAGAACAATGGCATTTTAAATGAGAAAGATTTATCAATTATCTTTGTTAACCAAGTTACCATAATACATGTAGTAATTACCTCCCTTTAATCTAAAAGGCCAAAGGGAGCAATTTTATTATCTCCCCTGGGTAACTTGGTTAAATTTCCCATTGTCACATCAGAATTTTCCTTTGTGATGATAAAAATTACAGGAATTTGTATGCTTTTTAGCAGCGGTGGATAGATCCAGCATTTGTATTTAGAGTAATAAAATTCTTTTAATCAGTTTATTGAGTGCTTGAAAATGTATGTTCACTTACTTGATGGTTTTCTTCCTCATCAGAGGAAATCCTGACTGGAAACCAACATTTGTTCCTTTTTCATCCCAGGATCTCCTCCCAAGTACCCTGGTATCACTGTCCTGTGTTGAGTGCTTCTGTACCAGTCTGTCGACTTGGTCTGTGTCATCATCGCTATCACTGTCATATTTTTTTCTCCAGCAATACAAACACACAAATCCCAATAAAATCAGGATAAATACAGTCCCAACTGAACTGGTTATAGCTAACAGAAGCTGTGTGGTTTCATTCATATCTGAAATTATATTACAAATTAAAAGTTTTATTATAAAACACATTTACAATTAATAATATTTGTATTATAACTCATATCTCTATTGTTAATATCATGAAATTTAGTACAAAGTGCCTCTAGAACGGCAGTATATTTTTGAGAAAGTCCAGTATTGTAAAAATCAATAAATCTAACTTTATGGTTTTCCAAATAATGCATAATTGTCAATCAAGTCCAACAAGATTGATACACGTAGCCATGTGTCCCCCGCCGCAGAGAAAAGTTGAAGCCCAACAAGATATAAAAAATATGTATTATTGAAATAACAGCACAGTATGGATGTCAACACATAAAAAAAATTGCAGTACAATACAAATACAAATTTGCGTCCACAAAGTGTTCCTGTAGTGTCAAATGCACAAAAACATTAAAGTTCCATAACCCCCGTATAATTTGTTGAATCAAATTTGCGGTGCGATATGATCAAGTACATGTGGTGACAAACAATCCTACTAATTTGAACAAAATCTGATCAGCGGTCTCAGATGAGTTGCGTCCACAAATAACTTTGATGGAAGAACGGACGGATGTACACACGGATGAAGACCATTACTAGTTCACTCCGTCGCGTTCACAAATAACTGTGATGGATGGACGGCCCACAGACGCAGACCATTACTAGGTCCTTCCATCACGTTGCAGCGGGTGAAAAAAAAATCTCATGTCAATTTAAATGTTTTTCCAATTAGTTTTCGATGTCGTCAAGTTATTGCATATAACAGTACAGTTGGTCCAATTAATGCATAATTTGTTCCAATAACATGTAATTTTAAAGTTAGTCTAGATGTGTACAAATGAATTTAGTCCAAATAAGGCATAACTATGTCTAATTTTCAAGTTAGTCCAATATTGCACATGTATATAAAGTTATTGCACAATTCGGTTTTTAATGTTTAAACAACCAGACACACAACTTTACATCTCATTCTGTCTTTATATTTAATTCAACACTACAATTAAAAATGCCCACAGAATATATCGGTTAACACTTTAACTAATAAAATTACTTTATAACCTTAAAATAGCTAGTTCATGTTATTATCATTACTCACTAAAAACTGCCTTTTATTTGCCAGACATCTCCTTTTATAATTCCCAGATTAAAAATTTATACTCTTTCAGAAACTACTATAACTTTCACAATTTATGACTAACATAACATAATAGAGTTGAATAGTACCAAAAGGGAAGCCTAAATTGTTATTGCTCTTTTGCCAAAGGCTGAAAAAAGCACAAAGATAAGAGAAAACACCCACTGAAAATTACAAAAATATTTTCTCCATGATAATAACAGTAAAATAGATGCAGCCATTATCAAGATCAGGTAATCTTGTAATAATTACCTTTAATTTAGGTTTAATATCCAAAATTATCATAGAAATTGACAAAATGTTCCAAACATATCATTATTTGATGGTTTTTGTCAGACGTTTGTATCATCAATGGCTTCATTATACAGATATTGTAAAAATTTATGTTAAACACTGTGAAACTATTTTTTTTTTAATCATACATTGACTTCATTTGTATGAATGGAATTCTAGCCCTTGATCACCAACATGGATATGGTTTTATTGTCACTGGAAAACATGAAATAACTAATAATAAGCAAAATGAAGAATAAAAATTGTCAATATACTTTGTAGCTTTGTCTACGTAAAGCACTAAGCTATATAGCTAGTAGTTTATATTTTTTGTGATACTGAAAATGTCATTTAAGGATGATCGCTGGTCTAATAGGAAATAAATAGGATTTGAAATAGGCATTTTAGTTTGAGAGAACATATGAATAGTAAACAAATAAGCAAGAAAAAAATATAGGTTCATGTGCTCATTTTAGAGCTATAAGGCCTTGAAAAATTGCAGGAAATGGGTTTTCTCTGGATTTTTCCTCGTCTTTGCAATGGCAACTTCAGTCTCTCAAAAATGTATGAAAAAATAAAAAGGATTTCATAAGATTTTGTCAATTACCATTTTATGGTATATATGATTGAATTATAAAAGAAAAAGTAGGGGTTCATGAGCAAAAAAAATTCATGTTTAAGAAATGGATAAAACCCGAAGATTTCGAAAATCTGACAAAAAGGCCAAAACATGACCAGCTAGCATCCTTAAATTGAAATTTTTCACAGCAAGGGTTTTTTCATTGGCTTATTACAGGTGAAAGATGCCCAGTTCATCAATATTGAATCCCAAAGGGCTCTCTTCTTACATGTATGTTTGAACAATGAGGATAACTACATGTAGGTAAAAGTGTTGTTCTCATGAGAAAAATAAAAATGCATTTTTAAATTAAACTTCTGGCCCAAACTGAAGCTCCCATAAATGTTACCTACTAAAACATAGGAAGACAATCTGCCTTTGACTTTGTTGAGGATGGATGTACAGATTGCAACCGACTGCTTCATCAAATAGTCATCTAGTTATGAGGGGCCTTAATTCCATGGCAAAAGGTTTTAAAAAATCAACAACATTACACACTTTGGCAAAACTCCTTTCACTTCTGTCTTGTCTCTCATACTATCATTCTACAGTCTATTCATTATTTTAATTAATGAAGGAAAGATTTCAGTTCTGGAATATTTTCATATAATCAACATTCTTTTGAAAATGCAAAATTTATGACAATTTATGAAGGATTAATGTTTTATCTTAAAGTTCTCTCAATTTTCATAGAATCATAGATTTCACTAGTTTCTCTCCAACTGTAGCCTTTTAAAGGAAATCATTCATGGAATCATACATTTGACTTTGATACTTGCGGTATTATTGTCGTTGCCTCGAATTATTACCGATTTAACAAAAAGTTAGGTTTCTTTTAAATCTCTGTTTATTCCTGCATATTTACTATTATATTTAGCAAATAGTTCATTGTACTGAGGGTTATATGGCAGTATATGGACTGGTATGTCGCCCTGAAAAAATTATATGGACCGAAGCGCAGCTGAGGTCCATATAATTTTTTAGGGCGACCTATATAACATTATATGGACCGGTTTCTTTAATATAGACAAATAGAAAGACAAAATCTTAAAAGTATAATATATACTATTATGTATACATTAATGGTACATTTGCTAAATTTGCTAATTTGATATAAAAACTAGAAATGTTTATATTCATGAAGCAATAGAACCCGTGCTTATTACTGCTTTAATATCAACCATTACTCATATACCATTAGAGAGAATTATTATTTCTATAGCATATCCAAGATAGAGTTTTGAAGCCTTGAAACTTTAAATTTTGAAAAAGAACAAACTTCAAAAATTCCAAACTGTTACATCCCTAATATGTATATTCCCCTGTGACGGTCATGAACAGCATTTCCATTCCTCTTTCCTTGTAAACATTGTAAACAAATTATATTGCTGATGAATCACATAAATTCTTGAGAACCTTAAGGTCTTTCTACAGAAATGGCCACTAAAACAAAATTATACGTAATTCTATCAATCAAAATGGGTGTATTTTCAAGTGGCTAAGATTTTGTTATTCTGGAGAGTTATTATAAATTATATACTATCCACCAAAAAATATGTTTGCATATACCCCTCCCGAGCATGGAAATTTTGATCTCTCAGCTAGCATTTTCTGCATGTTGTTCCTTACAATACAAATTATCACCATTGATTATGACCATACATCTTACCTGTTCCTGACTCTGCATACATAGTGTGTTGTAACAATCACCAAAATAATCAAACAATAATATTTATCATCATCAATAAAAACAAATTTAATCCATATTTAAATTCTATCATATCCATAGTTGCAACGTTAAAACACGGAAATACAAATGTAGAATTTATCAAATGAAATTCTCTAAAATCTTTCAGGTAAAGAAATTTAATATATCTCCTATGTCATGTATGTGATGTAATTTTAGTAAAAGTGTACCCTTTTACTCTTAGTTTAAAACACCATGTATAATAATGTTGTGGTAGGTAATTACATGTATAAACAACTCAACCATAAAATGTACATTTAAAAAAAAAATTAAGGTATTTAACCTTTAATAATAAACTGGGTCAAAAACTAGGCTGTTTAATCATATCATATATACATGTATAGGCTGTTTGCTTGTTTGTGTATATATATTGTCTTTGCCCAACAACAGATTTGAGGATGGTGGGGATATGACCTCATCCCTGGGGATAATGAAATATACATAATTTTATGTATTTGCATCTTAACAGAGAACAATACCAAAATACTCCAAATTAAATCTAGATACTTATTGCATCTTTTTAAATCAAAATGGCATAAATGAAATCAACTCAGAACACATCTGTTGCCTTAAAAATTCTGTTATACAGAAACAAATAAATGCATAATGTCAATCAGCAACCAATGGAGGCTAAGTTCCACTGAGAAATTTCCAGGTTTGGAAGTGACTTCATATTGAACAAATGCAAATGAGAGTTTCATACTCGAACTGGGGGCCTTGGTGGCCGAGTGGTCTAGGTAGTTCGTCATGACTACTAATGATCACTAGCCTGTCAACACTGGGGTTGAGTTTGAATCTCACCTGTGGCGGGGTGTGTTCGACTCTGATCTTAATTGACAAGGATTGCCAATTTTCCTACCCAAGGTCGGTGGTTCTCTCCGGGTACTCCGGCTTCCTCCACCAATAAAAACTGGCCTCCGCGAAATGGCCAAATGTGCTGAAAATGCTGTTAAACCCCAACTAAACAAACATACTTGAACGGTGATTATAATTATGCTGTTTATTTTGATTTGGTGCTAAATGCTCTTGGAAATGCTAATAACTGCATGAAACTAGTAGAAAACATTTATTACTGTTTGGTTTTGTCATAAGCTCGTGGCTTATAAATTCTATTCAGAACAATATTCCCCCTGAAATTACCTGTACTATATATCATGAATCTTCTAATACTATATACACAATACATGTTGGTTATTGTATATCATATGTGTTTAATAATAAAGCCAAAATTTCCCCTTGTGATTCTTTATAGTCAAACACATTGGTTTTTTTTAAAATGATCTTTGTAAAAATCATAGAGTTTTCAGAAAATATTATTAACATATAATAAAAGTCTATATATTTTTTCTTATTCAGTTTTATAATTGGTCTATGTACATGGTGAACTGGATAATCCATTTTGTATTGCCTGCTCATCTGGACTATTCTTAGATTGTTTGGTACTTCTTAAATCATCATAAATACATCTCAATGACCATCCAGTGAAACGATGCAAATGAAATGGCATATCAAGGATATTAAATCTCACTTCTATATAACCTACTACTGATAAAAAAGAGTGACAAACTCAACAGAGAAGAAATATATTAAGTTCAATAAATATATACAAATCTACAAGTCTCCCAAAACACATGATCCATTGAAACAAAATATTAGATCTTGGAATTGGCTAGACACTTGAAGATCAATCCCAATATGAAACCAATGAAAGAAGGGAGGAGGACATTAGTGTTTAAAAAAGGGCATTTCATAGCACTCATAAAGAGTAAAAAGGTTTATTTATTACAGGCTAAACCTCCAGTTTAGAAAACAATTAAGAAAAATATTTCCTGTACAAAGTATATGTACCCTTGTACAAAGAATAATATACACTAATTTTTTGTACAAAGAATAATATATCAATTAAAAGTCCTTTATGTATTTTCTGATAATCATCCATTCCTTCTAAAATCAATAAAACTTTTTACATTTCTACAAACTATTAATTCCATTCATTATTCATACCTTTTTTGTGGCAGAATATAATGCTGAAATTACATGTTAGCAGCCTCATTATCTCACCCTAAAGTGTTCATCACAATGCCTGAATAAGTGGTCTTTGAATGGTTTAGTGCTGAGAATGGCCTATAAAATTAATTACCTTACAAACCAAATAACTGGTATTCACTTAACTAAATATTAAACAGTTTAAAAAAACACACATTGTGTTGATGTTGGGGAGAAAAGGGAGGGAGAAAGGGAGGTAGAGTGAATACTGGTTTGTTTCATGGGAAAGGTGTTATATCTGCAGTATTAAATCAATGTAATTTTTTTGGTTTAATTTATCTATCTAGATCTGGATCTGATGGTCTCCTACAGGCTTCTAGGTTTCATTTAGCTATGATTATCAGGCAGCAAACTAATAAATAAAGGACCAAAGATTTCCTTAAACCCTCAGATGATTAAGCAATAAATTAAAGCTGATTAGTGCAGGATCAAAGAATATATCTTTCAGCTAGCTAAGGGGATTATTCAGCCATTTCTGGATCCCTGTTTTCCTTTAGCTAGGATAATCAATGCTAAGGTTTGCAGGATCACACTGGTAGGTATTGCAATAGGTTGACACGTGTAGCCAAGGTTCACCTTTAACTCATGTGATAAAGGAGAAGGCCAATAAATCCAGATCCCAGATCAAGCTGTGGGCCAATATGTCCAGATCCTTGATCCTCCTTTTGTACATATGATCAAGCAAAGGAGCCTTATGTCTGCATGGTCCTAGGTTTTCCTTTATACATTACTCAGACAAAAGATCTACATGTACTGTGTGCAGCATCAAAGGTGTGCCTTTAGCTCATGTGATCAAGTAGTGGGCTAATATGGACAGAATAGGAGGTCCTCATGTTGCACAACAGGTCAAACAGAAGGTTCAAATGTGTGTAGGACATCAGCCTTTGCCTGAGGTGCTTAAGCAGTAAGCTGGGGGATGAGGGGGAATTGGGGGTACAGGATGACATCTGTCTTTTACACCAGTGTTCAAGCAGAAGGCTCACATGTAAAGGATATCAGATTTTCCTTCTGCTCAATTGATCAGGCAAACTGATTGATTCCAACTTCTCCTTTTATTTTGAAAAACTGTTCAAGAGAAGGCTGATGTGTGAAGGATGCCCGTTTCACCTTTTGCTTGAGAGATCACACGGTAGAGTAATCTTTTAAAATTCAAATGTTCTCCATTATATAAAATCAAGTTCCAAAACTGATATCAGCAGGATTCTAGGTAACAGCTCCTTTATATTTTAGTTAAGACAATGAATCAGGATTCAAGGTTCCTTTTTCTATCCGGTCCAACTGTGGACTGTTGTGTGCAGGATACAAAAGGTACAAGATCTCAGGTTCACCCTAAACTATGGCGATGAAGCCATATATACTGTGCAGAATCAAGTTACACAGGTTCATCCTTAACTATGTGATGAAGCAATATACACTAGCCAGAATCCCAAGTTACTCAAGTTCACCCTTAACTATGGTGATCAAGCCGTATACACTGTGCAGAATCCCAATGTTACTCAGGTTCACCCTTAACTATGGTGATGAAGCAATATACACTGTGCAGAATCCCAGGTTACTCAGGTTCACCCTTAACTATGGTGATGAAGCCATATATCTGTGCAGAATCCCAAGTTACTCAGGTTCACCCTTAACTATTGTGATGAAGCCGTTTACACTGTGCAGAATCCCAAGTTACTCAGGTTCACCCTTAACTATGGTGATCAAGCCGTATACACTGTGCAGAATCCCAAGTTACTCAGGTTCACCCTTAACTATGGTGATCAAGCCATATACACAGTGCAGAATCCCAAGTTACTCAGGTTCACCCTTAACTATGGTGATCAAGCCGTATACAGTGTGCAGAATCCCCAGTTACTCAGGTTCACCCTTAACTATGGTGATCAAGCCGTATACACTGTGCAGAATCCCAAGTTACTCAGCTTCACCCTCAACTATGGTGATCAAGCTGTATACACTGTGCAGAATCCCAAGTTATTCATGTTCACCCTAAACTATGGTGATCAAGTCGTATACACTGTGCAGAATCCCATGTTAAAGTAGTTTACTAATGTTTGATGGATAACAGTCTTGACTCTCATCTATTGAATGGGAAATTACGATTTCAAATTATGTTTTCCTTGACATTTCTGACAAGAATCATTAGATCTTAACAACATTCAGTCCATCAATCAAAACAACTAAATTACCATTACATGTAACAAATACAAGAAACATCTCCCATATATTTGATTATGAATTCCCAAAACGAAAAGCAAGTAGAAATGTCAAGAAATCCAAGTTTACATAAATTACAACCTTAAGGCATTAACTTTATAATAAGCTGTTGATATATAGATAAGTCTTGCCTGCTTGCAGCAAAACTGGGGTATGCACACATTTTAGCCAATTGAGCCATGCCTCAGGGGGTGGGGCGTATTAGAGTTTCCACAGAGTTTTTTTCATATGATACATGTGTACATTTGTACTTTTCTATTTCCATTGTCAAAGCACCACTCACTCAAATCAATATTGTTCCCTTAACATCCTTACTGGTATCCAGTTGAAAAGCACAAAAAGATATGATGACTTGCCTAGATCCCATGCATGTCAACTGAGTTAAGAATGCCTATTTTTTATTTTGATGTTGAACATCAGTTTGTATCAACAAGAAATAAAAGAAGAATGTGTCTGAGGATGTGATTGCCCCTGCTCAAGCTGGCTTAATTATAACACTTGAAAATACTTTTTGAGAGCATTTGATAACACTGCTAACTTTTAAAGAGTTCTATTGTTCTAGTCTTAGTTATTTCCAATTTTCTAAGTTATAAAGGTCCATAACTTTAGAACGATAAATGACTCACTGCCAAAATTCAAAACCTGTCTGTGTGATGGGGTTCTTAGCATTGTGTCATAAAATTTGGATGAGGCAAAAGTTAGTGTGTGGAAACAAAAAAATTTGCAACTTTCCAAGTTATAAAGGGGCATAACTCTAGAATGGTAAATGACACTGCCCAAATTTGAACTCTGTCTGCATGTTGTGGTTATTAGCATTGTGTATGAGTTTCATAAAATTTGGGTGAGGCAAACTAAAGTTAGAGTGCGGAAACCAAATTCGGACGGACGGTCGAGGGTAACACTTATTGCCCCCCTTGCCTAGCGACAGGGGCATAAAAATAGAGCAGACAGAATCTTGGTTATTTTTAACCGGTACTTCCAGAATGTATGGCTTATTATCTGACTTCAAGGATTTAGACATACATGTAGACATGGATCTGTTTCTGTTGAAATTGCATTTGTATTGCAACCTTGATTCAGCCCAAGCTAGTCATAACGTCAGGTCAGTTTTATGTCAGTTTGGACCAAAGTGGTTTGATGATAGGATGCCAACATTGTTGGAATGTAGGAAATGTTTTTTGGACAAATTAGACCTGAACCTATTAAGAAAATCAGAAGATTCAGTTTAGACCAAGCTATTAAAAATAAACACAGGAATACACAAATTAATTTAATACTGACGTCTGACAAGCTTTTTAAAAAGCTAGTACTTTTTACAATTAATTTCCCCAGATTTTTCTGATATTCATAAATATAAAAGGCTTTTTTCCAATGGGAACGTATGCAATATATTTCAAAGCCTTTTTCCTTTTCTACCATTGGGAACTTCATGACTTAATCTCCATCGAAATGAAATTAACCAAGGCTTACGTAATGTGCAACAAATATAATTTGAGTTATCATCAGTTGTTCCAGCTGAACTGTCTTAATTCCTAACTTTTAATATGAACAGTTTCGTAATCAATTAACTATGTTTTAAGGGGACGGGGAAAACAAGTGATATTAAATACTTATTTCACTGCATGTCAACTATCCAGGACTAACCACATGCAAATGTGAAAAACATGGACAAAATTTAAAACAATTAACCACATCTTAGGCATATAGATGCTAGATGTGATTTTTTCACCAATTCGCTTTTTCTCCAAAAAATTATCAATGACATTTCTGGGATAAAATTTTCACAAATGTAAGTGTAACAGCAAATTTGGTCAGGTGGTAAAATATGTCCCCTGGACCTCGTTTCCTAGTAAAGTAAGTCCGTGTTTTGAATTTTACTAGAAAATTTAGTCCCAGGATTGATTTTCCTAGGAAAACAAGCCCACAATTAGTAATATATGTCTGGCATCAGTTTTCCTAGGAAAATTGTTTCCAGGGCTTAATTAGAATGCACAACAGTTGTTTTATTTCTAGGGGATATTTTTCCATAATATATCAGTTCACAATTATCCAAATTTAAACTAATGCATGAGTATGTAACAGTAAATTTAGTCCCATAGTAAAATATGTCCTTCCTAGTAAAGCAAGTCCATTTTTTGACAATAGATGATTTTTTAAACTGAGTTCTAAAGGCAGGAGTGAAATGTGTTCACCACAAAGTCTTAAGATTTTTGTAGTGAGTACTTTTCATAATGAATGTAAAAGATGTTTATCAACATAACATTAGCCAGACCTCAAGGCAATAAATCTGCTTTTTCATTTCTTTCATAATACATCATACTTAAGATGGACTTATTTTCCTAGTTAATTTTTTTCCAACAAAATTGATCCTCAGACTAAAATTACTATTAGTTGTAATGTTTTTACTAGGAAAATTTTCACACCATGGATCTATTTCCCTAGGGACATTAGTCCACCCAGACTTATTTTACAAATTATCACTTACATATGACTTCCCTTATTTACTTGACACTATTTGAAAGATCTTTTATTTTTCTTTTAAATGAGCCACCAAGGAAGATTTTAGCTAAGGAAATGATAAAGTTTCACCTTGAATAAAAGGCTTTGCTGAGTGTAGCATGTTCACAGGTGAACAGTTGAAGTAAGAGTGGACACTCTATTATGCTTCACCTAATACTGGTGGATATATAAATATATTAAACAGTAATATTTACATGTCAAGCTACGTTGCTTTTTTTTTGGCCCCTTTAACCCTTCTATCTCAAAAGCCATAAAAGATCGGAAAAATCTGTTGACATTACACTGAAAGCACTCATCAGATGAATTATATATATATATGTATGTATGTATGTATGTATGTACAAAAGTTTAAAAATGAAGGTGTGTCCCTTTTTTGGCTCCTTTTATCCCCAAAATGGTAAGATAGTGAAAACCAGATTGGAATAATTTTCTAAAAGGTTTAACACTAAAATACAAAAATTAAAATTGGATAAAAATTTAAAAAGTTACACCAAAATTATCAAAAAACCCTTAATGACCCCCAGAAAAACTAGAGGCTCTCAAGAGCCTGTGTCGCTCACCTGTATCTAATGTGATTTTGGAAATTATGTAAAATTATATAATGATTGAGACCAAGATTGGTTTAATTTGACACAGTATTTAAAATTAAAAACAGGTCATCTTAGTGTAGTCTTACAATAGCTACTGAAGACATCTTATCATTATTATTTTTGAATATGTGGTCAAGTTGTGACCATTCAGAATTTTTTTTACAATTTTCTGATAGACTTCTAAACATCTTGGATGATGGATCGGCAACAAAGTAACAACACTTGGTCAGCACCTCATAAGGAACATTCATGCTATGTTTTGTTACATTCCATTCAGTGGTTCTCTAAAAGAAGTCATTTGTATGCATTTCCCATAGGGTCCAATGTTAAACTTAGTCCCCTGCTGGCGGCCATCTTGGATGATGGATCGGCTACAAAGTAACAACACTTGGTCAGCACCTCATAAGGAACATTCATGCCAGATTTAGTTTCATTCCATTCAGTGGTTCTCTAAAAGAAGTCATTTGTATGCATTTCCCATAGGGTCCTATGTTAAACTAAGTTCCCCGCTGGCGGCCATCTTGGATGATGGATCAGCTACAAAGTAACAACACTTGGTCAGCACTTCATAAGGAATATTCATGCCATGTTTGGTTTCATTCCATTAAGTGGGTCACTAAAAGAAGTCATTTGTATGCATTTCCCATAGGGTTCTATGTTAAACTAGGTCCCCCGCTGGCAGCCATCTTGGATTATGGATCGGCTACAAAGTAACAACACTTGGTCAGCACCTCATAAGGAACATTCATGCCATGTTTGGTTTCATTCCATTCAACGGTTCTCTAAAAGAAGTCATTTGTATGCATTTCCCATAGGGTCCTATGTTAAACTAAGTCCCCCTCTGGCGGCCATCTTGGATGATGGATCGGCTACAAAGTAACAACACTTGGTCAGCACCTTATAAGGGTTCATTCATGCCAGATTTAGTTTCATTCCATTCAGTGGTTCTCTAAAAGAAGTCATTTGTATGCATTTCCCGTAGGGTCCTATGTTAAACTAAGTTCCCGCTGGCGGCCATCTTGGATGATGGATCAGCTACAAAGTATCAACACTTGGTCAGCACTTCATAAGGAATATTCATGCCATGTTTGGTTTCATTCCATTAAGTGGGTCACTAAAAGAAGTCATTTGTATGCATTTCCCATAGGGTTCTATGTTAAACTAAGTCCCCCGCTGGCGGCCATCTTGGATTATGGATCGGCTACAAAGTAACAACACTTGGTCAGCACCTCATAAGGAACATTCATGCCATGTTTGGTTTCATTCCATTCAACGGTTCTCTAAAAGAAGTCATTTGTATGCATTTCCCATAGGGTCCTATGTTAAACTAAGTTCCCCGCTGGCAGCCATCTTGGATGATGGATCGGCTACAAAGTAACAACACTTGGTCAGCACCTCATAAGGAACATTCATGCCAGATTTAGTTTCATTCCATTCAGTGGTTCTCTAAAAGAAGTCATTTGTATGCATTTCCCATAGGGTCCTATGTTAAACTAAGTTCCCCGCTGGCAGCCATCTTGGATGATGGATCGGCTACAAAGTAACAATACTTGGTCAGCACCTCATAAGGAACATTCATGCCAGATTTAGTTTCATTCCATTCAGTGGTTCTCTAAACAAGAAGATTTTTGAAATTTCAGCCAATCAGAACACATTATTGGGCCTGGCAGCCATGTTGAATATTCGATCAGCACCAAAATTACAAATTCTGTAAAGGACCTTCACAGGAACATTGCTGCCAAGTTTGGTTCCATTTGGTTCAGTGGTTTTTTAGAAGAAGATTGAAATGTGAAAAGTTAACGGACGGACGACGGATGCAAAGTGATGGCAAAAGCTCACCCTGGCTTTTAGCCAGGTGAGCTAAAAATGACAGCTCGGACAGGGACCTGTTTTCCCAAAATCAATCCTAACCTGTATTTCTTATGGGGGGCCATTGTGGTAAAATATAATAAGGATATGTTCAATAGCACAAAAGTAACATTGACATTGACACCGACAGGCCATACCAAATATTTGCATTTGCAGGAAAATTATCCAAAATGGCCACTAATGATAGGCCAGTCAGTTCATCTGTCTTGAAGCTTATCTGCAAAATAAAGGTAAAAAATTGGAATTCCTGCTATTTAATGATCACAATCATTAGTTGTTGACCCTGTTGATGTACGAGTATATACAACCTGTGCATGACCTTTGGGGACTATACTATGACCATGGAAATTTTATGTACTGACCCTAAGGCATATAAATCTACAGAATAAATGTCTAGCTCTACCTTCAATATTCTTTAATAACCACTGATGCTCTCGTCACTTATGTTGTTTTAAAAGCACACAGCTCTCTTTTAAGGCAAAAAAATTTACTTACAACTAATCCAATTAATTGCAAGAAAGTAAAAGGTTTTTACATTATGATAAATTAATGAAATAATTTACTGCCAAACTTCCAATGATTAATAATTTAAAATTTTAAGAGGAAAATATACAGACTGCAATCAATTATACACAGATTTGATAGTTAAATCTCATGGGTCTCATAAAGTACTGTAATGTGATATCTATAATTATTATTTATACAGAGAGATAGGGGAATTCCACCCGTTGGGTCACATTTTTCTGTCAGGCACCAAGGCTGTATCAATGACAAATTTTCTCTCATTACCGAATAGATTGGAAGTCGTAAAGCCCACCATGACAGAAAAATTGTTCTACAACACAAAGGATTATAGGGAAAAACAAACATGATAGTTGGAAAGTTGTTTTAATTTGATTTGATACAAGTATAAAACTTAAAATGAAATGCTAAATCGCAATACTCTGGTACTTTTCTATTTATAACCAATTTGTTTTTTCCAATTCTGCAGGAGTCAATGTTTTTTTGAGGTTTTTTCATTTGACGTCAGTGAAATATGTTGTAAGGTGATGTTTTTGTCACATGAATAGAATATAATAGAATAGAATAGAATACTTTATTATCCAATTTGGGCCCACCAAGAGCATAATATATATATATATATACATATATCCAACACATGATGTTAGAAAAGTATATTCCACATGGGTATCTTACACCCGTTAACATTGTACCAAACCCCTTGTAATGACAGAAACAGCATATTCTAACTTGTAGTCCCAGGGGGGCTACTCCCAATAAACATGAGTAAAATGTCATGTTTTTGCAATCTTGCTGTCTAGAACAGGGTCATAATTTTATGCTTAAAATATGGAGATAAATGATAAAGAAAATTCAACATTCTGTAAATTCTTCCATTCTTTTGTTGCATATTTACTCCATAGGTAAAACTTATAAATTCTCGCATTTTGTCTGATACAGATCGTGTTTTTTGTTGTTTCATGTCATGAACTGGGTATGCTTTTTTTTTAACTGCCTGCCATGAACAGGGTCCATTTTAGCAAGGACAACTGGCACAAATACACCAATATTATAGTCATGTAGCCCCCTTGCGATGGAAGTATTTAAATATATACTTTGTATTCAGATGCCATTGTGTCATTATTGATAAAACAGAAACAACAGGTCATGAACTGATAAATCACAATATTATCATCCAAAAAAATATTGATAAATTAATCAACATAAAAATTTACCACAAATACAATATGTATCATGAAATGATTTTGAATGTTCGTACACTTCAGTGTTTCTAGTTAATTAAGTTATCATTACACTAGAGGAATATTTGTTTCAGAAATAAATTAGCTAACACTGATTTCAAAGAAAACTAAAGATAATTAAATTAAAACAAAAATATTTTAACAATACAATGTTGATTAGCAAATGAAGTGATTATAGTTTGGTTTGCTTTTGTTTATTGCAGTTTTAGGATACTTTCATCGCTATGTTCTACATCATGGTAACCAGTTTTTATTGTTGGATGTAGTCGCTATGTTCTACATCACAGTAACCAGTTTTTATTGTTGGATGTAGACAGAAAATCCAACGAACCTTTCGCAGGAAAACTTGAAATTCTCAATGGACATTGGATTCAAATGCCTGTTAATGTTGGCAGGCTGGTTATCATTAATAGTTAAGACAACTACCTCATTCAGTTTCAGAGATCAAGAAACATCTAGGACTGAAAATCCCTATATTACATTATGTTCAAAGACGCCAAGAAAAAATTCCAGGCTCATAAATGATGAAACTGTTGAGTCTGCTTCTGACTGACATAAATACTAAACAAATTTTTGGGTTTTTTTCTTAAGTTTTTATTGGGAAAATGTATACAGTGTATATTCAGTGAACATGAAACACTGTCTTCATGGTGCTCATGTATTGTAAAACATACAGATACATGTACTAGTCAAAAACAATGTACGTACTGCCTTTTTTTGGTTTCACCTCTTATGCCTTTAATATATAAAACTTTACAGTTAGACATATGAAAAAATGTACCTAATCAGTAATTTAACAGAAAGATAGTAATAAAAACCCTAAACCATGCCAATCATTTTCTTTTATGGACCAAAAAAATGTAAAAAGTGTTAAATTGAATCCTATTCTGACCAGAAATCAATCGTTTTTTCAAAACTTTTGTATTGTACCATATTATTCAATAAAATATCATAATATACCAATATACCTGAGTATATGTATGATAATGCACATGTATACTAAAACACCAATTTAACGCCCAAGTAGATTCTGAAATACTTAGCAAATTAGCTGAAGAGCAAGTTACAAATCAATGAGCTGTATCCTTTGGGACAGGCTGTATATTCATGTATCATCTCAGTGGAATTATAATTGTACTGATGGTCTAATGCAGAATTCATAATAAATATCCTCTACAAAAGGCCATGTAAACAAAAGTTATAAAAATAGGACTTGTTTGATGATTGTTTTAGGGCTTAATTGAATCATAACTTTACTTCTAAAGTTTGATGATTGTTTTAGAGCCTAAATTGAATCATTACTTTACTTCTAAAGTTTGATGATTGTTTTAGAGCCTTTGAATCATTACTTTACTTCTAAAGTAACACAAAGTGTGCCAAAATGTTAACTTTCTAATAATTCTTTGCATATGACATTTCTGTTAATATTACACCAGAGACTTTGTGTTTTCTGAAATTCTAAATAATGATCTGCCATTGGGGAATATATTTTACTATAGAGACTAGGGATAACTTTCTGAGATTCTTCTCACTTTAATGTCTTGTACAACATGTTGTATAGTGATATTTTATAATATTTGAAATCCTAATTCAAAGGATATGCTTCAAAATCAAGTCAAACAGATTTTTATCTATTCTTGTATCAAACAAATTACAAATTTCATCAATTCTAACTCATGTTACTATCATGACTTCTTTGATCTATAAGACTGATTACTGTATCATACAGAAGAAATATTCCTTCCGCAACCAAGTTTCAAAATACATGATCGTTATTTCTGAATGGGTCTCTTAGATGAATGTGCAGTATAGTCATCAACAATAAGGAAAAAACTAGAAACGAGCTTTGAAAAATTAAACAGCAAACTGATTTTCCTTTCTCAGTTTTTAAAATTACTGATCTGCTCAAACGCCACAAATTAATAAATAATTCATGGCAGCCATATACAGAAATTGTTGGAGATTTTAATATGGGTAACATTATTTGAGCAAAATTTTATCCCAAGCATTTATTAGGTAAATTAGGTAAACAAAATGGTACTGCAAGGCCTTTGATGTGATGACCATTTTGATTTCAGATCTGCAGTATTTCCCCATTCTAACAGTTCCTCTAGTGAGATTCATAAGAATTGCATTGTACTTTTGACTATGACTTTAGGCAAGTGCAACTCATAATAAATCGAAAATTTTAATGCCTCTTTATTTTTCAGTTGTAACAATGATTACAGGATAAATTTGTTTATTACAACTCTATTCTAAAGTATTACCAGTCTGTGACAAAAACCGGACCATTGGACTACAATTGGGGTATATTAACTTGTTCTGGAGCAATCTGAATTTTCAGCTCCTACAATTTTTGCAATGTCTTTTTGATTATAAATACAAATTTTTGTGAAGATGTACTGCATAGGTGTACAAATTATCTTCAGTTAAAGTTTCATACATGTATGTAGAAAAAATGGATTTCAGGATTTATCTGCAGTAATAATTTTGGATCTGGAAAACAAAATATTAACAATAGGTACCTATAAATAGATAGTACATGTATTCACATTTTGTAAGAATACTTTGACAGTGCCTGGAGGAAGCAGTACTTCTAACAAGCCTGGTGGTTGTAATTAAACCAGTTAAAAGTGTTCAGACATCGCTGGCAGCTAAAAAGGACAGTAACAAAGAAAGAGAACTCACTAGATCAGAAGTTTATAGTGATTTGATATTACAGGATTAATCAACTTTCAAAAAGATCTTGATGAGATTAAGTTTTCCTTCAAAGACATCACAACAAACGATGGCCTGAGTGAGGTACATAACAAAAGATCTTGTTCAACCATCTGACTTAGAGAAAATTTTTAAGTGAGATTGTTAAGAAACTGTTTAGTAAAGTTGAGTCATCTCTGGAAAAGAAAATGAAAGAAAAAGTATTGAAGATGCACAATGAGATGCAAGAGAGAATTGTAGCACTGTCAATTGAACATAATAACTTGGGAAAGAAACTTGACTTGAATTTGAAGCAGATATTGTCTATGATGACAGATTTGGTAGAGACAATAAAAGTTTCAAAAGAAGCTTACATCTGACAGTAGTAATTATAATGAACAGTATTAGAGAAAAAAAAATATCAAAGTGTTTAACTTTCCTAGACGAAAAAACAAAACCTTCATGAAGAATTTATAAAACTGTATAAGAGATGTGGTTGCAATACACAGATTACCATCAGAACATGAACCAAGCCCAGTTATCATTAGACTTTTCGACAGAGATGTGAAGAGAATTATAACAAGGGTTATAGAGAAGAATTGAAAGGTAAAGTGAAATTTGTGGATAAGAATCTTTAATTTTGAAAATATACATGAAATTAATAATGATGATCTTCATTTTACTATAAATAGTCAGTTGTTTCATGAGACTTTCAACAGAAGATAAACATTTGGGAAATTTATCGGACTTTTAGTATTACAAATTGGGGCTTAAACTATTTCATATACAAGTTACAAGGCAAAATAAAGGGATAAAAAATAAAAACAAGAGTGGACACACAAAAATGTCTTGCCTGTCGTGTATTTCTAACGAAAGTAAATGCTATCAGACATATTGCGTACAGTATTTGAAAAACAGGCCAAAACACAAAAACTTAACTATAACCACTGACCCATGAAAATGAGGTCAAGGTCAGATGACACCTGCCAGTTGGACATGTACACCTTACAATCCTTCCATACACCAAATATAGTTGACCTATTGCATACATTATTCAAAAAACAGGCCAAAACACAAATCTTAACTATAACCACTGAACCATGAAATTGAGGTCAAGGTCATATCACACCTGCCATTTGGACATGTACACCTTACAATCCTTAAGGCATCTATATACAAAGTATAAAGCATCCAGGTCTTCCACCTTCTAAAATATAAAGCTTTTAAGAAGTTAGTTAACGCCGCCGCCGCAGGTTCACTATCCCTAAGTCGAGCTTTCTGCGACTAAAGTTGCAGGCTCGACAAAATCTATTGGAGGAAATTGAGTCATAAGAATATGTTTTAGATGTACATTTGGAAGGTAAAAGACAACAATTAGAAACAATTAGAAAAGAAATGATAAAAGGTAAAATTAGATCCAGAGTCCGGTAGATTGGGGAAGCTGAAAAACCATCAAAATATTTTTGTGGTCTTGAATCAAAATAATTCCAAAGGTGGGAGAAAAAAGTTGGCAAAGTTATTATTGATCCATTTGATATTTTAAAGGAATTTAAAACATTAAAGAAAATTTGTACAAAAACACAGAAGGAAATGGGTGCCAAGTTTTAGTGAATTAGAAAGAGACCTTAAGGATTTTAGTTTCACTAAATTATCTCTAGATGAGCAATCAAGTATAGAAGGGAAATAACTGTCAGTGAATAAGTGCTGTTATGAATATAATTCACCTGGATCTGATAGTTTTTCAATTGAATCCATTTTTCTTATGGGGGACCATTGTGGTAAAATATCATAAGGCTACAATCAATAGAACAAAAGTAAATGAGCAGAAACCTAACTGTCTACTGACACCAACGATGATGTAAGATGAAGACAGGCTCATACCATAATACAACCACAAATATTTGATGGATGAATTATTGTTTAACGTCCAGTGAATATTGTACTAGAACGACAAACTGATCTGGATTTTTAACGTGCTAGCTCACAAGGTAACTGTCCGCATATCACCCCATTCGAACACATTATACTGACTACGAGCTGACAGTCGATCTTTGCTCTTACTCCAAGATGTCACGTGCTTGGCGAGAAGCAGCAAATACCAATTTTAATGTCTTTGGTTTCACCCAGTGAAGGATCAAATCCGCCAATCTCCGAACTCTGGGCGAGCACGCTACCAAGAGACAACTGAAGCGGTTGGTTACAGTACAGTATAAATCAACGTATTTTGGGTAAAAATATAATTTTGAATAAAATGAAAGTTCTTGAGTAGTTTTTGTCATGAGGAACATATGTTTTGAAAGTATGAGATAGTGCAGACTTTTATGTACGAAACTGAATATTGGCTATTGTCCATTGGAACAAGTATTCCCTTTACTATGAAAAATTGTCTTTTTCGTGATATTTCAAAGTCATTTCAAGGGATGCAGTTAATCTGATTTTACTAAATATTAGTATATCTTTCACTGTAAATGCTTTCATAAAAACTTATCATTACTTAGAGTGAAACAGAAAATAGAAATTATAATATGTCGAATGTGCTGCTTTCTCCTTGCAAATAAAGATGTATTTAAAATTTTCGACTTATTATGGGTAGCATGAGCCTGACGTCATAGTCAAAATACTAACGCCATTCTTTTGAATCTCACCAGAGGAACAGTCAGATCAGTGAAATGGTACAATATTGTTTGGACTTTTTAGGCTTCAAAGTTCAATAAAATCAATTGAAAAGTAAGTTTAATTGTTATAAAATTTATTGTGTTTCCCTTTCTACTGTCTCAAAAGTCCCAAAATCAAAATTGCCGTCACATGAAAGGCCTTGAAGTACCACTTTGTTTACGTAATTTTCGTATTTGCCATATTAGAATCAAAATAATTCATGGGAGCCATATGATCGCATTAGATTTATATGGGTAATTATAACATTATTTGCATAAATTTTACCCCTCGCTAACTCTTGAGATGAAATTTTGTTCAAATAATGTTAGGCATATTAAAACCGAACCTATGGCTGCCATGAATTATCTCTTAACTCTATGCAACATTGAGAGGAAAATTGCAGTTAAACCATGCAGTACTATTACAAATTTATCTAGCTTTCATTTTGAAAATCTCAATTATCTCAGTCTTACTTCAAAAATTTAGATTTTTACATACCAATTTTTTTTTTTTTCTCCACTTTTAATTCTAAAAATACAATCTTTTAGAATATCTCTATGTTTGTTAAACAGAAGATAAACTTTTGGGAAATTTATCGGACTTTTAGTATCCAAATTGATATTTCTGTCATGTTAAACAAAATATTTCAAATAAGACAACTTATATGTGTATTACTAACAAATACTAACATCTGTATATACATACTAATGTACATGTTATTTACTAATGTTAAAGAGACCTGGATAAGGTACCAGTACTTGATGTTTTCAATTAACAAATGTACAGATTTCAATAAAATATGACAAATTAAAATAAAAAAATTTCAAAAAACTATGAGGATTATTATCTTCTGACCAATTGATAACATTTATCGGTTAGAAGTATTATCTTCTGACCAACTGATTACAGTTATTGTTTAGAAGTATTATCTTCTGACAAACTGATAACATTTATCGTTTAGAAGTATCATCTTTTGACCAACTGATTACAGTTATCGTTTAGAAGTATTATCTTCTGACCAAATGATTACAATTATCGTATAGAAGTATCATCTTCTGATCAACTGATTACAGTAATCAAAGAGAAGTATTATCGTCTGAATCATAACAGAAAGAAGTATTACCTTGTGATTAACTGACTACTTTGAGATATATCAGGAATTCTAATGCAAAGTAAGATGTAACTTTGATTTTCATTGGATGACCATAAAAATTTCCAGCCATCAATAATATTGTGCAATTGATGCCCTAGGAGATAGTGGCACATGCAAGCATCACCTCCAGATTTCATGTAAAATCTTTACAGTTTGCATTAAAATGATTTGGTGGAGGCAAATTATCAGTTTACTGGCTCTGCTAATGTACGTTAATTGCCAGTAAACTCAAATTTGTTACCATTAAATCCAATACTGATACTGGCAAATATTAAAATACATGTACAATACTGTTATTTCCTAATTCTGAGAGTCTAAAATAACAAGATTCAATACTATATCTTTTCAAGGAGGACAAGTACATGTATGTATATAAGGTCACTCACCTCCCATCAATAAGGTAATTTATCTCTGTTGACTGAATATTAATTTTTTTTTCTAAATTCCACAACAAATAAATTTTTCACAAACTATCCTGTCTTGGAATTATGGTAGAATATATCAAATCCTGAATTAGATGATCAATTGAGCATATATTGTATACATATAAATTTTTCACGCCTTTCTTCAAGGTAAATGTCAAATCAGATCATCCATATATATCTATTGATGAATTGCAGGCTACAGAACTTAAGACATTTTAAACTTGTGTTTTCTTCAAAGATTTCTTTAGGTAATTCCAGAAAATGTGTTTATAGACAAATTCCTAATACTTTAAGTTCTATAATCCTTTCATATTGGATTCTGCCATTTAAGATCTTATAAAAATCAATGTTTTAAGGGTTGATTGATGGATAAAATGTTTTTGATCTTCAATTCTCACATGTATGGTAAAAAAATGAAAACTCTTGAAGGTAGCTGAATATTTCCACACTTCAATGAATATAAACAAAGAAAGATGTTAATTATACCAACTATAGTGTATAATGTACAAGAAACAATTAAAGAACATGGAGATATGGTCCAATCTGCTGTTTCATCCGATAAAATAAATGTATTATTTACAGGCCATCAGGATAATCTGATTATTCCACTCGTATAAAAATGGAATATTCAACAGTAATCTATTAGTTATTGGAAACTCTGATAATCCCATTCTCAAGTCACCAATGACAAGATATCAATACCGATAAATAATTCATTTTAAATATTACACTTTATCAATTCTATACTACCAAGGGTCATGGTTTTCTTTTTAAAGTATTATTTACCAGGAAGAGAGGGTGTAAAGGGGGTATGTAAACTTAAAAGTTTTTGGAATGGGTTCTGGGAGTTTGGGGACAGAAAAGTTAGGGATATTGAGGATGATTCCAGGAGTGGCTTTGGGAAAATAAGAGAGATGTTAAAGTCAGAAGGAAGGAATGTTAGTTCTAAAAGGACAAAAGTCAAGTTAAAGTGGGGACAGTGACACAGAGAAATTGTATCCAGCTTCATATTTTACAGACAAAATATACAATACACCTAAACAATATATATGATCATCTTCAAAAAATACACAAAAAATCAGTAAGGTACACTAATAGCCCATTCAGTTGGTTTTTTTTTTTAACATCTACTGTTAAAGAAAGAATAAGCCATCTATACAACCAATGTAAAAAGTTTTGAAATGAAGAGTTTATAATGCATATATACAAAGTATGTCATAAATTTAGTCATATAATCTTTTCACATTCTTGCCATAATTGCTTATCTGGTTCAAAAAAGTTGATTTTAGTTACCACTTTCAAAATTAAGGATGCATATGCACTGTACATGTATGCAGTAAGTCTCCGAAATAATTTCAATAATTCTTCAGTTTAACAATACCGTATGTATTTTTCTGTATTTTATAAAGGCTAGGGAAGTTGTTATTGTTAAATTAAATTTCTGTACTTATTCTGAAAATAATAAAGGTAAAGGTAGGTAAAGGTAAGTTTTATTCAACGTCGGTGTTTACACATATGTACAAGTCAACCATCAACATAAGCTCTGTAGAGCTTTTTACCGATGGCGATATTAAAGACCGTTTGGCAGATATGGGGTTCTCGCATGGTCACCAGGCTTGTGGGGGAAGAAATCCCGATATTCCAGGCTGGAAAATCTGAGAAACCCCCAAGCAAGGGTAGGTGAATGGAGACCTTAACACATGTTCGAACACACAGAATTTTTTTGGGTTTAAAAACACTTCATAATACATTTTTCATTTTCAAAATATTAATGTTTGATATTTTTGTTTGTTTAATAGAGAGAATTCACTCATTTAACGGATTTTACAATGTATAGGTACCAGAATAAGAATTTCACTGAGAGGAGATACAACAGGAGAATTTGAAAAAAACTTCATTCAGGATAAACAAAAAATTAACCATTGACCTGCTATTTGCATTTTTATCAACTTGCAAAAACACAGGGAATAATGACCTTCAAACACAAAAAGATGCGAGATAAAATGTTACTGAAAAATTACATACCCTAATATTACATATACTAAAAGTCCATTATTTTCTGTTACAAAAGTATAGAAACCATATAAAAAATATTAAAATTTTTGGAAAATTATATAAAGATTCCTTACTCTATATAAAATAAATAAGTTTTCATCAAAAGTTGCAACTATCACTAATTAGTCACCTTTGGCTGTTGGATCCTTGTAAATTGACTTTATAACCCTTCATGCTTTGGAACTGGTAAAATTACATACAATATCTTCACGCTTAATACCTTAATCAATTATTCTGGTACGTATGTTTTACAGCTCCAAACTATACCGTACTATTACAAATGGACTAAGCCACCATTCTGTCCCATTGATCAATAACTCACTAATGAATAATTAATCTGCCTTACACAGAACAAGAATTTAAAATAATTATTTTTGTTAGTAATGATCATTAAACTGAACACTTCGGGGAAAAAACTAATGTACATGTACAATGGAACTGTTATAAAACTGCTATCAACTGATTCAATACCATATTACAATTTAGCAGTACATGATATCTACATTAAAATCTTTCCAAAAGTTGAAAATACTGAAAACTTTTATTTCTTTGTTCAATTCTGCCATAACATGATGTCCTGATGTTTTTTTTATCAAATTTTAATTAATTAATGCCATATTAAATGTGTTTTGAAAACCCCACAGTGTGATTTAATAATTTTTTCAATCATTAACAGAACAAAAAATTATTTTCCGCCATTTTCTATATAAGGAAATTAAAATAAAAATTCAGTTTTTCCCAGTGACCCAACAGACCTAATAAAATGAATTTTTTACAATTTTTTTTAACAAATACTGTAACATTTACATAAGGAGCAGTCCACCACTATAAAACCAACATAAAAAAGTTTGAAAAAATTGAAAACAAAGTCCTACCTGCCAACTTTATTTAGCAGCTGAGCATATTACTTGACATAAAAGATTTTTAATTTGATAACGTTATACCACAAGTATATAACAATATGTTTTACTAAATATATAAACTTAAAGTCCTTCTTAAATACCAATCAAAATAGGACTGGCCCAAAACCTTTACAAAGTTTTCCCTAACTTGTCCATAAATATTTTTCCTACCTTCAATTTAATAGATCCATTCTTTAAACATATAAATAAAGAATATAATATATTGATAATGTAGTGTGATACATAAAACAAATAAACGAAAGTTTTTCACTTAGTAATCTTGTTTAAACATTGTTTACAGCTTTACAATTCTTGTCACGATAATTTACATAAACGGTATTGTATATTGATCTATCTATTGCTCAGGTAGCAATGTGCTCATTTTTAAATTTTGATCATTGCTAGTACCTAACGGTTTTCATAGTTTTTTTCTTTTTACATTTCCCTTTTTAGGCTTTATCAAATGAAACAGGGTGAGAATATAAAACCAAACTTTTTTTTAACACAGTGATATAATTCAATTAGTACGTACATAGACACAGAATCCGAAAGGGATTAGTACACAGTCTAATCCTTAAAGTACAAGAAAAACTGAATTTCTTCAAAGAAATTGTTACTATTTTTGATCAGATGAGGTTTTTGTTTTGCCTGCGACGAAAGTCGCAGAGTTGAGACATAGGATATTACTATCCGAAGGCGGCGTAAACTATTTGTATAATGCTTTATATTTCAGAAGGTAGAAGACCTAGATGCTTCATACCTTGTATGCAGATACCTTATGTTATGAAATTTCCGTCTGTCATAAGTCCATTGTCCTTGACCTCATTTTCATGGTTCAGCGACTGCTTGAAAAAAATGTATAGTTTTTTGTCCTGTCTCACTTATGAGTAAAAGGATAACTATATTTGGTAAATAGGTTCCTTGCAACGTTTAAATGTCCGTCAGACAGGGTTCACCTGACCTCGACTGCATTTCATGGATCAGTGATCAAGGTTAAAGTTATGTGATTAGGTCCATTTCTCAGATACTATACGCAGTAGGTCAACTATATGTGGTGTGTGGAATGATTGTAAGGGGTACATGTCAGTCTGGCAGGTTTCATCTGACCTTGACCTCATTTTAATGGTTCATTGGTCAATGTTAAGTTTTTGTGTTTTGGTCTGTTTTTCAAATACCATAAGCAATAGGTCAACCATATTTGGTGTATGGAATGATTGTAAGGTGTACATGTCTGCCTGGCTGGTATCATTTGTCCTTGACCTCATTTTCATAGTTCATTGGTCAATGTTAATTTTCTATTGTTTGGTCCTCTTCTCAGATACTATAAGTTATAGGTCAGTTATATGTGGTGCACATGTATGGCATGATTGTAAGGTGTGCATGTCTGTCTGGCAGGTTTCATCTGACCTGGACCTCATTTTCATGGTTCTTTGGTCAATGTAAAGTTTCTCTTGTTTGGTCCTCTTCTCGGATACTATAAGTTATAGGATAACTATATGTGGTGTATGGAATGATTGTACGGTGTGCATGTCTGTCTGACAGGTTTCATCTGACCTTGACTTCATTTTCATGGTTCATTGGTCAATGTTAAGTTTCTGTTGTTTGGTCTTCTTCTCAGATGCTGTAAGTAATACCGATCAGCCGCAGCGTTTTAGTGACAAATCGCGTAACTGGCATAAATCTCGGAAAATCCTGGAGTTTTGCCCGAGATTTCGATGGAGTTTTTCATGAAATAGCTTTTCCTTGAAAGATTGATTATTAAGAATAATTTGTATTTTTCATGGTATACACAGTTTTACATTTGCAGGTACGAGAAGGTGATTGTATGTTAATCTTTTGCATGAATGTTGTTTACCTTCAAAGTTGTTAGTTTAGGATGTTTCATACCTAGTAGAAAAATGTCTTTCTAACTATAAATGTACAATGTAGATATTCAGGGTATTTTTAAAGAGATTATTGTGTTAACAATCCCTAGTTTTTATATTTAAAATCGGATATTTTATGGGGATAAACACCATAGGTGTTCAGGTGTGTCATAAAAATATGTCATTGTTTATTCTTGCGTCTGCGGTATTAGTAATTTGTCTATTGTTACCTTTAACGCCAGTAAAAACAGAGTCCATTTTTTCAATTGTTTTTTAATGTAATTATAATCAATTATTTATTTATAATCTTCAATTGTTTTTTAATGTAATTATGATCAATTATGTATTTATAATAAAGTGCACTGATTAGCTACATACTAATTATTTTTCTTGTTCAGGTGAGTTACGTTTCTGAGAATGTCAGTGTCAATAGTCAATACATCTTTTTATGTGTTGTGAATACATGTATGTAAATCATCTACGTATATTTTCTCATTTGGATTGTCCAAATACTGCCGTAGTTGCCGTGAGTGTTTGTTACCATGCATTTCTTCCTCACAACACACCTGTTATTCCAAATTGAAGGTGTTAATTGTCAGCTTACGATTAAAGCGTGGTTTCACAGTATGATTGTGTTACCGGTAATTATATATATCTAGATGTAGTATGGAATAAATAGTCATAGAAGATCTATAGTGAATTTGGTAAATTTTAAATATAAAAACATTACCTATCCTTGAACAGAACTATAATTTCGAAATTATAAAAACAAACGAAAAATACTTTGTCAACACTAGTTTTTCCTTAATTGCGAATTTTAAATACAGATAATTAATAGAAAAAGCTCAATATCCTTTGGATAAAAATGTTTTATACATGTGTACATTTAATTATTCACATGATAATCAACAAGTTGTTGTTTCAAACGTAATAAATAGGAGATTCACTTGAATTGTTGTAAGGGAATGGACAGATTAATTTTTGACACCTGTGTTCAAGGCTTTTGTTATACATGTAGGTGTATACCAACCTTCATCTACCAGACGTCAAGCTGTTCGGTACTGTGGAATATTGAAACATAAAGTTTAGAGAAATATATACCTTGACATAAAAATCTACAAAGAGGGAAAGGAGAATCTCTTAATTCTCATTAAAAAAACAGAATGCAAAGTGTGCAGTTCATTCTAATTTTTGAAAGGTACACCATTTTATACAGTATGAAATAAAAGAAAATATAATTTTGTTTGTTAGCATGTCTTTCTTCCTTACAACACACCTGTTATTCAAACTGAAGGTGTTAATTGTTAGCTTATGATTACATGGTTTCAGAGTATGATTGTGTTACCGGTAATTATATATATCTACATGTAGTGTGGAATAAATAGTCATAGATGCTGAAGGTCTATGGTGGATTTTTAGAATTTTAAATATTAAAACATTACCTACCCTTCAGAAGTATAATTTCGAAATTATAAATTAAAACACAATACTTTCTCAATGCTAGTTTTTCCTTAATTGCGTAATTCTTCAATGCATGCATGTTTGTATTAATGTAAAAAAAACATTGTGATTTTTAAATACAGATATTAGAAAAAAGCTCAATATCCTTTGGATAAAAAATGTTTTATACATGTGTACATTTAATTCATATGTTAATCAACAAGTTGTTGTTTCAAACGTAATACATGTATATAGGAGATTCTCTGGAATTGTTGTAAGGTAATGGACAGATTAATTTTTGACACCTGTGTTTATTATACATTTACCTGACCAAGTTTTTTGTTATAGATGTAGGTGTATACCTACCTTTATGTGCCAGACGATTGAAACAAAGTTTAGAGAAAATTATACCTAAACATAAAAATCTACAAAGAGGGAAATGAAAATACTTAAATATTAATTCTCATTAAAAAAAAATATACGCAGAGTGTACAGTTCATTCTAATATTTGAAAGGTACACTATTTTATAGGGTATGAAATAAAAGAAAAAAATCGTAAAGGACAAATTTGTATCAGAAAATAAAAAAGAGAAAAGGGGGGTCGCCCCCGTATGGAAATAGCACTGCACGGTAACTGTTGACACCTATAGCCGGCCATTTGTTTTATATCAATCACGGTCAATAAAACGCTTTCTTAATAGCGTTAAAAATAGTCCTAGACTATTTTGGCACATGCTAAAGGAAGAGCTTATTTTCCAATCACAGAGAAAATTACCGAAATTCTTTTTTTAAGGAAAAAAGTTGGGGTCGGAGCCAGAAAATTAGGGTCGGTTATTATTTAACTGCTGATTACTTATATTGAAATAGTCTCATTATGTTATAAAAATCTTTAAATTACATTAATAATGATTGTAAATAATAAAAACTTTTAAGGAACAATGATTAACAAAAACATTGGAAGGTGTGAAAATGATAAAATAAGGTCACTCATGCATGAATGTTTAACATAGAATACAGTTCACACCAGTCCCTTCATAAAGATTGAAGAAATTTTGAAATTTCGTTTGCACAGTAGAATCACATTTACTGATTTTTTTTATACATATGAAATAAGATAAGTATTGAGATAAGTAAAAACTATTTTAGCATAGCAACATAATTAGATAATATGAAAATATGACTTTTTACAATATTTTGATCAAATAAACCTTAAATGAAAAATGAAAAATGAATTCATAATAAACGTTTCAATAACAATTCTTTCTTAATTTGTAAAAGCAATATAACAAGAATAATAACAAGGTGTCAGGATTATCTGTACACATGTAGTACTCTCAAGCTTTAGCACAATTAACGTATCAGCATATAGTTGAAGTTTAATTCTCTGTGGCCATTTGTATAATTTGATGTATGGAATGATTATACGGCCTACATGTTTGTCTGATTGGGTTTATGTCACCTTGATTTCATGTTCATTCATCATTTAAATGTTAATTTAATGTAAAGCTTATATTAACTTATTTTTTTTACTTTCAACATAAATTCAATTATAAACACTAAAACAGGCGAGACATTTCAGTGTGTCCACTCTTGTTTAATTCTCCCAATCATAAATTTTTAAACAATCAAATTAATTTCAGCATGTTTATTATTTCTACAAGTATACAGGGCTTTTTATGCCCCGCCCACGAATGTGGAAGGGGCATATAGTGTTACCCTTGTCCGTCTGTATGTCCGTCTGTTTGAACTGTGGTTAAGTTTTGAGTTTAGGTTCATTTCTTTGGAACTAAGCATAGTGTATCAATGAAACTTCATCAGTGGATAAGCCTTTGGTAGTAATGAGCAGTCATACAATAATTGGGTGATTATGACCTACATTTTAAGCTTGAGCGACGGGTTATCCCCGCACTTTGAATAAAGTTCGGTGATATTTGTTATCACTCCGTCTGTCCGTCAGTCCCTCTGTCCGTCCATTAGACAGTCTTGTCTGCAGAACTCCTCGCTCATTTTTAACTTCATGCATTTAATTTCTATACAGTATTGTCACAAACTGGATGTAGATGCACAATAAGGTTTTAGAATTTTGATTTTCAAAAATAGGGGACCACAGGGGTCGAATTTCGAAAATTGGAAATTTAAACTTGTGACCTAAACTCCTCATTCATTTCTCATATTATGTGTTTAATTTCTATACAGTATTATCACATACTGTATGTAGATGCGCAATAAGGTTTTGGAATTTTGATTTTTAAAAATTGGGGCCCACAGGGGTCGGATTTCAAAAATTGGAATTTAAGCATGTGACCTAAACTCATTCATTTTTCATGTCATGCATTTAATTTCTATACAATATGTCACATACTGTATGTAGATGCGCAATAAGGTTTTAGAATTTTGATTTTGACAACTTGAGGCCCACAGGGGTTGTATTTCGGAAATAGTGAATTTAAGCTTGTGCCTTAAACTCCTCTTTCATTTTTCATTTAGATTTAACAAATTTATTTGTAAATATATGATATAGTGTTCTTTATTTTCTGTAGATATGGGAAAACGTTTTTATTTTGAAAATCTATTAAGGGATCAAATTTTGGGACTGAAAATGCTGAAATTGCTAATTTTGCTTTGTCTTTGGAAATACTCATTCATTTTTTGTTTCAGTGGTTTCATTTCTGTATAATATTGTTCTTCACTATGTGTAGATGTACAATAAGGTTTTCAGTTTTGAAATTTGATTCAGGGTTCCAATTTTCAAACTGAAATTGTTAATTTGCTAATTTTTCACTGTTGTTTTTTTACTTGTGCAGTGCAGGAATTGACATTGTTTCTGATGGCACCAATTTCTAGTTAAGTTTTGTGTGTAGGTTCATTTCTTTGGAACTAAGCATAGTGTACCAATGAAACTTCATTAGTGGATGTGCCTTGGGTAGTACTGAGCAGTCATACTATAATTGAGTCATTTTGACCTACATTTTATGCTTGAGCAACTCTGGTTAAGTTTTGTGTTTAGGTTCATTACTTTCAAACTAAGTATATTGTATCCACGAAACTTCATCAATGGATGTGCAGGGTTTGAAATTAGCGGTCGCCCACTCGCCATTGGCGAGTAATTATCTGTGTGGGCCCATAAAAATTACATCTCTGTCGCCCACTTGGCGAGTGAATATCAAATTCCAGTGTGGGCCAATATAAAAATCCAATTCCGTCGCCCCCTTTTTCACTGTAAATAAAAATTCAAAAAACATTAATTTCAACAGTATATTTCTTTGTTTACTAAATTTTTGCGCATACTTCTGCTTCTTGTTATGGAAATAGTACTCCTGTATCTGGAGCACTTCCGTTTGATGTCCTTCAGCTATTTAACCGTTTAATTGGAACAGCCGAATGACACAAAACGGAAGTGTGGCATGATTTTCAATTTTGGACCAAGATGTTCATGATGAAAACTCATCTGATGTGGATGAACCGACTGATGATGTTTTCAATGACCTTCTGGAATATGAATATGAATGTGAATTTTGAATGTTTTAATGTTTAAATAAAATTACATGTCTGCAACTCTAGTTTTGGTACAATTTGAATATGACAGGGAACCAAGGGACCCAATGATTAAATGCCATTATGGTAAACAAACAATTTACAGTTGAGGATTAATGACCAGGCCAAGAAAAAAAAATAAATGGTGAAATTTCATGTTTTTTTTAGAAATTTCAAAACTTTTCTATATAAAATCATGACTTTCAAATACACAATTTTGCTGCCAGGAGAGTGCCAGAATGCAGGATTTTGCACCATTTACCCCCAGACCCCTCGTTGTTATGCACCTCGCTTACGCGAGGTGGCAGGCACGCTAACGTGCACCTGTGGGCCCCTAATCCTTATGTGGACTAATTCAAATTTTTATTTGGTAGCCCACTTGGCTACTGCTCTTAATTTCTTAGCTTCAAACCCTGATGTGCCTTGCGTAGTACTAAGCAGTCATACAATAACTGGGTCATTATGACCTAAATTTTATGCTTGAGCGACCCTGGTTAAGTTTTACGTATACATGTAGGTTCATTTCTTTGGAACTAAGCAGTGTATAAATGAAACTTCATCAGTGGATGTGCCTTGGATAGTACTGAGCAGTAATACAATAATTGGGTCATTATGATCTACATTTTATGCTTGAGCGACTCGTTTAGTTTTGTGTTTAAATTCATTTCTTTGGAACTAAGCATAGTCTATCAACAAAACTTCATCAGTGGATATGCCTTGGATAGTACTGAGCATTCATACCTGATGACCTACATTTTAGGCATGGCATCCGTGTCTTACAGACACAATTTCTAGTTTAAACAAAATTTTTCATTCAAACTGAGAAAAAAATATATTAATTTTTCTATCCTTGATGGATTTTATTACCAATTCTTTCATTGGATTTTTTACAAATCCCAAATGAATTTTACCAGCCAATAGAATCTGACTCGTGACTTAACTGAAAGAAAATAAATTACGAACAACCTACATAATATATAATTAAAAAAAACTAGGTCATGCTGAAGCTATACATAAGAGGTCAGGACCGATCATATTAGCAGGTTTTTTTCAAAGCCAATCAGAATGCATGAGAAAATGTAAGGATATAGTGTAAACATCAATGAGACAATTTACTGTACGACAGAACAAGGAAAGAAATTACCACATCTAGGCACTGTCGTGTGACCTTCCGATGGGAAAAAAGAGTATGTACATAAGAGAAACAAGAAAGACTGATGTCAAAAATTCAACAAAAATAACCACAAATTCAATGTATAAACACTACTTGATACATCTGTACATTGTACAATAAGCAGACTAAGAAACAGCCCCTGAAAATAAAGGGTCCTGACTTGGCAGACATACATTGTATATAGAATTGAAGTGTTACATTATGTTTAGGTCAAATAAAAATATATGTGGTTCCGGTTTCCCAATCTACCCTATTTTTGCCACCTATCTTAAAGATATTTTGATATTTTTTTAAGCACTGTTAGTCAGAATTTCTCTCCCCTAGACTCAATACAAAAAAAAATTTTAAAATAAAAATTCCTTCATATATATAACTACCCTATGTTTAGTAATAAAGGAACTGGTTTCAAATTGGGTCCCCTTATCATTTCGCTAAATGTGTTCCAACTGTGTTACATACACGTATTATGTACCAAAGACCTTGAGAGACCATGGATGGGGTTCAAACTATCAATTATAATATCCGGATATGAAGGTTTTATAACAGCACTAAAAGTATTGCAATTCAATTTTTTTTTTTTGGTGTACACATTAGTTTCTAAATCTAATACACAAAACAGTAAAAATGGTTCAAATTTGGGTACTGTGATGTTACATGCTAAACAGTGACGATGATCATGTAATAATGAAAGCAGGACTTTTCACATTTTACTTTCACAAAAAGTGGGGTGTTAGAATTAAAATAATAATCACTTACAATGTGAAATCATTAGTATTGCCTCCTGTTAAGCACAGACTATCATACTGAGCACTATTGCCGTGCAATAATTGAATTATAAGTTCAATCTAATATTCAGACCAAATGTTAACATTATATTAGTTTATGAGAGACACATTTCATTTACCGTATTTATCATTTTCATTTTGTTCCTGAAGGCAACTTGTAATATAACAATATTAATAGATTTAAATTGAATGTACACACCTTCTTCTCTAGGAAGTCATCCGAGACATTCCGAAAATTTCCCGCGAAAAAAAAAAAACAGGGAAACAGAGCTGAACAGTAGAAAATGAAGTAAAAGAGACCACGTACATTTGTTAGCCCTTATTTGTTCTAGGGTGATTTTATAACAAGTTACTTTCTTGGACCCGTTTTTGAACTTTTAATATCTAATTCATTTTTACCTATAAATCATCTTGAACTGTTTAACTACATGTATTTTTAACCTTTGAAACAACTTTTAACAAATGAAAACAAAAATGTTCAATTTAAAATATTCAGAACTTTTAAATATGGATATTGATTTTGAAAAAAATATTAAGTCCGTTCAAAAAGAAATATTCTGGTGGATTTTAAAAAGAAAATGCCAAACTCTTATTTTTATGATGACGTACAATACGTACTGAATAGAATAGAGAATTGAAACGGGGAATATGCCAAAGAGACAACAACCGGACAAAACAGCAGAAAACAGCTCAAGGCTACCAATGGGTCTTCAACGCCGTGAGAACATCCAGCACCCAGAGGCGGGCTTCAGCTGGCCCCTAAACAATAATGCATACTAGTTCAGCAAAATGGACGGCATACTAAACTCCGAAACATACAAATGAACCAAAATTTTTAAAAAAAAACACACAAGACTAACCAAGGTTAGAGGTTAAACATGTTTTGTGAGATCTCAACACTCCCCCTATACCTCAAGCCAATGAGGAATAAACAACACATTTGCAATACACACAGTAAAACTCAGTTCAAAAGATGTCCGAGTCAGTTGTTAAAAAAGGTAACAGAAGAAAGTAAGCAATGACAATGATCAATATGACTACTATCAGTTACTGACATGCCAGCTCCAGACCTCAATGAATCTGACCGAAAGATTATGTCTTTAAATTATAAATAAAATAACAATCCAAAGATACTAATATTATAGATATAGTGTTTACCATGTGCAATACAAGGAATGAACCCTTAGTATTTTATTATTTTTGAATTTTTCTAAATACTGGTAATTTCTGTAACAAATTAATGAATAATCATGTCAGACAAGTCTGATGACTGGGTTGGTGAATATCCTCGGGGACCTAGGGTCCACCACGCAGAGGCATCGTCCCAGGACTTTCAAAATAACAATCCAAAGATACTAATATTAGATATGGTAAATTTATACTATGCTGTATAATACGACGTATTTCAAGGAGTTACCTCTCATCAGCAGCATTAAAACCGAAACATTTGGAAGACCAAAAACTAAACTATAAAAAATCAGCCACAATCCCTCCCGTTTGGGTTTAGTATCATGCCATCATAAATTATATGAAAATAACATAACCCGTATCATGCCAACAACTGGTTTTAGAATAAATGTGTTTATTTCCGATGCCAACATCCTATTAGGGAATCAATATATATATTAATTCCAAAAAAATGCCATCTTTAACGACTTGACAACAGTATCGTAACTATTTCTTTTGTGGATAAGTCTGTTTAAAGGTTTGGTTAGCTTTTCAGGTGAATGATGAAATTTTTGTGCTTTATACAGAATATTACCATAAAAGATGGGATGTGAATTACCTGAACATATAAGATGTTTGCACGTTGATTTATATTTACGAATGATGTCCTTGTACCTATGATAAAATTTAGTAAAAGTTTTGACAAGTTTGTGATATCGAAAACCCTGCATAATAATTATCCAGTAATACAGAGATTTCTTTCGTTAAAATCAAATACGTTGTTACATACACGAGCGAATCGGACAAGTTAAGATATATAAACACCATACGATGGTGCCAAGGGAACGTCGCCATCTATAGATGAATACCCGTAGTTACCTTTAGTTGTTAACTTTTTAGTTCACCTGGTCCAAAGGGCCAAGAACCAGGTGAGATATTCCTATCACTTTGCGACCGTCGTCGGGAATCTGGACCTCTAGCCGACCAATTTGGCCACCTTATTAAAAATCAGCAACAAAAATATTCTTTAAACATCTCCTCTGAAACAACTGGGCGAATTGAGGCTAGGCGTTGAGGGAATGGCCCTTAGGAGGACCCCTTTCAATTTTGTCAAGATCTGAACAATATGGGCGACGTTACTAAAAATATAAAAATCATCAAAAACTATATATAAATGTATTTAAAAATCTCCTCTGAAACTGGGTCAATTAATACCAGACTTTGTTGGGGTGGTCCTTTTAGAATTATGTTCAAGGGTCCGGACCGCAGACCCAATATACATGTATAGAAAAATCACCAAACATATTTAAAACTCGTCTAATCTGGAAGAAATGAGCCGATTAATTGAGACCGAAGTGTGATGGAATATGGTCCTTAGTAGGTCTAATTTCAAACATGTGTTTGGAGGTTCGGACGTCTGACCAATATGCATGGCCTACGTTACTAAACAAAAACAAACTGAAGCAACTTGGGAAATTGAGACCAAACTCTGATGCAATGAGGCGGCAAATTGACGATATTCAGATCATAATTAGTATAATAGAATATTTATCATCACTCCATACCCGTTCATTTTTTCTTATATTACTTATGTCACCTGTACATTACCTTTATTAGCTTGTTTGTCTTTTTAATTGCATGTGAATTCTGATATAACAGAAACTTAATCTAAAAAGTTTTTATCAGTCAGTAACGTACTTACCACATTTATGTCAAAGTTTTTTCTAATCCATGACATCAGCAGTAAGAATTTGAAATTTTGATGCAGGTCTCTTTTATTTCAGATAGAATTCCTTTCTTATTGTTTAGCTAAGGGGAAAACGATAGAATTCAGACAGGCGAACGAAATTCTATCAAATTCTCTTTATATATTGTGGACATTGAGAAAGATTAATGGCCAAAGAAGAAAAAAGATATAAATATTCACAAAATCTATACACGGTCATGACCATAAATCTACGTTATCTATAATGAAGCTGTTATTTATTGTTCTTCTCTGACTCGCCGTGTGAACACTAACGACATCAACAGTCTAATATATCATTGGCTTTAAAAAGCCATTACAAGACACGCAGAGCAGAGAATGCTGTTCACTTCATAGTTTTCAAAGTTCTGTTTATGACAATTTTTAGACTCTGGTCAATATTTTTTTTAGGAATTCTTATTACATTACTATTAAGTTCAATAACAAGGCAGATTATTTGCTTTTTATTTCACTATATTAAGGATCCGTTTCTGGCAAGAGTTCCATTTGGCACCCCCATAAGTACATCTATATGCTTATTCCGTCGACGATATACACAGCTGGAGTGTCATATGGAACTCTTTCCGTGCTCCGGAAGGGTAAGCAGTTCCTGCTCCGTATACGGCACCCGTCGTGACGTTCAACAAAGTCAATATGGTGGTAGTCACAAATCGGTGGAGATACATGAAATGTGACGACAGTGGGAACAGGTCCAACACCATCTTAGATATTGGAACACTGTAGCGGTCAATCAATTTGTGATGACGACCGTAAAATAGAAATCTTTCTCGTTTGCAACCTTGATACCTAAACCATTTCCCTTCCTCTTCATCTTTAGGACTTTTTATCAATAAATGTCTAGGGTATTTTACATAACAGAATACAAGAACAAACGACTGTCTGTACTTGATGAAGTTATTGTACAGAAATATATTCTTTTACCTAATTGATATCGACTGGAACATTTCTGTTAGAAGTATACTATGCAATCTTATGTTATTCGGCGAGTGTCTTTTCAGTCAGACAGATTTGTCGATATCTTAATGGATATAAAGACAAGTTCACACGTAACTTGAGCAAAATTGTATTACTATATTACAATTTAAAAGCAACAGCGAAGCTATAATTTCTTTAGTAGAAATACATGTACAGTGTGTCATCATATACCTCCCAGTCCTCCTCCTAACCCCCCTCCTAAGCCTCCTCCAAGACCACCTCCTAAATCTCCACCTAACCCTCCTCCTAATCCTCCTCCACCGCCAGTGCCTTTAATGAACCGTTTCATTTGTTGGGTCATACACCACATAATGGCATTGACAAGCGTCATCACTGCCGAGGTCAAGGCCAACCAAAACTCCCAGTTTACCTTGTCCGGGTCCTTTGATCCAATGATAATATTTCCAATAAGAATCATACCAACTGAAAAAGAAGAATACATACATTGATTGATAATATAGACTTCGTTTATTTGTTCCTTTTCACAGGGTCAGGATACATGTAGCGGACAAAGGGGGAGGGCGTCAGTGGTTTTATACAAGTATTTGTAAAACTTGTTTAAATAAAAATAAAACCTTAACAAGATGAGTACATTTTCTACACTTATCCTACAAGTAAATACTTCTGTGTTGAGTTCTATGTAGTAATGTTTGTGTTCAGTAGTTGTTACCTAGACTGCCTCCATTTAGCTGTAGAAATCAACGGTTTTGTAATATGTTTCGCCGAAATAACTCTAACCAAAGAGAGGGAAAACCCTCCTCCCAAACTAGAATGATATCAAAACAATCATGGCTTCCTCTGGTTTTATTTTGCCCCTTTGCTGTGGTAAAAAAATTAAAAAATTAAGGTTGTTTTGTCGTTGTATATTTGTTTTTACTCATGATAACAGAAGTTCCTCCAGAGACGTTATTATAATAAATATTCTCGATAGAACAAATATTGTATATATTTAGACCATTTTTTAGTCAAGAACACATTCTGTAATATTTATTTCATTCAAAATTATATGACTCCAGAATCTTCCTTCCAGTGAAAACTAATTTTATTAAGGAACTTCTATTCCAAGTTAGGTACGTTATACTTTATGGTGATTTCTTAAATTACAATTAATAATATTTATATGCTCAGATAAATGTGCACAACCTGAGTATTTCAGATGCTCGCTTTCTAGTCTGACTTTCTGACTATCTGTTGTTTGCATTTTGTTCTCCTTTTTTTGTGTGGGTGCTCTAGTGGTAGCATGCTCGCCTCGACTGTGGAAGGTGGTGTATTAATTCGATCCACGACCGGGCCAAACGAAAGACATTGAAACTGGTAGTTGCTGCTACTCCGCCAAGCACGTGCAATGTTGGAGTAAGAGCAAAGGACCATTACTGTCAGTATATGCCCAGGTGGGGTTATATGTCTTCCTGCGGACTGTTACCTAATGAGCTAGGGCTCAGCGTGTCGGTCTAGTACAAATCATGGTATTCATATCATGTCGATATGTTCCCGTCCTGAAATGCACTTAGTGGTTGCCCCTTTAGGTAAAACAATAATTCATCCACCCATCATCATTGTATGTTGTAAGGGTTTGTTAGTTATCTCTAGTTTAAAAGGTTAAATTTACATACAGATCAGTAACTTTCCAATTTGTATACTACACTAAATTGATGGAAAAAAAATTCAATTGATGACAATACTCATAAAACTGGTACCTTTATTACAAGCATACCGTCATTAATAACATAGAATATGATTATGTGACTTAATATCAATCAGTATGATGATATACATCGTCGGAAACACCCGACCGGTTGCGCTTACGCTTTGCTACAGGGTAAGCGCGACCGGTCGTGGGTTTCCGACGATGGATGAAATATTGATAGTATATAAAACTGAAAATTGTAATATGTGCTCGTCAATCGAAACCAGATAGTAAAACACCTGCACGTTTCTTTAAACCAGCTTCAATTAGTGAAATAAATGCACGTCACAGCAAACCAGTTTTGTAACATAAATATCTCCCCAATCCAACATAAAAAACATGTCCGCGTATCTTCAATTCAGCTTAATAAAACAAGTGCATTTCCCTCCAAACCAGCTTAGTCAGTTAAAACATATGCAAGTCCATTTAGTTGAAACTTATTTATATATATTGGACTGAGAAACAAGTAATAACAACTTATGATAATCCCTCTCCACTTGGCAGGTGCGAGAATGGAATTTTAGCCTACTCTTTTTCGACATCTACAGGTAATTCTTTCTAAGGGTGTTTCTCTACCTTGATACAGGTCGATCTTTTCGTCCACATGCGACGGACTAGAATCTTACCGAGACCAATTCCTTACAAATGGTGTTGATATAGCACAAATTTGATCCCTGAAATTTTCGTCCCGAACGGGAATCGAACCAGGAACCTTTGGCTTCGTAGTCCGATGCAATTCCATTCAAACCAGTTAATTTATAAACTCCAAACCAGCTTATCAAATCATGTATATGTTCATTTTAATATAGTTAGACCTGCACACGTCCCTCTGTGCAATTTACACATCAATATATATGAACGGCATAATCAATTGCATACTGATAAGAAGGTTAACATAAACGCGATAAAAATCAGAGTTGTCTCGCTTAGTGTTAGATGTCACGTCGAACTCGTCATTTGCAGGATCTCTCGTGAATCGTCATTATGACACTTTGATTGAAAATGCAATAAGTTGTATTTTATGTTACATATGTAATTATAAGAACTATTTTTTGGAGTTTCACTTGTATCTATGATATGGATATACTTACACGAAGCTGCTTGGAAAGAAAAATTCATATGGTAACATTCACAATGGCAGCATCCTTTAGTATAATACATCATACAAAGATTTATGCCATCCCATATTACCAAAAACAACAAGCAGCAAGACGCTACAACAAACATACCAAAAGCAGCCTTTAATGAACATGCTGAAAGAGAAAAAAATATAGAGTTAATATTTACACATATATATATAATATATATATATATATATATATACTTCATGAAAAACTACCTTTAACCTGAACCTTAACTTGGATTCGAGTATTGAAATTCTATTCAGAAATTCAAAGTCGATGACCCACGACCTCAAGGTCACAGCATCCGTTTTGCATCAAAATGATGCTGTTTATATCACAAGCTATATATATATATATATGAAAAAAGTTTAAGCATATGAACAACGATTTATTAATTGCTGTTCAAGTTTATAATAGATAGGTGGACGTTGTCCAGTATGTAATGGATTTAAGCGTTTAAAATAAGACAGATATACACTGGTTCTGTGACGAAACCATCTACAGAACGAGGAAACTATAATTATTTCTAGAAATGGTGTTGTTCAAAAGGATGTTTAAATTTTAGAGTAATATGCGGCTTTGGTGGATATTTTTTTAACTTGTGTTACACGTATAACACGATAGAATATTGACATGAAATCACTATATCTTCGTGATCCATAGTATCATTGACCATTTTTGTTGGTGCTTAAGATCGAACATTATTTTTCTCCCGGATTATTCTGTTCCTTAAAAATATTTCCAGCACTCTTTATAAGATTGGGTTCTAAATTTGTTGAACTGTAAAATAGAATTTTTTTTTAGCATACCTTGATCACTCATTAGAATGTTTCCATAAGTAACACTTATCCCTATAATAGCAGCTAGCATAAAAATAAAAGTCAAAATGGAGAGGATCAAACTCGTTATTCCTCGGCATAAATAGATTCCTTTCTGAACTCTGTCCTCTGGACCAGCTTGCATTTTGTACGGGGTAATGTTTATACAGTGGAGGACAAGTAAATAGGATGATTTATATAAAATGACCATGTATTTCCTTTTAGGAAATATATTATTCATAATTTTGTTATTATTTCTGCGGAAACAACAACCTGTTTTCTTTGTTTATGGAAAAGAAATGATGTTGGGTGTATAAATACGTGAATGCAAAATTATCACATAAAAACAAACTTAAATATAGGTATAATTTTGCATCTTTGAAATTTATTTATTGAAATGTTATTAAATTTCAAATCTAAAGCTTGGGAATTATGTTTAAAAAGCGTAATTTTTCAGATGATTCTTAACCATCCTCTCGAATTAGGGGTTTGTGAACAAAGTGGACTCAGGACCCATGAGTTGGGAGGATGGCAGAAAACCCCAAATAAACAAACAAAACATTATTATTTGATTGTCAATTTCATAATTGTTTTATACAGTATATATGTGTTGATCTTTGACTGAAACAGAATTTATCTAAAACATATATCAGGTTTAATTCTAATATAATAGGGAGCAACTATTTGACTTATAGTTCTTCGGTCTGTGCGTCCGTCCGTCCTTACGTACGTCCGTCCGTCCTTACGTACGTCCGTCCGTCCTTACGTACGTCCGTCCGTCCATCCGTCCGTACGAGGTTAAGGTTTAGGTTTAAGGTAGTTTTTCATGAAGGAGTTATTGTATCATCCTGAAACTTTGTACATGGATAGCTTGTGATATGAACAGCAGTCTTTTAATGTACAACGGATGCTGTGACCTTGAGGTCATGGGTCATCGACTTTGAATTTCTTTATGGAATTTCAATATTTGAATCACGTTAAGGTTCAGGTTCAAGGTAGTTTTTCATGAAGGAGTTGTGGTATCATCATGAAACTTTTTACATGGGTAGCTTGTGGTATGAACAGCAACATTTTGATGCGAAACGGATGCTGTGACCTTGAGGTCATTGGTCATCGACTTTGAATTTATTTTTTATTCCCCGCCACGAATCTGGCTGGGGCATATATATTTACCCTTTTCCGTCCGTCCGTACGTACATACGTCCTGATTTGGTTAAGTTTTGCGTTTAGCTCCATTTCTCAGAAACTTATAGTAATATATATATCAATGATATTTCACCACTACGGTCCTCATGTATAGTACAACACGTTCAGCAACACTTGGGTCGCTATGACCTACATTTCATGCTTCAGTGACGTTGGTTAAGTTTTACGTTTAGGTTCATTTCTCAGAAATTTTACCACTACAGTCCCCTTGTATAGTACAATGCAGTTCAGCATCATTTGTGTCGGTATGACCTACATTTCATGCTTCAGTGACTTTTGTTAAGTTATGCTTTATGTTCATTTCTTTGGAACTTAGCATAGTGTAACAATGAAACTTCATCAGTTGGTGTGCCTTTGGTAGTACTGAGCAGTCATGCAATAATTGGGTCATTATGACCTACATTTTATGCTTGAGTGAATCTGGTTAAGTTTTGCGTTTAGGTTCATTTCTTTTGAACTAAGCATAGTGTATCAACGAAACTTCATCAGTCAGTGGATGTACCTTGGATAGTACTGAGTATTCATTCATGATGACCTATATCTTAGGCGGGGCATCCGTGTCCTACAGACGCAATTTCTAGTTTTATTGAATTTTAATATTAGAATCCCGGTTAAGGTTCATGTTGATTTAATCATCATGAAATACTGAGAGATCGTATTTCATTTACCCTATCGTTAAGGACTTGAAAGTCAACAATATACAAATGTAATTGAGGGGCATGTAGTGTCCATTAGACACATTTATACTTGTTTAAGTACTTAAATTACACCACTTGTGAGATCCCTTCTACTATACAATTTGTAACCTTGTAATTCTTCTACTTAATTTTGACCAGTTTGCACTTTAGTATGTTGTTTGTTCGGATATTAATTATTCAGATTTCCGATTGTAATAGGTAATAAATATACGGAACATGTTTCCTGTTTGTTGACTTTATCTGTGTCAACAAATTTTTAAATATTGTTGATACTATACGCAAAGATTAAAACTGTCAACAAGCTTAATAATTTCTAAATACATTAAAGGCAGAAAAGGATATAATATCAACTTCAGACCTTCTTCTATTTTTGAACAGGTTATACCATTTTCGATTTTCAGAATGAGGACTTTTATAAAATCTAGAATAATTGAAACAAATCTCAAGTCGTTTTCTGTTACTGCCGTGCATGTGATTTGTACGTTAACTTTTTGGCGCAGAACGAACTGGTACATAAATTTCTATAAGACAAGGTTATGTTCAGACTGTTAATATTATCACTCCAGAAATATATCATATACCAAGTTTCTACTGTATTAATGAGACTAAATATCTTCTGTTAGATTTCACGTTTACTTGACTTGTTTTCCCCAATTGCAATGTGACGGGTACCGTTAGTGGAGTAGGACACGCTTACCTTTCTAGACCACAGGTGCATTAGTTTTTGTGCTGTATAGTTGTGATTCAGTTCGGTTGCTATGTTTTTTTTTAACCTTTGTAGTATTTCTTTTAGCACGGTTCTCACGAGTTCTTCTGATTTTGATCTTTTGGAATTTGCCCACTATATTATCGCTACGGTATTAATCATTTGAATAACAGACAGGGGCTGCTGATCGAGAGGGCTTACGAGGGTGGGGGCACAACTTTAAATAATTAGCTGTCCTTGGTTTTTTTCTTATATGAAATTTATGAAATTTATTCAAGTTTTAAACAAAAATAGCGCAAAATTCATTAAACTTTGCCCTAAAATTTTACGTTTTTAAAATCATACTTTAGAAGTATCACTGATATAAACTTAGATAAGAAAAAAATATGATTTACCTGTTATATTTTTAGCCAGTGTAAAAACAAAACTGACCAAAAACATAAATTAAATGAACAATGAATCATAATAGCAGTGATTTTTTAAAATTTTCTCACCAATCGAAAAATGAAAAAAAAAATGTTTAGACAAATGTGCGTTTGATAACGATGATCATATTGAAGGATGCAAAGCTGCATGCATATCTAGTAATTTTACAACCTCAATTTAGGGAGGGAAAGGGATTGTTATATGTATATTATTGTTATTTTTGACCAAAGTGCACATGGGAAGATATAGATCTTTTAACAATGGGAGGAGGGAGAGGGTGCAAAATACAACTGAAAGAGTGTCTTAACTACAGTAAGGAGATTATGATAAACCAACAAAGAGCATCAAGGATCGGTGCCACAAGATTTTTAAGCTCCACATTATTATATACTGATATAAAAATGTGTAGTTAACTTAGAAATTCATACGCCCCCCCCCCCCCCCCCCCTTCCCCCATACACACACAACACAAGCAATTACTTTACACACCAAAAATTATCAAAGTAATGTGTACTGTTTACTCGGGTTTCCCTATTATTTTACTTCATGATATTTGGATGCTAGATAAATTTGAGCCTCATCTTTATGTGCTGGTTTGCAAGCAAAGCCTTATATATGTAGCTCCGAGTTACCCCTTAAATGACTCAAACGCACCCTTCTTCTCTTCCTAGACAGAATATCAATTGATACTTACATGTACATGTATATCATCATCTTTATAGAAATCAAATATTTTCTTCTCCTTGGGGGTTTAAAAATGCAAATGAATTAAAACACACACGTTATTACTGCAAATATGAACCACTGAACTCGTGTATAAGTCAGGTCTTTAAAAGACATCCCTTTTTCAATTAATTCACCTGCAGACTGAGTTTTTCATTAGGCTTATGTCCTGGGACTCTAAAATCAAGGAACTTTTCCCTCGTAAATACTAGTACAACCATCAGGAATTGTTGAAATTCGGAAAATTGGTGGATGTCTGTCTACTCAGTCTTTGTGATTACTGAAGATATGTTAATTTCTGCTATAAATGTAATCGTTCAATTTATTACTCAGTAATTCTGTGACACATAAATAACGCCAAAGACAACTAATCTATAGGTATATACGTGAAATATCGTAAAAAGAGAAAAATTAAATATATCTGAAATAAAACTGAAAATCTTATGTTATCATTTCAGTATTACATGTTATGTTATGTGGGTACATACTAGTCTTAGACCTGTCAGCTGACCTTGGACACGATACATTTTTAGGCTTGAATGACATGTATGAGATTTTTCAGACAAATTTTGCCTGACTATTTCTAGTAGTATGTCTTTTAGCACATTTTCCTCTGACTTGCTATGTCGGGTATCAGATAATCTTTATTCTGTGTCCATGTGCATACTCAGGCAAGACATTTAGTGTGTCCACTCTTGTTTAAATTCACCCCTTTGGGCCCAAAATTTTGAAAATCAAAATTCTGAAATCTTAATTATTGCACATCTACATATGGTTTATATATGACAATATTGTAAACAAATAGGATGCATACATTGAACCATAAAAGAGGAGTTTAGGTCAGAAGCTTAAATTCACATTTCAGAAATTTAACCCGATGGTCCACAGATTTTTTAAATTCAAAACCCTAAAACCCTATTGCACATCTGCTAATGGTGTATGACAATATTGTTAAGAAACAGAATGCAGAAATTGAAGAATGAAAGAGGAGTTCAGGTCAAAAGCTTCAATACTAAATTTTCGAAATTCGACCCCTGTGGACCCCGATTTTAGTTAGGAAAATTCTAAAACCTTATTGCGCATCTACATATGGTGCATGACAATACTGTATAGAAACAAAATGCATAAATTGAAAAATGAAAGAGGACGGATTACGTCAGTTATTTAAATTGACAATTTTCGAAAGTCGACCCCCGTGTGCCCCAATTTTATAAAATTAAAATTCTAAAACCTTATTGCGCATCTACATATTTTGCATGACAATACCATAGAAATAAAATGCATAAATCAAAAAAAGAAGTTTATCTTACAAGCTTGAATTCACAGTTTTCGAAATTCGACCCCTGTGGGCCCCAATTTTCAACATTCTAAAACATTAAAAGATATGCAACCATTCTACACAGAAATTAAAGTCCTAAGCCCAAAAGTGTAGGAGGAGTTGATGTAACAGTAACGTATGACTGACGGAAGGACGGACGAAGATAATTGCAATATCCCCGAACTTTCTTCGAAAGTGTTGTGATAAAAATAAAAGCAGTTTATAAAATTTAAGTCAACATTGAAATGTAGTTATTGCCATACTTATAGTGATTTGACCATGAATATGAGAGTACAGAAGGATTTGGACTTTGAATTGATCATTTCAACACCAATGTGTTCTAGGCCATTTAGTGTTTGTCTTGTAGCATGGTCTATTTTTCATTTCTGGAGTTTACAAACTACATTCTTTTAAGGTACACAATCCGATTGGCTATTCTCCTTGAAGTTAACCTTATAGCCTTACATTTGCATGAATAAATATTTCACATCGTTTGCGATGAGGCAATCGCTTGTGTACAGATCTTATACGTACCTTGGTCACTCATTAGAATGTTTCCATAATCAACACTAATTCCTATAATTACAGCCAACATAAAAATAAATGCAAGAATAGTTAGGATTAAACTGGTGACTCCACGACATAAAATGATTCCTTTATTTACCCTGTCATTTGGCCCAGCTTGCATTTTTTCAAGTATAGCATATAATATTTGTAAAAAATTATTAAAAATGTTTTTTTTTCAGTAAAGTGTATAAGTGGTTGTTTTTCCTTTTCGGAAATTGAAGTTATATCATTTGTTGTTTTCATTTCTAGCGGAAACAACACTTTGATCACAGTAGTTATACATTTATCTGTTTGCAGGGTGTGGTTCGCGGGTCCAATATCATATAATACAGAAGATTTCCAAGAGGGGGAGGGAAGCAAAAAAAAAACAGTGTTTGTTTCAAAGGATTATAGGCTTATCACGGGGAATGTTATAAAAATATACATTAAGTTAATATTTTATTAGTTTCTCAGCTGAATGTCGCTCTAAAACATTTTGTTGTCATGTGCCTGTGGTCCCCTGGTCAATAAACATATAAAACTTTGCTTTAGTTATGTGATATACTAGGAACCAATTTTTTTTTTCATTCAGTTAATAATATGCTATGATGCGAGCACGGCAATAGCCCTTTCCAGAAACTCATTTCCGGTATCACGATTCTGATACAAAAATTATAATTTGAAGCATGTTATTTCCCTTAGTTCAGTTTCCAGCGAACGAAACTTTGTGTAGCCTTAGTATGTAGCACAATACGGCTGCCCCCATTAAACCAAGCCTTTTCTAAATCTCCTATAGCGCTCGCCGCGGTCGCTATAATCAACCAAATAATTAAATAATGTTAATATTTTGATTCACGTTGTCATTTATACAGACCATGCTGGGTGTCGTGATTGACAATAAAGCATTATTTGATGTTGTTGTTGTTGCTAAGCCTAACTCCTACATGTACCCACTATTAATTTTTGATGGTTCACATAACGTCTGGTTCAGTTTTATGTTGTGCTCTCGGATTCTCTTCAGATTTACAGGTTTTTTTGTCTTTGACTACCTGTGTAGTATTCGTGCTCTGTGCTTTTATTACGGAATCAAATGGTCTTAAGATTGATGTTTATATGAAACAGGTGTGAACTGCAAAGCGAGCGAAGCGTAAGGTTTTCATGTTTGCTTTGCCGGTGTTTAGTGAAAACTTCGTAATGGCGGGAAAATGTGACACTTGTGTCTGCATCTTTTTTTCTTGCCAAATTTTGATGTATTAAATTTGATTCCAGGTGGATTCTTTCGTATTTATTTTTAATTTAATGTTTATTTCTAAATATTTTATTGACTTAAAACTTTACGAAAAAAAAGAATGTTCGAAATCAAGCGTTTTCTCACAGGAAGTAGTTCGATTTTGAAAGCCGCCGTCTGGCAGAAAAAAAATATTCTTTGTGCATATATTTATTCTGAAAATTTATTAAATAAAAAGATAAAGATATGGCAAATTTGGCACGACCAATACTTTTACGTGGCCCTGGTCTTTATAAAAGCCGGTATTTATATGAAAATTTATCCGGTTAATAATTAAATACAGATTTTCGTCCCGGGCAATACGGAAAGTCATATTGCTCCGTTATGCATCCACTAGGGCATTGACCGGTACATTTTATACAATCATTACCGTTGAATAATGAATGACACATGATCACCTTTTATCCATTGGGGACATAGAAATTGTATAAAATGAAATATAAACAAATACAGCACGATTACCAACAAGGCGACTGACCGACCGCTACAACCGGAAAATTTGGTTGGATGGTAAATCATTTGGATAGCAGGGTCAGAATGTGCTCGTCGTAACTTTAAACTGTAATTGGTTGAAATTAATGTCGTGCATGTGATATGTTCAATGACCTTCTAGAAAGAACTAGGATACAGTTCTGTTTAGTTTTTAGTTTTAGTTCGGTTCAACAAAGTTGAGGGGGACTATTGGGGTCCATTTCTCAGTTACTAGTTGACATAGGGTCATATATTTTTGTGTGCAGGTGCATGATTAAGAGACTGACCATGTGACATAAGATGAAGGTCACATGACCCATATTACACGGTTGACTGGCTTTTAAGTTTTATGTCAAAAATAAGTTTTGATATACAAAGTGATCTACAATCATATTACTTGGTGTGAGGGTGCATCTCAGGGAGTAACACAGCCTCCTACCAAACTTAGGTCACTCTGACCTTCTTATCGCACTTCATTGACTGAGGTTAAGTTTTCAGTCCGAGTTCTGTTCTCCAATACCAAGGAACCTACAGTCATATTACGTGGTGTGAGGATGCATCTCGGGTAGTAACACAGCGTCCCACCAAAATTAGGTCACTCTGACCTACTTATCACACTTCATTGACTTAGGTTAAGATTAACGTCCGAGTTCAGTTCTCCGATACCAAGGGATCTACAATCATATTACTTCGTGGAAGATGCATCTTGGGGAGTTACACAGCCTCCCACCAAAATTAAGTGACTCTGACCTACTTATCACACTTCATTGACTTAGGTTAAGTTTTACGTTCGAGTTCAGTTCTCCGATACTAAGGGGCCTACAATCATATTAATTGGTGTGAGGATGCATCTCGGGGACATAGCCTCCACTAAAATTAGGTCACTCTGACCTACTTATCGCTCTATATTGACATAGGTTAAGTTTTACGTCCGAGTTCAGTTCTCTGATACCAAGGAACCTAGTCATATTACTTGGTGTGACGATGCATCTCAGGGAGTAACACAGCCTCCCACCAAACTTAGGTCACTCTGACCTACTTATCTAGCTCCATTAACTTAGGTTAAATTTTAAGTCCGAGTTCTGTTCTCCAATACCAAGGAACCTACAGTCATATTACGTGGTGTGAGGATGCATCTCGGGTAGTAACACAGCGTCCCACCAAAATTAGGTCACTCTGACCTACTTATCACACTTCATTGACTTAGGTTAAGATTAACGTCCGAGTTCAGTTCTCCGATACCAAGGGATCTACAATCATATTATTCGTGTGAAGATGCATCTTGTGGAGTTACACAGCCTCCCGCCAAAATTAAGTGACTCTGACCTACTTATCACACTTCATTGACTTAGGTTAAGTTTTACGTTCGAGTTCAGTTCTCCGATACCAAGGGGCCTACAGTCATATTAATTGGTGTGAGGATGCATCTCGGGGACATAGCCTCCACTATAATTAGGTCACTCTGACCTACTTATCGCTCTATATTGACATAGGTTAAGTTTTACGTCCGAGTTCAGTTCTCTGATACCAAAGGACCTAGTCATATTACTTGGTGTGAGGATGCATCTCAGGGAGTAACACAGCCTCCCACCAAACTAAGGTCACTCTGACCTACTTATCGCGCTCCATTAACTTAGGTTTTGTTTTACGTCCGACTTCAGTTCTCCAATACCAAGGGACCTACACTCATATTACTTGGTATCATGGCGCATCCCTGGGCGTCACACAGCCTCCGACCAAAAGTAGGTCACTCTGACCGACTTATCACGCCTCATTTACATAGGTAAGTTTTATGTCTGAGTTCAGTTTTCTCATACCAAGCGACCTGCAATCATATTACTTGGTGTCAGGGTGCATTTCGGGGAGTAACACAACCTCTGACCAACATTAGGTCACTTTGACCTACTTACTGTGCTTCATTGACGTAGGTTTTACATCTGAGTTCAGTTGTCCGATACCAAGCGACCTACAATCATTACTTGCTGTAAGGGTGCATCTCGTGGAGCTACACAGCCACACACTAAAATTAGTAGGGGAAGGAGGCGAACTTTGTAATCGTAGATTTCTGGTTGTTCATAATTTCACTGTATTCATCACAAAATGATTGACTAATACGAAATTACTACCTCACAAATGAGATTAGAAATCTTCATGTTTACTTATCCCGAGAATTGAAGCCTGAACAGGACTCAACATGACATCGAAATTTACCCTCTTGCAATTTGAGGGGACAGTTAGTGAATTCTTCTAGTCTTTGGAATTACAATTTAGATTTTCTCTATTTTTTTAAAAATATTTCTTTGTGAATTTTTCAATTGAGAATTTTCCCCTTGAAATCATCTTAGAATTCTTTACGTGCACCTTTATTTTTCTGATAGTGCAGATGAGTGCATTTCTTACAATGAATACGCTCGGTGGTTGTTTTGTTTGTTTTTCTGTTTGTTTATTTTTGCTGTTCTGAGTTCGTCGTATTGTGAATTTTGATCTTCCGAACTTCCCTCTTTACTAAATTGCTTCTCAGTCTGTATTCTTTTTGTTTGTACTTCTCGTTATTTTAATTCTATTTGCCTTTAAATAGGCTTTCATTGGGGTGCTAGATTATTCTAAGAGTTAAAAAGTCTCGCTTAAAAACCAGCAATACATCTGAAAGCGTCATTTCTTTGATGTGGACGTAGGAACCAAGAACTTAGCCACCATATTCTTCTTTACCTAATTTTAGTAATCTATTACAGTTTTCGAAAAATACTTATAATATTAAGAAAATATGTTTATTTATTTTATATGATACCAAACTCCTTCTCATTCATATCACGTAAACGTTTATGTATGTTTTCCGTATTTTTATTAAGCGTTTGTCCGATCTAAGACTTTTGTGTTAATTTGTTTATGACTGTTCTTTTTATCATCAGTAGGAATGCAGCTTTCCGATTTACACCCAAAGGTTTCTAATTGGACATGGGTTTCTTGTTTTTACTAAATATTCGTATCAATGTTACATATATTTTCCTTATATTTAACCAGAGGATTATCGGATTTATCTTACCGAGATAGTTAAATCTAATTTTAAAATCCTAGCCTTGGCGAGGTCTTTAACATTCGATAATTTACCTATCGCTATTTGATAAATCCGATATTTCTTGAGTAACGATGTAAGAATCTGTTTCACTAATGATTATTAAATAAATTTTCATATTTATTAAACCCAATTTTCCTTTGGGTGCCTTACCTTTCATACATTTGTATTTGTTACGTTATACACTTGCTCACTATGTGCGCATGTTGGTCGATTCCGAGAAATCCGAACGTAAAAATCCTTCTGGTGGGTTATAACCCTTTTTCTTTACCAATCATCAACTGAGATCATCAGCAAACATACGTTGAATAAATTTCTGATAAACAACGGGTCCAGAAACGGTGTAAGTGATAAAGAATTACAGAAAAAAACATTATCAATTATTACTGCATGCTTTCCTTAAGTTTGTTCTGCCTTTTATAAAATAACAAGTTTGAATCACATCGCTAAATTACTATTCGGGCTAGCTGTTGTTTTGATATTGCTTGCTTTAATATCATCGACGAAAAAACATTGTGATAATATACAAATATAGCCTATTGATGAGGCCAATTCAGGAATTTATTGGCCAGAGAAAAGTATATTAACCTCGGACGCAGGAATTTATTAACATGATAAAAATGTATTTTGACCGAGGACGCAGTCCGAGCTCAATATACTTTTCTCCGGTCAATAAATTCCTGCATTGATCGAAATTAATAGGCTACAATTGTTTTATTACTTTCCACTTTTGGGGATTTTCATGGCAATAAAAATGCAGTGAAATGGGGTTTTTATGGTCTATTTTTAGTAACACGTCAATACATAAAGTCAATTCATCTTTTATTGGTGATTCAACAGACTACGAACCAATTCATAGAAATATATATGAACATGAGACCCAGAATGAACAAATCACAGGACTTATATAAGAAAATAATAAGATCTTGTATTATAACAACGTTGGAATGATATAATACTTAACTGTAAGGTAGTATCTATTTGATTTTCAAAAGGAAGTACCACATAATCCTGCATTGTTTGGTGCCATTGTTTGATTTCAGGTGATTTACAGTCCTGCCCTTGCTTCACCAAATTATTAAGCCCTTTTTCGCACCAAAATTTGAAGACAGCTTATTAAATTTCCTCCTTGTCATCCCCTAGAAATCAAACAGTTATTCACTAAAAGATGAACATCACGTGGAATTGATTTGGTCTGAACATAAATTTGAGACTTTATGAAACAAACTCTCCGGTCTATCCATGTGATATAATGGGGAATTTAGTAGGTACTCGGGGAAAATAAAACTTCGTATTTAGATAAATGTTCTATTAACAAAACTGCATAAAACTATAACAATATAACATAAATATGATTGTTCTAAATTCACTCGGTAATCCTGGTATATAGCAAATTCGGAAAATCCGTAAAGTCACTGTTTTCAGAAAAAACGTACGTGATACGCACTTGTTCAATCGGTCATCCGAACTAATTGTCCCTCAGTTTTAGAATTGTTTTATAGTGAACATTCGTGGGAATTAGCAAGTTCAAAATCGCGGTGACATGTTTGACAATTATCACTCCATTCATGACATATAACAATAGGCAAAATAGAAAAACGTTTTAACAAAGAATTAATACTAATCTCATTAATTTGTTCTTAGTTGATATTATAAGTTTTTTAACACCGTGTATGCTAATTGTTCAAAAATGTTTCTAAAAAATGACACTTTGTTTTAAAGATATAATTGTCAAATTTTGAACCATGACAACTCTCCTCTGCTCCGACAAGACTCTGACCCAGAGTCTAGTAAATAGTTAATTTCCCTCCACGACAATGACCAATGACTCTGCCTCTTTCATGTATGTGTTTCCCAGAACCGCGACCTCGATTTGGTGGATCGTAATGTTGTACAGTAGATAAGTTCACATGATCGAATGCTTGTTGTTGTTTTACATTTTCCCTTGTTTTGTTTTCTTGTAATCTTTTGTAATGTTTCAATCTGTCCGAAAGGCTCTGATTTTCTCTTAAAACTTTATTGTGTTCCTCTATTAGATTGCTGTTTCTAATTTCCAAAATAGTCATATATCCCTGAATTGCTCTCTTATTCTCCTCTAATTGTTCCTTTTCCTTCAAAAGTCTATCATGTTGTTGTTTCAACGATTTAAGTTGTTCCTTTAAATTTGAAATTTCTTTCACTAATCCGTTGATATGGGCATCAGTGTCGTCGGTTTCATTCATATCGTCGATACAATCGTTCAGATATTGGATTTCGTTCTTTAAACTCCGAATTTCGAGTCTGGGTCCAGATTGAAATTTTGATACTGATCTCCAGAATTCTGAATCGTCCAAATTGAAATATGGAAAGTTTGAACAAGTTTTCCTTCGAATAAAGTTTTCTAAGCGTAACTTGTCTCGTGCTAGATTTTTCACTGATTTTTGTTTCCTTGTATTCGATTTACAATTTCTGACGTAATGTCCATTCTTTCCGCATCTAAAACATCTAATATACGAATTTCTGTAACTTGGTATAAATCCACAATATTGATAAATGTCATTTCTTTGATCGGGTATAAACATACGCATATCAGGCGAACACTGCCCATTAAAACTCGGTATTTCGAAATGTACGCTGTTCATTCTGCAGGTTGATGTGTACTCGGGATCTTGCAACGCAAATAGCTACAGATGAAAATAGCTAATGCTCCGGATTCTGCGCCAGTTGATATAATGGGGAATTTAGTAGGTACTCGGGGAAAATAAAACTTCGTATTTAGATAAATGTTCTATTAACAAAACTGCATAAAACGTTTTTCTATTTTGCCTAATTGTTCAAAAATGTTTCTAAAAAATGACACTTTGTTTTAAAGATATAATTGTCAAATTTTGAACCATGACAACTCTCCTCTGCTCCGACAAGACTCTGACCCAGAGTCTAGTAAATAGTTAATTTCCCTCCACGACAATGACCAATGACTCTGCCTCTTTCATGTATGTGTTTCCCAGAACCGCGACCTCGATTTGGTGGATCGTAATGTTGTACAGTAGATAAGTTCACATGATCGAATGCTTGTTGTTGTTTTACATTTTCCCTTGTTTTGTTTTCTTGTAATCTTTTGTAATGTTTCAATCTGTCCGAAAGGCTCTGATTTTCTCTTAAAACTTTATTGTGTTCCTCTATTAGATTGCTGTTTCTAATTTCCAAAATAGTCATATATCCCTGAATTGCTCTCTTATTCTCCTCTAATTGTTCCTTTTCCTTCAAAAGTCTATCATGTTGTTGTTTCAACGATTTAAGTTGTTCCTTTAAATTTGAAATTTCTTTCACTAATCCGTTGATATGGGCATCAGTGTCGTCGGTTTCATTCATATCGTCGATACAATCGTTCAGATATTGGATTTCGTTCTTTAAACTCCGAATTTCGAGTCTGGGTCCAGATTGAAATTTTGATACTGATCTCCAGAATTCTGAATCGTCCAAATTGAAATATGGAAAGTTTGAACAAGTTTTCCTTCGAATAAAGTTTTCTAAGCGTAACTTGTCTCGTGCTAGATTTTTCACTGATTTTTGTTTCCTTGTATTCGATTTACAATTTCTGACGTAATGTCCATTCTTTCCGCATCTAAAACATCTAATATACGAATTTCTGTAACTTGGTATAAATCCACAATATTGATAAATGTCATTTCTTTGATCGGGTATAAACATACGCATATCAGGCGAACACTGCCCATTAAAACTCGGTATTTCGAAATGTACGCTGTTCATTCTGCAGGTTGATGTGTACTCGGGATCTTGCAACGCAAATAGCTACAGATGAAAATAGCTAATGCTCCGGATTCTGCGCCAGTTGATATAATGGGGAATTTAGTAGGTACTCGGGGAAAATAAAACTTCGTATTTAGATAAATGTTCTATTAACAAAACTGCATAAAACAATATAACATAAATATGATTGTTCTAAATTCACTCGGTAATCCTGGTATATAGCAAATTCGGAAAATCCGTAAAGTCACTGTTTTCAGGAAAAAACGTACGTGATACGCACTTGTTCAATCGGTCATCCGAACTAATTGTCCCTCAGTTTTAGAATTGTTTTATAGTGAACATTCGTGGGAATTAACAAGTTCAAAATCGCGGTGACATGTTTGACAATTATCACTCCATTCATGACATATAACAATAGGCAAAATAGAAAAACGTTTTAACAAAGAATTAATACTAATCTCATTAATTTGTTCTTAGTTGATATTATAAGTTTTTTAACACCGTGTATGCTAATTGTTCAAAAATGTTTCTAAAAAATGACACTTTGTTTTAAAGATATAATTGTCAAATTTTGAACCATGACACATGCACCCTTTATGCAAATGTATAAACTTATTTATTTGTACAGCCTTGTATAAAAAAAAGTTAGAGTGTTAAATATATGCAGTTAGTTAAAATATAAAATGTGACATTAATTAAGAAAGTTTATGTCTATCTCAAAATGAACGTTAAAACTGTCTGACTTTCTGCTATTAAAAATAGTGAATTACCTCTAAAGTTTATGTATGATACATAATTATATTTATTTACTTATTTAAATATTTCATAAACAACAACATGTTTTTTCGAGTTTCTAACTGTCACATGGACACAAGCTACTGGTTTACTTGACGCATTTCCTGTTTTGGTTAAATATTCGTGTGAATGTATTTTACGTTGAATGTTTATACAACGTATTGATGTGCAGACATATGAAAACGCCAAAATTGAAAAGCAACCACACAAACGAACAAAGTGGCTCTTGTTTTGATTTTTGATGTTGCTTTCATTTCAAGCATGACTGTTGAAATGCGATTTTGTGCATCTAAATTGTTATCGGAATGAAAAAATATTATAGTTCAGTCCTATATATATTATGTTGTCTCGTTGAATCCTAACATTTTCATATAGGCATTTATTATAATGAATTCTTTGATACCAATTTTGATGCACAATGTGTGCATGTGTCGTCGATTTACGACTCATCAGTGGTGCTCAAGGCCTAAAATGTTGAAAAACAAAACAATACTCCAAACACTTGAAGATCGATTCAAAATGCCAAAGGACCAAAAGTGTATGAGTGAGAAATTTGTTATATATCCGATCTGGTGCAGTAAATGTACGGTGTGTATCGTTTGAAACTGCTTGCATGTACATGTATACTGTTTTGCCTCTGCATGGTCCTGCTTTATTAGTCTAATTCACAAATAAAGATTATCATGGCTATAATTCATAACTAAATTAATAGTTAATCTATAAAATTACTTCAATTTATTATGGCTTAAGTACTAATACAATGCTAAGTGGTAAGGACATTAACAGTATACGATAGGATCAGGCAAAATGTTTACCACCACAAGAGTTTTCCTCTACCTGTATACTACTATATCATGGTGAGAAGTCTTTGAAAGAGTAACATTTTATTACTCCCTATCTATTTCCCCAGTTTGATGACCATGACCACATGGAACCAGTACCGCCATTCCCTCTCCTCCCGCCTCTGTTAAAACCTGCAGTGTTCCAGTCCAGAGGAAAGTCATTATTTTGCCTTCGCTGTAACCTTATGTTGTTTTGATTACGTCCAGTTCCAGTTGTCCAATCTGAGAATTCCGAATTTTGATTGTTTCTATCATTCCATCTCGCATTATTATTGTTGTTGGGTTCCCAAACCCACGCATCATTCCATGTATCACCCTGGTTTCTATTTTTACGATTATTATTCATTCTTCTGGATCCTGGTCTTCTGGTTCCGAATAAATCCACCAGGTCATTGAAATTCCAGCCATTACCAGATTTCCTTCCAGTAGGACTTAAATTATTGCTAGGATTTCTAGGCCTGTTAAAGTTGTCTTTCACAACGCCACCTTTAAAATACGTTCATTTGGTAAATAAAAAAATATTTAAAAACTTTTTATATTGAACTCAAAAAGTTTCAACATTGCGGCAAGTTTTTAGTTTAGAAAATAACCCTTCAATACTACTATTACCAATTAAAACTTTCAGTATTTTTTTAGGGGCCTCGGTGGCGGAGTGGTCTAGGTAGTTCGTCATGACTACTAATGACCACTTGCCTGTCAACGCTGAGGTTTCGAGTTCGAATCTCACCTGTGGCAGGGTGTGTTCGACTCCGATCTTAATTGACAAGGATTGCCAATTTTCCCTCCGAAGGTCGGTTGTTCTCTCCGGGTACTCCGGCTTCCTCCACCAATAAAAACTGGCCGCCGCGAAAGAGCCAAATGTGCTGAAAACGGCGTAAAACCCCAACTAAACAAACAAGCAAACAGTATTTTTTGTTATGAGAAAATATTTTGGAGATACTACTCGATATTTGGCACAGTTGTCAAGAAAGACAGACGGGCATTCTTTATTTTTTGTTGTTTGGTGTTTGTGGTGCATTTTATTGACTGTACGTTTCAACAGTTTGTATATTTGTGCAGTTTATAAAACAGCCGACAAATACCTGAACATAAGCCGTTATCACAGGTCTGACCAGAACACCTTGAACATGCTGGCCCTTTGATATATGGTTCTCTGTTGTTAAAATTACCTCTGCAAAAAACATATGGTTCTTCATTTAAATTTTATACTACAAACTAAATATTTATGACATAGGAATATAGTACCAAAGCTTCTTTTGCAAATTACCCGATTTCAATACAGCATTCGGGACACAATCGCTAGTGAAATACATTTATCAACAGTTTTCACATGTTTACAAAATGCACTTTAGGAGGGAGGGGTTTCAGATTCAACATTTTTAGCGTACGCTTTTAAAAAAATCTGAATGTCACCTCCTGTGATATTGATATATATGATGCTTACAAAGTTCTGAACAGTAAATAAGATGACAAAAAGCCAACAAACGGCAAATCACTTGAATATGTCAACTTATGACTCATCCTCTGGACTTACAATATGCATTTTCAATGGAAGTAAAGATGTCTGTAGATTCTCTGTCGAGTAAGGAGTGATACAGATTCACAGCAAAAATGTTATTAGATGTTGATGTACACTTTTCGAGGGAGGAAGGGGGTTTTCAAAAAGAGTGCTGTTTGTAAACTCGTGGAAACAGTTGACAATTATGGATGACCCCTAAACAAAAATCCTTACCATGATTTCAATCGTCCTAGTGTTTAGGTGTGAAGTAAAAGTGTAAGTGGTCTCCTTAATGTATACATCCGTATGGAAAAATAAATAATGAAGAACTTACTGAGGATTATAGAAGCATACTAAATACATATATCTCATAGAAAATCCAGACCCAGGTTCACAGATCTTTACTCCACATCCAAGCTGATTAGAATCTGCCCATACAACCTTAAAAGGATAAAAAAACACCGAGTTCTATTCAAACGTTTTGGTGGATTACAATATATCACAAATTTGTCAAACTATTCAAACACTTTTAAATCAATAGAAATGAAAAGAGACACGGAGGAATACATGTGCAAACCTGTGTATAATGTCCTGTATCAGACCTAAATCTTATGCCTGGTGTACATACATGTGTATTATGTCCTGTATCAGACCTATAACCCATGCTTAGTGTCCAGATGCATATCTGGGTAAAATGTCCTTCATCAGACTAAATCCTATGTCTGTTGTACATACCTTTGTATAATGTCCTTTATCTCACCTAAATCCTATACCTGCTCTATATATACCTGTATATAATATGCTGTATCTCACCTGATGTACACACCTTCGTATAATGAGTTGTATGAGACCTAAATCCCACGCCTTCTGTGAATTCCTGAATATAGTGTCCATTATCAGACCTAAATCTCATGCCCCGTGTATATACCTGTGTATACATGTCCTGTATCAGATCTAAATCCCATGCCTGGTGTACATACCTGTGTATAATGTCCTGTATCAGGCCTAAATCCCATGTCTGGTGTACATACCTGTGTATTATATCCTGTACGAAGCCTGGTATACACATCTACGTATAATGTCCGGTATCAGATCTAAATCATATGCCTGGTGTACATACCTGTGTATAATGCCCGGTATTAGATCTAAATCATGCACATGCCTGTTGTACATACCTGTATATAATGCCCGGTATCAGATCTAAATCCCATGCCTGGTGTACATGCCTGTGTATAATGTTCGGTATCAGATCTAAATCGTATGCCTAGTGTACATACCTGCGTACAATGTGCTGTATGAGATCTAAATCCCATGCCCGGTGTACATACCTGTATATAATGTCCGGTATCAGATCTAAATCCCATGCATGGAGTACATACCTGTGTATAATGTTCGGTATCAGATCTAAATCGTATGCATAGTGTACATACCTGCGTACAATGTGCTGTATGAGATCTAAATCCCATGCCCGGTGTATATAATGTTCGGTATCAGATCTAAATCCCATGCCTGGACTGTACATACAATGTACCTGCATACAGATCTAAATTCCATGCCTTTTGTACATACATGTGTATAATCCTGTATCAGTTCTTAATACATACCTGTGTATAATGTCCGGTATTAGATCTAAATCCCATGCCTGGTGAGTAGTTATATTTCTCATCATACCACATTTTTACTGCCCGTTTCACTAGTTGACGAATATCACTTCCAACACTTAACATTGCTATATTCTCTCCTCTTCCATTCATCTGATGTCCGTTACTACATCTAGAGGCCCACGCTGTAGCTTCATTTTCTAATTGTCTACTCCATTTCTATTTAAAAGAAGACAGAAAACAGGTAAAACATAATAAAATGTGTTAAAAGTAAATATAATATATTTCAAGTAGTGCACAATATATCGAAAATAAGGTGAGGAGCAAATCCAAATGCCAAAATGAAAGAAAAGGGTAAAGCCAAAACCATCTAAGGAAAGAGTTATGAACGAGGAAGATATTCCTTAATTTTCTAAAATATACATAACAAATATAAATCAACATCTGATACAAATATTTAAAAACACCTTTAGATATTTGGATGATATTTTGGCTCTCAATAATGACGACTTCAGTATGTACACTAAAGAGATTTATGCTGTTGAACTTACTTTAAATAAAGCTAATACTAACAATGAACACTGCCCTTCCTGGATTTTTAAATCTATATCTCTAACGGGAAGTTTAATAATAAAATTTACGATAAGAGAGATGATTTTTCATTTCCGTTTTTAGATGTTTAATCCCGCCGCATTTTTGCGCCTAATCTCTAGCCTTTGAATTTTGGTTCTTTTGTATGTTTCGAGTTTAATGCGGCGTCCATTTCGCTGAACTAGTATGCATTATTGTTTAGGGGCTAGCTGAAGTCCGCCTCCGTGTGCGGGATTTTCTCGCAGCGTGAATGATCCATTGAAGGCATTGGGCTGTTTTCTTCTCTTTGGTCGGGTTGTTGTCTCTTTGACACATTTTCAATTCTCTATTCTATACTGTACTAAAAGTAACGAAACCAAATTAATGCAGTGTATTTCCAATCAAAAATATATTCAGAAGTACCCATGCCTTACCTCTAAATACATGGTCAGTGGTTAAATATTCCCTCGTACAAATTTTAATACATAAGGTATCGGCACTGTCGATTTACGACTTGCCAGATGTGCTAAAGGCCTAAAGTATTGACACAATAACCTAGAAGTTCTAACACAAAACGAAATGCCAAACTGAAAGAAATGGATAAAGCCAAAACCACCTAAGGACAGAGCTATGCACGAAAGATTTATATCCTTAGTTTTCACCAAATTTATCATATTTATAAAAGTCATTTCAAAGTATAAAAATACGCCATACAAGCATCGAAAAACTGACAAGCGGACTAGTAAAAAAGGAGACATAAATTTCACTAAATGCCATATTTTTCAAACGCATGAAGAAAAAATTATGCACCTGTCAAATCACAGTCCGTATGGTTTTAATCTGAAGAAAAATATAAGTTTTGTGTTAGAAAAGTAATTTAAGAGACAAATTTCAAGCTTAAGATATAGAATGTACTTTGAAATGCCATTGCCACAGTCAGTCTCATAAAGCAGTTTGGCATCAATGCTATCTCAGACTTATTGTATACTTTGCATGTGGAAAAAAAACACTCATATATATGTACAATAAGCTCATACAATACCATTTTTTGCATGTTTGCAGCTCCTTCTTGTCTCCTGTACCGGTTGTGTTCATTGGTCAGCAGTGTGCTGTATTGACAGAAAACCAGCCTTCCACAACAGCAAATAACCACCAAGACAATACGAACTAGACCCGACATCATGGTATCTGTAAATATACGTTATACAACACGCATTTACAAGTTATAAAGAAAAGAAATCAATATGTCATATTTGAATAAATGCAGTTGAACTTCCTTTATTGCTCTGGGGCTACAAGAACTACAAGTGATTGGAATAAAATTGGTTCATTACAAAATCAGGTTAGAAGTGTCAAGAATTAGAAATTAAAAATAATAATTTATTATTTTATAATAAGATAACGACGAAGAAGGCTATAAAACTAATTTTCTCGACAACATATGCAAATTTGGGCTATACATTTTTATGAATGTACATATAAACACAGTAAAAATGGAACACTACACAAAATACATCTTTAATTGAGGGATTATTTTAAGAATGTTTTGTACACTTTATGGTAAATCAAATCATTTTTATACTAGAACATCAATAAATTATTTAAATGAACATTTGACATACTTACTTTAGGATACAATTATGTTACCAAACTATTGCTAACCATAAGAAATCCATTACATGAGATATCGTCAGGCTGTTTTTGACTAATTTTAATCAATGGAAATTATTGCTCTAAGAAAGCCGAGGTTGACAATGTTTTCAGAGGGGTTACAATATACTCCGTCACCCTCTTAGAAATTTGTTATTTATTTAATTATACTGAATGTCTTGGATTTTATGAGCGGATGACAGTATAAAATACCACTCGCTGTATCTTTCCAGCGGGTGATCGAGTAAAATACCACATTCTTGTAAACCAATGAAAATGCATTAAAAGTAGAGAAATTTACATAAAGTATAATAATATATATTCTTACCAAAAGATATACGGTTATTTAACAATGGAAAAACTTACCTTAGGTTATCAATAAAAATTCTTACCTGCAGATAATTACAAATGATTTTTGACTAATGGAAATTTCTACCCTAGGGTATCAGTAAAAGATGACAGTATACAGCTGTTGACCAATGGAAATCCCTGTTCTACGGTATCAGTATATATTCTTACCTAAAGATATCAGCATACGGGTGTTGACCAATAGAAAATTTCTACCTTACATTTTCAGTAAATATTCTTACCTTTAGATATAAGCAAACTGTTGTTGACCAGAGTAGAAGGTAGCCAGGAGAGAACAGGCAGAAATTACTCAACTAAAATGTCTTTTATTTGTGAAATGATTTTATACGAAGTGTCAATGGCAAAAATAGAATATTAAAAATATAAATAAACAAATCAACGAACATGGTGTTTAAGACACAAATTCTTGTAATTCTTGTTATATCACTAAAACACCTGTGTACATACGTATTTGTCACCACAGCGTGATTTTCCTCTTTTTATTTGGAAAATATATGCAAATGTGTAGGGATTTTTTGGTCATGTGCCACATTTAAGAAAAAAATAGTATAAGGCATACAAAAAAGTCTACGTTGATGATCGGATATTTTTGGGGGATTTCTGATGTTTTTGTGGAAATGACATGAAACTATTTTACGGCGACAACTTACTTTTCAGTACTTTAATAGATCTTTACAACCCCAGAAATAAAAAAAATAGTGAATAATTGTACAGATTTGTTAAAAATAACTGATTCTCAATTTAATCAGTCTTTATATATAACCCGAGAGGCAAAAACTCTCTTATATTATTTGAAAGTAACATTTTTATTCTGTATGACCTTATATATATGCCACTGCAAATCGTCAAGGCATGTTAATTGTGCCTTGTATATGATTATTTCATATATTTAAAAAAAAAAAAAAAACAAACTAAGGACGGAGGAGAAGATAAAATTAAATGAATGAATGAATAAATAAATAAATAAATAAATAAATAAATAAATAAATAAATAAATAAATAAATATATAAATTAATTTAAAAATTGATAAATAAATAAAGAAGTTAATTTTAAATAAGTAAATAAATAAGTTAAAAATAAGTAAATACATAATTTAAAGTATCTCTTATAGTTATTCAATAACCACAAATAATTAAAGTATTAGTTTATTGTAATAAACAAATTGAGCTGATTATATTAAACCTCAGCGGTCAATATTTAACCTTTATTTGCATAATAAACCCACATAGGTTATGCAAAACCTTTACAAACAAACAATTATAATTATACAACATAGAATTACATTTAGCAGAATTTATATATGACCGGTAATAAAATAACTTTGACGATCAAGCCAATGCGGACCCTATCTTTGCTGTTTCAAAGACTGCTTTATAAAATCAACAACATTCGGCAAAACATCCATATCAGGGTCGAGAAATATATAATATCTAGTCATTGTCGGAAAATATAAAATTTATTTGGGCGAGCTTTAGAAAGATGAGAAAAGGCGAGCTTTAGTGAGCCTTTTCCCCATGTTTCGCAGCGAGCCCAAATAAATTTTATATTTACCGACAATGACTTTGTATTGTCTTTATCCTGCAATCCCCTTTAGATGCGTAAAATGCCTTAAAATTACGTTTGAAGTTGAAATTCAACTGCAGTGAAAACGCGGGAAACGCCACGACGTCATCTGGTACATTCGCTACGCTCCTCGCGCTCTTCATGTAATCAGGTACCAGTAGAATTTATTAGGTCATTGACCTAATACGACTAAAGTTTATTCTACCCCTTTTATTAGACCGGAAATTGCTTGATTGCAGGATAAAATAATTTGTCAATAGAGTGTCTGGATATTATATCTTCGGGGATTCGACCCTTAAAGCAGATGTAGCAATCAAAATTCTGTGTCATTCGTTTTATTCTTTTTTTACTGAATTATCAAAAATCTATATTTATTGGTTAAAAGCCCCATCCCCCCTCTTAAAACGAATTGTTATGATAATTTGAAATATTAAATAATTGTTCCCAGTTTTTTTTGTACAACTACAACGTGCGTAATTAGGTTATAAAATATTATATAAAATGTATTATTTAACATTCGAAAAACCGTAACAAATACATGTAAGTTACAACTTATTTATCATGTAATATCTATTATTTTGTTCCAATTTATCACAAAATTATTCGACAAATAACCAGAAAAACATAATTATATTGTAACTCTTGACACTGTCATCTGACTAATGACTATTGGTATTACAGAAAACAAGCCATTTCCTGGTTCGATATCCGTATACATTTATCAATTTGAGACTTTTGACGAGGTCAATAAGTTACATATGGACCTGTTCAGATGATATTGACCGAGGACAGGTCCATATATTACGTATAGACGGATTGAAAGTCCTTCATTTATATAAACATTTGTAAATAGTTTATTATGGACATGACAGTTCTTTCTGTGTATTGTATTTTGCATGACTTTAAAGTTTCATTGAAAATATCAATAAATAAGATGAACTTGTTTTATTGTTTACAAAAACACAACATATTTTGGATCTTAGTTTTCTGTTTTTAACAAATAAGAATTCAAATAAACTCATTTGTTGATTGTGTGTGTGGCGGTGAGTAAATAGACGCTATGTTTCTATTTATATATATGTTAACGCTATACACTAAATTTAGTTGTTTCGCTGAAATATATATATAAATAGCGGCTTATATCCGTGTATAGTGGCAATACATATATAAATGGAAACATAGCGTCTATATACTTAAAAATAGAAATAAAGCGTCCGTACATGGAATATCCTTTAAATTACGTGATAGTAATAACCAAAGAAAACAGGAGAATGCCACACCATATGTAATATTGTATTTTATTATACCTCTATATAAAAATAAAGACAATAATTTTACTATTTTGTCTGTTTCTAAACTTGAAACTATTGGCCGGTAACGTTTTTTTTTGGTATAATAAAACACGTAATACTGCATATTTGGGGAATAGTAAGTTTATTATCCCCTCGATACCAACTACTGCCCTCGATTACGCCTCGGGGCATAATTATACCAATTTAATTTCAGAAACGATATGCTAGAGCAAAATTACAATGGCTCCTTTAATTTTGATTTGTAAAATTTCCAAAATCTTCCCTGTCACCCTTGCAAAAATGAAATGAATCTTGATTTAGCGGTATCTATGGATTGTACGCATAAAATATGAAAGAAGTAATATGGTGGATTAAAGAGGTTTTAATCAAAATAACAGCGTTTTACTTCTTTCTTCATTGCATTTAGGCCTTCCACGCGGAAAAATTTTTTCACAACCACTGAAAGTACGAATCTGTCCCTACCAGTTTGAGTGAATTCTTTACAAATGACACAGCTAAAAGGTTAATCACCGAGTTACAAAACAATATAACGGCCAAAGAAATCAAACAAATAATACCGTAATTTGCCCGACAATTTCATAAGTCCAAAAACATAACAGACATATACTGATATAGACAATTTCAAGACATCAAAATATATTTTAGATAACTTTCCAGCAAAGTAGGGATGAGCTGCATAGACGATTTTGGCTAAACATTCAGGTCAAAAGGAGAACAATGATGCAGTACACACATGAGAAGTTTTATCAAGAAGGAATCGTGATAATTGTACAGGGAAACTTTCTACAGCTACCAAACAACCCAGGAGACAAAATCTCAAGAATGAATAATGATAACAGTGCAGGGAAAGTTTTTACAGCTACCAAACAATCAAGGTGACAAACTTTCAAGAATGAATCGCATCAGACAAACTCTGTCAATCTGATATGAAGAAAGATTTGGTTGATTAATTTTTGATACAAAATATACCCATATCCTCAGTCGTTGATACCTTTAGCTCCAGTCTGTTATACCCATATCCTCAGTCGTTGATACCTTTAGCTCCAGTCTGTTAAGTTATGGGAAGATGACTCTCCTCTATTCCTTATGTACTTTAATATGCTTACTAAATAACTACATTGTCAGAGTACCCATTTAATGACCATATATAACAATATTCATCTTTATTCCCAATACTCAAAAGAAATAATTTACACAATAAAGATGAACCAAGTGTCCCAAAAGAGTCTCTAACACTTCTTTGGCTCAAAAGCCCTTTCCATCAGGGATAAGTCCGCCTTTTCCTTAAATTGTGTTTCTATTTTACCCGCATGGTCTACGGAATTCGCCAAATTCGTCGCTACAACTTCTGAATCAACAAGCGTATGTATACGACCATAGTATTCCGCACTCGATTTACTAAACCAGCCAACATGCCCCATGACTTGTTCCACGGTACTTGCAGAATCCGACAAAGCCATAGTAACAGTACAACCGGATCTAAAACTATGCGGCGTTTCCCCCTCATAGAGACCTAGGGTTGATAAATAATACCTAAGTCTTTCGTAAACAACAGAATAACTAACATGCTGATCTAAGACTCTTCCATTCTCAGCAACGGTTCTAAATAAATAACCTTGTGACAAATCAACATTACACGAATTAGCAAATTGTACATATGCTAAAATGCCTCTAATCGGACAGATTGATGCATCATCACATTTTTTAATAACAAACGAATTACTCCTTCTCTTTCCACCCTTCAGCGTTTTACCAAACGTGTGTTGGAAGACAAACCCTGATCCATCATTTAAAACTTTTACTTCTTGAGCAACAACCACAGAAAGATCACCAGCACGATCACCGGCGAAAAATTGCAGTTTCAACCAGGCTTGGTCCCTCCAGAGTACAAACTTCTCTCTTACTCTAATACCCTGCTTCCCAAGCTCTCTGTCTATAAACATACACATGGCTTTTATTTTGGTTAGAAATATAGGCTTGGCCTGCTGTGGTAAAACATGCGCCTTAGCTTGCTCCTCTTTAATTAATCTTAAATATTCTTTGATAATATTAGACGTAACTGGATTTCCGGACTCCGTTACTTCGCACCAAGACCTTCCAAACCCTTTTTGGTCAAATATGTTTACCAGCTGATTTATTATCCCTTCAATGGTAGCCGAAGCTAATCTTGTAGGGCAGGCACAGTCAAATGAGCCCTTCAGACCAAGGAATCTACAATTTATTACATGAACAGGGGTTTTGCCATGCGAATCCTTCCACACCAGAAAACGCCTTATGTCGTTCGGGGAGCATGTTTGCATTGATGGTTTATGTGGCATCTCTTTAAGAAAATGCAGGAAACTCTCAAGAAGGCTATTTTGCCTTTTAAACTTTGAAGACGACTTTGTTCTATCATCTAGATCTGCCAAACGCTCGTCAATTGAAAACCAATCAATAGAAGAAATGTCGACCTACAAGAAAGAAGCACCATTTGTATTTGAAAAAAAAAACAAAAAAAAAAAAACATCGATTTAAATATAATTATAGTTCTTTAATACCCCTATAAAGAAATAGAAATGAAACGCCACTTCCATAAAATGTAAAATTATTATACCACGACATTCCATAGACACTATGAACTACATTATTCGCCTACAACCTTGATCATTTTGATATTATGTTTTTCCCTTAATACCTTAAAGTAAAATTTGATTTACTCCCCTTTGTACACTTTTCAAGTCAATCGACAGAAGCGGTCTGTTTGTTCAAACAGATATCTAAATAGCTATAAGTCTAATCTGCATGAATTTTTCTATACTTAAATTATCATCATGAATATGGACTGCTGATGTGCCGATTAGGAAGAGGTTTCGACTCGAACTTTCCTAGCCGGACATCAAAACAGTTGCTTATGTTTGTTTGTTTGTTTTTAATTTATTTATTCTTTTTGTTCTTGCGTGTGCATGTGTTTTGTTTGATTATAACTGTTTAACTTGCTTAATATTTTACATAACGATTTATTAATCGTTCGACCCAAATAAATTTCATAAGGCCACCAATTGATACCCAATTCTCCTTTAATTTTTATTACCATTTATTTAAATGACAACCTCAAAGCATACAAAGGCCACCTCAATCCTACTTTATCACAAACGAATCCCTGTTTCGATGGTGTTTTTATTACGTTCTTGTCACCCTTAACACCTAGGCAAACTTTTTGCGTAGTATAGTACTTCAAAACAGGCCACCAAAGTGGCAAAGTTTGCATTCGAGGAACAATAATAGTACAGTCAACACCTTGCTCCCGCAACAGACAAAATACAGGAAAGACCAGAGCGAATGGTGGGTGAACATAAGGATTCTCCTCATTCTTCAAATTCTGCGCAAAAACATTTATACCCGCAGATAAAGGTGTTGGCCAAGGGGTAAAATGTTTTAACGGTGTCGCATCTTTTGACAGCATCACATTTGAGTCTAGTGACATAAGATCTGTAGAGTGGTGACCAAATGCCGATTCTACCAATTCCCAAGATTGTTCACTCAGCATCGTATCCGAAACATCCATTAACCGCGATGGGGCGTCGGCCTCGTTTAGGCTCGACGGAATATATTTCAAGTGCAAATCAATATTATAATCCTTCACAAGATCGAAAATTGCTTTCATAATATAACACAAGGCCTTCGACTTGCAACCTTGATTCTCCCATGCACTTATAACTGCCATATTATCTGAGTACAAGTCTACCCTAGAATCTCGCAGATATTCGCCAAGTGACTGCAAGGATTTAAGAACAGCATCACCTTCTTTCTCGTGAATAGCGCGATTATCTTGTGAGGGCCAATAATCACTAAGAACCACAGTCTCACCCGAGGCAAGTTTTGCAGTACCACCATACCGAAAATTAGACGCATCCGTCGACATTTCAATTACATTATGGAATTCCGGTCTCCATTTACAGCATCCGGCCCAAGTATCGAGAAATCTCCAATATAACAATTCGTCTTTTATCGGACCTTTCACCTCAATTTTCCTGCTGTTTTTAATGCAATATGATATAGCAGAGTTTAACTCCCTACTAAACAATCTACACCCTGGAACTGCAAGATTTAGAGAAATACACTTTCCACAAAATCTCTGTAAAGTTTTTACATCTACCTCATTCATATTCAAGATAGTTTCCCTCAATTCCATAAATTTAATTTTCTTATCATCCGGAAGTATATATGCCTGTCTAATAGAGTCGACCAAAAAACCTAAATATCTTTTGCATGTACTAGGTTCCAACGAACACTTACTAAGCGATAGTGTATAACCAAGTCTTGTCAAAACTTCTAATAACATATATGTCAACTTTTTCGCCTCTGCGTTGCTATCAGTGGATTTCGAGCCACCAGTCACTGCGAATCTATCGTCGATATACAGAATATTTATAATGTCTAAAGTACGTAAATATGAAGTAACCCTAATACCTATTGATTGATATATATAGGGGGAAGCTTTCCAACCAAACGGAAGAGTTGTATAGACCATATAATAACCTCCAAATTGAATTCCAAAGAAAGTTTGAGACGATTCACTAAGCCTCACATGTTCATACCCTGACTTGTCATCACATGTTACCATTAATGCGTTTTTCTTTACAAGCCTGTGCACATCCCTAAGATTCTCTAAGTGGAACGGCAAATCCTTCACCCATAGATTCAGATAACGCTCATCGTGACACAACCTAGGCTTGCTAGGTTCCACAATCAAAGGCATAACAAGTTTCGGAGGTTCACATTCACCTACCTTCCCGAGAAGTCTAATGGAACCTGTTGCAATCTTTTGACTTAACTCCCTTGAAATGAAAGGCAAAAATGTTCTACAGGAGGCAGAATTCTGAAAATAATTTCTCGGAGGCACCCTAGAATCGTAATGTTTCCCTTTAAAATTGCCTTTGAAATGCCTAAAAAACGATTGCACATCAACCCCGTCTGTCAACCATTCCCAAATATTTCCATGTTCAGTTTTATCTACAATTAAGTCCCATTCAGACAAGCAATTATGCAACTGTCCAGAGACAAATTCATTAGAATCAGGCAAGGGTAATGTATCTACATTAAATTCGACGTCGCTATTAAAAATATCTTCAGCTCTAGGATAGCGATTAGTAGGAGAAGGGACTCCGCCTTTAAGTGTCAACCATGCTGGTTTCTCCCTTAAAACAATTTCCGTGGGATCAAATCCGCAACTCAGCTCCCAATCTGGGATACTAAATGATTTTCCATTATCCACTTTTTCCTGAATAAAACAAAAATCTATACTCAGAATAAAACCAGCACAATTACACCCAAAGGCAGAACCCCCTCACCTACAATCCGCGTGGATTAGATCCACTAAGGCTTCAGTGTCCTTTGGAAAGTAGACAAAGGAATTCTGCAATTCATATCATATTTTCATACGGCACAGCTTTTATATAATTCATTCCATAACCATAACCTTATATTATCAGATTCTAGAAAATTGAATTTCATGTATTCTTTATTACATATTTTCTTCCCATATATAATATTACTGCTGATGAAGAGATGTATGTATTACTCGTTAATCCAAAATGCATAAACAACATTACAATTACATAAATTTGTCATTTTAGTAATAAGTATTTACTTCATTAGAAGACCTGCCATCACTTCACGTGTAATTCCTAAATCTCTCTCCTGAACGTATAAAAGTTAAAGTATTCGCTAACAACTACGTGTACATGTATGAATAATACAGACAGACAGACAAGGTGAAAACTACAGGGCGCACCTATGCGATGCGGACCCCATTAACGCATACCAATAATTCTTAGATTATCTAATTAATTTGAACATGTTTTTTTTTTTTTTTTTTTTTTTTTTAAATAGTAAATACTTTAAATAATTTTAAAAAACTTAAATATCTACCAAATATATAAAATCGAACAGATAGACGGACAACATGAAAACTATACCTATAGGACGCATCATTTGCAACACTGGGCCAAATTAAAAGCTACGAAGATCTGCATTTTAAGACAAACAATAGTAAAATAAACATCTATGACCATTTATTACATGTTTTAATCAACACATGATACATTAATTTCCTTTTCCTTTGGCATTTTTCATTTTTTCACAATCTTTAATCTGGTGTGTAGTGCTGTCACACCACAAACAAGCCCCTCTGGGGCGATAACCACTGTATCCCGGTCTGAATCCAGCGGGTCGAATATTTCTATAACCTCCAAAATTAGGGGAAAAATTCTGCATTCCAGGATTTAAGAACGGAAAGAATGGTTGCTGGAAAGCAGCAGGGGCCACATATTGACCCTGAGGAATAGGCGGATACAAATTAGCCAACGGAGAATCCTCCCTTCTCGGTGCTTCATTATCCTTTTTATCCTTATTCTCACTTTCAGTAGGTTGCTTTCCTTTCATATATTTCGAAACTGCCTTGGATACAGCATCAGAAGCTTTTCCACCTAACACCGACAGACAAAGACCAGAGATATCAAGTTTAGAACTATATCTATTTGCCTGCCTGGCCAACTCTTCAAACATGTCGGCTTCTTCGTGAGAAGTCTTTCTGGCCACCTTGGATAGCTCATCGAGGGTGAGAAGAATGAGACAATCACTGGGGTCTTGTTGTAATGACAGAATCCTCACCTTTTCTTTCAGATTCGCCACTACATCACTATTTGCCGCCGTATTCTTCTCAAGGTGAGAGATTCTATCTTCTAAATCTGCGTCGTCACGTTTCCTTTTCCCGGATGAGCTAGAGCTGGGGCCTGCAACAGCCTACAATACACATAACCTCTAATATTACATTTATTTGATATTTACGTCAATAGTAAAGCTTTATCAATGATTATTCAATCGACTTTAACAATACCACTACTCAACAATACATCCTTCACCTTTGTTAATATATAAATTTGTCAATTATTATTATTATTATTTATTTTTATTTATTTTTTTTTTTTTTTTTTTTTTTCAAATCTTATTTGTTTGTGCATTGATGTACCTTTTTTGTATTATTATTTGATCTATTTTCCCGTACACGTAAATTCGTAAATTTATACTTTGATCTTCATTTTGAAATAAAATAACATGTACATTATATATACCCCACATATCCCCCATTCAAGAAAACTCATTTATACATATAAATCCAGATATACTTACATTACTGGTATCTTCGTCCAAATCCTGTCCTCTGGGCTGTCCGAATTCATTTGCGTAGATTATGGTCGAGTGAAGTAACCATCTCCCATCGTCCAAAGAATCTCCCTCCTTGCCCGACAACAGGGCAATCTCCCCAAGGTCTTCTCCTGTAATTTTCTTTATGTGCTGTCCGATTTCCTCTAAAGTAATGTCTTCAGTGACGACATCTTTTGAAACTCGAGCATACTGCTTCACGCCTTCTGGTCTCCCGTTTCGTATCTTTTTGATTAACGGTGTCAATCTTGCACCCACAAGAGTGTGACGTCTCTTTAGCACCGTTGGCAATACCATGATCTACAACAAAAATCGAATTCATGAACTCACTAATCACACTCACAATTTAATATTTCGTTCTATACCCCGGGTTCTATACATTACAAAGTCAACACTTTTTCTTTCATATAGATATCTCAACAGTATGATATTTTTTTTTTTTTTTTTTTTTTTTTTTTTTTTTAAATGACACCCTTACACAAGACACAATAACCTGAAAACAGATTGTACCTACAAAAACCTCGTAATAAGTGTATAATCCAAATTAAAAACAAATTCACCAATATTCAGAAATCATTCAACCAAGCATAAAGAACAATCAACAGTGACCAACAGTGGTTCTAAATCTCCGTACCTTTAAGTTAATAAATAAATAAATAATAAATTTATATAAGAAACGATGGAAAAAATATCAAAACTAACGAGTCATGAAACATTCGTATCAATACTCCGGTAATATACAATTCCAACAATACATATTCAGAGGCGGACCCAAAAGGGGGGGGGGGCTGGTGGCCCGCCCCCACCCTAGGTCGAAAAATACTTGAAATTTCCAGGGTTTTTTGGGAAAATATGGTTCCGGGTCCCCCCTTATGTAGGCCGGGTCCTCTCTAAAGAAAGTCTGGATCCGCCACTGACATTCTATATAGTATGATCATCAGACTTACCATAAAATATATAAAAAGATACAAAATAAAGTATAAAAATCACGATTATCCAACATCAACTGCTAAAAAAGGGCCACACATATCCCGTAGACGCACATAAACTAAACTATTAATCGGCAAGTAATTCATATCTAAATCGTACATTCAACTATTCAAACGTCCTAAATTTTAACCTACAAATGCCGAACAACTGATTCAAACTTCAATATTCTTACTTTAAATCTCATAAATGAAACAAAAATTAAAAATAGATTTAAAGACTTTCTAGATAAAACAAATACTTACATTATATGAATATCATTACTTTTAACTACGTTTAATTAATCCATGAAAAGGTAAAAAACGACTGAACAATTATGGTATCAATTGAACACGTGTAATTAGCTCGTGCAAGAAAAGCGCGGGAAAATTTATGTTTATCTCTTTTGCTTTTCTTTTCAAAATTAATACAATTAAACGCGGTAATCTTATCTATTCAAATATCTAATCAATAAATGATATTGCCAAAAATTCATCTCGCCCACCTAAGGCTAAATGCCCACCTAGGGCTAAAAGTGCCCACCTAGGGCTAAAACATGCCCACCTAGGGCTAAATAATGCCCACCTAGGGCTCAACATGCCCACCTAGGGCTAAATATGCCACCTAGGCATATTAAAAAATTAACAATTATCAATATACCTTAACTCTTTTCACGCTCTGAAGGCGAAGAAGAGCTCCTTCTTCCTTCGTGGATGTTGAAAGAATGACTAGCTAACTGAACCACGTGATCACCTACTTCCGCTATAGGAATCAACCAATGAGACTACCTGTATATACCTAACGAACCTCAGGCAAAGTATCAATACCTAACGAACTTCGGGCAAAGTATCAATACCTAACGAACCTCAGGCAAAGTGTCCATTCCTAACGAACTTCAGGCAAAGTATCAATACCTAACGAACTTCAGGCAAAGTACCAATACCTAACGAACCTCAGGCAAAGTGTCCATACCTAACGAACTTCAGGCAAAGTATCACTATCTAACGAACTTCAGGCAAAGTATCAATGCCTAACGAGCTTCAGGTAAAGTATCAACCCCCTTTTTGTTGTTGTTTATCTTATAGTCAAGTGTAAGTTCTTGAACGCGGAGAAAAGCGTGCTTTCATTACCACTTCAATTCGACCCAAACATCTGAGCGAATGAAGGCCTAAGCTGAAAGGTTACATTAGCTCCTCCGGAAGGGAAAACATTTTCTGGTCTGTTAACACCTGTCAATGAGAAGTGTGTAGAATCCAGTAAATTATCAATTCCATTGAGGCATGAAATCAAACTGGAGTTGTCCATTCTCATAGTGTCTACCAATCAAATCATGCTGACGAAAAAATCTTCTTGGAAACCGGTTGGCCAAAAGGACTTTAGTTTGATATTTTCCAAGTCGATAATGAGGCGCCGTTTTGCTATCAAAACAATATTTCTTGATATCAATAATTAATTTTTAAGGGCACCTCTGAAGGGGGTTTCCCTATGACAAATTTCCGGAAAACACTCGAAACGTTGAATATGATTCATACCAGAAATAGGTGGATAACGGATCAATATCTTTAATCTTTGCACGTAAAAAGAATCTGAATTTTTGCTATCACAAAATCATTTTTTGATATCAGAAAATCAATTTCTTGATATGAAAAAAGAAAAAAAAATTCCTGATATCACAAAATAGAATTCCTGATATCAAAAATTCAATTCCTGATATCAAAAAATCATTTTTTGATATCAGAAAATCGAATTTTTGATATCAGGAATTCTATTTTTTGACATCAAAAATAAATATTTTTGATATAAAAAAGTAAGGAATAAATAGTAAAACGGCGCCTCATACGATAAAGGATGAGACTACATGGCTATCGGTGCAGACAGTATCTTGAGTCTCCGTTTACGTTCCTTTTCTGAAATAAGCCAGTAAAATTTAACCATAAGATATAAATGATGCCGCTTAGGATTGTTAAGAGAAGACTTAGGGAAATATTGAGCATAAAAAGGAAACATAAACCATAAAAAAAGGTTACACAATTTTTAAGATCTTGTCGAAAAGATGCTAGAATTGCTACTCCCGGTCAATTTTTACCAATTTTTGGACGTGTATAAACCGTTTATCCAACTATGATAATATAGTGTGATATCCATTTTCCACGACACGTCCCTGGTACAACACACTTTGCTTAAAACATTTTGATTTTGCACACACTTGTTGCACTCTCCGACAGATGAAGTTAGACAACAGAAAAAAAAAATATAATTGATTTGCAAAAAGAGATGTATGGGATTTTGACAACTGATTTGACTCACTTGAAAGGTATGGACTAATGATTTATCTGATATATAATTAACAGATTTATAATTTGGCTGACTTACAGAGTTATGGATAAATGACTTGACTGACCTATACAGTAAATATAGATTCTTACATTGTTTCGGATTTATCTAATCTAGATACATTGCAGTTAAATTATTTAATTAGAAAGATCGAGCATTGGCGAGGACTTAAAATTTGATAATTCAAGTTTCGAAATTTGATAAATCCGATACTCGTATAACGATGTAAAAGTCTTCTTTCTGACGTACGATGTTATTAATTGGCTGACTGATAGAGTTACAGACTACATAATTGACTGATGTATTATTTACGGACTACTGAGTTGACTGGTGTGTGTTACAGACTACTGAGTTGACTGGTGTAATTAGTTGGCTGACTGATAGAGTTACAGACTACATAATTGACTGATGTATTATTTACGGACTACTGAGTTGACTGGTGTGTGGGTTACAGACTACTGAGTTGACTGGTGTGTGGGTTACAGACTACTGAGTTGACTGGTGTGAGTTACAGATTACTGAGTTGACTGGTGTGAGTTACAGACTACTGAGTTGACTGGTGTATGGGTTAAAGACTACTGAGTTGACTGGTGTATGGGTTACAGACTACTGAGTTGACTGGTGTGAGTTACAGACTACTGAGTTGACTGGTGTGAGTTACAGACTACTACTAAGTTGACTGGTGTATGAGTTACAGACTACTGAGTTGACTGGTGTGAGTTACAGATTACTGAGTTGACTGGTGTACGAGTTACAGACTACTGAGTTGACTGGTGTATGGGTTACAGACTACTGAGTTGACTGGTGTATGAGTTACAGACTACTACTGAGTTGACTTGTGTATGAGTAACAGACTACTGAGTTGACTGGTGTACGTGTTACAAACTACTGAGTTAATTGGTGTGTGTTACAGACAACTGAGTTTACTTTTGTATGAGTTACAGACTTGTGAGTTGTCTGGTAGAAGTTATTGACCAGTGAGTTGACTGGTGTATGAGTTACATACCACTGAGTTGACTGGTGTATGAATTACAGATTACTGAGTTGACTGGTCGGAGTTACATACTACTGAGTTGACTGGTGTATGGGTACCCGACTACTGAGTTGACTGGTGTATGGGTTACAGACTACTGGGTTGACTGGTGTGAGTTTCAGACTACTGAGTTGACTGATGTGAGTTACAGACTACTGAGTTGACTGGTGTATGAGTTACAGATTACTGAGTTGACTGGTGTATGAGTTACAGACTACTGAGTTGACTGATATGAGTTTCAGACTACTGAGTTGACATACGGTTGTGCTCAGTTCTACCTCTCTTTAGAAATGTCTTAAACTGTCAGAAGAACTGTTCTAGAACGGTTCTTCTGACAGTCATCCTGACACCTTTAGAACCGTGTACGGCAGGGAGTATGTATCCTGACCGTGAACCATTTATGACAGTTCTACCCTAAAATCATTCTGGACGGTTCTACCCTTGAAGCATTTATGACAGTTCCCTAAAACCATTCTGGATTGTTCTACCCTAGAAGCATTCATGACAGTTCTACCCTAGAAACATTCTAGACGGTTCTACCCTAGAAGCATTTATGACAGTTCTATCTTAGAACCATTTATGGCAGTTCTACCCTAGAACCATTTATGACGGTTCTACCTTAGAATCATTTATAACAGAGTTAGTTCTAACCTAGATTCGTTCTAGAATGGTTCTAATGTGAGCCATAATTCTTTCCGGATGAAATTGTTTCCGGAGGAAAATATTTAATATGAAATTGTTTCCATGGGATATTATTTAACTATTAAATCCATTCCTCCTTTATGATTTTTTTTCCTTTTGTCTACAATGATTTCATCTCATTCCAAACAACTTTTAGGATAATAATTTACTGTCTCACTATATGAAATAGTTTCCTGAAGGATTGTCAGTGGTTTTCATTATAAATTAGGAAGGTGTTAACCAGGATAAAATCTTACAGCATCTAATTATTAAATAATTTCCACCTCATTACAGGTTAATGTTAATGCAAGCGAGTTGTTTTCACTCAAGGACGTATATTAGATTATATGTTAGTTATACGTCCTTGTTTTCACTGTTGTAATAAAAAATATTCTTTATCAATCCGTCAAAATGGGAAAGTAATTAATAATTTATGAATTTTATTGAATTAAATATCAACTACAGTTGTATTTGTTTGAAACATTCATAAATATTTCATTTGAAATATTTCTTCTTTTACTTTCTTGTACCTATTTTCTTTCTTTTACCTCAACAAAGATCCAATCCCACTTTTTTAACAGTTCCCCAAAGGTAAACCCTTTTCATACACTTTTGCATGTTTTGTTTAGAAAAATTACCGAATGGAAAGAAAAATATGGCTATGGAAATGATTTTACTATTAAACTCTTTCCGTGGAAAAAATTTAGTAGCAAATATTTTCCTGCGGAAACAATTTCACAGAGGAAAGTATTAAATGTTACACTAGAACCGTCTTCTCTTACAGAATACTTAAGAGGTTAGAACTGATCTCAACTGTATATGTTACAGACTACCTGTACTGATTTCACTGACTTATATAGAAAGTTATGGCTTAATGATTTTACAATAAGTAAAGTCAAGAAATACCAAAGGGATATTCGAAGGAGAGGAAAATCGAAACAACTGACAAACTCCGGAGAACAACGAAGACAAGTGCAAAACAATACAAGCACTAATTAAAAACTAAAAACAGGTGAATAATTTATGGCGTCATGAACCATTGACTTTAAGTTAATTAGTATTGACAACTAATTAAAGTATGTATGAATTCTAGACAAATGAATTGATTGACAAAAAAATTATTGAAAGCTCGACGGTACAATACTTAAATGGTTTCATTTAAAAAAAAATGCACTGACCTTATCAGATAAATGTAACAAAATCCAAATCAATACTTGTATCATCCAGTAAAAGGGTTAGAAACAATACTGTCAAAGTGTTCTTTAATAATACATTACTGGATAATGTTAAATGTGAAAAATTATTAGGTGTTATGATTGACAACTGTTTATCTTGGGCTGAACTTATTAACAAACTAGTTCCAAAAATTTCTTCTCGGCTTGGGCTGATGTGCAGATTAAAATCTTATCTTCCATCAGAAGGTTTAATTTTGTACTATAATGCTTATATCTTACCATTGTTTGATTATTGTTGTACAATATGGGGCCAAGCCAGTTTAGCAAATTTAGAAAAGTTGTATAAGTTTCAAAAAAGGGCTGCAAGAATTATACTTAATGCAAAAAGAGACATACCTACCAATATATCATTTAAAAAACTTGGATGGCTAACTATTTTTAAAAGAATTGATTATCACAAAGGTGTTTTAATGTTTAAATGCGTCAATAATCTTGCTCCAGAATATTTATGTGATGTCTTTAACACTGCTAATAATGCTTCAACGTATTCTTTACGATCAACAAAAAGAAGAAACTTGTTTGTACCTCGTCCTAATACAAATTTTGCGAAGAAAAGTTTTTACTATTCTGGAATCATTTTATGGAATACTTTACCAACAGACCTAAAATTGAATACAAATATAGAAACCTTCAAAAGAATGTATACAGATTACTTACAGCTCCGTGAAGCTTTCTAAATTTGTTAAATTATAGTCACAGTATTAAAGGCGAGATGTTCTATTCTTTCAATGTTTATATTAAATGTAACATTTTCTTGATTACATATATGTATATAGATGGTCCTTTGTTTGTAGAATTTGGATCAATGTTAGATTAATTTATTGTGTGTGTTTTATTAATTTATATTTTAATTGAGGGCCTCAGGGAAGATTAGTATTTTAATACTAACTGTGTTACCCTATGGCAAGCCGTTTTACTATTTATTCTAACTTCAAGATATCTCATATAATATATAAGATATCTTATATAATCCAGTTTTTATAAGATATCTTATAAACTTTAGAAGATATCTTATATACTTTATATACTTTATAATATATCTTATAAACTTTATAAGATATCTTATAAACTTTAGAAGATATCTTATAAAGTATATAAGATATCTTATAAAGTTTATAAGATATCTTATAAATATTTTTTATATAAGATATCTTATATACTTTATAAGATATCTCATATAGTTTATAAGATATCTTATATAGTTTATAAGATATCTTATAAAGAAAATTATATGAGATATCTTATAAATTATATGAGATATCTTATAAACTATATAAGATATCTTATAAACTATATAAGATATCTTATAAACTATATGAGATATCTTATATATTATATGAGATATCTTGAAGTTAGAATAAATAGTAAAACGGCTTGCCAGCAAGCCGTTTTACTATTTATTCTAACTTCAAGATATCTCATATAATATATAAGATATCTCATATAATATGTAAGATATCTTATATAATCCAGTTTTTATAAGATATCTTATAAACTATATAAGATATCTTATAAACTATATGAGATATCTTATAAACTATATAAGATATCTTATAAAGTATATAAGATATCTTATAAACTATATGAGATATCTTATATATTATATGAGATATCTTGAAGTTAGAATAAATAGTAAAACGGCTTGCCATATTACCCTCTTTAAATAAAGACATTACTTACTTACTTACTTACTTACAAATAACAGTAACAGCATAGTTTTGAACACAAAAAGGCACACAGGAGCCTGAATCGCTCACCTGTTATCTTTTGTGTACCGGTAGATCTTGCATCAATGATTATTTTTACTATTTAATGGAACCGTCGCAATTTTCTCCTTAATATTGACCTGTGCAGCTAAAATATAGAATCCTTACCCAAATAGATATGGTTGCTAGGGACTTTTTCATCGGTTGCCATGGATGTTTTTCAATGGCATTGGCTCTTGACCTTCCATTTTGACTTGAACAGGTAAATTGTCGGGTCCTGAACCAAAATATATATGGTTGCTATGGACTTTTTTCAACGACCTTGATCCTTGACCTTTCTTTTTGACTTGTTCAGGTAAATTATAAGGTCCTTAACCCAAATATATATGGTTGCTAGGGAATTTTTCATCGGTTGCTGTGGAATTTTTCAATGACCTTGACCCTGACGCTCCATTTTGCTTGTACAACTACCATTTGATTTATTTCAAGTAATGCCCTAAACATCTGTGACAATGTCAGACCATTATGTAAATAATCTTTCAAGGGCAAAAACTCCTATAAGGGGTCAATTGACGATTTTGGTCATGTTGCCCTATTTGTAGATCTTACTTTGCTGAACATTTTTGCTGTATACAGTTTGTCTTTATCTATAATAATATTCAAGCTAAAAACCTAAAACTGCAAAATTGCCTTAAAATTAACAATTCAGGGGCAATACCCCAAAAACGGGTTGATCGATTCGTCTGAAACTTTCATGACAAGTAGATCTTGACCTCATAAACATTTTTACTATGTGTCAGTTTTACCCTAACTGATTTAGTTTTCGAGATTCAAGCCAAAAAGTGCATTTTCACCTATGTTCTATTTTTAGCCAGCGCAGCCATGTTTCTCGATGGACAAGAAAATAAAACACAAATTTATACTAGATACCCTAAGGATCTTTCAGCCTAAGTTTGGCTGAAATTGATTCTGTAGTTTCAGAGAAGATTTATAAAAGTTTACAAAGATGACGAAAAAAATGTGAAAATTTGTCTTTAAAGGGCAAAAACTCATATAAGGGGTCAATTGACGATTTTGGTCATTTTGACTTATTTGTAGATCTTTCTTTGCTAAACATTTTTATTGTTTACAGTTTGTCTTTATATATAATAATATTCAAGATAACTTTTACGACAGATGAGCTAAAAATGATAAGTTTTTTTTTCATTCTACATAACAACATCTTGATTATAATCACCATTCCCATTAGTGTGACGCGAGTAAACCTAATAAAACTACTGATGCAAATGTAACGACCCCAAACGTTGTCCAAAATAATAAAAAATCAAGAGAAGATATAACATCGTTCCATGACTTGTCCTTGGATTTTTTTATCTCATGGACAGTGTTGTCATTACCTTCTGTGCAAATTTTTTGTGAGGACCTACATGTACAATTCAGCAGCCGCAAAAGCATTGGTGGGACACTATCCTTCCTATGATGAAGTCTTAATTCCAGCGCCGTGCAACATACAACAAACGTCCCCATTGCAAGCTGGACCATGAGATAGTATCCAAGTATAGATCCGGATACCTTCGGTAGTTCCGCGCTAACAATAGTGAGAAACACAGCAAATGCCAGGAATACTGTGATACAATACCCCATTTTCTCGCCACTATCTGCCGGTAGTACAAACGTAAACACATTCAAGAGTGCTAGGAAAATGACAGGGACGATAATATTCATTAAATAGTATGTCGAACTGCGTTGCAATACTAAAGTAAACACAACACGGGATTCAGTCGACTGACTGTCCTCTATAGCTGACGTGGTCACGAGTGTCCATTCAGCATTATCTTCAAGTGTGTCAGTGAATACAGTGTTATGCCACAATGTGACCCGCACATCTTCTATGGTGCTAGACCACACAACGAAGATAATGTTACATGACTGTTTGTCGTATGGAAAGTACGTTATATCGATTTCACACTTAGTTTCAAAAACTTCGAAAGGCGACCATACAACGGATCCTTCATTGTCAACTTTAACGCGAACGAAATCACTTCCAAGCTCTTTTAGTTTTGTGAAACCATTCCGCAAAGTGATATCGGGTTTCCATATATCTTTCTGAGGAACATAGATGTATGTTAGACCACCATAGCTTGAGGAGTTCCAATTGAGATAACTGTCAACCCATTCAATGTGTAAGAATGCAGTGGTTGTCATTTTTTGCTCTACCTCGTCAATTTCATTTATTCCTACAAGAAAAAAATCTACGTCTAATTCCAAAGCGGTTGATTGATTTAGACTTGGACGGACATTTTTATTGTAAGAGTTCGTTGTAAACAAGTATGTTAACAGATTTTTGACGTTCGTTCCTGATTGTCCATTGGCTTTACCCAGCATCATAAAAACCAGAAAAATACGAACGAAAAATATTCCTTTGGATCCCATAGTGGAACCTCTGGTTCAGCTGTACATGTCAAACTGAATTTAAAATTTCATGCTTTCTGTTTAATTTAATATTTTAATCCATATTAAATTATATAAATTCTCATGCCAATCTTATTAAACCGGAGAACCTAATTCTTTTAATATTCAGTTTTTGAACTCAAATATTAATTTAAGAAGAGATTACTTTATATAAATGTTATTTATACTAAAGTGCCAGATCATATCAAAAACTCTTGAGTTAGAATTATTTTTAATCTTCGACGTCATGAACTTTAGGTCACCTTAGATACCTTTAAAAAGAAGTAGCACGTTAGGCAAAACCAAGATCATGAATAGAACGGTTGAATTCTTTTTTCGAAAGCCTTAGCCACTCTGAGTCTAAACTTACAAGTTCGTACTGACGAAAAGCCCGAAAAGACATTGACAAATGAAATTTAAAAGTGATCAATTCTTGTAGGTTCCTTGTTTATGTATTCTTTCAAGTCCTATAATTAGTGTTAAACTTATGTATTTTCCCTTAACCCTTTCGGTGCCAAAGCGACATATTACTCGTTTGGGGATTGAATGCCAAAACGACATATATGTCGTTTAGGGGTTGCATGCCAAAGGGACAAATTTGTCGTTAGATGTTGTCACTATACTATATATATATATATATATATAAGTTATTTATGACTATAAATGTTTAATGTGTATATTTCTTTTTGAATTTCGTCGCGTCATAAATAATAACGTCACGAATGTTATGACGTCATAAATGTCGAAAGATAGTCTGTACTTTTCAGTGCTGAGGTCGCCATGGAAGACGGTGACGGCCCGAGTGACGGCAATTTATCTGACATAACAGATATAATAATTTCAGATGATGAAGATTCTTCAATCGATGATAGAGATGTTGAAATATCATGCAGACAATATTGCAATACAGCCTAACCCTTGGTTTTCAGTCGTAAACAGGGAAACTTTAGTGCTTGACGTCAATCATGATTTTGATGAAGAGTTTGGTCTGTGTGGATTTGAAGGAAATTTTTCAAAGATTTACTATTTCGAGAAATTTAAAAAAAACAGGGCCCGTATGCATAAAACTTCTTTCTTAAAGTAAGATTTTGCTAAGAATTGTCTTAGCTGTGCAAATTACTTAAGCAATATGCACAAAGCTACTTCAGTTTTTACTTAACTAAGAAAAACTTAAATATACATTATATCGGGAACCCTCACTTTTTACCGCACCAGTCTACACTAATCAGCCGTTGTTTTCAAAATTGACCACGAGTAACTTTTTCTTAATGGATAATGAGGTCGTGCGGATTTGAATAGCACTTATAGAGCCTTATAATAAGTTAGACAAACAATATGTTTTAGTTTGACCTCTAATTTTAAACATTCAAAAGTGATGTAATGTGTGCTCGATTGAATGGTTTTCGCGCAAATTATTTTTCCCAATGTATGAAATGAAAATATCTAATGAAAATTGATAGATATGTTTATTTTTATCTATAAATTCTAATGTTAATGTTTGAATATTGAGTGAATAATTAAGGAAACAGATTTTTCTCGAATATTAGCAATGAAGTAATTGTCACTTTTGTAATAGGATTTAGTGTCATATAGGTGTTTCTGTGTCGGCCAACTCTTTCAGTTGGGGCGTAGGATACATTTTGAAATTCATAATCTACAAAATTTACAAAATTGGAGATCCTTTTTACGGCACTTTGCTGTATGTTGCTCTTTGTTGTAACGTTTTGCTAGTGTTTATCATGTTTATATAGGTAGCAGTGATTCCATTTTAGAAAGTCCCAATTGAAAAAAATCTCCGAGCTTTCGGAACTAGCAAATCAGTTATCTTCTGATGGCACGTACTTCTGTCTTCAATGATATCAAGTATTTGCCTTTATAAATTTAGTCACTGATGAGTAACTATTATACATTTAATTCATTAAATGTAGTAATTTCATGCGTGTCACAATAGTAAGCATTTTTAAGAAGCTATGACATGTGTGAATATGTTTCAAATATATAGTGAGTAGATTTTATTAATTAAACAAAAGCCAATTATTACAAATTTATCTTATTTTATTCAGTTTAAACTTTAGCACATGTTAAATGTGCCTATACCCCTTAACTCTATGCCAGTCACACAAAACATGAAAAAGCAAAATTATGAATTTTTCAAAAATGTGCCTCACCCCAAATTAAATATTTATAGATTAGAAAAAAGGGGGGAAGGGGTATTTTTTTACAACATTTATATCCCTTACTTATATACTGTAAGTATTATGTTTTGCTTTTTATTAGATAGCTTTATAGATCTGTATGATTTAATTGGTTTTGAAACGACTTCAACACCTCAATAGGTATCTTAGACTTAAGTCAAATCTTAAGTTGTTTTATGCATATGACTTAATTGCAGTAGATTTCAATAAATTAAGATTTTGCTAAGCAAATTATAAGATGATAACCTAATAGATCGCATTGTAGATGAAACTGATAGATACATTGACAGTTTCATACGGCATTTTAATAGTTCCTTAATTTCCTTTATTTTCTTGTTTTCGTTATTTGCGTGTTTTTCTTTAAATAGACACAGTAAGGGATGTCTGCATATTCAGCTAATTTTAATTTCCAAATTAATTTTTAAAGTAAAGCGTATTTTCTTTCCGATGTCTACTGTTTATGGAGTAATATATCAAGTCTTTTAATTATTATAACTACTACTACATATAGGTTCGGATTCAGGCGAGGGGGGTACGTCCCTCCTTAAATTGACAAAACATCGATTGCCTTTGAAACAACAAGAATGAAACCGAGAAAAGCCAAAAAAAATTGGCCTAGCTCCGCTTGTCAAACTGCCCACACACCCGTAACAGCAAATTCTGGATCCGGCCCTGATAAACATAATAATAGGTTCTAATAACGCTTCCGTGGAAAATGATTTAAACACGTAAAACGAACGATTTTTAAGATAAGTACTATATAATTTAATAAATAAAATTTTGTGGAAAAAATACGTCTTCGGAATGTTATTGATATTATACATGTACATGCCTTTCCTGAAACTATAGGTTAATACTTCAGAATTTTACTCCAACTGGTCACTAGTTTTTTTCTCAGTCAACGCTTACATCTGTTACAAGAACTGCTTCCTTGTACAAAACGTGGAGACATGAAGCCTACCATCGTCGCTCCTCTGACATAACCTATCTATCGTCATTCATTGGACATTGTTCCAAACGGCGGAAGACGGCAATGTGCAGTGTGTTGCAGCTGGAATCAAAGAAACTTCAGAAAAACCAGAATCAACACATGGTGTGCCACTTGTGTCCTAGGTTTATGCATTGGAAGATGCTTCAGACAATTTCATAATTTGAATGAGGAATAAATTAAGCGGTTTGTAATACACATGTACACGTATGAAAGTTTAGGTGAACATGGATTATTTTGAGAGAGGAAAAAACACGAATTTATACGAAATATAATAAACATAATAAATGATATCCATTGAATTTCTTTAATTTGTGAATATGTATAATGAAATCTATTGTTTGCCGTCGGTTCAGGGTTGTACTTGAAACGAGGTGGGTGCGTTTGGACAGTGAAACCCAAACCGTCTGCCACCCGAATACCTAGAGTGGTGAATTGTATTTCAAGCGCGGTCAGATACACTTCGATACACTGAACCCTCATCTCCCGGTACCCAGAATCCAATTCATCATCCATTTATTTATAGTCTAAAGGATCATGCACGTTCTTGAATTGGCTGTTGGGACCTAAGATCAGACCAGACCCCTCGTGAAATTGCTGACCGCGCTTGAAATACAATCCATCACCCTAGGTATTTGGGCGGCAGACTGTTTGAGGTAGAGACTATTACCGCTAAGTTTCAGTGTACAAACGCACCCACAGTGTTTCAAGTACAACCTTGAACCGACGGCTTTGGAAACGGCGGCACTACCCAAAACCACTCAAGGTGCAATCAAATACACTGCGACAAAAGAAACGATGTGTAAATTTTTGAACAAAAATGATTAATTAATGAAGAATCAAAAAAAATAATTTAGTGAATTGGTAAGTGGACAATTGGTTTCACTTCATTAAACAGTGAACACATCTCTGGTCAAGGTTTAGTTTGGACTGCCTTTCATTTTACTTTTAAAACGTTTTTTATTGGTCACTCAGTACAGTGAATTATATTGGATAAAAAATTTCAGTTTAAAAGTAGAACTCACTACTAATTATCACTTTTCAGAAACACCAGAAAGCAGGTAGTCAACATTTTTAATAATTTAAATTTTTATGTTTAAATATGCCTTAGTTTGTCGTTGAAACTTCGATCAACGTAGTTAATTTGTTAATGAACATTTTGTTTCGTCGTTTGTTCATTTTTTCAAAACTTTTTAGTTTGTAGTGGATCGTCGATCTACTTAATATAATTTGAACATTTCGTCGTTTGTTCATATTTCTTTTTTTTTTCAACGCTTGTCGTCGTCGTTGAGTAGTTAGATCTAGAGTATTTGTTACGAATATATTAATTCCATAAATTATCGTCCTAAAAGGAAAGTCGCGAAGATAGATTATAACAAATTGAATAATTTTGGAACTACTGGAATAGATGACATGGCTTTAGAGTTTATATTTCAGAAAATGGCTAATATTAATTCGGACGAGGTGCAACTTCATGTTGATGAAGACGACATGCTCGATCTGATGTCGGAAGACGAGCCTAGCAAATTGAATGAAGCCGCGGCTTTATTTTTCACTACGCCACCTAAAACCAGTCAACAAGTGAGCGGGATCTCCAAAGAGCTTAACGAGGCTAAGAAGTTATCGAAGGAACATGATTCAGATGAAGACTTAGAGTTGCGAATTAAACTACTGGAAGAGAAGAAAAAACAACTTAAGAGGGATCAGCTGAACAAGCGCATTAAAGAGCTAGAAGCAGAAGTGGATGTAATGTCAAGGACAGAAGAAAAGCCAAAAAAAAAGTCCAAGAAGTCAAAAGGTGAGATTACTTTAACAGATTTAAGATCTTATGATAAATTGAATAAAGAAGTTAATGACGAAATGAAGAGGTTAGGATTAGACTTTGACACAAATTTCAGTGGAAAGTCTGAACTAGCAGATACTTCAAAAGATAAGAACATTACAAGTAAAAGTAAAAAAGATAAGGGTGAACAAGAGTTATTGCAAGAATTAAAGAAGTTAAATTTAGCTTAGTTTCTAAAACTAGTCAACATAAGGGAAAACATTCTGAAACAAAATCTCAGAAGGTAGTACAGTTTCCTGAATCTGCTTTGAGAGGGAACAGTAGTACTGAGTCTGAAACAAGTTCCAGTTCTGAGGATTCATCATCAGATTATCATCAGATTATGAATTGTCAGCCAAATTATGTTCAAAGAAAATGAGTAAAAAGTTAAAATCAGGACTTAAAGTGAAATCTGCAGACAAAGTTATTAATCCGCAGTTTTTTCCACATAATTTTTTACAGTATGAGTATGTCAGTAAAGATTTGGAGTTCAAACAATTAAATTTTAAAATGCTAGTTGCAGGAGAACTAGAAATTATAAATAATTTCTGTAAAAGCAAATCTGAAAAAGAAAGGCGTTTAAAGTTATTACAGAAAATTGCCTATTTTAGTTCCATTTATCAGTGGGCATCTGTATTAGAATTTTATGCTGCCTGGTTAAGACTTATTGAGTTAGGTAGGAAATCATAGTCTGATGACTCACAAATGTTAGAAAATGTTATGCTAAGTGGTCACAGTTTGCCAAAAGAAGTGAGGCAAGCCAATTTTAGATCGGTCCCTAAAAATCAAACTGGTAAAGAGCAAATTTGGTTTTGTGTCAAATACCAGCGTAATAAATGCGAACACAGCAATTCACCTCATACAACTGTTATCAGAGGAATAACCAGAACTGTGCATCATATATGTGCTTCTTGTTGGCAAAAAGATAATATTCAAAAAACACACCCAGAGTGTTCAGATATTTGCCCGTATAAAAAAGTCTGACTACAAAATTCATGTTTACATGAAAAAGATCATTGTAAATTGTATATTGCAGTATTTGAATTAATTTTACCAGAACAAAATTCCCTTTTAAATTTACACAATTTATTCATTGGTGTTTCAGGATACAATTTTGATTTATTTAAAGTTCCAGTTTATTCTAAATTATGTATAAAGTTTTGGAGACAAGAATTATGTGATTATGTAAACAAAGAAGTATGTGATAAGTTAGAATTTGGTTGGCCTTTAGGTTTTGATAGAAAATTTGAGGAATTTAGAAATAATAAAAGTATTAAAAATCATAGTGGAGCAAGGAATTTTTCCAAAGATATTGATAAGTATATAAACAAGAGGCTCTCAAGAGCCTGAATCGCTCACCTGGCAAACAATGCGCTATAAACTAAATCTCATCATCACCATTCACTAAGGATACCATGTTTACTTTAAAAACCAAATATTGTTGAAATCCGAGCAAGTGTAAAAAATGGCGGGAAATGGCAGCCATTTTAAAAATGACCCTCCAAAACAAACTTTCATCATCACCATTCAACTCGGGATACCATGTTTACCTTGAAAGTAGCTTTCATCTTCATTTTCTTTCAGGAAAAAATAGCAAAAAACAGCATTTTGACCCCTATGTTCTATTTTTAGTAAGGGCGGACATGTTTTTCGACCAATCAAAAATCCAAGCATTAACTTTTTGCAGGATACTCTAAGGAACAATCTTACCAAGTTTCATTTGATTTTGAATAGTAGTTTCAGAGAAGAAGATTTTTGAAACAATAACATAAAAAAAAGCCAAAAATGTCAAAAAAGGGCAATAACTCTAACATCAGTTGACAGATTTTCTCACGAAAATCAGCACACAGGTAGCTCTCATCATGCTGAACACTTTCAACCTGCCAGAATTTGCCGTAACCTAATGATTTTTGAGATATTTGCGCAAAACTGTTGTTTGACCCCTATGTTCTATTTTTAGTAACAGTGGCCATGTTTTTCGACGGATCAAAAATCGAAGCATAAAGTTTGTGCAGGATATCCTAAGGAACAATCTTACCAAGTTTCATTTGATTTTGAATAGCAGTTTCAGAGAAGAAGATTTTGGAAACAATAACATAAAAAAAGCCAAAAATCTCAAAAAAGGGCAATAACTCTAACATCAGTTGACAGATTTTCACGAAAATCAGCACAGAGGTAGCTCTCATCATGCTGAACACTTTCAACCTGCCAGAATTTGCCGTAACCTAATGATTTTTGAGATATTTGCGCAAAACTGTTGTTTGACCCCTATGTTCTATTTTTAGTAACAGTGGCCATGTTTTTCGACGGATCAAAAATCGAAGCATAAACTTTGTGCAGGATACCCTAAGGAACAATCTTACCAAGTTTCATTTGATTTTGAATAGTAGTTTCAGAGAAGAAGATTTTTGAAATAATAACATAAAAAAAAGCCAAAAATGTCAAAAAAGGGCAATAACTCTAACATCAGTTGACAGATTTTCACGAAAATCAGCACACAGGTAACTCTCATCATGCTGAACACTTTCAACTTGCCAGAATTTGCCGTAACCTAATGATTTTTGAGATATTTGCGAAAAACTGTTGTTTGACCCCTATGTTCTATTTTTAGTAACAGTGGCCATGTTTTTCGACGGATCAAAAATCGAAGCATAAACTTTGTGCAGGATACCCTAAGGAACAATCTTACCAAGTTTCATTTGATTTTGAATAGTAGTTTCAGAGAAGAAGATTTTTGAAATAATAACATAAAAAAAAGCCAAAAATGTCAAATAACTCCTAAAAGGAACGAACCTACAACTTCGATCCTGTTACAAATTTTGTAGATCTTTGTGTGCCTAACAATATGAAATTTAAATTTTACAAATTTCCTTTATAGTATCAAAGATATTGAGCTTAATAAGTGCAAAATTTGGAAAAAATGCAGAAAAAGGGCAATAACTCCTACATGGGTCGTTGGATCTTCTTCAAAATTTCAGGGCAGGTAGATCTTGAGGTGCTGAACACTTTTACCCTATGCCAGAATTTTGATATCTGTTATGGTTTTTGAGTTATTTGCAAAAACCTGCAATTTACCCCTATGTTCTATTTTTAGCCATGGCGGCCATGTTTTTATACGAATCAAAAATCCAAACGATAGTTTTGTAGCACATATACCAATAAACAACTGTACGAAGTTTGGTTGCAATTGGTCTTATGGTGTCAGAGGAGTTAACGTTTGAAAAAGTTTACGGACGACGGACGGACGGACGGACGGACGGACGACGGACGCCAAGTGATGGCAATAGCTCACATGGCCCTTCGGGTCAGGTGAGCTAAAAAGAGGTAGGTTATGGTGCAGTCCTAGGTCCATTTCCATCAAACCCATTTAATGATCATTTGGTAATATCTCCTTTGAATTCTGTGCCAAAAGCAAACTAGGAAGAAAGGAGAGTTATCATGGATTTGAGTTTCCCAAAGGGTAAATCAGTCAATGATGGAATTGATAAAAATGTTTATTTAGGTAAACAGATAGAACTACATTATACTAATGTGGATAATTTTATTGAAATTATTAAAGAGAAAGGTAAATTTTGTAAAATTTTTAAAAGGGATTTACGCCGAGCCTATAGACAAATACCTGTTGATCCAAAAGATTATAATTTAATTGGATTTACCTGGAAAGGCCATTATTTTATAGATAGAGTTTTACCTATGGGTTTAAAATCAAGTGCTTTTATTTGTCAGACAGTGACTGATGCTGTGAGATTTATAGCCAAAAAAACATGACATATCTATAATAAATTATTTAGATGATTTTGCTGGTGCTGCAATTAGTGAAAAGGCAGATATTTCATATAAAAAATTAAAATGGGTGATAGATAGCTGTGGTTTATGTGGTTTAGAAGAATCTGTTGAGAAAGCTAGCAGTCCTTCTCATAGAATGAGTTTTTTAGGAGTTTGGTTCGATACAGAAAAAATGACCATGGAAGTCACTCCAGATAGATTAGTGGAGATTTCTGACTTAGTTTCAATTTGGTTAAATAAAGACACTGCATCTTTAAAAGAAGTACAGTCCTTAAAATTGAATTTTGTTGCTAGTTGTGTTCGACCAGGTCGTATTTTTATTTCCAGAATTTTAAATTTTCTTAGGGAGTTTAAAAATGAGGATTGCTTTTTAGATGTATCCTTGGAGTTGAAGCATGATCTTCTCTGGTGGTCAGAATTCTTGGAGATATATAATGGTGTTTCACTGTTGAATCTTCAAGAATGGACAGAACCGGACGAGTATATGGCTTCAGATGCATGTTTGGTTGGTTGTGGTGGTTTGTCGAACGGACAGTTCTTTCATTGTGTTTTTCCAGATTTCATAGTCGAACAAAACTTGCATATAAATGCTTTGGAATTATTGTCAGTTATTGTTTGTTTGAAGTTGTGGGGACAGAAAGGTAAAAAGATACGCATTCAGTGTGACAATATGGTTTCAGTCCAAGTTATTAATCAAGGGAAAACAAGGAGTCTTTTTTTACAAGCATGTCTTAGGAAAATATGTTTTGTTTGTGCGATTAAAGAATGTGAATTAAGAGCTATTCACATAGATGGTATTGATAATAGGTTACCAGATATGTTGTCCAGATGGAGTTTGTCAGATATTTATCCATTACAGTTTCATAAATCAATTGAAGGTAGAAATTTTCAGCATATTAATGTAGATTCAAATTATTTCAGATTCTGTCACAATTGGTGAACTTAGTTTATCTGTTGATCTTCACGTACTTAAAACACAGGCGCAAGAATCTTTGAAATCTGCACACGCAACAGGAACTAGAAAAAATTTAAAGATACAGTGGAAAGCCTTTTTTTTGTTTTGTCATTTTTATAAATTAAAAACATTGCCTTGCGATTTAAATACAGTTTGCTTGTTTGCACACTTTTTAAGTAGATCTTTTAAAAGTGTAGACTCAATCAGAAATTATCTGAATGGAGTTAATGTGTTACATTTACTTTTTGATCTGCCTTTTATTCATTTTGAGTCATTTTATTTTAGATTATTTATGAAGGGATTGAAACGATGCAATCCTCACACAGTTCGGGCAGCTCTTCCAATCACACCAAGTATTTTATTAAAAATAAGGGAGGAACTAGATTTTGATAATGATAATAGTTACACATATTGGTGCATTTTTCTTTTTGCTTTTTATTTAATATGTAGGAAATCCAATTTAGTTGGGACTGTAGATGATAGCTCTAAATGTTTACATAGAGAAGATATTTCAGTTTTTAAAGATTATTTATTAGTTCGATTTCATTGGTCTAAGACTATACAGTTTGGGGAGAGATATTTAGAATGTATCCTCTCCATTATGTGCATATAGTGCCTTTCAGGCCATGTGTAAAAAATTTCGAGTTTCAGCTTCTTCCCCAGCTTTCCTTGTATTATCTGGTTAAAAAAATAAGCCAGTGTCTTACAATATGTTGCAAACTTTTTTAAAAAACATTATTGAGAAAATTGGATTAGATCCAACAGGATACTCATCTCATAGTTTCAGAAGAGGAGGTGCAACTTGGGCATTCCAATGTGGTGTATCTTCTGATCTCATTCAGTTACAAGGGGATTGGAAGAGTGACGCCTATAAATTGTAACTTAGATATGGTTTAGCTGATAAATTGCAAGTTTCATAAAAAATGATGGGTTGTCTGTGATAGATTTCCATATGTCTTTAATTGGAATTAAATTTTTTAGATGTTAATAATTTATATTATATTATAGGTTTGAAGGCATGGGGTAAACCCAGCATTGTTATTTCTGACTCTATTTTAAAGTATCTACCAGAGATGAGGAATACGCAACTTCAGGCTTTTGGTGGACTGAATTGTGAAATGCTCTTAAGAAAATTAAGAAATACGGTATTCACCTGGTACCATTTTAATAATATTATTTTGCATGTGGGTACGAATGACTTATTTAATATAAATGCTTGTCTATTTGAAAATATATTCGTGATATTATACATGAATTGAGGATTAGTAATCCAGATAGTATAATTATTTTATCCTCAATTTTACCAAGGCCATGTGATTTTAATCATTCTGAATTGTTTGTTATGAATTTTAACAATGTACTAAAACAGTTGGCTTCCTCTCTTACTAATGTCAAATACATGGCGTGTGAGAAGACTTTTTATAGTAGAGAGAGGAAGCCAATTAACACTTTATTTTCTGTTGACAAATTGCACTTGTCCACTACCGGACTCAATAAAATTTTTAGCTTTATAGCTAATACTCTGGCTCATCTTTAAATCATTTGAATTAGAATGAATTGAATTTAGATCGTGTTTGAAATTAGATTTAGGAATTTTAAATTCAAATTTACTAGTAAATTGCAGCTTAATTTTAGGAGATGGTTTACTCTTAATCTCCACATGAGAGAGAGTGGACTATTGATCCGGTTTTTCTCTATTATTATTGTAGAGGGTTTACACGGTTGACTCTATCACACATCCTTGTTAGTACAATGGTTAGTACACCTGTCAGTGATGGGGAATCGAGGTTCGTGTACTCGACTTGGATTATAGAAGATGGTGTAGACTTACTCTTTAAATTAGTTTAGAAATATGATAAAAGTTGCAATTTGCAGTTTCTGAGATTTGTTTGTTTGGCGGACCTTCGGTTTGGCGGGTATGAGATTTACATTTCACTTGTAATTCATAGAATTTTTATTTTGTTATGCTTCATACTATATATTTATTAAGATACTATTAAGTAATTCTTTAATTGAGATTATTTGTCAGTTATAATCTATGATCACATGGTTTTTCAATTGTATTATAATTATGACATGTGTATATATTAATATGACTACCTGCAAAGCCTAAATAAAAGTTTTTACTTAAACAGTATTTTCTTCTGAATTAATTTAAAAATAAATTTCTGAAACGATGTATCCCATGATGCAAATTATTGAACGTATTTAAAAAAATTTTATGAACAATTATTTATTTGTATGAACATATATATTTTTTATGAACAATTACTGAATTTTATAAATCAGTATTTTGATTTTATGAATACATATTTTGTTTTCATGAATACATATTTAATTGTTATGAACAATTATTTGTTTTTATGAAGAATTATGAACAATTACATGTATTTGTTTTTATGAACATATATGAATTTTTTTAGGAACAAATATTCATTTATGAACATATATTTATGTTTTATGCATATAAATTTTATTTTATGAACATATTTTGATTTATTGAATATATATTTTGTTTTTATGAACATTATGTAATTTTATGAACATATATTTTGTTTTTTTTGTGAATATTGCAACGTTTCACACGCCATAGCCCGCGAACATCCTTAATGACATCGATGATTTGAAATTGCATAATATATTTAGTTAGTTATTAAATCCAGCAAAATTTTATCTAAGTAACGTGTTTATCAAAGAAAAGTTTTAAAACAATACAACGTCGTTATACTTTCGTATTAACAATCGAATATTTTGTAGATCTGTGAAATAGCTTCATGAAAAGAAACTCCATGTAGAATAAGAAAATATTTTTCAAAAGCAATTCCAGCATATTTTGTACTATCTAACTAATTTTATCATTTCTGGCAAGCGGTCATCCTGTTGATAATCATACTGTTTTAGCTTTTATGGTGAGTTGAGGGGCGTGACAGATAAACGCAGGTTTGGGTACTTGTCACCGGGGAAACTTGGTGACTTGTAAGGTTGTGTAGCAAGAGCCTCTTGTTACTGAAACTGTGTGATGCACCTGATCACACAACGAACGAATGCTCTGAACAGCAATGACAACTCTGGGTCTGAAACTCTGGTGAAAACTAACACTTGAGACTCTGGAACACGCGATGAATAATTCAATAATTCAGCATGGAATACTTTTATTACAGATGGACTGTGTTCAGTGTAAAGTCCTGAGTCCAAATCTTCATTATCAAAATTATAAACAGGTATTTATACACAATTGAAATGACAAGAATAAACATAACAAATAACAATTAATTTGAGTAATATTGTTCACTGACAAAGATTAAACTATATTTAGAACTTGAAGAATAAAGTTAAATTACTAATCTGATTATGATATTTAAAAACATATAATTATGAAAAAGGTAAATTGTCACTAATTAGTTAACATAGTAAAACATGTCACACAATGTCCAAACTAAGAATTAAATTGCACACCAAAGCATGTTGATTTTAAGTCCTGGATATGAAATGTAAATAGAAACGAAAATATAAAATAAAATGATTATGAAACACAGAGAATTAAAGTCTAAATATCAAAATTGAGAGTTTATATTAAAGTCCTAAACAATAAAATAAAGCTGCTTTTCCCCTGGTCACATACTCATGAAACCGGTTTAAAAATAACCACGTCAGACTACATGTATCATGACTCTGTGTTAAATCTATGTTCGTGTTTTGTGTTGTTTACATATGAAAATATGTCCACTGGGTGTTTTCGCAATCCTTTATCCGTTTTATGATTTAATATTGAGCGAAATTTAAATATCTATAAATTTGACCCTTTTTAAGCTATCATTTGGTCAAAAAGTTTCTAAATCTTTCACACATATAGTTTTAAACGTATTGAGGTATTTTAAAGGTTTTATAGATCTACTCACTGAATTATTCTGATAGGCCACCGTAGTTTCGGTCCATACAAACACCCAAGAATACCAAAAATACCCAATATATCTAATATATATATTTTTTGTCATTTCAGGAGAAAGAATTGTGTACCAATAATGTTTTAATACATTAAATACATGTACTTTGCTTTACAGTCATCGGTTGTCGGTAAAAAATCATTACAACATATATGGGTCGCCGTGTGGCCATCAACAATAAGCAAAAATAGGGTTACTTTAAAACAAAAATATTTTAAGATGACCTATAATTTTTCACATGTTTATATAATATTTGTTATTTTTATTCTTCTTAAAGATACATCAAATGATCTTTATTCAATATTTCAATGTATTAATACTTTCTTACAGAGAGGACCTGCTGTTACAAATGCAATTTTACATTACTTTTTTTTTTATTTTATTCTCTTATATTTTTTTAATTAAGATTATTTTGATGGATATCTAGTTTCTGTCCAGAATAAAAACTTTGAGAACACAAAATATTGACATATATCTGAAACGAAAATATAGCAATAGTGTTATAATAGGGATAAGCGCACAGTGGAGCAGGTGGAGCACTGTATATAATAGGGATAAGCGCACAGTGGTGACTGGTGCAAGTAAAATAAGGATGATAAGCAGCCAGGTGGAGCACTGTATCTAATAGAGATACGCGCACAGTGGAGAAGGTGGAGCACTGAGTTTTTCCGTTGGTTGGTGACAAGGGTATGTTTGAGGGTGGCGTCCATTTTATCCGAGAGTTGAAACAGTCGTATGACAGGTCTGAGTTAACTGTAGAAGATTGGAAAGTTAAAATTATTACAGAGATCGTACAAAATTCAGTATGGATTCAGTTTGTTGTTTTTATGATCCCTTCTCTTTTAAACCTGTTCACCAAGACATGATGTATTTTTACAGTAGAGAACAATCATATGGGAATTGGCCAGATCAACCTGTGCAAAAACCAAGCGATTTAGCTCGAAATGGGTTCTTTTATACCAATATTGGTGATCGTGTAACCTGTTTTTACTGTGATATTACATTGAAACAGTGGACTGCAAATGACGATATTGAAACTGAACACATAAAGTATGAACCCAATTGTTTGTTTGCTAAAATGATATCTAGCAAAACCATATCTTCTATACAGATGACGTCATGACTTTAAATGTTATTAAAGAGATAATGCATACAATAGTTTCATTCAAGATCAAACAACCAAAGAAGTAACAATGGATAAAATAGAGAGACTGATGCATCATACGTTGAAATATTTATACGGTAGGATGATTTTAGATGTTTTCCCCGACATTGTTATTGCATGTTGTTATGGTTGTGAGGTGAACCACCCTAGTCAAGTTCAACATACTTGCTTAATGTGGTCGGAGATGGAGCATTTAGATACCTACTTTGACATAGCTTACGAAAAGATTAGCCAGAAGGACATAATAAATAAACTCAAACACCAAGTGGATCTGATGGATATATCAAATGACCAAAAGGATGATTTAAAATTGAATTTAAAGGACTGGTGCTTGCAACATAAACCAAGTTCAGAGGACATATATAACTTGTGTAGAAGTATGTTGACATTGAAATAGATTTGGAGATGAATTGAATTAGTATGTGACATTTCCATCATTTAACCTTCACTCTTCAACATGAACAGACGAATTTTACGAAACTCGTCTTTCCTAACAGAACTCCATAATGCATGACCAAGGAACAGACAATAAATGATTCGTGAATGTTCAGATGATCAAATTGAAACTATTGCGGACATAGCACATAGAATATATCATGGAGTACTGATGACATGTTCCCATCACAGACAAAAACTTCGACAATATAAGATAACAATAAAATCATTAGCTAGTGCAGGAATAAATGTAAGAAGGAAAAGACGAATATTGATGATCAACCACAAAGTCATACCACTGTTGATTAAGCCTCTATTACATTTACTAGACGAACAGTGATTAATATATTTTCAATAAATATCAATTCTATTATTTTGTTTTTCTTGCAATATGTGTAACTAAATCAGTTTGGTATTTCCGTTGAACCAAGGTATACTATCACCCCCAGACTTGATTCAAAAGACATACCATACCGATAATAAATACACTGAAAAGAGGTCTTACCTGTCATATTGAAATAATAGTCCAAGATGAACACACAAGATTTAATTTTAAACACATATAAAAATACATATGCTGGTCCAGAAAAATTGTACAGAATATTAAAAAGTCAAGGTATCACAGACATTGGAAAAGCAAAGATAAAACGTATTTTAAACAGTCAAGACTCTTATACATTAAGAAAAGAACATCGAAAGTCATTTAAACGAGCACGAGTAGTAGTCTCTGGTATTGATGATGAATGGGACATGGATCTAGCTGATGTCACGAATATTGCAAGTGAAAACGATGGCATCAAATTCCTTCTAATTGTCATCGACATCTTTTTCAAGTACCTGTGGGTGCAACCACTGAAAAATAAAACAGCAAAAGATGTATTACAGGCTCTAAAGCAAGTACTTCAAAATGATAGAACCCCTACAAAAATTCATACTGATAAAGGGAAAGAGTTTAACAACAACTTGATGAAATCCTACTTGCAGAGTCAAAATATATATTATTTTACAACGCAGAATTCTGAGACAAAGGCAAATTTTTCAGAAAGAGTTTTAAAATCAAAGATGTATAGGTACTTTACGGAGCATAGAACACATAGATATCTTGATGTTCTCCAAGACCTTGTAACATCCCACAACGCGACTCCCCATAGAAGTATTCACAACATTGCCTCCAAGGATGTCAACAAGGACAACGAAGCAGACATTTGGGCTTATATGTATTTGAAGCCGAAACCCATACGACTGAAAGCAAGGAAATATCTTTTTAAGAATGGGGACCTAGTTAGAATTTCTCATCTAAGCATGTTATTTGATCGAGTTTATGATGAACATTTTACACGTGAAATATTTAAAGTGAGTGAGAGGTTTCGAATGCAAACCATACCCGTTTATAAATTAGTAGAGTTTGATGATTCCCCTATCAAGGGTTTATTTTATGAGTCGGAGATGGTTAAAGTTGACAAGAGTGACGACACCTTATGATATGTGGAAAAGAAAATTAGAAAACGTAAGCGAAATGGACGTGTTCAGTGGTTGGTGAAATTTGAAGGATGGCCAGATAAATATAATCAATGGTTGAATGAAGATGAAATCATAGACTCAGATGACTCTTGAAGATGAGTATCTACGTAACATTCAGCAGTGAAAAATCTTTGGAATATTTTCCAAACAACAAAGCATATAAATTTTCTTCTCACCTAAATTCACCCTTATTATTAAATGGAAACTGGAGAGTTGCCTTAGTAGAAGCAGAAATTTCAAGTAGTATATCCAAATCAGAATCCATTTACCTGTATTCTAATATATGTGGTGAATCTATTGTTGATGGAGAACAAAAGCCTCTGCTCAGAAGATTGAGTGCCGTCTCTATGGGAAACTGGTCAAACATTTTTGTGAAGTTCCACAATATGTTCCTGTAAAAATAAACGACCTCTTTAATATTGATATTTATGTAACAGATGGTCAAAACAATCTGGCTTCATTTTTAAATATTCCTTCGACAGTAACACTACATTTTAAGTCATTTCCATTCTTTTAAAAATGAACAAGGTGTATGTACCAAATGTTGGCCATTGGATTAATTATTATGAGAAGTTAGATAGAAAAGGTCATTACAGTAATTACCAAGATCAAAAACAAATTGGTGGTGGTTCTTTAAGTGGAACCCCAAAATCATTCATGACATCTATCGGTACACCAACCAAAACCGCTTCTGATGAGAAAGTGAAAATTCAGCTCGTCTCCCCCGTTCAACAAACAGACGAGATGGCTAAGGACATGGTTGAAAGAGAGCAAAAGGCCTTAAAACGAAAGTCTACTAGTTCCCATCTCAGATCTTCAAAAAGACGTCGAACGAGTAAGACCTCTAAAAGGTCCAGGAAACCTTTAAAAAAGTCGGGTAAAACCTCTAAAGTGTCGAGAAAGACTAATAGAAAGGCGAGTAAGACATCCAGAAAACAAAACAAGAAGAGTCATACGAAAAGTAAAATCAACAAGAAAAAACTACAAAGTTCTAAGAAAACCCTGAAAGATATACTAGGGTAGAATGGCTGCTCTATCATTAGATGGTTTCCAAGAAGCTCAACCAAGTGATTTGGATCTGTTTTCATTACCACCTACACAGACAGCAGTTGATTCTTTGTATTATGATGAACATAGATCAACAGCACAGTTAAGTGGAACTGCACCGATAGAATTTAACATAGCAGCGCAAAATTCACAAGAATATATAGATCTGAGAAAAACAAAATTATGTGTAAAGGCGAGAATTAAACACGCAAATGGAGACATTCTTAAACCTACTGAGTATGTTGGACCCATTAATAATTTCTTACACACTATGTTTTCTCAAGTGGACCTGACGTTACAGATTAAGTTAGTGACTTCAACTACCACACATTATCCGTATAAGGCAATGATACAAACACTTTTGTCATATGGATCAGAAGCTAAAGAATCCCAATTAACCAGTCAGTTATGGAAAAAAGATAACCCAGGGCATTTTGATGACAGCGATGTACAAAATGGTAGCAATACTTCTTTATACGATCGATCACAGTATTTTACTCAAATTCAAGTGTGTGATATAGAAGGTCCGTTATTTCACGATTTATGCAGTCTAGACAGATACATGCTGAATCAAGTAGCCATAAATGTTAAACTGTATCGTTCAAGCCCGGAGTTTGCTTTGATGACCAACGAGAGTAATCCAAATTTTCAAATCGTTATTGAAGACATTAGCTTAAAAGTGTGTAAAGTTCGCTTGAATCCAGCCGTTATTACAGCACATGCACAAAAACTACAATCGACGAATGCTAAATATCCTTACACAAGAACAGAAGTTCGTCTTATTTCTATACCTGCTGGTAGTCTCAGTTTCAATTACAATAATTTGTTCAATGGTCTTCGAGCACCCAGGTGTGTAATAGGATTTACAGAGTCCAGTAGTTCAAGTGGATCTTATACGTTAAACCCATTTAATTTTCAACATTTCAATCTTAGTCAAATAGCTCTCAAACTGAACCAAGTACCAGTAGGAGGAAATGTCATGCAGTTGAACTACGGACCTACAAGTCGTACAATACTACCCGCTTTCAACAGTATGTTCGAAGTGACGAACAAATGGATGAGAGACAGTGGGAATCTGTTAAGCAGAGATGACATAGCAGGAGGAAACGCTTTATATTGCTTTGATATAGAACCGAATTTCAGTGACCAGGGGCACTATTTAAACTTGGTGAAGCAAGGCACTTGTTCTCTAGAAGTCAATTTCAATAAATCTTTACCTAAAGCTACTACTTGTGTTGTGTATGCAGAGTTTCCAGCATATTTTGAAATCAATCAGGAAAGAAACATTATTATAGAATGAATACATACCAGCTACAGTGTGCCATCAAGTCAGACATTGAGCTCCGACAATCAGTTCTCGGTGTATTCCCGTCTGATGAACTGTCTCGCATTCGTTTGCTGTCGGGAACAGGTGCGATAGCCAATACAGATGTCAAAGGATTACCAGGAAGACATTGGGTAGCGTTTTTCTGTAATAAAAAGAACTCTCTTGAAGTATTTGACTCATTCGGGTATTCGGACAAAGAACTCGCTGTTTATTTTAACAGGTTTATGCAGGATTATTCATCTATACTAACAAACGAGAAAAGACTACAAGGTGAAAATACAGTTGTTTGCGGACAATATTGCTTATTTTATTTGATGTGTCGTGTGAGAGGATTTACCATGGAACAGATTACAGATGTGTTTTCAAAAGACTATCAATTAAATGATCATTTTGTGTATAGTTTTATAGACAATCGTTTCCATTGTTGTATTAATAATGTTTGTAATGCTTCTGATCAATCTTGTACCAAAATAAAGAATTAAAACTTATATGTTGTTATCTTTATATATTTAAAGCATTTTGTCTTTTCGTGTTTTCATTTCATTTGTAACCATTCATAAGTATGGACTGCTGGAAGACAGAAAGTTTGCTCAAGTTTCAGAGCCCAACCTCAATATTTATTTTCGGTCCATCTAATTCTGGGAAAACGGTGTATACAAAAAATATGTTAGAAAATGCAGATGGTATGTTCCAGGTACCTCCATCTAAAATTTTTTACTGTTATAGTATTTGGCAACCTCTTTTCGATGAGATTCAATCATCAGTTAGCAACATACAGTTTTACCAAGGTTTCCCAAGTATGGATGTTTTATCTGAATGGGGTGATTTACAAGGACACAAGATAATTGTATTGGATGATTTGATGATGGAAGCTGCAGATAGTAAAGAATTGATTCACCTATTGACAGTTGGTATTCAATACAACTCTATTACATTGATCCAGATTTTACACAATTTGTACTGTAAAGGGAAAGCCATGAGAACAGCGTCTCTGAATGGTCATTATTTTATTTTATTTAGAAATTATAGAGACCAATTACAAATTCAAACTCTTGGTAAACAGATTTTTCCTGGACAGTCTAAATACTTTTTAGATGCATACAAGAAGGCAACTACTAGTTGATAAAACTTTGCTTACCAAGAAAAAGAATATCATACGTAAAATTGTTTCCAAACAGACAACACGTACACAGAGAAGATTATATTTTTTGAAAATTAGCAGAGTACTTCCTATTTTCCTAAAAGCCTATCTTCGTTATGTCTCGCGAACTGATTCTGATTCCAAAACTGAGGTATGAAAAGTTGATGGGGACAGAACCGGAAAAAAGAGAGGACCAACCAACACAAGACAAAAAACATATGACACCACCAAATAGGTTAGAGTCACCCAAAAAGGACAAAGAAATCGCAAATGAATATATCCAAGAATTAAAGCACGAATTATTGGAAAAGGAACCCCAACCTGAAAAATTTAACAAGTCAAATAAAAAGAGAAAACTTACCCAACATGGTGGAAATAAACCATATATCTCCATGCCACCTAAAATAATGTTGAATCTACAAAAGAATAATAAACAAAGTTCAAGTAAGAAATGGTTATCTTTTCAAATATGACGTCATCATATCTATTTAAACTACGATCGTCAGTTGTGATTAACAGTTGACAATCATGGCTCAGTCACACCAAACGCTTTTATTGCCGAAGATGTCTTCATGGGTTTATTAGGCAAGAATTATTGGATGAACATAGATTATATTGTAATAAGTTCGAATTTCAAAAAAGTGACTTATCCGAAAGAAGGAGAGGCATTTTTAGAATTCCAAGACTTTCATAAACAAATGCGTGTTCCATTTGTCATTTATGCTGACTTTGAATGTTTTGCAAAGAAGATAGATACTTGCTTACCAGATCCAGATGAACCTTCTACAACGCATCAAACAAAATTTGTCCCATGTGATTATTCTTATGTGGTTGTCAGTTCCAACGACAAATATTCAAAACCTCCTGTTGTATACAGAGGTGAAAATGCAGTCGAACACTTTTTTGATAACATATTTACAGAGGAAGAATACATAGATGATATATTGAGGAACAATAATGAGGAGTTAATTATGAGTGTGGAAACCGAGAAACAATTTCAAAATGCCACAAACTGTTACGTGTGCAATCAGCCTTTTTCAGACAAAATAATTAAAGTTCGTGACCATGACCATTTAGGTTTGAATGAAGATAATAAATCACCGGCTTATAGCAATTACAGGGGGCCAGCTTGTTCGAGATGCAACTTGATGCTTAAATATCCAAATTGCATCGCTGTTTATCTCCACAATTTACGTAACTTTGATGCACAAGTTTTGCTGTCAGAAGCTGGTAAATTCAAAGACAAAACATTAACATGTATACCAAACAATATGGAGAAATACGTTTCATTTTCTATTGGACAACTGAGGCTTTTAGATACATATCAATGTATGAGTAGCTCTTTGGAGACTTTAGTTGCAAATTTGGCTGTAGATGGTTTAAAGAATTTCAAACAATTTCGTAAAGCGTTTCCCAATGATGAACACGCTAAACTTTTACTGCAGAAAAATGAATACTGTTACGACTATGTGGATTGCAGTGAAAGATTTGAAGAGACAAGCCTTCCGTCAAAAGAAGCTTTTTATAATTCTTTGACAAAAGAAGCTATATCAGATGAAAAGTATGAACACGCCCAAAAGGTTTGGAGTACTTTCAATATGAAAACCTTGGGAGACTTTCACAATTTGTATGTATTAACAGACACCTTGTTATTAGCTGATGTTTTTGAAAGATTCAGAGACATGACGCTTGAATATTACAAGTTGGATGCTGCACATTTTTGTACTGCACCGGGTTTAGCATGGCAAGCTGCCCTAAAAATGAGTGGAGTTTGTCTTGATTTAATTACCGACCCTCTCATGTACAACATGATAGAACTAGGAACACGAGGTGGAGTGAGTATGGTCACCAAAAAGTACAGTCGAGCTAACCATAAATATATTGACGATTTCAATGAATCTGAGGAGAAAAAACACATCATGTACCTAGACGCCAACAATTTATATGGATGGCGATGTCACAACCATTACCCTATGGTTTTTTTCATTTTCTTAATCAAGATAAAATTGACCATTTTGATTTACATAAAGTCGAGTCAGAAGGGGTTGATGTATGAATTCCATTACAAAGTGATGAAACAAAAGTATGGTGAGAAGATCAACTTGCTGTTTACAGACACAGATTCCTTATGCTATGAAATACACACTGGTGATGTCTACGGGGACTTGGAAAATATGAAAGAACTGCTTGACACTTCAAATTACGGCTCCTTCAACAAAACAAAACACCTTTTTACTAACAAAAATAAGAAAGTACCAGGAAAATTTAAAGACGAACTTGGTGGCAAGTAAAATTTATAAAAGTTTTTTTTAACTGCTTGTCTGTTACTTAAACTTTTTCAGAAAATTTTTCCTTTTCTACAAACTTTTTCACAAAAATTTTCATTTTTCTACAAACTTTTTCATTTTTTTTTCTTTTCTACAAATGTTTTAACAAAAATTTTCTGGTTTTCTAAACTTTTCTAAACTTTTTCACAAAATTTTTCAGTTTTTCTACACCTTTTCACAATTTTTTAAAGTTTTTCTACAAATTTTTCAACTTTTTAACAAATTTTTTCTGATTTTCTAAACCTTTTCACATTATTTTTCAGTTTTTCTACAAATTTTACAACTTTTTAGCAAAAATTTTCTGATTTTCTAAACTTTTCTTAACTTTTTCACAAATTTTTTCTGTTTTTCTACAAATTTTACAACTTTTTAAAGATTTTCTACAAATTTTAACAAAACTTTTCTTATTTTCTAAACTTTTTCACATTTTTTTCCAGTTTTTCTACAAATTTTACAACTTTTTAACAAAAATTTTCTGATTTTCTAAACTTTTCTAAACTTTTTCACAAACTTTTTCTGTTTTCACAATTTTTTAAAGTTTTCCTACAAATTTTACAACTTTTTTTCTTTTCTACAGACTTTTTCACAATTTTTTTTAAAGTTTTTCTACAAATTTTACAACTTTTTCACAAAATTTTCCCTTTTCTACAAACTTTTTCACATTTTTTCAGTTTTTCTACAAACTTTTTCATTTTTTTTCTTTTCTACAAACTTTTTCACAATTTTTTAACAAAAATTTTCTGATTTTCTAAACTTTTTCCCATTTCTGTCAGTTTTTCTACAAATTTTTCACAATTTTTAAAAGTATTTCTACAAATTTTACAACTTTTTTTCTTTTCTACAGACTTTTCCACATTTTTTTTTTAGTTTTTCTACAAATTTTAAAACGCACTCTGCGCCATCACATGTATAGACAATGTTTGTTTGATGAAACAACAACAATCAATTCAATGATGTGCATAAGAAGTAAAAACTACGAACTCTATATAGACAATATTGTGAAAAAGGGACTGTGTAGCTTTGACGATAAGCGCTACTGGAAGAATGCCGTTGAAAGTTATGCCTATGGACATTATAAAATAAATGAAAATGTAATTTAATTATTTATTATGAATAAATATGTAAAAGAACTAACCGTTTCTACTTATATTGTCCATACAAGTCCAATCTCATCATTAATCATGATGTTTATATTTCCTGAAAAAATTCATTAAGTTCTTCTTGACTTGACTCATACAGTTCGTTGGTTTGTGGAGGTGGTGGTGTCAAAGCTTCGATAGCTGGGGGTATTCTATTTGATAAAAATGAGTAGATAAATGGGGGTTAATATCCAAATTTTTATTGGGTATCTTTATCTAATTTCAGTTAAGAGGGGTGTGCCATTATAGAACACATGTTTTCTCCTCAACACTTCTCCAATGATTTGAAATAATCGGTAACATTAGCCCAACCCCCCTTTTTTATTATAATTAAATTATTACTTTTTTTAATTATTCATTTTGATATTTTCAGTATATATCTACATGCATATATTTAATTGGGATTCTGTAACATATTACAGTTGTCTGATGTTTATATGCATATTATTTTCATCGTAAATAATCAAGACAATCAAGACAATATTAATTTTCTTAATTAAGCCTTTGAAAAAAATTCTGCCAATTAATTGCGTAGTGCCCCCATTCTACAAAAATGTAAACCCCGTATCAGATTTATCAAAAATTAAATATGTGCGCACGTGCATTGAATGATTAATTGCTGGAGAAGAAAAACAAAATGGCTATTTCTTTGTGGGTGTTGTTGTTTCGTTATTAAGTTGTTCTTCTGGATTTGAGTTAAATGAGAAGACGTGTAAAGTGGTGCCGGACCAATCATACACAATTTATGAGCTCAAATGTACCTTCGTAGGAGCAGGACCCAAGTGGATCGCTAGCCTCCGTGAGAAAGTTAACACTCGACCGATTAACAGACAACAGTTACCTTGTTGTGAAAGGCTCAACGCTAAGACAATTAGCGGTTAACAGACAACAGTTACCTTGTTGTAAAAGGCTCAACGCTAAGACAATTAGCGGTTTTGAAAGGAGAGTCTTGTGATCATATAAATGTGTGACATTACCTTAATCCTATTAAGGTTTTTAATAAAATAAGTATTTTATCTTGTGTTATCCAGGTTTTTTACTATATCAAAGCAGGGATCATATAATACTAACTTCATATACAGTTCCTGATCAAAGACAAGATATATCATAAATGACTAATATTTATCTGTGATATTACCTTAACCCTATTAAGGTTTTTAATAAAAATAAGTATATTATCTTGTGTTATCCTTTGAGGTTAGAAATTATTGAAAAATTGATAAAGACTGTTAGGGTTTTGATTTTTTTTTCATGATAAGATACTGACAGATTTGATTTTATAATTATTCATTCTTTAATAGTTTTGAATAATGTATGTTTTAAGAAAATCCACCTATAATGATACATAATTAGAATTATATACTTTTTAACTATTCTCATGTGAAATAAATTCCCATTTAACTAGATTCATAAGTTTCAATGATCTTTAAACGGTTTTAGTGTCTGAGCTACTTGGGTATTTTAGTATGATTATGTTTTAGTGATTTTCTGTTAATAAGTGAAGTTGGGACATCGTACTGGAAAGTCCAAATAGGTTTATATCAAAGTTTACATTTGTTCTCTTTCATGTAATTAAAACATTTACTCAAAATCTAATTTTGATTACAGTTATATTCATAATTATAATTTCTTAGTCTAGACTAGACTTGGATAATGAATATAGACATCAATATAACTTATCTCAATATAGATGATCTAAAAATTTCAAAGTATATTAGAGAAAATGGAATTCCTAATGAAATTACCCAAAATATATTAGTGTTGATAATATTTGCATCTAGCTACTTGTAGATAGTTTTCTTTTTAATTTTTAGTATGTAGTATAGAAGTTTTGTTTGTAATAATTTTTGTAGTGAACCACTAAGTAGTTAGTATTTAGATACTACATATTTCTCATATATTTACCTTCTATGGTTTATCTTGACTGTGATTTTATGTGCTGTTTATGTATTGTATATTTATGCAGTCTTCTCTTTTATCTTATGATGCTCATGAAAGATTAGTGCTGTTTAAATACTTTGAGGTTTTTTGTTAATGTTATACATTAGTCTATGTATGACCTATATGTTGTTAAGTGTCTCATTAGATGAATAAACACAACTTGTCATGTTTGTAGTTTTGAAGTGCAATACATTAGAGTATAAAATATAGTCAGCAATATGTGAGAAATCCTTTAAAGTTCAGCCTGTTAAAATTTGTGTATCACATCTTTGTTTTATTAGTGCTTGAACCAAAAAGTTAGTCTTTAAATATAATACTCTATTTTTATCATGGTGCTTTTATAATCAACCCAATATTTTTATTTAAACTTTTTTTTTAAATATGATATCATATTTATTATCAATATTTACAATTTTTGTGTTGTTTCATTCATGAAGAAATCAAAGAAGTCATAGAACATGATTATGAAATATAAATATTTTATATACATCCACATGTAATAGCAGCATTACATGTTTCATGATTTTGATATTATCTATTGGGGGATATATACTGTTAATCTGTGTGTGTATGTTTCATTATATTCATCAAGTTTTAATACAAGGATGCAAAGGTTGTTTTATTGTAAAACATTCCATTATTGTGATATTACCTATTCAGGGAAATAAATATACTGCTGATGTGTGTGTGTGTTAATTTTTATTATATTCAACATGTGTAACACTAGTGATGGTGAAAATCTTAAAATAAAGTATGTAAATATGTTACTATGAGTGTCCTTAATATAAAAATAATTATTCGAACTAGTGCTCAATGTCTAGAGGGGAAATATGGTGGTTACTCACTTAGTATCTGTCTGTCGGTCACTTAAAAATATACATAAAAAGTGTGAAAGCCAACCCAAAACATACTGAATGCAAAGAAGTTCAGAAATACTGTCAGTCTTGTATTCACTTAGCATCTGTCAGTCAATCCCTCCCATGCAAAATGAATTGATTGATGATTGTCTATCCTTAATTATAATACATGCATGTTCATGTTCAGACAGAGCTTTGTTATTTTTGTTATTTGGTGCTTTAATACTCGGGAATACTTTTGTGGTTAAAATGAAGTAAATATTTACATAGGCGACAATGGTAGCCTTTTTGGGTTCTGCGTTTTCACTATAAAAGTTCCGTTGAAAAAACTCTCAAATTCTGAATTTTCAACACCTTTGGGTGTGAATAAAACTGCAAAACACATATGGTGCCGCAGCTTTTTTGATAGAAAAATGGCATTTTTTAAGGGTACTCTATGGTTCCGGAATTTTCGAATAAGTATGAATGAAGAACACCCCTTGCTTAATTATGCACAGAAAATTTTGCTCATCAAAGAGAGTTTCCTCCAAATTTCTGGCTATTTCTACACCAATAGCCAACACTCATTTCTCACTATTTCAATTTTCTTTTCTAATTAGCAGGGCAGCAGAAAATAAATTTACTTCTACCTATTATCTTGGATGTAAAAACTAGGTGGCGCCAGTCATCTTTAATTACTTCCTTTTACCCTATACTGACACATACTGAAATAAAATCGGACAACCTGTGCATTAGTCGATTACTATATACCTCTACTGCTTGCGTTCAAATTTTTGGATTAAAGAAACAATTGTTCATCATTTAAAATGACTTTCTTTACAGGTACCCCCATTTGCAGAAAACGTTACTTTTTAAAGACTTGGGTGCATTGACCAGCATATTTTGACTGTTTGGTTGGGTTTAAAACGAGGTGTTTGATTAATTAAGTTAGATTTAGGCCTATTAAAGAATTGAGGCTGATGATTTGATAACAGTGTCCAATTTATATTTTTTTGTCACGAATATATGAAAACAGTTGCATGAGCGAAACAAAATTTTATGAAATAGACTATAAAAATGCTGAAATTAAGATTTTATCATTGCTGTTATGTCTTTAATGTGAACCGTGTACAGAATATTTAATTCGACGATACTAAGAAGAAAAATGTATAGCCTTTGATTTTTTATCTAATTTTAATATTTTAGGGTTATTTTGGCATCTTTAAGCAATTAAAAATACAAAAATGTCCCTTAACGTCAGCAAAAATATGCCCCCTTTTTTTAGATATGCCTAAATACATGCAATTTTATCAAAGATGAGGAGAAATTATTAAAGACAAAGTCCTTGACAGAATGCTCGTTCTTACGGTGGGTTAATGAATCCTACCCTTGAAGAGAAGAATAAAAAAAACAGTAAAAATTTGATACAGACTATAGGTTCATAGTGATCAGCGGTTTTCTTCTGATACAGTTTACAACCTAGCAGCTTACTAATTTACCTAATCCATTTCTAAGATATCTCGAAAACTACAGTGATGCGCCAGAAATCGTTATTTCGCTTTAGGTTAAAATGAAGTAAATATTTACATAGGCGACAATGGTAGCCTTTTTGGGTTCTGCGTTTTCACTATAAAAGTTCCGTTGAAAAAACTCTCAAATTCTGAATTTTCAACACCTTTGGGTGTGAATAAAACTGCAAAACACATATGGTGCCGCAGCTTTTTTGATAGAAAAATGGCATTTTTTAAGGGTACTCTATGGTTCCGGAATTTTCGAATAAGTATGAATGAAGAACACCCCTTGCTTAATTATGCACAGAAAATTTTGCTCATCACAGAGAGTTTCCTCCAAATTTCTGGCTATTTCTACACCAATAGCCAACACTCATTTCTCACTATTTCAATTTTCTTTTCTAATTAGCAGGGCAGCAGAAAATAAATTTACTTCTACCTATTATCTTGGATGTAAAAACTAGGTGGCGCCAGTCATCTTTAATTACTTCCTTTTACCCTTGTAATGATAACTGATGTATTTTATTTTTGCTGAAAACTGTTTGATACTCATTTATTATTTAACACTGTTGAACGTTCCATTAATTGTGATATTGTTTTTAAAATCTGGTGTATATGTTTTTATATACCATAAACCAAAGATTTATTATATGTGATATCCCATTATATATATATAGTCCAATTAATTTCCATGAAATCCTTTGTTATTTGGTGCTTTTATGCCTAGGAATACTTTTGTGACAACTGTTGTATTTTTGATACTCATTTAATACTCAGGTATACTACTGTTTTAATTGTTTACTGTTTGATATATAACTAAGATTTGCACCAAACTGTAAAATAAGTTGATGAAATAAATATTTTATTTTGAAGTTTTCTTTTCTTAATTGAAAATAGTGCTGAGATTGTTTAAAATAATCTCACATAGTGGGTGACTGGTTGTCATCACTTGGTGTCTGTCCATCTGATAAGTTCAAGGCCTTCTGTAAGCTCTAAAATTTAATTATTTTCCAATCTTCATAATAAGGACAAATATACCTAAGGAGCAATCAAAAAAACGTAGTCCATTAGACAGACAAACCCGGGAAGACAAATGAACAACCACAAGCACAACAAATAAACACAGAAAACTAAAAAACAATGAACAACACGAACTCCTATAACATAATTTTTGTTTTCATAAGTAATAATCAAAGAAAATCATAAGCCATCATGGCCTTCTGTAAGCTCTAAAATTTAATTATTTTCCTATCTTCATAATTTTTGTTTTCATAAGTAATAAAAGAAAATCATAAGCCATTTGTTTTAACCTAAATGATACAAATTAATCCTCCTTTGTCAAGACCAAACTGTTATCTCTCATTATTCATTGACGTCATAATCTTTAATGTTTCTAGTCTTATTTCCCATCACTTGGTGTCTGTCTAATAGATTATCACCTACAGGTTTTATCTATTTATAGTATAGTACACCATCTTATTGTGTTAACAAAAGTGATGTGTGTTGGAATAAAAATACACATACATTTTTGTTTTGTAAAAAGAGTGAAAACCAACCCAAAACATGCAAAGAAGTTTAGAAATATTTTAACAGAAATATTGTTAGCTCCTGTATTCACTTGGCATCTGTCAGTCATTCCCTCCCAAGCAAATACCTAACTATTGAACACATTTATTAATCTTAAAAACAAAACAAAAAACAAAAAACAAAAACAAAAACGAAAAAAACCTCTCAGTCTCAAAATTGTAAACATGGGAAGTATTTTGTACAAGTTGTTCTGTCCAATTCCCGTATGACTGTTCTCTACTGTAAAAATACATCATGTCTTGGTGAACAGGTTTAAAAGAGAAGGGATCATAAAAACAACAAACTGAATCCATACTGAATTTTGTACGATCTCTGTAATAAGTTTAACTTTCCAATCTTCTACAGTTAACTCAGACCTGTCATACGACTGTTTCAACTCTCGGAATGGACTGAAACCAAACTTAAACAACAAGACATATATATCTGACTTCTGGTCGATGCAAACAAAACGAGATAATGTAAATGTTTCACTTTATTACTCATATTTCATCATAAATATATTTGTGACGTGGAGGCAAAATGGACGTTACCCTCAAACCCTTGTCACCAACCAACTCTCTCTCGTACTAACTGACCTTAGCCAAATACCAATTTAGTCAAGCAAGGCAAAAGTGTGTAACAACCCAAAATTCTGTGACGTGGAGACAAAATGGACGCCACCCTCAAACATACCCTTGTCACCAACCAACGGAAAAACTCAGTGCTCCACCTTCTCCACTGTGCGCTTATCTCTATTAGATACAGTGCTCCACCTGCTCCACTGTGCGCTTATCCCTATTATAACACTACTTAAAACTCCAAGTAAACAAACAAACATATTTCAAGTTATCATAAAAATATCAAAAACATTCAACTCACAATTCAAAAGTATTTTGTAAGTAGCAATTAAATATACTAATACTTTATAAGCTCACCACGTAAATCCTGGATCTATGGTTAAAGAAAGAGAGACACACAGTATGTCTATAGCTTTATTTGGTAATACATTTTGTTATCTACTGAATATTTTCTATAATATAACGATTTATGGACATGTATGTATGTATGTAACCAGTTGTGTTATTGATGTACATGCACATATAAAAAGACATCAAGTGATATAATTTCATGTTAAAACTGGTAACCAATTACTTATTCCTTACCTAATAGGGAAAGGGGAATAAGTATCTAATCTGACATACCTTGTCAAACTTTTCGGGAGAGTAAACCCCTTTTTTTATTTAACCTGTAATGCTGAGTATGCTTGCGTAATACCTTAGATACATTGGAAGCTTCCAACGATTGTTAAAGAAAATAAACTGTACAGTAACTTTTATGTATACCTACATGTATTGTACACAGATTCCTGCGTCCTCCCTCGAAAAAATAAATAAATAAATAAATAAAAAGCAAATAATAAAAGACTGTACAGTTTATCATGGGGAAATATTAAGTACACTAGCAATTCTTATTCTTACTAAGTAAATATTTACATAATATTAGGGTCTTTTGACCGTTATATGCGAAACATTTGCCAGGTCTGAGTGACATATTACCCAACGCGAAGAGAATTATATTGTGATTATTATACTTCATGCTAAGAATTCATCTAACTTGAAATTAATTCACTTTTCTCATTTAAATAAGAGCATCGCTGACTACGCTCTATTCTTGGAACCGTAAATGTACACAAAAACTCAGGTGACATATAAAGCCGCACGTGGACATATTACTGTAGTTCATATGCCGTAGTTGCCGGATAGGTTGGAATTTATATGCGAATTATTAATGTACCAAATATCACAGTAGTTTCTGGCATGAAGTATAATAATACCCTTTATAGACCTCATTACCCCCACAGCCCCCATCTATTGTATCGTATATCTTTAATTAGTTCAGTGTTCGTTTTGTGTGTACAGCTATACAATATTCATGTGTGATACATGTAATAACTATATAACTATATGTATGAGTTTTTTTTGTATCTGTAAATCAAGATTCATTTTGAACATAATATACCTAAAATTGAGATTGTTGCAATACAAACTAAAGTAAGGGTTACCCAAAACAAAACAAAATCTAACGAAGAAACCACATCGTCCCATGTTAAAAGTCTCTTTTTCTCGTCCACTTTGATTTCATCTCCGTTGATATCATTCTGGTTGTAAATTTTAAGAGAAGAGCGACAATTAAGAAGTCGCATTACTCGATCAGGAACATCGTCTTTTCTATGGTGCAATCTTAATTCCAGTGCTGTGCAACAAACGACAAAAGTACCCATTCCAAGCTGAAACATTAAATAATATCCTAGAATAGATCCAGATGTCTTCGGAAGTTCTGCACTGACTATTGTAAGAAAGACGGCAAAAGCAAGGAACACGGTTACACAGTATCCCATTTTTTCACCACTGTCTGCCGGAAGTACAAATGTAAAAACATTTAAAATGCTAAGTAGAACAACTGGAATGATTACGTTCATTAGATAATATGCCGCACTTCGACTGAGGGTAACGGTAAACACGACCCTAGATTCAGTCGCCTGTACGTCTTCCTTTGCCGATGTGGAGACTACCTTCCATTCGGCGTTATTCTCAAGGTCATCAAGTATAATCCCATTGTTCCATAAGGTCACCTTGACGTCTGAAATACTACTTGACCAGACGACAAATATAATGTCACATGTTTGTTGGTCGTACGGAAAATAAGTAATATCTATTTTACATTTTGTTTCAAAAACTTCAAAAGGAATCCAGGTAACTAATCCATCGTCCAATACAGAAACTCTTATAAAAGTGCTTCCAAGTTCCTTTAATTTGGTAAAACCATTTTGTAATGTAATATCCGGTTTCCAGACGTCATTTTGAGAAACATATATTTTATCTAAGCCACCATAACTGGATGCATCCCAGTTAAGATACTCATCTGTCCACAGTATATATAAATATCCAGTTGTTGTTAATTTCTGATTCAATTCGTCAATGTCGTTTATTCCTACTAACAAGAAATCCAAGTCTAAATTCATTGGTTGTGTCTGATTAAGATTCGGTCGGACATTTTTATTATAGCTGTTTGTTGTGAACAGTGTGGTTAATAAATTTTTTACATCGTCTCCCGTTTGTCCAACTGCTAACCTAAATAAGCCAAAGATGGCACAGCAACGGATTTGAAAAAGTAGCATTTCCCTTTTATAGTTCAAATCTCTGTCAATACAACGTTAACCAACTCGATGAATATTATTTCAAATTTCGTAAATAAGATTACCTTTTTGTGTCTAGTTTCATTTAAATTTAAACTTTAAAGAAAACTTAACACTTTAATTGTACGCGAAAATATATAATACATCAGTTATGACGCCTAATTATACAAACTTGTTTATTCCTATTTTTGAAGGTAACAATTAACCATTCGTTTAATTCACGCATAATTGTGCTTAAGAGCGTTTTAAAACCTACCAGAATAAACAGTTGTTGATTGCTTGGTTTAATACACATATAAATTATATAATTATTTCTCATAATTGTTATTTCAAATCAAGATTAATTTGTTGAAATTCGATAATTTTATGTAAGATAAAATAATACAACAAACAATGGTCTATTTTACAAATAAATTACCTGGAAATTTTATTGTCCTGTTTATATTTGATTTCAGTGTAAACATATTTTATTAATTCAATAATACATACAATAATTAAATGCAAGTAATATAAAATACAATTGAATAATCAATATAAGATTCAGAAACAAGTTTTTATCTCATATAAATCCGTATCCTACAAAAAATAATATTCATTGTTAATGTTCTCATAATCAAAAGATTATGTATTATGAATCAATACATTAAAAAAAATTTAAAGAAATGATGCAAATTTAATTTTGATAGATAACATGCACTCAAATGTTGATGAATAATGATGAGTATTTGTTTACTGTCTAGCAAATCGTTTGCTATTCATAATATATGACCGAACTTTTGTTCATTGCTAAAATGGTGAGATCCGAAGAGAAGAATCCTATTGTCACATCTACGATTATTTATAATGTACTCTATACGCTGCTGGCGCTGGAGGTCGAAACGCGGACAGTGAAGGAGATAGTGATCAGTAGATTCGATAGCACCACACTTGCAAAGGGGGGAGTTAACAATATTTTTTTATAAAGACGTGCTGATTGAGAGAGCTGCACTGCATCCTAAGTCTTGCATGAAAAATTTGACCTTGGCGCTTACCGACATAGTAAAAGGGGAAAGGGGGGGGGGCGTTCTTAGACTAGTGTTTTGCCATTGTAAAGTAACTTTAAAGATTCCTAGAGACGTACTTGATTTTTTATTTTCTGGTAATAGGTTCCATGATTGGAATATTATGCGGTTCTGACTATGATGGGTGGTATAACGGATGGATTTCTTGTATTATAATTACGAATACTTCTGTTTGACTCGTTGACTAGGTAAGATAAATATGCTGGTACAGCTTTATTTTTCATTTTATAGAAGTACAATAATCTATGTTTTTCCCGTCGATCCTTAAGTTTTTCCCACCCAGTCTCAGCGTATAAGTTACTCAAGGAGACCAATCTAGTGCCTCCGGTCACAATCCTGGCGGCTTCTATTTGAGCCTTTTCAATTTTATTTATTAATAAATTAATGTTATTGTCCCACACCACATCGGCATATTCCAATATTGGTCTAACATATGTGAGATAAATTGTCTCAAGTGTCTGTCTGTCAAGAATAAATTTAAATTTGCGTAATACATTTAAACGCCTGAAGGCCTTTTCAGTAATCAAATCAATGTTTGTGCCACGTACCATCATTGGATACATAAACTCCAAGATGTTTATGACAGGAAACCCCAGAAACCAGATTATCATTCATATATAGGTTTGGATGATATGGTTTATGAAATTTCCTTGAAATAGTCATGGTCTCAGTTTTTGAGGATTAAAAGAAACCAACCACTCATAAGACCATTTGTGAATTTTAGAAATATCACTATTCAAGACGTTTGGCGATTCCAGTGGATCATCTATAATGAGATAAAACTTGTATCATCAGCAAACAACTTCATAGTTGAATTAACGTCCAAGACTATATCATTTATAAAAATGATAAATAATAGAGGTCCCAGGATTGAACCTTGTGGCACACCAGCTAATACAGACCCTCAATTAGAGCATAGGTTATTAATGACTACCCGTTGTTTTCTATTTGATAAAAAGTTTTTAATTCATGCCAAAACAAAGTCCCTAATTGCCATGGCATATAATTTACGTAATAATCCCCGGTGCCAAACTCTGTCAAAAGCTTTACTAATATCACAAAATATTACCCTAATTTCTTTCCCTTCATCCAAAGTCGTTAGAAATACTCAATAATTGGTTAATCGCAGAGTCTCCTCGCGTAAATCCTGATTGGTTTGGTGTGACTATTTTTTCCACCAACAGATAATTATGAATATATTTATATGCACATCTTTCCATAACCTTTCCTAGTATACTGATTAGAGAGATCGGACGATAGTTTTTATAATCGTTAGGGGAGTCCTTTTTAAAGTCGGGAGTAACATTGGCACATTTCCAGTCGTCTGGATATTTACCTTGTGTCAATGATAAGTTAAAAAACTACATAATGGGTATTTTAATATTATAGAGACTTCTTAAGTAGTCTAGGGCTTAGACAGTCAGGTCCAGAAGCTTTGGATACATCTAGCGTATTTAGAATATCTTCAACGTCGTTTTCAGTAAAAACTATATTTCGAAGTCCGTCAGTCAGTCGGTCAGGAATATCCGGTAATGGAGTGCTTGATTCATCAAGAACAGATTGACCACGGAAATAGTTGTTAAATATCTCCGCTTTCTGTTTATTTTCAAATATCAAATCGTCTTCAAATTGTTAGGGGGGAATAACATGATTGTTATTGTAGTCACAATTCATCATGGATTTAATTAATTTTCAATATTGTCTCCCACCACGTGTTTCTGAGGTAATTTTGTCCGACAATTTGGAGAAATATTCGCTTTTGGAGTTAACAACCAATTTATTACATATATTTCTAATTTTTCGAAACTTGGTTCAGTCAAAAGCAGAGTTAGTTCGCCTTCGTATGCAGACTGTTCTTTTTGCGAATATTTCGCTTAATTATATCAAATCATATCAAATTTATTGTCATTAAACTTTAAACAATGTTTGTGACATTTACATATATATATACATTCAACATATACAGATCAATACGTGCCCATACTCAACATATACAAACATTAATTTATAACATATAAAAAAAGCAAATTTTTAAGAACAACTTTTTCTTCTGAAGACATACTATCAAAATTATCATTTTCCTTTTTAATATATTCCAAATATAGTGTCCTCAGTGCGTGATTTTGTCTACAATCTAAAAGAAAATGTTTTTCATCTTCTAATACATAACAATTTACACAATCTCTGGTCTCTAGGTATTTTTAAATGTCTCCCTTTTTCGACCAAGAGATTGTGATCACTAATTCTCGTTTTTGTAATTAACATTCGATGTTCAGAGTTCAATGAAAGAAGATAGTTTTGAGAATTTTCTTTTTTATATAAGTTCTTATATAAAAGCAATTTACTTGATTCATTAAATGATGAAATTCTATCTGAAACCAGTTTATCATAATAAGTTTTAAGTTTTTCTTTTATATCTTTCTTATAAATAATTATTTTATCATTTTTCTCACAATATAGACTCTCTATGTTTATATCTGTTTCTTTTATCAAATCCACTCTAAAAGAGTACCAAGTATAAATTCCCTTGGAATCTAAATTTTGCAAAGCATAAATGATTCTTTGAGAAGAGGATTTACTTCCTCTACTTTTAATCTGATAAAATATAAAATTGATTGTATCTTTATATTATATTTTATTGGCAATCTTTTTAGCTCTTGCCTAGTGGCTATATTAGAAGCACTTTTATTGACTCCTGGTATATTTTTACAGAATGCCAGATGTGTATTTTCCACTGGATTTTTATCAATAAAATCGAATGGATTTACATTTCGTCCGGATCTTTCAGCTCTCATTTTAGCTCTGTAATATGAGATATATGTGTCCATATAGGTTATTTCTGAATTATAGATCATTATAGGTTTCACCAATAAGTCAAAGAGATTGCAAGAAATATTTATTGGTATATTATTCATATATTTTGTGTATCGCTTCATAGCATACAGTGCTTTCTTTGACTTTTTAACCAGTTCTAAAGAACTATGGGATAAATTTCCATTTTGTTGGATTGATATTCCAAGAAAAGTATACTTAGAAACATTTTCTATTTCCTTGTTTTTATAAGTTACAAAACTTGGTTCTGGTTTTGAATTTTTTTGTTTAAATATAATCGATTTTGTTTTTGAAATATTAACCCCTAGTTGCCATTTATCACAATATTTAGATAAATTATTTAAACTATTTTGAAGACCCTCTTTGCTGTCTGACAAGATGAGCAAGTCATCAACAATCCTACCTGGTTATCTATAAGTCTCAAAGGAGATGAGGCCTTATCATTAAATTTTTTTACCATACCATTAATAAATATATTGAACAAGGTAGGTCCCAAAGAATCCCCTTGTTTAACTCCTCCACTGATTGAAAAGAAATTGGAATGTTTATCTTTATATTTTAATGAAGATGTAGTATTATTATATTTCTTTAATTATATTATAAAATGCGAATGCGTCTAAACCGAGCGGATAAAAAAGTAAATTGAAACAAGAAGCTGAAAAATTAACAATTTATTATGCACGAAATTTAAATATCAATTATCAGTTCAATCAACAGAAACAAATATTATTCAACAAGATATCCACAGTCGAAACCATGCATAATGTTAGTGATAAATACAATAAATAGATTAAAAATACTTTAACAGTTTTATATCGAAAGTAAGGACAAGAATAAATATTAGGTTGCTAAAAATAATTTGGTGATTTCCGACACTGAAAATCTGTCACGGCCTTCACCGTTACAAGACAGACAAATCAGTGTTAAATAATGAAATAATATTAATAGTTCAATAAATATGATTATAAAATTAACCTGAAATCCAAAATATACCAAAGACAGGTCAGGAGATCGTCCGATGTCTGGGAAAGCAAATTCCAAACTTACCAAGATGTAGATTTCAAATGCCAAGATGTTGCTAATAAACAACTTCACGAAACATTTAGCGCCATATACTATATTTTCGCGGATCTCGTAACTTTGAGAATATCACTGACATCAATAAATGCAAATTCATATATACAAAACAACAAGATTATACATTTATTCATAACCAAGGAGCACGCAAACTTTAAATAACTTTCCGGTTCAAAATGATATTTATAGTAAACAAAGAGAGAAAACTCCAGCGGTAAAGTGTTGCAAACAGATGAGCGAAGATCATTAAGTCGTATGATGTACGCAGTTTCGCTAATCCTTTGACAATAAAACATTATTAGAATTAATCAGCATTAATAAATAAAAAATGGGCATACTTTAATGTGACGGAAAACACGTTATTTACCACTAAACGGCACAATATATTGAAGATATGTCTAAATACCACGTTGCAACTTCAATTTTCACAACACAGTCAAGAAGAGAAAGTTCGTGTCTGAAAGAATCGTAAACACCTTGATCATACATAAAAACTTTGCGCTTAAGTACTGGTCTATTCATACAAGGTTGATCAAGTACACCAAAGATAGGTAAATGATATCGTACTCGGTCAAATAGAGGGGGCCAACATCAGAGTATAGGATATTTGATGGATTGTTCACAAGAATAAGGCCAAGTAACGACGCACTATATTCAGTGATATTAGTAGGGTCAGATATTAGTTGTTGTAAACCAAACTGTGCTTTTAGTTGACCAATTCTGTCTTTAGAATTATTTGCCATCTGGTTTACATTAAAATCACCAGTAATTATTAGGTCAAGATTACATGATGAAGCAAGATCAATAGATTGTTCTTTCTCGTCCCAAACATGTTCAGTACTATTTGTCGGGACATAAAAAGTTCCACATAGATATTTCTTGGTTTTGAACCTGATTTCAAGCCAGATACATTCTGTATTACCAACTCGAAGGTCAGATCTCAAACGACAATTCATATTATCTTTAACATATCACAACACCACCAATCCTTCCAACACGATCTTTACGGAAAGGCGTCTAAAAGCCCGATAATATTAAATCGTCGTTTTCTACACGTTGTGTAAGCTAGCTTTCCGTAAATGACAAAATATCATGACTTAAATATTTGGCTGAAATTAACTCGAGTTTCGGTATTATACTCTGAACATTCAGGTTATGTTACTAATATCAGTAGCACTACTAACAGACGATGACCACGATGAATCGGACGACGATAACGAAGAGGGACCAGCTGAGTTCTATTCCAGAGATCAATAATAAAATACAGATCACATACAATAGATAAGCTAAAAAGTGATTCGAATCATTTTGAATTAAAGAACTACTTTCAAAATTATCCACACCACTTTTTACGGTATATGTAAATACACAATTACAGATTTGAAATAAGAACAATAATTCTACTATAACCAGAAGTGCATGTATGCTGCATTTTGCAAAAAAGGAAAATACAAATCACATCTAAAAGCGATAGTCTCTTACGCGTCGTAAGAATAAAAACGGCCTATTCTCTCCCTCATGCTAATAACGTCAATACTCATTAACTTAAGTAACGCCTGATGTATGCACGATATTTTCATGAGGGAGATTGTCCAGATCATAGCTCATCGCCTTCATCATTAAAACTTTTTGATCATTGCCGTTCATGTTATCATACAATTTAAAAGAAAACATAAGATTAAACTAGAGGCTCTAAAGAGCCTGTATCGCTCACCTGCATTGAACTTTTCATCTTGAGCAGGACTAAAGATTTGGCTGGTTTTTCTATAGGGTTCTATGTTCAATTAAGTTCGGCTGTGGCAGCCTCATGGTTGACAGTCTAGGTCAATGGACACATTTCTAAAAGAGAACCATCTAAGGACCATTGCTACCAAGTCTAGTTCTAATTGGTTGAGTGGTTTCAGACCAGAAGATTTTTGAGTGAATTTCCCATAGGGTCCTATGTTAAACTAAGTTTGGCTCTGTTGGCCATCTTGGTTCACTCCACAAAATCAGACAATTCTGAAATAGGACGTCCTAAGGACCATTGCTGCAAAGTCTGGTTCCAATTGGTCAAGTGTTTTCAGATAAGAAGATTTTTCAATGAATTTTCCCATGGGGCCTTATGTTAAACTAAGTTCGGTTGTGGCAGCCATCTCGGTTGACAGTCCAGGTTGTCATGGGACACAATTCTGAAAGAGGACCGTATAAGGACCATTGCTGCAAAGTCTGGTTTCAATTGGTAAAGTGGTTTCAGATAAAAAGATTTTTCAATGAATTTTCTCATAGGACCCTATGTTTAACTAAGTTTAACTAAGTTCGGCTGTGGCTGCCATCTTGGTTAACAGTCCGGGTCATCAGACATCCGTCTAAAAGAGAACCTCCTAAGGACTACTACTGCCAAGTTTGGTTGCAACTGGCCTTGTAGTTTCATAGAAGAAGATTTTGGAAATTCACCCCCCCCCCCCCCCTTTTTCTATTTTCAGTAACAGCAGCCATGTCGATTGGAAGTCGAGGATGCCAGACATAAGTTTGGAAAGGGGCCACCCAAGGGCCATTCCACCAAAGTTTGGTTCAAATTGGCTCAGGGGAGTTGACGAAAAAGTAAAATCCCCATAGGCTCAATGTTAAACTAGGTCCAGCCATGGCGGCCATGTTGGATGGCGTTCGGGGAAACCGAACACATATTTTTAAAAGGGACCACCCAAGGACCATTCCACCAAAGTTTGGTTCAAATTGGCCTAATGGTCTCAGAGAAGATAACGAAAATGTTAAAATTCCCATAGGGTCCAAAGTTAAACTATGTCCAACCATGGCAGCCATACTGGACAGCGCCCCGGAAAACCGAACACTGTTTTTAAAGGGGACCATCCAAGGACCATTCCACTTAAGTTTGGTTTAAATAGGTTCAGTGGTTTCAGAGGAGTTGACGAAAAAGTAAAATTCCCATAGGCTCAATGTTAAACTAGGTCCAGCCATGACGGCCATGTTGGATGGCGTTCGGGGAAACCGAACACAGATTTTAAAAGGGGCCACCCAGGGACCATTGCACCAAAGTTTGGTTCAAATTGGCCTAATGGTCTCAGAGTAGATAACGAAAATGTTAAAATTCCCATAGGGTCCAAGGTTAAACTATGTCCAACCATGGCAGCCATATTGGACAGAGTCCCGGAAAACCGAACACTATTTTTAAAGGGGACCATCCAAGGACCATTCCACTTAAGTTTGGTTTAAATTGGTTAAGTGGTTTCAGAGGAGTTGACGAAAAAGTAAAATTCCCATAGGCTCAATGTTAAACTAAGTCCAGCCATGGCGGCCATGTTGGATGGCGTTCGGGGAAACCGAACATAAATTTTAAAAGGGGCCACCCAAGGACCATTCCACCAAAGTTTGGTTCAAATTGGCCTTGTGGTCTCAGAGAAAATAACGAAAATGTTAAAATTCCCATAGGGTCCAAGGTTAAACTATGTCCGACCATGGCAGCCATATTGGATGGCGCCCGGGAAAACCGAACACAATTTTTAAAGGGGACCATCCAAGGACCATTCCACTTAAGTTTGGTTTAAATTGGTTCAGTGGTTTCAGAGGAGTTGATAAAAATGTGAAAAGTTTACGACGACATACGACGACGACGACGACGGACGCAAAGTGATGAGAATAGCTCACATGGCCTTTTAGGCCAGGTGAGCTAAAAAAAGAAAAAGAGTGTATCTCAACGTAATGGAGATAAAAATATATTATAATCTAGTTAAAATTAAGGGATACTGGATATATGATTTGTAAGTCATTTTAAACTTTGTAAGAAAACGCATTTATTTATTTTATAACGATCATACTCATACTGATAGTGAGTATTTGAATATTGCTAGGTATACAAATTAAATATTAATTAACTTGGATATTGGATTATGTAAGTATTACAAAACTACTTACAGGCGTACAAAAACACTATTTTTATACTTATATATACATTGAGGAAGAAAGTGAATCCGAAGTGCTATTTGTGTGATTTGAGAGATTGTAAAGCTACTGCAACATTGACCCGGGTATGTGCAGCAAGTATACAAGTTTATGATAACACTAAGAACATGAAAAACCGATATACTTTTAAACTTTTGTCAGTGAATAAAAATGATATCTTATCATTTTTAAATAAATATATTGATATAATGAGGTTGTAGAGTCGCTGCATCATTGACCTGTGTATGTGCATCGACTATACAAATGCATCATAACAATTAAAAATTAATACAAAGCACAAAATGTTTACGTTGTACAATGTCACGTGATAATGATGATATATCGTGGGAAATAAATTAATCACGTATATACGTTGTCCAATGAGAGTTTACTGGTTCTCAAAATGCAATGACCTTTTAATTTACCACAATGAAATTTACTATGAGTGATGTCTTTTGACGAGATAATTAAATAATATAATTCAAAAGGGATTTAACGCGAATTAGTAATATATATTCCTATAACGTTTTAGCACATACTTACAACTTCTCGTCCAATCAAATATCTAGAATTTGCCTTGTAATTTTCATAGTACATACTTTTTCCGTGTACTTGTAAAGCATAATTCTTTCCGGATGAAATAACATCCGGCGGAAAAAATATTACATATGATATTGTAAGATTCTTTCCGGTGGAAATTATTTCACTGTGAGATATTTTCCATTGACATGAAATTTTTACCGGAAAAGGTTTACAGACAGAAGGTGTGAAATTGTTGTTTTGAGCCAAAGTAGTCATATTTAAAGATTAATATAGAAAAGTTAATAAAAAACTAAATCTTTGCAAATACTATGGACTCATAATGGAGTAATTAAATAAAAGCTAAAGTAGAGATAAAAAAACCAAACAATTGTATTGTAATCGGAAATAATTTCATAGATGTTAATTGTAAAATAATATCCGGAAATAATTTTACAGTAAAATATCATCCTTTTGAAACCAAAATTTTCTATTTCATAATCACAATATAAAAAGGAAGAAAATTATAATGAAAAATATGTAACAAAACCAGAAATAATTTCACAGATCTTAATTGTGAAATAATATCCTGATCAATAAGAAAATAAGGTAAGTGAAATACAGGTACAAGTGAGTTGTTTTCAGATGTGAGTACAATTAAAAAAGTAAAGGTAGAAATATAGTTGCATCACTACAGTAATGGAGGAATCAGAGTATGATGATATATTCAACTATATAAATTCCCAAGAATATCGCATTGGCTCAAGTGAGAGTCAAAAAAGAAAAATAAGAAACAGAGTGAAAGATTTTTTGGTTAAAAATGGACAACTCTATTATATAAAAGACTCATCTGAAAGACTTGTGATTACAAAAGACAAAAAGAACAGTATACTTTCATTATGTCATTACAGTATTTATCTGTGAAATATTTTCCGACTATTTAATTTTTAATTAAAGTCATCATTTTAATTTTTAATAAATTAAGAAAAAAGGAAACAATTTCACTATGAAATTTATTCCGGAATATAGTATCCATAAAATGAAAATCTCTCATAATTACCTCCCTTTGATTGATAAATTATGCAAATATGTTCTACCTTAGTGACACATTTATCATTATGGTTAGGTATATATAGATTGTGAGTACCTTATATAGTAGACAGTGGGATTCTATTTCACAAGCTTATGTGAAATTTTAACCGGAAAGGATTTACTATTAAATACTTTCCATATAAGATGGAAAGAATTTCACTCCTCCGGAAGAAATCTAACTGTGAAATACCATGTCTGGAAACTATTTACCGTGACAAATCTTCCGCCGGAAAAAATATCACAGAGGAAGAAATAAACCGTTACATACTAAGTAACTACGCATGAATGACCACAAGGGTAAGATTTCATTGTATCGTAATCAAGATATTAAAACAAAAATTGCTACTGGCTATTTTGAAATAAAATGCTGTGTTCCAAATTAAATTAAATAGTTTGTAATATAGTTTTCACATTGATTTTTAAATATCCTACTATTAAAATCTTTGGCTCTAAAAAAATGTTTTTGACGGTTGCAAGTTTCTTTCATTCAAATAAAGAGTAACAAATATGGTTCTTTATATCTTGATTAGAGTACAACGTCATCTTAAAATTGTGATAATTTATCATCCATGCAATTACTTTGTACACAAAAAAGTGTGTACTATGAACTTGTGAAGGGAAATTAAGGCAACTTGATCTATTTTGTCATGAAGTGATTGATTATTGGTTGCTTAATGTCCAGTGGTAAATATTTCATGCATGTTCAGGACGACGTCATGAATTGAAAAACCGTAATAATGTCTGAAGAAAATGTGTCACCTATATATATATATATATATGTTCTGATACATCTTTTAGTTTTTAATTTGAAATAAAAAAAACATAAACCCTAGTATAAGAGGGGGGGTTCCAACCATATGTCCCCTCAAAAGCACTGATCGTCCAAAAATAGGTTTTTTCCACCCCCTCCCCGGATCCGCCACTGCATTCTATCTATATGTTTCAGATTTATAATAGCTTTAGTTTTACTGGGAAATTGAAAAATGTTTTCAAGACATGTAAAGCTTCCACTGCAATCTAATTATTGCCTGCTCAGTTTGGTCAATTTATTTTGTCATTTAACCATGTAAACTAAAAGAAGTACATGTATAATAAAACACCGCTTTATACCGATAAACATACTTACACCAGCAGCTACCATCTTTTCATTCTGGAGTCAAGGGCCTTTTGAAATCACATATTTTACAATCATACTAGTGAGTAGATTTACCAAACTTCGTTAATGAGCCGTTTTACAAACACCTGTGATACAAGTAGTCAGGCAAAATAAACTATCAATAGACCAATTAAAATATTACCCGAGTTGTAAATATGTGCTAAATTGGATAGTCTATGAAAAGGTATATACTATGAAATTAAGAGCTCGGGGCAAGCCCCTCGCTCTAAATTTCATAGTATATACCTTTTCATAGACTAACCTAGACTAGGAACATTACGAACAATAAAAGTTTATACAAAGCATAACAAATTAACGTTTTTACAAAGTTCTGTTTGCATTAATCGTGTGTTTACCAATGAGAATTTACTATTTGAAACCGATTGGTTCTCGATGACCTTCTCCACATTGGAATTTACTACGAGTGAATAGTAGTAACAAACAAGGAGTAGTATATATTTGGCGAGATAATCAAATCATATATTTCAGACGGGAGTTAAACCGAATTCGAAATATCTATACATATAACATAATTTACGAATATTACGAACAAAAAGTACTTAATATGATATAATACATGTATACTGATAAATAATAAAGAGGTTAGAGATTTTATTAAGTTTTGGTTCATATTGGTAAGCATGGTAAACGGAGAAAATGCTACAGAAAACTCTCCGGGAGGTTGTAATGGGTCAATTTATCTGGCAGCCAACGTAAATTTAATTAACCTAGTAACATCGTGAAATTCTGCTTCTTCATCAATCACACTAATTTTTCCATTAGTTGTCCATAGACTCTTGAGTTTTTTCCTTTTGTACAGCCTCCTACAGTGGTAGAGGATGTTATTACGTAGTTTTTCCTTTTGTACAGCCTCCTGCAGTTGTAGAGAATGTTATTACGTAGTTTTTCCTTTTGTACAGCCTCCTGCAGTGGTAGAGGATGTTATTACGTAATTTTGTAAGATATTCATTTATGAATACAGCTTTATAGTTCTCGCTTTCTTTCAGATTTTTTATGCATTTTAAGATTCTGAATTTGATATTTGGTTCAGACAGACAAACAATAATCTGTCGTGTTTGTTGATCACCAGGATCGTTGGAGTGTTTGCCGACTCGGTGTGATCTAATAATGTTCTGAGCTTTGTAATTTGGGTCAATTTCAGAAATTACATTTTGTACCAATTCGGTTGTGTCTGTTTCATCCTCAGTCTCAGATACACCAGACAATCTAATAAGATTTCTGCGCCCATATTGCTCAATTGCATCTTAGTCTTCCCTTAACTTAATGTTTTCCTTTTTAACTTATCAATTTGGTTTTGTAACGGCTGTGTATGTGACAAAACTAATGCTGTGATGTCCGCTAAAATACTAGATTTTACAGTGAAGATATCTACCGGGAGTTCATTTTGTGAAGACATGTCAGTCTTTGTTCTTTTATCTTCACGTTCTGGAGGGATAGGGTTGCTTGTACGAAGGAACCTTTTTTTTTACTGAGGTGTCGATTTACGAGAGGACATCATTATATATCTGCACGCAAAGTTTTTGACTAATGATTTATAGTTTTGTTAGATAAAGTTCAATTTAAAAAATGTGAACTAACCAGTTATACAATCCGAATACCTGTGAGTTGTCTTCAACTGTTAAATATCCACCATATTGATCAACTTAATGTCTACTTTGTTTACATTTACATTACAATGAATAAATGATGCACATTCGATCTAGATGATGACCATTTTTCAAAAAACATTACTTCAGCAATAAAAAGTTACAATCCAGCATCCCTGAATATAGTAGTTTATCCGAGAATATTAAATATTACATATTTTATCACTTTGTCTTTTTAAGCAACCATGTCCCTTGAACATGCGTAGGTTAACCTGATTTCAATTAATTTTTTCGGATTATTTTATATGTTTAGGCATTCAAAAGTTTTTGTAATCATCATACTTATCAAATAGTATGTTTATGATTTTAGTCTAAAATTTGAGAAAGGGGCACGTCCGCGTCCAGGAAAATGAATTTTTTGCCACTTGTGTCCTAGGTTTATACATTGGAAGATGCTTCAGACAATTTCATAATTTGAATGAGGAATATATTAAGCGGTTTGTAATACACATGTACACGTATGAAAGTTAGGTAACCATGGATTATTTTGAGAGAGGAAAAAACACGAATTTATACGAAATATAATGAACATAATAAATGATATCCATTGAATATCTTTAATTTGTGAATATGTATAATGAAATCTATTGTTTGCAAAGCCGTCGCTTCAGGGTTGTACTTGAAACGCAGTGAGTGCGTTTGGACAGTGAAACCCAAACCGTCTGCCGCCCGAATACCTAGGGTGGTGGATTGTATTTCAAGCGCGGTCAGATACACTTCGATACACTGAACCCTTATCTCCCGGTACCTAGAATCCATTTCATCATCCATTTATTTATAGTCTAAACGACAATGCACGTTCTTAAATTGCCTGTTGGGACCTAAGATCAGACCAGACCCCTCGTGAAATTGCTGACCGCGCTCGAAATACAATCCATCACCCTAGGTATTTGGGCGGCAGACGGTTTGAGGTAGAGACCATTGCCGCTGGGTTTCACTGTACAAACGCACCTACCGCGTTTCAAGTACAACCCTGAACCGACGGCTTTGGAAACACCGGCGCTACCCAGACCACTAAAGGTCCAATCAAATACACTGTGACAATAGAAACGAGGTATCCCATGGTGCAAATTAATATTGAACGTATATATAAATTTTTAAGAACATATATTTAACTTTTATGAACTATTATTTATTTGTATGAACAATTATTTATTTGTATGAACATATATATTTTTTTATGAACAATTACTGAATTTTATGAATCAATATTTTGATTTTATGAATACATATTTTATTTTCATGAATACATATTTAATTGTTATGAACAATTATTTGTTTTTATGAACAAATATTCATTTATGAACATATATTTATGTTTTATGCATATAGATTTTATTTTATGAACACATATTTTGATTTATTGAATATATATTTTGTTTTTATGAACATATTCGTTTTTACGAACAATTATGTAATTTTATGAACATATATTTTGGTTTTTGTGAATATTGCAACGTTTCAAACGCCATAGCCCGCTAACATCCTTAATGACATCGATGATTTGAAATTGCAGAATATGTTTAGTTAGTTATTAAATCCAGCAAAATTTTATCTAAGTAACGTATTTATCAAAGAAAAGTTTGACAACAATATAACGTCATTATACTTTCGTATTAACAATCGAATATTTTGTAGATCTGTGAAATACCTTCATGAAAAGAAACTCCATGTAGAATCAGCAAATATTTTTCAAAAGCAATTCCCGCATATTTTGTACCATGTAACTAATTTTATCGTTTCTGGCGAGCGGTCATCCTGTTGATAATCATACTGTTTTAGCTTTTATGGTGAGTTGGGGGGCAGGATAGATAAACGCAGGTTTGGATACTCATGAAACCTGTTTAACAATAACCACGTCAGACTACATGTATCATGACTATGTGTTAAATCTATTTTCGTGTTTTACGTTGTTTACATATGAAAATATGTCCACTGGGTGTTTTCGCAATCATTTATCCGTTTTATGATTTAATATTGAGCGAAATTTAAATATCTATAAATTTGACCCTTTTTAAGCTATCATTTGGTCACAAAGTTTCTAAATCTTTCACACATATAGTTTTAAACGTATTGAGGTATTTTAAAGATTTTATAGATCTACTCACTGAATTATTCTGATAGGCCACCGTAGTTTCGGTCCATACAAACACCCAAGAATACCAAAAAAATACCAAATATATCTAATATATATATATATATATATATATATTGTCTTTTCAGAAGCAAAAATTGTGTACCAATAATGTTATGATACATTAAATACATGTACTTTGCTTTACAGTCATCGGTTGTCGGTAAAAAATCATTACAACATATATGGGTCGCCGTGTGGCCATCAACAAGAAGCAAAGATAGGGTTACTTTAAAACAAAAATATTTTAAGATGACCTATAATTTTTCACATGTTTATATAATATTTGTTATTTTTATTCTTCTTAAAGATACATCAAATGATCTTTATTCAATAATTCAATGTGTATTAATACTTTCTTATAGAGAGGACCTGCTGTTACAAATGCAATTTTACATTACTTCTTAATTTTATTCACTTACATTTTTTTAAGTAAGATTATTTTGATGGATATCTAGTTTCTGTCCAGAATAAAAGTTTTGAGAACACTAAACACTGACATATATCTGAAACGAAAATATAGAAAAAAAAAGGATTTTTATTAACTAATTTTTTGGAAGTAAGATTATTTCGATGGATATCTAGTTTTTGTCCAGAATAAAAACTTTCAGAAAACTAGATGTACATTGAAATATATCTGAAACGAAAATATAGAAAAACAATTGGATTTTTATTAACTAATATTTTTGAAGTACGATTATTTCGATGGATAATTGATAGAATTTTTAGTGACAACGGTGTTCTAAATTCTGACGATCAGTACCAATATAAAACACGTTCTGCAGAGATACTCACGGTACATGCTACAAAGAACGAACAGTTCTACAACTATTATATGTTACGGCCGAAATCACCTTTAAATTGTAGCCAACAAAAGACACAAATCAATAATAAAATTTAACAAGATTATTATATACAAGTTTACAAAAAAAATATTACACAAACTAAAATGTCAACTTAACTGTTCAAAATCCTTCGTCTTTTCCTAATCCGGAATTCTTCTCGTCACTGTTGCGGGAATCCAAACGGAATATTATATCCAATCAGTCACAATCTGGTATGATGTAACGTAAATAAGTGTGTCAAGTACGATGTGTGAAACGTAAATAAATCCAACAGCTGAGAACACAAGAATGTCTGGTCCAATACGTTCTGCTCTGAAAGTCTAACTTTCTTGTCCGTATATATACTGTAGAACGGAAACTTCTGGAATACGGTAGAAGTTCGAATCACACCAGAATTAATACGTAAGTCAAATAGAAAGTTCTAGTCATTCCATCAGTATCTATTATTGTTCCAGTGATTTCTAAACTGCGCAGTTATAACATTATTTGGTAAACAACTATAAGTATTATGTAAACATATTATACATGTTATAAGGCCACACAAAACAAATTAGGCCAAGATAAATAAACATAATAATTACAACATCATAACAAAATAAATATAATAATACAATATCATAACATATACAAAAACAGTCGAACATTGTCGAACCCAAACTCAAATTGAACTTTAACTAACATTCCAAGTTAAAAAGGACCAAACTCTTCAAACATATGAACAAATAACAACGCGGAGTCCATCCATAATCTAATGAAAATCGATATTAACTGGCAGCCAAAATCTACTCCCATCTTAGTCGACACACTGGGGAGCATGATCGAGATACAACATCTAGACCTTCAGAGAATTTTATATGGCAAAGGAAATTCTAGACTGTTTGGGTTTTACATGAAGTTTGGTATACGAAAATACATTTTCCGCAACAAGTCTAAAGAAGACCGAATAAAATATGTGACAAACTTTATCAAATCCAACATTTCCCAAACTCTCTTGTGACTTAATTGTAGTCACCTTTGAAGTGTTTAATAAATAGGATATAATATTATTTCTACGAATTTCTTATATATGCCTCGGATTTCAAATGTATCCTCGAAGTGAATTCTTTCATATTCTACTGATTTCTTGGCTATGCTTGTGTATTTTTAGGTATTCTTGGGTATTTTGTGGGTATTCTTGGGTGTTCTTGGGTATTCATGGGTATTTGTATGGGCCCCCTAGGTTTTAGTGTTTTCACAAATATATGATCCCTTGGCTTGCTCAGTTTAAAGGGCGCCATGGTGTAGTGATTAGCGCATCAGACTACGAAGCCAAAGCCTAGGTCCATGGTTCGATTCTCGTTCGGGATGAAAATTTCAGGGAACGAATTTGCGACGCCCTATCGACACCATTTGCGAGGATGGTCTCGATAAACGATGCTAGTCCGTCAGTGGGGACGAAAATGGCTGTCCCGTGTTAAGGGAGAGCAACACCCTTAGAACGTTAAATACTCCTCTGTAGATGTCGAAAAAGAGTAGATTAAAATGCCGCTACAGGGGCCGCTCTCGCATCCGCCAAGTGGAGAGCTATTAATATAAGTTGGTACAGCTTGTTTCCCAATCCACTATAAATAAATAAGTTTAAACTAAGTTTATAATGGTTTGTTGATAAATACCACGTCAAAATATTGAATAGTGATTTCGCAGGGAAAAAAATCCTAATTGTCGGAATATCCGCCTCCTTTTCTTTAACATATCGATCAATTAAAGCTATTTCAACATTGATCTATACGATAATTAGTGACTATCTACAATTTAATTAATATAGTAAGAAAATAATTGTTGCGATCTTGTTAAGAAAACACAGAGAGTTTTTAATTTTCAGTCTAACACAATGTCTAATATAATGTTTAAATTTTATTATTAAAAATCATTTTATTTTTAAAATATTCAAATTTAAATATTATATTAAGATTAACTGTAAAAGGATTGAAATGATATCAACATCAAAAGACACAAATTTCACAAGTACATTACAATACAACAGTGAGTTAACCTTCAATAATTAATTTATTTTACCTAATTAATTACCCTTGATGGGGCCCCGTAATCTCACTTGATGAGTACCTACAATATTCTTTGATGTAACAAAATGTTGGCACTCAGGCACACAGCCGGGCCTCAGTGGCCAAATGGTCTAGGTAGTTCGTCATGACTACGAATGATCACTATAGCCTGTCAACACAGTGAGGTTGTGAGTTCGAATCTCACCTGTGGCGGGGTGTGTTCGTCTCCGTTCTTAATTGACAAGAATTGCCAATTTTCCTACCAAAGTTTGGTGATTCTCTCCGGGTACTCCGGCTTCCTCCACCAATCAAAACTAGCCGCTGCGAAATAGCCAAATGTGCTGAGAACGGCGTAAAACCCAAACTAAACAAACAAACATATTTCAAGTTACCGTAAAAATGTCAAAAACATTCAACTCACAATTCATAAGTATTTTGGAAGTAGCAATTAAATATACTAATACTTTTTAAGCTCACCACCTAAATCCTGGATCTATGGTTAAAGAGTGTAACACAGTATGTCTATAGCTTTATTTGGTAATACACATTATCTACTGAATATTTTCTATAATATAACGATTTATAGACATGTATGTATGTAACCAGTTCTGTTATTGATGTACATGTACATATGAAAAGACATCAAGTGATATAATTTCATGTTAAAACTGGTAGCCAATTACTTATTCCTTACCTAATCGGGAAACGGGAATATTTATCTAATTTGACATACCTAGTCAAACTTTTCGGGAGAGTAAACCCCTTTTTTCATTTAGCCTGTAATTCTGAATATGCTTTCGTAATACCTTAGATACCTTGGAAGCTTCCAATGATTGTTAAAGAAAATAAACTGTCCAGTAACTTTTATGTATATCTATTGTACACAGATTCCTGCGTCCTCCCTCGAAAAAATTATATATAAATATACTAAATAAATAAATGATTTGGAAAATACGTTGAAGGTATAAAAAGACATGAGATTTCCGAATGCAGTTAGGTTCTATCCAGGCACTCTGGTTCAAAACCTTGGTTCCATCCTGGTCTTTTGGTTCAGAACCTTGGTTCTATCCGGTTTCTTTGGTTCGAAACCATGGTAACTGGTTCAACATCCGGGTTGTTTGGTTATAGGAACCCAACTTCTTGGTTCTAGCCGGGTTCTTTTTAATATTCCCGTTGAACTTTGAGAAGATATCCGCAAGTATACGAATAAAGAAATAAAGTAGGTCAAAGACGCTTATCTTGTTTTATATCATTTATACATTTCAGGAAAATGAAGCTGTAAGGTAAATACCTTCTCATTTTCAATATTTAAAATGGGAAACTGGACAAAAATATAACATCGTATATATTTATATCAACCCAAATATACAGTATATCTAACATCCGTTTTTAGAATCAGTTTCGTTCCGTTTTCATTTATTTTTCACTACTCATCCCTCATTTCATAAATATACAAATAATTAAATGGATTTTAGAAACTTAAAATGTGGGCCTCTATATAGAAGGTATGATACATAATTCATAGTTCATAACGACCCTAAGTTGAAAAGCAACAATCGATTGTTTCGATTTTTAGTATTTTTGTACTATAAGAAGCTCTTTTGGAAAAAAAAAAAAAATCTGCTCACACATTGAAATTCTCCCAACATGTCAATGATGTCATTGCTATATATAGGCAGCTACAAGCCTGCACGTGAAAGATCTAGCGATATTCCGAATATTTTGTTTGCAATCTTGTCTCCCTCGTTGGCAACGCTTGCTACCGAATCTAATGACTGAGGAAAATGGTGATGTTCGAATAGACACGAATGTTCTACTATCGGCTAAATGTGCCCCAACCTCTGGTTTTGAAAAGCTATCACTTTTCAAAATTTTACTTTATTCATTTTTTAAAACTTGAAAAAACGACATTCAAAAGGTCAACCTTTCTAATTAGTTAATAAATACAGCTGTGCTGAATCGGCATTTCAAAGATGTGGGTCAACACAGTGTGGATCAATTACGTCTGCGTCAATGAATTGAGACAAAACTGTCAGAAGTATAAAAATGGATTATTTTTAATTACAAAATATTTTTTAATATGAATGCAGTTCAAGCAGTATTCATGGACAAAAATACCTTTTTTCAAGTACTTTTTTGTTGATCTTAACTAAATGAATTTCTGGGCTAAAGATAGCTAGACGAATCGAGGCACGGGACTAAGGAAAACTTAACAAATTAAAAGTTTCGTTTTGAATTGTTTTTATTCTTATTTTCGTCTATTTTAGAAATCCAGGAAAAAATATTCTATTTCAACCGAGTCTTAAATTTAATTTGAATTCAGTTTTCACTTTAATTCCCTTTTTTAAATGTAGTTTGGTTGGCAGGATTCCAAATTCATACTTTTTTATCTTATGCCGCTGAATACATTTCAATTAATGTTGAAAACTTCTCGGAAAACTTACATCCACGTTAAATCTATAATACATAAGTTTATACCGGACAAACACTGTTTAGGTGTGACGAGACATTTACTGGCATTTACCATGAAAAAAAGACAGTGTAATCCTATCACCTGAAAATTTATGTTTAAAATTAAATATTTCAATTAGCCTACGTTTATGGCATCTCCAATGTCGTCGTCCGTCGTAGACACACCCGTCGGCGGAACTGGTGGTGGGAGTTTTATTGTTGAAATATTGTTTTTCAAATTTTATGTATAAAAATTCCGAATTGTATGATATATACATGTACTGTAAAAAAAATCCTTGAAATGCAATTTCAACTAACAATGGCCGATCTACGCATTATTATATGATAAGAATGGAGAAATAAATTCAGTCAGGGACACTACGTCGTCTATCTTTTTTTAAAGATAGTGCTTGTGTATATTTTCCCGGTGAACCTTTGAATGTGCGTCTGTAGCAATACATTTTAAACATTGGCTTGAATCACATGGTGTTTTTTCTTAAGTAACTTACGCTAGACATTGTACTATTATTTATAAATTACAGTGCAGAATAGCAACTAGTCAACATCTTTCATGGAAAAAATAAAATTTATTAAATGATTTTTTTTTATAGAAAAATACAATGATTCACGTCGTATAATTATATAAACGGTCAAACTTGTAAATAAATAAATAAATAAAAAGTAAATAATACTGTACAGTTTATCATGGAGAAATATTAAGTACACTAGCAATTCTTATTCTTACTAAGTAAATATTTACATAATATTAGGGTCTTGTGACGGCTATATGGGAAACATTTGCCAGGTCTGAGTGACATATTACCCAACACGAAGCGAATAATATTGTGATTATTATACTTCATGCTAAGAATTCATCTAACTTGAAAGTAATTCACTTTTCTCATGTAAATAAGCGCATCGCTGACTACACTCTATTCTTGAAACCGTCAACGTACACAAAAACTCAGGTGATGTGGACATATTACTGTAGTTCATATGCCGTATTTGCCGGATGAATGTACACAAAATCTCACGCGACATATAAAGCCGCACGTGGACATATTACTGTAGTTCATATGCAGTATTTGCCGGGTAGGTTGGAATTTATATGCGAATTATTAATGTACCAAATATTACGGTAGTTTCTTGCATGAAGTATAATAATACCCTTTATAGACCTCATTACCCCCCACAGCCCCCATCTATTGTATCGTATATCTTTAATTTGCTCAGTGTTCGTTTTGTGTTTGCAGCTATACAATATTCATGTGTGTTACATGTAATAACTATATAACTATATGTATGAGTTTTTTTTGTATCTGTAAATCAAGATTCATTTTGAACATAATATACCTAAAATTGAGATTGTTGCAATAACAACTAAAGTAAGGGTTACCCAAAACAAAACAAAATCTAACGAAGAAACCACATCGTCCCATGTTAAAAGTCTCTTTTTCTCGTCCACTTTGATTTCATCTCCGTTGATATCATTCTGGTTGTAAATTTTAAGAGAAGAGCGACAATTAAGAAGTCGCATTACTCGATCAGGAACATCGTCTTTTCTATGGTGCAATCTTAATTGCAGTGCTGTGCAACAAACGACAAAAGTACCCATTCCAAGCTGAAACATTAAATAATATCCTAGAATAGATCCAGATGTCTTCGGAAGTTCTGCACTGACTATTGTAAGAAAGACGGCAAAAGCAAGGAACACGGTTACACAGTATCCCATTTTTTCACCACTGTCTGCCGGAAGTACAAATGTAAAAACATTTAAAATGCTAAGTAGAACAACTGGAATGATTACGTTCATTAGATAATATGCCGCACTTCGACTGAGGGTAACGGTAAACACGACCCTAGATTCAGTCGCCTGTACGTCTTCCTTTGCCGATGTGGAGACTACCTTCCATTCGGCGTTATTCTCAAGGTCATCAAGTATAATCCCATTGTTCCATAAGGTCACCTTGACGTCTGAAATACTACTGGACCAGACGACAAATATAATGTCACATGTTTGTTGGTCGTACGGAAAATAAGTAATATCTATTTTACATTTTGTTTCAAAAACTTCAAAAGGAATCCAGGTAACTAATCCTACGTTCAATACAGAAACTCTTATAAAACTGCTTCCAAGTTCCTGTAATTTGGTAAAACCATTTTGTAATGTAATATCCGGTTTCCAGACGTCATTTTGAGAAACATATATTTTATCTAAGCCACCATAACTGGATGCATCCCAGTTAAGATACTCATCTGTCCACAGTATATATAAATATCCAGTTGTTGTTAATTTCTGATTCAATTCGTCAATGTCGTTTATTCCTACTAACAAGAAATCCAAGTCTAAATTCATTGGTTGTGTCTGATTAAGATTCGGTCGGACATTTTTATTATAGCTGTTTGTTGTGAACAGTGTAGTTAATAAATTCTTTACGTCGTCTCCAGTTTGTCCAACAGCTAACCTAAATAAGCCAAAGATGGCACAGCAACGGATTTGAAAAAGTAGCATTTCCCTTTTATAGTTCAAAACTCTGTCAATACAACGTTAACCAACTCGATGAATATTATTTCAAATTTCGTAAATAAGATTACCTTTTTGCGTCTCGTTTCATTTAAATTTAAACTTTAAAGAAAACTGAACACTGTAATTGTACGCGAAAATATATATTACATCAGTTATGACGCCTAATTATACAAACTGGTCTATTCATATTTTTAAAGGTAACAATTAACCATTCGTTTAATTCACGCATAATTGTGCATAAGAGCGTTTTAAAACCTACCAGAATAAACAGTTGTTGATTGCTTGGTTTAATACACATATAAATTATATAATTATTTCTCATAATTGTTATTTCAAATCAAGATTATATTGTTGAAATTCGATAATTTTATGTAAGATAAAATAATAAAACAAACAATGGTCTATTTTACAAATAAATTACCTGGAAATTTTATTGCCCTAATTGCTCTCAAGCATACTCATTCAAACAACAGTCAACAGTTAAGATAAAAATTATTTATTGACCTCAGCACTGTAGATATATATATCTCATACAAAAATACATGTGTTATACATATAATAACAATCATATAAGTTCTCAAAATATATAAAATAAAAAATATTTGTATTAAATTATATTTAATTAATAACTAAAAATTATGAAAATATTTGCAATGAAATTATATTTCATTTAACCCGCCACTTAACCCAGAGGCTTTAATAATTAACCACTCAATATTGGGTAAGGGTTGGGGTGGGTTGAAAAATTCGTTAAAGCAATCGACGAAATGCTTACAATTCAAAAAGTGATCGACGCCTCACCTGAAGTAATAATAATCCTGCAGAGATATAATCTATCAGTACTTTAGAATAATGGTCTTAAAACAGCTCCGATAGAGTTTAAATACCCCAAAAACTCACCCAATGAAATTCTTTAAAGGTTTTTTCCAATCAAATTAAGAGTTCTAAAAATATTTGTCAAAACTATTCACCAGTGAGTAAATATCTATAAAACATTATTCAAAGAAAACAAATTCATCAAAATTAATTTCAAGTATCTTTCTGCAATTAATCATTTTTATTATAAATAAAAATTTCCAAATTGCTCTCAAGCATACTCATTCAAACAACAGTCAACAGTTAAGATAAAAATTATTTATTGACCTCAGCACTGTAGATATATATATCTCATACAAAAATACATGTGTTATACATATAATAACAATCATATAAGTTCTCAAAATATATAAAATAAAAAATATTTGTATTAAATTATATTTAATTAATAACTAAAAATTATGAAAATATTTGCAATGAAATTATATTTCATTTAACCCGCCAAAAACAATTCCGCCAAACAAAGAGTAAGCAAATAAAGCTGTGTAAGATTCTGTCAACTCTGTCTTCTTCACGTCCTAGCGAGGACAAGAACCTCGACCTCTTGTCAAAGACAAGTGTACTGCAATATACTACCAGAACTTATTTGAAGAATCTACAGAATGACCATCTTGGTACAACTCTATTTACTTGTATAAAAAGGACATAATTTAGAAATGAGGGTCAAAATGTTTATCTCTCTCTCTGTGAGGTCAGAGACAACAAATCTCCTTGCTTGTTCAAAAAGACAAACTTCAAAATAATTATATAAAAAATATTAAGTTATAAATGAAGAAAATAACGAGAAGGTAAATTTACAAAATTGAGGGTCAAAATGTTTATCTCTCTCTAAAGATTCAGAGACAACAAATCTCCTCGCAAGTTTAAAAGACAAGCCTTAAAACTTGAGTTATAAGTAGAGCAAAATATCATAAAAGAATCACAAAATTAATGTTCTCTGTACATGTATTAGATCCAACTTGAAAAATTTTCAATATTTGAAATAAAATTCTCAATTTATAATACATGTAAACAAATGAATAACAAAGGTTAACAATAGAATACACAAAATAAATGTACATACAAAATGCAAAATACACTGTATACTTATAAATGAGCTAAAGTGTTTGCAATGAAGGAATAGATTTTGTTTAATCCTGCTACTGACAAATGTAATTTATCCTTGGAAAACAAAACAGAAATGGGACGACCATAAGTTCTGCTGAAAAATGACTTTTCACAAGCCATATACTTAACTTTGTTGTGAGAATTTGCTAACTCTTGTAATTTCTCATTAAAATTTGAAACTTTTAAATTGGTAAGACGAAAATCAACCAGTCTGGGGAGCACAGATGAGAGAATTAAAGTACAGTTAGGGTTTGCTAATCTTATCTTTTCAATAATTAATCTCATATTAGCTTCATAAGCTGAAGTACTTAAACTATTTACATCATTGGTACCAACATGAATTAAAATATTACTTGGATCACCAAGAGGAAACAATTTATTTACAATTTTTCCTATTAGCCTTCCAGAGGTTAAACCTCCAAGAGAATGTTTCTCTGTATTCCTCATCTCTGGCAAATAAGATAACATGGAGTCAGATATTATGAGCGTACTTTTATTCCATGCTTTACCATGCCCTATAATAAAAATATACATGTCAATAAATATATCATAAAAAATTCATCATCTTTGAAGATACAGATATTTTATCCTCTAAGCCATATTTTAAATATAATTTATAAGAATCACTTTTCCAGTCTCCCTGGAGTTGTATTAAATCAGCGGGAACGCCACATTTAAAAGCCCATGTTGCTCCACCCCTCCTGAAACTATGAGAAGAATATTGTTGGGGATTTACCCCTAATTTTGTTATAGACTTTTTAATAAAAGCTTGAAACATGCCATATGAAACTGGTTTAATTTTACCGGCATGCCTTATGATAAAGGCAGGTGATTCCAAAGAGGCAGGGAATTTTGAGCACATAGCTTTAAAGGCTGTAACCGGACATAAGGGAGAAGATTTCTTTTTCATTACTGGAATGTCCAAAGTTCTTTCCCCAAACTGTATAGTTTTAGACCAAGAGAAGTGAATAATTAAAAATTCTTCAAAAACAGATATATCTCTCCTTCTAAGACATGTAGAAGTATCATTTGATTTTCCAACTAAATTGGATTTCCTGCACATTAGGAAAAAAGAAAATAAACTCAAACACCAATACGTCAACATATTATCATCCTCAAAGTTCAAATTTTCTCTTATTCTCATTAAAATATCTGGTGTAATAGGAAGTGCTGCTTTAATAGTATGAGGATTGCAGCGTTTTAAACCCTTCATAAATAGCTTATAATAGAAAGATTCAAAATGCGTAAATGAAAAATCTAAAATTAAATGTAAAAATTTTACACCATTCAAATAATTCCTAATAGAATCTACTGACTTAAAAGATCTACTTAAAAATTGTGCAAAAAGACACAAAGTATCTAAATCACATGGTAATGGAGTTAAATGAAAATAAAAACAAAATAAGAAAAAAGACTTCCATTGAGTCTTCATATTTTTCCTTGTTCCTTCTGCATGAGCCGATCTCAGGGATTCTGTTCTCTGAATATTTAACACTAGCAGTTCAGTGAAATTACCAATTATGTTGGAATCTGAAAAATTGTTCATTCACTTTTAATTCCACATACTGTTTACCCGAAACTTGTTCAATAAATTTTTTCTCAAATTCAGAAGACAAATGCCATCTTGATAACCAATCAGGTAACCTGTTTTCTCTGCCTTCAATGTAAGCTGCTCTCAATTCACACTCTTTAACTGCACATATAAAACAAATTTCCCTTAAACAGGACTGTAAAAATCGACTTCTTGATTTTCCCTTATTGATAACTAATACTGAAACCTGATTATCACAATAAATACAGATCTTTTTTCCTCGGGCACCCCACAACTTGAGGCAAACAATGATGCTTAATAGTTCTAATGCATTAATATGCAAATTCTGCTCTAAAATAAATTCAGGAAACTGACTATGGAAGTAAAAACGTCTACAAATTCCACCACATCCACTTAGACAAGCATCAGAAGCAAAAAATTCATCTGGTTCTGTCCAGTCTTGCAAATTTAAAATAGAAACACCATTATAAAGATGCAAAAATTTAGACCACCAGAGTAAATCTTTTTTCAAGTCTAATGACACTTCCAAAACAACATCTGTATCTGAAAATTCTCTTAAAAAATTCAAAATTCTTGAAATGAATATTCTTCCTGGAGGTACACAGCTCGCTACAAAATTTAATTTGCCAACAAGAGACTGAACCTCTTTCAAACAAACAGAACTTTTCTGTAACCAAACTGAAACCAATTCAATGATCTCCTCTAACCTAGATGGAGTGACTTCCATTGTCATTTTTTCTGTGTCGAACCAAATGCCTAAAAAACTCATTCTGAAACAAGGTTTACAAGCTTTTTCAACTGATTCCTCTAAACCACAGCAGTCCAGTACCCATTTTAAAGATTCAAAAGAAACATCTGCCAAATCACATTTATCTGCACCAGCAAAATCGTCCAAATAATTGATAACAGAAACACCATGCTTAGCAGCTATAAACTGAATAGCATTTGTGACTCTTTGACATATATAAGCAGCTGATCTTAAACCCATCGGCAAAACCCTATCTATGAAAAAATGACCTTTCCATGTAAAACCTATCAAGTTGTAATCTTTAGGATCCACTGGAATTTGTCTGTAAGCCCTTTTTAAGTCCCGCTTAAAAATTTTGCAACCAGCACCTTTATTCTTAATAATTTCAATAAATTTATCTACATTTGGATAATGCAAACTGATTTCTTCACCTAAATACAAATTTTTATTTATTCCGTCATTCACAGAATTCCCTCTTGGAAAACTGAGATCCATAATTACCCTTCTTTCCTCTGAATCACTTTTTGGAACCGAGTTTAAAGGTGACAGAATAAGTTCATCATCAAAGGGATTTTTTCTAAAGGGACCCATCACTGCACCATAACCTATTTCTTTTTTAATATACTTTTCAATATCCTTGGCAAACTTTCTTGCTCCTGCATGATTTTTTACATTAGACTGACATAAATGTATACTTTTGTTATTAAAACCCAAAGGCCATCCATACTGCAACATATCACAAACATCAAAATCATTATAAAATTGTAACTGATCTCTCCAAAAATTTATATGCAATTTTGAGAAAACTTGAATCTTCAACTCATTGAAATTATACCCTTCACATTTAATTAAAAGGTTATGTAAAGCAATTAAATCGGGTAATTCTACTAAAATCAAATCTGAAACTGAATCACACAATTTACAATGAGTCTTCTCATGTAAAGGTACACTGTTGTTTAGTCATTTCTTATTTTTGTTTGGGCAAGATTCTGAACATTCTGGGTGCTCTTGTTTAGTGTTATCTTTTTGCCAACAAGTTGCACAAATATGATAAACCATCCTATTACTTCCTCTTATAAAGGCATTGTGAGGGGATTTGGTTTGGTCACATTTGTTTCTTTGAAACTTTACACAAAACCATATGTTCTCCTTTGTAGTTTGCATTTTTCCTCCAAGCTGTTTATTTTGTCGAAACTCTTTAGACAAAGTATGTCCACTCAAAATAATGTTTTCCAAACATTGTGGATCATCTTTCCACGATTTCCTACCTAACTCAATCTGTCTGAGCCAGGCAGCATAAAAATCTAAAACTGCTGTCCACAAATAAATAGAGCTTAAGTAAGAAATTTTTTGAAGTAGCCTTAATCTACCTAACTTCTCATTTTTGTCATGACAGAAGTTATTAATAATTTCCAGCTCACCAGCCACAAACATTTTAAAATTTAATTGTTTGAACTCCAGATTTTTACTCACATATTCATATTGGAGAAAGTTATGGGGGAAAGCTTGTGGGTTTACAACTTTTTCGGTGGATTTAACAACTAATCCAGACTTCAATTTTTTACCCTTAACTGATTGTGTCAAACGAGTTGAAAGTTCAAATTCTGACGAACTTTCATCCGAATCTGAACTGTCAGATGAAGAATCTGAATCTGTGGAACTGTCATCTCCCTTCAAGTCTTTTGAATCAAGAGCTGACGCCACCTTCATTTTCTTATCAACATCTGGTTTACTGCTTGATTTAGAAGAGTTCAAAGTCTGACTTTGTTTACATACCTTTGTTTTAACTTTAGAATGTTCCCCAGTCTTAATTTCATCACTTAATTGACTTTTAACTTTGGATTTTAAAGAACGATTTTTTGATTTACCATCAGATTGCTCTGATTTTTCTGAATGTTTACTTTTCTTATTTGAAGAAACCCCTTTTTTGCTTTTTTTAACTGTAGAATTAAAGTGAGGGTCAGCTGACTGAATCTCGATCTCAGATCCAGATTCTAGCCCCAGCCTCCTCATTTCTTTTAATACTCTTTCATTTAAGTTTTCGTCTAATCTTAAATCATTGATAGTAATCTCACCTTTAGTTTTCTTCTTTTTCTTTTGATGATCATCTGCTGAAATGGACTTGGACATCACCTCTACTTCCCCCTCTAACTCTTGAATCCTCTGATTGAGCTGCTGTTTCCTTATCTGTCGCTTTTTCTGTTCCAGCAACTTAACTCGTAGCTCCAGCTCTTCTTCAGAATCATTACCATGTTCATCTTTCTCTACTACGGTGCCTTTACTGTCTATGTTCTTTCGAATCTGGGCAAGGATTTCTCCAGGATTGCTAATGTCAAGCGTCTCATCTACACGGATTGTTTGTTTACTAGTGGACGACGGAGGCTCAGTGAAGGGTAATTTAGAAGAACTCGGGAGACCACCTACAGCTTCGCTAAGTTTGTCTTGTTCGTGATCAACATCCAAATCACCATCTAAATCTAAAATTTCTCCTTCATCTACGGACAGGTCTATCTCGTTTTCTTCTTCAGACATTTTCTGCAAAAGAAACTGAACGGCAGAATCGGATGTACCGTAAGAATTTAATAATTTATAATTTTTCCGAGCGACCTTACGTCTCGGTCGGTCTGACAGACTGGCCATCAAAATTAGTAAAGGCTTTACATAGTCTGAATTCAAATTAAACAATACATCAATGAAAAATTCCTACGTTAATAATTAATGAAAATTACATTAACTTACGTAAAAAATTCTTGAAAAATTCGTTAAATCAGTACTTTAGAATTTTGAAAAATTCGTTAAAGCAATCGACGAAATGCTTACAATTCAAAAAGTGATCGACGCCTCACCTGAAGTAATAATAATCCTGCAGAGATATAATCTATCAGTACTTTAGAATAATGGTCTTAAAACAGCTCCGATAGAGTTTAAATACCCCAAAAACTCACCCAATGAAATTCTTTAAAGGTTTTTTCCAATCAAATTAAGAGTTCTAAAAATATTTGTCAAAACTATTCACCAGTGAGTAAATATCTATAAAACATTATTCAAAGAAAACAAATTCATCAAAATTAATTTAATTCTTATCAACATCTGGTTTACTGCTTGATTTAGAAGAGTTCAAAGTCTGACTTTGTTTACATACCTTTGTTTTAACTTTAGAATGTTCCCCAGTCTTAATTTCATCACTTAATTGACTTTTAACTTTGGATTTTAAAGAACGATTTTTTGATTTACCATCAGATTGCTCTGATTTTTCTGAATGTTTACTTTTCTTATTTGAAGAAACCCCTTTTTTGCTTTTTTTAACTGTAGAATTAAAGTGAGGGTCAGCTGACTGAATCTCGATCTCAGATCCAGATTCTAGCCCCAGCCTCCTCATTTCTTTTAATACTCTTTCATTTAAGTTTTCGTCTAATCTTAAATCATTGATAGTAATCTCACCTTTAGTTTTCTTCTTTTTCTTTTGATGATCATCTGCTGAAATGGACTTGGACATCACCTCTACTTCCCCCTCTAACTCTTGAATCCTCTGATTGAGCTGCTGTTTCCTTATCTGTCGCTTTTTCTGTTCCAGCAACTTAACTCGTAGCTCCAGCTCTTCTTCAGAATCATTACCATGTTCATCTTTCTCTACTACGGTGCCTTTACTGTCTATGTTCTTTCGAATCTGGGCAAGGATTTCTCCAGGATTGCTAATGTCAAGCGTCTCATCTACACGGATTGTTTGTTTACTAGTGGACGACGGAGGCTCAGTGAAGGGTAATTTAGAAGAACTCGGGAGACCACCTACAGCTTCGCTAAGTTTGTCTTGTTCGTGATCAACATCCAAATCACCATCTAAATCTAAAATTTCTCCTTCATCTACGGACAGGTCTATCTCGTTTTCTTCTTCAGACATTTTCTGCAAAAGAAACTGAACGGCAGAATCGGATGTACCGTAAGAATTTAATAATTTATAATTTTTCCGAGCGACCTTACGTCTCGGTCGGTCTGACAGACTGGCCATCAAAATTAGTAAAGGCTTTACATAGTCTGAATTCAAATTAAACAATACATCAATGAAAAATTCCTACGTTAATAATTAATGAAAATTACATTAACTTACGTAAAAAATTCTTGAAAAATTCGTTAAATCAGTACTTTAGAATTTTGAAAAATTCGTTAAAGCAATCGACGAAATGCTTACAATTCAAAAAGTGATCGACGCCTCACCTGAAGTAATAATAATCCTGCAGAGATATAATCTATCAGTACTTTAGAATAATGGTCTTAAAACAGCTCCGATAGAGTTTAAATACCCCAAAAACTCACCCAATGAAATTCTTTAAAGGTTTTTTCCAATCAAATTAAGAGTTCTAAAAATATTTGTCAAAACTATTCACCAGTGAGTAAATATCTATAAAACATTATTCAAAGAAAACAAATTCATCAAAATTAATTTCAAGTATCTTTCTGCAATTAATCATTTTTATTATAAATAAAAATTTCCAGTTTATATTTGATTTCAGTGTAAACATATTTTATTAATTCAATAATACATACAATAATTAAATGCAAGTAATATAAAATACAATAGAATAATCAATATAAGATTCAGAAACAAGTTTTTATCTCATATAAATCCGTATCCTACAAAAAATAATATTCATTGTTAATGTTCTCATAATCAAAAGATTATGTATTATGAATCAATACATTAAAAAAAATTAAAGAAATGATGCAAATTTAATTTTGATAGATAACATGCACTCAAATGTTGATGAATAATGATGAGTATTTGTTTACTGTCTAGCAAATCGTTTGCTATTCATAATATATGACCGAACTGCCAAGAAAAGTTCTATGTCATCACTGAAATGGTGAGATCCAAACAGAAGAATCCTATTGTCAAATCTACGATTATTTATAATGTACTCAATATGCTGCTGACGCCGGAGGTCGAAACGCGGACAGTGAAGGAGATAGATTCTATAGCACCACACTTGCAAAGGGGGGAGTTAACAATATTTTTTTATAAAGAGGTGCTAATTGAGAGAGCTGCACTGCATCCTAAGTCTTGCATGAAAAATTTGACCTTGGCGCTTAACGATATAGTAAAAGGGGGGCGTTCTTAGACTAGTGTTTTGCCATTGTAAAGTAATTTTAAAGATTTCTAGAGACGTACTTGATTTTGTATTTTCCGGTAATAGGTTCCATGGTCGCACTGTTGCTGGAAGGAAATGATTGGAATATTATGCGGTTCTGGCTATGATGGGTGGTATAACGGATGGATTTCTTGTATTATAATTATGAATATTTCTGTTTGACCCGGGGACTAGGTCAGATAAATATGCTGGTACAGCTTTATTTTTCATTTTATAGAAGTACAATAATCTATGTTTTTCCCGTCGATCCTTAAGTTTTCCCAACCAGTCTCTGTGTATAAGTTACTCAAGGAAACCAATCTAGTGCCCCCGGTCGCAATCCTGTCGGCTTCTATTTGAACCTTTTCAATTTTATTTATTAATAAATTAATGTTATTGTCCCACACCACATCGGCATATTCCAATATTGGTCTAACATATGTGAGATAAATTGTCTCAAGTGTCTGTCTGTCAAGAATAAATTTAAATTTGCGTAATACATTTAAACGCCTGTAGGCCTTTTCAGTAATCAAATCAATATGTTTGTGCCACGTACCATCATTGGATACATAAACTCCAAGATGTTTATGACAGGAAACCTCAGAAACCAGATTATCATTCATATATAGGTTTGGATGATATGGTTTATGAAATTTCCTTGAAATAGTCATGGTCTCAGTTTTTTAAGGATTAAAAGAACCCAACCACTCATAAGACTATTTGTGAATTTTAGAAATATCACTATTCAAGACGTTTGCCGATTCCAGTGGATCATCTATAATGAGATACAAACTTGTATCATCAGCAAACAACTTGATAGTTGAATTAACGTCCAAGACTATATCATTTATAAAAATAATAAATAATAGAGGCTCAAGGATTGAGCCTTGTGGCACACCAGCTAATACAGACCCTCAATTAGAGCATAGGTTATTAATAACAACCCGTTGTTTTCTATTTGATAAGAAGTTTTTAATCCATGCCAAAACAAATTCCCTAATTCCCATGGCATATAATTTACGTAATAATCCCCGGTGCCAAACTCTGTCAAAAGCTTTACTAATATCACAAAATATTACCTTAATTTCTTTCCCTTCATCCAAGGCCCTCCCAAAGTCGTTAGAAATACTCAATAATTGGTTAATAGCGGAGTCTCCTCGCGTAAATCCTGATTGTATTGGTGTGGCCAACAGATAATTATGAATATATTTATATACACATCTTTCCATAACCTTTCCTAGTATACTGATTAGAGAGATCGGACGATAGTTTTTATAATCGTTAGGGGAGTCCGTTTTAAAGACAGGAGTAACATTGACACATTTCCAGTCGTCTTGATATTTACCCTGTGTCAATGGTAAGTTAAAATACTACATAATGGGTATGTTAATATCATAGAGGCTTCCTTAAGTAGTCTAGGGCTTAGACAGTCAGGTCCAGATGCTTTGGATACATCTAGCGTATTTAGAATATCTTCAACGTCGTTTTCAGTAAAAACTATATTTCGAAGTCCGTCAGTCATTCGGTCAGGAATATCCGGTAATGGAGTGCTTGAATCATCAAGAACAGATTGACCACAGAAATAGTTGTTAAATATCTCCGCTTTCTGTTTATTATCACATACCAAATCGTCTTCAAATTGTAAGGGGGGAATCACACGATTGTCATTGGAGTCACAATTCATCACAGATTTAATTAATTTCCAATATTGTCTCCCACTAGGTGTTTCTGCGGTAATTTTGTCTGACAATTTGGAGAAATATTCGCTTTTGGAGAAACAAGCAATTTATTACATATATTGCTAATTTTTCGAAACTTGGTTCAGTCAAAAGCAGAGTTAGTTCGCCTTCGTATGCAGACTGTTCTTTTTGCGAATATTTCGCTTAATTATATCAAATCAAATCAAATCAAATTTATTGTCATTAAACTTTAAACAATGTTTGTGACATTTACATATATATATACATTCAACATATACAGATCAATACGTGCCCATACTCAACATATACAAACATTAATTTGTAACACATAAAAAACAACAAGCAAATATTTAAGAGTCCCCTGTCCTCAGTGCTTTTGACTGTTTTATAAAGGATCCTAATTTATTTACTTGGGATGGCGTAGAAGGACTTAAAATGAATACAACTTTTTCTTCTGAAGACATACTATCAAAATTATCATTTTCCTTTTTAATATATTCTAAATATAGTGTCCTTAGTGCGTGATTTTGTCTACAATCTAAAAGAAAATGTTTTTCATCTTCTAATACATTACATAATTTACACAATCTCTGGTCTCTAGGTATTTTTAAATGTCTCCCTTTTTCGACCAAGAGATTGTGATCACTAATTCTCATTTTTGTTATTAACACTCGGTGTTCAGAGTTCAATGAAAGAAGATAGTTTTGAGAATTTTCTTTTTTATATAAGTTCTTATATAAAAGCAATTTACGATTCATCAAATGATGAAATTCTTTCTGAAATCAGTTTATCATAACAAGTTTTAAGTTTTTCTTTTATATCTTTCTTATAAATAATTATTTTATCATTTTTCTCACAATATAGACTCTCTATGTTTATATCTGTTTCTTTTATCAAATCCATTATAAAAGAGTACCAAGTATAAATTCCCTTGGAATCTAAATCTTTGCAAAGCATAAATGATTCTTTGAGAAGAGGATTTACTTCCTCTACTTTTAATCTGATAAAATATAAAATTGATTGTATCTTTATATTATATTCTATTGGCAATCTTTTTAGCCCTTGCCTAGTGGCTATATGAGAAGCACTTTTATTGACTCCTAATATATTTTTACAGAATGCCAGATGTGTATTTTCCACTGGATATTTTATCAATAAAATCCAGTGGATTTACATTTCGTCCAGATCTTTCAGCTCTCATTTTAGCTGTGTAATACTAGTATGAGATATATGTGTCCATATAGGTTATTTCTGAATTATAGATCATTATAGGTTTCACCAATAAGTCAAAGAGATTGCAAGAAATATTTATAGGTATATTATTCATATATTTTGTGTATCGCTTCATAAGACTTTTTAACCAGTTCTAAAGAACTATGGGATAAATTTCCATTTTGTTGGATTGATATTCCAAGGAAGGTATACTTAGAAACATTTTCTATTTCCTTGTTTTTATAAGTTACAAAACTTGGTTCTAGTTTTGAATTTTTTTGTTTAAATATAATCGATTTTGTTTTTGAAATATTAACCCCTGGTTGCCATTTATCACAATATTTAGATAAATTATTTAAACTATTTTGAAGACCCTCTTTGCTGTCTGACAAGATGAGCAAGTCATCAGCAAATAGCAAACTTCCTACCTGGTTATCTATAAGTCTCAAAGGAGATGAGTCCTTATCATTAAATTTTTTTACTATATCATTAATAAATATATTGAACAAGGTAGAACTCAAAGAATCCCCTTGTTTAACTCCTCTACAGATTGGAAAGAAATTGGAATGTTTATCCTAATATATTTTAATGAAGATGTAGTATTATTATATTGTTCTTTAATTATATTATAAATTTTTTTACCTACTCCTATTTTACTTAATTTATATAAAAGGGCTTCTCTATTTGTCAACCATGGGCGGGGGGGGGGGGTCGTCATTCTTCCGTACTGTTATAATACGATTTGGAATGTGTTTTTGAGCCATATTTTTTTATTTTTGTCTGTTATAGTACGGGTCAGCACATCGACGTCATTTGTTTCAAAAATGGTATTCCGGTTGTTGCGGCGAATGCGTCTAAACCGAGCGGATAAAAAAGTAAATTGAAACAAGAAGCTGAAAAATTAACAATTTATTATGCAGGAAATTTAAATATCAAATTATCAGTTCAATCAACAGAAACAAATATTATTCAACAAGATATCCACAGTCAAAATCCTGCATAATGTTAGTGATAAATACAATAAATAGATTAAAAATACTTTAACAGTTTTATATCGAAAGTCAGGACAAAAATAAATATTAGGTTGCTAAAAATAATTTGGTGATTTCCGACACTGAAAATCTGTCACGGCCTTCACCGTTACAAGACAGACAAATCAGTGATAAATAATGAAATAATATTAATAGTTCAATAAATATGATTATAAAATTAACCTGAAATTCAAAATATGCCAAAGACAGGTCAGGAGATCGAAACACGTCCGATCTCTGGGAAAACAAATTCCAAACTTACCAAGATGTAGATTTCAAATGCCAAGATGTTGCTAATAAACAATTTCACGAAACATTTAGCGCCATATACTATATTTTCGCGGATCTCGTAACTTTGAGAATATCACTGACACCAATAAATATAAATTCATATATACAAAACAACAAGATTATACATTTATTCATAACCAAGGAGCACGCAAACTTTGAATAACTTTCCGGTTCAAAATGATATTTATAGTAAACCAAGAGAGATAACTCCAGCGGTAAAGTGTTGCAAACAGATGAGCGAAGATCATCAAGTCGTATGATATACGCAGTTTCGCTAATCCTTTGACAATAAAACATCATTAGAATTAATCAACATTAATACATAAAAAATGGGCATACTTTAATGTGACGGAAAACACGTTATTTACCACTAAACGGCACAGTATATTGAAGATATGTCTAATTACCACGTTGCAATTTTCACAACAGTCAAGAAGAGAAAGTTCGTGTCTGAAAGAATAAAAAATCGTAAACACCTTGATCATACATAAAAACTTTGCACTTAAGTACTGGTCTATTCATACAAGGTTGATCAAGTACACCAAAGATAGGTAAATGATATCGTACTCGGTCAAGTAGAGGAGGCCAACATCAGAGTATAGTATATTTGATGGATTGTTCACAAGAATAAGGCCAAGTAACGACGCACTATATTCAGTGATATTAGTAGGGTCAGATATAAGTTGTTGTAAACCAAATTGTGCTTTTAGTTGACCAATTCTGTCTTTAGAATTATTTGCCATCTGGTTTACATTAAAATCACCAGTAATTATTAGGTCAAGATTGCATAATGAAGCAAGATCAATAGATTGTTCTTTCTCGTCCCAAACATGTTCTGTACTATTTGGGTGGACATAAAATGTTCCATATAGATATTTCTTGGTTTTGAACCTGATTTCAAGCTAGATACATTCTGTATTACCAACTCGAAGGTCAGATCTCAAACGACAATTCATTTATCTTTAACATATCACAACACCACCAATCCTCCCAACACGATCTTTACGGAAAGGCGTCTAAAAGCCAGATTATATTAAATCGTCGTTTTCTACGCGTTGTGTAAGCTAGCTTTCCGTAAATGATAAAATATCATGACTTAAATATTTGGCTGAAATTAACTCGAGTTTCGGTATTATACTCTGAACATTCAGGTGCATGAATGAAATCGCGTTCCTAATAATATTAGTTATGTTACTAGTATCAGTAGCACTACTAACAGACGATGACGACGATGAACGGACGACGACAACGAAGACGGACCAGGGTTGGGTTCTATTCCAGAGATCAATAATAAAATACAGATCACATACAATAGATAAGCTAAAAAGTGATTCGAATCATTTTGAATTAAAGAACTACTTTCAAAATTATCCACACCACTTTTTACGGTATATGTAAATACACAATTACAGATTCGAAATAAGAAAAATAATTCTACTATAACCGGAAGTGAATGTATGCTGCATATGCAAAAAAGGAAAATACAAATCACATCTAAAAGCGATAGTTCTTACGCGTCGTGAGAATAAAAATGGCCTATTCTCTCCCTCATGCTAATAACGTCAATACTCATTAACTTAAGTAACGCCTGATGTATGCACGATATTTTCATGAGAGAGATTGACCAGATCATAGCTCATCGCTTTCATCAGTTCATGTTATCATACAATTCAAAAGAAAACATAAGATTAACAAAAAGAAAAAAATGTATCTCAACGTAATGGAGATAAAAATATATTATAATCTAATTAAAATTGAGGGATACTGGATATATGATTTGTAAGTCATTTTAAACTTTGTAAGAAAACGGATTTATTTATTTTATAATGATCATCATCATACTGATAGTGAGTATTTGCCTATTGCTAGGTATACACATTAAATATTAATTAACTTCGATATTGGATTATGTAAGTATTACAAAACTACTTACAGGTGTACACAATCACTAGTCCGTCGGATGGGGGCGAAAAATGGCTGTCCCGTGTTAAGAAACACTCTTAGCACGTTAAAGACGCCTCTGTAGATGTCGAAAAAGAGAAGGCTAAAATGCCACTACACGGGCCGTTCTCGCACACGCCAAGTGGAGAGGGATTAGTATAAGTTGGCATAACTTGTTTCCCAATCCACTATAAATAAATAAGTTTAAACTAAAACACTATTTTTATACTTATATATACATTGAGGAAGAAAGGTTTCATTAAAAACACGTGAATTCGAAGTGCTATTTGTGTGATTTGAGAGAATGTAAAGCTACTGCAACACTGACCCGGGTATGTGCAGCAACTATACAAGTTCATGATAACACTAAGAACATGAAGAAACCGTTATACTTTTAAACTTTTGTCAGTGAATAAAAATGATATCTTATCATTTTTAAATAAATATATTGATATAATGAGGTTCTAGAGTCGCTGCATCATTGACCTGTGTATGTGCATCGACTATACAAATGCGTCATAACAATTAAAAATTAATACAAAGCACAAAATGTTTACGTTTTAAAATGTCACGTGATAATGATAATATATCGTGGGAAATAAATTAATCACGTATGTACGTTGTCCAATGAGAGTTTACTGGTTCTCAAAATGCAATAACCTTTTAATTTACCACAATGAAATTTACTACGAGTGATGTCTTTTGACGAGATAATTAAATAATATAATTCAAAAGGGATTTAACCCGAATTAGTAATATATATTCCTATAACGTTTTAGAATATAGCAAAGTGCTCTCGGCCAATGAAATTATAGGATTTGATGTTTTTTTTAATTATGAAGAATGAATGTAAAACATGTTCTTAGTAAGGGATTATTATCCTATTGTTTTCTTACCATTCAAAACAATGAATTCCTATAAATGCGTTACAACGGCCGGAAGCACATTTATCAAAATTTGTAAGTGCAGCTTATTAAAAATTGAATTTGAATTAAGTAACTGTTGTAGTTTTTAAGATCGATAATGTTGAACATTAAACACGATAAGACCAATCCAAAAAAGAAACATCTCATTAATTTTTTACCTACATCTTAATCTAAAAGCATTAAGATTACTTGACCCGCGGCTGGAAAGTATCTACATTTCAAGTATTCAGGAGATAAAATTAATATTAGAATTTAATATATAAAAGGCTGATTAATTCTTTTTATTTGAACATTTAAATTTTAGCCAATTACTTTTATAAGAAGTAGTATTTAAATTGCGTACACAGGGGATATTCCCTGTGGAATAAAATTTAGTTGTAGTTAAACTGTAAATAAACAAACAGATAATTCCTTACTTAAATGTTACATATTTTACATTCGCACTCACAATGAGGAACACCATTGCATCTGTAAATGTTTAAAATGCAATTAATTAAAAATTTCCCAAATTATCAGAAATGTCTTACATCACTACGACTAATTCATAATGAAAGGTCTAAAAGGAAATCATGCATTAACTATAAACCTTGCACCTTGAAAACAATTATACTTAATTAAAACCAATCAATAGGTCATTCGAGCCTTGAGCACTTTACAATATTCTAAGTTTGTAAGAGAATGATAATCCCGTTCTTCATGATAAGTACTCGCTAACGCTCGTACTTAATCATGAAGAAAAGGATTACCATTCTCTTACATATACTAGGAACATTACGAACAATAAAAGTTTATACAAAGCATAACAAATTAACGTTTTTACAAAGTTGTGTTTGCATTAATCGTGTGTTTACCAATGAGAATTTACTATTTAAAACCGATTGGTTCTCGATGACCTTCACCACAATGGAATTTACTACGAGTGAATAGTAGTAACAAACAAGGAGTAGTATATATTTGGCGAGATAATCAAATCATATATTTCAGACGGGAATTAAACCGATTTCGAAATATATAAACATATAACATAATTTACGAACATTACGAACAAAAAGTACTTAATATGATATAATACATGTATACTAATTATAATAAAGAAGATAGTGATTTTATTAAGTTTTGGCTCATATTGGTAAGCATGATAAACGGAGAAAATGCTACAGAAAACTCTCCTGGAGGTTGTAAGATTGGTCAATTTGTCTGGCAGCCAACGTAAATTTAGTTAACGTAGTAACATCATGAAATTCTCCTTCTTTATCAATCACACTAATTTTTCCATTAGTTGTCCATAGACTCTTGAGTTTTTCCTTTTGTACAGCCTCCTGCAGTGGTAGAGAATGTTATTACGTAGTTTTGTAAGATACTCATTTATGAATACAGCTTTATAGTTCTCGCTTTCTTTCAGATTTTTTCTGCATTTTAAGATTCTGAATTTGATATTTGGCTCAGACAGATGAACAATAATCTGTCGTGTTTGTTGATCATCAGGATCGTTGGAGTGTTTGCCGACTCGGTGTGATCTCTTATAAAAAAATATAAATAAAATGAAATGAAAAGTAGAGGAACTATCTCTGGATGTTGTGAAGCTTGGTTTTGCCAATCCCGGTAGAGGCATTACCTGGTAGTGGCATTATTTGGTAAAGGCACTACCTGGTAGAGGCTGGCCGGGATCGGCTAGCACCAATAAAAACTACTGGAACATCTATAACAGTAAAATTCGCAAGCTTAGAAAGCTAGGATTTCTTTCCTATTTATACTGTAGAATTTAGGTCAGGCCAAACAATTTTTACATAACGGGACAGAATGACGCACGTAGAATTAATATTATGAGATTTAGTCAATATTAGTTCAACAGCGGTCATTCTTTGAAATATATAGTTTAAGTAGCTTGTCCATGTTCGACCTGGGGCACTGTGTGTATTCAAAAGCATGTCAACAGATAAGAGCAATTATATCGAATATAGTAAAGGTTAAAAGTTCAAATATTATATCAAATATAGTAAAGTTTAAAAGTTCAAATAATATTTTCATTCAAAAACAAGAACAATTTATAATTTAACTGAACGTACTGTACATGGAATTTTATGTTACAATAGATCTAATAATGTCCTGAGCTTTGTAATTTGGGTCAATTTCAGAAATTACATTTTGTACCAATTCGGTTGTGTCTGTTTCATCCTCAGTCTCAGATACACCAGACAATCTAAAGATTTCTGCGCCCATATTGCTCAATTGCATCTTAGTCTTCCCTTAACTTAATGTTTTCTTTTTTAACTTATCAATTTGGTTTTGTAACGGCTGTGTATGTGACAAAACCAATGCTGTGATGTCCGCTAAAATACTAGATTTTACAGCATCTGCTTTCTTCTAAATGTCATTATCTGGAGGGATAGGGTTGCTTGTACGAAGGAACCCTTTTTTTGACTGAGGTGTCGATTTATGAGAGGACATCATTATATATCTGCACGCAAAGTTTTTGACTAATGATTTACAGTTTTGTTAGATTAAGTTCAATTTAAAAAATTTAAAAACTAACCAGTTATACAATCCGAATACCTGTGAGTTGATTTCAACTGTTAAATATCCACCATATTGACCAACTCAATGTCTACTTTGTTTACATTTACATTACAATGAATAAATGACGCACATTCGATCTAGATGATGACCATTTTTCAAAAAACATTACTTCAGCAATAAAAAGTTACAATCCAGCATCCCTGAATATACAAAGAAAAATCTAAGTATGTTGCGAAACAGCTCATACGTCAATAGATAACAAGAAAAATAAATGGAAATGGTGAGCTGTCAAAAGGGGCGTAAAACAACTAAAATGTATGAAATACACAAGTCGAACAAAACCAAATATAAAATCGTAAAACAACAACAACAAACTAAAAAGTTAAAAATACTCAACGTTTCGACCAATATGGTCTTGATCACGAGTATGTAAAAAATAAAAATAAAAAGGTGTTGACTCTTTGAAACGCAGAGCAAGACTGAGTCCGTACATAAAATGTAAACAAAAACAAAAAATTATTTGACGTGGGTGTCCTCAGTAAAACGTACTTCATAGAAAATACATAAATGGCAAGGTAGATAGTAAAACTATATAGTAAAAATAAGTAAAATAATATATTTGACGTTGTGATGTATAGAAAATGTACCATATAAGATAACAGTAAATTAAAGTTAGTGTGCATACTTAGTAAATGAATTGAATTTAAGAATTTTTTACATTAATTCCATGGGTCCATGAGTGTCCCCAGGCTAAAAATTATTTTCTGCTCAAGGCGTTGTCTGTATTGTCTTCCTCCGTTAACTGTCCTTAAAACGGTTACGCGGACGTCTGACGACCTGTGACCAGCCAATCGAAAGTGATTGCCAACTGGACAATCAGTTCCATTCTTTATAGAACGCAAGTGTTCTGCAAAGCGATCACCAAGGCGACGACATGTCTCTCCGATGTATACCTTATCACAATTCGTACAGACGATTGCGTAAACCAAATTATTATCGGTACAGATATACACATTTTGAATTAGGTATTTGTTGTCAGGGCCCAAGATCTCTTTAGTTTCCATGGTGTAGGGGCATGTCACACATCTGGACCTTTTACATGGCCTGGTTCCCCGGTAGTCAGTTTTTTACTGAGGAAATGTTCGACTTGATCGAACTACTGCCTAAGTGGTTTTTTTAGACTTTTCCCCTTACGGTAAGCAGTGATGGGAACAACCTCAAAAATTTCGCACATCAACGGATCTTTCATCACTATGTTGTTAAAATTGTTTATTAGGATGTTACGGATGGCGACAGTATGGGGATGGTAAGTAAGGACCAGTGGAATACGTTTGTTGTTAGATTTCCGACCAGACTTTAGGGCGTTGGGTATGGTCACATTGGAAACAGATTCAAATGCCCTGTCAATGACCGTTGTGGGATAACCTCTCCTTCGGAAGAAGGTGGACATCTTGTCACACTGCTGTCTGAAATCCTCTTCATTGCTGCAGATGCGTCTAAGTCTAAGAAACTGAGATTTAGGGATGGCATCTTTGCAAGACTTGGATGACAAGAGGAATAGGTCAGGTAGCAGTGTGCGTCGGTAGGTTTATAAAAGACCGAAGTTTCGATGTTGCTGTCAACCAATTTACATGTCAAGTAAAGGAACGACAATTCCGTTTCACTAACAGAGAATGTGTATTTAATTGATAGATGGTAAGACGAAACGAAATTGATGAAAGACTGGAGTTCCTCGTCGGAGTCATCAGACACTCCGAAGACATTATCTATATACCTTTTAAATAGACGAGGAATGGGTCCATCGAATTCCGTAAACATCTTTTCCTCCAGATAGCCAACAAACAGACAAGCAAAACTCGGTCCCATTTTTGTACCCATTGCCACCCCTGCCGTCTGTGAGAAGTAATCTCCATTGAATTGGAATGTGTTGAGTTTGAGTACCAATTCAGTCAGCCTCAGAATTATATCAGTATTTACATATGGATTGGGTCTCTTGTTCAAAAAGTGTTTAAAAGCAATAACGGCATCGTTATTAGGGATGCTGGTGTATAAAGCTGTTATCCGAAAATGTTCACCATGGATATAACAGCTTTATACACCAGCATCCCAGACAATTTCATAATTTGAATGAGGAATAAATTAAGGTATCCGGACCATAAATGACCACGTGATTATTTAAAAGTTCCCGGATGTTCCATGCAACGCAATTGAAATGAACTCGGTAATTATCGGCAAACTTCGGAAATTCTAATATAACTAACTAATTTTTACAGCCTCTGCATATAACATATATAAGCAACAAAGTGTGTTTCAACTTGAGAAAAATATATATACAAAATTCCAGCTTTAAATTGTTTGGTTTCGCCATTCAGGGTCAAAAAGAGATACAATTTTTTTTTATTATCTATTATGGTCCGGATACCTTAAGCGGTTTGTAATACAGATATTTTGAGAGAGGAAAAAACACGAATTTATACGAAATATAATGAACATAATAAATGATATCCATTGAATTTCTTTAATTTGTGAATATGTATAATGAAATCTATTGTTTGCAAAGCCGTCGGTTCAGTGTTGTACTTGAAACGCGGTGGGTGCGTTTGGACAGTGAAACCCAAACCGTCTGCCGCATGAATACCTAGGGTGGTGGATTGTATTTCAAGCGCGGTCAGATACACTTCGATACACTGCACCCTCATCTCCCGGTACCCAGAATCCATTTCATCATCCATTTATTTATAGTCTAAACGATAATGCACGTTCTTGAATTGGCTGTTGGGACCTAAGATCAGACCAGACCCCTCGTGAAATTGCTGACCGCGCTTGAAATACAATCCATCACCCTAGGTATTTGGGCGCAGACGGTTTGAGGTAGAGACCATTGCCGCTGGGTTTCACTGTACAAACGCACCTACCGCGTTTCAAGTACAACCCTGAACCGAAATTTTAAAGAACATATATTTAACTTTTATGAACAATTATTTATTTGTATGAACATATATATTTTTTTTATGAACAATTACTGAATTTTATGAATCAATATTTTGATTTTATGAATACATATTTTGTTTTCATGAATACATATTTAATTGTTATGAACAATTATTTGTTTTTATGAACAAATATTCATTTATGAACATATATTTATGTTTTATGCATATACATTTTATTTTATGAACACATATTTTGATTTATTGAATATATATTTTGTTTTTACGAACATATATTCGTTTTTACGAACAATTATGTAATTTTATGAACATATATTTTGTTTTTGTGAATATTGCAACGTTTCACACGCCATAGCCAGCGAACATCCTTTATGACATCGATGATTTGAAATTGCATAATATGTTTAGTTAGTTATTAAATCCAGCAAAATTTTATCTAAGGAACGTGTTTATTAAAGAAAAGTTTGACAACAATATAACGTCATTATACTTTCGTATTAACAATCGTAAATTTTGTAGATTAGTGAAATAGCTTCATGAAAAGAAACTCCATGTAGAATCAGCAAATATTTTTCAAAAGCAATTCCCGCATATTTTGTACCATGTAACTAATTTTATCATTTCTGGCGAGCGGTCATCCTGTTGATAATCATACTGTTTTAGCTTTTATGTTGAGTTGAGGGGCATGATAGATAAACGCAGGTTTGGATACTCATAAAACCGGTTTAACAATAACCACGTCAGACTACATGTATCATGACTATGTGTTAAATCTATTTCCGTGTTTTATGTTGTTTACATATGAAAATATGTCCACTGGGTGTTTTCGCAACCCTTTAGGGACGAGATCAAAAGTTCAATGTAGGATAAAAAACTTAATTCACATAGTTTTTTCACTGACCCCCCCCCTCTTAACTTAATTTGGGAAAAATTGATTGACCAATATGGGCATATGCTTTGAGAGTATACTTTTTGTATCATGGGTCCTGTTTTTCAACAATGTATGTTTGTTCTGTATATTGACTTGGACATCACTTGAATCCGTATTTTTCAATCCGAAAATCGATGTCGGATAACAAAACTTCCAGCGATTTTTACCGCCCACCCCCAAACAATTTGAATTAAGTTTTTTATCCTACATTTAACTTTTGATCTCGTCCCTTATCAGTTTTATGATTTACTATCGAGCGAAATTTAACTATATCTATAAACTTGGTCGTTTTTAGGCTATCGTTTGGTCACAAAGTTTCTAAATCTTTCACACATATAGTTATAAACGTATTGAGGTATTTTAAAGATTTTATAGATCTACTCACTGAATTATTCTGATAGGCCACTGTAGTTTCGGTACATACAAACACCCAAGAATACCAAAAAATACCCAATATATCTAATATATATATATTTTGTCATTTCAGAAGCAAGAATTGTGTACCAATAATGTTATAATACATTAAATACACGCACTCTGCTTTACAGTCATCGGTTGTCGGCAAAAAAAACATTACAACATATATGGGTCGCCGTGTGGCCATCAAGAATAAGCAAAGATAGGGTTACTTTTAAAACAAAAATATATTAAGATGACCTATAATTTTTCACATGTTTATATAATATTTGTTGTTTTTGTTCTTCTTAAAGATACATCAAATGATCTTTAGTCAATGATCTAATACTTTCTTATAGAGAGGACCTGCTGTTACAAATGCAATTTTACATTACTTTTTTTTTATTTTATTCACTTATATTTTTTTAATTAAGATTATTTTGATGGATATCTAGTTTCTGTCCAGAATAAAAACTTTGAGAACACTAAACATTGACATATATCAGAAACGAAAATATAGAAAAAATTGGATTTTTATTAACTAATATTTTTGAAGTAAGATTATTTAGATGGATATCTAGTTTATTTCGAGAATAAAAACTTTCAGAAAACTAGATGTACATTGAAATATATCTGAAACGAAAATATAGAAAAACAATTGGATTTTTATTAACTAATATATTTGAAGTAAGATTATTTCGATAGATAATTGATAGAATTTTTAGGGAAAACGGTGTTCTAAATTCTGACGATCGGTACCAGTCTGAAACACGCTACATGCTACAAAGAACAAACTGTTCAACAATTATTATACAAAAACACTCGAACACTGTCGAATCCAAACTCAAATGAACTTTAACTAACAATCTACGTAAAAACGGACCAAACTCTTCAAACAGATGGACAAATAACAACGCGGAGTCCATCCATAAACTAATGAAAATCGATATTAACTCGCAGCCAAAATCTACTCCCATCTTAGTCGACACACTGGGAAGTATGACCGAGATACATCTATACCTTCAGAGAGTTTTATATGGCAAAGGAAATTATAGACTGTTTGGGTTTTACATGAAGTTTGGTATACGAAAAGACTGAATACTTTCATGTGACATAATTGTAGTTCATTTGAAGTGTTTAATAAATAAGATATAACATTATTTCTACGAATTTCTTATATATGCATCGGATTTCGAATGTATCATCGAAGTGAATTCTTTCATATTCTACAGACTTCTTGGGTATGCTTGTGTATTTTTAGGTATTCTTAAGTATTTCGTGGGTGTTCTTGGGTATTCTTGGGTATTTGTATGGGCCCCTTAGGTTTCAGTGTTTTCAAAAATATGATCGAAGTTGCGACGCCCTATCGACACCATTTGCGAGGATGGTCTCGATAAACGATGTTATTATAATATTGTATAATTCAAAAGCTGTCATTTGTCAAAATAGATCACATGGTCAACCTGTAAAAAGCTTGTAAAATAGGTGTTTCCATAAATAAAATTAAAAATGTTGAAAGACTAAGAGTTTCTAAAAATAATTTAGTTGAAAGACCCCCCTTATTCCAAAAATAGAATTTAGAAGAACAAATTTATAAAGCGATATTTTGATTGGCTGTTGGATTAGTCTAAGGACCAATCAGAATCGATCTTTCATTCTTACTTCGGAAGTTCATTATTAAATTAAATATGTGATATCTACATGTTGTTTTGTTAATATTAAATTGTTAAAGTTTATCATTTTCAATTCAATATCAACATAATGAAAAGGATATAGGGAAAATGTCAGAGATTCAAAACCGTAAACCACAGCTTAGTTCGTTGGTTATTGAAATAGAACATGATTGATATTTTGTGAATTTGAATATTATAATAGAACAATTATAGCCTTTAAAATGTCGGTCGATACATGTTTTATCGACCTGATGAAATTATATCGACTGAGGACGAAGGTCGATATAATTTCATCAGGTCGATAAAACATGTATCAACCTCCTGTAAAGGCTATAATTGTATATTAGTTCGTCGGAGGGGGACGAAAAATGGTTGTCCCGTGTTAAGGGAGAGCAACAACATTAGCACGTTAAATACTCCTCTGAAAGAGAGTAGGCTAAAATGCCGCTACAGGGGCCGCTCTCGCACCCGCCAAGTGGAGTGGGATTAGTATAAATTGGTACAACTTGTTTCCCAATCCACTATAAATAAATAAGTTTAAACTAACAGTTTATAATGGTTTGTTGATAAATAACACGTCAATTAATACTATACGATAATTATAGACTATCTAAAATTTAATTAATATAGTAAGTAAATAATTGTTATGAAAATATAGAGAATTTTTAATTCAGTCTAATACAGTGTCTAATACAATGGGATTTTAATATTGTGAAATCATTTTATTTTTACAATATTCAAATTTAAATATTTTATTAAGATTAACTGTAAAAGGATTGAAATGATATCAACATCAAAAGACACAAATTTCACAAGGACAACATTTTTTTAATATCAAAGGATATTTTAGGTACTCATTAAGTGAGTTTACGGGGCGCCATCAAGGGTAATTAATTAGGTAAAATAAATTAATTATTGAAGGTTAACTCACTGTTGTATTATAATGTCCTTGTGAAATTTGTGTCTTTTTTATTTTGGTATCATTTCAATCTTTTCACAGTTAATAAAATGATTTTACAATAATAAAATTTAAACATTGCTTGAAAAATGAACAGAAAAGTATTGATAAATCAAAGAGAATATATTTTATTCAACTCGCAATTGATTCAAACAAAGATATGGGAATGTAACAAAAAGACACTGGATTCTGATAATATATTTATTACAATCATCAATAATACATGAATAACCATAAGTAAATTAAGCTCTACATTGAAGGAAACAAATATATACATAGAGAACAAATTATCAATAAATATTGTTCAAAGCAAATTGCTAGTGTGTAGTCATTCAGCTTGCTGTGTGATGATGTTAAATTCTAAATATATCCTAATAATCATGTTTTAAAAATATCACAATGTAAATAGTAAACTTTGCTATTTTCAATTTTTCAAGGTTCATATTCATATATAAACATTATTATTTTTTTAAGTTCAAAGAATTATTCCTATATAAATGTAAATTATAAAGCATTATTTTATTCATTTTCTTATCAAATATTTTCAAAAATCAAATATTATTTTAACTTTTGGAATTAAAAATGTTAGTAATTTTAATGTTATTTTTTGAATATTTGTTCATTTTTTATGATATCTCATGCCATTAATCATATATTTAACAATACAAAAATATGTCTAATTAGTACTTAAAACAACATTATGTGATTTTAAGAATGTTGGCACTCGGGGAACACACCCAAGTTAGGGGCCTCAGTGGCCAAGTGTTCTAGGTAGTTCGTCATGACTACTAATGATCATTGTAGCCTGTCAACACAGTGAGGTTGTGAGTTCGAATCTCACCTGTGGCGGGGTGTGTTCGATTCGGTTCTTAATTGACAAGGTTTGTCAATTTCAAAGGTTGGTGATTCTCTAATTTGACATACCTTGTCAAACTTTTCGGGAGAGTATACCCCCTTTTTTTTATTTAACCTGTAATGCTGAGTATGCTTTCGTAATACTTTAGATACATTGGGAGCTTCCAAGGATTGTTAAAGAAAATAAACTGTACAATAACCTTTATGTATACCTACATGTATTTGTACACAGATTCCTGCGCCCTCCCTCGAAAAAAAAAATAAATAAAAAGTATTTAATAAAAGACTGTACAGTTTATCATGGAGAAATATTAAGTACACTCGCAATTCTTATCCTTACTAAGTACAAAAAATATCAATAATACCCTTTATAGACCTCATTACCCCCAAATGCCCCATCTATTGTATCGTATATCTTTAATTAGTTCAGTGTTCGTTTTGTGTGTGCAGCTATACAATATTCATGTGTGATACATGTAATAACTATATAACTCAATGTATGAGGTTTTTTTTGTATCTGTAAATCAAGATTCATTTTGAACATAATATACCTAAAATTGAGATTGTTGCAATAAAAACTAAAGTAAGGGTTACCCAAAACAAAACAAAATCTAACGAAGAAACCACATCGTCCCATGTTAAAAGTCTTTTTTTCTCGTCCACTTTGATGTCATCTCCGTTGATATCATTCTGGTTGTAAATTTTGAGAGAAGAGCGACAATTAAGAAGTCGCCTTACTCGATCAGGAACGTCGTCTTTTCTATGGTGCAATCTTAATTCCAGTGCTGTGCAACAAACGACAAAAGTACCCATTCCAAGCTGAAACATTAAATAATATCCTAGAATAGATCCAGATGTCTTCGGAAGTTCTGCACTGACTATTGTAAGAAAGACGGCAAAGGCAAGGAACACGGTTACACAGTATCCCATTTTTTCACCACTGTCTGCCGGAAGTACAAATGTAAAAACATTTAAAATGCTAAGTAGAACAACTGGAATGATTACGTTCATTAGATAATATGCCGCACTTCGACTGAGGGTAACGGTAAACACGACCCTAGATTCAGTTGCCTGTACGTCTTCCTTTGCCGATGTGGAGACTACCTTCCATTCGGCGTTATTCTCAAGGTCATCAAGTATAATCCCATTGTTCCATAAGGTCACCTTGACGTCTGAAATACTACTGGACCAGACGACAAATATAATGTCACATGTTTGTTGGTCGTACGGAAAATAAGTAATATCTATTTTACATTTTGTTTCAAAAACTTCAAAAGGAATCCAAGTCACTAATCCATCGTCCAATACAGAAACTCTTATAAAATTGCTTCCAAGTTCCTTTAATTTCGTAAAACCATTTTGTAATGTAATATCCGGTTTCCAGACATCATTTTGAGAAACATATATTTGATCTAAGCCACCATAACTGGATGCATCCCAGTTAAGATACTCATCTGTCCACAGTATATATAAATATCCAGTTGTTGTTAATTTCTGATTCAATTCGTCAATGTCGTTTATTCCTACTAACAAGAAATCCAAGTCTAAATTCATTGGTTGTGTCTGATTAAGATTCGGTCGGACATTTTTATTATAGCTGTTTGTTGTGAACAGTGTAGTTAATAAATTTTTTACGTCGTCTCCCGTCTGTCCAACTGCTAACCTAAATAAGCCAAAGATGGCACAGCAACGGATTTGAAAAAGTAGCATTTCCCTTTTACAGTTCAAAACTCTGTCAATACAACGTTAACCAACTCGATGAATATTATTTCAAATTTCGTAAATAAGATTATCTTTTTGTGTCTCGTTTCATTTAAATTTAAACTTTAAAGAAAACTTAACACTTTAATTGTACGCGTAAATATATATATAATACATCAGTTATAACGCGTAATTATACAAACTGGTCTATTCCTATTTATGAGGGTAACAACGAACAATTCGTTTAATTCAGACATGTAACAGGGGTTTAAAACCTACCAGAACAAACAGTTGTTGATTGCTTGGTTTAATACACAAATGACTTATATAATTATTTCTCATTATTGTTATTTCAAATCAAGATAAATTTGTTGAAATTCGATAATTTTATGTAAGATGAAATAATAAAACAAACAATGGTCTATTTTACTTAAATTACCTGGAAATTTTATTGCCCTGTTTACATCTGATTTCAATTAATTTTTTTCGGATTTTTTTTTATAATTATAGGCATTCCAAAGTTTTTGTAATGAATCATACTTATCAAATAGTATGTTTATGATTTTAGTCTAACATTTGAGAAAGAGCCACGTCCGGGTCCAGGAAAATGAAATTTGTCAAAGAAAAAAAATACAACCATATATCCTATGTCGAATATTATAGGAAATTTATTTAATAATTCAAATGAATTTAATTATATCCCCGCAAAGTAAGTTGGAGGGGGGGGGGGGTATATAGGTTTCAATCTGTCGTTCTGTCCGTCCGTCTGAAACTTTATGGAGTGTTAGATCACTATATGGAGATGTCCATATTGTCAGGAATTTCTGTTTGGACAAGAAATGTAAAAGATATGGCTGTTTGGACTTTGGCATTTTTTAATAAAATTTCGTTCCATGTGTTGTCCGCCACTCCTCCAACATTAACTGCATGATTCTCATGAAACTTTATGGAGTGTGAGATCACATTATGGAGGTGTGCATAATCTCAGGATTTTCTGTTTGGATGAGTACTTTGAAAAATATGATGCTTTGAACTTTGAGTAGGCTTCAAAACAGACATGTTGAAAAGTCACAGGCACGCTTTAGACCAAAACCTCGAAAATCCTAAAATATCGTTGGAACATTCTTAGCAATCAAACATGTCAAAACCAGGTAACAACAAACAATGTTATATCTTTTCAAAAGATCTTCTTTTTCATTCAGTTATTTACTGTAAACCAGTACACTCATATAGACATCTCACATGGTAGTTATATAGTGTTAAAAATTCTGATTGTCTACATGCAATTAACATTTTAGTTGTAGGAAATAGCTATTTATCAAAAATTCTGGTTTTAATAGTTCTATTGTTATAGGATAAGATTTTAATTATATACTGAAGTTTAATTTTTACCTACTGAACATAGCAACTCCCATTTTTTGACATATAAAACAAAGACTTTTTTTCGGACATCAAAAATAATAATATTTTCGTCCAAATACAAAATAGATAATATCGACAACCCCCTACAAAATCTGAAAATTTCAGCCCAATGAAAAAATTATACTTTATTATTATAGGGCACGTGATATAGGGTCCTTGTCAAGTCCATTGACTGCCTGGGAGATGATACCCACAGAGACTTCCGGTACAAAAGCAGCTGTATTGTCTCGGTGAAGTTAAATAAACTGAGATGTACGTACTTAATTTGCTGAGTAGAATGTACACATGCGTTTCGTTTATGACTTTATCATTCCAAATTATATCTCATACATGTATTTATTTGATACGAATTTCTGACACAGTACACCAGGCAACAATATAAACAAACAGCAACTTATTGAATTTACAATTGAATGAATTGATATCTTGTCCATTTAAACATTCTTTCAATAACAAAGCGACGAACAGAAATCTTGATATAATTTTATACACAGTTCATTGTATTCAATTATAAACATTTATTTCGTAACTATTGTTACAAAAAATAAACAAATAAGAAAATCGTAATTCTTTACAACAAAGAAAACAATTTAGACTAAATCTAGTTGTCCGAGGTCAGGACCATAGAGCAATATAGATACCTGCTATTGAAAAAAGCAGCAAAAACACAGACTTCCGATTTTATTTCTGATGATATTATTTAATACTCTTATGGTGTTTGCGTGGCAAATTAAATTCAGGTGAGCTACGCAGACTTCTGGAATCCTCTAGTTCAATTTCTATGACGTTTTGGTGAGAAATTAATTTGTAGACCTATCATAGCTGAAACTAGTGTTTCAGTCTAGTCTTACTTTCACATAGTATGAGTCGACTGCAGTAAACAGGCATGACGTTGCATCCTAAGAATGATACTATAATTTGGTTTAAATGTTTTCTTGTCAAACTTGTTAAACCCTTGCTATTCCATTTGATTGTTAGACATTTTTTAATCAATACCCTTTTGTGGGGTTGATTTCTCATAATCATGCCTCCCTTTGTATCTTATAATTAAGACAGAACCATGGGCACGCTTTTTTGTTTACTGTTTTTCTCATTGAAATACGTGGTTATTAAGGATTTTTGGTAATTTGAATATTGGACATCAGATTTTCTGAGAGTGAGGATTTATTGTTTGTCTTGTTTTAAAGACCACAAGACGATCCGTAATTGTTATATATCTGATCTCATGTTCAATCTAATAGGATGTTGTCCTAAACATATCATTTTATTTTTATAACCCCATCACGTAGATGATACATATGGATACAACTGTATATAACTCAGCAATTTTCCATGAAAAGGATTAGATAATAATACCTAATTATTTTTTCATTCTTGATGGATATTTTACTTGCAGTAAGGATAATTTTCACCATGCCTCATGATTTGTGAAAAAGGGGGGGGGAATCTAACAGGGGCCCCAAAAAAATGAAAGTACACATGTGCAGGTGTAAATTGCTTGTAGCACAATTGTTTTGAGTCATCTCTCACACCTCAATGAAATTTATAGACCCAGTGACAACCTGTTGTTTCAGGACTTCTATAACTTGATTTCAGTTGCATGTCCTGCCTACATGTAGGTCAAATTTTCAAATTTCTTCTCCTCTCAAACCACTATGCCAATTATTTTTAAACTTTATAGGAATGATAAATGGAATACCCTCTATGGAGAGTCCTCATTTCCTGTTGATTGAGTGGAAAACATGGTGGCTGTTGTGGCACATAGATTTATATTGAACCCAATGGTAAATCAGTTTCATCATCTCCTCTGAAACTACAAGGCCAATATTAGCCAAACGTGATGAATGAATGTATGGAAAGACCTTTATAAAACTTTCTCATTTCATTCTGATTGGTAAAGCCTTGATTTACAAACAAAATTAAATATGCAGGAGGTTATCTCTTCATTCTACATGTGAACGATGTCGGCTCAGTTGAGCCTCTAGTTTTATTCTCTGTAATTTTACATAACCCACCATTTATCTATATATATACATGTATATATTATCTAGTCAATGTTATATCTTTTGCAGACGAATACTATGTTGTTAGGAGCCTTGTCAGATGGTTCAACGACATAATTGTCACAAAAGTCGGGGAGTGTTTTACGAAACTGGGGATCGTTAAAAACACTACTAGTTTTATACTTTTTAGCTGTTCTAAGGCACCGAATACGAAGACAACACGTTTATATTATTTATTAAAGTGGTGAATATGATACTGACAAAAATAGCCTGCAGGGATCAAAAGGGATTCACAAATTACCTATAAATGTTTTAGGAAAATAATAAGTTACAGTCAATCTTACTGCTATAGGAGATTTTACCGGCCTCCAATATTTTTTTGGATTTTTTTGCCTTCTTTAGGTTAATGATTGAAAACATAATGAGGTTTATTAATCGGGAACTCCTATCACAGTTTTTATGTTCATATATATATAAATGTCAAAATACTTATGTCTTCAGAAACTCTTCAGAGGGCCAAGCATGTATCGCTCACCTGACACAAAAGCCGTTTTTATTGATGTACCTCGAAGTCCCTATTATTATGAAGTGTGGTAAGCCTTGTAGGGACCACATTTTTCTGAATATTTTTGCACGTATTTCCCATAAGGTCTTTTGTTAACCTAAGTCCTCTGCTGGTGGTGCTCTTGAATGAGGGGTTGGCACCAAGGTAACAACACTTGGTCAGCATCTTATGAGGAACATTCAGGCCATGTTTGGTTTCAATTGAGAGGAAACAACGAATCTGCAAAGGACCTCCCACAGCTGCTTTTTGTGAAGTTCATTTGGCCCAGTGGTTTCAGAGGAAAAGATTTCTTTGTAAATCAGCCAATCGGAAAACAAGAATTATCTGTGGCAGCCATGTTTGTTATTCAATTGGAACAAAATGAGGGATAAAGCACCTCACACAGTCTCTTTCTGTCAAGTTTGACCCAGCAGTTGAAGAGATATTTTTTTTAAATCAACCAATCCATACATGTGACAAATTTAGAATGGGTATGGGTGAGCTTAGGGTGGTTATGGGTGAGATTTTTGTTCATATTGAAATATAAGCTTTCACATTAAAATTTTCCTGTTGATAACCATAATAAAGTAATAAATGTATTTGTTAGTATTCAGATTATGTTCTGCTAAATTATTTCATTGTCTTTATTGTTCTAATTTATTTTAATTTAATTTTTACAGTTCTGTATAATTCTTCATCAAGAAAGAAATTCATTAGCATGTTAGAAATATAGACATTTTCAATGTTCTGTAATTTTGTATTAACTTATTTATTTTTTTTTCAAATCTTCCATTGTTACTTCTAAATGGGAAAATTGTCTTTACAACAAACAACAAATGATAAAATATATTTCATTTAACCATTTTATAACAATTTTGCAAAACAGAAAATATTTATTAACAATTTTGTTAAATTTTGACTTTATTAAGGGAGATAACACAACATTGTTTACGAAAACAATCAGAAACAAGTATTGCGCATTGCGGCCATGTGTGTCATCTGAATCGGACAAAATGAGGATAATTTGTGAAAAAACCTTCCACCGATGCTTCCTGTCAAGTTTCGTTCCATTTGGCCAAGTGGTTTCAGAGAAGAAGATTTCTTTATATCAGCCAATCAGAAACAAGAATTGCCCATGGCAGCTTTGCTTATCGTCCAATCAGGATGAAAAAAATTAATTCATAAAATACTTTCCATTGATGCTTCCTGTCAACTTTGGCTGACAGTTTTGGCCAAGCAGTTCCAGAGAAAAAAAAATTTAATCAACTTATGAGAAACACAAATTACCCATGACGGCCATGATTGTTGCCCGATCAGGACGAAATGAGGAAATTTTGTAAAGAACCTCCCATAGATATCAATTTTCGTTCAATTTTCCCAAACGATTTCAGAGGAGAAGATTGTTTTTATCTTAGCCAATCAAAAACAAGACTGTCCATGGCGGCCACATTTGTAGCCCGATCGCGGACGAGCTGAGGAAAGTTTATAAAGGTCCTTACATAAATACTTCCTGCCAAGTTTAATTCCATTCGGCCCATTGGTTTCAGAGGGAAATATTAAAATGTGAAAAATTAACAGACGGACAGACGATGGATGTCAAGTGATGACAAAAGCTAACCTGGCCTGGCCTTTTACCAAGTGAGCAAAAATAATGTAGTGAATAATTAACGACATGTCACAAGGAACGTCAAGGAAAATACCCGATTTGTTTCTGGCAATGGGTTTATTTTTTCCTGCATTAAGGAGATAGTTGGTTCTATTGTCTTAATAAATTAATGTTATTCTTTAATCAATGTTTTTTGGTAACTTGGTATTCTTTGTGCATAGTTTTCCTTAAAAAGAAAGTTGACTCCATTGTTTGTTTCTCATTCTTTTCATTAGTTTTCATGTCACGGAGGTTCGTTGAATAAGTACTGCTTCCTGAAATAAGAAAAAGAAAACTATTCACAAACCAAAATCAAATAATTGAGACAGAGAATAGAGATTGAGACTGATAACCAGAGATTTGTAATAACTATAGGAAAACACAAAATTTTCATACATCTGAACTGTTATCTGTTGTCACCAGAGACATACCTGATCGGTTTTAGTAAAGCCACAAGTGTTTATCATGAAATCAATGTCTGAATTATGTGGGACATACAATTAGGTATATCACCGACGCCAACAATGTTACAGACATCGCTAAATACTTATTTCATTGAACCATATGGGAAATCGATTTCATAATTTCCTCCGAAACTACAAGGCCAATATTAACCAAACTTTTTAGGAATGAGTGTATGGAAGGACCTTTATAAAATTTTCTCATTTCATGGCATATTAAGGTTTAACCTATCAATTGGCATGCCTGTGAAAATTTGGTAATCTGATATGAAATGAAAACCCACAAATTATGAAGTTTAAAACTTGAACAATATTTTCACATTAGTATTTATATGTTACCTTTCAGAATGCAGTGTTTAGTTTTGTTTTGTTTAGTAGTGTTAGCTGAAACCTTGTCGGTTTTTTTGCGGGGATGGGGGTTGATGTACATGTAAGATGTATTACTTTCAGTAATTAAATCTTTTTGTATTGAAAGAAGTTGATATAAATTTGATTATTTAAATATTGCACATTTCATGCGGATATTATAAACCTACCAACCAAAAGACAAATAAGGGCAGGTTTTTAAGGGGTCAAGTTAGGAATTGTCTGCTACAATACCTTTTGCTTCCATCCTTTCCTGAGTACCAGATGACTGAAAAAAATATGATACAACAATATACGACTCCCTTAACATTTTCGTAAAAAAGTGACAATAGTGAGAGTAAGCAGATAATATCTAATTCAAATCACAAAACTGACTCTCTTTACCTCAAAGACGAAGTAACTGTCAAAAATAATTTGTGGTAACAGGAATGTCGAGGAATCAGAAGTAAACAAAGTATTACATTTGGACCAATAATTTACTTTGAGATATCACAATTTTTTAGATAAGAGTTTGAGGCAACGGAAATAACCTGTCATTTGCGATAACAGAAAATATGAGATATTGACAGTAACCTCTAATTTTGCTTTGTATATACAACTTACATAATTTATCGGTAATTGCTTATCGTTATGAAACACTCGTTTCTAAAGTGAAGAAAGATCTCTGTTGTAATCTCCGTCGCCAACATATATTTTTTAACCTGATTTTACAATAATGGACACGACTATTTTCTTTTTGAAGCGGGGTGGCTTACCTATCAGACCACACGAGTTTACAATCATTTTGTGATGTTAACACTTTTTAAAATTATCTTTACTTGTATGTTTGTTCTCATACATCAGCTTTTCCCGATATATATTCTGGAACATTAGCTTACATACCATTTTTTTCATCTCACTTTTCGATGTGGGCCAAAAATATTTCTGTCCTCAGCATGCTAGCTCCAAATGCCGCTTATGGACTCTTGTATTTTGATTTTTTGCTTTTGGAAAATAGATATAATTTACAGACAAATTGGCTGGATAATTAATTATGAAACCTATGTTTATGTGTTAAACAAACTTAACGTGTACAAAATAAGCTGACAGTTTACATACCCTTGGCTTACTCGTGAAATTACTCATGGCTCTCTGTTTTCGTTTGAGCATGGTTTTTCTAAACCCTTCACGTACCTAAGTAATAGATAACAAATAATGAATAAAAAATAACAACACAATGATTTTTTTATTTTAGCTTTGATTAGCTGCTTTTATCATCTGTCAGTTGTAGTTTTACTGACAAAACATAAAGTTTTTCTTTCAAATAAACATTACAAGTAACCATATGCCATTAATCATTATGTATTGACTTGATAATATTAAAGTAAACTTACTTTTTTGCTCAACACTCCATGTGATATAAAAATCAACAACCCCTGAAATATATGGCATGTACATATTAATATTTGAATGCAGTGCATTGAATTAATATCGTATGGGCACATAATCACACATTTTACCAATGTTATGAGAGGTACTGCTTTGATTGCATTAATCAAACACCTACTTTATTCTTTCTTATCAGCTTATATGATGTTTTTATCACCTATTTCTATCAGTGTCGTTGTTAAAAGTTGGGCATATAGGAAAAGTACCAAAATATGCATTTATATTTTTATCTTACTGATCATATTTAGAAATGACTTTTTGTATTCGTAGGTTTTGATCTTTCTGCATAGCAATTGTTTTAAATGGGGATATAAATAATGTTTTAGGTTCTGCAGGATTTTGTTTGGTTAATATTGTGTTCAAGTTCAAATGTAATAGTGTTTTTTTTCAAATTTAGGATTTGACATTTCGGTATTGTTCGCAGTTGGTCTGATAAATATACCGTTATCAAAAATAGGATTATTTAAATTATTTACCATGCCCATACCTGAATAGATGTTGTTATAGCAAAAAGATATTGGAATGCTACAGTATCTTCATTAAATGCTAATACACCAAATACCCATGATAATCCTAGGACTGGTAACAAAGTTACCATACACTTAACGCCATCTCTGTAACAAACGTTTATGTTCAATATCAGCCAACAAAGAAGATATAAAATTAAGATTCTGATGATAGCATTGAGATCTTAATAGTAAACTTGAGACTTATCTTAATATGCCAATGTCATTTACAATTCATATTTTTTTTCAAAACGAAACTTTAACAATTTAAATAAATATTACATAACATTTGTCAAATATTTTAGATTACATAATACACATATTGATCGTGGAATCAATATTTTTAAAATGGTTCTAAGTGATGTCGGAATCAATTATCACAGACTATTTTTCAACAATTAACACACATGTACTATGGATTCATTTCAACATGCAAATAACATTGTGTGGATTCATTTATTTTGTGGATGTCAGTTTTCGATTAAAAATCGTTGTTTTTCGTGGTAATGAAATGTCTTTCGTCGAGTACTGAAATTTGCTGTTCCTCTGAAGCCACACGACTTACAAGATAAATATTGTTATTGGACAAAATATGGTTAATTCGCAGTACTAATACAGAAGAAATACTACTTTCACCTCTTTTAATAATGTGTGACAGCGGAATTGCATACATTACGTCTTGTTTCAGTTTTATTATATCTTATTATGTATATTGTATTTTTAATTAAAGTTAGTTATAAATTTGAAAATTGTTAGTATTAAAATATTTGATACAAAAATCTTTATCTAAATATACAATATACATAATAAGATTTAATAAAACAGAAACAAGAAGTAATGTATGTAATTTCGCCGTCGCAGTACCTTGCTTTTTTTCTTTTCTTTTTATCCCTAATAGCTGTACTTGAATATATAGCTTTCAGTACTAGTATTATTATTCCAACATTAATCTGTAAATAGATGAATTATCACAACATTCCGACCATTTTCTAGTATATCGATAGATTCAAAGAATCATTTCTATCCTGGTCTATTTTAAAAGCTGATCGATGAATGGAAAATTGTTCAGTTTTTAGTCGAATTATAAATTTTTGTGTAAAAAGTTGAAAACCGCCCAAATCAGTTATCAAAACTAAATTTTGTTCTTAATCATCGCAGCGCAAGAGATGGCCTTTCCAATAATTTTCGACGGTTTTTTGTAGTTAAGTTTGTATGTTAAATGTATCTCCACGGAAATAAACAAAGAAAATCAACCTATTTAAAATAACTCCATTATACAGATGACATTATTCGGACTACTTACACATGTAAGTGCTTTTGATCGTGCTGTGCGAGTTTTTGGTTCACTTCTGAAGATCCCTCAAAGACGTTGGAGACAAACAAAATAAATCCTTGTTCACTTACCTTTTACAAGGATGATAGGTTCTTACATGGTGACATGTGGGTATCTCCGATCGAGATAGTTAAAATTACGGAATATTAAGTCCGAGCCCGGGAGGGGACTTACAAATCCACAATTTACATGCAACTATCGAGATTGAAGAAACCCAATAATTTACACGTAACGATGTAAGAATCTATTTCTCTAATTTCAATTAAATTATGTTTATCAAAATCGGGACATTAATTATGAATTATCCCAAATATTATGGGTCATCTAAAAAATAATACTAGAATGCACTTTTCGTTTCCACGGTTTCGATAAACATTAATTATATTAATTCATTGATGAAGTGAAGGATTACCAATGAATCTAATTTGGTTCACAATTTTTAATACATATTACAATAAATAGTAAGCCAACATTACATTGTATATATACATGTATCACTTTTTCTTTAAAACCATGTTGCAATGTTGTAAAGAAACTACATTTGTATGGACGTATATATCGACCAAATAACTCAGAAATAATAAGGCATCAAGAAGACGAAGAATATTTTTCGAACATCGGTATGGAAATTGCTTACAGATTAGCAAAATTATATTATAGTAAATTCGTTTTATCTTTAATTGTTGTATTCAATACATGTAGCTGATTAACATTAATTTATATTTACCAGAATAACTGCTAATGCCGGTCCAACAAAGGACAAGAAAACGTAATTACTGATATTCAGCCAACAACTGGAATATACAGAAAGTAATTCTGTTGTAGTCGGACATTGAAGTTATTTTGAAGTTTTGAGTAATTTTCTCCCTTATTAGTATTATACCGGTAGGAAGTTGTAGCCAAGTAAAACAGGGGCTGTTATCATTAAAGTATAAGGTGATATAAGGAAAAACCGAACACAGTATTATGTATAATGTCATTACTTGATAGCAAGTTCCGTATCAATACAGAAAAATACGAAAATATCTATATATATACCTGGAAAAAAGTATTGCAACACCAAATATGTAACGAAATTAAAAAAAAAAAGAATTTTGAATACTTTTAATGAAAGAATTCATCTTTAATAATTATTTACAGGTACCAAATTGTTTATCGCCAGCTTCATTGTTGCATTACTTGACCGTGCACACTTTCCACTCGTAGTCTTTGAAATTTAAGTTTTGATACGTGTGATTCTCGATGCTGTATATTAGCTGGTTCATCCCATTTCTTTTCTAACATCGATGAAATAGGTCCCCCACAACTGTCAAATAATGTTCGATAACAAAATTTTGGAATGAGAGAAGCAGGTATGTCACTGAGGCAAATTGCTTGTCGTGTGGTCCACTACCATCCAACAATCAGCAGAATTGTAAGAAAACATCAAACGACTAATAATTTAAAGGACCTTCCGAGACCTGGAAGACCCGTATAACATCTGGCCGTGAAGATAGGGCTCACGGACGACTTATTAGGTGAAACCCGTTGTGAACATCACTGTTTTGAAAAGACGTCGGTTGCCTAGCCTTGTGCTATCATCAAAAACAGTACGGAATAGACTTAAAGCGACTGATTACCGTGCACGAAGACCTGTGAAACGTCCAATCCTTACACAAAGACATAAAGCAGCACGTATTCAATGGTGCCAAGCCCGTCGTCGAATGAATTAAGCCTCATGGTGAAAGGTCCATTGGTCTGGTGAGAGTTGCTTTATGTAGCATGTAACTGAGGGCAGAGTTCGATTATGGCGACAACCGAACACTGCTTATGCCCAACGCAGCATTTCTGAAACAGTTCCATTTGGTGGTGGCTCAGTAATGGTGTTGGGTGTTCGTCAAATAACTGCAAACTTGACCTCATACGGTTAGAGGTAATCTGAATGCACAAGGATACCAGCATGACATTCTTGAAACGGGTTAGTGCCTCATTTTGACAATACTCCGCTACGGACAAGACTAATTTTCATGGGCGACAACGCAAGACCTTACCGTTCTCGCGTTGTGACAGCTTATTTGCGTGACGAGTCGGTTGACACATTGCCATGGCCAGCAAGGAGTCCCGATTTTAATCCAATTGAGCATATTTGGGATATCATTGGTTGTCGTGTGTGAGAACGGACACCTCCAGTGCAAAGATTAGCGGAATTGAACCAGGCATTGCTCCAGGAATGGCAACAATTAACGCAACAGAAAATTCGTCGTTTAGTTAGTGGTATGAAGAGGCGCTTAGAGGCAGTCATCCGAGTGAACGGAGGTTACACAGAATACTAAAACTTCCCAACAAAAATTGATAAATGCAACAATGCAGACGTATCTGGCATTAATGGACCGTTTTCTAACGGCATTTTGAAAACACTAGACCAATAGTTTACAACAGCACATTTTGACACAAATATTGATGTCTCTGTATTAATGAAACTTTGTGTGAATAAATTTGTATATTTGAATGATTTTTATGATTTAGAACTGACAATGATCCTATTAACAAGAAAACAATTGTATTTTACCGTATTTTAAGAAAATATTGACTTTCGTTTATCTGCAAATTTGTTCGTTGAAAAAAATCGTGTGTTGCAATACTTTTTTCCAGGTGTATATTTAAAACCATCGAAGAAACACTTTATACTTACTAATAATCAGAATGATATTCTTTGGCTCTTTTTATCCCAATAGTTATCCCTACGATCAACAGAGGAACCACTGTAAAAAAATGTTTACGTTGAAGAAATAAAACAAAATCTAAGGATCGTTATGATACACTAATGAATATAGAAAAGAAATATAGCCTAAAACTGCGATAAATATAAGATTTTTCAATTTTTTATTTTGGTAATTCATTAACCCAAATCGAATCTATTTATTTCAACACTTTTTGTGTCTTCCCCTCTTTAACTTGAAATTCAACAGTGTTGTCATGGCATTGTAGATGACGCCTTTAATAAGGCAAATGCATTAGCAAAAGGCAAAATATACAACATAAAATATAAAAGGAGAAAAATATGTAGTAATTGTGGAAATATGGCAAGTAGGATCTCTTATGACAATGACGTTTAATCTTGCTGTAAGGTGTATGCTATTGACTCATTGTTGAGCCTGCAAGATGAAGAACAGCAGTATATTTAGCATTAAATGAGAATATATCATAACACATGGGTTTTCTTCAGTTTCTATCAATGTAATTTGATTGAATCTTCTATTTAAAATAATAATTATGTAGTACTACAAAGTAAGTAAAACCTTTTTCACCATTTGACCCAGTTCTTTTTAAGATTCAGAAATACTCACTAATCATTGCCTACCATGTGACTACGGAATAAAATTTTCACAAAAATTATATCAAATAATATATGAGGAAATATTGTACTTACACCATGCTAAAGATAGATATATATGTAATTTTGATTTCTTTTCAAACACTACAGTTACTGCTAATGCCACACTGATACCCTCCGCTAACATCAGGAAGAACACCACAAGGAATATATAATGTAACACTGCAGTTATGATATTACATCCTATCTGAAAATTAATAATATATAGGTACCGGTATACTAAAATATTATAAACATTTCTGATACTAATATAAATACTGAAAAGAAAACAGTACAATGTCATTTCACATATCATACACTACTGTAGAGGGGAAATTGAAAATCCTTAACAGTGTGCAATGACAGGCGAACAGGATGCGCATGAAGTAAATTACAAAGGGCAATATTTGCTCCAAATTAGTACTGGAGGGGGATGCAGCAGTTTCAATGATCTAATCCGACTTACTTCATTATCGGTCTCCTCAGAAGCACCAAGAAATACAGCATATCCTATTATCAAGGCAATACACAGATTCACCAAAATAACAGCCCATTCGTTTTTAACATATCTGTGAAGGAAATAAACGTCCATTCCAGTTGACATTCATTTTTAATTTCTGCTTATCAATTTTGTACGCGTTCAATAAAACGAAATTAAACCAAACACATTTTCTCTGAACAAATATCGAAGAACACCAATAAAAAGTATGTTTCATTGTAAACTGATACTATATCTAAATTTACGCAGTATCGCGATTTGTTTTTATGGTTGAAGAAGCCGGAGTACCCGGAGAGAACCACCGACCTTCGGTAGGAAAATTGGCAATCCTTGTCAATTAAGATCGGAGTCGAACACACCCCGCCACAGGTGAGATTCGAACTCACAACCCCAGGGTTGACAGGTTAGTGATCATTAGTAGTCATGACGACTTACCTAGACCACTCGGCCACCGAGGCCCCTGTTTTTATAATAAAACTTTATATAATTAAATCTTACTTGCAAGTTGGTTTAAATATAATAAATTTCACGTAAAATTCCCTTAACAACATTTTTAGTTATATTTTTTGACATAAATGTATCTACAACTGATATCGTAAATCCACGAAATTTGCATATTTTGTACATAAAAATTGGTTTCATACAATACGTGCTTATGTTAAACGCTTTGTTTTTTTTACCTTACATTTTCGGCGTACCAATCTTTAGTTCAATATTTTGATTTAGTGTTTCGACCTTTTGGTCTTGAGCACTGCTGATGACTCATATTTATCTAAATGTGCATATTCAATCTATCATAATTTGTATCACAATATGTTATTTTTGTACATTATCTATAAGTTATAATATTTATAAGAAAAATTTTGTCTTACCTCCAGAATATAAAATATATCACAATGGTCAGAAAACATCCTAAAATCGACAAACTACAACCAACAAATGAAATAATTTCTAAAACTCTCTCGTCCATTTCCGACTAAAAGAAATAATAAAACATTATAATTAAAATGGTTTTATGTCTAAAATAAAAAAAAACGGCATGTACTTCAGAACACATGTAGTTCTCAAATACACATGTTTATAGTTGTATTATCTGTCAAAACTTTTTCATTATATCTACTTGGAATCGTAATATCAGTTTATTTCTATAAACAGCAATATTTTGTTTTTGCATATTAAAGTATTTACATTATTAAATTTTTATTTTATTAAAACTTACAGTATCATCAGCACTCGGACTCATTAATATTGCAAAATTGGTGATATGATTACAAGAACATGTTGATACCAATTCATTTGTTTGCTGTAAAGAACATCCGTCAAATGACCAACTTCTCTCTCTAAAAATAAAATAAAAATATTTAATTCTCAATATTTTAGTCTGTTGTTTTTTTTTTTAAGTCATAGTGTTTTTTTTTCTTCTTCACTTTTCATATATTTGATTACCCGAACCGAGCACTCATTGATTCTGTAAATGTAATTCATAAACTGTTGAAGAACTTCATTAATAAACTGGTTATGAAACCAATTACGAAATAAAGTCTAAACCGACCATACATACATTGTACATTTTAGAACACATGCCAGGAGTCTGGTCACAAAAGAGAGTTTATCATGTGACATCTCTATAATTAGCTTCAGGTCATAGTAGACATAATTTTTCGGTATAAATACATTTATCGTTTTCATATGGATGAAATAAATGACTATAACTATGGCACTTAATATAAAACAGTACTTGCGTGAAATTCCAATAACCACACGACACTCTTGGAGCTTTGAATTTTACCTACAAATTTAAATTAAAGCTTGGAAAATAAAAACTCGACGACACCAAATTTTATCATTTGTCTTAGAAGTTTATGTCACAGAATTTTCGTTCTGTGAAGAAAGTCAACGTTCAAATCAACGAATCAACTGCAAACGCCATTAGCCTTCATCCGTACAGTTAGAATTATCAAGAGAATGTACATCATCTATACAGTGGGATCTGAAATTATATGATTGTGGTACTACTTTCTATTTATTTTGTAGCACCTTTGTATAAACTTAGCTTCATATGAAATAAGAAAAAATATACCAGAATTTGTTCCCATTGGAATTTCAATAGTCTGCTGGAAAATCTGTTCTAAAAACTCAACAAATGTAAAAATCAGCCTCATTGTACTTTCTGTGTAAATCAGTGTATATTTTACGAAATACGCGTTTTCTTACCTATGGTAAGATAAGCCCATCTTTGTACCCATTGTTTAGTCCATAAAGATTTATGAATTAGATCACATATAACAGATTTTACTTGCTTATGAGAAATGTTAGTGTACAGAAATCAAAAATTGTAGTCATGTTGCAGTAAGTAAGGTTACTAGAAGAATGTGATCCTCATCTGATTCACACCTTCTGTAAAGTAGGTTTTATCACAGTATCTCTTTAGCTGCCTGAAGTAAAGTAGTGAGGATTTTTGAAAGAGATTTAGTACACAAATGTACTGGACTTGGCAGACCCAGCGATACCTCCGATTGTATGGAAACTTGCCAAGTGTGGGTTTACAGTAAACAGAAGACAGGTTTTTGTCATCACATTAATTTGAATTTTACCAAACAAGGAAGATAAAACAAAAACATGATTATTGACTATGTCTTTCTTCGATATCGTTGGAGGTGATAAGTGGCGTGTGGCACCGTTAAAGTCCACATTCGACTAAAGTCGACCTTAACGGTGCCACAGTGGCGTAAACAAGTGAATTATCAATACCCATCTTAATCGGAGGGTCAATAAAGTACAGTTTGAAGACGAGCACGATGTTGTCAGTAGCTTTGACATAATTCTAATATATTTTCGTTAAGAACATGAAATATTCAAATAAGAGGATACAAAGGTGCGATGTAATAAAGAGCAACAGCCATATCACAATAAAAACAGTTAATAGCTATGAGAAAAGTAAAGTGAAAAAATCAGTTAAATTCACTATCATAATACACAACTAAATAGCTTTAAAAACTAGTGTAAAAAAATCATGCAAATTCACTTTAATCGCAATCACACACAGTATTCCAAAGAAAAGCTAGATGTTATCTGTTCCCTTGAGTGAAGTTTCATTATTTGTTATTAGGATGATTCTTTTATTCTCTTTATCTGAGGAACTATAAAAAATGCATTTATTTATTCTATACCGACACTTTAAACACCTTTTTCAGATCTGTTTCTACAACGTGAGCACTTCAATTGGAGTAAATTTAAATGGCTATACAGAGGTATTTTGTAATACATTTTATTTTTAAGCTTGAAATAAATATGCCCTACTTAACATGTCACTGTACTTTTAAATAATGTGAAAATGACTATCTTTAAAATAAACAAATATATTTTGTAAAATACACAAACCTCTTTATTTTTCTCAAATTCAATGGTTATATTTTTATCCAAATGATGAATTATACTGTCAAATGACACAGACAATACATCAGATCCAATGGTTCTGCAGAAAAGATGAAAAGTTATGGAACAATATAATGACACCTTTTGTCATAAGCAACTGAAATTGCATTTTTTTACATTACTAAAAAATTTTTACAAGGATATGTTAAACATAGCATGACAAGCCATCTATACAAAGAACTAATAAGATTCATCTTACTGTCACCTCTACAAATATAATTACCAACTAAATTTTTGGAAAATTTGGATAGTGACAAAAATATCTATAAATAATAAACATCCTTAATCAACATTAATTTACCAATTAGCATGACCTTACGGAAAAAAAACCCACAAAACGTATGTGTGAGAGATTTTTCCCCGTGTCGATGACCATAATCTGACTTTATTTTGAAAAACAAATTAAAACCCAGTCCCCTTCGAGAACTTCCGTCACGTGCATGAAGAGGTTTTATGTCGAGAAGATCATTATATTCCTTATTTCATGTTATATTAGATATATAATATATATTTTATACAATGCAAAACAAACCTAGAATAATCTAGAACGATACAAAGATAAAACGAAAAAAATAATACACATGTAGGTTATTTCACGAGTTCAAAGTTAAGACTGGAAAATCTTCAGTTTTTAAACTTCACGTCTTTTTCGAGTGGAGCGCAGAAAAGACGCTGAATTTTCTAAACGAGTTGAAAATGTTCCAGTTCTTCACTTTTGAACGCGTATAAGAACTATTTCTTCCGTGAATACTGGACTTTTAAAGTATCCTGCATGTACCTAGGTAAATTTAATGATGTACCTAGATAATTTAATGAGTACAGTCGACGAAGTTAGATAACGTTACGCCTGATTGGTCAAAAGGTATGTGCATTTGCGAACGGCGCAATTTTATTGGTCTAAAAGCAGTGGAAGATGAGGCCTCGGCCAGTGGATGAGGTCGCGTGAATAGATCTTGAACGGGTGATCTCACACTGTAAATGGTGTGTTAATTCTAAAATTAATCAAGCCAAACAAAAATTAAATCAAGACTTTCACAGAAAAAAACCACTGGTAATATGAATTCCCGAAAAAGAAAAAAAGAAAATGACATCAGGTGCTTCGAAAGGGTAAAGCATTTTATTCAGTGAATTCTAATTTTGTTCCACAGTTTTCTGAAGTAAGCCATACAATCAAAAGCAGCTAACCGACATAAATCTGTATGTCCCATTCACTTGTATTCCAATATTTTAATGAATTAGTTTCTCATGTATATAAAAAACAATACATATATTCCATGACAATTGACAATTTCAAAGGATACACGTTAAACTTTATCGTTAAACTATAATTATTCTTTTCTATTAAGACATGCTTACCTGTTTATGGATTTTGGCAAAATTTCTGATAATGTTTTATAGATTGCAGCGGTGTAAAATTTCCCTACAAGCAAATAGAAGAAAAATGTCAAAACTGTAGAGAGTTCAATTCAAGAATGTAAAATAAGAATCTTTCAGGATCCATATTTGAAAAACAATCCGGCAAAAATGAATATCCGAGGAGCTTATTGCGTCCTATCTAAACCCGTTAAACAACAGTTTTATAATAAAATCTACATCCCAATCCACAAGTGGATATTCGGGGGATGATATTAGGCAAACGAATGCTGAACACATCAACCTGCAAGCGTCTTATAAGACACAGTAACTGCTTAACTATCCGTAGCTTCCGAGTTCACACTCTTTTTTTCAGTCGGTTCAATGTTTTTGTGACAATGTATTGTTCAGTGTCTGTGTTGTACCCAGAAAGTATAGTAGTCTTGAGTTTCGTTCACCCTAAAATGGTTTATTTATCCTTTTCATACTTTCATATGCGGTTGTGTTTTAGGGTTAACATATTTACATTTGCTGTCAATTGCATAATTGACAATGTTCATGGATTAAATGGGTAACAACTACTAATAAACTCTTAGGTCCTGGCTTCACACCCCCGGTTTTTGTTTTCTTGATTTCTTTTTGTTTTTTTTTCGTTTTCTATATTGTTTCTCTTGTTTGCTTGAGTGTCCTTCGATTGTCGTTGTATCTTGATTAAGTATACTGATCGTGTGTTCTTTCACCTTGTTATATGCAAATCTTTCGAATACTTTTTTATTTTCAAATAATTCATTTTGACGCATCAATGCAAGATGATAACTGTGTTCACTTTGCGGTGACCGTTAATTTTTTCAAAAGTATTATATAATTAAGAAAAAACAAAAGGTTTATTTAAAAGGTTTGTTTTTAAAGTACAATGTCTTCATAAATAAGCAAAAAAGAAACCTCATTCATGCTTACTTTTTGCAGGATACTTTTTAATTTTATTCTTTAAATGGAGAAAAATTTACCTGCTAAACCTGGTTGGTCTGGAAGCTTTAAATTTGATTTGGAATCTTTGGGGAATGACAGAAGTTTTGTTAATGCAGATATCTCAATTTCTGTAAAGTATTATTACATATTAGAATTATAGGACCTTACATATAAATATATCATAAATTTAGAGTAAAATAAATACATTTTTTATATGCATTCTACCCGACTTTTCAAGACCTGTATCACCTTATACCGCATACCCTATATCGCATCCCTACTCGGAACACACTTTTATTCTGTTCGGAGTTCTTCGGGTGCATTCATAGAACATAAATATATGATATAAAAAATAAAACAATTGTCAAATCTATATCACATGCTATATCAGCCCTTGACCAATAACACACCTCGGACAAAAAACCCTCGGGTTGAATTGGGAATTCGGGTAGATATATCATGTGATATAGGTTTGGTCACAATTCTCCATATATCTACTTCAATTGTTGATTTCGGATAGATTTTTATGATATGACTTAACTATACAGAATAATCATGCTGGTACCAAACACTTTTTACAAAAACTGATCATCGAATTTCTTTCTGTCTATTGTTTATGGGACAATATGTAAATCATGATCGGAACAACTACTCTTTTTCAAACTACAATGTACATGTATGTATGTGTAATATGAAGTGTACTTAAAAATCCTAAAGAAAATCTTTGATTATTAGTTTTATAATAATTTAGTTCTTAATTTCTGTTAATGGTGGAAGTTTGCTTCCACAATGACATGTTCTTTAGATAAGTTATGGCATTTTTAGTTTACTTTTGCATTTATGTTTATAGTATAGGTTCAACCTCCTTAGCCAATGTTGACCTTACCTTGACCTCTTGTTTGTGCAATTTTAATTTTGATATTTTCAATAACCTTGACTTCCAAAGTTTTAACAGGAGCATACCTGAAGATGGTTGTAGTTCAGAAATATACATTGTACTCGGTTAACGAAGTTTCTGAAGTCTAATTATTTTTTTTACATTATTATAAGTGTTTACCAGATTGTTTTCAGGGATCTTGTTCTCAAGTGCCTGAAATGTCTTTTTATTAACAACAGCGAATGAAATTTGCCATAACGCTAACGAAACCAACTTAAAAGTAGATAAATGGTTTTAATACAATAATTTATAATTTACAATATAAGATGAAATGTACTTGTTTTGAGGTAGTTTGCTTACAAATTCTAGTGTGATGATATCACAGCATTAATCAACTTTCTTACTACTTACCAATATTCTTTCGGCGAATAGTTTTTGTTTCATTCTGAGTTAAATTTTTCTTAACAAGGCTACCTAGGTCTTCGACTATTTTCATAATTTTTGCTGCCCCATCGTCTGATTTGTCCTATCAAATTAGAGAAAGTTTATAACGGTAGTAGTACTGATGTAAGAATGGAAATCTTTTCACAGACAAATTTACATTCTTTAATGATTCATTTTATACAAATAATCAAACACAATCTCGAGATTAATTACTAAATAGACACATCTTTAGACTCATATATGAGCCTATAGCTAAACAGGAATTTACGCGTTAAAATGAAAATCAAATGAGTTCATGATTTTAACTTATCTACAGTTAAGTTTGCCTTCCGAAGACCGCGATTAGACGTCAGTATTTAATGCATATAAACAACTACCTTACCCTGAGGTCACTACCCTTCTTTTATCGGGAAATGATGTAATTTATATATTGTCTGGATCCACTTCTTTTTTTACTAATTACGTAAATTAGCTGAATTTTAAAGTATTTGCTTTCCGAGTGGCTGATTTTTGTTTTGTTTTGCATTTTTCTATGTTTTCAGATCTCTTGTTTTTGTTCCTTCACAATCTAACTTCAATATTCCTTTCCAAATATCTCCTGTCTTACAAAATAGTAAAAACGGTTCTTAATAAAAATCTTATCTACTAGTATCTATTTTAGATCCTAAATGCATATTTTGTGCATTTAAACTGGAGTATTTTTTGTGAAACTTACATGCTCATTGACTTGTGACCAGCTTTCCGTATTACCAGTGTTTAGTACCGAGTCTATGACGTTCGCAACTTTCTGAAAGAATAAAATGTGATAAAAATGTTAATTGTTTATGTTTGTTCCTTGACTTGCCATTAGGGTTATTGTTCGTGTTGTGTTAGTTTATTTCTGTGTTTGTCCATCCCTTTGAAGTACTTCTTAGGTATACATGTAAATGTAATGATTTATTTTCTTTCCAAGATTCGGAATTTGAATAAATTTAGAAACAGGAAACTTTCATTATTTTTAAACATTATGTCACAATTTGAAATTGACAATTCACTTAATTTTCATATGTAAACAAAATTTAATATTTAGTCACTCTGCGCCACCAGGTAATACATATCATACCTTATCAGATATTTCAGTAACTATTTAGGAAACTATTATAGTGTACTTGACAGGATTTAATATCTTAAGAAGTAAAGAAAATAACCCCTTCCTTATAATAAAAAAAAACAGATGTATTTCATGTGTGGTTGGTGAGGATCATGTTTTGAAATTAATCATTTCTGTTTCTTTACTCTACTGTCCAACTGCATGCTACGTCTTCATGAAATATTTTTAAAATCTTGCCTCAATAAATAAATTCTTTGATATCAATTCTGATGCACAAAATGTGCACATTTCGTAGAGTTATGACTCATCAGTTGTGCTCAAGGCCTAAAATGTTGAAAACCGAAAGAATATTCAAAATTTGAATAACAAATTAAAAAATGCCAAAATTAAGGGGTAGAGCCAAAAGCATCAAAAGACACTCCTTAGTTTTGACAAAATGTAACTTTGTAACAGAAAATATAAAGTATTAATTACGGGCTAGTATTGAAATACTAGCAACTGAGAAGGAGATACCCTCGTGGACTTGAAAGAAATACCCCTGCCTGCACTTGGTCAACTAACCTCTGTATTGACTGATGCTTTTTTCGAGCTTCCTATTCTGATAACAGATGAAAGAATGTCTGTTGTCCGTTTTAGGTCACCTGATGTTAATGGTTCCTTCTTATTATTGGAACTTGTGGTTTGTTCCACAACATCAAGAATTCCCGACATTACAGCCGTGGCATTCTCTGGGTTAGTTATGGTTTCCAGTTTTTCCAGCTACATAGGAATGAAAAAACACTGTAAGCTTTAACACAAATGCCAAAAAAAAAAAAAAAAACAAAAAAAAACTTTAATATCAAATTTTTTGAATACAAAGCAAATTTCTATGTTATCTGTCATCGCAGGTAAAACGATGGGAAGCCAAATAAAAACATTAAAACATCGTTAATAATTAAAAACCAACGGATGTAAACAAAACAGACAAAACTTTGTACAATCAAGTAAGATCAAGTTTGCATTAAGAAACTGAAACCTTACCTTTTAACAGAGACATGAGTATTGAAGGAGTGATTTCTTCGAGGAATTCCAAGTATAGCATTGTTAATAAAATGAACTCTACTAAATTTATACAAATCGTATTTCCACATATTCACCAATTATGTTACATCATTAAAAAATGTATGTTCAAATTTGTTTTTCAAGTGTAAATGGTCAATATTACCTTTTCACTTGATTCTTGTAATTTTTTGTCAACACAGTCAATGTATAAGGGTGACTTCCAAATCCCACCAACAGAACATTCTCTAGAGACATTTCCTACAATTAACAATCTTTGGTTACTTGGATTAGTATTATCGACATAATTTTTAATTAGACAACATCTATTTTATGTCCTCAGAATATCATAAGAAACAAAAAACAAAACAAAACAAAAAGATAAAAGATAAAAAATTAAAAAAATACCCTACATCATTGGTTTATTTTTATTAATCTCGACAGAATTTTATTACTGATCCAGTTTGTTTAAATGTTCTAATAAACTGAACAATTCTTGGGCATCAAAATAGTCTTCCTATTAAAAAAATCCTTGTCTACGATTTTAGTGAATACCCACTGGGTCTTGCATAAAATAGCAGTGGAATTGACGTAGCAATAGCAATATAACAGACAAAACATACCGTTGTAACCACTAGGACACAGCTTGATATCTGTTTTTCCAATGGTTGTTGTCCACCACTCAATACCGTTAAGTATTTCACCCTGGCAATATCCTGCAATTTATTAAAACATAATAAATTCATTGATTCATTCACCATTTACTGTAAATTCATTTAAAAAAAGAAGGTTTATCCAATCCTTTTTACATAAAAACTTAGCTCCGTTGATGCCAACTTGTATAATTCACGAACTAGTATTGTGTTTTATTAAGCACCAAAAAAATTTACAAACTGACCAATGAACAAACTATAGGGACTATTTCGTAGCTTTACAAAATATCTTACATTATATGTAAAAATTTGTTTTCATAATGTCTCTTTGTATAGGAGTAATTAAAATGACTGGATTGAATAAACCCACAACTCAAGATTACAAACACCAAACGTTGGAGGTCCGGTCCAGGTAGTGTGATGTTATGAATCGATGATCATATTACGGAGTCAAACACTCAAGAAAGTAAATGTAAGCACATCAATGCTTCTTTATACTTTGTGAACACCGAGGCTGTGAGTTTCCCGGTAAGTCTGAGGCGATATGTATTTGATTTAAAGTCTAATTGTAATGTATAAACATTAATAACAGCGCTGTTTACATGATTCTATTTAATTTCAAGAACTGCTAGGGCAAGTTACTCAAGAATATAAACACTGTTCATATTGTGAAAATGTTAAAAAAAACATCAACCAAAGTCAATTTTGAAATAAACGCTTACTAGTATATAAATGCACCTTACACCAGCCTTTCACTATCACATTTGAACAGGGTTTTGGCAAAAGAAAAATATACAAATCTTTGTCACATTTATAAATAAATACATCCTTCCAAGTCGAGAAATTCCTGAATTTGCAATTAGTTCAACAAAAACGATGATAACTACCATTTCTTAATTTTCAGATTGTATCCAGGCTGGAAAAAAGAGTACCATACTTATTGACAATATGAATAATACAAAATTTGTGTACGCTGTAGCAATTCTAGTTAACGCTAGGTGCAGCACTGGGCGGGAACATCATATCTGGTACCCAAATCGTCTATAGATAGGTGATAAATATTTTTAACCCATTTTTTAAATAACTTCGGGAAAAACAGCTTCGCCCGGAGTTAGGTGAAATTGCTATACTCTGTGCTTGGTTATTAAAAGATTGGTTTAAATTGAAATCTATGGAATAGACAATACAACAAACTGATGATAAAGAAAGGGACGAGATATACTTAAACTTTATCTTAAACACTAATGCGACTATTATTAATTACCAGGCGTTTTCGGTTTGTTAAAGCAGTAATCTACCACTTCTTACAACAAAAACATGAAAGTTATTATCCTTATTTGTATTCCTATTTTCAACAGTATAAAATTTTAACAATTGCATCATTGGTAGAGTTGTTAAACAGGATCATTATTTATTTAAATAGTTCTTAGAACCACTTCAGGATGTGATTCACAAGAGTCTTAACATGTATTTGCATTTAAAAAATCCTAATTATATTTACCTAATTGTATGTATCAATATTTTCTGAGTGTCTTACAGAATCGTCAGAAAGGGGAATTATTTTTAATTCGAACTTTTTACTCATTTAACCTGTGAAATAGAATTCATGCACAACCGATAAAACTTAAAATTTATAAATAAAAGTCAATAATGTTTCCGCTAGTTTTACAAGGAAGAAAGTTTGACCTGTCTCTTTCATAATGATATATTTCTACTATTAGACGGCTATAATGATTCCACCCTGGCGCATAAAGAAGAACCTCTTTTGAGAAGAGAGAGGGGCAGGTCGATATATGGAGAGGCTGACTATGTTGTGTGCGTTATGTGTTTGCAGATTGTCACGGACCTTGAATGTTAAAGACTTTGAAAAAAAGTATGCTCTTAGCCCGCCACCCCCCCCCCCCCCCCCCCCCCACCCAACAAAAGGTTAAAATATCCGTCCCCACCAAGTTAGCCGTACTTCCCATGTGACAGTAAAATTTCCTTGTCGTGTCCGGATTTGCTTTGATATATTGTTAACTGGTTGTTGTCCTGAAAATGTGTGTGCTATCTGCCATTAGATGTAAAGACGATAATCAAAATTAGAAAGACGAGAACTTAAGGAAAAATTGCAAAAGGATGTCAGTTTTAACCTGAAATTAAAAAAATAATGATCAAATGATATATGTATAAAAATCCAAAGCGAAAATTTAAGCCCCCAAATGCGCCAAAAAAAACCCTTTTGTCTAAGCCATGAAAAGAATAAATCGGCCTATAAATTTCCTACCGCCGTCTGTGTGGGCCGAATGTGTACTCAGGTATATGTGTTTACATAGTAAATCTCCACAGGCCTCAAGCGATATAATATTGACATTTTGATTGTTTACTGTAGCAGACATTCCCTCGGTGATGTTTTTAGCTAAACTATTAACTATTTTATCCAAAGGTGAGCTAGTACTGTTGTAATTCATGTCGTAATACTGTCTCGATGCAAAGAGTATTAAAATAGTTACGTGTAGGTTGGTTGTTGAAGCCCATGAATGCAAAGATATTCCAGTTTCTCTAAATTTAATAAAATCTGACAGTTGTACGGAAATTTCTTTGTTTGTCAATAAATCTGGTACACTACTTAAATTGTTATAAAATGGAACTTGTAGATCTTTTGGAATGCTGGTCTTAATACGAACAACTGTTATACCCTCCATGTTTTTAAATGACTCTTCACACAACATCCTTGCGTATAGCAACATATTTATTCCATCAAATGTGTCATTGGTTTTCAATTCCGACAGAGTTATAAGTATACGGAAATATTCCTCTGCTGGTATGTGACATGACGATGCATTTGGATGTAGCCAGTCCGGATGACCAGTACATCTTTCAGCAACTTCCATCGATAATGATTCGATGTCAGAACATTGAAAGTACACCCATGGACGAAGGACTGAAACCAGCCCATTTTTAAAACACTGAACAACAGTTTTAAGCCATTCTCGAGTTATAGAAGAAAATCTCGTATTATGTTCGAGATTAAACTCACAAAATGATTTTTGGATTTGAACTCCAGAGATTTCGGCTTTCCCAGAACAATTATATTTTTTGTAAAGGCAATCAGAATACCATCGACAGTCGGAACCAGTGGGAACATAACATGAACGTTGTAGCGAGATGTTTGAGAATGTAGATTTGTCATCCTTTCCCGAACACGAACAATTCTCATACACAATTCCCCGATCCTCGTGGTCTAATTCTATCATGCACTGATAATAACAATATGTAAAATTATGGATACATGAATGTTTTCCGTGAGATTCCATTTTTATGTAACGGTTCGTGAGGCATGTAGCCCATTGATAGCCATTATACTGATTTTCAAGAAAAACACAATCCATTTGTCCAAGTGGTCCAGTATCTTTGTTACAATTGGCATATATATACACAAAAATTACACACAAACATACAAGGAAACGAGAAATTCTAACGTACATCCCGACCAAAGACAGTTTTTATCGGTAAAATGGAAAATTAATTATAAGACTGATTTAAAAAGGTCGTATTTTATCAAGATACACCCAAGATAAAGTAAGGACAATATGATTTCATTATTTGACGGATGTTATCACTTAGGGTACGTTATCAGCCCAAAATAAACATGGCATTTAATAAAACTGTAAATAAAATGATGAAAATTCTATTGTCAATGTACGATAAACGGAATAAAATGTCCAATAGTACCTATATTATAAATGTTATGTACTACAGACAGTTTAAACTAAATGTACCTTGGTGACGGGTACAGAAAATATCAGTTGAACTTGTTTATAACTTATCTCAGTTATCAGTGTCGTTATCTCTGATCAGTTGAAGAAAGTGAAAGTGTTTTAATAGAAAACATCCTAAGTCTTCTACTAGTAATTATAATGATACAAAATATACTTTAAAATGAAAATATTTAATTGCTGGAAATTATGCGTCAAAAATTTGATCTCTGATCAATTGAACTGCAAATATTATCATCAGGCATCTTATTGCTTATTTAAATCATACCTTCTCTTTTGAAAATAAAATAAACCTTATGTGATACAAATTTTGATATTTTTATATCTAAAGGTTTTACTGAGTTACTTCTACAGTTTTTTAGGCTTAGTTTCAGCGACCAAAACAAGCGAATAACAACCCTCCAAAAACAAAATTTCTTGCGAATTCTCAGGCTTGGAAAAGGGGGAGGAGGGGGGGGGGGGGGGGGGGGGGGTAATTGACAAATTTTTTACATTACATTTACACAAACCAAATCTTTATTAAGTTGTATCGAGAATTCATACACCATATCATTTCTTAAAACTGGATACCAAATTGAGGGCATAAGAAAAAGTTATTTATTAACCTTCATCAGCTACTCTCACGACCAAAACCTCAACTTTTTGTTTAGGAAACATAATTCTTGTATTCAGCCTTTCACAACTACATATAAAAAATTTATTCGTATTTCTTCATCAATATTGACGCGTTATATATTAGAATGTTGGCATACCATGAGTTTACGGGCTTATTCTTATTATTATAATTATAAGATAGATATGCTACCACAAAAGCTAACATCAGATTAAAACCTGAAACCTATGAAGGGCCGTTCGGGTCATAATTCATTTTGTTACACGTACGCTAGAGGTACACGTAACACTTTGTTCATGTACCCTAGAGGTACACGTAACACTTTGTTCACGTACCCTAGAGGCACACGTAACACTTTGTTCACGTTCCTAAAGGTGCGCGTAAAGTTTGTTCACGTACCTTAGAGGTGCGCGTAACACTTTGTTCACGTACCCTGGAGGTACACGTAACTGTTTGTTCAAATATCCTGAAGGTACGCGCAACTGTTTGTCTCCAGCAGACGAGTTCATTGTGCATAGGGTATAAAGGTTATTCCGCATACGTAAACAAACAGTTACGTGTACCTCTAGAATACGTGAACAAACCGTTACGCGCACCTCTAGCAACGTGAACAAAGTGATACGTGTACCTCTAGGGTACTTGAACAAAGTGTTACGTGTACTTTTAGGGTACTTGAACAAAGTGTTACATGTACCTCTAGGGTACGTGAACAAAGTGTTACGTGTACCTCTAGGGTACGTTAACGATCTGTTACGCGTACCTCTAGCGTACGTGTAACAAAATGAGTTATGACCCGAACGGCCCTTCATAGAAACCCGACGTTTCATTTGTCCACAGTGTCGCAGTAATCAAAGCACATGAATTTATATAATCGAAAAAGTATGTCTGGAGTTACACAACAATACAATAACGCGTAGCGTATAAGAAACTAAAGACAGCTGTCGAATTTAGGAAAATTGACTCCAAACAAACAAATACATATTTATCAATGTTAAAATCTCATGACTGATATTTACGTGGAACAGTTGTCTGCCTGAGACTAGATGTCGCCTCTTCAAATGTAGTAGTAGTGGTTGTTTCTGTTGGTACGGAGGTTTCTTGTATAGGGGTCGTTTCTTTTGGTACAGAGGTTTCTTGTATAGTGGTTGTTTCTATTGGTACAGAGGTTTCTTGTGTAGTGGTTGTTTCTGTTGGTACAGAGGTTTCTTGTGTAGTGGTTGATTCTGTTGGTACAGAGGTTTCTTGTATAGTGGTTGATTCTGTTGGTACAGAGGTTTCTTGTATAGTTGGTGTTTCTGTTGTTTCACCTTGTTTTGCTTTTAAGGAAAAATATTATGTTTGAATTGTAAAATCAACACAGTGCCGTGTATATATTTTTTTATTATATACTATTACTTATTAAAGCATATTCTATATTTAATTTTTATTACTTTGAAAGAAAAACAAAGAGCTTAACTAAAGAATACTTATCCTTATTAACAAGATATTAAAACAATGTTCTGATACATGTAAATGGAAATGCATATTTAACTTCATTGTATGTTTTATAAAGCAAATTCCATAAAACTGAAAATTTACGATTTAGAAGAAATTTTTGTGAATATATTCATCAGAGCAAAAAAAAAAATAAATAAAAATAAAAATAAAAATAGCAAAACAAACTAGAAAACTGGACTGTCGGAATCGATAGTTATCCTTGGGACACCTACCCAATTGCATAAATCTAAAACCTGATGCCCATTTAAAGATGTTATGCAATCATCCTATGAAGAAATCACAAATGGAAATATATTTATGTCACAAACTAAAAGCACATCGACTTAATGTGCATGACAATACTAAGTAAAAAATGCATATATTGGAAAATGAAAAACAAGTTTATGTCACAAGCTTAAATTTACAATTGATTAAAATCGACCCCTGTGGGCCCCAATTTCAGAAAATTAAAATTCTAAAACATGATTGTGCATCAACATATTGTGCATGACAATACTGTATAGAAAAAAATGCATATATTGAAATATGAAAAACAAAATTGAATTTTGAAATTCGACCCCTGTGGGCCCCAACTTTAGAAAATAATACTTCTAACACCTTGTTGCACACCAACATATAGTACATGACACTAATATATAGAAAAAATACATAAATTAAAAAAATTAATAAAGAGTTTACATCCTCATCTTCAACTGAATTTTTTTTTAAATTCGACCCCTGTGGGCCCCAATTCTAGAAGATCAAAATTCTAAAACCTTAATGCGCATCTGCATATGGTGCCTGACAATACTGAATAGAAATAAAATACGTAAATTGAAAAATAAAAGACGAGTTTAGGTCACAAGCTTGAATTCCAAATTTTCGAAGTTCAACCCACGTGGGCCCCTTGTTTAGAAAATCAAAATTCTAAAACTTTATTGCGCATCTACATGCGGTTTGCAACCATTTTATATAGAAATTAAATTCCTAAACCCAAAAGTGAAGGAGGAGTTGATGTCACAAGAAAGTGGACGGACGGACAGAGACAATCGCTATTCTTCGAAAGTGCGGGGATAATCAAGTACTATGATAATTATTAATTAACTAGTGTATTATTGGCTTGACTGTCTTTCAATACAGAATCATTAACTCGACCAATGTCGAAAAATCCAGCCAATATGGATTTTGTGCTGTGTTTGCCGACTTGTAAAAGGACAATATAGGGTGAGCTAATCTGTTTGAATTCGTATGAAAACTACAACATGTTAACATTACGTATATCTAAATCTACACACTGGTTGTGCTTAAAGAAAAATGCCTGATCATATCTGAAGGATTGATAATTATAAATTATTCATTAATAGCTTTGACTAAAAGTATATTTCATAACCATCATGTCAATCTTTCAATGAATGTACATTTTCCGATTTGAGATCGCTTATATACTTACAAATTTTCAGAGTTTATTCAGAAAAAATTCATCAAGAATATGCATTGTGAAAACAAGTTAATTTATAAAGATATCATTATCCCCGCACATTTGAGGGATATAGCGATTGTCTCCGTTCATCCGTCCGTCACACTTTTTTGTGACATCAACTCCCCCTTCACTTTTGGGTTTAGGAATTTAATTTCTATTCAACTTCGAAAATTTGGAATTTAAGCTTGTGACCTAATCTCGCCTTTCATTTTTAAATTTATCCATTTTATTTCTATACAGTATTGTGAACTAAGGTTTTTTTCATTTTTCATTAGGTTTATTGATTTAATTTCTTCATAGAATGACTGCATACTACTTTTGATGGGAATAAGGTTTTATATTTTTGACTAAAGGTCAGTGGTCCAACTACTTACAGGGGGTGTGGGGATTACTGTCGATTCCGACAGTACAGATTTCTAGTTACATGTTTATTTCTGTATTGGCCCTTTTTGGTCCTCGGCCTGCTGTAATGGCCTGAGGCGGAGCAATCCTCGGACAAATAACAAGGCAAATACAAAAATAACCATGTAATAATATCATATTATATATATATGAGCCAAAATATAGACTAGGTTGTAATTAGTACATTGTATCAATTTTATTTACGAATTATTTAATTGCAAACAAAAGAACAAAAATTTATAAAATCTAGATTTCTTGGACGTATGAAGGGGTTACAAAAACTTACTTGGTTTATTATTTTTAGGAAATGAAAATTACCGCGGTTAAAATTGGTGCGTGCAAAACATGCGTTAATGCAATAAGTATTCGATTCATTATAGCAAATACAATGTATATTATAAGCATGCATTGTTGACGTACGAATTGTGTCCAATACCACACGAGTGCGATTTCGGACACGGATTTGATGCGAGGATAAAGAGAAAGTTTGTGTTTGCTTTCAGAGTTCTTCAAATAACTTCATATTTGAACAAAACAAAAATTTTCATCGGAACACTGTTGTTATCCAGGAAGACGTTCAACCCATTTTGGGTGCGCAAGTTGTCCTAGAAATCAATCACTCGGATACTATCTTGGAAGAGTTGTCAAAATCCGAAACAATCGGTGTTTTTGCACGATTACATCTAACATGTAGCACTTTTTACAGTTGTATACTGTGTGGCTGATAATCATCACTGCGTCAAAGCATGCCAATATTGTTTTTTACCAAACATACATTATGGCATATGAGGACAGATTTTGTATAGCAAATACAACTGATCAATTTTATAAAGACGGTTGTAACATAAATGACTGAATTTTCTTTGAACTTATTCGAAAATAATTTGTTTATTTCTGGTGGATGTACAAAAGCATGGTATAATATGCAGATCTTAATATTATACCATAATTCCATGTTTAGCCTCAGAAATCCATTATGTATACAGAATGGATGGAGCTTAAGCTATGGTGTAATATGAACAAGATGCATGTTATACCATAGCTGAAGCTCCACCCACAAAACGAATGAATGTTCCTTCCTTGAGCCAATGAAAACTTACAGCATTTTGAATTTTGCCTTCTTTTGGATTCAATGTAAATACAAAGACACTGAAAATATCTGTCACCTCATTGGCGAAAAGGTGAAAAAAGAAACATGTCAATCAGTTCCATTTCTGTCACAAGTCATTTATACCATGGCTTACTCGTTAACATATTTAAAGAAACTCTAGCAATCGCTCGTTTCATTAAATGTTTTAACTCTTAAAAGGCATGATATAAATATTACTTAAGGATAATCGCTGGTCTAATAGGAAATAAATAGGATTTGAAATAGTTGTTTTAGTTTGAGAAAACATATGAATAATAAACAAATAAGCAAGAAAAAAATATATGTTCATGTGCTCATTTTAGAGCTACAAGACCTTGAAAATTTGCAGGAAATGGGGTTTTCTCTGGATTTTTAATTGTCTTTGCATTGACAACTTCAGTCTCTCAAAAATGTATGAAAAAATAAAATGGATTTCATACGATTTTGTCAAATACCATTTTTAGGTATATATGATTGAATTATAAAACAAAAAGCGGGGGTTCATGCAAATCAAAATTCATGTTTAAGAAATGGATACAGCCCGAGGATTCCAAAAATCTGACAAAAAGACCAAAAACATGACCACCGAGCATCCTTAAACAGATGCTTTTCCATCTTATTTTTTTTTATTATACATTACTTTTGTTATTTAGATCATTGTAGATCACATCCGATTTTATATATTTCATTTTCAGCACCAAAAATAGTAGAAGTTAGATCTACTCTACAAAAATTTGGGTTATTTTTTTTTTTTTTTTGGCACTAAACATTTTCGTTCGTGAGCACAGCTGATAGATGTATATCGAATATTTATTTCTAAAAATTTGTAAAAAAGACATATTCCGTTTTTAAGTCCGGGTCATCGATTGTGCTAGAGGGAAAAAAATTCTAAAGCCGAAAATGTTAATTCTTAGTTTTTATTTAAATGACCAGAACGGTTATGCGTTAAGGTATTGAAAACGGAATACACAAAATCGAATGTGGTCTACAATGATCTAAATAATAAAGAATATAGTAAAGAAGGTGAAACAGGGTCAGTTTAACCGTTTTTATAAAACTGATAACTGACCCCTTGGTACATGTCAATGTATACAGAATATGTGTGCCCTTTTGTTTTCTGATTTTGACAATCCTTTAAAGATAGTGTCGAAGTGTTATACTTCCGCAGGCCAAATGTGTTGAACGTCTTCCGTGATAACCACAGCATTCCGCTGAATTATCTATTATACTTAAATTAAGGGCTCGATTTCTTTGGGCCGTCATCACGTAACAACTGCAATAAACACAATTCAGGATGAATGTGTTGTCTGAAAATACCGAACATTTAGGTCGATACGTTTCTTCAAATGCTGTAATTATCGATAAGTTTACACGATCCGAACCAATCCGACATCTTTCCATTTTTCTTCATTCGTCTCCACTTCCGTTCTTAGGATAATTGTTAAGCTACAAGGTGACCAGAGATGACCGTGAATACTACCAATATGCCCAGTAATTATACCGCAGATGATATTACTAGATTACTTTTATTTCTAAATATTGAATAATCGGGTGGTTTTTACATGTTTTATGTAAGCAATGAGAAGGTAAGACAATGATAAAGAGATTATGCGCTGAATATTTTTTACACAAAACGGACTAATAATGGAACAATTAATTAAGAAAACATTTCTTTCACACTTGGATAAAACATAGAATCATAACTTTTGGTTAGCTTTTAAAACAAACACACTCAATATACATACGAAAAGCACATAACAAGAGAACGTTTTTTTAAAGGGAACGAAAATATTTCGGTTTTCTTTTGAATATTGTTTCAATTTATTACAATATTAAAATTGGTACAATAATTAATTATTGTTATAAGGAATAGACAAGTTATAGTAACAACAAAAAGGGTGAATTTGCTTTGAAAAGCAATATAATGTTTTTTACTCGTTGCTTTACAAGAAACAAATATCTCACCCTCTGAAAATAAAAGCTATTCCAACGTTTTATGATGTACGGGTAGGTACGTAGTTTGTTTTATTCAAATACGTAGCTGTTTGAAGAAATCTCTTACCTCTTATCGCCGTTTCACACCCGTTTCCTCAGTCTCACTTGATCAACGATTGGACATAATGAATGATGAATATGAAAACAAATAAGACAATGAAAATTACAACATGATCAATAACATAATTCAAATTTTGACTGTTGATATAAAAATTGGGTTACTGAACACTGTGACGACATTACATTGGAAACTATAAATACAACTTACTTGTGCATGTACTATCAGTGGTAAACAGAACATCGTCAAGACCAATGTCTCCCCTATATGAATTACCAATTACACCTTCAATTACAACCTACAAAATTACAATACAACATCATCAGCTGCTAGTACTTCTGTCCGGGTAATGAAATGGATACAAACGATTTAACTGCTATATGGTTCGATTTTTTGTAACCTAAAGATCCCTCTCAGGCATGGCTCTTTCCTTCAATAGCGTTTCGGTTTTTAGCTCACCTAACCTGAAAGGTAAAGTGAGCTTTTCTCATCACTTAGCGTCCGTCGTCGTCGTCGTCTGTTAACTTTTACAAAAAATCTTCTCCTCTGAAACTACTGGGCCAAATTGAACCAAACTTGGCCACAAGCATCATTTGGGTATCTAGTTTAAAAAATATGTCCGATGACCCGCCTGCCAACCAACATAGCCGACATGGCTAAAAATAGAGCATAGGGGTAAACCGCAGTTTTTGTCTTATATTTCAATAAAATGCTCCGCTGGGCGCAGCTAGATACGACCGCAGATGTCGAACCCTGAATAGTTGGGGCAATTATGAACACAACATTCAAGCTTGATACAATACTGAATTTGGATTGTGAATAAATATTTGACACAGCATAGGTTTCTGACACAGAATGAATGTTGTCTAAGAACTTAAAAATTTTTAATTTACCTATTCAAACCATATCAGTATTATTTGTTTTTATATATAAATCAGAAATAACCAATTTAAAATTTAAAATTGGGCACACATATCAATTTCTTGTTATTGCGCAATACTGTGCAATTGAAGATTTCTTGCTATTGCGCAATACTGTGCAATTGAAAATTTCTTGAAATATTTGACACATAATAGGTTTCTGACAGAATAACTGAAATCAAAGAACTTAGAATTGGTCATATGATTTGAATTTATATTCAATTTTTTGCTTCTTGTGCAATACAATATGCTGTGGAGAATTGCCCCCCCCTTTTTTTTAGCTTTTGTGCAATACACTATGAAGTTGCACATTAACCCCCCCTCCCAAAAAAAAACAAAAAACAATAAAATTTATTGTAACCCCCCCTTTTTTTGCTAAAAAAAATTTGAAATTTTCTTTTTAATTTATGAAATGTAAAATGAGAAAAAAATTGCCCCCTCCCCAACTTCTCATTTACCCCCCTAAATTTTGTTTTCAACCCCCTCCCTCCCATTTAATTATACTTTGCAACCATAACAGCCCATTTAAATACACCATAACGTATTAAAATAGAAAATGACATCATAGTCATGGATGGCAAATTTTAAATATACATAATTTAAAAGCAGTTTAGATGAGATAAACAAAAAAGCTTCATCAGCACATTTTATATTGGCAAATTTCCAATGAAGTTCATTAAACTAAAGTTATTGGCAAATTTCCAATGGAATTTGTTAATAATAAAGTTTTGATAACAGGGCACACATATCAATTTCTTGCTATTGTGCAATACTGTGCAATTGAAGATTTCTTGCTATTGCACAATACTATGCAATTGAAAATTTCTTGAAATATTTGACACATAATAGGTTTCTGACACAGTATAACTGAAATCAAAGAACTTAGAATTGGTCATATGATTTGAATTTATATTCAATTTTTTGCTTCTTGTGCAATACAATATGCTGTGGAGAATTGCCCCCCCCCCCAAAAAAATAATTTACCCCCTTTTTAGCTTTAATTTTGGACCCCGATTTGGACCAACTTGAAAACTGGGCCCATAATAAAAAACTAAGTACATGTTTAGATTCAGCATATCAAAGAACCCCAAGAATTCAATTTTTGTTAAAATCAAACTAAGGTTAATTTTGGACCCTTTGGACCTTAATGTAGACCAATTTGAAAACGGGACCAAAAATTAAGAATCTAAATGCACGGTTAGATTCGGCATATCAAAGAACCCCAATAGTTCAATTTTCGATGAAATCAAACAAAGTTTAATTTTGGACCCCGATTTGGACCAACTTGAAAACTGGGCCCATAATAGAAAAACTAAGTACATGTTTAGATTCAGCATTTCAAAGAACCCCAAGAATTCAATTTTTGTTAAAATCAAACTAAGTTTAATTTTGGACCCTTTGGACCTTAATGTAGACCAATTTGAAAACGGGACCAAAAATTAAGAATCTAAATGCACGGTTAGATTCTGCATATCAAAGAACCCCAATAGTTCAATTTTCGATGAAATCAAACAAAGTTTAATTTTGGACCCTTTTGGCCCATAATTCCTAAACTGTTGGGGCCAAAACTCCCAAAATCAATCCCAACCTTCCTTTTGTGGTCATAAACCTTGTGTTTAAATTTCATAGATTTCTATTTACTTATACTAAAGTTATTGTGCAAAAACCAAGAAAAATGCTTATTTGGGCCCTTTTTTAGCCCCTAATTCCTAAACTGTTGGGACCAAAACTCCCAAAAACAATCCCAACCTTCCTTTTGTGGCCATAAACCTTGTGTTAAAATTTCATAGATTTCTGTTTACTTATACTAGAGTTATTGTGCGAAAAACAAGAAAAATGCTTATTGGGCCCTATTTGGCCCCTAATTCTTAAACTGTTCGGACCAAAACTCCCAAAATCAATCCCAACCTTCCTTTTGTGGTCATAAACCTTGTGTTTAAATTTCATAGATTTCTATTAACTTATACTAAAGTTATAGTGCGAAAACCAAATGTCTTCGGACGACGACGCCGACGACGACGACGCCAACGTCATACCAATATACGACCGCAAAAATTTTGCGGTCGTATAAAAACTAAAGCATTTAGAGCAAAACTGACATGGATAAAAATGTTTATCAGGTTAAGATCTACCAGCCATGAAATTTTCAGACGAATCGGTCAACCCTTTTTTGGGTTATTGCCCCTGAATTGTTAATTTTAAGGAAATTTTGCAGTTTTAGGTTATTATCTTGAATATTATTATAGATATAAGACAAACTGTAAACAGCATAATGTTCATTAAAGTAAGATCTACAAATAAGTCAAATGACCAAAATCATTGATTGACCCCTTATAGGAGTTTTTGCCCTTTAAAGATGGCGTCCGGCGTAAACTTTCTTAAAGATCTCCTTTGAAACCACTGGGCCAATTGGGACCAAACTTTGGTGGAGTGGTCCTTGGGTGGCCCCCTTCCAAATTTATATCCGGCATTCCCGACTTCCAAGAACATGGCTGCTGTTACTAAAAAAAGAAAAAAAGGGGGGGGGGGTGAATTTAAAAAATCTTTTTCTCTGAAACTACCGGGCCAAATGGAACCAAACTTGGCCACAAGCATCATTAGGGTATGTAGTTTAAAAAATGTGTCCGATGAAACCGCCTGCCAACCAACATGGCCGACATGGCTAAACATAGAACATGGGAGTAAACCGCAGTTTTTGTCTTATATTTCAAAAACTAAAGCATTTAGAGCAAAACTGACGGGGTAAAAATGTTTATCGGGTCAAAATCTACCTGCCATAAAATTTTCAGACGAATCGGTCAACCCTTTGTTGGGTTATTGCCCCTGAATTGTTAATTTCAAGGAAATTTTGCAGTTTTAGGTTATTATCTTGAATATAATTATAGATAAAGACACAAACTGTAAACAGCAAAAATGTTCAACAAAGTAAGATCTACAAACATGTCAACATGACGAAAAACATTGATTGACTCCTTATAGGAGTTTTTGCCATTTAAAGACGGCATCCAGCGTAAACTTTCCTTTAAAGATCTTTTCCTCTCAAACCACTAGCCCAATTGACACCAAACTTTGGTGGAATGGTCCTTGGGTGGCCCCCTTCCAAAATTATGTCTGGCATCCCCGACTTCCAACCGACATGGCTGCTGTTACTAAAAATAGAAAAAAGGGGTGGGGGGGAAGTGAATTTCAGAAATCTTCTTATATGAAACTACTAGGCCAGTTGGAACCACAGTTGGCAGTAATGGTTCTTAGGAGGTTCTCTTTCAGAAATATGTCCAATGACGCAGACTGTTAACCAAGATGGCCGCCACAGCCGAACTTAGTTTAACATTGGGCCCTACGGGAAAATTCATTGAAAAATCTTGTCTTAAACCACTTGACCAATTGGAACCAGACTTCGCAGCAATGGTCCTTAGATGGTCCTCTTACAGAGGTGTGTCGGATGACCTGGACTGTCAACCAAGATGGCCGCCACAACCGAACTTAGTTTAACATGGAGCCCTATAGGAAAAATCATTGAAAAATCTTCTTTTCTGAAACTACTTGACATATCGGAGCAGGATTTGGCAGCATTGGTCCTTAGGAGGTCCTTTTTCAGAAATATGTCTGATTTCTTGGACTGTGAACCAAGATGGCCGCCACAGTAGAACTTAGTTTAACATAGGACCCTATGGGAAATTCACTCAAAAATCTTCTCGTCTGAAACCACTAAGCCAATTAGAATTAGACTTGGTAGCAATGCTCCTTAGATGGTCCTCTTTCAGAATTTTGGCCGATGACCCAGACTGTCAACCAAGATGGCCGCCACACTCGAACATAGGGCCCTATGGATAAATTCATTGAAAAATCTTCTTGTCTGAGACAACTTGACATATTGGAGCCAGACTTGGCAGCATTGGTCCTTAGGAGGTCCTCTTTCAGAAATATGTCCGATCATCTAGATTGTCAACCAAGATGGCTGCCACACCGAACTTTGTTAAATATTGGACCCTATAGGAAAATTCATTTAAAAATCTTCTTGTCTGAAACCGCTTAGCCAGTTGGAACAAGACTTAGCAGAAATGGTCCTTAGACGCCATCTTTAAAGGTCCTCTTTTAGAAATGTATCCATTGACCGGGACTGTTCAACCAAGATGACTGCTATAGCTGAAATTAGTTTAACATAGAATCCTATAGAAAAACCAGCCAAATTGACTGCAACACTTAAAATTTTAGGTTTGCTCAAGGTGAAAAATTAAATCCAGGTGAGCGATACAGGCTCTTGAGAGCCTCTAGTTTTTTTTTGGGACCACGTTTTGCCTGAATCTGTGTTTGGCCTAGAAGCTGAACCATTCAAAATTACAATGATACTCAAAACCGATGTGTCACGAGGAAACATTTTACAAATTTCAAACTGTGTATACCAAACGAACTCCAACGTAGAAGAAAACCGGATACATAGTTTTTGGATTTTGGTATTGTAGAATAATTGCATTGTCTTATTGCTTGGGTATTAATTTTTTCTGATATTGAAAAATACCTTTAAGAATATTGTGTAAAATTGAAGGGACTGAGGAAATTACAAAGCAAACTTTACATACCTTGAAATTTCCTGGAACAATAGGCATCTTTATTCTTCCCTCAATCCATTTTTTACCTTGGCTTCCAGACAAATCCCATACCTTTGATGTCTCATTTCGAGAATCATCATTTACTAATATATTTAGTTGTCCTGGATTTCCGTACATATGGTACCAGAATGTCAGACATTTATGTGTACTATAATCTAAGTCCGGACTTACTAGTCTGGCAACATCTCCTGGTTTTCTATTACTAGATTCAACGTAGATGTAAAATCCTGCAGTAATATAAATTGGTGTTGGTTTAATTCAATTAAGATAAGAAATCAGAAGGCACACAGCATGGAAAATAATGTGTAACTTACTAATTATTATTGAATTTTCAACTACGGACTTCGGTGAGAAACATAATACTTACATGTACATGGCAATTCAAAGCGAAGGGTGCGATGAAAGAAAAAAATATATATAATTGACTTTTGAAAAACATGACGATATGTAAAAATATCACAAAAACTGTGAACTTGAACTTGAACCATAGTTGTTTTGTTAGACACTCTAATTAAAACAATCTAGCGTTTGTCCTCGGACATAGTCAGTAACGAGTGTATCATTTTGACCTCGACCGCATATGGTACAAATACATTCGCTAAATTATATCTATATAATTACCATCACCGGAAGTATGATCAAACATTGGCCCTGTTCCTGCAGTTGCTGTTGGGCCACGATGGAGTTCCCATTCTATTGTATCATCAGCCGCATTTACCCATTTGCAAAGTTCGGATTCGAAAGTACAATCTCCTTTAAAATTAAATAATATAATAATATTTAACGATTATTCATTTGTTCATTCGACTTTTTAGTGAAATAGGCTTTATCGTGGATGCCATATTTTATTGATGCATTTTTTAGGGGAATTGACTTTATAGTGGCAGTCAGTTTCTGTTGATTGAGGAAACCAGATTATCCCGACAGACACACTGTTAGACAAGAAAATTGACGAACTACATACACTGCCTGGCCACTGGTAATTATAATTTTTAAAAACCGTTAATTTAATATATATTTGAAAAAAAAATACATCAAAGAATTTAAAGCATTATAAAAAAAAAATTCAAACACCACCTTTACTATGCAGCAAAGCGTTTTGTAATGAAATGAAAAATATAATGAATTAATCTTGTTATTATAGCTATTTATTGAAACACTCATATGTCTAGAACATAGTTACTGGTTGTATAAAATGTAGGTACATAGAAACGTGGAATGTGTTAAAGAGATAATAACCCGACAAAAGAGCAGAAAACAGCCCAAGGCCACCTATTGGTCTTCAGCGCAGTGAGAAAATCCCACACTCGGAGGCGGGCTTCAGTTGGCCCCTAAACATAAATGCATAATAGCTAAATGAAAAACTCACTTTTTGAATATTTTAAGCAGGATTATGATGTAAATTAGTATAACACCCCTAAACAGAAATGCATTATAGTTCAGCGAAATGGACGCCACACTAAACTCCGAAACATATAAATGAATCAAAATTTAAAAAAAAAAAACACATAATAACAAAGGCTAAATAAGAATCATTTGCTGTTTTTTTTTTACATTAGTATGTCAGGATGCCATGTGAAACAACGACCCTAACATAAACTTCTCCCCTTTATTTTTGTTTATCCTATATCTTTCATTTTTATGTATTCTCTGTTGAATTTTATACAAATTTATACCATAAATATAAAACCATGAATCAATTTTTACCTAGTGCGGCAAGTGTTCCTTGACAGAAAGCAGTAACTATAAAAATAAGAGTAAATATCATTTCCAGGAGTCGTGGTTTCTGAAATTAAATTTTAAAAATATTTTCATTCAAGATAGACAAATGGTAGACATGTCTTTTTTCATTTAACTACGTATCGATTTATGGCACGCAGTTCTTGCAAATTCCAAAGATATCTGATAAAGTACATGAGGTCATAATTTCTTAGGCGCATTCTTAAAATGCAGCTGTAAATGATTGAAAAAAATAGTTCCACTTTCAGCATTTTGTAAATTCTTCCTAATTTTTAATTGCATATGTAATCCGTAAGTAGAGTTGCTGTAAATATTATCATATTCTGGGGTTGGGTATAACTGTGTCCCATTGACTCAAATTCATTTTAAACTTCATAAATCTATAACTGTTAATATTCGGTCAATGTCCTGAATATGTGTAAACAACCCGCAGGTTGCTGTATAATTCAAGGCAATATTAACAGTCATATATTTCTAACACACTGTACGTTTCAGTGTATCACGTACACTATATAAACACCGCGGTAGGTCTTTGGTTTGATAAGAATTGCACTGTCTCGGTGAAACAGATCAGAAAACTAAAATCCAATGACAATCAACATTTTTTTAGATTCATCATCAAAGATTTTTATTCATTTTATTGACTCTAGATTTAAAGATATCCGATATTCTCAATAATTTTTTAAAAATATTCTGACGGTCAATTTTTTGAAATTTAATTATAAATGAGAATAATTAGTTTTAATTTTGATTTTTTTTTTTTCATCTCAGATTTAAATTTCGCTTGTTTAATCAATTAAACGCCCCTTTTCTCTTTTATCAAAGTTTTAGCTACTTTATCATGTTTATCGTTTTTATATATGCATATCATTGTGCAATTATTCAAAGCTGGTCGTTTTGTGACCATATTTTGTTTCAATTTCGGTACCAAAAGAAAAAGTTAAAATATATTAGAACAGATATAAATGCTAAAATGTAATTTATTTTATTTCTAGTACCGAAATCATTTTTATTGTTTGCCATTTTTGCATTTCGTTTTCATTCGATCTTCTCAACAACATTTTGTGTTATTATTTTGGCTTTTGAGTGCCTTTAGTGTAAATGTGTAGAATTCATTATGCTACAACTGAGTGAATGCTTCTGCTGGTGGTTCCGAAGGGTGTCTGACATGAAATCGATGCAAAAAATTTATTGTTATAAAATTGTGAACTTTTGAAAGCTAAGAGTATCTATCCTGGCTAGAAATGGGCTTTAAATATTTCGTACTTTCGGATTTGAATATTCTCTATAGCATTTTGAGCCATTCATACCGTTTTCCCACATTTAAGCCAACACACTTGCTTTAAAATTGGTTTCATGGATATTTTGTTGTAATGTGTAAAAGCAAAGAAGTTAGCTTTAAAATGTTGTAAAAGTTGAAGATAACTTACCTTATTTTTCTGTTGAAAATGTTGTTATCTATTATCATTTATTTGATTTTTATGTAACTTCCGTCAGTAATATTAGGGGTTAGAAATGGCGCTATCAGTTTAAAGTTATCCATCGTCTCCAACTCTTTTGTTTGTGTTTGATAACCCTATTGCATTTGATATGATAAAAGTCCTAATTACATAGTCTTTAATAGCTGATTCTACATAACTGAGATCTATTTACCATGAAATATCATTTTTTATCGAGAAAGTACACACATGATAAATAAAATAGATATGTTTGAAAGATTAAAGGTGAATCTAAATGTATTAGGTATATTGTAAGCTATATTATGTGAATACAGGTTTTGTACATGCATACAAATTTTAGGGGTGTCGTTCCATATACGTTGGTACACCACGCCTGTGTATTTTCCGGGCAATATTACTTATTTATATAATTTTGTGCAATAGGATGCATTAACCATTACGTTGAATTTATCATAGCTAAATAAAAAACTCACTTGTTGAATATTTAAAGCAGTTTTATGATGTAAATTAGTATAACACCCTCAAAGGTGCGTCTGATATCAATACGACAAACAACTGGGGACATTAAAAATTTAACAGGAAATTTACGAAATGGCCATACAGTGCATCAAATTTATTTCGGTATTTTGTGATACGTTTTATTAATATCACTTTTTGGATATATTTTACAACCAGTCTCATGTTCGATAGTTCTAAAAAAAAATGATACTCTAATGTACGAATAGATATTCTGAGCCTGCTATTCTGTTAAAAAAACACTATTGAAAATTACACTTAAATAAGGAATTATTTCTTTAAACCTATTGTATTATGAATAAAACCCTAAGCGTGATTTTTTTTTATCTTATGGTCGTTTATTGTCTCTCAGGACTCTCCTCCAGAGACAGGAATGCCATCATGATCACGTCTTCAAAGAAAGGAGGTCCTTGAGTATTGGAAATGGGACGCGAAGAGAAAACATGACCGACCGCAGTGATTTGGCTGAAACATAGACTATTTAATCAGAGTGTGAAATTTCTTTTAAAAAACTTATAACTTTAATAAAGTCAAAGAGAAAAATATTTAGTGCTTTAGTTTCTGCATGTGTTGTCTTGTTCTAGTTTTGTTTAGTTTATTATACGTTTTTTATTCTTTTAGTTATACATGTATCCTTGTGGTGTTTGTTTGTTGTGTTCCATTCCCCTGATTTATCTTTTCCGTGGACTTCGAATTTGTGGACTTTTCCCACTGTTTTGTCGCTTCGGTTTTCTTTTGTGGATATTTATTAAAGACCTTGAAAAAGGTATAAACCCGAGTGGTATATGAAGTACTATATCAGGGTTATTAAGGCGATTACCGAATCTTATCAAGACTAGGAAAATGATAAACCGGCAGGATTTATGAATTTTGGGTAAGTCGGTCTTACTCATTTCTAGTTATTTTTTATTCGGAAATTCCGACAAAATAACGCATTTATTAATGAATATATAAACACTATCGAAAGCCAGAATTTAGCAACACAGGGACAAGATGGAGATACAGTATTTTATAATTTTGTGGTCTTACGAGCGTTAGATTTTACAAACAATTATGTAGTAGAATTGACTATTCAAAAGGTTTTGGAAATCGCTTTTTCGGCTAATGGCTACACAACCAAACTTTTTGCTCGCTTTTTACAATGGCAGAAGGACAGACCGAAGGTGAAAAAATTGCATGACATTATCGAAGGGTTACGTAACGGCAAAAAGAAAACCACCGGATTAAATGAATCGGACGACGATTTTCAGGAGATATCTGAGGAGCCAAAGGAAGATGAGGGGGGTGCTTCGAACCTCGTGGCAAGAACTGTACATGAACACGATCCTGATGGTTCTGCAGTTGAAATATCCGAGCTCGAAAAGCAATTGAAAGACATTCAGATGGAGCGGAAGAAGGTGCTTTTACGACAGGAAATTGAGAAAGAGAAGGAAAGCTTACGGACATTGCAGGCATCAGCACTGAAGAATCACATGGAGCCACAAACGTCCTCAGTGCAACGTTCAACCAGTACACCTACAGCCTTTAAATATTTCACAAAGTATTACAGAACACAAAGCACTTCAAATTATGTCTTTCATTTGGCCTGAACCTGTAGAGCAGTTTCAGACTTTTACTTTGGGTGGTGAGGTCGAGTTCCGGGTCGGCAAGAAGAAAACCCTGGATAAAGTGACAATCGAGGAGTGGGGTTACGCGAATATTAAAATCATGCAGGAGTTAATCAAGCAAAAAAAGTTTAAGTAACATTAATGGTTATCTCAATTATACAGCAGCTATCTATCGTTTAGCAGCCAGAAACTTATGGTATAGTTTCGGTGTTATTATACGACAAAGAATATCGCCAAAAACAAGCGGAAGAGCTTTTCGAATGGAGAACTTTTCGCCAAGACTTACGCGACTTTCAGTTAGTGGCAAAACGTGAAAATACTACAGCACGTGCTTTTTCGGAAGCCTCATCGGGAGTATACAAGGACAGAGGCAAAAATAAGCAAATGATTGATGAGCGCCGTAAGGGGCCATTTCTACCTGATGGTCGTGAGATTTGTCGAAGTTTCAACTACAACTCATGTTTTCGTGCCGACTGCAAAATGATGCACAACTGCGCTATTTGTTACTCTGGTGCACATTCGGCGCTAAGTGGCCATAATCAATCAACGACAACGAAACAAAAAAACCTGGAATTGCCTCAAATCCGAGACTAACTGCGGAACATAGGGCGACTTCCGCGGTTAATTCACTGCATTTTGAGGCTTGGTGTCGCCTTTTACCGAGTGTAGAAGATCACGAATTCATTTTGGACGGTGTAAAAAATGGATTCCAATTGTGTACAAAGTTTGGTCCGCATTATCCTGTAATCCGTGAAAACTATTCCTCCGCTTTTAGGTTTCGTAAAGAGGTTGAAATTCAAATTAAGAAAGAAATCGCATTAGGAAATTACATTGTTACCGAAAAAATTCCTACAATTGTTAGCTCACTAGGGGCCGTTCCCAAACCGAATGGTGAAATCCGTTTTATTCATGATGCTAGTCAACCTGACGGAATTTCTTTAAATTCATACACTAGTGATACAAATTGTTCATATATAATATGAAGCATGCTCTAAAACTAATTAAACCTAACAATTTTCTTGCAAAAGTCGACCTGAAAAGTCCGTCCGTTGTCACAATTTCGATCACAATTTGACAGGCTTACAGTGGACCTTTTCTGGGGATAATTATCCTACTTATATGTATGATTCTAGGCTCCCGTTTGGGCACTCCCGGAGCCCCAGAATATTTCAGAAATTAAGCGAATTAGTGTGTATTATCATGCAAAGTGTATATAATGTTGTATGTATTGCATATCTTGATGATTATTTGATAATTGCAGATTCAATGTATGATTGTAGTAGAGGCTTACTTTTATTGATTCGTACTTTACGAGAACTAGGTTTTAACATTAATTGGTCCAAGGTAGATGGCCCATCACAGAGAATTACTTTCTTAGGCATAATAATAGATACTCGTGATCTAACATTGACAATGCCAGCAACTAAACAATCCGAGTTCTACGATTTTTTATTGACTTTCAAGGGGCGTAAACGTGCTAGCGTGAAACAAATTCAGTCTCTTTGTGGTGAATTAAACTGGGCCTGCCAAATGGTCAAAGGCGGTAGAACTTTTTTGAGACGACTGATTGATTCTACATCTGGTGTGACTAATCGAAACGACAAAATTGTGTTATCATCCGAATTTCACGCTGATATTTCGTGGTGGATAAGTTTCATGCAAGTTTTCAATGGAACTGTCAAGTTTACGGACTTCAAGAAAGTAACTTCACTGCGAACTGACGCTTCATTATTGGGAGGTGCCGGCTATTACAACGGAGATTACTTTTATGTGAACTTGGCTATTGACTTACCAGCTGTCCGAAACGAACACATCAATGTCAAGGAAGCAGTAGCCGTATTTTTATCAGCAGTCGTTGGGAACACTTGTGTCAAACAAAAGCGTACGTGTGTTAACGGACAACATGACCACAAAATGCGTTTTAAATAAAGGCACGTCGAAAAACAAATGGTTAATGGCCTTACTAAGGAATTTGTTTTGGCTATTCCCAACTTATAACTTTGACATTCAGGCCAAATATTTGAGTGGGCGATGTAATGTCATAGCGGACGCTGCCTCTAGGCGTCATGAAGATGGACAACTTACGAAACTTTATGATATACTGACAAGTTACAGTTACTTCCCTTTTACTTTGGATTAATTATTGCGACATGTCACTTTTGACTTCTATTTTTTCAGTTGGTGCAAACCTGCCGTTGGACCTAGAGACAGCCGTAGGACGGTTGAAAGGCAAGGGGTGGGCTCATTCCACCTCGGGAACATATCGTACGCATATGAAGACGTACATTCATTTTTGTGAGGAATATAGACTTAAACCAGTACCATGTTATCAAAAAACAGTCGAACTTTACATTGCTTATTTGGTAGATAAGAAAGGCCTTGCCTATAGTTCAATACGTTCCTATATTAACATTATTTCAGTGTTGCATAAGATGCACAATTCAGAAGACCCAATTTCAGACTCTTGGAATATCAAACATTTACTAACTGGCGTTAAGCGAGAATTAGGTACAAGCCAATCTTGAAAGCACCAGTTACACCAAAACTTTTGTTGAGCTTAAGAAAAATTTTAGATATGACAAATCACAATAATATTGTGTTTTGGTCAGCTTGTTTAACAGGTTTTTTTTGTTTCTTGCGACCCAACAATTTTTTAGTCAAAGGGCAGTTCAACCCTGATTTTAGTTTACGTAGAATTGACGTCTTGCCATGTAGTTGGGGCATGTTGTTACGACTAAAAGTCATCAAGACTCTTCAGTTTCGCTCTAAGGCAATTGAGGTAGTTTTACCTATACTCCGTGATCATCCATTGTGCCCTGTTACAGCTATGTCTAAAGTGTTAGCCTTGCAAGGAGAACCTTTGGATCCCCTCTTTCGCTTATCGGATCAGTCTTGCTTGACATACAATGTGTTCTTAGATTCTTTTCGTTTTGTTTTGCCACTCATGAGTTTTGATCCTTCTAGTTATGGGGGCCATTCCTTCCGTCGAGGGGCTGCCACTTGGGGTAGTAAAGCAGGACTTTCGGATAGCCAACTGAAACTATTAGGGTACTGGTCTAGCGATTATTTTTCTCGGTACGTAGATAGTGATGTTGATGAGCGTTATAAAGCTATTTCTACCTTCAGTTCCCTCTTAAAACGTTAGATTCCCCCCTTTTTTTGTTTGGGTTTGGAACTTTTACGTTACTTCCTGTTATTATTTCGAATATGTATGTTTGTAATTTGGAGGGTTTGTTTGCTTGGGGGTACCAAGCGTTAATAAATTTTGCCACATCTCTTCTTGTATATATATATATATATATTCATACCTAGTGAGGTAAAATTTCTTTATATGCTCGTGATGAAGACTAATTAGCTAAATGGTCGGACCCTTTCCCTTTTCATTTTTTGTTACTATTTCTTATTGGTCATTTTAAACTTTGGTTTATTTAAATATAGTCCATTAGAAGGCACAATAACTTTTGTAAAAACAAAAACATTTTATAGGTTATATAAGAAAAGTGGCTGTGTAGTTTGTTTCAAGGACAGAAATAAAACAACAGATAAATATGGCAAGCCGTTTTGCTATTTATTCTCACTTCAAGATATCTCATATAATATATAATATATAAGAAATCTTATAAACTTTATAAGATATCTTATATACTTTATAAGATATCTTATAAAGAAAATTATATAAGATATCTTGAAGTTAGAATAAAAGGTAAAACGGCTTGCCATAGATAAAACTTCTGGTTGCTCATCATTTTAGGTCACACTATCAATTTATAAAACTGTCAACAGGTTTAATCTTTACGGAGATGGTTCACTGGTGAACATCTTTCTCTGATAACAATTTTAATATTCTACTGGCAATTTCTGTTCCTTGTCAAAGCTTAAGATCAAAATCTGCAACTGGACAGGATAGCTTAAAATATTGAATGGAAGATTTAAACTTCGAAATAACAATAATGATTCAAGATTTCAGGATTTCAAGATTTATTATGAAAGTCAACTATTAATAATGGAAAGTTTCTTGTTACATGTGTTAACCCAATTAACCCCACACCTGTCTTTTTTTTTAAAAGAAAAACAGGCTAAGGGGAAAACTATGGAAGAGGGGGATACCAATTCATTTCCAAATTAACAGTGTTATCTTCAGAAACTGTACAGTATGAATTAGCAACTGATTTTGTAATACTCTGCTATTAATCTGCACAAATTAGATAGCAAAGACGCGTGGTTTATTTAGTTGTAATATGCGTATTTGTGTAAGTTAGTTGTTAATTAAGAAATAAATATAGATCAGTTTCTATTGTAAACGATAGTATAACACCATAATGGGTATTTGAATTTGGAATAATTGCGTGGATATATAGATTCTCCTTCAGGTACGAGTGAGTTATGGAATTTCTCCACCCGAGATAGTTAAATTTTCGATTTTCAACACGCGAGCCTTTAGCGAGCGTGTTAAAATCTAAAATTTAACTATTGAGGGTGGAGAAATTTCATAACTCACGAGTAAATAGAAGGAGAATCTGTTTCTCCTATGATTTTCGACAAAAACCTCAAGAAAACGTCGTTGCTATGTAGTTTGTTTACATTGACGTCATTTCGGGACTTCTCTAGTTTATCGTTCCAATAACTGTAGAAAAAAGGGCGGTAATTCCCACGTAGAAATTTAATCACCGGGAAGTGGTTAAAGATATTATGTATTTTTATCCCACCGATTAAACACGTCAAGAATAGGAGAAACATATATACTTTTTTAAAAGTCATATTTCACTCTTCCAAGTTTAATAGAATATTGCCAGAAGCTCATTTTGGAAAAGAAATTTGTCTATAATATAATATAGGTATATTCTGTACGTACAAGACTGTGAATGTAGCTTTTATGTAATATGATATTTCCGATATATTTATTTTCTATAATTTTATTTATTTTTATCTATTTTTAATGGTCAATTTATTTATTCTTTTATCATCTATTTATTTAAGTCATTTATTTAAAATTTGATATAAATTTGTATGAAAAATTTCGGGATTAAAGTATATAATCAAGCTTTTTATTTCTAAATGTATTCTATCTATTATTTTCTTTATTTTCGTTCTACTCAATTAATTTAAAGATTCATAATTAGATGACCAAAAAATTAAAAACAACGGAAGATAATAAATCAATCAACCTACATGGTAATATCGTACCACATGTGTCTTCTACATCCTGTCCTCAGATGTTTACGCCACATTGATAAGGGGGGGGGGGGGGCATAAACCGGTTGAACCCCGCCCTTGTGCAGTGTCTGTACCAAGTCAGACTATCCTGACTCTGTTCTGTTTATGTTTTTGAATGTGTGCTTTGCGCACTTATATGTTATTTTTTTCCCGGGGATCTGTCTGTTTGGTAGCGTTGATTGATTGGTATGTCACTTTTGACCTTTGCTGCTATAGAACAGTTGATGTCCCTCGTCGTTTATAGTAACATAACATATATAATGATCCAGACATTTACATGTAGGCGTGAGAGCGCTTACGAAGTCAATTTTCAATATCTTTACTGTTCCAAGGGAAATAAGTACAAAAAATGTGCTGGTTTTCGAACTTCGTCCAAGACAATGCTGGTATCAACCTTTAACTTTAGTCTAATTAAAATCTGTTGAACAAGTAGACGTGAGCGTGGACATCTGCAATTGCAATTCCATATGCCTTGCTTAGCTTTGCGGCGGGTGACAAAAGCCTTCGCTGTCCTTTATGTAGAACAATAGTCTAAACGGCAGCGAAGAACGTTGTGTTAAAATTTTCTTCAAAATGGTATTCAGACCAAAAGAATATTTTGAGTTGCTTATTTGGTACTTTATATAAGAAAATCTTTTCGCTCAGCACTGATAAGATTTTGCAAGATGTCAGATAACTATTATAAAACTAGTATTTTCTTAAGAAAAAATAATGAATTTTATTACCGCTGAGGTGAAAAGCAAACATATAAATATAAACAAGATCGACAAAAAAATTAGAACAATTGGAAAACAATAAAAGGGGGAAACAAAAACTTATGTATAGGCAACAAGAATCCAGGAATTTACAGTAATGAATCGAAAGTGTGGGTAAAATACGGGATCATGATAAATTATTTGACATTTTTAACAATAAGTGCAGGTATCTTGATGATGTACTTAGTGTTGATAGCCCCGAGTTTCTTAAATATGCAAAAGACATTTATCCAAAAGAGTTTTATTTGAACAAAACTAATAAGAACAGTAGATCTTACTATGAATATCGAAAATGGAGAGAAACGTATTAAAATTTATGATAAAAGGGACGATTTTAATTTCCCAATTACTAAATTCCCCTTTCTTGATGGAGACGTGCCTTTGGCACCATCGTATGGAGTGTTCTTATCACAGCTTGTACGTTTTGCACGAATTTGCTCTCGGCTAGAATATTTTAACGAGCGAAACCATACAATTACTAAAAAACTACTTTTACAGGGTTATAGATTTCACAAGCTTATTAATGCTTTTAAAAAGTTTTATAATATATATCAACATCTTTTATTCAAGAAAAGCACTTATCTTGAACGGGGTTTCCCATCCTAGTGTCTACTGTACTATCGTGATTAAATGCAAAAGTCTCGCTACTGACCCAAAGAAACTTGGTAGTTACTTAAGATCTTTTCACAGTAAGAACTACAAATAAATGTAAAAATTGCGCTTTCTCTCAATGGTTTGAAGACTTTAAATTCATACTGGCCTCTCATGAATACTGCCAATTTCTATTCAACTCTATGACGAGATAGCATTAAACCCTTATGGAAGTGTTATTTCAGACTTTTTCGTTAAGTAGAGCGACAGTATCCGACCTGCAGCTATGAGAGCCTTAGCTAGTTTTACCGTTAAAACGAGCACATTCTAACTCTGCTATCTAAATTATGTACCGTACATTCTAATTTTCAGTTCTAGAAAGCAGTCACCTTGTTGGTAATCATACTGTATTAGTTTTTATAGTGCATTGTATACACCAGAGTGTAAGTATAGATAAGGTGGAGTTTGGGTACACATAAAACCGGTTTAACCCCACCACTATTCAGTGTCTGTACCAAGTCAGACTATCCTAATTCTCTGTTGTGTTCATGTTTGTGTTTTGTACTCTTTTATGTTATTTTTTGTACGGCGTTTTGTCAGTTTGGTTGCTTTGATTGATTTGTATGTTATTGTTGACATTTCCTGTTATCCATTTTGTTGTTTACCTATCAAAAATCTAGTTCGGCTAGGTCTAGAATATGGTATACTACATAACATTAAATTTTGTAATCATAAAACTATTTATTTATTAAAGAAAAATGCCTTCCGAATACTACAGCTACAACAGAAGTGAAAAAGATAATACACCACATGTACTTACGAAGAAATATTGCTATGCAAATGACAATTGATATAATGAAAAACATTCGTGTATTACAAATAAAATATATCTATACATATATTAATTCATAGCTTTTACACGTGATACATGTATTGAACAAAACATCGCCGGTGACGGTGGTTCCCTCTCATATTCGTGTTTGACTATTATATCCAAGTTTTGAAAATTAAAATTCTTAAACATAATCTACATAGAATGTATGATAATACTGTAAAAAAAATTGTCACAAGGTTATATTCAAAATTATTGAAATTCGGAGTATGCGGACCCCATATTTTGAAAATCAAAATTATAGAACTTTATTGTGCATATGGTGTTAAGAAATATCATACATAAATTAATAAAAGTAGTAATGTGTGAGGTCTTTGAGTCCCCCTAAATACATAGGGCCCAAGGACCAAAGATGGCGGCCATTTGGGAACCCCCTAAGACTAAATATAGATGATATAATTCGATTAAGAACGTAAGACGTTTGTCTCTCAGGAAGACTCAAAGTAAAGGGAGGGGTAGTACAGAATTTTAGTATAAGTTTAAACTCTTAGAAGTTCGAGGCATATAAATGTTGAAAATATGTCGCACAACCCTATGTTTTGACCTTTGCAAAAAATAGAAGTGCGTGTGAACTTTACATTCCAGGATATCATTTTTTACGAAACTTCATAGTACAAGTGGCACAGTTTTAGCCGTAAAAGGAGTTCCTATGGGAAATTGCATTGTCTATATTTAAAGAAGTGCAACCTGAAACTGGTTTTCAAACGTGTTATATAACGTATTTTAGACATAATTCCAATAAAAGCGAACAAAAAAAAAGTGTTAAAAACGAACTTACGTTAATAGGTGTGGAAGTAGTGTTGAATGCCCACTGTGAAAGATAACAGATGAAATAAAAACGAAGGGCGGTTGAACATCAATATCTGACGAATATCCTTTTCAACTGGATTAAATAGAAGATTAGCCATTACATTTTTTGAAATTCCGCATTAACCAATAATACAAATACACGTTCGTATGCGCGAATAGAAATGATAGTAAACATCCTCGTTCACAATAAAGATTTAGTTTTGTAATCTGGAAATTAAAATTTAATCTCATTAACCGACAACGTTGAAATTTATCTGTCAATAAATACATGGGTCTAAAAAGGAACCCCCCCCCTAAAAATAGTCATCCTCCCTTCCTAGCCAAATACTGCTTTAAAATATATTTGTTCTATTATTATAAATCTGTGATATATTTTTTCTTTAAAACAGATCATGGAGCACCAATGTCTCATTTGCGGTAAAACGTTTACCCTGAAGAAAGACCTTCAAAGACAACAACATGTTTACATGCTTGAAATGCAATAAACGTTTCAACAGGAAAGACAAGTACACGGAGCACGATCGTAAGTGTACGATAACGTGCAAATATTGCGACTTATCCTTCGAGACCAAGAGTGACTGTGACCTTCACGTCACATCTCGTCATTCGGGAAAAAAATATCAGTGTACGTTTTGCGAGAAGAAATACAAACAGAAGCAAGATTTAAAGAGACATCGACAGAAATGTCAAGTAATTTGATTTTAGTTTATCAAAAAGTATAGTATATGATATCGTGTTAAAATGAAGATTTAAACGACATTCAAGTGATTAAGTTGTAAAATATTTTATTAAGATCGAAATATCCTGTTTTTATCAGGTCGAAAGATTAAGTTGTCAAAATGATGAGTCCCGAAAACGAACGAGGATCGTAGCGGACGTTTGACAAACGATAGGTCAACGCACGTAAATCGATGGAACATGACAAACTGGCTTGTGCGACGACGTTTGTCAGGTGCATTCCAATAAATCTGCTAAATCTACACACTCGTGGACTCGAAGAGCTTCAATAAAGAGTCTATAGGCACGAGGCCCTCTTCTCGTCAGGGTGAAGATCAATTGTCTGTTTTTACGTCTACTCGTGTTTTGATAGACGATGTCCTCGGCAAGATCTAGGGTCAAAATACGTTGTGCTACCAAATAATTAACGACTTCCTCCGTGGGTGTTCCTTCGACTAATCTTACTAAATGACTCAGGAGCTTCTTTTGGTCACGTCTGTCCATGTGAACGGATAATGATGAAATGAAGGTTTTCTATACGTACATCTCCCTAAACGTATATGTGTGTAGAAGATGAACATCCTTATTCGGATATATAATTTCATTGGTCGAGATTTTTGAAAATCTATGTTTTGTCTGTTGGCCATGGGATATCCTTTATGATAATTAACTTTAATGTTCATTTTCTTTCTTTTGATCGTTTTTGTTCTATATATATTCCTCGACATCCGTTTCATATGTATGGATTATGACTATGATCTTCGTGACCTATATATTATAATTGATTTTATGACGTGTTGATAAAAGGGATAAATGTTAATCATTGTGTCGCGTATCCCTATTGCATAGATTGGAGTGGATTATGAGAACATCGTGCAAAGGTCTTTACAACTCGGAACTCAACGGACATGACACAACGGTGCTCAGTTCTGGAACAAAGTCACCAATAACACTGGCTGCATCTTTCAATTTAGTGTATTCCACAGGCCTCAGTGTTATCCCCTTCTTTGTTGGAACGACGTCTGTCTGGTTGGGTGGAAGCCAGTTCTGTCTTAAATCAACGCACACACTGTTTGTCGTTATACTGGCATACACATTTCCCCCAATGTGTGTTGAGTAGGTTTTATTTTCGACAAGGGCCTGGTCCAAATAATCAAAACTATCTACCAACATCTTCCATCTGTGAAGAGGGAGGCTGATTCCTTTTTTCGTTGTCATCCTTTTTCCATTTTTTGTTTCCCATTCTCTGATATCTATCCTTAACTGATCTTTCCATTCAGTGGCCTGGACGTATCTGTCATTTCCAAGTTCTATATTACAGCGTGTTGCCATTTCGAGTGACTTGTTGTAAATGAGATTAAACAGGGTGTGCCTAGCTTTATATATGCAGAACGATGGCTTTTTTCATTGGTCAAAATATAACGCAGTGTGCTGCAAAACCTATGCATCATAATCCGATTAAGAAAAACGATATGTCCTTAAACGGATTGTGTATAGGGGATTAACGTCCTTATTTGGTCATATAATTTTGCAGTCTTTTCATTGGTCCAAAATGTGACAAACGTCTTACGTTCTTAATCGGATTATATCATCTATATTTAGTCTTAGGGGGTTCCCAAATGGCCGCCATCTTTGGCCCTTGGGCCCTATCTATTTAGGGGACTCAAAGACCTCACACATTACTACTAATAAATGAAAGAGGAACTCAGCTTTAATTTACAATTTTTCAAATTCGGCTCCTGTGGGCCCAAAGTTTCGAAAATCAAAATTCTAAAACCTTATTGCACATCTACAAGAGTTTGAAACCATTTTATTAAGAAATCAAACCTCTAAAACCAAAAGTGAAGGAGGAGCTGATGTCACAAGAAAGTGCGAGGGGCGGAGACAATCGAAAGTGCGGGGGTGTTAAAGTCAGTGACTAAATATCGATAATTAAACTCATTGATTAACAGAAATGAAGTGATGCCCTATGATACAGTAGCGACATTCAAGTTAGGTGGTGAAATAGGTGGTTGAAGGTTCCTTGTTCTTTCTTTCTTGCCACACAACTTTTCCTTTAGACTATCTCTGAACTGTTTCGACATGATGATGTAGACCCAGATATTCAGAAGATAGGATACTATTAGAAACATGTTACTTAAACGGATACCATCGTAGGTTGTCAACCACATGTCTTCTTCAGGCCAGAATACTAGATAAAGATAGACCAAAGTACCCGGAAGTTCCCCTACGACAAACAGTAACATAACGAGTGCTAGCATAATGGTAGTTCTTTTACTGCTACGCTGATTCGAGGTCTGACCGCTGGCAATTTTCTTCCGGTTGACTGTTACTACACAGGCAATCATGCAAAAAATAACGACCGATTCTGGAATCAGAAAAAATAGCAATCTCACAACTTTTTCTACTTTGTAGTACTGCCGGAGAATGTCCTCATTCAACATGAACTCTGTATTACAGCCATGGTAAGTTACATTTTTAACAATGATAGTCCTGTATCTTTCTACTTTCGTCACTAAAACTTGTGGTAGTTGCCATAGTACAACAAAGACAAGGGAGGCAATACAGAATATTGTTAATGATTTCATCCTGCACATGCGTGGTCCAGAAAACGGGAAAAGGCATACTATACATCGTTGTACAGCCAAGAACGTTGTTGTCGCATTTGACATAATGTGACTAAACCTGGCAAGACTACCTGATATAAAAGGTACGTAGCAATTGTCGCTCAAAGAAAGTGTAGCAAAAACATAGGATACTGTTGTCCAAGTTGTACTAGCAAACATTGCAAGGGTATCATAAAAAGCAATGATGGATAAATTGATTGTGACTGGTGTCCTGTTTTCGGGAGATAACCACACTACCGCTACTGTCATGTTGGAAACCAGTATAGCAACCAGTACTGTTATCTTTACAATCATCATAGCAACACTTCCTGGATTTAGGTAACTCATATACATCATGCCAAACTGAAATAAATCAGTATTGTGAAAATGTCTACTAAAGAGTAAAAAGAAATAAGCTCATTATTGATAGTCCAAAATAGTCAAAAAGCCAAAACAAAAAACAAACAAAAATAAGCATAGAGTTTAAAGACAGTGTCGTGGTATGAACCTTCTGTACACCCAGAACATACGCTTGATTACCTTTTACCATAAAAACCAATTCGGTTACCATTTATGCATTCAAATCAATCAGAGAAATGTTTTATATAATTAATATGCTACTTTTAACGAAAATTTTGGATGGATTTTAAGAAATGACAATAATTAAAGTGAATTTATTCGATCTTTGAAAAATATAAAGTTATATACTAAACGTTACTATTCTCTAATCTAAATACGGAATAAAGAAAATAAGGTTATAATTACTTTTTATACATTTACTTTTTCATGCATGAAAGTAGTAAAAAATTAATTGATGTTGGTCAAAATAAAAAATACAACAATTCAAAACAGTATTATTATTAGTAAAACATTGGAATTTTCAATAAGACTGAACAGTATAACAAAGCAATAAAAATTAAAAAGTGGTATCAAAATGTTACAGCACATACCTTAAATATAAATTTCTGATGTAAATATTGCTGCTGATAGGAAATGTTTTAAGGGCTGACGCAATGCGCATTCTCCTATATAGGAGACACTTACATACTGGTGCTATAACATTGTAGATGAATTCAATAGCATCTTTCAAAGTTTATTCTGAATACTGTATAGATGTAGCTTCATATAAATATTATAGATTCTCTTCTAGCGTGAGCGAAAAAGGACGATGGAATAAATACGAATTCTGGTTGTAATCTTCAACTTCAAAAGAATAAAAGCACTTATCTGAAATTCTGTTTAAGAAGATCAAAGATAAAAACACATGGTATGATATGATAACAACTTGATTGTCCATTTAAAGATGTTACACATTCATTCTATGAAAAAATTAAATCATTAAATTCACGATTTTCGAATATTTGACCCCTGTAGGCCCCAGGTTTTGACATTAAAATTTCAAACCTTAATGCACATCTACAGATAGGCACATGTATGACAATACTTTACGAAAATAAAATGCATAAAGTTAAAAATGAAATACAGGAGTTTAGGTCACAAGCTTAAATTCAAAGTTTTCGAAGTTCGATCTGTTTCTATTCTTTCAGGTTATCCTTCTATTATTTGTTCTTTTTAGTACTGTCCTCACGAAATCATCTTGTTTTTAAATCTTTATCTCATTGTTATGGTATTATTTTGCCGAGATTTATAGTCATGTCAAAAATCAAAACGTTATTCTGTGTTGATCGATCGTAAAATAGCATTTTATTTAAATGATTTGACTCTTTATTGAAATTATCACGCATGTATTGTGAGTAATCCTTATCTTCTTATATTAATATGTGCATATTGATAAGTATAAAGTGATGCATTTCTATAATGAAAAAAAAAGAGAGTGGCATTCAAAACTTGTTAAGTACACGGCGCTTTTCCAGTATAAATTGATAAAAAAGATAAAAAAAAAAAAGAAAGGGTCATCAACTACCTTTATACCATATGATTTTATTAGCCATAATATGTCCGTTTTGCTTGGTCAAATGTAGAGGAACATCTTAATTTGCATGAACGCCAAGACCAAAGCACGCTCTAATTTTGACATTTCACTCATTACAAATCTTAAATACAGGATACAGTAAAAACAAATTTATGTAATTATGGTAGTAACAATAGAAATGATACAAAGGTATGAAAAGCGACATTATGATGCTTTTCTGTCCAATTAAGAATAATTTAATAGTGTATGTAACGCGTCATTTGATTGGTCATATGTTTTTCGTATATCATATCATAGACTAAATTTTCTACTCTACTATGACGTCATTAAAGGGAACCCTAGCGTTTTAGACGTCAAACCAACAATTGGAATTAAATTATCAGGATTGATTGTAATTTTGTTTTCAGTCTATTCGAGATAACCGCAATGCACATGGTGCACACAAAATAACCCGCTTAATTGCGGTAATAAGACTAACATATATTTGCAGGACTAAGTCTTACAGGCTTTCCATTTACCATTTCTACATTTTTAACAATAAGATAATATCTTTCCTAGAATAAAAAAAAGGAACCACATGGGGATCTGAATCATTCAAGAATAATTTCAGATTCTTTACTTCATCTTTTACAAAATAAAATCTATAACGTAGAAGGTTTAATGTTAAATCGTGCATTGGAATTAAAACGGATTCATTGATATAAAAACAAAGAGACGTCAAATTTTGAACATCATGGTTTTCCTGATTACAACTTGGTTCATCTTGACTAATGATTGATGAAACAACAATATAATAGCTACAACGAATTCCATTGTCTGAAAGTAGCATAAATTGAACCTGCCATCTAAAGTATACATCGTCTGACAATTTTGTTGCTAATCACACTGTATTGGCTTTTACCGTGTATAACACCTGAGGGCTACCATAAAACCGTTTTAACCAACACCACTACTTAGTGTCTGTATCAAGTCAGACTATCTTGCCTGTCTGTTGTTTCTATATTTGTGTTTTGTGCTCTTTTGGTATTGTTTGTATGAGGGTCCGTCGATTGGATGGCGTTTATGTGATTGTTGACCTTAGCTGTTATTCGTTTTACTGTTCATTCATAATTTTAGAAAAAACTTCTTGAGTGCACGATGTAATCCAAAACGAAGAACACGAAAACTGTAAATCATATTAATCAGAATGGATTTGGATCTGAAAATACATATCTATTTTTTTTACATGTATTCAGTTTTTAGATCAAGTTCAAAGGATATATTCTCTTGCTTGAAATGCTGTTACTCGACAACTCATTAAAAATATCGAATTAATCTAAGGTTTTTTGTGAACAATGAAAACTGCTCATCAGAAAATGGAAACTTGATCAATAGCCCGTTTCTGTAGTGTTTCGGTACCCCATCATTTACAATTCAGACTGATAAAAACAAACGAACATTCTCAAGAATCCACTCATTTGATATACTAGTATAATTACACCAATATTCATAGTTAAGTGAATGTAACTTGAAAACTAAAGTGGAATTTAGGTTCTTCCTCTGGTAATCCTTTTAATATCTTAACTGATACACAACTCTCTGGCGTCTGCCAACAGATATGCTTATCCTGGCTATTTGTTATGTTTGTGTGCGCTTTTTATGCTCTTTTATGTTTTCTTTTGTTCTGTCTGCTGGGTGGCGTTGATTAATTGATATGTCATTGTTGACCTTTTCTGTTATCCATTTTGTTGTTTAACTAAAGATAGCAGCCAATTAAGGTTCCTTTCTTGGATGTACTGAGAGATCATCTGTACCCTAAACACTCGCATATGAGCAGGATGTCTGTAGGTTTAATCCCAAAGTCTTTACAATGTCAAAAATAACAATCCAAAGATACTAATATTAGATATAGTAAATTTATACTATGCTGTATACGACGCATTTCAAGGAGTTACCTCTCATCAGCAGCATTAAAACTGAAACATTTGGAAGACCAAAAACCAAACTTATTTTAAACAAGAAGTACTCATAACCAAAAATACCGAAATAGGAAGCCAAATTTCAGCTAGTGCAATACAAGGAATGAACCCTTAGTATTTCTATTATTTTTGAATTTTGTTAAAAACTTGTAATTTCTGTAACAAATCAATGAATAATTATGTCAGACAAGTCAAAATTAAGACGCATTTTCTAATTTTCTTTTTCTTTATTGAACTTATGAACACATACATGTGTTTTATGCGGCATTAACAGCTTTAGCTTTATCAGAATATTATTTTTGGAGTCATATGAAAGTTAAGCCAGTTGTACAGGTGTGCGTAAGAGTAAAAAAGTCAGATAATTAATGTTCATTGCCTGTTTGTGTTCAGTAAAATATGCCACAATGAGATACTAAAACGAAACAAAAGGTCTTGGTATATCTCTTTATTTACAATTTATAATGCTCAAAAGAAGAGTGGAATTTCATTAGGAATACTGAGCTGAAAATGCAAATGGGTAAATTCAGTTTGATACCCACTTATCTGATGTATTATTATACCAATATCCTTAGTTGAGTAAACGAACCTTGGAAAATAAAGTAGGCTTCAGAATCTCGATTCCTTTCCATGGCATATCTTGGCTGGAACATCAAAACTCTCTTGCGTTTGCTAAAAGGTTTTCCTACCGGTAATATTCGATTCAGGCTCCTTTATTGAATGTATTGGGATGTACTCTTTCATTGAACCTGTACGTCTGAGAGGGCCTTCTGTAGTTTAAACTTCAAGGTCTTTACTATGTACAAAATAATTATAGTATAACTAATCGCTAAATTCAGATACAAGAAATAAACAACGCGTGACCGAACTACGCAGTAAATCATGACTGCACACGGCTGTAGTTCGGTCACAAGTTGTTTATTTATGGTATTTCAATTCATGGATTAGTTATACTTTTAATTACATCGTACAGAATCTAGCATTATAGCAGAAATAAATTGAAATGAAATGGACTATGTCTTTCGATATCTCTCAACTGCAATTGTGACGTCACTTCCTAGAGTGAAAACCGTCTGTTCTTTTCACATGTGATTTACCAGATTATCTTTCACTCGGGTACTACGGTAAATCACCGGGTACAATGTAATAAATAGGATTATAAACTTCCTTATTGAGGAGGTTGTTTCCTGCGCGTTTGGTATATTTTCAATTTTTATCGCTTGACATTAAAGACGCTTAACTACGATAAAATCATGGGCGTCATTTGTTATTTTTTCTGTGATTGGAAGAATGATATCCGTTTTGACACACGACAAAACGTCTTCTCGGATATTTTGCGATCTACAGCAGATACAAATCAATATCTATCTTATGCAATAATACAAGTTTAGTTTTTGATAATAAGTTACTTCTTACAATTGAAAAATACTTATTACATGAGGGATGAATAGAATTTTGAGCGCACTGGTAAATTCATGATGCGTTTTAATGGGGCTTTAAACAAGCAGACCCACAATGAATATTTACAATGAAAAAAATGGTCGGATATACTTCCATGCTTTTCCAAAGATAATAGTTGTCTGACCGACTGAAAGAACCAACATTTTCATTATAAATATCCTATACTGCCTGGAAGAGCCATTTTTATTACTCAGCGCCTAGTTGTAATTTTTAATACATATAAAAAAGTATTAATTCAAACAAATGTAATTTTGAATTTATTGAGAACTTTCTCATTAATGTTCATTGTTGATTATGTAGCGATAATTCCGGATTTTTTTGCTTCTTCTTGAAACATATTTTCATTGCTTTGACCTTTATTTTTTTAAAAAAGAAACAAAGCCGGGTAAATATATCGTAACAGCTCTTTTAAGTCATTTATGTATTTTAAGAGTTTTATCGTTTATAATCGGTTATAACAACACTTGTCCGATAATAAAAACGCTAAAGGTTATTCTGAAACTTTAGAATAAAGATGAGTTGGTTTACTTAGAATACTAAAGTTCCTTGTTGGTTTTCCCTGTATTTGTTATTTACTGTAGCTTTTCAAGACTCAATATTATATTTAGTTTAATGACATAAAAAAGTTTTGTAAATAAAATTTCCGTGTGCACTTGAAATAAGTAACAAGGTTATTAGCAAGCTTTCAGTATGTATGTAAATGTTCGGTTTTCTCGGCAGCTTTCTTTGTGTTCCATATTTATTTCATATTTGAAACGCTCATAGAATCATGATTACGAAAGTTTTATTATTTTTGATCAGACTATTTTGTTCTCGATAATAAGAATTAATGAATTAATATTAATTGCAAGCCATATCATAAAAAGAAGGACTTCATTGTATGACCTAACATCATGCACACATATAATGGATATTGGTGCTCCAATTGATAGGAACAAGGAGATATGCAGTTAGCCATAAATATCCACGCCTCGAATAACATTGTACATGGCACCTTCTTTCAACCAGATGTCTATCATTGATCCTAAATTGTCTTGAATGCTTGGCAAAAATCAAAAGTCAATATAAAATTTTATTAAAATTTTACGCTTTTGGTTTAAAGTTCCAAGAACTACTTTGGTGAGTTCTATAAATGCAGAGTCATATCATTAAGTTGGTACGGAGTAAGAACATGAACATGAATATTGATACGAACTGTGTGTGGTATACAAAGTAATTTTTTGGGGCAACGAAATATGTGTACTTGGTTTGGTCATTACTGTTAACTGTTAACTGTACTATTAATCAAATGTTCATGCTCTTTAAAAAACAAACTCATAGACAACTGAAGCATAAATGTATGTGAAAATGCATTATGACCACCTTCCTATTAAAAAACTTCTTTCTTGTCTCTTGTTGCATTTTTATGCTTATTGAATACATTCTCGAAAATTCACTCTTACTTGTATATAAATATTTTAAATATTTTTATTATATAGGCCTTATTTATCATTCAAATTGGAATATGTGTTCAGTAGACATTTTTTCCAATCGCATTTCACACGTTTCAACTTGCGTACCCTAGTTCTAGGAAAGAAACTACAAGTTGACTTTCCAAACAATTATATTAGAAAATTTGAAATTAAATTCCACAAAGCAATGGTGATTTGTTGGTTTCATATGAAAATCGGAGTTTCAGTTTCGAGAAAGTCTGAATAATATGGAAAAAAATAAATAAAGCCAAAAGGGACAGAGAAATATAACAAATGCTTCGGCAATGTAAACCCAAAGTTCAACTGACATACAAATATCCTAGGACAACATAATTTTTAATTGACTTTTATTAATCAGTAGCTTTAAGATATCCAAGTCTGCGAGAGTAACAGTATCTCATGGCTAGAACTTTAAAATTCATCATTATAAAATTGTTAAATTCTGTGGAAACTAAACCGTGTCTTGCTCGTACATATTTTGTCATTGGATATTTTTGACTTAACCCTTGTCATATTTGCATATAAGCTTTTAGTTTATTCTTTCGACTTTCAGCATTTTCGAGTCTAGAACATAACTCGTGCCTCAAAGTTGGCGACATAGAATATTTATTACTTCCACTAAGTGGATGTCACATGTGATGGAATCTTAGTACACCGATGAAATCACCTGCTGCTATATAATTTCCATGTCATTGTGACTTCGATGTAGTTTGTACGTGTATTTTAAAAATCAATTGTAAAATTGTTTTTTTTATCCTCAGTTAGATGGTTCTTTTGATCATTTTGGCCCCAGTAACCACTGGATGTAGAAAGATGAAACTTGTGTCATTTATTGCACTGTGTGTGGGGACTGTGCCAAAGGCTTCGGGCTACAAAGGGAGCCTAAGGGTACATTTTTCCCTTGTCACGCAAATCCTCTCAGGTTATTTGGAATATGGAACTGAAAGTTGGCTCAGTAATTGCCCTGCCAATGTAGATTGTGCCAAATATTTTGGAATTTGAATAGGCCAGTGGGGGCCGGGCTATACAAGTAGCCTTAAGATACATTATTCCTTTGTCACGCACCTCTCTCATGTTATTTGGAATACGGAACTGAAAGTTGGCTCAGTAATTGTACCACTAATGTAGATTGTGCTAAAGGTTTCGGAATTGTTTTAAGATGTGATTCCAATTTTCGTAAATTTCCTGAAAGACTCAAACACTTTATTTGTGATTTCTACATAACAACCATATATATTTGGAACCACTATACCAAGAGCACTAGTTTGGATTGTATGGATTTTTGAACAGTTTATACGATATAACCTGGTTTGGGTCATTTTATGCATAATAAACCGCGAAGTGGTTTATGAATGTCGTAAACTGACCCAACCCAGATTATTGAAGTATAACCTGTTCAAAAATCGGAAACATTCCTTATAATTTAATTTCCGTACAGAAGTACAATGAATCCTCGGTAAAGCAGCAATAATGACATGGGGATATTTGAATTTACAAATGTCGGATTAATCCGTTGGTGATGTCACAAGACTAAATCATGTTATACAGTATGATCTCTGTTGCTCTGTGCTGTTCAGCCAATCAAAATGCAGTATTCAAATCAAATTAAATTATTGCTTTTTTTCGACAAAATATGCATATTTAGTGCATCAAAATTTGCATAATAGAATATGTATTACAGAATTTACAATTAGACTTACAAGGGAAAACGAGATTTATTTTAAATATTTCGTTCAGATTTTTGCGTCCTGTCAACAGGATGCAAAGGTTTATATCCAGAGAGTTACACGCATACCTTCGTTAAAGGGAAATATATCGCACCGTTCCGTTCTGAATGTCGTTTCAGAATACTCAAGCAAGAACTGTCATAAAAGATAGTTAAAATGATAGTGATTATAGTTTTACATGTAAATATATGATCGGTTAAATCGCTATAAATTGCGACATCAATCGATTGTATTACAGATTGTTCACGATTGAGGATACTATGAATGCTTCCATCGGGTAGTTGTTATAATCTAGGTGTTGGTTTCATTCTGTTTAATTAACATTCATTTTGTACATGTAGGAGTGATTACATACTACAAATCGTATTTTTTTTTATTATACGGAAATTAATACGTCAAACTATTTAAATTTCCGTTTCACATTGTTTTATTATTTTGAATAAGTGCCCGTATAATAGTTTGAACTTTGATTTATACTCGTTTAATAAAAACAGTAAAGCAGGACCAAATTGTATCCCAGACTATTTACAATCCGGACTTGAAAGTAAATGTCAGACACCCTAATCAGTAGTCGTAGTAGAGGCAAGCAATGAATTTGACTGACTCCGAAAATCCTGATAACGGATCGACTGTGACCAATTTTCCAGTGGATCTAACGCCATCAGATATCTTATTCTTCGTTTATTATTATGGAATATTTGTGATTTTAACACTGATTAATATTCCTGGAAATTTACTTGTGTTTTCCACAGTGTTAAAACATCAACAATTAAGACAACCATGTAACTATTACATAGCTAGCTTGGCATTTTCAGACTTTCTCATTGGGATAGTTTATCCAATCTACAATATATCACATTTAGAAGAAGTTCCAGAAATCAGTCTAAAACTTGGTAAGTATAGTTTTAAGTCGGGCTGGGGTGTGGGTGGTGGTGGACTTCTTGTATATGATATTATAAGGATGTTCCACTGGAATAGGTATTCTTCAAAATATATGAGAAGGTTATCATTATTAATAGGACCGATTATCTACTGAATTAGAGATAAGAATTTTTTTTTTATCAAATTGCCCATAAGAACAACAATATAATACAAAGAATAACACTATGATATAAATGGATCAATATAAAGATGTTTTGAAACTGCGATATGCACGAATTTGTTACCTTTCACTAACGCAATAAAATATGGGATAAAAAATATGCCGCAGTCAGAACAATATATGAAATTATGTACATTATTAGAATCTGAAATATTCGAAATTAGGTAAGTGTCGGCGGCATACCCGGGCGCATTCCAACAAAACGGGACCCCCCCCCTTTTCAATGGTTTTAAATAGCTAGATGAAAGAATAAATGGACATATGAAGTAAAAATATAATTATCAGCAATAAGATAAAGATGGAGGGTAAAGTCCTTAAGATCAATTTCTATTGGCTATTAAATGATCACATGACATAGAATAAGTCAGATATTTCATTATAATCGATGGTGCCGGGGAATAACCTCGACAAAATTCATTTGTCCGATGAATAACCCTATTATTCCCCGCAGGTGAATAACCCTTACAATCCATATGTTACACAACAATATTTGTTCGGTATAATAAAACAGTTACGGCGCTATGAGTCGGGAGATATCCAAAATGGTCAACCCTGCTGAAGGGTTGACCATTTTGGATATCTCCCTCCTCAGAGGGCCGTAATTGTAAACTGTCACCCGTTGGAAAGAAACAGGTATTTTATAATGTCATCCGCTCAATAAATTCAAGACATGCAGTATAATAAAATAAATACCAAATTTCTAAGAGGGTGATGGAGTATATTATAACTCCTCTGAAAACATTGTCAACCTCGGCGTCGGCTTGGTTGACAATGTTTTCTCGGGGTTACAATATACTCCGTCACCCTCTTAGAAATATGTTATTTATTATAATGTACTAATGGAATAGTGGGACAGAAAAGAATTTCCCATATTTTTATTGTTTTAATGAAGTTATTTAGGAATATTTTTTTCTTTCATTTTTTTATATTGCATATTGTTAACAATCCTAATATGGAATTCACTACTTCTTGGACATCTGTTCATGTTTTTTATGACGAGAAAATTGTTTAAACTGCACTTAAATTAATACTAGATTAGTAATAAATGTATAATAATTCCTTGATGGATGTTTAATCATGTCATGATACTATTTAATTGGCAAATTACCAAAAAAAATAAATTGATGAACTCCCGCGTGTGTGGGAAAAAAACTTGAGGCGTGTAGCAATTATCTATAAACAACAAATAGTAACGGCTTGGTTTACGCCGTTAAGTTGCTTTTTGTCGGTATTATCATTTATGACTATTTGTTTTCATAAACATCCCGCAGACTGATTGTAGTCATATCTAGCCCTGATTTAATTTCACGCACAAGAGTGGAAAACTAGGTCTTGTGATTGAGTTCCTACGAAAAATTCACTGAATTAACAAAGAATTTATAAAAGTGCTATACACATACAAAATGTTGTTAAATGAGTTTATAAGTACTCAACCACAAAGTCCTAGATCCAAAAGGGACTGTGAAAAACAATAAAAACCAGTTACAATGAGTACTTAATTCAGTAACTTTGATACCATAACAAACTGAAACCAGTTAGAATGAAAGAGGCATACGAATTGGATAAAAAATACTGTAACCATAATGCTTATTTTTATTTTGTTTTGTTTTTGTTTTTTGTTTTTATTGCTGCAAAAACTGGTTGGATAATAAGGCCATTTCCTCTTAGATTATAATATCGTCTATGATTTCATTCTAAAACCGGTATAAAAGTTAAATAAAAAATTAGTAATATATAATACGATTTATTATCAAAGACAAAGGAAAACAAATAGTTTAAAAATAGTAAAAGATACTGAAAAATGCTCAGCCATAAAGTTGGTCAGAATTTTTGTACGAAGAAGAAGAGTTAAATAAGAATACTCCATTCCTGTTGACTTATTTCAAAAATTTTAAACGAAATCCCCTCAAGTAAACTTTCACATGAATTCTTTTATTATGAATTGCAACAGAAGTGACCTTTGGACCTATTGTTTGTGCGCAATTAATGTAAAAAAAATCTTGATCCATTCATATCCTATTAAAAATTTATCAAAAGAAATATCAGTGCACTGCATAACCCTTCTTTATCAAAAGGAATGCAAATGGTTACAAATTTCTATATAGAACTCCAGTTTGAAGATTTTTTATATCTTGTGCAAACAAAATATTTAGATTATTTTCTGTATTATATTATCATCATCAAATTAAAGCAAAAAGCGGCACATGACCAACCATATCATATCAAAGGAGGTAGGACTTATAGAGCGACCAATTATACTGGCGAATTAAAGTTCAAAATGCATCAAAGACACAAGAAGGGTATAAATGTTTAGTTGGAAACACAAGATTAAGACTTCATTGTTCCCTTTAAAAAAAAAGTACATCTATGACTGAAAAAATCCCTGTAAAGATGACATTTGTAAAGAAATTTACGAGTTATACATGTTATCGAAACTTTTGTTGAATCTATTTATGGTGTTGAATCATAACAGTTCAACTATCACAATGGTTGTTACTCCACCCAGCAAGAAAAAAAAATGTTTTGTATTGTTTTTATCTCCTTTAAATGCTAATAAATATTATAAATATGACATTTACCTTGTTTATCTTTTCATGACATACATTGTAGTTTGCAATGTATGCAGTAAGGAAGCAACCAAGTCATTGATGAAGCGATACATTTAAATTTTTTTCCCCGGGGAAAATCCCCCATGGAGGTTTTCAAAAGTTGGCAGGTCTGATGGTCCCTAAAACCATTGTTTCTTTAAAAATTCCATTCTTATTACAAATGCGGACGAAGCCGGAACTAAGTGGGATTTATAAACCCATATAATTCTGCTACTTGAATGTCACTGTCCAAAAAGGTTTTTGTCATGTATTTTAATATTTAAAGTACTGTATAGAGATAGAGATACTAGCTTCGTCCATACTGCAAAATACTCAACCATATGTTAAATACCTGTTCAATTTGTCAACATGTTAAGATTGTTTGTATATGTATGCTCTATTCTTTATATGTTGTTATATGATTTTACTAATTGTAACTCATATTATTTGGGAGATGACTTCATAAGTTGGAAAAACTTGTGTCCAATCCCTTTTGTTTATTACAAATACAATTATTATAAATCAGAGATAGAGATATTAGGGTCCAGAAAAAGACGGATGTCATTGTTAGTGTTTCCTGTGTTGAATATCAGTTCTTTAGGAAAAATCACATTAGTATTATTAAAAACATCGAATTGCTAATACCAAGAATGTAATTCCATGTAGCAAACTTTTTATTAAAATCATCCCAGTTATATTATATTTAGTTGGCCATAAAATGTGATCGATTTGTAAACTTAAAATCGGAATAATGTGAGACAGCTTTCATGATGTGAACAACCAACTATCAATTATATCGGCTGCATATTTAATTACATGTACTTGTTTGGGTTTTTTGTTTGAGTGGGACACAACAAAAAAAAAACGCGTATATTTGACTCGACCTGAAAATTTAGGCTTTTAAATAATTTAATGAATATACTCAAGTACAAACATTCAATAAATTAAATGCATTCATTTTAAGCGAGCTTCAAGCCGGTTTTAATTTTTTTAATCCGATGGTAATCGATTACGAAATTTTAGTAATCTATTATGTAATTGAATGCTTTTACTGACCATTTATAATCCATTATTGCGACAGCTTATTTTATTGAAACTATAACAACCTAACTAAAATAAGATTATTAAAACAAAATGGATATTAAAAAATGAAACAAAGTATTTTAAAATAGGGCTAGACAGCATGATTCTATTTGAAAATAAAGTTAGGTAATGCTATTAAACACAGAGCTCTAGTTATGGTTTGTGGAAATTTCGAAACAGTACATGTTTTGGAGGATTAGGATAGATAAGACGAACGTTTTAATACCCACAAAACCGACGCAGTCCAACAACTGTAAGGTGTCTTTATGAAGAAAGAATACTCTGAATCTAGTAGTATTTATGTTCGTATAATTAGTCCTTCTTTGTAGAGGAGGTTTTATTTTATTTCGATATTTGATACATATTTTACATGTTATAGTGTGTAATTTGTTCAAATGATCACACATACATGCAAAGATGTGATATGATTGACATTTAGCGAAGCTACAATTCCATGGACGACGATGTCCAGTTTTGTCTCCTTTGCCGTTTCGATATACCCAGTTTAGCGGAAAATGGCGTAAAATATCGCTAAGCCAAACTGATTAAAACAGATTTTTATGCTCGAAACAATCTTACATTCGCAGAAAATGCTATTTTTTTCTCCGTGTGAAAAGCGGCCGTGTATGGAACAGCAACACGAAGCACTATTCCTGTGCTTGAATTTTCTGTCAAGTACATTCAAAGGATTGGTATCAAAACTGTATTACTGTATCATTTGTTACCCGAGGGTTTCTGTTTCTGTACACTTCGGTTTGCTTTGCTTCTTTTGGTTATATGTTAAAACGTTTGTGGTGTTTGTTTGTTCTGTTTTTACGAGTTTGCCTTGCCTTAGATTTCGGTCGTATTGACGTTTCCAACTGTCATATTGCTTCGGTATTCTTTTGCCGATATTTATATCAATATTCTTGTATTTAATTCTTTCGAACGTGTTAAGGCATGTAATAAGTCGATTTCAGAACTCTGATTTCCGATTTATATGTCTCTTAAAACATACGAGCATATGTTTAGAAGCCATAGAACTAATTCTTTGATAGAAAATCAAACAGCAATACTTTAAAGGAAATACATTTGTCAACTTAAACATCTTTCTCACATATTTCTGATAATACAGGAAGATAAGAAAATGATTTGTTTATTCGGTTCGTGAGATAAGGCTTTGTATTACAAGTCAGATTAACCCTATGAGAGATATGTAGGATCTTCCTATCCAATATTATTTTATTTGGAAAGCAATTAAAGAAATGTAAAGAGCTTTTTAGACTAATTGAAAAACAACCTGATATGATCTTTGTTACGATGGTAACAACATCTTTATTTCCGTTGAGCGCTTTAAGACCACAATTATATCCTGTAATCAGCGAATTATAGAAGCAATATAACGCTCTATTAATTAGAGATGTCAGTTTAATTTTCCGGGAAAATTATCAACAAAAGTGTACTTGAATGGAATTGAAATGATAAAATATGTAAAAATATTTAAAAAATATGTTTGACTTCAAATAACTTTTTAGAGAAAGGACGACGAATATAGGACACCATTTACGAGGGGGTTACACGTATAAAAATGACAAATATACCTAAGGAGCAATAAAAAACGTAATCCATTGGACAGACAAACCCTGGAAGACAAATGAACAACCACAAGCACAACAAATAAACACAGAAAACTAAAAAACAATGAACAACACGAACTCCTATAAAAACCAGGAGTGAACCCAGGTGCTCCGTGAGGGTAAGCAGTTCCTGCTCCGTATACGGCACCCGTCGTGAAGTTCAACAAAGCCAATACTATGATTTATCTTCATATGTAATGCTTTATTTCTCTAAAAACGTATACCACCCACCTATATTGTTTGCGTTATTTATAAGTTTTTTACTCCTAAATTATCTAACATATATCGTGATGTGCACTATGAATGTTGTATGTTCGCTGTGTTTTGGATTGTCGGGAAATTGAAAAAAAAATATTTGATACATTCTTTCAATATGAAAGAACAGATATAATAGTGGATCCAGAACGACAAAAATGTATTAAAGACAAAAGCCGAACAAAATAAAATTAGGAAAAAAAAAAAACAAAAACAAAAACAAAAAATGATAAAAAGTTAAAATTGCTAAACGTTTCGGCCAATATGACCTTGTTCACGAACAGAAGAAATAATAAAGGTATTGATTGAAACCCAGACTGAATCCGTACATAAAAATATACGATTGTATTTGTTCTTGCTGTCAGAAATGTTGAAGGAGAGGTTTGGATACTCGTAAAACCTGTTGAACACTACAGCCATTAGGTACGTGTCCGTGCCTAGTCAGACTAGCTTGGCATAACATAGGCAAGCATTACCAAACATAATTGTATTATATTGCCAAAGTTTATTCATCAGTACGAAATGTCATTATTATACCATCAACAATACAGAGACAAAAAAAAAAAAAAAAAAAAAAAAAAAAAAAAAAAAACAGCTTCAGCACACCACATCAGGGGCAAACTACATAATGAAATCTCAAATCTTCTCCTTTTCACGTAGTACTCAAATGGATTAAAATATATTAAAAGAAACAAAGGCAAAAAAAAACGTTTCTATCTTTACAATAATGAAATAATGTTACAAGTTTCTCTGCCATTCTGTTTGCAGGTAACTGGTCAGTTTGTCGAGTAGTCGTGTGTGAGGTATTAGCCTTAGAAATATGTTCATCATACCATCTGGTGGCGATAACTGTTACAAGGTATATCGCCATAGTACACCCTCTACGTTACCACATATACGTAACCACTAAATCAACTGCCATTACCATAGTTTTTATATGGATTTTATCTCAAGGGTCGTCACTCATCTTGTACACAATGTATATACCAGGTAAGATACTAGTATTTAGGTGTATGGGATGTAAATGTTGTCTATAGTCATCGATTCCTCTTATGTCAAACAGTCTATGGACACCAGAGCGCACGTAATATATCACTTGTTACTATTTTACTACTAATAATTTTATTTTATACAAGAAAACTTTATATTCTTAACTTCTTTAACTTTTTTATCAGTAAATGCTCTCCGAAGAAGAGATGCTGACCTTAAGGTTAAAAGTGTACATGAGAAGGCAACCTAAATACTTGTACAAGTGTATAGTGATGTAAAGAAATAATACAAAAGCATGTGAACAGCCTTTCAATTGTGGTTCTTCGCCTTAAAATTCCATCTAAGTATTCACAATTTGTCAATCTCTCCCAACTCACAAGAACAAGACGGCCTCTGGAGTTCAGTTCAATTTTTACCGATAAATGCTACGTCTGTTCTTTTTTCATACATGCGGCATTGAATCAGTAAATCATAAAATGCAACTGTTGATAAAGTGATTTTGCAAACATGGCATCTGTTTGCCAGACAAAAACACAAATATTCATCAAACATGAAGTCGTCAACCACAGGGCACAATGATTTGTTTGTTTAGTTTGGGTTTTACGCCGTTTTCAGCAGATCTGGCTATTTTTATTGTTGGAGGAAGCCGAAATACCCGGAGAGCGATATGAAAATTGGCAATCATTGTCAAATAAAATCTGAGTCGAACATACCCGCCAGATGTGAGATTCGAACTGTTGACAGGCTAGTGATCATTAGTAGACATGACGAACTACCGAGACCGCTCGACCACCGAGACCCCCAGGACACAATGAAGATAATTATTAAGACACAACAGGTATCATAGAATTTATCATTACCACCGAGTCGATACTCTGCTGGTAGGTATTTCCCATATAGCTGTAAAGAATTTTTTATCTAGCCCGAAACTGATACTTTAAATCTACTCAATATTTTTTTTAAACTAAGGAGTATCACCCTCATGCTTAGTTCTGCCCTTAGATAATTTGGGGTTTACCCTTTTGGCTATTGTAGCATTTGTTTTGGACTTGCTCTTCAAGGTTTTGGAATATTATTTTGGTTTTCAACGTCTGAAGCCTTGAATACAACTGATAAGTCCTAACTGGACGAAATAGTGTCTTAGAATTTATTTATGAAAGAATTCAGCAGGAAACATTTTTCAAAGACTAGTTGGATGCACATACACTTTAATTCATAGACATCATCAAAATAAAGGATATTATCACAAGGTATTCACTCGTGAACAAGAACTTTACATCTGTCATGACTGTAGGAAAAAAGGGGTATCCTCTTCAAACAAGGAAATATAATACTGAAAAATCTCACCAGTGTACAATGTCTCAATGCAGGTTTTATCTCACTAAAATACACTTTCTCTACCTCTTTTTTGCAGAAGAACCTGTTAAGCTATGTCGATATGAACTAATATTTTCTGTGACACATGTATCAATACTGTTGGTTATACAACTATTTATACCCCTTGCTGTGATGCTGGGACTGTATGTCAGGATAGCTAAGATCGCTAGAAGACAGGTTTGTATTTTAAAACAATTTTATGAAAAGTAAAATCATATGGTAAAAACTAAATTAATTAAAAAACGGAAACCCAAATCACTATTCTTGCACTATAAAAAAAAGATGATACTAGTATGCGATTTGAGATTTGTTTTTACAATGAATAATTCAGTTAAAGTATGACCCCCCATGGAAGATGGTCATAGCATATATGTTGAAAGAGAATCAGAACAGTAACAGAACTAGTGTTACCCTAATTATGTTTACATTAGAACGTGAAGACGCCCGTATAATTAACATTTTTTGAACATATGAAAGAAAAGAAATGTTGATTTTTTTACACCAAAATCTTATATTTACTTGGCAAAGTACAGGTATAGGGATATATGTTATTAGAGCTGTTCTTATTGTTTAAAATCACAGTGACGCCTCCAACAGAGAAAAATCTTACACCTAATGGCTAACAGAAGGTTGAAGAAATATACAATCTTATAGTCCATTGTACTGTAAATTATATTTTTTGCCTATAATATCACATTGTTTTTAGGCAAAGGTTATTGCCATACAACAGTGTTGTATCACAGGTAAAAATAAAGCAAAGAACGGGATAATAAAGAATGAACTGAAATCCACAGTGATGGTCTCTCTACTATTGGGTTGTTTTACTCTGTCCTGGACTCCAATGATTATATTCTTCTTTTACACAATTACTTGTACTCCCCAACGTTGTCAGACCAATCGATATGTAAGGTAAGTAATCTGATCATAAGGTCACATAGCAAATTAAAATTCAATTACAATTTTAATCATTTAAAATCTAATAAACGATTATCATCAACAACATTACGCATATATATCATTCTGCGCATACATATAAATATATATTCATACAGTGGCGTTTGCTGAAACGTTGGTAGTGACCATGAATTTGATACTCAAAACAGCCCTTCGGATATACTTCACCTGCCGTGTCTTTCACTGTTATTAATATGGGCAAAAAGACAGAAGCGACAGGAAATTTCCATAATAATGAAATCCAACGGCAAGACAAACTCACGAAAATGCAAGACAACAGACAAATACGACAAAGAATACATGTACATGTATAATTAAAACAATAATCAAAACCCAAGATAACAAACTAAACAGAATTAGAACAAGACAGTACAGAAACTAAAGCACTAGCAATGTAACTTCCATAAAAAAAACCGGGAATGACACCAGGTGCTCTAGAAATGTAACAATGGCCTGCTCTGTTAACGGCATTCGTAACAATAGGAGTATTTTTTGTAAACAAAGGAATATCTTTCCATATGCAGAGCTCTAACCTTAGATTTTTTTTTGTATTTGAATATGTCTTACAAAATTTTGGGTTATTTTAAAAAAAAATTCTTGTGATCAAAATCTGTATCATGGAATATTAATTTCGTATTTCCCTCTTGGACACTGCTGATCGGACATCAGTATTTGAAATTAGCAAAACCAGCACAAAATCTGCATGACATTGTTACCTGCTTTTTGTAGTCGGTTATTTGGTGATCTGATGATAGCGAAGAAATAAATTCAAACGTGTGATCGGAAAGGATAGTTTTGAAATCAACATTTGAAGCTTTCAACAAATAAGTATCTCGGAATGAAACGAATATTTGTCTAATTAATCTCAAAATGTATTATGTTTTCTAATAATATTTCGGATTTCAATCGGGTTCGGTATCATTTTTATGTTACAGTTATTGTAAATATTTATTTGAAGGGCTACCGTTAGGATTTTGTTATACCTCAATTCTTCTGTGAATGTCTTCATATACGCCGGACGTCTGACGGAGTTCCGTAAACGTATGAAGGCTGACATAATAGGCTGTTTCAACGTTTGTGGATTCTTTTGGAAACCTAAACCACTAAAGAAAGCCAGTACTGAAATGAATCTTGTGTCTTCACTCTCAAAAATTACAATAAATGAGCCATATTTAGAGTCCCAGAACACACTGCCTGAAAGCAAAGGACTCTAGAGCATGTAAAAAACATTCAGGATATGAGCGTATGTGTACAAAGGATTTAAAGTGGTAATAAAATGATTAATTGATGAATGATCGAATACGACAGAATTTAAGAATGGTGAACCATTATGTTACGTTATTTTAAGAGATCTTAGTTACTAGTATTCTATTCGATCTGTTATTTATACTCGGGAAGTTTTTTTTCCAATGAAAATAAACGTTAGTGTTCCTTTGTGTTACAAATTTTACTAGTGCTTAAAAATGTTATGCATTTCAGAAAACTACTAGTACTTCAAGCTTTAATAAAATCGTTCAATGCGATTGCATGTAGTGCTCCTGTATGTTTTCTATAGTTTAAAAGTTACATGTATAATACATTTGTAATTTAAATAAATATTTTAAAGCATCCTAGTTGTATTGGTCAATGCAATTTCCAACTGGACATTCACAACTAAATGAAAAAAATGCATTGCTTTAGTATTGCTATGATTACAACCTCTCATCTATTTACTGGGTGTCCTAATTTTGTTAACTGTTATCAGATCGATCGGACAAAACGGCAAGGTCCTTTGGTATTACTGGCAGAAAAGGCTTTGTGGGAAAAAAACCTCAGTGATACAACCACATATATATAATCATGATGATAAGAATTTATAAATGTAAGAGCAATCAAAAAGACATATGTAACGAAATACAAAATAACATAAACTAGGCTTTTTACTTGACGTTTTTCATTAAGCCAAATGTAAACGTCGTTAAATTAAAACACAAAATAGGAGTTGAAGCTATATGTTTAGCATTGATTAGCAGTTGACCATTGAAAGATACTTATCTCAACAAATTATGTTTCAAATTTTAACAAGATATATTGAGCCCATCTAAATCGACACGTTTTTTAATATACCCGAAAATTGCTAATTTTGTAATTTTTCGTGGATATTTTATTTTTTTATGGACAAGGCGACTTAACTCCAGAACAACATCTGACTTTCATCGGGTAACAGTAGATGAGCCTAAGGAAATGTCACTAGATAAGTCTAGTGAGTCTTGTACCAGTCTTTTTAGCAACTTTAATACTCTGATCACAGATACAAAGAACTTGGCAATATTTTGTAACCATTTTTCACCATTTTAGTAACGATGAGTTAAGTTTTTTTTAGAATAATTATGAATATTTAAACTGGAAACAATAAGAAAAATGTTTTTATATAATTATTAATAAAGATTCATGTTTTTAAGTAGAAAGGCTACATAAACAAAAAAAAACCAATACAACAATGAAAATTAAAACAATTTACAATAAATTCCTGTGCACAAAAATCAACTATAAATACATGTAGATGTTTCTGTTGATTATATTGTCTAAGTTAACAGAACATATTTTTTCAACCCATTGCCTAAATTCAAATGGGAAGCAAATATGTGCCGCTTTTACGATTCCATGTTTGCAGCACGAGCAGTGTTTTAACTCTACTCAAGACTACTGGACGTTTTATTTGAAAAAAAACTTGATGAGCGGTAATAGATTTTTTGGGTATAGGAATAGACCAGAAGATGATGGTTTATGTTTATTAGACAACTCTAACTAGAGATAAGTTCAAAAAGACGTCGTCATGCACATTTTTACTAGAGGTGAACATGATTTATGTAATTCATGATGATGCAGGGGACGCCAAAAACTGTCTAAAAGAAGAAAATTTATTTACATGCTGTCAATGTTTGTTACTTGCTGTGTCTTTCGTATATGTACGTTTGGCGCCTTACTTGTATAGGATTTTTTTTTAAATAGTTATAAGAATAAATCAAAATAGTGTAAGTTATCCATTAAATCAAACCCAGTTGGATGTCTTGTATGTTTAGTTGATAAGTCAACGATCACAAAATTTTCTTTGATAACACTATTGTTTTCTGAAGTAAGGTCTGTGAAGCAGCATTTGCATACTCTGCATGATATCTGTTAACGGAGCACCAAGAAACAGCTAAATTACGTATAAATACCGGCAAAAGAATACCGAAGCGAAAACACATTGGGGGAAAGTCCACAAATTCGAAGTCCAAGGGAAAGACAAATTCAGCATAACGGAACACAACAATCAAACGCCACAAAGATACATGTATATCTAAAAGAATATAAAACGTGTAATAAAATCAACAAAACTAGAACAAGACAGCATTGAAACTAAAGCATTAGCAATGTGAAATCCCATTTAAAGTGCTGTCTTTTTGTCTTTACGTGATGCTGACCTATATTTCAGTTATGTACCAGAATGTCAATAAACATCCTCCTTGTAAAACAGTTCTAGCGTTCCATAATGACAAATAGATTTAATGCAACAAAATCACCGACTTCAATTTTTCCACCTTACGTAAATCGACACCTCATATTAATTTTTGAGCAATGGAATGACACTTAGGAGTATACTAGTAGTTGATACAGAGTTTTCAATGTGTTGTTCATTCAATTCATTGGACGATAATTTACTAATTAAAACTTCTGCAAACTAACTGTAATAAAACAATATTTATATTGCCTAAATAAACTTATTCAATTGTTTGGTTTAACCATGTCAATGACGCAATCCTTTATTTGCAGGACTATATACCTTTCAATTAGGACTTGTATGATAGATTCATGTAACTAAATCTTAACAATCGTCCCGCAACAATGTTTATATTGATATGATATATGACACTTGTATCTAAATTAAATTTCCTTCTACACTATATGAACTTAAACAATGTTATCGAAAGATGAAAACAAACTTCTAACAGGAACATAATTATGTAATAGCATAAGAGGTAAACGTTTTTATAAGGGAAAGAAGGAAGTTGAATGATACTCCAAATTTTGTGATAAAGGCAAGCTAAAATATGAAACTAAAAAAAGACAGAATTGTGCATCACCTGCAATCAAATAGTAATATCTGTCGGAAAAAAATATATGCGCTTGCATATAATTTAATTTTTTTAAATAAAAAAAGGACAAATAACAAAAAGAAAACCTGCTCATGAATGCCAGAAAAAAATTCAGGATCCAGGATCACTGCCGTTACAAAGATATGCAAGTCAACATCATTATAAAATATACATCCTACGAAAACCAATATCACTGAATGTTTTACCTCAAAAGTAGAATATACATGAACAACTGTCAGATAGAGATAGTTCTTGGGGCAGTACACTTGGGTTTTATAAGAACACGTATGAACAGCAAGAACTATTTCTACGTCTTATAAAATCTACAGGACATGTGTCATTTTCAGTATATATATGCTTTCAAAGTTTTATCAAAAATTCCAAACATAATGAATAATTGAATACTTTAACTGGAAATTAGTCGATAGCCCTAAAACTCTCAAATGCTGCAATCAATCTTGATTCTAGCCCTGTCTGCAGAAGCATAACTAAACAAGGGACATATTTCCGGGTTAGTTATTTAATAAGATGTGAAAACTCAAAGCTTGATACAAAAAATTATAAAGAGGCACATAACAATACATTATGTGAACAAAAACAGTTTTTTTTCTACAATATTCCAAAATTCTAAACAAATAGAAATTACACTCAGTTAATGAACTTCAAGTATCTACTCCATCAAGGTCAAAATGGAAAATCATGACTGAAGAATTAAAAAATGTCATTGGGAAAACCAAGAAGGTAAAAACAAGTCATCATTTAAAATTTCTGGAAATGAATCATCTAAGGATAAGGGACACCGAATGCTGAATCCAGAAAAAAAATCAGATGTGACAAGATTTACAATCAGAGTCAGAATAATAAGTGGAATATTTTTACTACAATCGCACAAATTCAGTCACTCTAATACTTCCCCATGTGTGAGTTATGTAAAAAATAATAATTAGATTTTGCCCATTTTCTTACAACATGTCCTGTTCTAGCACATATTCGAGAAAAGCTTTTCATGTGAATTTCATTTTGTCTCATGTCAGAAACACCCTCAGGAAACTGGGGTAGGGGATTGAAAAACCAATCATCGATCTCTATGTCGGAAGCATCATTGGGTGAATTATTTATAACAAAGAATGTCCCTTGTAAGTTCAGTGTATGAAAATATGGTTAATTTAAAGACAGTTTAAAAATTAAGGTCGATAAATAAATGAACTATTTCAATATACCCGAAAACTTTGTGCTACACATAAAAGAATAAGTTATTGATTTGGACTTGTCATCTGATTTTCACATTTGTTTTTATATTTATGTACCTTAGATATAAGTTCAAGTTCAAGTTCAAGTTTTTTTATTACCAATTAAGGGCCCCATTTAAGAGGCATATATAATGACAACATAATACAACACATTGATTAGATACATAAATTTAGATAATACTTTTTTAAACAATAATACTGATTAATATCTGTATATATATATATATATGTGTGATTCTCCCCACACGGGCGTGTTTAAAAAGAAAGTAAAGAAAATATAAATTATATGTCCACCTCGTCCCTTATCAAGATGAGCAAGCTTTACAGATATATAATTTCACAGATTATCTCAAAGTTAATATTCAGCTTAAAATAATAATAAAAAGACTTTGTAATGAAAGATAGCAACACTATTAACAAATAACTGTTTATTGTTCAATAAAAAGTATTAATATCATGTGAACTGAATAATTCAATTACAAATTATTGTTCTAATGCTTCTGTTTATAAATAACAACCTAAATATGCATCAAATGCGTTTTTCCCATTGTTCATCTGGCTATGTTCTACACAGTTTGCACTACATGCTCCATCCACCATCAACCACATACTCTTGTCCTGTTACATACGACGCCTATTTTAAGAAAGAATATTAAATTTTATTGAATGCAACTATTACGATTTTACATTTACATACAAGACAGAACGAACATGAGTACAAGGAATGTACCACTGAATCGGTTATAGCTTTACATTAATTAAGGATGTTCGCTGCTCATTTTCAAAATAACAAGCTTTTCCGAACACTGGTAAATATTGATAGTGCATTCATTAAGGAACTAAAAATGCGAGAAGAAAAAAATTAGAAGTCCGTGTGCTTGTTTTCAAGATATACTAGTAAGCCATTGAAAATTTGGCGGGGAAAACATTCTCTCTTGATTTTACATAGCATTATCATTGATAAGTTTTATTTCTCAAAAACCATTAAATAACAACAAGGATTTGATAAGATTTTTATAAATGGCTTATTATTCTGCATGCAAAAGATTTATAAACAGAAAAATGAGTGTTAGCAGGAAAAATAATTTATGGCGTTCAAATGGATAAAACCAGATGATTCTGAACATCTGACAAAAATTCAAAAACATGACCAGCGAACATACTTAAAGAGGAGTCGGACAGTATTGGGAGACTGGGAATGGAACAGAAGAGGAAAGGGGCAGGGGAGGGGGGAATTACAACGAACGAAGATTGATAATTATGCTCAGTAAAAAGTTCAATAAATCATGGTAAAACATCCGTACAAGCTCCATGATCATTGATATGGACATATTTTTTTTACATTTAACTGACATGAAAATTAACATTATTTCCATTGTCGATCTAAAAAATGAAAAAAATTATGGGAGAAGGGCAAACAGTACCCTTTGCCAAACATCTCATAAAAACACACAAAGAAGGGTTGTACAAAACAAGTATGAACAACTCAGTAAAAGAAAGAGGTCAATTAAAATTACACCAAATATAAGAGAAATAGTACTGGATACAGACAGATGATGTTGTTGATTGCATTGGGATTGTGAAGAATGATTTGGTGATGGCTATCATATGAATGTATATATCATATAATACATTGGACCTCAAATGGTGACAGAGACAAGCGGAAAAGACAATCAAAGATTGAACTTAAAACCATCAATTATGTCAATGGGACATTAATCTTAAAGAATTGTATATAAAACTAAATTAATATTAGTAAGTCAAACACCCCCCCTTTTCTCTCAGTAGTTTTTTTTCCTTTCCTTCAGTATTATTTTTTTCATAAATTTGTTCTCGTATTTTGTATATTCCTTGTATGAAAATGTAAGGATACGATTTTAATATTACCTCATCTGAAGCTAAAAATAGAACCACATTTGCTACTTCGTCTGCTGTCCCAAATCTCCCTATAGGCTGTCTAGCCATAAAACCTTTCACTGCCTGGAAAAATATAATAAATGTCATAAAATTAATTTAGTTATTAATGTTTTTATGTAACATCTTTTAATCAAAAACAACTTTGATTTATGTAAAATCTTTTCATTAATATCGACTTATATACAAAGGAAATAACATTTAGCAATGTAATAGAAATGAAATTATCGACAAGAATTAGAAGAAATTAATATGGGAACTAATGAATTCAATAGACACAACTGAACTTATTAATAAAATTCTATGAAAATATCAACGTGATTTTGATTTCATTTAAATAACAAATTCGATATTTTCACCAATTTCTTGCAGTTTAACATTTAAATCCGTCATTAATTTTTAACAAGGTCCTACCTCTTCATGATTTGGCAGTGCTCGTATTCTTTCATTCAGTGATGGAGTTGAAATTGTTCCTAGAAAAATAAAAACCTTAAATTTCTCGTAGCAACTTTTATCAATAAAATAAGAATGGCCAAACTTTAACATATTTTTCTTTTATTCTTAAATACGTGTACTTTTGTGACAACATACTCTCAAAAAATGTATTCAATAAAAGTTTAATAATAGGTAACAAGAACTAAAGAAGCTCTTTGAGTGACAGCTAACCAGATTTTCATTGGTCAATATCTGGAGCATCCCACTTGCTAGCCAATCTAATAACTGGGTTTAAATCTGTTAGAAAATCGGTTAAACATGAATGTGGGGTTTTGAGAAACAAACAAATTATTAAAAAAACAATTAGACAGAATATTCATCTCAAAAGTCATCTAAAGCTACAACCAATATACTAAAAGCTCATACATTAAGGGACGAAATCAAAAGTTCAATGTAGGATAAAAAACTTAATTCACATAGTTTTTTCACTGACCATAACCCCCCACCCCCACCCCCCTCTTAACTTAATTTGGGAAAAAATGATTGACCAATATGGGCATATGCTTTGAAAGTATACTTTTTGTATCATGGGTGCTGTTTTTCCTCAACAATGTATGTTTGTTCTGTATATTGACTTTGATATCACTTGAATCCGTATTTTTCAATCCGAAAATCGATGTCGGATAACAGAACTTACAGCGATTTTTACCCCCACCCCCAAACTTTTTGAATAAAGTTTTTTTATCCTACAGTGAACTTTTGATCTCGTCCCTAAAGTGAGAAGAAGATAAGGATTTAAAAAAGACACAACAGAGTTACAGTTATTTGTATTATTTGAGGATACTTGCCTGGACAAACACAGTTCACTCTTATTCCATCTTTTATAAAATCAGCCGCCATAGCTTTAGACATCCCTATAATAGCTGCCTTAGTAGCCCCATAAATACACCTGTTTGGTGCTCCTAAAACATAACACTCATAAATATAGTAGAACCTCTGTCGCTCTAACTCAAATATCTCCCATACTATGGGGATCTATTACTACTTCTAAAGTCCCTTCATATAGATTTTCATTCTTTTGAACTCAAGTACTTGAAAACGCAAATTTTTTTGCTAGTCACTTGAGTGATCAAATTACAAAGTTCCTCTGTACGAATGTTCTTTGTAAACGTGAACAATTTATGTAAATTTTCTGATATTATTCAGTTTGATTACTATATAAGTACAGTTCACCCGAGACTTCAGATAAAAGAGAAAACATTGAATTTCATTAATCAGGCTGTAGAAAGGGAAATCCAACTAACGAAAATCGTTTTTTTCACAATTAAATTTAGTTTCCCTGATTTTATTAGAAACTATGTATAAGCTGAAAAAAGGCATACGAATAAAAAAAAACAAAATGTTGCAGTTTACCTTTTATACTGGATGCTACAGACGCAACGCTAACAATACTACCTTTCCCTGCACTTCTCATCTGAAAAAAGAATAAAAGGCATTTTGGGTAGTCATTAAATGTCCTCCATACAACGAGGATTTATGGATGAAATTTCAAGAGATACAAAAACAAATTTCTGAAAGCCAAATATATCATCAAACCGCAGGTACCAACAAACCGAAAAGGAGAAAAAAAAGAATGGACTAAACCGAAGTAAGGTCAACTTACTGTCTGAAGGGTTTGAAACCCCACTTAACACAAATATTCATAAATTCATCAACTCAAGTACTAGTATCTAAAAATTGTGTTTTTTCTGGGGCAATGGGTATTAAGGGGATAATAAATACCCTTTGGAACTAAATAAATGACCATAGCCAGCGATATTACACCAGTGTAATATAGATGCAAGTATAATGGGCATTTGTGCATCGGGATTAATATGGTCGGATTGAGACCAAATCTTTGGAAAGCAAAGAAAAAACAACTTAAACATAATAAGCAATAAAACCAAACTGACCACAATTGATGTCAAGTTTATTGTCTGGGGGATGACACAACCTACTACCTGTAGTATGGCAATGCACAAAGACACAAATCAAAAGATGGATTTTTTTTACACAATATATTTTTGAGGTGTTTACCTTTGGAATAATTTGTGTACACATTCTGTAGATACTTTTGACATTGAGATCAAATGAAAAGTCGTATTTTTCTTCTGGTGTTTCTAGTATTGTTCCATTGTGAACATAACTGAAAATAAAGTACAACAATGGTTTAATTTGTATCCTTCCTGAATACATGTACGTAATTTCATGCTTAAATTCTTATAAATATTATCTGCAATATCGGGATATAGCGATTGTCTCCGTCCGTCGGTCCGTCCGTCTGTCGTACCGTGCTTCACTTTTGGATTTAGGAATTTAATTTCTATATAGAATGGTTGCATACTACCTGTAGATGCGCAATGAGGTTTTAGAATTTTTATTTTCTAAACAAATGGGCCCACAGGGGTCGAACTTTGAAAATGTTTAATTCAAGCTTGTGACCTAAACTCGCTTTCATTTTTCAATTTATGCATTTATTTCTATATAGTATTGGCATGCACTATATGCAGATGCGCAATAAGATTTTAGAATTTAGATTTTCTAAATTGGGGCCCACAGGGATCAATTTTTGAAAAACCGTCAATTTAATCTTGTGACCTAAACTCCTCTTTCATTTTTCAATTCTATACGGTATTGTCATACACAATATACAGATGAGCAATAAGGTTTTATAATTTTGTTTTCTAAAATTGGGGCCAACAGTGGTCGTATTTTTAAAAACAATAAATTTAAGCTTGTGACGTAAATTGTCTTTAGTTTTTCAATTTATGCATTTTTGTTTCTTTTCTATACAGTATTGTCCAACCATGTGCAACAAGGTTTTAGAATTTTGATTTTCTAAAATTGTGGCACACAGGGGTTGAAACTTTCAATTTTCAATTTAAGCTTGCTACCAAAACTCCTCTTTCATTTTGCAATTTATGCATATTTATCCCCGCACTCCGAATGAAATTCGGGGATATTTGTAATCGGTCCGCCAGTACGTCCGTCTGTCAGTCCGTTTGTCCGTCCGTTAGATAATCTTGTCTCCAAAACTCCTCGTTCATTTTTAAAGTGATGCATTTAATTTCTTTACAGTATTGTCACAAACTGTATGTAGATGCGCAATAAGGTTTTAGAATTTTGATTTTCAAAAATAGGGGACCACATGGGTCGAATTTGGAAAATTGGAAATTTAAACTTGTGACATAAACTCCTCATTTTATGCTTTTAATTTCTATACAGTATTATCACATACTGTATGTAGACACGCAATAAGGTTTTAGAATTTTGATTTTCAAAAATAGTTGTTTTCTTGGGGTATTCAGAAGTTTAGCTTAACCCAAGGTCCAAGCTGTTACTCTTTGCTGATTTCCACACAAATACCGGTAGATGTATCCAATCAACTTCCCTGTTCAATTCTCCTTGGTGTTATATCATATGGGCAATTACACAGACTTTAAATTTAATATATATATATATATATTTTCCCCCGTTGTTTCAAAATGTTAAAAAAAATACTATATGCATAAACTAACTTGTTGCTCAAAACAAGTGTGATAGAAAAAAACTAGCTACAAACCCGGCACAATTAAAGAGAACATCAACTTTATCTATCTTCTCGGCAAAGGCTTTAACAGCATCTGATTTAGTGACATCTAATACCTGAACTGTTATATCTAGAATGAAGATAATATATACTGACAGAAACTTCCATATAAAATCTGTTGTCTATACAAAGACTAATCTGCAATTGGACGGTCAAAAATTGTCGACAAAAAATTATTGAAGTAAACAAACAAAACAATATGAGGAATTGTTTTAATTTAGTTTTAAATTTCCTGCCGATTGTTTGTTTTCTTTCCTGTTTATCCAAGCGTTGTCTTTGTCCCAGGATTTATAAAAAAAAATCTGAAAATCTTCATTTCTTCCGTCGATCATATAAAGCTACACAAAAATTTCTGTAAAACTGGTGAAAGATAACATGAGTTATCGTATTAAGTGTGAAAGGGGATGTAATATATCAGACTGCTTCTGTCTTAAAATGGATTAACAGGATATAACAGAATTCATCAAAATAAACTAAAATGAAATCATTGCATGTATTACACAATACAATAATGTAAGATAGTTTCGTGGATACCGTGTTATTTTTTACCTATGCATTAAAGTTTTAACTATAACTGTGCAGAGATACACTAAATAAACGTTAAAATTTTCATTGTCCTACTTTACAGTTACTAAAAAGTAAACATTTGGATTGATTAGTTGTTGATTGTAGTTTGCTTAACGTCAAGTGGCAAATATTCCATGCATCTGCAGGACGAGAACCAGTTCACACGATTCAGAAATGGGGGGAAACCGATTTTGACTACCAATGGAAAATGGTGAATGGTTGGGTAGCAACGGATAATTTGGCATTCTGTAGCGGAGTTAGCCATCACTCTTTTTCGAAAACTACACAAGGTGTCTTTAGCGTACAGGAATTTAGCACACATATTACACTAAATCAACGGGAAATGTTTCATTGTCCTACTTTAAAGTTACTAAAAATCAAAATTAAAACCACCATACTTGGAGATTCCGCCGCTAATTCTTTTAATTTCTCTTCGTTGATATCTGTTGCTATTACTGTAGCTCCCTCTTTAGCAAAGGCCTATAATAAACACTATTAATATACATGTATACATGCCAGTTTTATCAATAGTTATACTGTAGGAAAGTTATGTATCTTAAAGACATTAAAAGATAAATCCATAGAAATTAAGTTTTATTAAACCCACCAGGAAGTTATTTCCTTTACAATTAAAATAGTTTAAACGCAATTATCTACCTCTATGATACGGTAATGGTGAATTAATATATCTAAACTAAAAAATATTTCAAAATGAAGATATAAGAAAAGGGTCAACAATGAAACTGTATAAACTCCAACGCAAATTTTTTGAAAGATAAAATACAAAGTATAACAGAAAGACTTAGTCAAGATTGGCTTGGTAAAGACAGTAAACGATGATGGTGTTAACGTATGTATCCTAGATGATTTTTTTCACTCGATACCTTTCAAGAAACAGCTATTCTATACATTTATACGCTGTGCATGACAACAGCAATAGATAGTTATTTAAAAATTTATATTCCTAAAGGAGCATATGAAAAAGATTTCTAATGGTTTCATTGTTTGAAAAATTCAAAACGACAATCCTTTAAATGTTAACCCATTATTTTCAGTCTACTAAAGATGTATGGGATAATACGTAATATTTTCGACTAATTTAGATGCACTAAATAGACATATATCAGTAGTGTGTGGAAAGTACATTGTAATAAAAACAATGACCTAAATACTGTGGAACATATCTTTAGCGCTTTGTCCGGGTATCACTTCAATAATTTTTGTAAATGCTGAACTGGGACCTTCTGTAGCCCAGCCTTATTTATTCAGGAAGAAAATATATTCCCTTAAATTATACATATTTTCGGATAAAAAACATCTGTACCGATATCCATCCGTTTAAGATCCAAAATTTAGGGTCAAATTACGAAATTAAAATTAAGTCTAGCAAGTGTTAGTAGAAATACCACAAATAGCACTTGGAACAATGTAGATAAATGGAGAGATTTATTGACATACTAGTATACATTTCTGATGCATTACATGTATACATTGTATAGAAGACCGGACTTTCACCGGATGAAAGTTCAAACTTATCATGCTTATGTTTACCGACATCTGATTAACTATGGACACTTGTGATAATATAATTAGTACATAAATTATCTAAAACTTACTTTATTTCATTCTAAATTTTATACTATTATCATACTATGCATGCACTCCAGGGGCCCTGATTTGGTACTATAAAAGTATTCTATTCCATACTTGTATAGTTAGTTTAATAGATAAATGCATGTCAGATTTAATGTGGTTTAAATGAGTGGGGAGTTCTTCGGTTTAAAAAAAAAGATCTGTTCCTCTGTTTCACTTATATTTCTCCCCAATACTCTACTTATAATTCCAGAACAGATATTGCAGAACAATTATTTTCTAAAATTAACGAAGATGTTGTTAAATATAGTAAAATTGGAGATATAATGCTAGTGGGTGACCTGAATGGGCATATTAATGCAGATGAGAAAGATTTCATGTCAAATGAGCTTAATGATACTTTGTATGATTTTCTACCACAAAATTATTTACCTGATAATTTTCAAAAGTTTTAGATAACGAAAGTCAATTTGTTTTATGGTATAGTGTTGACAAAAAAGTGTTTGACACTACAGAAAACGTTATTTTTGGGATTGTTTATATACCCCCAGAAGGGAGTGTTTATGCATCTAATGATGCGTTTTCAGACATCGAGCAAGAATTGCAGAAATTCAATAGAAATTCAAATTTTATATGCCTTTTAGGGGACATGAATGCAAGAACAGGTACTTTAAATGATTTTATATCACAAGATAGTGATGATTATTTTGAACAAAATATTTTTGATATAAATCAGTTTACTGATGTTAGAGTATTAGATGAAGTAGGTGTAAATAGAACTAGAGCAAGTCCTGACACAGTGGTCAATGGCTATGGTAGAAAACTTATAGATTTATGTAAGAATAATAATTTATATATTCTAAATGGTAGATTTGGAAATGATAAAATTGGTAGAGCGACTAGTAAAAACTTAAGTGTTATTGATTATGTAATTTGTACAAGTTATCTATTGAAATATATTTTTGACTTTGAAGTAGGTGAATTTAGTAAACTTTTTTCTGATATTCATTCTCCCATATCTATTGAGATAAGGATGAACGATGATCTAGAGCCACAAGTTGAAGGTAACAAAAGTTTAAATTTAACAGGTCGAATAAGAAAGTGGAGACCTGACAAGAAAAATAACTTTATTGATAATTTAGATAGAGATCGAATCAACGATCTAAAAGCGAAACTATCTGATGCAAACCATATTGACTTAGAGCATCAAGATATTGGGGAATTTATTCAAGATTTTTGTTCTATTTTACTGAATTCAGCTGAGCTGACTTTTGGTACATCAACGACAAAAGATCATACAGGTAATAAGCAATATACTAGACAGAATAAGCTTTGGTTTAACGATGAATGCAAATTATCTAGAAAGCAATTTCGTAAAGCGAAACGTCAGTATAAGAAGTATGGGTCTAATATTTTTAAGACCAGATTGAAGGTATCTGAAAAACATTACAAGAAAACCATGAATGAAAATATCTCAAAATTTAACAGAGATATGAGGGCAAAAATGAGAGAGATGAGACTTAAAAACCCAAAAGAATTTTGGAATATTTTTAGAAATGACCAGAAAAGGGAGAGTACAAATATCTCTATTGATTGTTTGTTTGAGTTTTTCAAAGATTTAAATACCAATAAATTTGATAATGGTCCTGATTTAATGGTACAGAATAACATTGAAGATAATCAGAATGTAATTTTGAATAGCAGAATTATTAAAGATGAGATTGCCAAGGCAATCAGGGATGCTAAAAATAATAAATCACCGGGTGATGACAAAGTTATTAACGAATATATCTCATCTTCATTTAGCACCATGAAGGATATTTATGAAAGCCTATTTAATTTGATCTTTGATACTGGATTTGTTCCAGAGACATGGTTGACAGGCATTATCATACCCATATATAAGAAAAAGGGAGATAAACTAGAGTCAAAAAATTATCGGCCAATAACACTTTTATCATGTATTGGTAAAATTTTTACATCGATTTTGAATTCTAGATTGAATGATTATTTTAATGAAAATCAAGCTGGTTTTAGAAGCGGCTACTCGACAAACGATCATATATATTCTTTGTATGCTTTATTTGAATTGCTACGTTTGAAGAAGAAAAAATTATTTTGCGGATTCATTGATTTTGAAAAAGCATTCGATTTTGTCCACAGAAACTCACTATTTTTAAAGCTTGTTGGAAATAATATTACTGGGAAATTTTTACGTATAATACAAAACATGTATGATGACGCAAAAGTCTTATATTAGGCATAATAATGAATGTTCTGGTCTATTTAGATGTGAAATAGGTGTGAGACAAGGTGAAAACCTGTCGCCTGTACTCTTTTCATTATATTTAAATGATCTACAGTCATATTTGGAAGAACAAAACATCAAGGGAATTCACTCAATTAGTTCTGATGTAGAAAATGAGTTATCAATTTATTTAAAAATTCTTCTGTTGTTATATGCAGATGATACTATATTATTAGCTGAATCTGATACTGAATTACAATGTATGCTTGATTGTTTTGATCGTTATTGTGACCAATGGAAGCTTAAGATTAATGTTAACAAAACAAAAATTTTGATATTTTCAAGAGGTAGAATAGGAAATTATACTTTTTATTTGAAAGGAACTGAAATTGAGATTGTTAAAAATTATAAATATCTTGGAGTATTTTTTGCAAGGAGTGGAAGTTTTTATACCACCAGAAAATATTTGAAAGAACAAGCCACAAAGGCTATGTTCACACTATTGCAAAGATGCAGGCGCCATAACCTATCAATTGAATGTCAATTAGATATGTTTGATAAGGCTATTTTACCTATATTATTATATGGTTGTGAAATTTGGGGATTTGAGGGTTTGGAACTTTTAGAAAAGGTGCATTTGCGCTTTTGTAAAATTGTATTAAAATTAAAGCCATCAACACCAAACAAAATTGTTTATGGTGAGTTGGGTAGATACCCAATCATACTGACAGTCAAAGTGAGAATGGTTAAATTTTGGTGCCGTTTAGTAAATGGTGACGAAAATAAGATTTCAACAATATTATATAAGCTGCTTTATGTATACGCAAATGATTATGGTTTTGAAATCAAGTGGATAACATTTATAAAGAACATTTTTGATCATTGTGGCTTATCAAATGTCTGGCGTTCACAAAATTTTTACTCTCCTCTTTGGATAGAACAGTGCATTTTACAACGATTAAAAGATCAGTTTTTCCAAAATTGGTCATCAGATATATTTAATTCTCCAAAAACTATTTGTTATCGTTTATACAAATCAGATCTTTGTTTTGAAAAATATTTGGTAGAGTTACCTACTTATTTGATGCAAAATCTATGTAGATTTAGGTGCGGGTGTCATCGCCTGCCAATCGAGACAGGAAGATGGCAAGGTATCCCTAGACAAAATCGTATTTGTACACTGTGTACTTCACATGATATTGGTGATGAGTATCACTATATTTTAATATGTAAATTTTTTGAAAAGGATAGAAAAGAACTACTACCGGATTATTGTCAATCAAATGCAAATACATTAAAATTTCCAAAACTTTTTTCCTCACAGGAAATTGATATACTTGTTAATTTATCACGTTTCATCAAGATTGTTTTCACAAAGGTCGTACCTCCAGGTTAAACATACATGTACTTTTTGTCTACATATGCAGATATGTAACTTTATAAATATTGTATATTTTCTCTGTAACTTGTCAGTTTATGAGAATAAAGTATTGAAGTATTGAAGAAATACAAACATTATCCAAAAAAAAACTAATAATTATGGTAAACAATTATTAAATTTATGTATCGAATCACAAATAAGAATCTTAAATGGAAAAACATTGGGTGACTCTGTAGGGAAAGCTACATTGATAAATACGAATGGAGCATCAATTGATGATTATTGCATATGAAGTGGTTCATTTATGAATAATTTTATCAGCCTCGGGGTTGGTGAATTTCAACCAATTTTGTCTGATCACTGCCCTATAACTGTGAATATAAATTCATCACATTTTAAAGATGAACAAAACAAAAATAGTTTGAAATCATTACCAAGAAATATCAAATGGAACAAGTTAACGGAGGAAAATTTCAAACAGAATCTGAAATCTGTAAACTTTGATCTCATACGCAAAAAGATAACTGACACTAAAAGTAAGGTGTCTCTTATTAGTAAAAGTTTAAATGCATGTCAAGATAAACATCATGTCACTAATGACATCGATAATATTGTGGCAGATTTTTCAGAAGTTTTAAGAATTGCTGTGGCAGGTACATCCTCCAGAACTATAAATAAAAAGAAACAATTTACAAAAAAAAAGAAAAATAAGGTTTGGAATGATGAGGTGTGTAAATGTAAGCGAGGACATATTGGGTACCTAAGCAGACTTTTATGCAACAATCCATTGGATAAATCTTTGAAACAAAAAGTATACTACGAAAAAAAAAGAAGATAATAAATTAGAAAGAAAAAAACATTTTCACCTCATTTATGCAAGCGAGTTGTTTTCACAGTTGTAATAAAAATATTCTTTATCAATCCGTCAAAATGGAAGAGTATTTATGAATATTATTGAATTAAATATAAACTACATTTTTATTTGTTTGAAACATTCATAAATATTTCATTTGAAATATTTTTCCTTTTACTTTCTTGTACCCATTTTCTTTCTTTTACCTCAACAAAGATCCAACCCCACTTTTTTTAACAGTTGCCCAAAGGTAAGCCCTTTCATACACTTTTGCATGTTTTGTTTAGCAAAATTACTTAATGGAAAGAAAAACGTGGCTATAGAAATGATTTTACTATTAAACTCTTTCCGTGGAAAAAATTTAATAGCAAATATTTTCCTTCGGAAACAATTTCACAGAGGAAAGTATTAAATGTTACATTTCCGCCAAAACAAAGGTGTGAACAAATCCATTTGTACTTCTGATTTAAATCCATATAAAGTAGAGAAAAACCTCATACAAAGAACATTATCAGTATAACAATAGGACCCGGGAGTGAAATCAAGGACTACTGAAAGGTACAAATATACCATTCTTTGTATTCTATAAGCACTTGAAAGCTGGTTAAAGTAATAAATATGGCAAGGAGTTCTGGTGAATACTAGAACCATTTTTATTAAACAAAATATGATAAACTTGGCACGACCAATATTTTTTACGTTGCTGGTTTTTATAAATACCGGTATTTATATGAAAATTTTTCCGGTTAATAATTTAATACAGATTTTCGGCCCGGGGCAATACGGAAAGTCATATTGTCCCATTAGGTATCCACTATAGGGCAATACAGCTTCCAAACAGGGCAATATGGAATTCTATACGGACCAGTTTTACAGACTATTATGTTATACCTGACTGGTCGTTCGGACCATATGTATAGACTGGCTTGTCATACGGACCAGCTGTATAGATTGGCTAGTCATACGGACATGCCATACGGACCAGCTGTACTGACTGTTTAGATTATTTAATAAAAGTGTTACGAACTTGCTGATTCTGTATTGGCCCTGTATTGATTCTCGGTCAGTTGTACTGGCACTCGGCCATTCGGGCCTCGGGACCAATACTGCTACCCTTGAATCAATTCAAGAGCCAACGCGGAATCACCAAGTTAGTAACACTAAAGTATCGGCGGATAAACCAGTCAATAATGCTGTGATAATAAGACTAAAAACAATTCTAAAAGGTGGACGAAAAACAAAAAAGCAACTGCTGACTAAAAAGGAGCAGAAAATTCTTCAAATTGAAGAATTATGGAACGCCTGAGATCATGTTAATTTCATAAGATTGTTCTATCCACAGATGCCCGACTTCTGGATATATATTTCTTTTTATTTTATTTTTTTGTTGTTGTCTTATTTCATAATTACTTTTAATAAACATTTACTATAACATATTTACTTCTTTTTGTTATAGTAAATGTTTATTGAAAGTACTTATGAAATAAGATCCCCCCAAAAAAATAAAATAAAAAAGAAATAAATGTCCAGAAGTCGGGCCCCTGTGGTTCTATCTAGTCAGTTCAAGGAAGGCCTGAGCCGCTTACAAAATAGCGATAATGCTCACTCCAGAAGATCATGGTTGTTAAATTGACACATTCGTTTTAAAGGCTAACTTGTTAATTAGTTAGTCATACAGATATGATTTCATTCCTTAAAAAATGGAATCTAAACATCAGGATTTTGAAATAATCTTCTTCGTATAGCTTTAATTTTATCCAACCTATTGTTCATGTTTTAAAAGGCAACAGATTTAGATGCCTGGTATATTGTAAAGTTCTTATTTGAAAACAAGATCTAAACATGTAAAGATACATCTGTCTACATATCAGAAGTTGAAATTGAACTGGGCCGGATTAATTTGTGTGTACTATCATGCTATAATAAATCTTTAGAATAATAAAATATGTACATGTATAATTAATAGTCAGTGACGTAATACAGATTAGGAGACCTGATGTTGAGGGAAATATTCCACAATATGATGTTTCATAAGAATCCATAAGAGTCAATGGATTTATATATATCCTTGTACATCGGATCTGACATTTATATCTCCCCTCCACGGATTTTTTCTCTCTATAAAATGGTAAACCTGCAGATTGTTAAAAATAATGCACTTTGGTCATTGTTCCTTAACTGGCTTCACTGTAGAAAGGGCATTGCTAAAGGTAGTAAGTTTCTATTACAATTATTTACAAAAGACAGATTATGTATCACATACAGAATATGGCAGGTCAATTAAGCAGTGACTTGAAGAATAATATTGTTGTGAAACTTCAAACAATCTAATGTCATTTACTGATACTTTGTATGTCAGAGAAAAATGAATAAAAGGGTTAAAATTTGCTACATATTCTAACTAATAAATTATTAAACAAAAAGGATTTTGATTGTCATCTGGAACTTATTTAAGATTTGAAAACTGTCTTCTGTATTCTGAAACATTATTTAATAGTATAAAATGGAATACTACTCATTACAAGAGAACAATTATAATTCTTTATTAAATGCGTTTATACCCATTAAGAGGTCAGGCAAAAAAACACAAACAGTATAAACAAACAAACAGATATATACAATAACATATATTAAAATAAAACAAATATAAATTTATGATGAAATGAGCCTTGAGCGACACGGACCTCATCTTTCCACTGCTAATAAAAAAATATCCGTAAAAAAAATGCAGAACTTATCTTGGTCTGATAAGATAAAGCTTACCAATGCAGTTGCTCTTCCAATACCCTGAGCTGATGCTGTGCAAACACACACTTTGCCTTCTAATCTACCTGGCATCTGAAAAATTTACACATAACCACTGAATGTTTAAGTATATTTCAGTAGTAAAATAATTTAAATGAAGACAACACAAATGGTATAAATCAAACAGCAGAATTAACGACATACAACAAACCTTTGCTAACTGAACTCCAAAACCAAATGAGGGCAAAATACATACATTAACAGATGAGAATGTAATGGTCTCAATCAGTCTATGGGAAAATCTGTACTGCTACAATTACAAAACAAAGCTTACAGGTTCACGCGTGTTATCGGATCTCCAGATAAAATACGACTTAACATAATTAATATGGGTGTGTAACAAAGCTTTGCATGTACTTACTTTTGCACGTGTCAATAGTCAACAAAGTGCAAGTGAAAGTAGACACGCCCACTATTTTGGAGGATATTACAAGAAAGAGCTAATTATGATAGTTAGTAAAGATTGTTTCCTAAAGTTAGTTTATCATATGATAATAAATTTCTAATGTCTTTCTAAAAATTAATCTTCAAACCAAAATGAAATAATAAAGAGCATTATGGTAGAGGCAATTAAAAGTACCACGTAAAAATATCAACATATTGAAATCTTTTCGTTATTCTTCATTGACATTTGACCCCGGATATTATTGTTGATGACCTTTGTATGAACATACACATGTAATCCAGTGTATCCAGTGACGATGGCACACGATACAGAATGTCGGGTGTTATCAATACAAAGTACAGTTGTATTTGGTTATGTTGGAAACAAAAGTGCTTCCTTTCCGTTGCAGGTATTGCAGATAATATTTATAGGAAGGTTATTTTCCTTTCCCCAATGGTCATGGACTGTGACCCTGTGTTTTTATAAATGTATTACATGATTAAACGGCGTGCCTTTTACTGTGCAATTCATATTCATTATTTTTATACACATCTAATGTTTGCATTGCAGTTTTGAAGAGCACTTGACATATCTTAATTAACATGTGTAATGACTAATAGTAAATTATGTCATTTGTAGTGACATATTCATTTATTTTTTTAAGTGAAGGTCAAGAAAAGATCTTGACAAAAAAGGATGGTACATCGTTATTTTCTTTCAAAGTTTGGTATTTCGGTTAAAATAAATGTATATTATGCCATCATGACCATGTTTGTCAATTATCTACTGCCTGTAAACCTCAGTTCGTGGAATGGATTTTTGGCATGTTGAAATGTTAAAATTATAAGACAATTTTTTGTTTGTTATTTACTTTGTTGATTCGTCCAAGAAAATCCAAAAAAAATTTCAATTTTTTTTTAAGGTTATATTTTTTACACCTCAAAAATGATTCTGAAAGGGGAATTTCCAATAGAAAAAATATTAATGCACTTGAAAATTTGAATTGACAACAGAGCTCCAGATAAGATTGCATCAATTGGGTTATTCACTCCTGTCTTTTTTAATAAAATGGGTGAAAGCTTTTTCCATTTGCTTTGTGATTTCAGGTTCACTCCTCTGATAAATTTTTAATGGGTTTTTCCCCCCTCAATCAGATATCTATTGGGTGATTTAGACGGCTTTCAATTTCAATGGTAATCATGGGAGAGCTGGTGTGATGAATGTTTCTAATGCACAAAAAAATCATTGAAAATACAGATATAAATAATGTCACCAACATGTTCCTTAGTAAACAGACAAATTAGAGGATATAGCCAACATAATAGGATACATAAAGCTGACAGAGCTGCATGGTTAGTACATGGTGATGTTGCAGTTACAAACTACCAACCAACCAAGAAAATACACATTCTGCTAGCTAGTCCAGATAATCCTGATCATGAGGCCATTTATCTTTGGGACTTTTTTAGACCATCAGAGACATTGCATAAAAGTTATAGATAACATATTCAGAGGCATAATTATTTGGACTATCTGCTGGCATAGACTGAATTTTAAAGTGTATGCCATAAATTATTGTAACTTTTTTTGTACACTAAATTAAAAAATATGATCTTGCATTTGAGTGAAAATCTATTTACTAGTAAAGGAAATTCACAGGGGCAGATTCAGGAATTGTGTGGGGCGTGTATATAAACGAGAGGTCTTTGGACCAGAGGATCGAAACCCTTGAAAGTACTGGCATTTGATTTTTTACATGCTGATGTCTGATAATTATTTCATTCCAATTTATATTCTTCTACTTTCCCCTTATATGCCTTTTAAAATCGGTGTCAGTAAAAATACTTGTAGATAATGTACAAATTCAAATTACTTTATTGTCATTAAACATAAAGTTTTACAGCGCTCAACTTTTTCTGCAACAAAGTTCATGTGGGGCTTTTTAGTAATTGAGAATAATGAGGGGCAACAGGGCGGTTTTCAGGACGTCAGGATTGGGTGGTTGCAAGCTCGGGAATTCGGGATTTAATACGTTACTCGTTAGTGGTCCAGAATCCAGGATGCTTTTAGGGAATTGGGGAATTTAGTATTTATTTTGGTGTGAATTCATGATTAGACCATTTTTTTTCTCGGGAATTAGATCAAACCCCTTCCAACCCACCAATTGAAGTGGAAAACATAGGTCATAACCAGTATCAGATGCATTTTACCATTTTGGTACGAAACTTTTAAACTGATACATACATGTATCATGTGACATTTATAACGAGACGAAAAATTGGTTAGTGGGAAACCAGATCCAATCATTTAAAATTAAATTTCTCCAAATAACGTAGCACATGGTTTAAACCTTAGTAGACAAGGTCGGCCTCGGGAGATTCTGAAAGTCTTAATTTTTTACTTCCAATGATATTTTAAAATTCATTTTTTAATGCAAATTAAAGTATAAGAAATGGGTTAAAACGTATACCTCCTGTTTATTTGCCTAATGGGTCAAATATAATGGGTCATCAAAAGCTTGACCATAATTTTTATTGCCTTTTATCAACTTTTACTTGCATAATTTGCATAATTATGCAAAAATGCAGCTTATCTGGAGCTCTGTGACTAATTCAGACCAATCCTAAAATTTGTAAATGTGACTAATTAAATCATATTGTGAACTTGATTTATGTAATTACATAAATTTCAATTATTGGATAAAGTTTGGTTAAAATGGAGATTACAGTGTTGAATTTATAGATATGATTTATAGATATGATTTCTGCATCCCTTAAAAATATCTGTAGATATGCTATGATAATTTCATAATTTAATTATGAAGTGTGAAAAGAAAAAAATGTTAAGTTTATATATCACATGTATAAAAGATAAAAAAAGTTTTTGTATCAAAAATTTTACTGGTACCATCACATTAGTTTATAAAATTACTACAGGAAAGAGGGTAAGATTATGCTTTCTGGACATCAATTGTAGATTCGACCATCAGAGTTTTGTGGGGGCATAAATACCAAGGAAGACTCGCATGAGTAGAAAAAATTACTTTATTTGGCCTTATACTGTGCATTCTGTATTGATTTAAATTTGAATTTTGGTTGTATCTGTCAGTTTGTAATTATTAAATATGATAAGCATAGGAAAATACAGATCTAGGGATTTGATCTTTTGTATTACACATGACACATGGATGATAACTGGTTTAATAGATATTTGAATATTTAAAATTTATGGAAAATTATGCAAACTAGAATATACATGACTGATTAGATACGATATTTGAATCATTTGAAATTCATGGAAAATCATTCTAGTCATTTTATTTGACTAACAATTGTAAACGAGTAATAACTGTAACAGTGAACTGTTACGAAGTCTCCCTAATGAAGTAACTGATATATCGAATGCCTTACATTGTATTCATTAAATTATTTGTTTTTTAGAGACTGAAATTGGGAAATTGTTCCTATAAAGTTTGTGCATACTTGAAACTCATGATATGGGTATTTTTTGTTACCCGGTTTTTAGTCATACAATGATCAACTTTTGCTTGTCGACATGCTGCATTGACATATATATCCCAATTTTCTGAAACGTTTACCAGAACTGATTTTATTGTATGGTGCTATAAAATGCTTTTGGTTTCATTAAATAAAATAATATAAAAGACTTCTTACCTACCGAGATAAGTCCTCCCAACATCAAGTCAGTGTAGTTTGAATCATATGTATTTATATGAAATGATCAATTGCAACACCAAGAAATTTTTTTAATTTATGACCAAGCAAATGAAATAATATCTATAACATATTATGTCTGATACATTGATGTTTCGGGGTGGGGGGTAACTCAATGATAGTTAGATACGGGACGTGCATCAAATTCGGGTCAAGATTTTACAATGCTGGTAGAGATTTCGGGTCGGAATTTTTTGACACTCTGGAGAATTCCAGTCAGGATTTTAAAAATTTCTGCAGATTTTTATAAAACACTGAGGCATATGGCAAAATGCTGGGTACTTTATTCATGGCATTTGTGTCACGTGACTTTAGCCCTTTTGAATCAAATTATCTCCCTTAGTTGTAGATCGAAAATAATACAGTTGTTTGAATTACGGATAATCGAGTCTTTTCCCTTCTCGGCTCTTAAAGTAATGTGTCTATGAAGACTTCCTTTGGCGGATATTTACAAATTGTTCAATTCTGAGGGAAAAGGATTGAAATTTGAAGTTTTACGCTATGGGAGACTTGAAATTGTCATGTTTTAAAAATTATTTGGCGGAAAAGTTATGTAAGCAGGTGAGATAAAAGTTATTTCCTCATAAAATTTACCCTCCAAAGTGGTTCTCCGTATGCGGACAATTTATGTATGATCTCGCCTTGTATCTGTATTTGTAGTTTGAATTTGCATTTGGTTAATTCATATAGCAGTTATACTACGGTTATGCTTCAGTTTTTTAAACTGAATTGGCAGAAAATTTCCAATGCTGACAATGTTCATTTACACACGAAAAGAAAGCTAATATTGTGTGGAATGTACCTATATGCAGACAATTTTATTATGAGTTATAAGAATTTGAATATTTGGCAAGTATAATGCTTTGCAATGACTGTCGTCAGAGAAATCCAAAATGGCCACTATGTAAATTAGCAAAGTACCCCACAATTTTGCCATATGAAGAATTCAGGTTGTCTTTTCAAAATGTTAAATGTATATATATTATATGTCTCATCATGATAACTGCCTTTTATTATTTTTGGATAATTTCGGGTATGTAATTTTAGCTTTCCTGGATATTTTCGGGTAGGGGGTTTTGAGTTCGCTGATGCACTCCCCGTCATAAAATGGTAAAGTTACCCCCCCCCCCCCCCACCACTCCCATCTATCTATAAAGACTACTCTTAATTTCTTTTTTAAACCAGAACACCTACAAAATAGGAAAAAACCAGCTGGACAGTCAATATCCCCAGCCAGGAGCAATACCCTGCAAAAATGAATTTAACTGGTTAACAAAAATATACATGTATTTACATTTAAATTTGAGATGGACAGATTTAAAGTTTTAAAAATTATTGTATAACACACCCGCGAAATCACAGAACGATATCAGTGTCATCTTTTGATAGATATCATCCTGAGACAAAATTTCTACTCTTGTCGACCTTTTACCCATTGGGGTCAATAACAACAGGATTTTTAGTTCGCATCAACTTTGTTGAGGCGGACTAATGGAGTACCCCCGGAGTCCGTGTGCATGTATGCGTACGAAGCCAGTTCTCGGTTACAAGTAGACATAGGGTCATATATATTTGTGTGCAGGTGACGTTGGAGAGACTGACCATGTGACATAAGATGAAGGTCACATGACCCATATTAAACGGTTGACTGGCTTTTAAGTTTTATGTCAAAAATCAGTTTTAACATACAAAGTGACCTACAATCATATTACTTGGTGTGAGGATGCATCTTTGGGATTAACACAGCCTCCCACCAAAATTAGGTTACTTTGACCTACTTATTGTGCTTCATTAACTTAGGTTAAGTTTTACATCTGAGTTCAGATGTCTGATACCAAGGGACCTACAATCATATTAATTGGTGTCAGGGTGCATCCCGAGAAGCAACACAGCCTCCCACAAAAATTCTGACCTACTTATCGCGCTTCATTGAGTTATGTTAAGTTTTACTTCCGAGTTCAGTTCTTCAATACCAAGCGGCCTACAGTCATATTACTTGGTGTCAGGGGGCATCTGGGAATAACACAGCCTCCCACCAAAATTTGTGGGGGAACGAGGCGAACTTTGTAATTGTAGATTTCTGTTTCTCTTTCATATTCATTCATTTGCGTAAGGGCGAGGCAAAATTCAATGTACATATAAAAATGTACGGATATGTGGTAAGCATGGTAAGCATCAATGAACTTATCATGGCCCCTTTAACCCTTTTATTTTCGAAACGGTGAAAGATACAAAAAAAAAATGATTTGTAGTAACTTTTGTTGGGTTTATCGTGAGGAATCATTTAAAAAAAATTCATCAAATCCAATGAAGAATTAAAAAGTTTCAAAAATTAGCGTGATCGCCTTGTATCTCAAAAACGATAACAGATATATATAGACAAAAACGCATTGAAAGTGATTTTTTTTTTAGCAAGGAACATAATAAACAAGCCCCATAAAAATCAGACAAAAAATAAAAAAGTTAGACCAATGCAGTTTAGCATAAAATATTATTGGAGAATTTTTTATGATATACTAGACATTGAACCCGCGCGAGCGCGGGAAAATAAGCTTTTTTTTGTGGTGGCCATATTGACTATAAAAATTTGTTGCGGCCATGCCATTCATGGAACAGGAACTCAATATGGATGATGTGGCAGGCTTCCATAAACTTTCCTGTCAAGTAGGTGGTATCAACTGATAGTTTCATGTCTATATGTGCAGTATTCTTAGAAATGAATTTTAATGCAGACTTTAACCAAAGTCAATGAAGCGTGAAATGTAGGTCATCGTGACCCAATTGTCATGGCTGTTCGTTACTACCGAAGATGTATCCACTGATGCAGTAGACTGTATGCCACGTAGAATTACCAAAATGGACCTTAAGGTGCCATCAAAGTCAAAATCTACGACGAAAACACAACCACATAAATTGTCAATATTTTTATTGTTATAATTAATTCTGAACTGGAACTTGATGAAAACTTTCATTAAATACACATTTCATAATGCATTACCTTTTTCCTTCAGAATAAATATGAAAATGAAATTGTAGACGTAAACATTTCCTTAGTGACGGATGAATTTTTCAAAAGATGCCGTGAGTTAGTTAGAGCATATTTTTGGAAAATAATTGTTCCAATTGTTCCATTGTCATCATGGGCAGGGCAAGCGAGGCTTAATTTCACAAATATATCCAATAATCAGAAGGTGAAAGCATTTTTAGTGTGTGGCTGCTTGTGTTGTCCACGTTTATATTTATCAAAGATGTCTGAGATAAATTTTGTCATTAATGATAAAGATGACCATTTGTTAAAAATATTTTTATCTAGGGCTTACAGTAGAGATATATTTAGACAGGTCACATGACAAATAATTTAAAAATAGATAATGGTTGGTTTTATCACTTTGTGCAAGGTAAACATCCGAGCAATCCAAAAAACAACTAAGTTAGGAATTCCTCTGAACTTTACCTTACTTCTTCATTATCTTCAAAGTTCATAACCTTTACAGTTAGGAGAAATTGCGTTATTGTAGAAAAACAATCCTGAATACATAAAGCGGAAACATCCCACTCGAAGAAGAATGTATTTTAATTTTTTTTTATTCTTCTTCTGTAATTTCAAACAGAAATACATTAAAAATATGTGCATACTTGTTTATTTAAATCAATGTGCTAAAATGATGCCTTCGAGAACCTTCTAAGGGATACGTTGGGAGAATTCATATCGGAAAAGTGCATACAAATTCCATTTGCACATAAACAAAACTGTAGTTTAAATTTATAAATGCAGATTGTCAAATCCGATAATAACCTTTATAATCTGAACTATACATCGTTTATTTTGAACCACGCGTTTTGCCGCCTATTCGGCTAATTCGTAACTTTAGTATTATAGATAACAATTTATTGTCTTCCGGGAATAGTAAATTATCCAAGCAAACAATACCAATTGTGCATTCACTAGGTCTTGTCATGGGCATAATGATCATCCTGGCCAGCAGTTTTGAAGCTATTCAGAAACACTGATGATACATCCAGTGTTTAAAGGGGTGGGACATGAACATTGAGAATATCCGAGCTTTTCACAAAGAATAAAAATGTTTATAATTAAGGGCCAAGAATCTCAATGTCTTTTTTTGATTTCTTACGAGGGAATACCCCCATTTTCCAGGCAATGTGTAAAATCATTTATTGCGTATCCTTATAGGACTTTGAAATAATTAAAAAAATGATTTGAGGAAGAAAAAAAATGTTCAGTAAAAATCGCAGATCAAAATCTATAAGTCTCCCACTTCGTTTGGGAGACTTAATTAGTGTTGATATGATGGAAAGTATCAATTTATTTGTGAATTTGTTGTAGATGTGACAATGATTTCATTGATATATTTCCACCAGTAATTCCATAAAAATAAACATCTTTATGATGTCTTCAGAAAAAGGTTGAATTATCAATCCGTACCCAAATTTTCATAAATTACTACTGTCAGTAGATCTTGTCCCAACAGCACTTCTGTATCTTTTAATATGATAATACATCCTACATGAAAAAGAGTAATAACATAGAACTATGGTCTAGGATGCTTTGTGTGAACTTCAACGCCACAATACAACCACCAATTGTTTCTGGAAACATTATATTGTTGAATCAATTCTTCAACCTGAAAGGTATATAATTATACCCCCCGAAACGAACTTTAGGGGGTTATATAGGTTTCAGTCTGTCTGTCCGTCCGCCCGAACTACGTGTACATGCTTTGTGTTATCAATTCCCGTTACAGCTTATTCGGACCTGTTTACCGCTACGATTTTAGCGTTATCACTACGATTTTCAGACCCCCAAATTACGTCTTCCGCCCTTTTAAACGTTTTTATACGTCAACTAAGTAAAACGGTAAAAAAAGAAAAACGCAAAATTCGCTCGGAACCTTTTGCGACATGTCGATATGCCCAGGCATAAAGTTAAAGGACGCTCGAATGAACGTTGACTTATCCTCACGGCGCTTTGACTGATGGTAGAACTTGCGTCTTTGCAAACGCCCATAAGATTTTGACTCGGCAGCATTTAATGGAATAGGAGACATCTCGGCCCGAGGTAAAGACAACTCGGACCGTAACACTAACAATATTAGGTTCATTTAAAAGTTAACTTGTAAAGACAACTCGGACCGTCAGAAAAAGACAACTCGGACCGCCAGAAAAAGACAATTTGGACCATAACAATATTAGGTTCATTTAAAAGTTAACTTGTAAAAAATATATATACACTTCGAAGCACTGCAAAAAATTATTCTCAGCGAAAAGTTACAATATCATGGTTGGAAGTATATCTTTTTGTTCACTCAAAATTGTAAAAACAACAATATGTTTCATTTAAAGTATTATAAATAAAAGCGTCAATCATGTTTACTTACCAATTCATTCAACTTGAAAGACAGTAGTTAGAACATTGTTTTTGTTGAAGAACAAGCTCATTATAGACAATCTATCGGCTGATCAAAGAAGCATTACTGATCAAAGGATAATGATATAATCACAATTAGGAGATGTAATGTTATACTCCACAATACAATTCATCATCATTTTTTACGGTCCGAGTGGTCTTTATTTCACGGTCCGAGTGGTCCTTTTCACGATCTGAGTGGTCATTTTTGACGGTCCGAGTGGTCTTTATTTCATGGTCCGAGTGGTCCTTTTGATGGGCCGACTAGTCTTTTTAGTACAAATGAATGGGCCGAGTGGTCCGCGGGCCGAGTTGTCCTGCACCCCATTTAATGGCGGCATGATGAAGCCAATAAAAAGCATGCCAGCCAAACGTGAATACACTGATCTTTGGAAATTCCTTCAATCTTCATCAAAAGGCGAAACCTTTATATTAAGTACTACGCATATGTGTCAGTCGGTGAAGTCTCACAAATATTTCCATGTGCTCACGGAGGTAAATTTTACTGGTGAAGTCTCACAAGTATTTGGAAAAGTGCCGAAAGTCCGAAAAGGACAAAACTAGGGCGGCTGATGATGTGCACAATCATAGCTCAAAATGAATTACCATTTAGTACAGCTCCGCTCCTTACAATTTCCATTAAGGAAATGTTTCTTGAATAATGACTTGCTGCAGGTATGTAGATCATTTTATCAACTATCAACTTAAAAACACTTTCTCACAAAGACAAGTAAGATTTCATTAGGATAAATGAAATTTGTCCCAGTTTGTCTTTCAATCTCTCTCTTAATTCCCTCTATTATGGTCTGAGTGATGGGAAGAGGGGTAAAAAAGCGTATTTTCTAGGGGCCGATATGCCCAATTTTTTTTCAAGTTTGGACCTAATTTTTTTTTCCAGCATGTGTCTCCCCCCCCCCCCCCCCCCTTCCCCTTTTAAGAACATTGACTTATGGTAGAAATTTCGACTTTGCAAACGCCTATAGATTTTGACTCGGCATGTTTTACAATCTAATGAAATCCTCTTACAGCTTTAAATCAATGGTCTGAAACTTTGCAGGGTGTTTAATCTACACCTCTTACAGCTTTTACTTTCTAAAGTGCAGAGGGCTCAACAGATGCATGATCGGGGGGTATCAATAGTCCGTTAAGGACAGATTATGTGGAAAGGTTTACAAAGCAGTTGGCACAGGGGGTATTTGTGGGCCACTAGACCACAGTAACTCTAGTTATATTTGCAACTGTTCACTAAATGCAGCAAACACTTAATCGATCTTATTAGTTCTGCTTTTTAAATGTGGGAATATATTTACAGTTTATGATTATTTTCTTGTTACAGGTACTGGGATTTGATGTTAGCACTATAAACTCTGTACAGTTTTCAAATCACACAGGTAACTAGAAACAATGACATATTTTGTCAGGTATATTTGCTTACTTTATTTTGGTTAGTATCAAGACAACAAAATACCTTACACAAAAATGAATTTTTTCACTAACCTCATACTTCAAAATTTATATGCTATTTTGGAGATGTCTATATTTTCAGAAAACAATCATGTATATCTACATAGGGATGAAACGTTACCGGTAAATCATTTTTAAGATTTATTTATATTATAGGATAAGATTTACTGCTGGTAAGTAGATGGATAAATGTATTGTCTATATCTGTTATGTCGTTCCATCCTTCTGAAATAAATAAGTTGTCTGGACATTATTTGTTATGTCTGTACAAATTGTACTGATTTTCAGTAAATTGGTATTCAAAATGTGATTAATTTCAGGTTCAGTTTTCTTTCCGTTCAAATTGACTAACAGTCTGTATGTTTGAAAATGTTTATAAAGTCAGTACTTGTGAATAATTTATTTAGTTATTCAAGCCGATAACTCATTGGTTTGTAGAATTATTGTAATGAGTTGAAGAAAAAAGTGCAGTGTTCCAGCTAGGGTTAAAGGGCAGAGGGGTATTTATTGATGATAATTGACACTTTGACACATTTCCAGATCTGAAAATGGCAAACAATATCAAGAACTTTTAATGAAATATCAGTTATTCAATTATTTAATGCCCTTGTAAGTGTTCTATAAGATTATCTGCACCCTTTAATTCATCTTGTATTAATTCAGTATTGTTTATGTGTATTATAAAGTGATATGTTGTATTCTGTATTGTACTCGATGCAGAGGGCAGAGGGGTGCATTGGAAATGGGATGTTAATCTAGCTGAAACACTAGTGTATGTAGCTCATTTCAGTTGATATTACTGATTTGGATTACAGTTGACTCTCGTTATCTCAAACACATTTAAGTCGAAATTCCAGGTAACTTGAATTATCTGGTTGGACCCTCAACAACAGTAACTATACAGATTTACTCCTGATATCTCAAATTTTTGCTTATGTCGAACTATATTTTCAGGTCCCAATGGATTCGACATAACGAGAATTGACTGTATATACATGATACATAATTATATCTATTTGTATATTTTTAGGTTATGGTAAATTCAAAGGGCAGGTACTAAATGCAGATGATGTTGAATGTTTATATGATGGGTTGAAAGAAAACAATATACACAACTTTACACATTTATTAACAGGTAACAAATATACATAATTTACAGGTGAAACCTTTTGTACTTTCAAAACTTTTAATAAGTTACATAGAATGATGTGATGAAAGGTTTGTTACTTAGAAGTATATAATATATATACAATTCAACATATTCACTTTTAGACCTTAATATGGAAGCAGCCTAATGGAAGTTCAAAACACCCCCTTTTCCAGTTTTAGCCGAAATCTGTACTGAAAGTCAGTTACATCACACATGTATTTTCTGTGGCAAAGTACTGATACTTTGAATGCATAAAATCTAATATTTGATAAACTTTGGTATATATTTCTAGGGTATATAGGTTCCAAATCGTTTCTACAGAAAGTTGGTGATATAATTACAGATATGAGAAAAACTAATCCAAATTTAACTTATGGTAAGTCAATTAAATCCTCTGTAGTGATTCATAGTACTTAGTTTTTACAGCTACAAAGTAATTTATTAATATTTCTCTTATGATGGTGCGTTGTTATCTATTTCTCACGCGATGAATTATTTGTCATGACTAATTCTCCATCATATGATATGAACAAGTGTTACCAGAAATTCTTTTATTTGATTGGCCTTGATACAAACGTTGCTGTTTTCTGATTGGTTGAAATCTGCACGGTCATCGTTGAAAGCCCCCATTGCACAACAACATTTGACGCAACAGAAAAATGAACATTAAGATTTCCCGCGGGTCGGATGCCGAATCGCAAACAAACATGAGAGAAATAGGTTGAACAACTCGTAAAAATTAAATACCGCTTGATATCAACTCTCGTTATTTAATTTGGACTTAATAATAAACTTGCCAAAGGCTTGTTTATTATTATATCCAAATTAAAAAACTCAATTTGATATCAAGCCTTATCTAATTCTCACTCGTTGTGAAACCTATAATTCTCTTTTTCATAATGTACATGTATAAATTTTGCCTGGCATTAATAATTAATCAGTTTGACTATTTTTTGCATACAGAAAGTGTGTAACATTGGTCTAATAATAGTGTCCCTTTGCAAGCATATTCTTCTTTTTTATGATAAATACGATGCAAAGAAGACTGGATGCAAAGAAAGTTTTGGTATAGTGATTGAAAACACTTGTTCATCTGACTATTATAATTGTAAAACTGATTTTAAGATTACTTGTACTTATTACACTTTATTTTCAGTATATGATCCTTTAGGTTGCTTGCACATCTGATCAGGGTTCTCACTAAGAATTTTTCATGATGACTCCTGGGACTCATCATTTTTAAGAATTCAGAGTCCTAGCTGATTTTGATGAGTCCCAGGACTCATCACCACTTTTTTAACATATATTCCTGCATGATTTTGACCATGGGAGGCCTATTGTACTATTGTTAAAGTTTAATTGAAATCATGTTCTGCCTTAAAATACTGAGGAATATAATTTGAAATTTAAAAAAAAAAAAAAAAAAATTGAACTTATGCAGTGGTGCTCCGAACTTAGAAGAAAATTTCTGTTACAGATATGAGCAAAAATATTTGCACCTTTGACAACTTATTTATTATTGCCATTTTATTTTTTAATATTTATTTATCTATAATCTTTACTATTATTTTTTCTCAAACATACTCTTAAAATCCTCCCCATTGACCTGGTTTGGACACCTTAATAATCAATATTGACAAAATTTCCATTTGTGCATAGATAAGTCAAAATCCGCTAAATTTATTTTTAAATAAATCGACATATTGTTACCGGTCGGTAAAAAACACTGTGGCCAATGAAAAATCACGAGAATTCCGACTACAGCCATTTTCTAGCTTACTTTTTGACATTTCTTTCCCCTTCCCCTTTGATCTCCAAGAAAACAGAAAATGGCGGGTGGATATTTTTAATGAAAATAGCGGTCTTCAGATGCAGCTGATTAGATCTACTGGGACGCATGAGTTTGAAGGATGACGCGTCCAGAACGCATGTACTCGCCTTAGCGAGAACCATGTCTGATGATTACATTTTATTTTCAGTATGCGATCCTTTAAATTTTAATAGGTAACTATAGTGCATCTGATTATTACATTTTATTTTCAGTATATGATCCTTTAGAATACTTGTGCACAGTGTTCTCCCCAGAAAATTCTGAAGGCGCAAAAATCATAGCGCGTGAACGACATTTTTTATTGAAAGAAACGAAGCGCGAACCTTGTGTGCGAAAATATTTTTTCTGTGTATTAAAATGTTTATAAATAAATGAATAGTATTATACATATGTATACATAGAGGTAAGGGAACAAACATAAAATAAATCAGTTAAATATTATTCTATTTTTATGTGCCTGCAATCTTCATGTCTGTATCTTTTAATTTTCCCTTTATAGAAATAATCATCAGGGCATTTGTTATTTTGTATAGTTTCCTGGTTAAATACTTGAACATTTCCTTTTATCTGTTTATCAAATGCTTAGAACTCTCCGTGTTTGAAAGCAAAACTGGAAAAAAATCTTAACCCCCCCTCCCCCCCCCCCCCCAAAGGGATGATTTTCGTAATTATTTAATTTGGTATTGCAAAATTTTCATTGAAAAGTTGCTAAACAGAACCTGCCAGAAAATTCCCCTATTTCAGTTATTTCTTCTGCTCATTAAAATCATCCCTGTATTCACTTCAATTAAACACTTAAATCCATTTTTAGGGTTAGGTTGCTAAGCAACCAAAACCCTTATGCCGTCGGTCGTTTGGTTAGACAATGAAGGAAACTTTGGAAATCTGGTGTTTTGTGGAAAAAGTTGGACCAGAAGTTTTTGAAACTATGTTTTTATGAGTAAATATGCAAGCTTATCTAGGATTGAAGCTTAAGCAAGGCTAGTTAAGCAGCTTTTTATCTCGATTTTGGGATATGACACATGCGCAAAGAAACGAATTTCTTTCCGAATTACGACTATGTTTATATTGGAATATCATATAAGAAAATAAACATTCCGCGGTAAAATAGTCCTAATATTTGTTGTTGCTGTTGTAGTTGTTTTTTAATAGAAATGTAACTGAAACACACCGAGAAGTGTAATTGTCCAGTTATTTAATAAAAGATGTGTGTTTTATTGACGATTTCCTTTTTGTTTTGAAAGCCGTGTAAAGTATTCGCGCCTTTTAAATGTACCAGATATCGGCGTAAGGATTTTGAATGTTTACTGTGACATTTGCACGGATATTTTCGACTCCGATCTTATTTTCAAAAGATTTCAAAGGTAAGTTCCATTTTTGTTGTGAACGTGATTGTTAACTTATACAGAACATATTTGCACATTATTTGCTTATTCTTCTTTTAATTCTGATGGTATTTTGTGTATTTGATTAACCTTTTGACCTGATCATCGTGACTTCATTTTGTCAAACCTGTTGGTCAGTGATAGAATTGCATACAGGTTATTTGAAATGCCGACAACTTGCACATTAAGATTGAAAAACAATGTGTTTATCATTAATTTAGAAAACGGTATTATCGAAAGTATAATGGGTTTATTTTAATTGAAAGCTTGAATGTTTACGTTCTGATCTACCTGCACATGCGCAAGGTAGTGTAAATATATTGTAGAAATGACCCCCTTCTACAATTGTCCAAACTTTGTCTTTTTATATAACCTTAATAACTTGAAGACCTTTGATTTCTGTTTATTTTAATTCATCAAAATCATTATTATGCGTTTGTCTTTTTAAAAAAATTCAATTTAGAGTGATAATTCAAGAAGCGTTAGCCGACTCGTGCTTTCTTTGATTGATTAGTGCATATTTATTGAAATAATCATCAGCAATGTTTGTACAAATAAAAGTCAAATGCTAGCAACCTAACCCTAGCAGTGCCTATGGACTTTGATTATTCATTGTGACTACAGAATGTTTGTATATGAAGAATGGTTCTGCGTCTTATATTTAGAATCCAATTTTCGTCACTTGTCGCAAACATTCCATATTTAAAAAAAACACCGGATTTTCATGCTACGGGTTAATTTTATCAACTTGTGTCACGTCTATTCTACACACAAAAAGAATGTGTATAAACAACGGCAGGGCTTTTCAAGTCAAATGTGTCAACATATGTTTTAATCTTTGAAATTGTTTTATTCTGGATAACAGTATGCAGATCGTTTTGACATGTGAAAGGGTGATTTCCCATTTCCGATCGTTTGTTTATATTTTTGACAGCAGCCATTCACGATCGTTTAATTTCTTAATCCCAAAAACTTACACAAGCGCAATCATTTCATAAAATCCATATTTTCTAGAAGTTTTAACACATTTTTTGCATGCTTTTTAGCTCACCTGGCCATAGGCCATGTGAGCTATTGCCATCACTTGGCGTCCGTCGTCGTCGTCGTCGTCTGTAAACTTTTTCAAATGTTAACTCGTCCTAAACTACTGGACCGACTTCAACCTAACTTTGCAGAATTGTTCTTTAGGGCATCTGGAAAATTTCTATCGTTTAAAATTTTTGAAATGTCGAAAAACATGGCTGTCGTTACTATAAATAGAACATAGGGGTAAATTGCTGTTTTTTGCTAATAACTCAAAAACCGTTACAGATATCGAAAATCTGACATGGGGTAAAATTGATCAGCATGACAAGATCTACCTACCCTGAAATTTTGAAGGAAATTCCAAAACCCATTTAGGAGTTATTGCCCTTTTTTCACATTTTTGGCTTTTTTTTATGTTATTATTTCAAAAATCTTCTTCTCTGAAACTACTATTCAAAATCATATGAAACTTGGTAAGGTTGTTGCTTAGGGTACCCTGCATAGAACTGATGTGGGGATTTTTGATTCGTCGAAAAACATGGCCGCTGTTACTAAAAATAGAACATAGGGGTAAATTGCTGTTTTTTGCTAATAACTCAAAAAACGTTACAGATATCGAAAATCTGACATGGGGTAAATTTGATCAGCATGACAAGATCTACCTACCCTGAAATTCTGAAGGAAATTCCAAAACCCATTTAGGAGTTATTGTCCTTTTTTCGTCAAATTTTCATAATTTAACATTTTTCGTCATTTATCTCCAAAACTATTTGAGATAGAAGTGAAATGTAAATTTGAAAAGTGTTTGCCATGTTGAGATCTACATACCCTGAAATTTTAAAGGAAATCCCAAAACCCATTTAGGAGTTATTGCCCTTTTTTGTCAAATTTTTAAAATTTTAACATTTTTGCATTTATCTCCAAAACTATTTGAGATAGAAGTGAAATGTAAATTGAAAAATGTTTGCCATGTTGAGATCTACCTACCCTGAAATTTTGAAGGGAATCCCAAATTCTATTTAGGAGTTATTGGTTTGTGTAATTTGAGGTCGGGTTCTGTTACATTTATTTAAGGTTCACCCTTATTCCTGGTCAATTTTGTCAACTTCCTGCCAGGACTACCACCATCAGGGAACATATTTTAACATTAAACCTTATGAAAAATAAATCTTCAACAAATTTTCCCTGAACAATTGAACCAATTGCAACAAACTTGGTCAAATAGTTGATTAATTGTCCAATGAAAACCAGACTCCAGGTGAGCGATACAGGCTCTGGTGAGCCTCTTGTTTGTATTTAACAGTCGGTATAAATAGAAGTGTTAAAGGTCAAATGTCGTCACTTTCAACCAATAGAAAACGTCAATCTATTTTTACTTCAGTGGAAATACACATCTTGTTTTTTAACTGAATACACATATTTCGGCTATCCATAATAGATAATTACCGATTCTACAATTTCTATTGACAAGTAAATTTAAATATCTAGTAATTACAATGCAAACAGAAGTGCTTGAATGTGGTCAAATACTGCTTTTTGCAAATTGACTTTTAATTACGATGACGCTGCGGTGTTACTAATCAAGGCGCTGCGGTCATTTAAGACGCTGCGGTGAATGAAAACTTCAAAGGGAAGGCGCTGCGGGACCGCAGCGCCATATGGGGCTGGGAAGAACGCTGTGTGCATCTGATTATTACACTTTATTTCCAGTATGTGATCAAATATGTTACTTGTACATCTGATTATTACACTTATTTTCAGTGTGTGAACCTATAGGTTACTAGTACATCTAATTATTACTCAAGACATTATTTTCAGTATGTGATCCTTTAACACTTTCAGTACTGAATTTATAGCACGGACGGGGATAATTTAGCATGTGCGTGTGCAGAATTAATTGGACATGTGCTGGCATATTTTCGACTCATAACTACAGGTGCAAATTGCAAGTTAAATACTTGGAATTAAAGGCTGAAAATGGTCAATGAGTTGTGTCTTTGTCATTATTTCATTGTGCTTACAACTTTGATTGATATGGTCAACGACAAATAATCGAAATAAACCTTTAAGTTAGGAATTTTACACTTGCGTAGACCGCAAGTTGAAACAGTTAAGTAAAGTCCAATTTTCTCTAATTTTCTGGGCATAAAAAACTTACTTCATTATTTTTTTAGGCATATTTTATACATCAACTCGTCACTTGTAATGTTTTTTTTTAATTTCATAACGGGCGTTAAGACCGTATTTGGACACGATTTACAGAGTGCTAACCGAAAGCCAGTTGCCTTTTGCATTCCTTGTTGACATCAACAACCGGAAAGAAAGACAACTCTGATATTCTACCTAATAAAATGACCATGCATTTTGACAAACTACAAGATCTATTTGTTTAAAACACTAAACAAATAAACTTAAGTCAGTCAAATAAATTTGCTCACATTATTTTGCTACTGCTTATGAGATTATTTTCAAACTTAGGGGAGATTAGTAAAGAACATGAAGAAAAAAAGTAGAGAATTGTCTGTTTCTGAAATCAGCTTTGATATGGAAATTTCCAATTATTTGGATATTCTTTCCATAAAATGGTAATATTTTCAACACAAAATATTTATCAAAATTTGATAAGGATAGGATTGAAAATTTTGATACATGTATGTACTCACCTGATACCTTTATTCTTTGTCTGTGTGCCTGCAGGATTTCACCAAAGAAGCTGATTTGGAGTATTTTCATTTATTCCATTCAGTTGTGCAAACGTTTTTAAATTATGAAAAGTTAACAATAAAAATTGTCAAAACGGGAACAGGAAATGCAAAACAGTGTTAACACTGGAACAGGAAATGTAAAAAAGTCTCAAACAATCTCTAATAGTAATTTTTAACGGTATGGAACGAAGTGAAGCATTATGGCAGGCAAAGATGTTTTACCATGTCCAGGTTGATGGTTTGGAGAGAGCAAAAAGAGGCACATGCATTGAATTTCAATAATTCAAGCATAGTGAAGAAAATCCTTTTGGGCCATTTCAAAGTTTTGTGCTGAAATACATAGTATTGGGTATATTGGTCTGCTTTATCAACTCTACCCGTATGTTGTATATAATCAACGAGCATCCTTGGGGAAGGCATATCTTGTCGTTGTAACAGACCATTACCTTGCTGAACATTTCGTTGTATTGTACCAACTTTATTGTCATGTATAGTTGAAATGACACTGACATTCTTTTTATCTTGCCACACAGGGGCGGCTATTTCACCCCTCTGTGGAAACTGACTATCCCCCCGAGCATTAATTCCCACTGGGTTCTTTCTCATTATTTCTTTTGGCAAATCCTTTCTGTTTAGTCTCACCGTTCCACATGCACCAGTGTTAAAATTCTGGAATAAATCTGAGAATAACTGGGGGGATGTAAAGAAGTTGTGCATATATACATGGTACCCTTGGTAAGATATGTTAACATGTTCCAGGCATGTTTTCACTATACGGCTAGGAAGACCTTGACCGTCTTCTTTTGTTCTACCACTGTAAATTTGACAGAAAGAAACATACCCTGTGTCTGATTCTACTAATGCCCACATTTTTATCCCCCATTTCATAGGCTTTAGTAGCATGTATTGTTTAAAGGACAACCTACCTTTAAACGGAACCATCATCTTATCAACAGCTACTTGCCTTTTGGGAATGTATAACTCTACCATCTTTTCATTGACCATGGACATAAAAGAGCGTATGTTGTACAGGACTGTGTAATTTTGATCACCTGGTTATGGCTCTTGTTTACAATTGGAGAAGTGCAAATACCTCATGATTTGTAAAAACCTATCTGTTGTCATTGTTTTGGCAAAGTATGGAGTTTCCAGCATGACATCTGTAGACCAATAGGATTTCAAAACTGGTTTAACATTTTTTCCCATAAAAAAACACAAACCAAGAAAAGCTTTCATTTCTTCAATTGTTGGTGTGCTCCAAGGTGTCTTGTTCTCATGATCACGTATTTGTTTCTGTGCATACCTATCTGTAGCACATACTGAAGGATGTCATCATTGAGAAATAGAGAGAAGGGTCTTTATTTAGCTCAAGAACCTTTGTTGCATCTGTGTTCCCACGTGGCAGAAATAAATGAGGGAGACCTCTGTCATGATAATTAAAATCCTAATGCCATACATCAGCATCTAAAAGGCGGTCACTAGCCTCATCAGGCATGTCAGGATCATCAACAGGGGGTCATTGTTATCAGAAGACTCATTCTCATTATCACTATCCCCAATCCCAAGTTGTTGTAATCTTTGGTTATAGCGCTGTTCGGCTGCAGCAATTTCATTTTGTGAAAATCAAAAGAATTCCTCCTCTGAAGAGTCAGACTTTTGGGACCTTTCCAAAGGCAATGTGAGCTTTTGTCATCACTTGGTGTCTGTATGTCGTCCGTCCGTCTGTAAACTTTTACATTTTCATCTTCTTCTCTGAAACCCCTGGACCTATTAAACTGAAACTTGGCCTGTAGCTTCTATGGAAGGTTCTTAACAAAGTTTGCATAAATCATCCGTGAAACAAAATGGCCGTCATGAACATTTACATGTCCTGATTGGTCAAAATTTAAAACTTCTTCTCCTCTGAAACCGTGAAGTCAAATGAACTGATTTTTAATATGGAGCATCTATGGAAGGTCCTTTACAAAGTTTGCATAAACCATCTTTGTCTGTGAAACAAAATGGTCGCCATGAGCATTTACATGTTTTGATTGGTCGAAATTTAAAACTTCTATTCCTCTGAAACCGTAAAGCCAAATGAACTGATTTTTGGTATGGAGCATCTATGGAAGGTCATTTACAAAGTTTGCATAAATCATCCTGTTCCGTGAAACAAATAGGTTACATTTGTGCATCTGATTATTACATTTTATTTTCAGTATGTGATCCTTTAATAGGTTTCTTGTGCATCTGATTATTACATTTTATTTTCAGTATGTGATCCTTTATTACAGTTTATTTTCAGTGTGTGATCCTATAGGTTACTTGTACATATTGGATATTACACTTTATTTTCAGTTGTGATCAAATAGGTTACTTGTACATCTAATTATTACACTTATTTTCAGTATGTGATCCTATTTGATACTTGTACATTGGATTAATACATTTTTATTTTCAGTATGTGATCCTGTGATGGGAGATAATGGTAAAATGGTATGTGACAAAACATCAGATATGGTACTGTAGGGTTTTTGTATTTAAACTATAATCACAGCATGAAGTTTATAACCAGTAAAGTAAAGTATGAATAAATGCATTTCAAAATTAAGTCTAATAGAAAAATAGGGAATAGTATACCTAGCATGAACGTCAGTCCTCATAAAACTTATTTTATCCTTTAACAGATCTGAACACATATTTTTGTTTGAATGTTTGTAGCAAAAAGGACATTTTCTAGAAAGCAGTTAATATGATTTAGAATGATAAACAATTAAGCAATCATTAATAAAGTGCTATGATGCTAGGAAATATATTTTATGATTTAAAGAAAGAAAGTTGAAGATTAAGATCACATATATGGATAATTTACCACACTATAGTGTTCAAACTTTTAAATAAGTGCGGAAAGCCTTCTATTTTCCGGACATGACCAGAGAAATTGTTTTTTGTCCAGTCATAAAAATGCGTCGAACAGACGTCCAAAATTTCTATTTTTAATAAAGAGATGTACTGAAAAGTCGCAACGCCAAAATTTCGAAGTTTGGCAGACGGTTACCTCATTCAGGTCAGTTCCTCTCGATAGTTGACTGATATTTTCAAATTGTTTTTACAGCAATTACTATTGTCAATATGGTAATTTACAAAGGTGTCTATTTTTTTATGACGCTTAATTATAATTAATGTACACCTGTGAACAATTTCCAAAAGTTCAATCGCGGTCATTCATCAGTGACGATCAATCAGGCGTTTTTCACCCCTTTCTACTTTGAAATTAAAAAAAAATCATTACACTGTATGTTTCGGACGATCTATCAGTTCACAGTCATAAACTTGAGAAGGTAAAACGCCTTGGTAGTTTTAAATCTGCAAAAATTTGAGATTTCCACATTGTTTCCATTTTCTGCATGTGTAGTATATATTAAATAATCATTGAGCATGTGCGAATCATAGTAGTTAAATATGAAAAAATAATAAAAATTTCATCTTTCGGGAGGACTTTCATATACTGATTTCAAGGTTTTTTAACTTGAATTTATTTAATTCATCTATTTAGTTCATTTCCATATCGATAGCCTATTCATACATACCAAAGCGGACGTCAAAGAAGACACTTATATCATTGAAATTAGCAATACACAAACAATGTTGCACAGAATGTTATAGAGTTGATACATGATATTTATTTAAGGTCTTACCCAAAACATTTATAAATCATGCATAACAACATTTGTATGAAATAAGGTCGTGTGTTGAGATTACTGAAAAGAGTGTAAACTGACAATTCATTTCAATCAAAAAAAAGTCTGGCAGAGGCTGATGAAATTTCCGGATCCCTGGTTTAGATATACTGTACATACATGTACTGGTGCTTATATTGTAATTTTTCAGTATGTACCAGCAGAGTTGTTACCTGTTTACAAAGAAACAATTGTACCATTAGCAGATATAATAACACCTAACCAGTATGAAGCAGAGTATGTATTAATGAGTAATATATGAAACTAGTTTTGATGCACAATATATTCCCATTTTATTGATCCATACAAGATAGTTAAATTTTCACACTTTAAAATGCAAAGCTTGTAGTACAAGATTTAAATGACAGCAAACAGCCTTTTTTTAGAATCTGAATAAATGTGAAGATATTCAAATATTGATAAGTGCTGATTCTAGAAAAAAAAAAAGATCAAATTTCCCAGTTCTACATATACTCTCTGGTGTGCCACAGTTAAAGCCAATTCTGAAAAAGCTGTTTGTCTACAGAGGAATCTTGGAGTACAGGGCATGTTGAATTGTAAAATTAAATTTCAAGGGTACATCAATATCTTACTTAATAAATGAGATTAAGTGGTAGAATCGATTTCAAAATGATCCAACACTAAACACATTAAAAATTTCGAAACAGATTTGATTGGAAATATGTATGGTGATGTAACTTGGTAAGACCATATAGCACCTGTTTAAGATGATATTATACATATGAAAGTAATAGTATTTTACAAAGTAAACATATTTTGTTGAATTTACGATTTTATCTGAATTACATTTTAGACAGTGATACAATATGGTTGAATAAGTATTGTAAATTTGGAAATTTTCGCTTGCACTTACATGTATTACTGCGATTCTTCTATCCTAGGCAAAATTGTGAGGTTTAATTATTGCAATCGCCGCCCGTATGAGAAAAATAGTTTTTTTATTGTGATCAGAGATCGGTTAACAATTTAAAATTGTTATTGCAATTAAATTTTATGTGAAATAAAAACATGTAACGACATCTGTATTTCTTCTTTTCTTTTAATTTATTATTCTTGGTGGTTAAAATTTAGTTACATCACACTTCCTGCGTGGTCACAAAATAACAGATTTTTAAACTATTTAAAAATTCTCAAGAATAATTTTACTTTATTAATTGTTACAAGTTTACAATGATATATATAATATACATTGAAAATGCGAGTTTTTAATATTGCAATAATTTCCATATTTACAGAAAATGAATATTAGATTTAAAAGAAAAATACAAATTCAATTAAAAAACCAATAAACAAATATAAAACTATCACAGCAGAATAGGTAACAGTATTTTCACACATTATATCTTTTCCAGACTTTTAACTGGAAGAAGTATAAAAAGTGAGGAGGAAGCCATGCAGGCCATGGAAGACCTTCACAAGATGGGACCAAAAACTGTAGTTTTAAGTAGTAGTGACTTAGGTAGTAATGGGACAATAATGAGCTTAGCTAGTAGTGTAAAAAGTAAGTCTGATACACTTTAGTTATTAGAAGAAGTGACTAGGTAGTAATAGGACAATACTGAGCTTAGCTAGTAGGGTAAGAAGTAAGTCTGATGCACTGTAGTTGTTAGTAGTAGTGACTAGGTGGTAATGGGACTGTAATGAGCTTAGCTAGTAGTGTAAAAAGTAAGTCTGATACACTTTAGTTATTAGAAGAAGTGACTAGGTAGTAATAGGACAATACTGAGCTTAGCTAGTAGTGTAAGAAGTGAGCTTAATTAGTAGTATATAAAGCAAATCTGGTATACTGTAGTTGCAAGTAGTAGTGACTTTGTTAGTAATGGGACTATAATGAGCATATGATCTTTATACACAATATTGGACTTGACCAAAGGAAGGTCCCTTTCGGTTTTGAGGAAAATTGGACAAAGTAAATTTGATATACTGTAGTTATAAGTAGTAGTGACTAGTGACTTGGGTAGTAATAAGACTACTACAGTTATTATGCAATAGTCACAGAGGGATACAATTTAAAAAAATTTTGTAATCATAGGTTGTTGTGAATTAATGATTGAATTATGACAGTGATGATTGCTTTCATGTCGCAAGGTTAATTTCAGTATAGTCACTGGCTGTAAACACTGTTACTATTAAGAGCAGTTAAAAAATAACAGTGCACTCACGTGGTATAAAATCAATATAATATAGATGAGGCTTAGAATCTGGTAAAAATGTGAGGGTTTTTGAGCATTTTCTCCAATTTGTGCTTAATTGTTATATCAAATTTTATGTTAGTGCACTGTTATCGTCTTTATACTGCAATCTTTGGTGACATTAGTGGATATTACTACCAATTTGAAAATAATTTAAAACGTTTGTTACCGTCAAGAGGCCCTAATTGATTTGGTGGAGTAATATGATTAGACGGAGAACTCACCTTTTCAAAGATCAACAAGCCGGTAATATATACCTTTGATATTCGGATAAGATTATTGAAAATAACCAACGATTTGGCTGAAATTTTTTTTTTCAACAATAAGAAATAAGTAACAAGAGAATACAATGTAGGTTTGTTTACATTCACAATGGAAATAGCCTTCAAAGGTTAAAAATTACCGTCAATCAGGTCAAATAGTTGTGGCCTTAATGTTATATACTGTCAACGCATTTTAACTGCTCAAATAAAACGATTGCAGTAAAAATTATTTTTCAGTAGTTCTACATTCCCTTGAATCACTAAATGACTAGTCACATTATCTTTGAATATAAAACCCAGCTTTACATGGAAGCAAATAAATATGAGCAGTGTATCATTAAAACAATTTATATTCGAACTGTCATAAGATAGAATTATGTATGAATTTTTACTTTCAGATGGAAGAAAGGAAAGATTTAAAATAGAATTCAAACATATACCAGCCATATTTGTTGGAACTGGTGACCTGTTTGCTGCCTGCTTGATGGCATGGATGGAAAAAGACAAAAATTTACAGGTTTATGAATGGACAAATTTATTGTATAAAATATTTACAGTAGTATCAGATTATTGAATGTCATTTCAGTGTATGATTAAAAAAAGTTACTGTTTAAAAATTTATTATGTGAGATTTTTAAGTGATTTTCATCCTGTTGCATTTTTCGTTTTAATAGAATTAAAAATTGACTGCCTTCTATGCAGTCCTTGAAAGGACAGAAACACTGTTGACTGGTATAAAATATCAAAAACAAAGCATTATGTATGAATGATCAATTGTTTGGAGAAATGCTGATTCTAGACAAACACTGTCTCTGACAGAATTATTTTCAGTTTTTACTCATTTTTTTCTGTTTAAATATTAAATGGGTTTTTTCTTAAATTATTTGACAGGTAGCTTTAGAAAAGACCATATCAACATTACAGGCTGTGATAAAAAGAACACTGACACATGCAGAAGGTAATGAATAAAAGGTTTCCAAATGATTAAGTTTGGTTTTATAATCAAACTGAGCTTATTAGAAATATTATTTTAGCTTTTACCAATTAAGATTGAAGCTCTTAACAATTGTGAATTTTTTAGTAAATTAATTAATGAGATACTGAGATGCAATCTTTAGGCCTGGCAAAATGTTTTATATCTTTTTAGCCAATTTTTTAGCTCTCCTTCCACTGTCCAGGTGACCTATTGCTGTCTGTTGCCCATCATCACTTCTCTGAAACTAATGGTCTAATTGAGACTAAACTTTAGAGAAATGATTCTTGGATAGTCCCCTATGAAAAATGTGTCTTAGGGTACAGTACTGCAACAAATATGGCCACCACTACTAAAAATAGGAAAAAAAGGTTTGAAAATCTTCTTTGAAACTGCAGAGTAATTCAAGACCAATTTTGATGGAATCGTATTAAGATTGTCCTCCAATCAATATGGTGGCCATAACCAAAAACAGATAGATCACAAACAAAAAAAATATTTAAAACCTTCTCCTTCCAAAGCTGGTTTAACTTGGTATAAAGAAATATTGCCTTATTAATGAATTCATGTATCTTAACATAATTTTCTTTTTATGTTTTTAAGGACAAGCAGGAGCTGGTAATAAGCCAAATTCAGCACAGATGGAACTAAGACTGGTACAAAGTAAAACTGACATAGAAAATCCAGATATTATGTATAAAGCTGTACCGCTTTGATGTTAGTTTTAATTTAGGAACTTTAATGTTTTTTTTATTTAAATGATTCCATTGTTTTACTTGTTAAGAATCTTCTGCTATTCCCAAAACTATTGTCATACTTATTTTAAATGTAAAATTTCCATTTATTTTAGGATTGTTTTCGATTTTGGAACAGGTCATACGATATAACCTACTTTGAAGCAGTTTGAGCTGTGTAAACTGCAAAGCTTTTCTGGCTTAATTGTAAACTGACAAAAGTAGGTTATAAAAGTTTAACCTGTTTTAAAATTTAAAACAATCCTTATACATTTAATTTGATTTTCAAGAATTTTATGACAAAGAAACTTGTTTTGCCAGGTTGAATTACATTTTGTTTTCATTCTATCAGGACAACCCATCTGTTTGTAAATAGAAGAAAGCAGAAGAGAAATGATAAATATCTGAGTTTTTCTTGTATTGGAATGATGATAGCATATCATTTTATTAACTCATGAAAATTGTTATGGACAACCCCCCTTAAACCTTTCAATATATTCATCATATAATACATGTTATATCTCAAATTTTCTGTTATTTCAATTTTTTGAGTTTAGTCTGTTGAATGACTTTGAGATAATGCATATCTGAACAAGAATGTGATGTAGGCGAATATGAAACCTCCTGTGTACTACACAGACATGGCAATCCAGATTGCTCGTGTGCTCAGCAATTAACCCCACATTAAAACATTCTTTTCACTCAAGAGCTGACAATTTTTTCCTCTCAATCCTAAATGTCAAGTGCATGGTTGGTACGAAATACCAATTTTAAAGTTAATGGTTTGACCCTATGAATATCAAACCTGCAACCATCTGCACATGATTTGAGCATGTTTCCACAAGAACACAGAGGCATTCTTAAAAAGTAGCGTAGGATAATTATTGCTATGCATCTTTTACAATACAATGATATTTCGATATTCCTTCTTTCAAGGGAATCATCATCTTATTAATCAGGTCTATTCCATTCCTTCCATAAAAAATTCTCAATCCGTCTGTAGAAATCCAAACAATGGGAATTTTGATATCCTGTATGTATACACAAAAATAGAGGTGGGACAAAAAGAAGAATGTTTATGTTGTAAAGTTCTTATTAATCTAGAACTCTATTTTATTTTTATGTTCAGCATAAAACCCATTATAAAAATTATTGAACTGTGTTTAATAGTGATATTTTTGTCAGATAGAATACATGTACTAAAAAAAAGACCAGGGTAAAAAAAAAAAAGTTTTCAATCTGATAGTTTCCCTTTTAAATATTTCTGTACAGTATACAAGAAACTGCTCTATGTTCTAGGTATGAATGGGTAATTGACAACATTTATATCCTTATACATGTAATTTGATTTTCAAGAATTTTATGACAAAGAAACTTGTTTTGCCAGGTTGAATTACATTTTGTTTTCATTCTATCGGGACAACCCATCTGTTTGTAAATAGAAGAAAGCTGAAGAGAAATGATAAATATCTGAGTTTTTCTTGTATTGGACTGAACTAAATGATGATATTTAAATACCAGAGATGAATTGGAACTGGAAATTTCTGTATTGGTCCTTTTATAGATTTGAATTTGGCAGCAATTCCTCTAAAATTTGAAGCTCCATAGTAAATAAAGCATACAGGAAATCTGTGACAATTGAGAAATACTCTGTCTAAAACGCATTTATTAACTTCTCTGGAAGTCAAATTGACCATAATCCTGTTTGTTTTCTGTATTAGCCCAGCCCAACAGAGTATTATTACTACAGGTTAAAAAGGTGAACTTATATCTGCTTAATTAAGATACAGCGTTCAGAAGTTAGCTGATAATTACAGAGGTCTAAGCCATTAAGTTGCATGGAATATATTTGAAGAATTATGTGGTTACTTATGATACCTTATTAATTTTGCTAGCTTGAAATGTTTGTAACTCATTTGGATAAATAATGTTTAACATTAACTGTTTAGTCCTGTTATTGCAAACTCTGTGTGATCTCAAAGTTATTTTTTATCTTAGGGGTCATCCATAATTGTCAACATTTTTCACAAGTTTACAAAGAGCACTCTTTTTGGAAACCCCTATCCTCTGTCAAAAGTGTTTATCAACATTTTTTAACATTGTTTTTGTGAACCAGTATCACTCCTTATTAGGAAAGAGGATCTGCAGACATCGTTACATACATAGAAAATGCATGTACCAAGTCCAGAGCATGAGTCATATGTTGACATGCTCAAGTGATTTGGGGCTTTTTGTCACCTTATATATTGCTCAGAACTTTGTCAGCATCATGAATTCTATCAATATCACCAGCTTGTATTCTCTATTTTCTGAAAGTGACATACTGATTTTTTTACATTTTTATGCCAAAAATGTTGAATCTGAAACCCCCTCCCTCCTAGCATGTCATTTTGTTAACTCGTGAAAATTGTTATGGACAACCCCTTAAACCTTTCAATATATTCATGATATAATACATCTTATATCTCAAATTTTCTGTTATTTCAATTTTTTGAGTTTAGTCTGTTGAATGACTTTGAGATAATGCATATCTGAAAAAGAATTTGATGTAGGCGAATATGAAACCTCCTGTGTACTACAGACATGGCAATCCAGATTGCTCGTGTGCTCAGCAATTAACTCCACATTAAAACATTCTTTTTCAATCAAGAGCTGACAATTTTTTCCTCTCAATCCTTAATGTCAAGTGCATGGTTGGTACGAAATACCAATTTTAAAGTTAATGGTTCGACCCTATGAATATCAAACCTGCAACCATCTGCACTTGATTTGAGCATGTTTCCACAAGAACACAGAGGCATTCTTAAAAAGTAGCGTAGGATAATTATTGCTATGCATCTTTTACAATACAATGATATTTCGATATTCCTTCTTTCAAGGGAATCATCATCTTATTAATCAGGTCTATTCCATTCCTTCCATAAAAAATTCTCAATCCGTCTGTTGAAATCCAAACAATAGGAATTTACACAAAATTAGACATGGGACAAAAAGAAGAATGTTTATGTTGTAAAGTTCTTATCAATCTATTACTCTAATTTATTGAACTGATGGGACATGAGTTAATCTTTTAATTTGCATAAGGCCAGTTTATTTCATTTTAGGTATGTTCAGCATAATACCCATTATAAAAATTATTGAACTGTGTTTAATAGTGGTAGGCTGAGGTTGTGAGTTCGAATCTCACCTGTGGCAGGGTGTGTTCTTGTGCTCAGCAATTAACCCCACATTAAAACATTCTTTTCACTGAAGAGCTGACAATTTTTTCCTCTCAATCCTAAATGTCAAGTGCATGGTTGGTACGAAATACCAATTTTAAAGTTAATGGTTTGACCCTATGAATATCAAACCTGCAACCATCTGCACTTGATTTGAGCATGTTTCCACAAGAACACAGAGGCATTCTTAAAAAGTAGCGTAGGATAATTATTGCTATGCATCTTTTACAATACAATGATATTTCGATATTCCTTCTTTCAAGGGAATCATCATCTTATTAATCAGGTCTGTTCCATTCCTTCCATAAAAAATTCTGAATCCGTCTGTAGAAATCCAAACAATAGGAATTCTGATATCCTGTATGTATACACAAAAATAGACGTGGGACAAAAAGAAGAATGTTATGTTGTAAAGTTCTTATTAATCTAGAACTCTATTTTATTTTTATGTTCAGCATAATGATATTTTTGTCAGATAGAAAACATGTACTAAAAAAAAAAGACCAGGGTAAAAAAAAAAAAGTTTTCAATCTGATAGTTTCCCTTTTAAATATTTCTGTACATTATACAAGAAACTGCTCTATGTGCTAGATATGAATGGGTAATGAACAACATGTATATCCTTATACATGTAATTTGATTTTCAAGAATTTTATGACAAACAAACTTGTTTTGCCAGGTTGAATTCATTTTGTTTTCATTCTATCGGGACAACCCATCTGTTTGTAAATAGAAGAAAGCTGAAGAGAAATGATAAATATCTGAGTTTTTCTTGTATTGGACTGAACTAAATGATGATATTTAAATACCAGAGATGAATTGGAACTGGAAATTTCTGTATTGGTCCCTTTATAAATTTGAATTTGGCAGCAATTTCTCTAAAATTTGAAGCTCCATAGTAAATAAAGCATACAGGAAATCTGTGACAATTGAGAAATACTTTGTCTAAAACGCATTTATTAACTTCTCTGGAAGTCAAATTGGCCAAAATCCTGTTTGGCGGTTTTTATTCTTAGTAGAATCCGGATGTTTTGCAAGTCCGCGCCGGAAACGGTCGGTACTTATTATTTCATACGCGAACGCTGGTAGAAATAAATAATTATTATAGTGCTGTAGCTTACCCTAAACAAATGGAAGGGTTGGTCACACTTGATGCCCTTTGAGTCTCATAAATGTACCCTTTCTTTCAGAACATGTTTTTGCTGTCAATGATTGACCAAATTAAGTTCAAAGTTTAACTAGTTTTGGCTGTTACAGAAAAAAAAATCTGCAGAGTTGCTCCCCTTTGATAATCAATTTTCTTTTCAATTCAAATTTTTTCTGACAAGGAAAACATAAAATTTATATTTAATTATTGATTAACAAATAAAAAATGAATTTTGAGAAAACATTATATTCTTCTGTTGAAAAAAATGTTTCCCAAACTTTTTTGTACATATAATTTAATGTAAAACATTTGTAATTCTTTTATGATGAAAACAGCAGATGTTTTCCTTGGAAATCTGTGGTGAAATCCAGGAATGATATAAATCACATATATGATGTTTCTTAAGAAATATCTGCCCAAACAATAATGTTAATATCCAAAAAAAAAAAGCCATCCTCCCTCACCCATTTTTTTCAAAAGTGGCCTGAGAACCTAAGCATTTGTTTGCATGGCATAATGCATATCTGAACAAGAATGTGATGTAGGCGAAAACTGGGGCGGGTCCAGGTGAGAGCGTAATGGGTGTACGCCCCCTCTTTTCCAAAAAAAATAAAAAAATATCGTAATCTGCTTATCAATATACCATAGACAATTAATGGAGAGAATTCGGCATAAAAAATATCGAACCCTGACACTTTAACTATAAAATATACATGCTCCAAATCAGAAATCGTTACATTAGTGCATTTCAGAATTATTTTATGTTTTTTTAGCAAAAAAAGGTCCAAAAAATTTTTCACCTCCGCTCGGCCAACGTTTCATTTTACGCCCCCCCTTTCAAATATCCTGGAAACGCTGCTGGAAAATGAAACCTCCTGTGTACTACACCGACACGGCAAATCAGATTTTTCGTGTGCTCAGCGGTAACCCCACATTAAAACATTCTTTTTACTCAAGAGCTGACAATTTTTTCCTCTCAATCCTAAATTCCAAGTGCATGGTTGGTACGAAACACCAATTTTAAAGTTAATGGTTCGACCCTATGAATATCAAACCTGCAACCATCTGCACTTGATTTGAGCATGTTTCCACAAGAACACCGAAGCATTCTTAAAAAGTGGCGTACAATAATTATTGCTATGCATCTTTTACAATACCTTCTTTCAAGGGAATCATCATCTTATTAATCAGGTCTGTTCCATTCCTTCCATAAAAAATTCTCAACCCATCTGTTGAAATCCAAACAATAGGAATTTTGATATCCTGTATGTTTACACAAAATTAGACATGGGACAAAAAGAAGAATGTTTATGTTGTAAAGTTCTTATCAGTCTATTACTCTAATTTATTGAACTGATGGGGCATGAGTTAATCTTTTAACTTGCATAAGGCCAGTTTATTTCATTTTAGGTATGTTCAGCATAATACCCGTTATAAAAATTATTGAACTGTGTTTAATAGTGGTATTTTTGTCAGATAGAATACATGTACCAAAAAAAAAAGGCCAGGGTAAAAAAAAATTCAATCTTATAGTTTCCCTTTTAAATATTTCTGTACATTATACAAGAAAACTGCTCTATGTTCTAGATATGAATGGGTAATTGACAACATGTATAACTGGACATTTAACGATCAACGAACGGGCCTCGGTGGCCTAGTGGTCTAGGTAGTTCGTCATGACTACTAATGATACTAGTCTGTCAACACTGAGGTTGTGAGTTAGAATCTCACCTGTGGTGGGGTGTGTTCGACTCCAATCTTAATTGGCAAGGATTGCCAATTTTCCTACCGAAGGTCCGTGGTTCTCTCCGGCTAGTCCGGCTTCCTCCACCAATAAAAACTGGCCGCCTTGAAATAGCCAAATGTGCTTAAAACGGCGTAAAACCCCAACTAAACAAACAAACGATCAACGAAAAATATATATAACCCGAAATTGACTGTCCTATATTTATTCGACCGATGTACTCCGCCCGATAGGTGAAAAATGTGAGTAATACCAGGGCATTTATTATGTAAAACTGTTTAGTCTAAGATTCCTCTGATTCAAAAACAGCCTCAAGACAATGTTGATAAGTTGAAATGAAATGAGACAGAAATATGTTACGAATACAGTAAAAATGTAAAATTTATTTGAGGGAAAAATTGTTACACAAGCATACATGTACACAACCCAAAATAGTCCAAGATGAGACTTTTCTCATTACGGGGTGTGATTTTGAAATTAAGTAGAATAATGAAAAATGGCAAGAATTTTTGGGGTGAAAGTGTCTTATTTTACCAAAAATTTAATTATTTTGGGGTTGAAAAAAGTGATATTCACCATAAATCATGAAATATTACATGTATACTTGTTTATAATAGAAAATAAATGTAAGAGTGGTAAAACATTGATAAGTGCCTGTTTTATATAAAGTGTGTAGTCTGATGTGAAACATGTCTAAAAAGACTGTTAGATGACGGAGGAATTTTGGGACTATTAATTGATTTGTGGTGCTAACAAAATTTGTAGAAGTTCAATAATTGATTCTTAGTATTTATATCAGTTATATTTAGTATCCTCTAATGATGTCTAAAAGGCATATTTAATATTTTTTTCATTGTTAAAAGGATATTTTTTACAGTACAGCCTGAAGAGGGCTATATTATTTTATTGTAAACTGAACCATGTGTTAACTTGACACTTTGTTAAAAGGATATTTTTTACAGTACATCCTGAAGAGGGCTATATTATTTTATGGTAAACTGAACCATGTGTTAACTTGACACTTTGTCATAGCTGGAGGTTCGGTAAATGTCCTTAGATTATTAACCTGTAGAAAAAAACACCTGGATAATCTGAACAATATCTTCAGTCCTAAATTGGTTCATTGTAGACAGGTATTCTTCATGCATGTTAAAAGTTTTACATGACCATCTCATAAAGATAATTTGGTATATTAAATGACTGATTTTTATTGTAATAAAATAAAAATAAATTTGATTTTTTTCATTGATTTATATTAATGATATCGGATGAACTTTAGATTTTATTATCAAGGCATAAATATATAATCATTTATGATCACCTGGGATGTTTGAATCACAGTGAAGTATATTCTGCATAATTCTCGTGGTTTAATATGAGTTCTGTTATGATTTGATTTGTTTTTAGTAAAATACCTTACCCATGAAATAAACAAAATGTATGAATGTTCTAAATGTACTGTATACAGAAATGTCATTTGTTCCTATGATGAGTAAGAAAGGATATGTTGATAAGTTCTTGACATAAAGTCAACACCTACATATGACAAAAGTTCAAGCAAAGAAATGAATACTTTTTATTAGCTCACCTGACCCTAGGAGCCAGGTGAACTATTTTTGGACCAGGTTAGCTATTTTCATCACTTGCCGTCCGTCATCTGTCGTTGTCGTCGTAAACTTTTCTTTAAAGATCTCTTGTGGAACCACTGGGCCAATGGGAACAAAATTTGGCAGCAATGGTCCCTAGGTGGTTCTCTTTCAATTGGAACTTGACATCAATGTCCAGGCTGCCACTCCAGATAGGCTACTTGGAGCCTCTGATTTTATTCGTCTTAAATCTAGCACCTCACAGCAATGGCTAAAGTTAAATTCGTTGCAAAGTGATCATCATTGTCACATCTGAGACATTTAAATTTTACACTGATGTTTGGTACTGTATCAACTAGAAAGCAAGCCCTAGTATTCTATTTTAGGATGACCTGTGGTTGTCAAGTGGTCTAGGTAGTCGTATTATTAATCACCACTAGGTAGTCAACACTGGCTCCGAGATTGTGAGTTCGAATCCAGCTCGAGACAAGTCGCATTCGATTCCGATTTGCATTGTTCATTGTACATCAATGTATAATGGCAAGATTGTCAGTTTTCCTGCTATATTCAGTGGTCCTCCAGATACTCCGTCTTCATTCACCAACAAAATAGCCAATTACCCTTAAAGTGGCATAAACCGAATCAATCGACTTTATCAACCCATTGCCCAGTGGCATGGAAACTCCAAATGTCATCTTGCCAAACACACTTGATGTAAAAATCTTATCTGACCTTTCTTCAGAGTTGCACATTCGTTTAATTGGATGATCTTTCCTTCAGAATTGTACACTCAATCACACCTCTCTTAACAGAGGTTGCTGATGTAAATAGAGAGGAATTTTAGCAAAAAGAATTCGTTTAATCGGTATGCAGCTGCCTGCAGTTTTTATTAATTTTTTTTCTGAAATGAATCTTGCATGTTTCAAATGACCTTCAGAACAATCTAAGACAGACAAAATATTAAAGCAAAACATCTAATAGATATTGTTTTGCTGACTTGAACACAAGTTTACAGATCATACAGTGTAATAAGTACTATTTAGACCATGGCTTTTAAGAGTTAACACGTTTAATGAAACGAGTGCTTGCGCGAGTTTCTTTAAATATGTTAACGAGTAAGCCATGGTATAAATGACTTGTGACCGTAATGAAACTGATTGACATGTTTCTGTTTTCACCTTTCAACTAGCCAATGAGGTAACAGTTATTTTCAGTGTCTTGTTACTTCGTATTTACATTGAATCCAAAATAAGGCAAAATTCAAAATGCTGTAAGTTTTCATTAGCTGAAGTAACATTCAGTCGTTTGTTTGCTTTGGGGAAATGGAGCTTCAGCTAAGGTATAACATGCACCCTGTCCCTATTATGTATGTATAAAATACAACGGATGTCTGAGACTAAACCTGGAATTATGGTATAATATCAAGATCCGCGTATTATACCATGAATTTGTACATTCACCAAAAACAAATTATTTTCGAAAAAGATCATTCAGTCTTTTATGTTACAAAATCAAGGTATCCATGAAACCGGTTAAACTCCACCACTTTTCAGTCCCTGTACCAAATCTGACTATCTTTACTTATGTTTTATTTTTTAGCTCACATGGCCCGAAGGGCAAAGTGAGCTTTTCTCATCACTTGGCGTCCGTCGTCGTCCGTCGTCGTCGTTAACATTTTACATTTTGAACTTCTTCAAGAGAACCACTGAATGGAATGAAACCAAACATGGCATGAATGTTCCTTATGAGGTGCTGACCAAGTGTTGTTACTTTGTAGCCGATCCATCATCCAAGATTGCCGCCAGCGGGGAACTTAGTTTAACATAGGACCCTAGGTGAAATGCATACAAATGACTTCTTTTAGAGAACCACTGAATGGAATGAAACTAAATCTGGCATGAATGAACCCTTATAAGGTGCTGACCAATTGTTGTTACTTTGTAGCCGATCCATCATCCAAGATGGCCGCCAGAGGGGGACTTCGTTTAACATAGGACCCTATGGGAAATGCATACAAATGACTTCTTTTAGAGAACCGTTGAATGGAATGAAACCAAACATGGCATGAATGTTCCTTATGAGGTGCTGACCAAGTGTTGTTACTTTGTAGCCGATCCATAATCCAAGATGGCCGCCAGCGGGGGACTTAGTTTAACATAGAACCCTATGGGAAATGCATACAAATGACTTCTTTTAGTGACCCACTTAATGGAATGAAACCAAACATGGCATGAATATTCCTTATGAGGTGCTGACCAAGTGTTGTTACTTTGTAGCTGATCCATCATCCAAGATGGCCGCCAGCGGGGAACTTAGTTTAACATAGGACCCTATGGGAAATGCATACAAATGACTTCTTTTAGAGAACCACTGAATGGAATGAAACTAAATCTGGCATGAATGTTCCTTATGAGGTGCTGACCAAGTGTTGTTACTTTGTTGCCGATCCATCATCCAAGATGGCCGCCAGCGGGGGACTAAGTTTAACATTGGACCCTATGGGAAATGCATACAAATGACTTCTTTTAGAGAACCACTGAGGCCAAATGGAACCAAACTTGGCCAAAAGCATCATTAGGGTATCTAGTTTAAAAAATATGTCCGGTGACCCTGCCTGCCAACCAACATGGCCGACATGGCTAAAAATAGAACATAGGGGTAAACTGTAGTTTTTGGCTTATATCTCAAAAACTAAAGCATTTAGAGCAAAACTGACAGGGGTAAAAATCTTCATCAGGTCAAGATCTACTTGCCATGAAATTTTCAGACGAATCGGTCAACTGTTAGTTGGGTTATTGCCCCTGAATTCTTAATTTTAAGGAAATTTTGCAGTTTTAGGTTATTATCGTGAATATTATTATAGATAAAGGCAAACTGTAAACAGCAAAAATGTTCTACAAAGTAAGATCTACAAATAAATCAACATGGCCAACATCATTGATTGACCCCTTATAGGAGTTTTTGCCCTTTAAAGACGGCATCCAGCATAAACTTTCCTTTAAAGATCATTTCCTCTGAAACCACTGGGCCAATTGGCACCAAACTTTGGTGGAATGGTCCTTGGGGGGGGGGGGGTCCCCATCCAAAATTGTGTCCGGTATTCTCGACTTCCAACCGACATGGCTGCTGTTACTAAAAATAGAAAAGGGGGGAACGAATTTCAAAAATCTTCTATGAAACTGAAAGGCCAATTGGAATCAAACTTGGCAGTAATGGTCCTTAGGAGGTTCTCTTTCAGAAGTATGTCCGCTGACCTGGACTGTTAACCAAGATGGCCGCTACAGCCGAACTTAGTTTAACATAGGGCCCTATGGGAAATTCCTTGAAAAGTTTTCTTGTCTGAAACAACTTGACCAATTGGAACCAGACTTGGCAGCAATGGTCCTTAGGAGGTCCTCTTTCAAAAATTTGTCGGATTTTATGGACTGTGAACCAAGATGGCCGCCACAGCCGAACTTAGTTTAACATAGAACCCTATGGGAAATTCACTCAAAAATCTTGTCTGAAACTACTAAGCCAATTAGAACTAGATTTGGTAGCAATGGTCATTAGATGGTCCTCGTTCAGAATTGTGTCCGATGACCCAGACTTTGAACCAAGATGGCCGCCACAGCTGAACTTAGTTTAACATAGGGCCCTATGGGAAAATTCATTGAAAATCTTCTTTTCTGAAACCACTTGACAGATTGAAGCCAGACTTGGCAGCAATGGTTCTTAGGATGTCCTCTTTCAGAAATGTGTCGGATTTCGTGGACTGTGAACCAAGATGGCCGCCACAGCCAAACTTTGTTTAACTCAGGACCCTATGGGAAATTCACTCAAAAATATTTTCGTCTGAAACTACTGATCCCATTTGAACTGAACTTGGCAGCATTGGTCCTTGGATGGTCCTCTTTCAGAATGATGTCATTCAACCTGGATGTCAACCAAAATGGCCACCACGGCCAAACTTAGTTAAATATAGGATCCTATGGGAAAATTCATTTAAAAATCTTCTTGTCTGAAACCACTTAGCCAGTTGGAACAAGATTTAGCTGTAATGGTCCTTAGATGTTTCTCTTTTTAAAAAATGTGTCCATTGACCTGGACTGTCAACCAAGATGGTTGCCACAGCTGAACTTAGTTTAACATAGAACTCTATAGAAAAACCAGCCAAATTGACTGCAACACTTAAATTTTTATAGTCCTGCTCAAGGTGAAAAGTTAAATCCAGGTGAGCGACACAGGCTCTTGAGAGCCTCTAGTTTTGTTTGAGTTGGCGTTTATTGATTGGTATATCATTGTTGACCTTTCCTTTTATCCATTTTGTTGTTTATTGGCAGAAAATGATAATTCAGTAGCAATATAGAATTGACCTTTATGGTAACCGAGATTAGCTCTGTCTGCAGTTTCTGCTGTTTCCTAACAACCTTTGAGAGTTAATATAGTCAGCTGACTGATATTAAGCTCTAAATTAAAAAAAAAATTATATTTATTTTAAAAACAGACAAAATACTTCTGCTTCATGCAGTTACCATTTTATAATCATACAGATATAATTCCAAAAAGTCAGATAACTTGACACGAATGAGCTCTTGTTTTATTTTCGCATTGTTCGTTACTGTCTCTAAACTTCTCTCAACTTGCATAATTCGAAGATATATTGTCTATCTCTGAAAAGAAACAAGAAGGATATAGTTAATACTAGTATCAACAGGGATTAAATAGGAACGCCACAGAAAGGGAAGAACATCATATCAGGGACATTTCACATATGCGACATTATGAGATTAGTTGTAACTAGATTAAGAAATGATTGAAAAGTTGGATTAATTGTTGAGACAAATCTCTATATATATAGTATTATTGACGTGAAAAATTATCGAGCAAAGGAACGAAGTACAAGCCTTAGATTTATTGTTTCTTGGTTTTTAAGGTAGATCTGCAATGTTTTTCAACGTCGTCAATCTACGAAATGTGCACATCTGCTTCAAAATTGGTATCAAAGAATTTCAAACTGGGTAGTTTAAAGCAGTGATATAGTACTTTGGTGAACAACATTATATCTTTATTGACAAACTCAGTTGGCATATATCTCTCAATAAGCAAAATCAGAATCAGAATATTTTATTGGTTTAAAGTCCAAATATAAGGGAAGAAACAAACACGTATAAAATAAATATAAAATAAACATACATGTATTAATATACAAACAATCAAACCTTGGACCTATGTCTCCATCAAATTTCAATTGTATATAACAAAATTCTTCGATGCCAATCTAATATAAAGGACAGAATAGGGAATGGAAACGCGGAATGTGTCAAAGAGACAACAATCCGACCAAAGAGCAGAAAACAATATCTTTCAGACTATTTTTTAGAGTATCTTTTAGACTAAATATAAATAACATGTCACATATGTTCAATTAGAAACGACCGCCTCGGTGGTCTCGTGGTAGCGTGCTGGCCCCGAGTGCGGAGGGTCCCGGGTTCCATCCCCGGCCGGGTCAAACCAAAGACATTACAATTGGTATTTGCTGCTTCTCCGCATATAGGAGTAAGAGCAAAGACTGGTCGGCTCGGAGTCAGTATAATGTGTCCGAGTGAGGTGATATGTCTTTCTGCGGACAGTTACCTCGTGAGCTAGTACATTAAAAATCCGACTTAGCGTGTCGGTCTAGTACAAAGCAGGGATCATATTCATTATCATATCAACATGTTCTCGTCCTGATATGCACCTGGTTGCCACTGGACGTTAAACAATAATTCATCCATCCATCAATTAGAAACGATCTGAAACAATGAATGGGGAGGTGCAGCAACGGGGACTCGGAAGTATGATGGACCTTCCTCATAGACGTTTGATTAGAATCAAATTTGGATCAGTGAAAAGGGGAAGCTGAAGCAACATGGACTCAAGAGTGTGTGCTGCAGCTTCCTCATAGACGTTTGATTAGAATCAAATTTGGATCAGTGAAAAGGGGGAGATGAAGCAACATGGACTCAAGAGTGTGTGCTGCAGCTTCCTCATAGACGTTTGATTAGAATCAAATTTGGATCAGTGAAAAGGGGGAGATGAAGCAACATGGACTCAAGAGTGTGTGCTGCAGCTTCCTCATAGACGTTTGATTAGAATCAAATTTGGATCAGTGAAAAGGGGGAGATGAAGCAACATGGACTCAAGAGTGTGTGCTGCAGCTTCCTCATAGACGTTTGATTAGAATCAAATTTGGATCAGTGAAAAGGGGGAGATGAAGCAACATGGACTCAAGAGTGTGTGCTGCAGCTTCCTCATAGACGTTTGATTAGAATCAAATTTGGATCAGTGAAAAGGGGGAGATGAAGCAACATGGACTCAAGAGTGTGTGCTGCAGCTTCCTCATAGACGTTTGATTAGAATCAAATTTGGATCAGTGAAAAGGGGGAGATGAAGCAACATGGACTCAAGAGTGTGTGCTGCAGCTTCCTCATAGACGTTTGATTAGAATCAAATTTGGATCAGTGAAAAGGGGGAGATGAAGCAACATGGACTCAAGAGTGTGTGCTGCAGCTTCCTCATAGACGTTTGATTAGAATCAAATTTGGATCAGTGAAAAGGGGGAGATGAAGCAACATGGACGCAAGAGTATGTGCTGCAGCTTACCCATTCCAGCAAGCTCAGTGAGAAAATAAATCTTCCGTAATTTAGAGGAACGATAAACATTACAAGATATCTATTCTGGTGCACACCATCAAATTGTGCGATTTATATCAGTAGAGCTCAAGGCCATAAATGAGAAAACCTAAAAATATTGTAATGGCCAATTTTGAGTCTAACAAAAAAACTATTCAGCACTTTTGACAGAGCAGCAACCGCTTTACATCACCCATCTGTACTTACTCATTTCCATTATCATGTGTACTAGTGACACCTCTCATTACAAAGTTTTCAGGTACATCAATGGAGAAATAAGCATCCCAGTCATTGTGAGGAGTGTGATAACATTCAGCAACACTAAAACCTACAACAAATACATATTATAAATATAAATTCTGCAGATGAAGTTACTTCAATAGTAATATTTTGATGTAATCAATTTTTATATGACAAGCAGAATTCTGATATTAATTTTAAAGCAATGTGTTCTTAAATATAAACATTTAAAAAATCTGAATAAAACGCCAAGGAATACAAGATGTCTTTTCATCATTTTTTATTACCAGTTATCTATTATAAATATAATCCCGAATGGAATGTCTGCAATCTTCGGGGCTTTTATCATATAGAAATCAAGTTGAAATCATTCGTTACCAGTTTCATAATAAGAATCCAAAAATACTAATATTAGATATAGTAAATTTATACTATGCTGTATACGACGCATTTCAAGGAGTTACCTCTCATCAGCAATATTAAAACCGAAACATTTGGAAGACCAAAAACCATTTATTTTAAACAAGAAGTACTCATAACCAAAAATACCGAAATGGGAAGCCAAATTTCAGCTAAGGAGATTTATAATACATATAATAATTTATACATTATTCATGCTAAAAAAAGGAAAACACGTGATAATTTCTGTTTTGGTCAAAGACATAAGTTAAAAGTAAGTATTAAACATATTTAAATTTTTTCTTGTGAAGTGAACAAACATGACAGAAACATTTCCAACGATAATTATAAGCCAAACTTTACCATCATGTTCACAGCAGTAGTAATCCCATCGTCTGTCTTCGTGATGATTATCGTGTACACTTTTCATACCGTGTATAAATCCATGGTTGTTGCATTGATACGAAAAGAATTCGTCATAATTATTCACATAACCTGAAAATAAAAAAAAATGATGTAGTATTGTAGAGTCATTGCCCAGGATCCATTTTATCTTTATGCCAAAATACTTTCTTTTAATTGGTTTAGAAAAAGGTGAAAATATCTTCTATCACATTGCCGAGGGTGATAATTTATTTTATTCTAAGACTAAAAAAATTCTCTTTTCTGATTGGCTAAAAGCATAGGCAGTCCTCTTTTTGATACATTATAATCACAGAAGGAAAACCCATGAGAGCTTAATATAAGATTTGGAAAGCTAATATGTACCCAAATATTGTAACAGGGAATTACAGAGAGGTTGATGAAAAACATGTACCATATATCATGTATATATTAAAAGGGAATTACTATAATATAAGATTTGGAACAGCTAAAATATAGTTACAGTGAATTTTAATGAAAGCATAACAATTGAAAATACTACAGAACAAAAAAAAATTAATAAAAAAACATGCCTTGGTATTATATTTTTTTTAACTATTAAAAAGTTCTATAATATAAACAAAACAAAGCAGAGGGATAATATGTATAAAAAACAAACCGTCAAATAATTCGAGAAAAACTCGAAAATTGAAGTCTGATAAAAAGTTACATAATAAAAGAGGGTTTGGATGGGGTTAAATGATTAAAGAATAATGCTCTTAAAAAATGAAGATTAGAGAATAACGGGCAAAAAAAATGAAGATTAGAGAAATGCGTGGTCTAAAAATATAATGAATATTGAATAATTAATAAAAGAAAACGCTAAAAATTAAGTGTTTACAGAATTTTCCCTTCTTAAAATTTAAAGAAAATTATCAAAATTATCATTGTAAAAATATAAAAGTGAAAACAAACTTGGTAAACCTTTTTGGTTTCGTGATAACAGAAATCACCGTTCTCATTCATTTAAAAGAATGTTTTTTACTTTTTTTTTTAAAGATTAAAGAAAACTGGGGAAAAAATTAGAGAATAATGAGTAAAAAATCACTTTTGAAGAATAGACTAATTTTTTGAAGATTAGAGAAAAAAGGGGTGAAAATTAAATGTTTACAGAATAACAGACCCCCCCCCCCCCATCCAGACCCTCATAAAACAATTGTTGACTTGTTCAATTACATGTACCCTATCGTGCGGAGCCAATTACTACATGTAGTATAGTATAAAAACAGCGTTTGACTATATATATATATATATATATATATATATATATATATATTTATATGAGCATGACGAGAGTAGTCTCTAGGGGGTGGTGATAGAAAAGACAATCACCCTGAACCATGTGACACATTCTTGTAAATAATCAAACAATGAAAATACACAGCTATATTGACAATGAAAGGAATTCAGGATAACACGTATGACACGTTGACGGTGTTCCTGCAGTCACACGACATGTAATATCAAATACCCTGTCCTCCTTTCCATTGTCATGTTGACTTCTGATACCAGACACTGCAGTCTGCGTTGGACAAACAAAATTCAGGGGCTTGTCATATTCGTTCAGCCAACATTCACATACAGCAACAATCGTGGCGAGCGAAATAAAACCAATAAATTTGTTCATAGTGCTGAAAAAATTGCAAGACGAAATAACTCTGACACCAAACAAATTGCTCCATCATTATAAAAAAAATTCATTTCTCATGAGCACTGTTCAAAATTGTTTTAAGCCACTTTAATTAGCAGTAAGTATACCGATAGCATCCTTTTTGAAACACCAAAAAGCTTACATTAAGCAAATTATTTATTCTTCAATACTTTACATGTATTTTGTATATAAACTCCAATTGCACATTGTTTTCAAACACCCCCCCCCCCCACCAGGTGACTATGGGACAGGTGTTATGGGGACATAATATACCTTTTGTTCTGAGTTAATCATTTTAATCCCGAATCCCGAAGGCAAATTCCTTTCAACCCAACAGCCCACCCCACCCCCTCCCCCAGAATAAACTATGGGTATTAAACTGACAAAGTATACTTATTATTCCAGGTTAATACTGGATGCCAACAAGTCTTCAAATAAATTCATGAAATTCTTATCGCCCAATCACAGTGAAAGGAAAGCAACTCATTGAATTTTTAAAAAAAAAATGCCTATTCCGCCCTGGAAGATCATTGCCTTTGGAGGATGACGAAACACTTTTACGAAATTTTAACGATATTTCGCAAAGTGTTATCGTTACATCAATACTGGTAACTGTGTTGAAGAAAAGTATGGTGGATACCAAACAAAATATGACATACTCAGAATACATTTGAATGAGTGTATATAAATGCATGATCATTTACAGTGTTAGATGCAAAATATGCTTATTATTTCCAGCAGTTTAATAGAAAACTACGTCTTAAAATGTATAGAAGAAAATTGTACGTGTCAATAAACTGACCTTATATATAGCTTTGGTTGACTACAAAGAGAGATAAGTTTACGGTACATCTACATATGATCTATGAATTTTAAAACGTTTTATCTTGACAACAGTGGAATTTATTTGAACATTTTGGGAAAACCTTGAAAATTTTACGTTTAAATATTTTCGTGTCATTGACGCCATGTTTTGAAATATTTTGGTCAACCAAATTCGAAAATAAACGAGGAACAATTAAATACGATAAATCATAATTATTAATATAAAAAATAATAAATTGTCTGGTTAAACAACCATGTTCTGTACATGTTTATGAAGATAAGTTTCAGAATACAATATCTTTTTAAAACAGGCCAACGGAAAGCGTAGTGAAATGAACCTTCTACGTACACGAAGAAAAATCTCGCTTCCGATCGTTTATAGATACATCTTGTCTATGCAATTTAATCGAATGAAAATGTAATTTTTTCACACTGTTCGTTGGCGAGGGGATATAGTAACGCTATACCGTCCATCCTTTCGTCCATAACACCTTTGTGAACACTCTAGACTCACCATCCTTCAAGGATGTTAGGAATTTTGACCAAACATGGCACATACTTAGTCCTTATGAATATCTAGAATCCTATTAATTTTCAAGGCCATAGGTCAAAGTCACAGTGGAACTTGTGAATTCTTTACACCCGTGTGAACACTCTAGAAGCAACATCCTTTAATGGTAGACATTTTAATTCAACTACGAAAATCTGGAGCGCAATTGATTTCAAGGTTAAAGGTCAAGGTCACAGGGTCACAATTGTTCGTAACATCCTTTCAATGGATTTTTAACTAACTTTGTACAAAGTTAAATTTATCAAGATCTAAAGATTTTGAAGGGATGGTCCTAAGTTCAGGGACAAGGTACTGTAGGACTTTTTGATGTAATACATCTATGTGATTTTACCTGATACATGTATATTGTTTGTCCTTATATTAAGAAATATTCTTTTATTTTTTATTTTTCAGATAAAAATCAAATGACAAGAACATATTTATACATTTGCAAATTTCAGGGTCAATTTTTTTCACGGCGACGATTTGCGTTGCCGGCCTTGTTGATTTTAATTATCTGATGCACACGCGCTTAGGGCATAGATATAGGCCTCCTATACACTTTTTTAATAATTTTTTTCAGCTACTCTGTTTTATTTCACCTTTGTATTTTCCTCGATACTAAAATTGTCAAGTGCCTACGGATCTACTGGCATATGTATGATCCTTCACTGAAATTGTATCAACTACAGATTTATCTTTACATTTCAAGTGTAAACTAGAAATAACCTCCCAGCTCTTCAATAAAACACACCTGTGATCAATCCAAAATAGTCAAGGGTGAGTTGTACTACATTTAAGGGTAAGATTTTGATAATTTACAAAGAATGTTAAAGAATTTGAGGAATTTATGGGTGAAACTTTAAATCTTAAAAGAAATTGGTTAGATTTTCCCTATAATGTGAGATATCATTATTTATCAATGCTGGCTTTTCAGTGCATTATGGAAGGGGATCACCGCCACCATTCTAAGTTCTAAGTTTTAAATTTATAAGTTCTAAGTTCTAAATTTTATATTCCAAATCCCATATTCTATATTCTAATTTCGTTATTCTTAATTCTGTATTCTTAAACTTGTTAATTCTAATGCCCGTTTTGCAATTTGCATTATACTTATCACGGCCAGTAAATTACAACTTCTATAATTCATAATGTTGTATTTTTAAAATTATATTTTTATAACTTCCTAATTCTAAGTTAATTTTGATTTTGGTCTTTCCGAATTCTAACTTTTATTTTCTTATTTCAAACTTTCAACTTCTAACTTCTGATTTAATATTTGAAACTAAGTAATATTACAAATTACAAATCTAGCTTGGTGGCGGACACACCGCGTATCTGTATTAGAATATGCTGAAACGGATTGGACACCATGGAATAGTGATGTTCCCACCATGCAATGATGCATAAATTATAAATCATGGAAAAGAATCCCTTCATCGTATATGACAGGCTGGTAACAACCCCTCAAATGAAAGATAACCCATGAATGTAGTGACTGCCCCTTTTATGAGGGGTTGAATTTGTTATATTTCCCATTTTGTAAATTGGAAATTTCAAAATGCATGCAAGTGATAAAAAAAATAAAAATTTTAAAAACCACTTCTTAGTACAAAAAGGCACATGTTTATATTATTTGTAGGAACAACACGTCTATCTTGTATTATATTGACAAAACATGTCCATGAATTTTGGAATATTCATGGACTTCAATCTTCTTTACTTTTGATAATAAGAGAACCCCTATTTTAGAAAAGTTGTTCCAAATATAATGAATATTCCCCCTTTTCGGTTAAAAGGTTAGGTTATTATACAACAGCAAAATAACCCCTTGTCTGAGGGACAGTCCCTCATTTAGGGGGTTGTTCCCCACATGTACGAGTCGTATATGAACCCCTTAAGGAATATTAACCTCCCACCATGGTAAATGATTCCTATCATGGTATAACACCCCACCCCTTTTATCATGGAGTAATGACCTCCCTACCAAGGTACATGATCCCTAATATCATGGTATAACACCGCCCCTTTTTTATCATGGATTAATGACCCTAAACCAGGGAAGATGAGGGGGTACCTTTATCGGGGTTGGGCTTTTTTAATCTTGGAATTTCGGGATCGGGAATTCCCATTTCAAATTTTTAGACATTAGGATTGAATTTTTTTTTGAATTCCGGAATTCAGGATTTCATGTTTTTAACTCATACCGGTACACCTAATTATCATTCAAAGACCGTTCATCACAGTTTGGCCCCTACTGACCATGTAGTTTCAAAGAAGCGTTTTAAATATTTTTGCTGATTTTCTTTTTATTTTTTTTTGTAATTGTGGCCAAAATTGTTCTAGGTCTGGTCCCCTGAAAATATTTTCGAAAGGATACCACTTAAGTCTGGGTATAATATAATTAAAAGATTTTGAGTCCTTTTTTTAGCCCACCTGGCAAAAAGGACCATGTGAGGTATTGCCATCACTTGAAAAGTAATTTAAACCTTGTTGAAATATTTCATTTGTGATGTATTTTATGTTTTTGTCAGTAAAATGTTTATAGCAAAATTGTTTTAAAAAATTCATTAAAATAAAAAAAATTGAAATGAGTTGAAAAAAATAGTTTGCACCTGCTCGGTATTGAAAAAAATATTTTGATCCAAATTTTTGTTTAAAAAAAAAATCATACTCACCACAAAAGATAAATGGTTCGTGTCCAACTGAAAGACAACTTAGTTTGTGATTGGGATCAGTGGATATTTCGTTTTATATTAGGTCATCTACATGTAAATACCAATGCTGTCAATGGGTCAAGTTGCACAGAAAGACCACGAAATGAATTTTCCTATCCGATGGTATTTTAGACATTGATGGCCATCTTAGTTTAGTCTTGGTCATAGGATAAATATCATTGCTGCCAAGTTCGGCTCCCTTTCGCTCAGTAAACTGAGAGTTAGCAGTTCATGTTATCCGACGCAATTCTGAAAGAGGACCATCTAAGCACAGCCCGGGTCATCAGACAAAAATCTGATCGAGACACATCTAAGGAACATTGCTGTCAAGTCTGTTTCCAATTGGCCAAATGGTTTCAGAAAAGATTTTTAGACTAAAGTCGGCCATAATGGCCATATTGGTTGACAGTCTGGTTCACCAGACAAAATTCTGAAAGAGGACCACTGTTGCCAAGTCTTGTTCAAATTGGCCAAGTGGTTTAAGACAAGATTTTTAAAAGAATTTTCCCACAAGGTCCTATGTTAAACTAAGTTCGGCTGTGACTGTAGTCTTTGTTGACAGTCTGGGTCATCGGTCACAGATCTGCTAAGGACCATTGCTGCCAAGTCCGGTTCCACTTGGCTCTGTGGTTTTAGATAAGACATTTACAAGAACTTTCGTACAAGGACCTATATTTATCTAAGTTGGGCTGTGGTGGCCATCTCGGTTGACAGTCTGGGTCATCGGACAGTTATAACCACCTAAAGACCATTTCTGCGAAGTTTCATAGATGTTTAACGCCCCCACCCCTTTTTCTGTTTTAGTAACAGCAGCCCAGTCACTTGGAAGTCTGGGACGACACACTTTTGGGAGGGGTCATCCAACGGCTATTTCCCCAATGTGCTCAGTGGTTCCGGAGATCTTAAAGAAAGGTTACACGGGACGACGGACGCAAATAGCTTACATGGCCTATTTGGGCCAGTTTATCTTAAAGATTCTGTGTCCACGACCCAATGGCTGTGTAATAAGTGACGTGCAAGGCAAAATAACATATCTAACATAAACGTACGGTGTTATATGCAGTAAACTAAAACTGAAAACTCGTTCATGTAGGAAGTAATACTCCCTGCAATGTACGAGATACATGTATAGTTCAAGTTGTCCTACCCTATTTTCAGTGCCTGTCAAAGAGCAACAGCTCGTATTAAAAAGAAAAGCTGTTCATTTTTACATGAAATTGTCTCATTGACGTTGTCCTTGCATTTTCAGACAACCACTTGCATTGAAGAACCGAATTTCTTTGCATAACGTTCCAGTATTACGTGGATTTAGTTTTTCATAAGCATTAACTCCACATCCATATTTTATCTCAGATACTAAACTGGATACAATTAATACACATTTTCAAATTAACCTTTTTTGTGTATGATGGAAACCAATCTTTGAAAAAGAAAACAAGACAAACAGAATTGGTTAAAATAATACAGTGGCCCTGTGTATTCTGACATCAAGCCTGGACAAACTACATATTTTTTTTATCAAGAACTATCTACTTAGGGAAGAGATCAAAAGTTCAATGTAGGATAAAAAACTTAATTAAAATAGTTTGGGGGTGGGGGGTAAAAATCGCTGCAAGTTTTGTTATCCAACATCGATTTTCGGATTGAAAAATACAGATTCAAGTGAAGTCAATATACAGAACAAACATACATTGTTGATGAAAACATGACCCATGATACAAAAAGTATACTCTCAAAGCATATGCCCATATTGGTCAATCAATTTTTCCCAAATTAAGCTTAGAGGGGGGGGGGGGGGTCAGTGAAAAAACTATGTGAATTAAGTTTTTTATCCTACATTGAACTTTTGATCTTGTCCCTTATTGTTCTAAGGGAATATATATATCATCACAGGTTCATTTATTCATCCAAAAGATATTTAAATCACAAGTTACAACCAGTCAATTTAAATTAAAAATTTGATATCATGCTCAAATGGTCAATGGTTACTGTAAATTCAGAAATTATTGCGTGCATTTATTATTGTGATTTTGTCATTTTAGACCAAAATGCGATTTTAATTTTTGTGATATTGAGAAAAATTCCGATTCATCCATATAAAAAATTCCAAAATGCGAATTTAAATTATTGCAATTACAACCCTGTCACATTTTTCGCAATCATAAAAACATCTACAATAATTTCCGAATTTACAGTAGCTATAGACTGTGTTAATTTAAGTATGCTTTCCAATACTTTCCTTTATTCAATTATTGTTCTAAGACAATGTTATGTTTTTTAAATAAAGAATATCATTTTCTAAACCATACAGATTTTTTCCCAATAAATCTTGTTGGTAACATGCACATGTACAAACAAAAGATACAAGGACATTCTTACTCATTCAAATTATTTTGCTCAGTTACACATTCTCCAATACTGTATAATATAATCAGGTTCTTCAATTAAAAATAAACTCCATTTATCAGTATACTTTAATGAATTCTATGGCAAGCCGTTTTACTACCGGTATTTATTGTAACTTCAAGATATATAATAAACTTTATAAGATATCTCATATATTTTCTTTATATATCTTATAAATTATATTTGATATCTTATAAACTATATGAGATATCTCATAAACTATACAAGATATCTTATAAAATATATAACATATCTTATAAAATATATAACATATCTTATAAAATATATGAGATCTTATAAAGTATACAAGATATCTTATAAAAACTAGATTATATAAGATATCTTATATATTATATGACATCTCTTGTAGAATAAATAACTTTACAAGATATCTCATATAGTTTATAAGATATCTTATATAGTTTACAAGATATCTGATAAAATTTATAAAATATCTCATACAATTTTCTTTATCAGATATCTTATAAACTTTAAATTATAAAATATATGAGATATCTTATAAACTTTAGAAGGTATCTTTTAAAGTATATAAGATATCTGATAAAGTTTATAAGATATCTTATAAAAACTAAATTATATAAGATATCTTATATATTATACGAGATATCTTGAAGTTAGAATAAATAGTAAAACAGCTTGCCATAGAATTCTTTTGTATCTGCAACCATCATGTGGAAATAAACACATTTTTTGCTTCTAATTTTCCCCATACAAATATAAAGACTGGTTTGGCCATATTAAGAGGGAAATAATTGAACTGGATATTTCTGAAAACCAAACATTTTCTTTTGGAGTTCTTGTATTATCTAATATATGATAATAATAGTTTATTCCCAACTGACCTTATGAAAATGTGAATATTGGGTAAGCATCAATGAGATAATATCTCATAGCATTCAATATGGGATAAGATATTCTGGCAGTTTTTTTTTTTTTTTTAATTTACAGAGGTATGTGATAGGCATAATTACAGGTACATTTTCCAAATGATATAAATAATGAGTACAAAGTTTAGCTTTAGAATACAGAAAACAATTGGAAATTTAATCTAGCCCAAAAGAAACTTCAGTTCTGTTACACGTATAAGACTCTGTTTTTTCCCACCCAAATACAGTTATATCCAAAAGCGATTCATTTGTTTGTTTTAGGGTGACAATTGCCTCAACAGGGAAAATATCACAATAAGCAATAGTCCAATTCACAATTTTATTCTGAATTTTCATTCTTTCAATGTAAAGATGGTTTCCTTTTCAAATATCTCTTTTTTATTATCTAAAACCTATTTAATTTAACTTTCTAGTGGTTCTTTTTGTAATGTCTCTGACATAAACAGTTTGCCTAGACTCTGAGATGAGAATTCTCCAATCTGTTGACAATAATTATTAATCTGTTCGGCCAATAACAAGCTGTCCAGTCTAGCTGGTGCAGGTAGAGGTTTAAACATTTTATTGATGTCATCTTCTGGTAGTGGCTTCTCACCACGAGCTTCTCGTGCCTGATTTTCTTGTTGCTGCAAATAGAAACTACAAGATTAGCACAGTTATTGACAAAAGATCATTCAAACAATAATTTTAGATTTAAGAAGGTTAAATTGCACTCTCCTGGCAAACTTACCATCATACAAATTAAACCTCATCATAAAATCCATTTAATAGCATTCTGAAATCTGTGTCAACTCTTTATTTGAGAAAAAATGAATCTGATAATTCTCCCTTTTCACTCTTCACATGCTTGGTGAGAGAACAGTTTTCTCTACCAGAGTTTTGTTTTTTTAAATACTTACCCTTTTAAGAAGAAACTGCTGTTTCTGTACTTGCTGTTTGTAGTACTGTCTCTGGTAGTTAAGGAAACGGTTTGCATCCATGGCAACATCATCAACACTATCCATCAACTGTCGTAGATTTTTTTCCAGCATTGAACTGAAAATTTAGAAGACAAAACATTTTTATATAAAAGCTTGATTATAAATAATCTGTATACTTGTGTAATGTTAATAGGGTACCCAACACTTTGACTAAAATAGAATTGACTCGTTTAATTTTCATAAAATTTTGATGAAATATTTACTTTGACCTGTTGACAAAAATATAAAAATTTTAAGAAATTTGAACCACACAATTTACGGGAATAATTTCATTGGATATATAGCAGTTTGACAAAACTAATTTTGATCATTGAGAAGCTTGATTTCTCTTTATTAGTAATATGTGATTAAAATGTTCAGTTGATTTTTAAAGAGTTAATTCCCTTAGGTATTCTGTTACACCTTAATTCTATTTCAGTGACTTAAAAATCAACTGATAATTAAAAGTCATTTTCAAAAGATTTAAGTGTTACTGTGATACTAATTTTTGTTACGACCATCTAAACTTGTGTTATTCCATGTATGCTATACTTATTCTCTTGATAAATGCTAATCTCTAAACAGAGAGGGAACTCCAAATATAAAAAAAATAAGTTCAAATAACAATTTAGATGGTAGATCTAAGTTTATTTGGCTCATGTCTTATGAAGATGACATAATTATAAATCACATTGCAAGTATGATTTCTCATATAAAAATAGCAAGAAAATAAAAGTTAAGAGACAATATAGTCTGAATATATAGGAATATGCAAGTATGTTATTTCATACATGTAAATGTATGATTTAGAGACATGTCTTCAGATTAATTCTAGATAATATTAAATATCAATATTCATTAGATTATATTGATTAGGTGAAATATTATGTTACAATCTTGAAATATACTTATTGTAACACATGTATGCATTATACACCCCACTATGTACAATGCAGGGTCACTGTGCTTGTCAAACATTATAAATTGAATCATCAATATAATAATGTATTCAACTGAAATTAATTGTAGATGTTTCAATTCTTTTTTAATAAAAAGAAGTTTGAAAGTTTGATAAATCTGCTTTCACTGGGCAGCTTAAAGTGCAATTATAAAAAATGTACTTTATTTGTATCTGCATGTGCATTATCTTAAACTGGAACAAGATATCAATTTTTTATAGGTCATTATCTTTCCTGAATTAACCTTCATCATATATACAAAAGACCAAAATGTTTGAAATCCAAAACTATTCAACTGTGAATACTCAAAACAGCCAATAAAGGAAATTCCATCCTTCCGTAGACAGAAGACGGGAGATGTAAAAGAAAAACAAACTTCCAACAATCCTTACAATGGTATATAGAATATGTCTTACCTTGTTGCTAAATCCAGGTAATTATATTTCTCTACATCTTGTGTTTTCTCTTCTATCTCACATAATAAAGCATTTGTTAAGTGAGAGTTCTTTACATATATAGGAATTTCCTCAAACATATTTTCAAAGCTTATATTGGACTCTTTGATGGCATCTGGACTATAATCCTGATTCCTGTAGAAATCCATCATTTCTTTTGTTAACCTGTAGGCTTTCAATGCTAAATATCCTTGGGTGGTACGCAAAGGGTCTGAAAAAAATTGTTGTAACTCAAATTACAGATTTGTATACCAACAATGTAAACCAATAATCCCTTTATGCAAAAAGCTGTTCTGCACATACACCTATTGAAGACTATAATAATCACAAAGCATCTGGCATCTACACATTCTGGCACAGCATGGAGGAATTCAGAATTCTTTGGAATCACTTTTGTTGCAATTCTTTTAAAAGCTCGATTTCACCTCTCCAGAACTATGTGAAGACTACACTTACAGGTATAGTACAAGGTGATGACTTCAAAATTTATTATTCATACGTGACGTTTAAAACTTTTTTTTGCAAATTGACACAAATTAGATAATGAATCAAAAAATTATGTAAGATTCTGAGTGGACTAGTCTGGTAAATGTTGATCATTATAATTCATGATTATCACTACTATGTCAACAGTGAGCTTGTGAATTTAAACCATGCTTGCAGAGACGAGTGTTTGACTCCTAACTTTTTTGACATGGATTGTCAGTTTTCCAGCCCAATGTCCAAGGTGCTCTTCAGAAAACTCTAGCTTCCTCCATTAATAAAAAGTTGTCACTACAATATAGCCAATTGCACTAAAATTATCATAAACCCCAATAAAATAAACTATCCTAAATGTACATTATACAATTTTACAAATATAAACTGGACTGAACATACCACAGATAATGTACATTATACAGTCTTACTGATATAAACTGGACTGAACATACCACAGATAATGTACATTATACAGTCTTACTGATATAAACTGGACCAAACATACCACAGATAATGTACATTATACAGTCTTACTGATATAAACTGAACCGAACGTACCACAGATAATGTACATTATACAGTCTTACTGATATAAACTGGACTGCAAACATATCACAGATAATGTACATTATACAGTCTTACTGATATAAACTGGACCGAACATACCATAGATAATGTACATTATACAGTCTTACTGATATAAACTGGACTGCGAACATATCACAGATAATGTACATTATACAGTCTAACTGATATAAACTGGACTGAACATACCATAGATAATGTACATTATAGTCTTACTGATATAAACTGGACTGTGAACATACCACAGATAATGTACATTATACAGTCTTACTGATATAAACTGGACCGAACATACCACAGATAATGTACATTATACAGTCTTACTGATATAAACTGGACTGAACATACCACAGATAATGTACATTATACAGTCTTACTGATATACACAGGACTGAACATACCAAAGATAATGTACATTATACAGTCTTACTGATATAAACTGGACCGAACATACCACAGATAATGTACATTATAGTCTTACTGATATAAACTTGACTGAACATACCACAGATAATGTACATTATACAGTCTTACTGATATACACAGGACTGAACATACCACAGATAATGTACATTATACAGTCTTACTAATATAAACTGGACTGCGAACATATCACAGATAATGTACATTATACAGTCTTACTGATATAAACTGGACAAAACATACCACAGATAATGTACATTATACAGTCTTACAGATATAAACTGGACCGAACATACCACAGATAATGTACATTATAATCTTACTGATATAAACTGGACTGAACATACCACAGATAATGTACATTATACAGTCTTACTGATATAAACTGGACCAAACATACCACAGATAATGTACATTATACAGTCTTACTGATATAAACTGAACCGAACGTACCACAGATAATGTACATTATACAGTCTTACTGATATAAACTGGACTGCAAACATATCACAGATAATGTACATTATACAGTCTTACTGATATAAACTGGACCGAACATACCACAGATAATGTACATTATACAGTCTTACTGATATAAACTTGACTGAACATACCACAGATAATGTACATTATACAGTCTTACTGATATAAACTGGACCGAACATACCACAGATAATGTACATTATACAGTCTTACTGATATAAACTGGACTGTGAACATACCACAGATAATGTACATTATACAGTCTTACTGATATAAACTGGGCTGAACATACCACAGATAATGTACATTATACAGTCTTACTGATATAAACTGGACTGTGAACATACCACAGATAATGTACATTATACAGTCTTACTGATATAAACTAGACCGAACATACCACAGATAATGTACATTATACAGTCTTACTGATATAAACTTAGCCTCATTGGTCAATTTACCTAGCGGAAGTACATGTACATGTGACCCTAGTAGAATGGTCATTCTTTCAATATCCACGAAGGTAGAAAGACGTGTCTACTGGAGAACTGCAGCCGTACTGACACTTACAAAGGTAAAAAATCTTTTTATTTAAAAAAAAAAAAATGCCTAGGTGGCATAGACCTTGGTGGTCATAGGCCTTGGTGGCTATTAATGAGATTTATTAGACCTTGGTGGTCAAAAGCCTAGGTGGCTAATATGAGATTTTTTAGACCTTGGTGGTCAGGAGCCTTGGTGGCTATTTTTAATATTGGTTTTATCTTATGAGAATATAATGAATGAGTACGTACTGTTTTTCGTGAGAATTTAGAGAATAAAATGGATGTAGAATAAGATAGGACCACGCTCGCCCGCTCGGGCTGGCACGTGGGAAACATGCGAATATGTGAATAAGCATTAAATATGGTAATATTGTTGGTATTTTATTATGTTATAATAAGAATACATTTAAGTAATCTTAAGTGTTATTTAATGGATTAAATAAGATTCGAGAATTTAGCGTAGCTAGAATTTTTGAACAGAAATATGAAAAAAAGTTTATTTTACATGTTTTACGGAAACCGTTTGGTTATCTAGTTTATTGTGTTAATCATCCTATTTCTATGTACGAGGTCTGTTCGATTTCTTTAGATGTGCGTGTCTAATCAATATTGGAGCTGATTTCCTGATGCGTGTAGAGCTGGACTTTATTGGATTGCTTGCTTTGTTTGTATATTGTATAATATATAGTTAATTGAATAATTTCCAATCAAATTTAATATAATATATATGCCTATATATATTGTTTAAAAATGTAACTTTTAATTACAAAGCTTGGGTTAACGTTTTTTAAAAGGCGAGCACGCCAGCCAAGGTTTTGCTCTGCAAGCATTGGGAAATTAGCTGTATGTAATGTTAACAGAATGAGGGAGCAAAAAAAAAAAAAACAGAATTACTATTAATAAATTCTCTTGGTTGTTTATTTTAGATGGTGTTGCCACCAGTCCTTAAAAAGCGTCATAGTTTAAAAGGAATAAAACTAGTTCCAGTAATAAAACGTATAAGGCCAGGACAGCCGGAGTCATTAAAAGGTTTAGCTAGAATGAATAAAGATCTGAAAACTGAAAATTTGAACATGGAGGAGATAGCGCAACATGTAAAAGTGCTTACTGGGGAGGACTTAGATGAAATTTGCCAGCTGTCTGGGAGAAGTGATGACGATGTTGGGGAGGCCAGATGGATCCTCCACTCACTGATTCTATATGCAAATGAGTTTGGCCAGCCGAAGGGTCAAGATCTGCATGTTTCGGAAGGAGACTCTGTGAGTTATTTAATTTTCCATATTTGTTATTCCCCAGTGCGATTTTTTAATTGCATTTTCATCTCCTCGGGAAAATTCATTCGTGTTTTTCACATTTTGAGTTGTGAAAGAAAAAAAAAATTAGATATATTACTATACGATGATTTGTAACTGGTTTCAAGATTTTCTCTTTACGTATTTGCAGTATTAAATATAAAACTTTAGTATGTATGATATTTTAGAAATGCACATCTGAATTCAATTATTACTCAATACACTAAGATAAATTTAATGGTTGAATGAGAATGAATCGACAAAAAGGTCACGTGTACTTTAATACGGAACACAATAACATAGGTGATACATAAAGCTACCTTACTCATATGATATTATATTGACTTTATTTAGAATAAAATGAATGGAAGTCTTGAGCTTGAAATAGAATGTATGTATTTATATTGAAATATAATGTAATTATTATTCAAATGCATTTTACTTGAATGTTTTATAGGCTCCAATACAAAGTACCTCTGATCTGCAAAATGACACCCAATCTCAACCAAAGGCTGGCAAAAGAAAAGCTGACCCGTCTAGCTCTGAAACTTTGGAGGACAGGATAGCATCGTTGGAAAAAAAAAACCAAAGTGGAGATAATTACAGAGTTGAAGGAGAAGGTGAGGACATTGTGTTTACAACAGACTCCAAGCGATTCTCTTATTCTTCTAACGTTAGATGAACTGGCCAAATTTTCAAAAAAATTAGATCACGATGACGCTGACGTTTATGAAGAGCTGGCTAGGCAGGCAAATAGGCACTACTCCAAACTAGATATTTCTAGTTTGTGTCTCTCAGTTTTAGGCGGGAAAGCGGTTGATACAATAACTAAGGCTATTTCGAAGTGTTTGAAGGAGAAACAATCGGATAATAAGAATGATGGCAAAACTGTTCAGGGTGGTGATAGTACTCCAAAGCGCGAGGAATCTCCTTTGGGTAATTTATACCCCCAATTTCAAAACCCGCTCATGTATTCAATGTATCAACCAAATTATCTACCTCAGGCGTATCAAGGCTTGCAACCGTATGGTAGTTTTACAGCCGGTAGTTACAGGAATACAAGGGGCTAGGTCTTTTGGATTCCGTCCTAGAGGCGCTTGTCATTTTTGTGATAGTACTGCGCATCAGATAAAGGACTGTGAAAAGATGAAAGTGGCTAAAGGAAAATGAATGATAAAATTGGTTGATAATTATTTATCTTTGTAATAAAACATAATAATGTAGAAGAAATATTTTTATAGTGTTTTTATTCTATATATTTGCTATTTGGTTTACTGTATGGTAATTCCTTTGTCTACAGTCCAAGGGGCACTGATCCCCTAGTGGTTTTCCACGCGGGTTGTAGGTGAAGGAATTCTTCCTTTGAGTGTGACTTATGCTGGTTTTGCATTGAAATCTTTGTTATCTGCAGGGGTTTACGGATACAACTATTGGTGATTCTTTTGTACAAATCCCAGAGTGGGAGTTAGAAAGTGGATTTGATCCTTTGAATGTTACAGTAAGGGAGAAACCAGCATGGCTAACACTTAGAGGCAGAGTTCCTTCACTTACAAAACGCAGTCCACGTGCGGAAGAGGTCTATCATGATAATGTTTTGTTTGATATAGACTCTTTACAATTACGTGACCCTGATAAATTTGTCTCTGGACAGTTACATGATTGTGTATCAGAATGGAGGCTTATTCTTGATGAAAATGCACATCAAGACGTGGTGAAATGGCTTAAAGATGAAGTTGACGTTAGAGAGTTTTTTCGGCGTTTTAAGGGAAACTTTAAGGGAAAACATTATGACTCTGAAATACCCCCAAGAAACTATTTCCAGAATGCAGCTAATTGTAAAAAATACTCTGCTTTTATATCTAAAGAATTGTGCGAGAGAATTTCAACTGGGTGCATCAAACTTTTGGGAAGGGTAGGTGAGTGTCAACCCCCTAAAGTTATTATGCCATTAACTGTAGAACCAAGTAAACCACGGTTATGCCATGACGAAAGATATCTTAATTTATGGGTCAAAGATTTACCTTTTCATTTGGAGAATTTAAAAGATGTTCATAGGTTGGTTCAAAAGAATGCTTTGATGATAACATGTGACGAAAAATCAGGCTATGACCATGTCAATTTGCAAGAATCATCCCAGACATATTTCGGTATTCAATTCGGTGGGTTTTATATGACATATACTACTCTACCTTTTGGATGGAAAGCGTCGCCGTTTATCTACCAATCAATAGGAATTTGTGTTACTTCTTATTTAAGACAGCTAGACGTCATAAATACATTGTATATCGACGATAGGTTTGCTGTTACAGGTGGAAGCAAGAATAGCGATGATGCTATGCTTGAAGCAAGTAAAATAACCTATATGATATTGCAGTTGCTGACAAGGCTGGGTTATACACTGTCCCTTAGTAAATGTTCATTAATACCTGGCACTTGTAAGAAATTTCTTGGTTTTTTAGTTGACTCTGTTAAACAGGCTTACATACTTCCCGATGATAAGAAGTTGAAATTTATTGATTTAAGGAAATCTATACTTTCAATGAATGAGGTTGACTTGAGGACATTGCAAAGATTTTGTGGTAAATGCATTTCGTTTGCATTGGCTGTGTCAGGGTGCAAGTTGTTTTGTAGGGAAGTGAATGCTGCAATATCTACTTGTATTAAAAACAGTAGAAAGGTTAAGGTATTAGGGCCTTTGAGGGATGAACTAATGCATTGGCGGTTTCTTGATACTTGGACTGGATATTCCAAATGGAGGCCTGAATTTCACAAGGTGATTGAGTTGTCGACTGATTCCTCTGGTTTCAGGTATGGCGCTTCAGTGAAGCTTGAGGCGAGTACAATGGTATTGGGGGATTATTGGGATACGAATGATTGTGGGCCAATTCATGAGAAAGAGGCTGATGCTGTCCTGAAGTCGTTACAGTCTTTAGACAGTTCTTTGCAAGATTCTAGGGTTGATTTGTTTACAGACAACATGGCTGTTATAGCGGCATGGGAAAACCAAGGTAGCAAGTCTAGAGCTTTAAGTTGTATCATGAAAGAAATATTTAGCCATGTGTCAACTTACAACATTGATTTACATTTGAAATATGTCCCTTCATGTTTAAACGAAGCGGATGCCCCTTCAAGATTAACTAATACCGCGGATTCAATGTTAAGTGAGGAATCATGGTTACTGGTAGAGTCTTTGTATGGCCCTCATTCAGTTGACCTAATGTCTTTGGATTCTAATGTCATGAAGTCAGCCTCAGGTGTTCCACTGAAACATTTTACGCCATGGCCTACCCCATGTTCCGCAGGAGTGAATTTGTTCTCACAGAACCTGAGGAATGAGCAAAATCCATATGTTTACCCACCGTTCGTACTTGTATTTCCAATTTTGAGTCTGTTGAGAGAACAGGGCATTTCTTGTACAATTATTGTCCCCGAAATGCGACCTTTACCGATATGGTGGCCAGTTTTGAAATACTACTCCATGGAATCGGTATGTCTTGGTATGAAGGGTGACAAAGGTGTAGTCAAGACACCCTCAAAACGTGGCTTTATTCTAGATAAAGTGGGATTACGGTGGCCATTGTTTGCATTTAGGGTGTTATTTTCATGAAGCTAGAATATCTGTTTTATATATAGTAAATATTCCAATGGTATGTTGTAGGGTGCTGACATTCTTGTAGACTGGCAAGTAATAAATGATCGGATAGCAGATTTGGATGAAAGGACGACTTCTTCTTCCGACTATAAAAGAAAGAACAGTTTGTTTGAAATTTTTCTTCGTTTTCTTGAAAAAACACCTAACAAACCTTCACTAGCTACATGTGGACCAAATGCTGTAAGAAATTTTTTGGTTTGGAAGGATAAGTTTGGAAAAACTACTGTGCACGATGTAAACTGTCAATATTTGGGATTAAAGGGTATGTTTCAGTGTTCTTGTCCTAACCGATTAGCTTCGGCAACAGTAGAAGGTGTCATTAACCAATTAGTCAATATATTTGATGATAAAGGGTTTGGTAGAACTTGGTGCGATAAAGGAGAGGAAATCCGGCAGTTTCACCTGTAATAAAAGAGTATTTAAAATTAGTGCAAGTTGAACAAGCTAAGGCGCATATTCTACCCAAGCAGGCGAAGCCTATATTTTTGACAAAGATTCGATCTATTAGTGCTTTCATTGCTCGGGAACTTCAAAAAGAAGGTAGTAAGCTTAAGGAAAAATTCGTCCTTTACAGAGATCAAGCTTGGTTTAAGTTGCAGTATTTTGCTGGCGATAGAGCAAGTGATCTCTCTATAGTTGTTGCACAAGAGGTGAAGTTTCTTAAAGACGGTTCAGGGTTTGTCTTCCAGCATACGTTTGGTAAAACTCTCCGAGGTAAAAAGGGTAAGAATAATTCGTTTGTCATCAAGAGATGCGATGACAATGTAGTTTGCCCGGTGAAAGGTTTGTTGGATTTTGTTCAATTTGCTCACTCGTGTAATGTGGATTTGACAAAAGGCTACTTGTTTAGGGTAGTTTCAGAAAGTGGTAGGGTGTTGGAGAAACCAGTTAGTTATTCTGTGGTATATGAGAGATTACGATACTATCTGTCCACTTTGGGTATATATGAAGGGGAGACGCCTCATAGCTTCCGGTCTGGCTGTACTGTTACGATGGCTTTGTCTGGGTCAGCTAGCAATGTTGAGGAGGTGATGAATCACGTTGGATGGTTCGGTAAAGCAAGTGCGGAATATTATGGTCGTGTAAATACACTGATAGATTCTGAAATTGTGGCTTCGAATCTTGCAGAGTCTGTTAGTCAAGCCGAAAATATTGAATTACAATATAAAGATAAGGCGGATTTTTCCGGTCTAAAAAAGGTTTTTAAATGACAATCTAAATGGTAATAGGTGCTAGTATACATATGTTAGCATCTAAGTATTGTGATTTGAAGGACTTTATAAAATTTGTATTTTGTTGTGTAACTATGATTTATAGAATTAATACTTATATATTTTGAACTTAATGTTGGTCTTGTAATTGATGGCAATTAAAAACAATTCGAGTTTATAAGATTTTTGTTTTGAGTATTGGGAATAAAAGTGATATTATTTATGTGATTGTTGTGAAGTATTTTCTAATTCTTATGTGTTTTACTACGTATGATTTTGTAAATTGCAGAGTTTTCTCCCCATAACTCAACATGGACTGAATGCTAGAAGATACTAAACAGTGAGGATATGGGTATAGCCTCATTGGTCAATTTACCTAGCGGAAGTACATGTACATGTGACCCTAGTAGAATGGTCATTCTTTCAATATCCACGTTTGTGGTAGTTGGCCGTAAGAATACGGTTCGGCAGTAATGTTAACCATTTTCAATATTGGTGGTGTTTCAAAAGATATTCTTTTGCTGGTCTTAGCTGTGTGTTATTTATATCTTTAAAGAAGTAACCCCCCCTCCCAAACCCTTGTCCATAAGTCTGTTATCATCTAGTATTCGGTTTCACATTGCAGTGTTTTCTCCCCATAACTCAACATGGACTGAATGCTAGAAGATACTAAACAGTGAGGATGTGGGTATGACTGAACATACCACAGATAATGTACATTATACAGTCTTACTGATATAAACTGGACTGAACATACCACAGATAATGTACATTATACAGTCTTACTGATATAAACTAGACCGAACATACCACAGATAATGTACATTATACAGTCTTACTGATATAAACTTGACTGAACATACCACAGATAATGTACATTATACAGTCTTACTGATATAAACTGGACCGAACATACCATAGATAATGTACATTATACAGTCTCACTGATATAAACTTGACTGAACATACCACATACCATAGATAAGAACTACAGATTCTTCTATGTTGTCTTGATAATTAAACTGGGAGTCTAATAATGGTCTGTTGATAAAAGATCCAAAGTATGTACTCTGATACCATCCGACATGTAAATGATCTATGTTCACATGACGCAGATTTCTCATCATCTCCATCTGATACTGGACTAAAAATAAATAGATTAAAGTTTTATAAAATTAAATGTCTTGATACATATAATCCATAGCTAATTAGGTAAGGACACACAAAAATTGTATTGCTTGGATTTCACCAGCTGTGTCCGAAGACCGTAGTTTTCATGAAAAACTGTCCTGTCCCCATTATTGTTTTCAGGGGAATCAAAGGGAAAGAAATGCCAAAATAGTAAGGTAGTGGAGCACCACTGCAAATGTTAAAATTTTATTGATTTTATACCAGTCAGTATTTTGAGACAGCACATGATTTTAATTAAACTTTTAAAAAAGCACAATAGACTTATCATGGTATTGTCAAAATCACTAGGGAATCATTACTCCCAACGGTGATGTTGAGTCCTGGGACTCACCATTTTGAAAAATGAGGAGTCCCAGGACTAAATTCAAAATGAGAACCCTGAAAGCATGCAACACAGGTTTCAGTAAAGCATATGTAAACTATGTGATAAGTACAGGTACTTGATACATGATATATATATACAATGTACATTAACAGCATGTCATAAATTTGCTTCTTTTATTTTTATCTGCCTCTGTCCAGTCTTCAGTTATAGTCTTGTAGGTAAGACAAAAATAAACATTAAAAGCAGATTTTTGAAGTCTGAGATAATGCTGACCTTTATATCAATTTCATTAAAAATAAAAATCAGTTGAAATGTTTAGATGTCACACTGCTTTTAAAACAAATTTTCCACATTTTTACTTTTTCAGGAGGAATTAAGAAAAATCATTTGGTGCTGATTATTCCAACTCACCTGTGACATTGCTGATATAAGCCTTGACATAAATTTCATAAAATCTGTTGAGACATATAGACATGAAAATGCTTATATGTCAATATTTTTACTGTTCCAAGAGGAATAACTACATGTACAAGAAAATTCATGTCAAGTGCTGATTTTCAACTTGTGTGAGATTTTGTTTATGTTAACCTTTGAAAAAATTCAAAAGTCTTGCAATATCTGTAGGCATGAGAGAACTTATATTGCTGGAAAGACGGATGTTGCAGGGGGACAAAGACTAACATAAGTAAATTTTAAGACAAATAGATAGCAAATAATTAGTGATGTTCTGTACCTGTTTCTTTCTTTAAGAACTGTTCTTTGTATTACTGACCTATTATTGTGTAAAGAGTTTTTTTTACATGCTTCCGGTTTTACATTTATTACCTTCATTAAACTCCTCTTCATCATTGTGACGAGGAAAGGGAAAGCAGTTGGTGATTTCTAACTTGTTGTCAACAACTAAACCTAACAGTACACCTTGAACCAGATCTGTGCCACCTGCAGCCTCTTCTTGGCAATGTTTCACAATCTTCAAAATAACCTGAAGGGGAACAATAAAGTTGTTTTTAATAAAGACTAAATAGCATTTAAATTAAAGAGATGGACACCACATCCTCCTTCACACAGAATTTCCATCTACTATTTATCATGTTTATAACTGGAAATCATATTGAGAAATATTTTAGATAAATGAGAGTTTCACATTATATCCTGCTTACATTTGTATATTAACTGGTAACATGTACAATGTATCTGATGAAAAATAATTAATATACAGTTACTGAGGCTTAAATTCAATGGAGTCACTCATGCATGAAATGTAGGTCATGTTGCCTCATATTTTGCTCTTCTGTCTTAAACTAAAAAAGACTACAATTGTAGTTATAAATATATGTTTTTGAGAAACGGACTAAATGCAAATATTTAAACAAAGTCACTCCAGCATAAAATGTAGGTTATGATGACTCAAATATTGCTAAGTTTTGTTCCACTTTTTAAGATGATTGTAGTTGTGAATTATCATCAATATGTTACCACAACTTCTTTAATAATACACCCAAATGCAAAAAAATTTACCAAAATCCCCCAAGCATAATGCAGGTCATTCAAGCTTGGGCCACATTTAAAAATATAATTTCCCCTCTTCCGACCCTACATTTCAGGGGAGGGTAGGTAGGTGGGTCAAAAGTTTTTTTTTGTTCAACAGAATTTTGTATTATTTTAGTTTCCAAGACCAGCATAGTGAAAAAGACCTAATGCTATAAGGTTTGCTTCCCTGCTTAGTCAGGCATGACATCAAAATTGTTCGTTAAATACGTGTCCACTACAACCCAAACAAATATCCAATAAAGTTCACCATTAACAGACAATTTCTAAATCAATTACCAATTGTATCATTTATAATTCCAAAACTACTAGTTGAGAAAATCATCTCGTAGTTGTTCAGTGTTTCGGCTAAGGTTTTATGAGGTCTATCCTCATCAGGCACCTCAAGCCTTTTGTTTATAAAGATCACATGGAAACGTGTTGCTGCCAATCACAAAACTTATATATTTTAATTGAAGAGGAATGGGGTACGACACTGGTGGTCTCATTCCATTAAAAAGTGTCTTGCATTTATTTCATTTCAAAGAATTTTACTTTTATATAGATAACTTATTTAAGTGTAGCTGATGTGAGATAATCTTTTATATTTTTATGTATTTCATATGCAATAATAAGCAGCCTTTTAAAGAATCTGTTGCTCTCTTCATCATGTTGGATATAATACCAATGATTCTTAAAGGGTCGGGTTATATTTTGCTTTAAATACAAGTGGGGTGTTTATCTTGGATTTGTTTTTTGTATTGAATTGTTCTTTCTCTGTCAAGGATAAGTTTTTTGCATTATTAAAGGTTCAATTATGCATCATTTATAACCCCTTTTGATTAGATTTATAATAAATATTTCAACTTCAGATATGAGGTCTTTTTTGTTGGTAAGTCTAATCAATCTAGTTATTTCTCCCAATATAAATCCTTTAAACAAGGAAGAGCTATGTAAGTACTGAGTTTTCCGTAGGTTTTCTACATAACGTTAAATCTAAAGTATGTGTATTTTGAATAGAAAAGAGAATGGAAACAGGGAATGGGTCAAAGAGACAACAACCCGACCAAAGAGCTCAAGGCTACCAATGGGTCTTCAACGCAGCGAGAAAATCCTGCACCCGGTGGGTTTCAGCTGGCCCCTAAACAAAAATGCATACTAGTTCAGCAAAGTGGATGGCACCCAAACTCTGAAACATATACAAATGAACCAAAATTAAAAAAAATTTCATCAGAAATGGGACTTAAATGAGCCAATACAACTGACTGGTGGGAAATTCGAGCTAAAAGGTAGGCATTTTGTTAAAATATAATAATTTTACTGCAGAAATGAGCAAAAAAAGTAGACTGGATGGAGAACGAAAAAAAATTCTGACGATTTGAAATTTGGCGCTCTCGGAATTGATTCCTCCCTTTTGTTATGGTATTATAGATCGGGGCCGGATCAGTCACAGATGACATACTGTGTCAATTGTAATGAGCCTCTGGCCTGTGTGTGAAGTAACAACATTAATAACGATGAACTTTATGCTTTGAAATGAGATTGTTACGCCATTTATTACGGTGTTGGGTACCAGGTCGTTTCGCTCCGATTACCTGTTCGCTCCGGGTCGTTTCGCGCCGGGTCGTTTCGCGCCGGAAAGTGAGTCGTTTCGCTCCGATATAAATACAGGTAAATTAAAATAATTAATGTGTTGATAACTATGATGCTTCTTAAATTTATTGTTTAATAATTAAATCCATGTATAAATTATAAATTTAATAATTAAAACATAATAGATAAAAAAAAGAAGTTAATTAATTGATTACAAACATATATGAATTAATTAAAAGTTATTCTTTCATCTATCAGATACTCATTAAATCTTTTTACTATGAATTCATAAAAATGTCTAAAGTCCAAGCTCTTCCATACTTCTATACTTAGTTTTGAGAAATTCTTTGATCTTCCGTCACTAATTATGTATAAAATTGCGGTGAAAACTTTCAAAAATCAAAGAAGCGCAGTTAGTGTTTGCCAGTGTTGCTGCAGAGGACCTGAACAGAGATATTGATCCAAAGTATGTCGCTTTACAACAACGACTGACGGATGCCTGGACTAAGTATGAAGCAGACGAGATGAGCACAACACATTTCCTTAAGACAGTCAGCAACATGTACGGCGTCCCAGATCAGGAGTAGTGTATTGAACTATTAAGTGTGTTACTTTTATGTTCAATTTTGCAAATTTTATAATATTAGTGCTTTTTGTATTTTGCAAGTATGTAATCTCTAGTGCTTGGTGTGTGTGTGTGTGTGTGTGTGTGTGTGAGTTTAAAGTGTTTAAATGCTTGTCTAATAATTTACAAATGCTAAGTGTGCTTTCTCTAGTGCTTGATTGTGTGATCTTTTATAACTATTATTGAATTGTTTCAAATGCTTAACAATGTCAGGGAAAGTTGTGTGTGTGTGTATGTATTATTAAGTTAATAATGATTTATTAAATTGCTTGTTATCTAGTATGAATAAAATTCGTAAGGGTTCCACGGAACCCAGTGTCTCGCCTACTTTTGATGTTGTCTATATTTTCAGTGTGATAGGTGAATGCACATAATAGAATGCAATGTTAAGTCCATTTATACGTAAAAAACTGAAAAACAGAAATAAATATTTTACAAAATTTTCTCCTGGATACAATCTTTATATCATAAACAAGCTTCTGTCCAAATTTGGTAAAATTCCTGGATAGTTTAAGAAAGTTATTAAAATTTTAAAAACTTTAACCACAGAGTGAATGTAATGTTTCCTGGCAGAAAAACTAAGTCCATTTATAAGTAAAATACGGAAATTTTTTTTTTTTTTTTACTAAATTTACTTCTGGATACTATATTATGATCATAAACAAGCTTCTGTCCAAGTTTGGTACAAATCCAGGATAGTTTAAGAAAGTTATTAAAATTTTGAAAACTTTAACCACAGAATGAATGTAATGTTTCCTGGCAGAAAAACTAAGTCCATTTATAAGTAATATACAGAAAAACTGGAATTTTTATTTTACAAAATTTACTTCTGGATACTATCTTATGATCATAAACAAGCTTCTGTCCAAGTTTGGTACAAATCCAGGATATTTTAAGAAAGTTATTAAAATTTTAAAAACTTTAACCACAGAGTGAATGTAATGTTTCCTGGCAGAAAAACTAAGTCCAGTTATAAGTAAAATACGGAAAAACTGGAATTTTTTTTTTACAAAATTTCCTTCTGGATACTATCTTATGATCATAAACAAGCCTCTGTCCAAGTTTGGTAGAAATCCTGGATAGTTTAAGAAAGTTATTAAAATTTCAAAAACTTTAACCACAGGGTGAATATTTGTGGACGCCGCCGACGACGACGACGACGACGACGACGACGACGGAATGTAGGATCGCTATGTCTCGCTTTTTCGACAAAAGTCGAAGGCTCGACAAAAATATAGAAAAAAATGTGGGTTTTTTTCTCTGAATGGAAAAGTGTGTCATAATTATTATATATATAAATAGAGGATCGAAACGACCCAGAGCGAATGGGAATCGGCGCGAACGCACCCGGGGCGAATGGGAATAGGAGCGAAACTACTCACGGGGCGAACGGGATTCGGCGCGAAACGACCCGGATTCACGGTGTTGTCACTAAAAACTGACAAAGCAAACGTAAAAACCTAACGCTTCGCACGCTTTCCAGGTAACACCTGTTTCACAATAATGCCAATATAGAAATTCATCATCGAAATTGTGATAGGATCTTTCCATTTCTGATTTGGTAGGTTTTTCCTGCAGACCGTGGAATTACCAGTTTAAAAGAACTGAAATATGAGGTTCCTTGATTCAACAGTTTAAATATTTTCTCAATTTAGAAGTTACATACAAGACCATCAATCTGAACATATTGCACAGCGGCACTCGTGTGTTTTCTTGACGCCATCTTTTGTAGAGAGAATCGCGATCAGTTTAACGTTTTAAGTTATTAATACAGGGTAAATGTCAAAATTAATTTTTTTCTGAATAAGAAAAGATTTCATATTTTCAAATCTCATTATATATATATATATATATATATATATATATATATATGCGCAAGGATTTTTATAAAAATCATTTGTTTGGATGAGATCTCAAATTCCTTAAAAAAGAATATCTAAATTGCAGGCGCTAATTGGGACCAGGATTTTTTGTATGAATATTGTTATTTTAACCGATTACATGTAACGTTATTAATTTTTTCGGTCTTAAAACCGATGTTAAAACATATAAAGAAAATACATAAAATGAAATACACATTTCCAAAGAAAATTCAAACTAAAAGTTATGCATCAAAGGACAGTGCGACCAAAATTACCAGAGGAAAATGTTGTCGAAAATGTCTTAAATTTACAACTTTAGATTGACCTGAGTTTGACTAAAAATGTTTAACACTGAATACGAGTATTTCATTGTATATTCACACACACACACACATACATATATATATATATATATATATATATATATATATATATATAGTTATCTTTCAACCGGATTGTGGGTCATATCGAGTATTTGTTACCCACGTTGTGGGATACTTGGGTGGTTTGTGGGTCATGCATAGTATGACCCATAAACCATGTACGTAAAAAGTACACAGCAGTGCTGGATTTTCTTTAAAATGTTATTTACTGCACAAAAGTGTGAATTAATGACCCACAATTTTTTTTGGAAAAGGATCCCACAATGAAAATCTATTTTTAAATTATTTCGAATACCACCATCATGACCAGGTAATTGAATTATTTTAGAAAATCCCACAAAGTTTATATAAATATCCCGGAAACCGGTCACGCGTTTCATTATTATCACGTGGTATGTAACATCCAATCATAAATCCAGTATGTAAAGGCGGGGTGTGTGAGATGGTGGCCCGAAAAGAAGAGCGGTAAGTTAATTTTAAACAATGATATGTATAATCGGCCTACTAGTGCATGGGATGCAGTTTAATACAAAAGGTTAAAATTTTCACCGGAAGGAAACAATAAATAGGTCCTGGAGAAGATAGGACGGAGAAAGTCAAAATCAAAGTTGAAACCAGTCTTACATGTATCGCCAGAATAATTATATCGATATTATGATATGACTGATATAAGAGAATGTAGCAAAAAAGGTTTTTTTCTGGGTGTGCTATTTTCTATCTCTTCTTGTCTTGAAATTATTCAGGCGCTCATGCGAGCGTGGCAGGAGTTAGTCCAAATAATTATGACGCCTTGGTCTTGGAAGGCATTATTTAAAAAAAAATGGACGTCGTACGTCGATGCCGATTTTGCCCTAGGAACATCTCGGAGTGTTTTTGACGATGTTTCTATTCAATTTTATCTTTAAAAAACGTCTGATATTGTTTGTTGGGCGATTTTAGAACAATAAATAAATGTTTTTCATCAACGAATGATAAAAAAATGTCTTTCTACTTCAAAATATCTAATTTTCAGCAGTTGAAGTTTACTCTTTCCCTTAAATGTGATAAGTGTTGACCTTGGTTTATGTTTTAGATGAAACAGCGGATGATTTTGACCGATGAATACCATGAATTCATTATCAATACTTCATGTATATAATTTGCAACATTAGTTAGCATCGTCCGCATGGGTTCAGAGTGCGTACTTTGTCTATTCTCAAATCTTGTACGTGTGTTATTCATGGCACTGGGGACACACACTTGTTGGGAACCTTTTAATTGGGGACACATATCAAACAAAGACATCCTCAATTGACAATAAGCTGTAGAAAGATTTTTTTGGTCCTATTCTATCAGATGTGATTTTTTCATACAAAAATTATTTTTAAATATTTGTCCTCAGTTTTTACCTGCGTCACCAACAATGAAAGCACGTCTAGTAACCACTTGACCCCGTCCATCATTCTGTCTGTCCGAAAGACCGTGCCTATAAATTTTCGTATGAATTCTTGGCTGATAGTTTGAAATTTTAACTACTCATTGTCAAAGGAATTTTTTCGTCAAAAGTTTTCTTGGGTTCTATTAAAGGGAATTTTATATTTGGTCCCAAGCTTAATCATGTTGAGTTGTAACATTTTAGCCATTTTCAGATCTTCAGTATAGTAGTAGATGTGCTTTAGAGCAAATAATTATATGCAGTGATGCAGGTCCAGACCAGTATGGGTCTTGAATGCTGTATACTACATGTATCCATGCATGACTGTCCACACTTGTTGTGTAACAGATTACATGTTTGAAACTCGCGAATTGTCGACCCCATACACTCAGTTGGCATTTGCATGATCTTATTCTTATCATTTGACTTACCTTTAATGGGGACCTGCCCGATGAAAAAAAATCAGCTGTGAGGTAAACTTTAATTCTAATTATTTGTTTTTCATTGAATTTTTAACCAGATATATTGCGATAAGAAAAATCAGTTATTAATTTTGTAATGTACATCGGGCGGGTGTGCAGTGTCCGTGCATTTACTTATGAACCGTTCAACCAAAGCTTTAAAAATTTTAATATGTTGTTACTGTGTGATGCCAAAATGGATGTCAATTTCCATATTGACAGATAAGGATATGCAAAAAAGGTAAACAAAGTCCACTTTTCGACACAATGTCTGAAGTCAGTTTTACAAAAAATCTTACCACTAAAGTTGATTGTAAGTCGTGAACAAATCAGTCATAAGTTTTTTTTTTTGTGAAACCGTCTGGGACTCCTTATGTTCTACTGAAGCTAAAAACCCTGATATAAACATGATAAATGACAAGACCTTCACCTTGGTGCTACTTTTTATGCCATATTAATTATTATGAACAGATCTCATCAGATTTGCCAACAATATACACAATAAAACAAGACACAGGCTATTGACCGTCAAAGTGCACCTTTTAGTTTAAATTTTAGTTCATGTCAACTGAATTTTGGGGTTTCCCATCAATAGCAAGACATGGAGTTTGCTATAGAATCACATACATTGTATGGGTAGCCGGGGTATCATTAAATAAGCCTTGCATACAGTATTTCTAGTTTTAATTTTATTACATTTTAAATGCTGTTTTGTTCACAAGATATGAAGTGTTTACTTTGAAGAATGTCATACATGTACATGTAATAGAATTTGCATTTTAGCATGATACTAACAGAACAGGCAACGAAATACTTTTATTTTCCACAGTCCACGCGTGGACACCACACATTTGCCACACTAATTTTGTCCACGGGAGCTTCGTGTTGTCCACGCAAATTGTGTGGTAGCCATAGAAAGGACCATCAACTTTTCCACAGGTTTAGTTGTGTCCACGCGTGGACATTCGTGGAAAATTTGGAAATGATTATATTTGTGTATGAGGCATACATGCATTACTGTGTACATGCATGTATAAATATGAAATGATTGTGTAGATATACTTTTGCCGTTAATTTTTAAAAAAATCAAAGAGTAAAATCAATGTTTTAATGGGATTACTTACATTAGATTTTATTATCATCTTTCAGGAGAATCAATGTGTGTCATAATTTTAGGTACATTGATGTGGATTTTTTTTTCAGAATAAAGAAGTTTTTGTGCTACATGTATACCGTAAAAGCGTATATGCACAAGTCATATTCCAACTATTCAAAATTTTGCTGTGTTGTCTACATTTTGTGCTAGAAACGTGTTAACAACGATTAATTCGTTCTTGTACGGTTCAATATTGATCTAACCTCTCATTATTAAGCATTTCTAACAAGGATATGTGAAAGAGACTACAATTGTCACTATGTACACAGGGCTCACCACGCTTGAAAATAACAGGGAGACTCAGAGTCTCCCTCAGGGTAGCAACAGGGAGACTTCAGGGCATGACAGGGAGACTGTGTTTTTTCCCCCAATTTGTTGCCTGTCGAGTAAATACCTGTTATTTTGTGTCTTATAGTGTATACTATACATTCCTTTATTGTGTTTTATCCTGTTTTGTTTGAGATTTTATCTACATTTACTCCATATCCTTCCATTTTAGTCATAATCTGAGATTTTGTCTCATGTGCATTTAATCAATATCCTTTGAGAATTTTTCATGATGAGTCCTGGGACTCGTCATTTTTCAGAATGGTGAGTCCCAGTCCCAGGACTCATCCCCACTTTTTTAACGTACATTGCTGCATGATTTTGACCATGGTAGCTATAGGCCTATTGTACTATTGTTAAAGTTTAATTTAAATCATGTGCTGCCTTAAAATACTGACGAATATAATTTGAAATAAAAAAAATTAAAAAAAATGAAATTATACAGTGGTGCTCCGAACTTGGAAGAAAATTTCTGTTACAGATATGAGCAAAAATATTTGTACCTTTTGACACAACTTATTTATTATTGCCATTTTATTTTTTAATATTTATTTATCTATACTCTTTACTATTATTTTTTCTCGAACATACTCTTAAAATCTTCCCATTCACCTTGCTTGAACACCTTTCAATACATGTATTGACAAAATTTCCATTTGTGCATAGAGATGTCAAAATCCGCTAAATTTATTTTTCAATAAGGTCTACATATTGTTACCGGTCGGTAAAAAACATCGTGACCAATGAAAAATCACGAGAATTCCGATTGCCGCCATTTCATTTTCTAGCTTACTTTTTATACGACCGCAAAATTTTTGCGGTCGTATATTGGTATGACGTTGTTGTCGTTTCTTTCCCCTTCCTCCAAGAAAACAAAAAATGGCGGCTCGAGATTTTTAATGAAAATAACGGTCTTCAGACGCAGCTGATTACGTACGTTGTTCGGAGGCGCCTTACTTAAAAACACAGGGCGACTCATTTGTCGCTCTGGAGCCGATGACAGGGCAACATTGGCGAGCATTAGGCGACTTAATCGCCCTAATCGCCCAGTTTGGTGAGCCCTGGTACATGTGTAGGTTCTAATGGGGAGATTGATGTTGGTTGAGATAAATTCGTTTGTAACCCTTAGCAAATATATTACATGTACTTCTAAAAGGTTTTGTGAATATTCGAAATTTTCGCTATGTCCATGATGTCATAAACCTTGCCCGTCAAATTCATATTAGAATTCATTAATTCGACTTTTCACTGGATTTGATACATAGGGGCTTTATCATGTGACAAATTGTGCCAGCATATCAAAATTTGTATTTAACGTACATTTTTTTCCTTGATTTTGGTATGTAAGCTTCAAATTCAACATTTATGAAATTAGTTATAAATTTCTTGCTGCCCCGTAAAAACTGTTATTATAATACTGGTAAATGGCAACAGAAAATTTGTTGAATGCCAATTAAAGTTTGTATACCAAAATCGGCGATCTACGAATATGTTGTTCATTGTTTCTAAGAGTTAACATATTTTCATTTTTCTCATGTTCGTAATCAAGGCTATATTCACGGAAACGCTGGGCTTTAAGCTTTTTTTAATGACTTTTTTATTTGGTTTTGTCAGACTTAATATTGTACATTTAAATCGTTTAATGCCCCTTTCACATGTTTTAACAGCTCACCATTTCCAATTATTTTCCAAACATGCGTACATGTGGTTTGAAAAGGATGTGAAGAACATGATTATATAAAACTCCATAATACGTGTGTAAAGACAATAGTACACTATTTTATATACATTTGTAAGTATTTGCTCACATTCATATGATTTCAATTTGAATGCACACAATTTGCCTATTTCATCGATTTACGACTATTCAGCTGTGCTCAAGACATAAAATATTGAAATAAGAAATTATAATCCAAACAATGTTAGAAGCAAATTCAAACTATCGACAAAGAAATACCAAAGCACCAAAAAGGGAAAGTCCATAAATTCGAAATCCAAGGAAAAGACAAACTCACGAGAATGGAACAACAACAAACAAATGCCACAATGATATTGGCATAACAAAAATTAAGAATAAAAAAAATTCTAAAAGTTAACATTAGGACTATCGCCAAGATACCAAAGAAACAAAAATTAACGACATGGACAAAGCCAACAACACCTATTGTTTTCTTGATAGCATTTCTAAATTAAATAATTCGTAAATAACAAATGCGTATGTATGATAACATTACAGTTAATTTTAGTTTTTCACATTTATTTTTGTCTCGCCTTGACGGAGTCAAAAAGCGAGACATAGGTATGCTGTTGACGGCGACGGCGTCAACAATGTATTAGTTTGTGATTAGGTCTAGTTTATGGTGAACAACTAGTGGTAGGTCAATGATATTTGGTATGGAGTTGTATTAGCATTGGCACATCTCATTACCATGGAGATTATTTGGCCCCACCCCCTCAGTCAAGGTCTATTGACTTTGAAACTTTTCATAGTTTACATGTATTAGTTTGTGATTAGGTCTAGTTTATGGTGAACAACTAGTGGTAGGTCAATGATATTTGGTATGCAGTTGTATTAGCATTGGCACATCTCATTACCATGGAGATTATTTGGCCCCACCCCCTCAGTCAAGGTCTATTGACTTTGAAACTTTTCATAGTTTACATGTATTAGTTTGTGATTAGGTCAATTTATGGGGAACCACTAGTGGTAGGTCAATGATATTTGGTATTCAGTTGTATAAGCATTGGCATATCTCATTTCCATGGAAATTATTTGGCTCCGCCCCCTTAGTCATAGTCTATAGACTTTGAAAATTTTCATAGTTTACATGTATTAGTTTGTGATTAGGTCAGTTCAAGGGGAACCATTAGTGGTAGGCCAATGTTAATTGGTGTTCAGCTGTATAAGCATTAGCACATCTCATTTCCATGGAGAAAATTTGGCCCCGCCCCCTCAGTCATGGTCTATTTACTTTGAAACTTTTGCTTAGTTTACATGTATTAGTTTGTGATTAGATCAGTTTAAGATGAACTGCTAATGTTAAGTCAATGATATTTGGTATGCAAATTTATTGGCATTTGTAAGTATCGTTTCCATGGAGATTATATAGCCCCACCCCTGATCATGGTTCATTGACTTTGAAACTTTTACAGTTTACAAGTTAATGTTTGTGTTTAGGTTTGTTTAAAGGGAACGACTTATAATAAGTCAATGGTATTTGGTATGCAGTTGTATTAGCATTGGCACATCTCATTCCATGGAGATTGTTTAGCCATGTACCTTCAGTCATGGTTCATCGACTTTGAATATTTGCATTATCAAAATTACAAAAAGGCGAGACATATCTCTGTGATAACAGTTTATTAAAAAGACCAAGTCGTAAAGTCCGTTAAGCTTGGTCGCCATTGCTTCTTTTTTTCTGGGCGACGAAGTCCATTTATCATGTTGATACATTCCCTTTTTAAATCATTCTTGTTTCAGATTGATGGGTTAAAGAATTCCACATACTTATGAATGAAATATCTTCTGTCAGGATCTAGCTCCCTCTTGTTGGTTCCATGACCTCCATAAAATGAAAAGTTGGAACTTTGAAATGATTTAGAATCAGTTACAGTCCGTAGAAAACCATAACCCTTGAACAATCTCCATATTCACCATTTGAAAATTATATTTTTGAAGTCATTTCTGATCAGATATAAATTAAATATTAGAGACTCCGATTAGTTTATATTTTTTTTTATTAATCATTGTTTTTTTTATAATTTTCTTGTGATCTAAATAAATAACTTATTACTTTGTGATATCATTTAATTACATTATTTGGCAAATACCGTATTTGTGTTTAATAAAGTCACCAAACAATATGTCCATAGAAGACAATAATATAGAATAATAAACGAAAACAATTGTGAGTCATTGTGCATTTTGTGGTAACAAATTTACTAATTTATTCCAGAAAGTGTTATAGAATCCGGTAAAAAAATTTATTATGTACACTCTCACAAATAAGAAATTTATAGCAAGTAGACCCCTTCAACTTATCACTTATGTACAATGTCAATAACGTGTATTAACTCCCCTTGATTTAACTGTTCGTATACGACTACATACACATGCCTTAATATACATGTATTCCATTTAGTGTTTCGCCCCTAAGTAACTGTTAATGTCATGCAAGGAAAAATCTGGTATGAAGTAATACTTTCTCATGACCGGTACATGTACATTTTGCGAAAGAAAACTAAACAATAAAATGACAATACAGTGTACTTGTATACATTTAATAGTGTAGTAAACAAATCATCTTTCATGTTTTCCTCTTCTAAACTGCACTGCACTGACCACTTGCTTCGCTTGTGTAATACGGGAAAAGCTAATGACTGTATAAGTGAAAACCGCATCCAGAATCGACAAAATTTCCAAAATCGGAACTACAGTGTATTAAGTTCAATGATGAAAAAGTCGGTTTTTTAGTATTTTGTGATACATTTTATTATATAACCACTGGGTCTGTCACTGCTGGTGGACTGCAAGTCCCTGAGGGCATTATCAGCCCAGTAGCCAGAATTTTTGTCAGGGCGTGATTCATTACTTAAATACCTTTAAATTTTCCGTTCAAAATTTGACAAAAATTTACCAGAAATTTCTAAGGCTCTTCCTTTTGATGCAGAGGTAACCCTTAGCCGAGTTTGGATTCCTGTTTGTTTTAATTGTTTTGGGTTTAATGGCTGTGCTTATTACAGACCTGTTTACCACTACGATTTTGGCGTAGTTTCTACGATTTTTTGTACTCAAATTACGCTCTATGCCCAAATAGGTCATTTCTACGCTTTCAAAGATGTTACAGTAAAAAAAAATCGGCAGTATGTAATTTTGTGTCTAAAGGAAGTTATCCGAACGCAAAACAGAGTCTTTGTCTTTTACGTGCTTGATAATGAATATATAAGTATGTATTACAAACGCTCTGGTGATCGTTGACTGTCAAGTTTGACACATGGCGCGATGCCGAAACATATTGTGATGCCAGACATATTTCAAAACGCAAATACGAGCAAGAGGTCAGAGAACATAATTTTTTTGATGTTTGGACCAAGGACAGACCATGGTTGTATCTTTGGATTTACAAGAGAATGACTTGATAAAATTTAGGAAGAAAACATATATCATTATTGTGTTCAATATAAGTTAACTAATCCTATTGAATTTATGTATTTGGTATCTTCAAAACATGACTCTAAAAGCTCTCAGAATGCAGGATTTTGCATCTAGTTTTTCAAAAAATTTCTGGGGGGGGGGGGGGGGCATTCCAGACCCCTCTAGCAAGTTCGCGGCGCGTTGCGCCGCTCATGGGTGATAGTAATTTTTAGGACTTGTAAAATCTGAAACTACACTTTCTAAATGTATAAACTACACTACTAACTTAAATGGGGTAAACAGGTCTGTTATTAATTCATCATTATATCTTTAACTGGATTTCCAAAGTTTTGATCTCGAGCGCTGCTGATGAGTTGTCAGTTAACTAAATGGCCATACAGTGCATCAAATTTATTCGATATTTTGTAATACATTTTATTAGTACCATTAGGTCTATGTCACTGCTGGTGGAATGCAAGTCCCCGAGGGCATTATCAACCCAGTAGCCAGAATTTTTGTCCTGGCTTGATTCATTGCTTAAAATTTATTCAGTATTTTGTGATAAATTGTATTCTTTATTTCAAACATTTTATTGATATAAATCAAAAGGTATTAGATAACAGACAGAGCCTCTATAAATTCTATCCCAACAATTACAAGATGGAATATATAGACTAATTAACAAACGACAAATTAGTTACAGGCATATTTGAGTGCACTCATAAAGTATTCCATGTATTCAGTTAGAGTACATATATACAAGAACATCATTTGTTATCTCAGTGTTTTCCTATGGAGACGGTTATAAGGAACAATGCAATAAGACATGGACGTTAAGTGCATATGGAAAATTTCTAAGCTTGTGAAGGATAAAAAATTCGGTTTTCTTTCTAAGTGAAACTGTTTCTGAGATCGTAGAATTTTCATAATTAAAGGATACAAAAATAACACTTATGGGTGAAGATGTGCATAAATATATACATATTAAATATATATTTCAATGTAAAGATTGTTTTCCCCAATATTTGCGCAGGAATAACAACCATTTTATGTCGCCTTTAATCTTTAAAGTAAAATTTTTAATTCCAGGCTTGATATTGTACATTATGTTTTAACAAAAAACTGAATTTCTAATATTTTGCAAAAGAACAACAACCATTTTATAATTAAGTGGCCTATTTTATTTGTTTTTCTATCTAAAAGTACAATGATTGATGTAACAAATTAATTTCAAGAACAGTTTCAGTCAATAATTCATGATTTGGTCACATTTAATTCCTCGGATTCAAGAATAAAAAATATATGGCTTTCCTTGAAAAGGGAAATGATTTTATGGCTTTCTTAAATGTAAAAAAAAATTACATATTTCTTGCTCTATTATGGACAGAAAATATTTCCCATTGACATAAATTAAGGATAAAAATAATGGACTTCGTCGTTTTTGTATGTACAATGTATTATACACGTTGGCCTTCCACTGACGAAGCAAAATTTATCTTTTCAAACATTCTTATAAAATATTAAAAAATGTCTTGTTTGGACACATAGTTTAAAAAAATTAGAAAAAAAGTTAAAAATTGAAAAGTCTCTCGCCTTTAAAATAAATGTATATTAGGGTTTTAAGATATACTTGAGCAGTAACTGAGATTCGAAATAAATTTACATTGAGAATTTTGTTTTAGTCCTTCTCGGGTCCGTTGTCATCAGTAAATAATAAGGACAGGTATTTGACTTTTTCGTCCAACTTTTACTAGAGTTAGATTTTTGTCGAGCCTGCGACTTTAGTCGCAGAAAGCTCGACATAGGGATGGTGATCCGGCGGCGGCGGCGTTAACTCACTTCTTAAAAGCTTTATATTTTAGAAGGTGGAAGACCTGGATGCTTTATATTTTGTATATAGATGCCTTATGTTACGAACTTTCCGTCTGTCATATGTACATTGTCCTTGACCTCATTTTCATGCTTCAGTGACTACTTGAAAAAAAAGTTAAGAATTTTTGTAATGTTTATTTCTCTCTTATTATTAGTAATAGGATAACTATATTTGGTATGTGCGTGCCTTACAAGGTCATCATCCCCATCAGACAGTTTTCAATTGACCTCGACCCCATTTCAAGGATCAGTGAACAAGGTTAAGTTTTGGTGGTCAAGTCCATATCTCAGATACTATAAGCAATAGGTCTACTATATTTGGTGTATGGAAGGATTGTAAGGTGTACATGTCCAACTGCCAGGTGTCATCTGACCTTGACCTCATTTTCATGGTTCAGTGGTTATAGTTAAGTTTTTGTGTTTTGGCCTGTTTTTGGGATACTGTATGCAATAGGTCTACTATATTTGGTGTATGGAAGGATTTTAAGGTGTGCATGTCCAACTGACATGTGTCATCTGACCTTGACCTCATTGTCATGGTTCAGTGGTTATAGTTAAGTTTTTGTGTTTTGCTCTGTTTTTTGAATACTGTATGCAATAGGTCTGCTATATTTTAGTGTATGGATTGATTGTAAGGTGTACATGTCCAACTGACAGGTGTCATCTGACCTTGACCTCATTTTCATGGTTCAGTGGTTATAGTTAAGTTTTTGTGTTTTGGTCTGTTTTTTTAATACTGTACTAGGCACCTGTGATGGATCACTGGGGCTCAACCCATAGAGCTGTCTAGCGCGTCCCCAGGTGGCGGATAGGGGAGACCCTCTCGTTGGGGGGGTTGTCAGGTCATAATACGGATAGCCTGACCGCGGACCATAGTGGGTAACGTGTTTGGAGAATGCCACACTCCCTGCACGCTAAAGACCCCTTCTGTAGTTTTCGAAAAAGAGTAGGCTGATGGCCGCTACAGAAGGCTAAATTATCCGACCCTACACAACCATCCTCCTTATACAGTGGCAGTCAAAATTGGTTCCCCTTTGTGTCCCATCCCACCCCTAATTGAATTGTTTGATAAATTGAACTGGTTCTCGTCCTGAAGATGCATGAAATATTTGCCACTGGACGTTAAGCAATAATCAATCAATCAATTTAATACTGTATGCAATATGTCTGATAGCATTTTCTTTCATTAGAAATATAGGACAGGCGAGACATTTTTGTGTGTCCACTCTTGTTTTATTACTGTATAATATATAAATATTAAATCTTTTTTGTTGTTGAATCACTAGAAAATGCACGTGTTTTTAAAATCAATATCATTTGTGCCGTAATGTAAATTTCCGGCGTAATCGTCATGTACAAAATCCACCAAACTTATACGCGTATTTATATTAATTAATAAAACACAAGTGAACTTATTTCAGTCATGGTTTCATGCTTCAAAATGAAAGTGGTCTGACTGAAATGGGCGTATAAGTATGCCCGCAGAATATGCACTCAATACCATGAATACATGGTCAATACACAAAAGAATTTGTCTGAAGAATAATGTGTTGTACAAACAGCAGACGCAGATCATATGCACCACAGAACTGGATCCATTTTGACTTTTAAAATAAAAATAGAAGTCATTTAATGCGTACGGGTATAAAGAGAATGCCATTTAATGCTAATAATGTATAGCGATCGTAGTATCACCTTGGGGGTAGAACAAGAATGAAAATTACAAAATAAAATCTTAATATTAAGGATGCTGGCTGGCCATGTTTTGGTCTTTTTGTCAAATTTTCGGAATTATCGGGTTTTATCCATTTCTTAAACACAAAATTTTTTTGCCCATGAACCCCCACTTTTTCTTTTATAATTCAATCATATATACCTTAAAATGGTATTTGACAAAATTTTATGAAATCCTTTTTATTTTTTCATAAATTTTTGAGAGACTGAAGTTGTCAATGCAAAGACTGTTAAAAATCCAGAGAAAACCCATTTCCTGCAAATTTTCAAGGCCTCATAGCTCTAAAATGAGCACATGAACCTATATTTTTTTCTTGCTTATTTGTTTACTATTCATATGTTCTCTCAAATTAAAACACCTATTTCATATCCTATTTATTTCCTATTAGACCAGTGATCATCCTTAAACTATATTTTTATTTAAGATAACTGCATCAAATATGTCAGAAAGTTAATTTACTTCCAACTGTACAGCATACCTACAAAAGAAAGACAACATATCACACATGTACATCTAAAAATAGATGTTACATGTGGTCCCATCAACCGATTAGCATGGTATCCACGATGTTTGTGTGGAGAAAAATTGTTTTCTGTGGTACCCACGCTAATTAGTGGACTAATGAATCCGACCACGCTTGTCCACGCCCGCATTTTGCGAGGAAAATCACAGTATTGTGACGACCTAACTGTATATATATATTGTAGGTCAAGGAAAAGGAAGAAAGATACTGTATCAGACCATACAGTGGACAGTGGTATATTATATAAATATTATTTACTGTTTTTTGTCGAGCCTTTGACTTTTGTCGAAAAAGCGAGACATAGCGATCCTACATTCCGTCGGTATCGGCGGCGGCGTCCACAAATATTCACTCTGTGGTTAAAGTCTTTGAAATTTTAATAACTTTCTTAAACTATCCTGGATTTGTACCAAACTTGGACAGAAGCTTGTTTATGATCATAAGATAGTATCCAGAAGTAAATTTAGTAAAAAAAAATTATTTTTTTCTGTATTTTACTTGTAAATGGACTTAGTTTTTCTGCCAGGAAACATTACATTCACTCTGTGGTTAAAGTTTTTAAAATTTTAATAACTTTCTTAAACTATCCAGGAATTTTACCAAATTTGGACAGAAGCTTGTTTATGTTATAAAGATTGTATCCAGGAGAAAATTTTGTAAAATATTTATTTCTGTTTTTTCAGTTTTTTACATATAAATGGACTTAACATTGCATTCACTATGTTGTGAAAGTTTTTAAAAAATTTTTAATTAAAGGCTAGATCATTAAGCACTTTCAAATTTGTCTTTAACATTTGTTCATTCAATAAATTTATGTTTCTACTCATTTATAAATCTATAGATATATATATATAATTGCATACTATATTAATTTTTTACAACAAAATCTTTTTTCATACATTTCAAATGTTTTATTTCATTAACTGCAAATCTATTATGTGTATTCACCTATCACACTGAAAATATAGACAACATCAAAAGTAGGCGAGAATTTGGGTTCCGCGGAACCCTTACAAATTTTGCTTTTTAAATTAATTTCTATAAAAAAATTTATCAATTAGTGGACAAAAGGCATGATGGGTATAACCTTAAATATTGAGTTGCCCAAGCCCAGATTCTACTTATTTGATTTACAAAAACACAATATTTTTTTTATAAATTCATCTCTAAATTACAGATAGTGAGGTTTTTGACATTTTATTTCAATTCTGCAAACAGTCAAGACGGATAACAGTAACACATCCATTTCTGCTATATAAAATTGACTTTTATAAAATTGGATACTAAATCAAGAAAAACATGAAGCGAAGAACAGCGCTTTTATTAGTGTTCTTCATCCAAAATTGGCAGCAATACCTTCAACACAGGACATGTTCTCAAAAAGTCTGAGATGGAGTCATCTGAATTTTTTAAGATCTATAAACTAAAAATTGACAATTTGAAACAGTGGAAATTGGTGCCAGAATGCAGGATTTTGCACCAAATACCCCAAAATTTTCTGGGGGCCTGGAGTGGCCCCCCCATACCCCTGGCCATGAAGGCCATCTCACTTCGCAAGGCTATTGTGGACACAGAAAAAAAAATCTCATATACATGTAACTTTTCAAAATTCTCCTGCAACTTGTGACATCCCTGGTATGGAACGTTTGTAAGGTGTACTTGTCTGTCTGGCAGTAATCATCTGAACTTGACCTTATTTTCATGGTTCATTTGTCAATGGTAATTTTATCTTATTTGGTCTCTTTTTTTTCAGATACTATAAAAGCTAGGCACCTGTGATGGATCACGGGGGCTCAACCCATAGAGCTGTCTAGCGCGTCCCCAGGTGGCGGATAGGGGAGACCCTCTCGTTGGGGGGTTGTCAGGTCATAATACGGAAAGCCTGACCGCGGACCATAGTGGGTAACGTGTTTGGAGAATGCCACACTCCCTGCACGCTAAAGATCCCTTCTGTAGTTTTCGAAAAAGAGCAAGCTGATGGCCGCTACAGAAGGCTAAATTATCCGACCCTACCCAACCATCCTCCTTTTACAGTGGCAGTCAAAATTGGTTCCCCTTTGTGTCCCATCCCACCCCTAATTGAATTGTTTGATAAATTGAACTGGTTCTCGTTCTGAAGATGCATGAAATATTTGCCACTGGACGTTAAGCAACAATCAATCAATCAATCAGATACTATAAGGAATAGGTGAACTGTATTTGTATATAGGTACATGTATATACATGTATATTTGTCTGGCTGGTATCATTTGACCTTGACCTTAGTTTCATGGTTCATTGGTCTGTTTGGTCAATGTTGAATTTCTCTGATTTGGTCTGTGAGCGATACAGGCTCTTGAGAGCCTCTAGTTTACTTTCAACATAAATTCAATTATGAACACAAGAGTTCATAAGAACAGGCAAGACATTTTTTTCAGTGTGTCCACTCTGAAATCTTGTTTGGTATTTCTTCAGATACTATAAGGTATAGGTGAACTATCTTTGGTTTATGGAATGATTGTAAGGTGTATATATTTGTCTGGCAGGTTTCATCTGACCTTGACCTTATTTTCATGGTTCATTGGTCAATGTTAATTTCTCTGATTTGGTCTTTTTTCAGATACTATAGGGATAGTAGAACTATGTTTGGTGTATGGAATAATTGTAAGGTGTGTATGTCTGTCTGGCAGGTGTCATTTGACCTTGACCTGCTTTTCATGGTTCATTGGTCAAAGTTCAATTTTTTTATGGGGTTTGTTTCTGAGATACTTTTAGCAATAGCTTAATTGAATTTGGTGAATGGAATGGTTGCACGACCTACATGTCTGGCTGAAAGGATTATCTCACCCTTACCTCATGTACATTGATCATTTAAATGTTAATTTAATGTACATGTAATGCTTGTGGTATAAACTTATTTTTTTTTACTTTCAACATAAATTCAATTATCAACACTACAACAGGGGAGACATTTTACTGTGTCCACTCTTGTTACAAATTGACCAGTTTTAATGGGGTTTAAAGTCTTGAGTTCTGTGGGTTCTTAATACATTGGTATACATGTATGCTGAATCTGTGTATTTGGATTTTGGGCTCTGTTTTTAAATTTGTCCACATTGATGTTCATAGGATCCAAAATAAAACTGATTTTTTAAAAAAAATTATTTTTAGGGTTCTTTTATATGCATAATCTAACTGTATATTTATTTTTTTAATTTTGGCCTGTTTTCAAATTGATCCACATTGAGGTCTAAAGGGTGCAGAATTAAACTGTGATTCAACAAAAAAAAATTTTTTTTATATGCCAACTGTAACTGTGTATTTAGATTTTTAATTATGGTTCCCAGTTTTCTAGTATTCCTCAAATGTAATTTCAGGCCAGAGCTATAAAAGAACACGTAGAAAAAAGGAGGTAGTGGACCTTAACTACTGGGCACGAAGTCATTTTGACCCAGATGGGTTTCAAATAAGAAATGTACCAGGCAAGGGTAAGTACAAATATAGATTAATGTACTTGTGTAGTTTGTTTGTGGGGGGTATGTTTGTGGGGGGTACATGTTGTATATAGGAATCACCCTCTCCTTCTACCCATCTGTCTGTCGTCGTCTGTCCATGGGTCTTGTATAAAAGTAAAATTAACAAGAATACTGAAAATGGAAAGTCCTAAATCAAATGGCAAAACAAAAGGCTTAAACACATCAAACGAATGGAAATGTCTGTCATATTTCTGACTTGGAACAGGCATTTCCTTTGAAGAAAATGGAGGATTAAACCTGGTTTTATTGCTAGCTAAACCTCTCACTTCTTAACAATGCCACAAATATGGAATTAAGCAGGTAGCAATGCCATCACCATTGACATCAACAGGGATAGAGCCAAACCAATTTGAACGGAGTAACTGCTTTGCAGTTTGATCCTCGACCAAATTCTGATGTGTCTCAGAATTAGTACTGATCGCTTTAACCAGCTTGTATTTCATGAAGATACGTTGAAGTGTAACAGTGTCAACAAATTGGTTTTGGGGAACAGCAGCTGAAAAATGCTTTAATGCATCTTCATAGTTATAAACTGAGTTGCAATACATACAGCAATAACAAAACAGGGGTGTCTTTTTTATGAAAGAAAAAAAGATACACAATAAAGCACTAATAAGATACAAAAAAGCGTTCAAAGAAATTAGGCACTTTTTTATACAAAAGTGCAACAAAGCACTTCAAAGAACAAAAGTGATATTCATATATATCACCTTTTTGCTCTGCCCACTTCAGTTTTCTACTAGACAAATACATTCTCCAGGTTCCCAAAATGTTATTTTTAGGATGATTTGAATTGCATACTAGTTCAGTGGTTCACTGATTTGATATTTGTCTATTGTATCATGTTTCCCAGTATAACGTGTATTAATACAGGCTTTAGTTGCAGTAGGGCCTGAAATACACATTTTTACCTGCTTTTCATAGCACTTATCAGTTAGATTGCAGAACAAGAACAATATTCGTACATTTCAAAAAATTTGAATATGAAAATCTACTAGAGGTTTAAGATTATGTGGTCTTATACTAGCTACATTTTGGTTACTGTTTTATTTTTACATGTACAGGAAGAGGTGTTGTTACTACCATTAATAGAATGGCAGGGGAATTTCTCCTGCATTATGCAGGAGAAACCATTTCAGAGGAGGAGGGGGAAAGGCGGGAAGCTGACGGTCCTACTGGATTTCGGTTTTTTTACAATTTTGGAAAGAAGAGATTGTGGTAAGTGATGCATGTGCTTGTATATATTTTTTAATTTTGTGTTTGTATAGTATTGTATAGCAATGTTGTCACTACATAACAATGCTGTAAACATTCTTGTCTGCACAATTACTTGTTGGGAACAGATTCTTATGAAATTATATGAGAATATCTCTTTCCCCTATCATTACCATAGGAAAAGCTGGCTAAATTCTGTTTTTTATACGATCGCAAAAAAATGTGGTCGTATATTGCTATCACGTCGTCGGTGTCAGAATACATTTGGTTTCCGGACAATAACTTTAGTTTAAGTGAATGGGTCTCTATGAAATTGAAACACAAATTCCATACCACAAAGTGAAGGTTATAACTCAAACTGTTCAGGAATAAGGGGCAAAAAAAGGGGGGGAAACAAGTTTTTTCTGGTTTCTGGACAATTACTTGTGTATTAGTTGATGGATCTCTATGAAATTGTACCACAAGGTTCCATACCACCCATGGAAAGTTTGGGTCCATTTTGAAGGTTATGGCTTTAACCATTTAGAAACTAGAGGCCAAAAGGGTCCAAAAACAAGACTTTTCTAATACTGGCTAAGCTGGTTCTAACATAAATAATTTATGATCTATATAAAGAAACAACAAATATTGATATGGCAGGATATTCACACCAAACAGGATGTGTAAATTATTAAAGTTTGTAAACACATTTACGAAGTATTGCGCAACAGCGAGAAATCTTCAATTGAAAATAAATACAAATCTTTTAACCAATTTCAATGACGATTAATTTAAAGTGTTGCATTGTTTGGGGTTCTTACTGTGTATTACAATATTGGTTATTGGACCCCATTTTTAAATAGGTCTACATTGAGGTCCAAAGAGTCGAACATTAAACTGTTGGAATTGAACTTCTACTGTAAATTCGGAAATTATTGCGATAACTGCGACAGGGTTTTTTATATGAATGAAGCGTATTTTCTCAATATTGCAAAACTTTAAAATTGCATTTTGGTCTAAAATGACAAAATCGCAATAATAAATGCATACAATAATTTCTGAATTTACCGTATATATCTTCATTTCCATTCCTGGTGATTTTTGTCTCGCCTTGACAGAGTCAAAAAGTGAGACATATGTATGCTGTTTCTAATGGCGGCGTCCATGGCATCAGGAATTTGTTAAAGTTAGTGATTAGGTCAGTTAAAGGGAACCACTTAAAAATGGTAAATCATTGATATTTAGTATGCAGTTGTATAAATATTTGCACATCTCATTTCCATGGAGATTATTTAGCCCTGCCCCCTCAGTCATGGTCTATTGACTTAAAAACAATTGCTTACTTTCAATGTTAAAGTTTGTGATTAGGTCAGTTTAAGTGCAACCACTAATGGAAGGTCAATGATATTTGGTGTGTAGTTGTATTGGTATTGGTAAATCTCATTTCCATGGTAATTTGATCCCGCCCCTTCATGGTTTGTGGACTTTGAAGTTTTCCATAGCTTACATGTTAAAGTTTCTGATTAGGTCAGTTTAGGTGAACCATTAATAGCTTGTCAATGACATTTGATGTGCAGTTGTATCAGCATTGACACATCTCATTTCCATGGAGATAATATGGTTTTGCCCCTTCAGTCATAGTCTATTGACTTTGAAAATGTTCCTACCTTACATGTTAAAGTTTCTGATTACAAAAATTGATTAGGTTAGTTTAAGGGGAACCGTCTATGATAAGTCAATGATATTTGGCATGTTATTCTATAAGCATCAGCAAATCTCATTTCCATGGAGATTTTTTAATCCAACCCCTCAGTCATGGTTTATTAATTTTTGAATTTTTTCATGGCTTAAGTTTATGGTTAGGTTATTGTAAGGGGAAACAAATAATTTAGGTCAATGATATTTGGTATGTAGTTGTCTTAGGATTGGCATATATATAGTTTTCATAAAGGTTGTTTGGCCTCATATCTTCACCAATGGTTCGTTGACTTTGAAAATTTTCCAAAGTTTACATGTTTTAGTGTTGCTGATTTAATTTAAAAATTTGCATTAAACTTTCAAAATTGCATATAGTGAAACATATTTCTGTGTCAGCAGTTTATTATATCCTTTTGCCAGTTGCAAGAGGGATATGGTAATGTGTCTGTCCATCCATCCATCAGTTTGTTCACATGTATAACTGGACTGAACATCTGTTGAGACAACATAGTTTCATTCTGGCATTGCAGCAGAAGATAATTGGACTTTGATGCTTATTTGCTAAATAGCTAGTGTGTCACTATAAAACGGCATTGCCTGGTGGGGGGGGGGGGGGGGGGGGGGGGGTCCCATTTTGTATCCACATCTCCTCCCCAACCTTATTAAAATTTTATGAAACTTTCTCAGATTATCATATAATTCCATTGTGCACCTATTTTGTTTTTGTTCAAAAGCATTTTTGGGATTTCTATTTCAAAAACAAGGACCATGCCATTGCCTTATAGGGGGGTACCCATTTTGTATTTGCAACTCCTCCTAGACCACTTATTATAATTTAATGAAATTTTCTCAGATTCTTTATCTTATAATGCCATTGTGCACCTCCTATTTTGTTTTTGTTCAAACTCATTTTTGGGGTTTCTATTTCAAAAAAAGGGGTGGAGTATAATTTCGTGAGCTCCGCTCACAGTAATTGTAGTTTTGGCTTGTGCTTAATAAATCAACCTACTTTAAATGGCTTAACGCATGTAAAGAGCGTCCTGGTTTCGGTACCAAAACCAGTACTTCAGTGCTGAGAAACAGGTAAAATTTGCTCTATTAAAATTTCATACAGATATTTGATTATTGAAAATAAACGTTCAGTCAAAAAGTATCCAAAATTGATCCCAAGTCCTTTAGCTTTCATTTGGTACCAAACTAACCAATAGATTCTATTCTTTTTAAAGTGGGGCCTCGGTGTCCGAGTGGTCTAGGTAGTTTGTCATGGCTACTAATGATCACTAGCCTGTCAACGCTGGGGTTGTGAGTTCGAATCTCACCTGTGGCGGGGTGTGTTCGACTCCGATCTTAATTGAAAAGGATTGCCAATTTTCCTACCGAAGATCGGTGGTTCTCTCCGGGTACTCCGGCTTCCTCCACCAATAAAAACTGGCCGCCGCGAAATGGCCAAATGTGCTGAAAACGGCGTTAAACCCCAACTAAACAAACAAACAATCTTTTTAAAGTTGTAGTTATGTGTAGGATTTATTTTGTCTTAAATAAGTTTTACTCTCTGGTATGTTCTTTCTGACCAGCCCTATTAAGTGGTTCTACATCTATAATTATTACATGTAAACACTGGAGATCTTTTTGAGAACTGTGCATGCAGAAGGGATATTTCACCACTGAAGAAATTCATATTGTATAATGTACTTTTTGTGTGCAATCCGACTCTGTAAAATTCACTATTTAACATGCGCAAGAGTATCAAACGATTCATACTAATGAACCTTGTGTTCAATCTTGATTTTAGGAGACTTCAGATACTCCATTTTCTGATGAAGAACTTTTGGACTCAGGTATTCTTTATTTAATGGTTAATTTTGCCTCAACAAACTTGAGGGTAACTATTCGAGTACCCTGGTATCCAGGTCTTATACAATTATTAAGAACCAACCAGTGTAAAGATACAACTTAGAATTTGACGTTTTGTCATCGCTCAAAACTCATGCATTCTACTTTGGATTGGGAATAAAACTTGGCAGAAATACATGTAAGGGTATGAAAATTTGAATTCTGTATTTGCAAAATTCATTTTTTGAGGATTGTCCAGGTTAAAATATGTTGATAGCCATTTTGCCTTAGATCAGGATAAAGAAACTTATATTCTTGCTTAGAAAGGAATATTGACACCACTGACTCATTATGAAATTCAATTGCATATTTGATATTTGGTTTTTAATACAACTTTTCTATGTTCCCTTTTGAAAACGTGAGTTTGGGGAGATAAAAATAGTGCATGCAAAAAGAAATTTTATTTGTTTACCCATTGTTGAAGGCCAAACGGTTTTAAACCATTTTAAACCTGTAGATGCATATTAATTTGTACTAGACACATTAGTCAGTAATACCACATCCTTTTTTTCAATAGAATAAAGGTAAATATAAAAGTATTTGTTATTCCCCTGCTTTTTAAAGCAGAGGTATATAGTGATGGGGAGTCTGTCTGACCGTTTTTCTGTCCAGTACAATATATTTGTATTCAGAACTTCCTTTTTATCCACTTTTTATGATTTAATGAAACTTTATCAGATTCTTAACCATGCAATGCAATTATGCAACTATTTTGTTTTTGGTCTATTTCCAAAACATGGACTTTTAATGGGAGCTACCCATTTTGTATCCGCAACTCCTCCTAAACCACTTATTATAATTTAATGAAACATTCTTAGTTTATCATAAAATGATGCCGTTGTGCACCTCATATTTTGTTTTAGCTCAAAAAAATCATTTTTTTGGGTTTCTTTTTCCAAAACTTGGACTTTTCCATTGCCTTATAATGGGGGTGGGTGGAGAGAGATAACTATTTTGTATCTTTAACTCCTCCTTATCATAATCTTATGAAACTTTTTCATATAATCCTTTAAAAAAAAGGCTTTTTTGTACCTATTTTGATTTTTGATTAAAATGATGTTTAGGTTTTTTTTCAAAAACATAGACTTAACCATTGCCTTTTATTGTGGTACCCATTTTGTATCGGAAACTCATCCTAAACCAGGGCTTTCATTAAGAGCCGGCACCCGGCGAAATGTCGCCGGTTCAAATGCTTAAACAAAAAATCTTTTTTAATAGAATAAAATAATAACATAGTTTATATTGACCTTTTGTCTCAAGGAGTTCTTAATTCCATAATTTTACAAATACGTTGCCTTTTTATAACCGACTGTGTCGGATAGTTTAACTTCGATCGCCGTCATTTATACGTTTTACTGCATTCAAATACGATGTTCGATCAATCTCTTGAATGATCAAGATTGTCAATGGTAAAAGCGAGAGAGACATCGAAATAAAAACTACGTTATCAATGGATAACTCACTAGAAACCGAAATTAAAAAGTTTTAGGAGGCAATTTTTTGAATTTTTTGAAGTTCAAGTTGAAATGAAACGAACGAAAATAAATAATTTTTTTACAAGTAAAAAGACAAAAACAGTTGAACCATTACCAGGTAAGACTTTTTTTATTTAAGTTATTTAATTTCAAAGAAGGTTTGTACAGTCTCATGTTTATATAAATGAGGCCTGCCCAAGCTTGCCTTCTATGCCCTTTTTATAATGTAATAATTATTTCATTGATCACTACCACCCTTTAACCCTTGGGGAGGGATGGGGGGTTGAAAAAAGTGCCTAGGCTAGGGGGTGCTGCCCAATTTTTTTTCTATGTTTGGACCTTATCAGGGTTTTCGCTAAGGCGCGTATATGCGTCCTGGACGCGCTAAAATTGGACTGGACGCGTCATCCTTCAAACTCATGCGTCCCTGGGACGCATGTAGATCTAATCAGCTGCGTCTGAAGACCGTTATTTTCATTAAAAATCTCGAGCCGCCATTTTTTTGTTTTCTTAGAGATCAAAGGGGGGAAGGGAAAGAAACGACAAAAAGTAAGCTAAAAAAATGGCGGCAATCGGAATTCTCGTGATTTTTCATTGGCCACAGTGTTTATTACAACGGGTAACAATATGTAGACCTCATTTAAAAATAAATTTAGCGGATTTTGACTATCTATACACAAATGGAAATTTTGTCAATATTGATTATTAAGGTGTTCAAACAATGTCAATTGGAGGATTTTAAGAGTATGTTTGAGAAAAAATAATAGTAAAGATTATAGATAAATAAATATTAAAAAATAAAATAGCAATAATAAATAAGTTGTGTCAAAAGGTGCAAAGATTTTTGCTCATATCTGTAACAGAAATTTTCTTCCAAGTTCGGAGCACCACTGCATAAGTCCAATTTTTTTTTTTTTTTTTTTTTTTTGGAAATTTCAAATTATATTTGTCAGCATGTTATGGCAGCACATGATTTTAATTAAACTTTAACAATAGTACAATAGGCCTACCATGGTCAAAATCATGCAGGAGTGTACGTTAAAAAAGTGGCGATGAGTCCTGGGACTCATCAAAATCAGCTGGGACTCACCATTCTGAAAAATGATGACTCATCATGAAAAATTCTTAATGAGAACCCTGCTTATGCCTCAGTTTTTATCACTGCCCATTGGGGGAAGGGGGTTGACAAATGAGCCTAAGCTAGGAGGAATGCTTCCCAATTTTTATATATAGTTGGACCTTTCCCCTCAAGTTTTTACCATAAGTTTATAAATAATTGAAAATGTGCAGCATATAGGGTGGGGATCATTAGTGTTTAAGTGGGAAGTTTTGCTTACCCTGGCCTTCCTGAGCACATGAACACACAGTGACAACCAATGTTTTATATGTTTGGATCGATTATTTTTGTGTGTTTTGAGGTTATTTATTACTTAATCAACTTGAATCAACTTGATTGCATTGATTTCTTGGTAATGGTTGATGATGACTCACCCCTCAGCTGCTTTCTTACCTTTTGTAAAATCTGGCAATATAATTATAATTAAGATCATTATTGATATCAAAATATTTTTATTTGATTAGCAATATCACAATTTACTCATAAGATTGACCTTACAAGCTAAAGTAAAGATAACATTCCTATGAAACCTCATTTTTTATGCACTTGTAAACAGCCTGAAAATGCCTCAGAGTGCACCATTTTCAATGTAAGACCAAAAAAAATTCCGGGGGGGAAACCCACCCCGGAACCCCCCCCCAACTTTTATCAGCCGCTTCAAATAATCAATCAGCCTGTTCACTAGAAAGTTATTGAAAGCCCTGCTAAACCATTGAATATAATTTAATGGAACTTTCTTTGATTCTTTATCATATAATGCCATTGTGCATCTCCTATTTTATGTTATGGTTAAACTTTTTTGGGGGGGTTCCAATACAGAAACACAGAATTTGCAAGCTAAGGGGCGCGGGTATAATTTTGTGAGCAGAGACCTCTTAGTTTACGTTGATTTTGATAACATGTTTATCTTTTTCAGGACGGACATCCTACAGATTATCAAGACCACAAGGTTAGTTTAATTTGTGTTTCACCTTGACAGAGTCAAAAAGCGAGACTTAAGTATGCTGTTTCTGATGACAGTGATCGCAACAATTTGTTAAAGTTTGTGATTAGAAGCTACTTATGATAAATCAATGATATTTGGTATGCACTTTTATTAGTAATGGCACATCTCATTTCCATGCAGATTATTCAGCTCCACCTCAGTCATGGTCTATTGTCTTGCCCTGACAGAGGCGTCAGCGGTGTCAACAATTTGTTAAAGTTCGTGATAAGGTCAGTTTAAAGGCAACCGCTTATGGTAAATCAATGATATTTGGTATGCAGTTGTATTAGTATTCCCATATCTCATTTCCATGGAGATTATTCAGCCCGGTTCCCTCAGTCATGGTCTGTTGACCTAAAAATTAGTTGCAATGTTTAAAGTTTGTAATTAGGTCAGTTTTAATAAGGGGAACCATTAATAGTTGATCAATGATATTTGGTGTGCAGTTGTATAAGCATTGGTATATCTCATTTCCATGGAGATGATTTAGTCCCGCCCTTTCAGTGGTGATCTATTAACTTTGAAGTTTTTCCATAGCTTACATGTTAAAGTTTCAGATTAGGTCAGTTTAAGGGGAACCACCTATGGCTATGATATTTGGTATGTAGTTGTCTAAGCATTTGCATATATCGTTTCCATAGAGATTATTTGGCCTCACATTTGCAGTCGTGGTTCATTGACTCAAAATTTTCATAATTTACAGGATACCGTTTTGATTTTAAACAATTGCATTAAACTATCAAAGTTGCAAGATTTACAATTGTTTTGCACCAGCCCATGAGAAAACTGTTCATTGTATGACTCCCAAATGAAGGAGGTTAAGTAGGTTGAGGATTAATTTCCAAATTCTTAAGGGCATAATTTAGTAACCTATCAGAAAAAAATATACATGTATGATGATTATCTGATTTATCAAGGAAGAAAAGATAATCATTTTTTTTGCACCAGCCTATGAGAATAAACACATTGGCTGTGAGATTCCCAATAAAATTTAGAGACTAGCTTTAATACGTGGGAAATTTTGTTTCGAAAAGTTTGATTTTTAAATAGGCAGATTTATCATGTTTGAGCAGATGATATTATTCTGATAAAAAGATAACTCTAAATTATTGGAAAACAGATGGCTTAGAACTAATTAAAAAAATCTAGAGTTTCAAATTGATAATTAGTTAATTTTATTTTCAGTCAAAGTCAAGAGAATTCACAAAATAAACGGAAAGAGACAATATAACAAAATATTGGCATGTTATTTTTGTGGTAAATTGTTTCGCCATAGGATACAGAAACATCTTGAAAGTTGTCACTCAGGGGAAACTATGGTTGCTTCAGCATGTTCTAAAACAGGGACGATTGAGAGGAGGAAACTTTTCGATAGAATCAAGAATTTTGGATCTTTTAAGTATAATGTGAAAATTCTTGCGGAAGGACATGGAAATTTAATAGTTTGTAGAAGACCAAGTAAGGAAACATTAAATTCTGTTGATTACTTGCCATGTATTTATTGTTATGGTTTTTTTGGGAGGAAAGAATTGTGGAGACATACAAAGAGATGTGCATTCAACAAAAATAAAAATAAGTCACAGTTACAGGATGCAAGTATTATTGCAAGATCCAAACTAGTTCTGGCAGGAGGGTTGAGTCCTTATTTAGAGGAAAAAGAAATAGCAGTTCCTAAGGAACTTGAAGAAACTTGCTTCATTAAAATGCATAGAGATCAAATTTTTGATAATATTGTAAATGATATATTAATACTACAATTTGGAAAATTCATGATTAGCCAGCTGGGATCAAGAAGAACTAACTATGTATCACAAAGGATGCGTCAATTGGCAAGATTGAAAATGAAGTTCAATGAAATGAATGAGTCAGAAAAAGATCTTCAAAGTTTGATTAATCCAGAATATTTTGATTGTATTATAACAGCTGTAAAAAAACTTGCAGGTTACCATAGGAATGAGCAACAGATTTTTGCTTTTGAAACTCCATCTTTAGCTCTTAATATGGGACATAATCTAGTTAAAACAGCAGAAATAAAGAGAGGGAATGCTATAAGAATGTCGGATGATGTGATGAAAAAAGAAAGTGATGACTTTTTGATGCTTCATTCCTCAGACTGGACTCAAATGATATCTGCAGTTGCTCTTGCAACGCTGAGAACAAACAAGTTTAACAAGCCTACGGCATTGCCAGTCACAAGTGACTTAATCCTATTGAAAACATATTTAGACTCAATACTTGAAGAGGTGTCTAGTCATAAATTTAAGCAGCAAGACTTGAAACTTTGGAAAAGGTTAGCTGAGGCTACTTTGACAAGAATTATACTCTTCAACAAAAGAAGAAGTAGTGAGGTAGCCAAATTACTTACCAGCAGCTTCAAAAAAAGATGCAATTGGCAGCAAAGTGTAAATGAAGAGATATCCAGTGGTCTGAAACCTGTGGAAAAAGTGCTTTTACAGAGGTATGTAAACATTTTAATATACTATTTCAAAACAATCAGATCTCGTCTTGATACTTTTATTTTGGATTAATCTTGTAATATAGCTATATTGCAAACTTACTGATCATGCTGATAATTATGATGAAGTGTTGGTAACCATAAAGCATGGATGGGATTGATTTTCACAAATATCTGTTGAGGGTGACTCTTTTTTCAGGAGGGGGACTTGGATAAAAATCTTAGATTTATGCCTATCGCCTGGATAGCACCTTCATTATACTTGTACTCCCCGCAAACATAGTATTGGGGGGGGGGGGGGGTATATAGGAATCAGCCTGTCTGTCTGTCCAGAATTTATTTGTACCCACAGTTTCTCAAACATGCCTTATCAGGCCAGACTTAAAAATATTTCTGTTTGCTCAAACCCTACCCACCAGTCTCAGGTGTGGGTAGGTAGGTAGGGAAATTCTTTTTTTTTACTTTAAAAGAAAAATAGGGGGTAAAAATTATTTTATCTTGTAAACGACTTTAAAAATGAAAGACTAAGTTTGGTAATTGTCAGACACATATATGCCAGGATCTATCTGTACTAAGATCTATTCTAATAACAATTTGTTCAGTTTTCCACTTCAATGTCCACATTTTTTTTCTCCATGTTTACATTGTACATACAGACAAACAGTTTAACTGGGGTTATTTGAATACAAAATTCAAATGCAAAACACTTGAGCACTTGAACAAAACACTGTCAGAAAGGTATTTCTGTTTTTATGTTCTTGGATCTAATTTCTCGTACATCGTTTTTTCGGAAAAAATTTTTTATCATTCACTGTTTCAATAAATCCCTCCCCCCTGGAATGGCAGCATCAATCCCAACATCAAACTTACCAAGGATGAATTTTGTCATTGAAATAAACATCGTGTACAAATATCATATGGATCAGCCAAGGTAAAGAGGAGAAAGTACCCAGACAAGCAATTCTGCATGGACGACAGCCGACTAATTATATAAAAATCAGCTGCCCAAGCGCATAATACGCCCGCTGTCAACTCTGCAAAGCTTAAAGTGAATTGGCCAAGGGGTTCTCAAGTTCGAGCACGAAATACGAAAAATTGCCTTCAATTTGATGAATAAAGTCCCATAATTCTAGAAAGAAAAATGGAAATTTCAGCAAAATGTAAAATGACTATAAGACTATCATATCCAATAACTGTGCTAGTGCTAAGTTCAAAGTGAATTGGCAAAGGGGTTCTTAAGTTGAAGGGCTGTATATGAAAAATTCCTTTTAATTTGATGAATCAAGTCCCATTACTCTTGAATGAAAAATCAAAATTTCACCAAAAAGTATACAGACCTTGAGACCATTATAATAAACAGCTGTATAAAGTTTGAAGCAATTCAGATCAGGTATATTTGAGATACGGCATGACATGTGAAAAAACACCCCTGTTTTTTTAAAGAAAAGTTCAATAACTCTGGAACCTTTAAAGGCACGCCGGGATTGCTCATTTCTAAGTCACAATTTGGGAACAACACTTTCGAGATCCGGGAATATCTATTTTAAATTTCAGGGAGGAGGGATTGACTTTGATTTAAACTCGGGACTTCTGGATTTCAAGTTTTTTAATTCAGGATTGATGTTTCTGGTTCACATTCATTGTTGTTTTCTTCTGAACTAGAAGCGTATCTATTTACAACAAATATAGCAAATTTTAACGCAGAATCGAATTCCTGAACAACTTGGATTGGTTCCTCAAAATCGGGCTCAAACGAGTGTCCCGATCGGTCCGAGACAGTCACACAAATTTCATCAGTTTTCCTCAGCATGAAATCGTCATCACACACTTCATCGAACACTTCTTTCCATGTTTTGTGTTTTAAAAACTAAAGAGTCTGTTGGAAACTGCGGGTTTTGACTTTAATCAAATTTTTATTTGTACCGATGAGGTTCTTTCATCCGTATCAATTGGAGGTTTTTATACATAACACTGCCGTGTGATAAAGCGCTGTCAGATCGGATCAGGTTATTCTATGCAACAAACTCAAAACGGATACGGATACGAAAATAATCCGCAAAAAAAAAACATCGCGAATTTTGAACAAAAAAAGATTTTGACTCGGGCGAATTTTTATGGGTCGGTCGGGTTAGGGCAAACAAACCTATTCTTTTTTATGGCCTCAGAGGTTAATGAAACTTTGCATACTGTTAGATCCTAGTACGTAGAAGTGTGCATGCAAAGTACAATGTATGTCCTGGTCCAATACTTTTCCCATAATTTTATACCCTTTTGGGCATAGAAATTCTGTCTATCCCCTAATTTTTTTAGCTCACCTGATCCAAAGGGTCAAGTGAGCTATTCTCATCACTTGGCGTCCGGCGTCCGTTAACTTTTACAAAAATCTTCTCCTCTGAAACTACTGGGCCAAATGAAACCAAACTTGGCCATAAGTATCATTAGGGTATCTAGTTTAAAAAAATATGTCCGATGACCCGCCTGCCAACCAACATGGCCGACATGGCTAAAAATAGAACATAGGGATAAACTGCAGTTTTTGTCTTATATCTCTCAAACCAAAGCATTTAGAGCAAATCTGACATGGGGTAAAAATGTTCATCAGGTCAAGATCTAACTGCCATGAAATTTTCAGCAGTGTATTAGATTTATACATCCTGTCTAATTGAAGACCTAATTAAATAAAAATAATAATATATCAAAGTTGTAAAAACAAGACCACATTATTTCTTTAAACAATACTATTAGAATAAAGAATGGATTGGGAATATGTCAAAGAGACAACAACCTGACCAAAATGAACAAAACAACCCAAGGCCACAAATGTGCCTTCAACACAGCGAGAAATTCAATACCCAGAGAAAGGCAGGCTTGAGCAGGCCCGAAACAATCAACACCCCTAAATCATAATATATTCCTTTTGTCATGTCAAATTGATGAATAGTATGGAGGTACCAAGCCGTTTATAATAACAGGGGGCTTTGTTTGGGAGACTTCGTAACAGCATCCTGTTACAATAATTTCTTGTTAAATGATATGTTTGCTTTACAGATAACATATGGCACATTAAAAACATTTTAACTTAACATTTGCTAAATATTTTCAGGGACTATTTTAGATATTACATTTTCATTTTTAGGCTAGAAATGATTGAAACTCAGGGGAAGCAGAACAAGAGATGTCCAGTGCTACTTACCCCTGCCATGATTAAAGCGATAGAATGCCTTGATGCAAACAAGGAAAGATGCCAAGTTTCTTTAGTAAATCCATTTGTATTCGCAAGTCCGACAAGTACTGACAGTCCCATAAGTGCCTGGAGTGCAATGCACAAAATGGCAACTGAAGCTGGGTGTAAGAACCCAGAACTGATTTCATCTAGCCGTCTGCGGAAATATTTGGCCACTGTTTGCCAGGTTCTTGACCTGGAGGACTTCGAGTTAGAATGGTTGTCCAGGCATTTAGCTCATAACATTAATACACACAAAAACCATTATAGACAGCATGATTCAACTATTGAAATAGCCAAAATTGGTAATTTGATATTAGCTGCAGATGAAGGAAAACTTGGAAAATATGCTGGCAAGAAGTTATCTGACATTGATCTTTCAGGTTAGTGATATACTAATGAACCTTTGCTAAAGCAGTATCATGCCCAATGCAGAACATTATGAAGGAACAACATTATTACACTCTCCCCCTACACAACATTTCTGAAACTGTTAATTCCTACTATTTAATGAAGGTCAAGTTCAATTTTGATGTGAATTGCTTTTGGCAATCAAGAGTTATTTGCCCTTAATTGTATAAAAAACACTAATTTTTCGTTTCCAGATGATAAAAAAGAGAATGTCACCTTAACAGCTTTCTTAAATATGAATGTACAATTTCTTGTTACTTTAAAATGAAGATCAAGTTCAATTTTGATACATATCTCACATTTCAAGATTTATTTGCCCTTGATTCTTAAAATAACCTGTTCTTTTCATTTCTGTTTTTTACAACCTAACTTCTCTTTACAGACAAAAATACATGTAACAACTTAATATAGTATAAGGACGTCTATTGGTTTAATAATTCAAACAAATACTTTCAACTGACCACCATCTTCATACATGTATGTGTAGTTTAGAATGGGTGGCACTCGGTGGTGGCTGTATCTCGGAAGATCAAAAGATCACTAATAAATGTTACATGTACACAAAGCTTTAATAGTTTAAATACTTCATTGTGTGTAGTCTGGAAAGAAAAAACAGCCAGAAAATATTTGTTTTTGTTGTGAATAAACCATCATTCTGAAAACAAATATACCATTTAATGCAGTTATAAGATTGTGACAAAAAACCTTTTGAAAACCATTTACAGTAACCTCACATGTAATTGTAAGCAGGGACAAGTTTAAAAGCACTGAAAGGATATTGTTCTGGACAACATGATATGATAAGCACAGTAAATATTCACAGACCTGCTCATTTTTTAGCTCACCTGACCCAAAGGGTCAAGTGAGCTTTTCTCATCACTTGGCATCCGGCGTCGTCCGTTAACTTTTACAAAAATCTTCTCGTCTGAAACTACTGGGCCAAATTGAACCAAACTTGGCCACAAGCATCATTAGGGTATCTAGTTTAAAAAATATGTCCGATGACCCCGCCTGCCAACCAACATGGTTGACATGGCTAAAAATAGAACATAGGGGTAAACTGCAGTTTTTGTCTTACATCTCAAAAACTAAAGCAATTAGAGCAAAAATGACATGGGTAAAAATCTTCATCAGGTCAAGATCTACCTGACATGAAATTTGCAGACCAATCGGTCAACCCTTTGTTGGGTTATTGTCCCTGAATTGTTAATTTTAAGGAAATTTTGCAGTTTTAAGTTATTATCTTGAATATTATTATAGATAAAGACAAATTGTAAACAGCAAAAATGTTCAACAAAGTAAGATCTACAAATAAGTCAACATGACCAAAATCATTGATTGACCCCTTATAGGAGTTTTTGCCCTTTAAAGAAGGCATCCAGCGTAAACTTTCCTTTAAAGATCTTTTCCTCTGAAACCAATGGGCCAATTGAGACCAAACTTTGGTGGAATGGTCCTTGGGTGGCCCCCTTCCAAAATTATGTCTGGCATCCCCGACTTCCAACCGAGATGGCTGCTGTTACTAAAAATAGAAAAAAAAGGGGGGGGGGGGTGACTTTCAAAAATCTTCTTATATGAAACTACAAGTCCAGTTGGAACCAAAGTTGGCAGTAATAGTTCTTAGGAGGTTCTCTTTCAGAAATTTGTCCAATGACCCGGACTGTTAACCAAGATGGCCGCCACAGCCGAACTTTGTTTAACATAGGGCCCTATGGGAAAATTCATTGAAAAATCTTCTTGTCTTAAACCACTTGACCAATTGGAACCAGACTTGGCAGCAATGGTCCTTAGATGGTTCTCTTACAGAGGTGTGTCCAATGACCCGGACTGTCAACCAAGATGGCCTTAGGAGGTCCTCTTTCAGAAATATACCAAGATGGCTGCCACACCGAACTTTGTTAAATATTGGACCCTATAGGAAAATTCATTTAAAGATCTTCTTGTCTGATTTTGTGGACTGTGAACCAAGATGGCCACCACAGCAGAACTTAGTTTAACATAGGACCCTATGTTGCCATCACTTGGCGTCAGCTGTCGTCTGTCAGTTGTAAACTATTTCAAAGATCTTCTCTGACACTACTGTACCAATTCCAACCAAACTTCAGCTGAATCATCTTTATGGTATGTAGTATAAAGTTTGTGTTTTATTTACTAATAAATAGAACATAAGGTAAAATGCAGTTTCTGGCTTATATCTCATAAACTAAAGCATTTAACCATAATTAGAATAGGAGCAAAAACAATAATGCTCCCAAACTCTGTTTTGGATGATTTGATTATACATAATCTTGTTTATTTTCAGAATTTATAATTCCACTAGAAAATGAAGAGGATGATTTTGAGTGTGATCAGCCAGCAAAAGATGAGGATTTTTTAGATGAAGACCTCTGTGGTAAGGATTAATCTAATTCCTGTAACAATTAACAATTAATGTAAAGGTCTGAATATGTTTTTATCTTTCCTTTCTTTAGAGTCCACGAAATTTGTAAATCATTTCTTTCTTTAGTTAACTGGCAAGATACACAAGTATTTCAAGACTCAATACTATTACAAACTAGAGGTATTGAGAGCAGAGCTAATGAAACTATACCTCTGCTGCTTGCAAAGTCCATATTTTTGTATAGGAAACCCCAAAAATAATTTTTACAATAAAATGAAATATAGTGGCATTCACAGGCACTCGTCTTTGAAAATATTAACTATTTACCTTAATATAACACATGTTATCAAACTCACTTTTTTTAAAAATGACACTTGGTTGCGAACCTCCGTTATATTTTGATTCTGCATTTGCCATTTCCTTGAAGTTATAGGAAATAATTTATGGTTGAGTTACTTGGAATGCTTGCCACAGATTATTCCAACAACAGAAAAATCAGAAGTGCCTGTGATGGCATTATACAGCGAAAATTCTGAGAAAGTTTATTTAATTATGATAAATGATTTAGGAGTTGCAGCCCCATATAAGGCAATGGCAAGTCTTCAGTTCTTTGAATATGTTTAATAATTGGATTTGGTGACCTCTACATGTAGATGTCTGTTTATGCCAGTTTACATTGGAGATGGATTGTTCTCTCCTTGAAATCTCGTATCCATTCTTTTTTTATATGAGAAGGCAAAATCACATATCCTTACTTGTATAAAAGTAAGAAGATACCAATATGCTAGTAATAAACAGAAAGTCGAACTAGAACACTAAGGACAACATATATACAACAAGTTTATTTATAAATTGATGGAGTTCATATTTTCATTTTTTTTTGTTGGTTTTAGATGAAACACAAGTTGGAGATTACATGCCTGATGTTGATAATGCCGCAAACAATGTGCAGCAGTAAGTTGAATATTTGCAAAAGTTGTCTGCTAACTTTTTGGGGAAACTGGCCCCTCCCCTTTTTTTCTTGGGGTCATTTTTTAGGGTTTATTGATAATTTTGGTGTTAACCCTTTTTAATATTTATATTGATTTTTATGATTTTGATAATTCAAAATTAGCCTCAAATTTTAGATTTTTCATTCAACTGGAAAAACATTTTATATTCCTGAGACAACATGTGGAGGGGCATATTAATTTACCCCTGTCTGTTTGTCCAGCTATATCCTCATACAGTTTTGAGCTACAGCTTTAATATTTTGTAGGTTGTTTATACACAATAGAGGTGTGCATGTCCAAAGGATTTGGATTTTGTCAAAATATTCTTAAAATTGCCAGCTAGTTGGAGCTTTTCTCTTGCATCACTTGGCGTCTGGTGTCTGTTGTCGCCCATTAGCTTTTACAAAATTTCCTCCTCTGAAACTACTGGGCCAAATTAAATTAAAGTTAGCCTAAATCATGCTTATGGTATCTAGTTTAAAAAATATATCCAATGACCCTGCCCACCAACCAAGATGGCCACCATGGCTAAAAATAGAACATAGGGATAAAATGCAGTTTTGGGCTTATATCTCTGAAACTAAAGCATTTAGAGCAAATCTGACTGGAAGAAAAGTGTTCATAAGGTCAAGATTTATCTGCCCTGAAAATTCATGGCTGCTATTGCTAAAAATATAACATAGGGGCCAAATGCAGTTTTGGGGTTACATCTCAAAAATTAAAGCAGTTAGAGCAAAACTGTCAATGAGTTAAAAGGTTTAACAGGTCAAAATCAATTTGCCTTGAAACTTTTAGACCAATAGGACAACCCATTGTTGTGTTACTGCCCCGAAATAGTAAATTTTTAGGAAATTTCAGTTTTATACGATCGCAAGAAATTTGGGTTTGTATATTACTATCGCATCCAAAAGACATTTGGTTTCCGGATAATAATTTAAGTTTAAGTGAATGGATCTCTATGAAATTTTACCACAAGGTTCAATACCACAAAAGGAAGGTTGGTATTGATTTTGGGTATTATGGTCCCAACCGTTTAGGAATTAAGGGTCCAAAAAAGCATTTTTCTAGTGATACGGAAACGGCTTGAATTATTGGAGTTAATAAAAGTACTGTAATTTTAAGTCATTAGTTAATAAAGGTGTCATAAAATGGTTATTTTTATATATGTATTATGTCCTCGTACAGTTGTGTTTGGTCTCAATCAGCTGTATAGCTATACATTTGACCTCGACCCAATACGACTGACTCGGACATAATACAGGCTTTATATGAAAAAACCCATTTAATAACACTATAATTTAAAGAAACAACAAATATTGAAATGGCAGGAGATACACACCAAACAGGATGTGTAAATTATTATAGATAGTTTGTAAACACATTTACGAAGTATTGCGCAACAGCGAGAAATCTTCAGTTGAAAATAAATACAAATCTTTTAACCAATTTCAATGAGGATTAATTTAAAGTGTTGAATTGTTTGGGGTTCTTAATGTGTATTACTGTATTGGTTATTGGACCCCATTTTTAAATAGGTCTACACTGAGGTCCAAAGAGTCGAACATTAAACTTTATTTGATCTCATCAAAAACTGAATTCTTGTGGTTCTATGATATGCTGAATCTAACTGTGCATTTAGATTTTAATTTGGGGCCCTGTTTTCAAATTAGTCCATATTAAGGTCCAAAGGGTCCAAAATTAAACTTGGTTTGATTTTGATTTCATCAAAAAACTGAATTCATGGGGTTTTGTTATATGCTGAATCTAACCATGGAATTAGGGGCCTTGGTGGCCGAGTGGTCTAGGTAGTTCTACTAATGATCACAAGCCTGTCAACACTGGGGTTGTGAGTTCGAATCTCACCTGTGGTGGGGTGTGTTTGACTCCGATCTAAATTGACGAGGATTGCCAATTTTCCCACCGAAGGTCGGTGGTTCTCTCCGGGTACTCCAGCTTCCTCCACCAATAAAAACTGGCCGCCGCAAAATAGCCAAATGTGCTGAAAACGGCGTAAAACCCCAACTAAACAAACAAACAAACCATGGAATTAGATTTTGGATATTCGACCATTTATTTAAAAAAAATGTCACATTTCAAATTTTAAGTTCTCTGACTACATTTATTCTGTGTCAGAAACCTTGCTTATATTATAATAGATAGAGAAAAATTGTAAATGGCAGAAATGTTCAACAGTAAGATATACAAATAAGTCAACATGACCAAAATAGTCAATTAACCATCTTTCATTTGGCAAACTAAATGGTGTGAAAGGCTCGGGTTAAACTTTTTTCTTTCTTTTAGAAAACCAGAAACAAGGTCAAGGCAAAGTAAAAAGAAAGATTTAAAAGTAGCTGTTGATGGTAGGTTTAGCTTGAATATTTATTATTACTAAATATACCCAAATTTCTCTGTGAATTGATATAAATGAAAGATAAATGTAATCGATTCATTTCACAATTGAACAGGCAATTGAAGCTCAATGATGAGCAAGTATATCATCATTTACTTTGTCACCAATAAGCTTTGACATTTTTGAAGTGATATAATTAAGAAATAATTCATTGGGGCTTGAATTTATATGATTTTACCCCTCTTTATAGCAAGATGTAAAATACCGGCATATTGTGCTAACCTGTGGTAAAATCAATATAAATTCAAGCCCTCATGAATTATTTCGATTCTAATAAAACAAATACGGCCACTCTTTTGGATTGAAGCTCTCTAGGTAAAGTCAAATTTGTTCTGTTTACGTAATGAAACACACTAATAATATTGATTTAAAAGATGAAGAAAACTTTATTAGTGACATGCTTAACTTTTTAGAATAACATACTTGGACAGCTTTGGCCAAAGTTAAATGATTATCTTATTTTTACCAGTGAAAATTGGCATTCAACTAATTTTTATCATGGTTTGTTTATGTTACTATGTGTTGATGACATTCAGTTTCACATTCGTGCATTTTCCTGTAGAATGCTTATATTCATACGTCATTCAATGATGTCCTTTACACAATTGGAACAGCCCAAAGAAATCATGACGTTTCCAATCAGCTGAAAAGCAGTATATTCATATTTTACCACGGGTGTGTACACAAAGGGTTTGAGGAACGTCATATTAGAATATGCCACAAAAATGTGAAAAGTTACTTATGATTAAACAGAAATGGTTCAAAACCAAGAGTGTCATATTGGAAGCCATTTGTATATACTTTGTAAAGCCTTCCTAACAATATTTTTCTTTTGCTTCCAGAGTCTGAAGGTAATGACAGTGAAACAGATAAGAACTATCAGCCGACAGAAAATGAAGATGAATCTGATGAATCGGAGGAGGATGAGTACACTATAAAATTCCAGAAATTACAAAAGAAAAAAGAGAGAAGAAGGTGGACAAGAGAAGAACAAAATATCTTGAAACTTGAATTTAATCAATTCATAAAAATGAAGAGGATACCGAGAAATAGTGATGCTTTCAGGGTGAAACAAAAACATGCCATCTTTTCCGAAAGAAGCATACACCAAATAAAGAGTAAAGTACAACATTTAATCATATGCAAATGAATTTCTATTTGCAAATGAGTAGGTTTGTTTCCATAAGGCAGTAATTTGTCCACCATTTTTAGCTAAAATTTCAAATTACTATTAAAAGCTTATTATTACAGCATCTTATAGTTCATACATAGAATAAATAGAAAATATGTATTTTTTGGACAATTTAAGTATCAGAGTTCTTATAATGACGTCAGTATTAATATCATTTTCAAATTTACAGCAAATTCATATATTTTGTTCAAGGATTTGTACAGCCATGTCCTGTCTGCAGTGGTCTTTTTTATTAAAGTGTTCTGCTACTGCTTTTTCTATGTTATGTGTAATGTTTAATTTTATAGTGTATTCATCCTCATGTTCAAAGCTACAAGTCGAGATGGACATAGTCCCATTGAGATGTACAGGAGCCTCTATTTACTTCAAAGAGAAATGTAGCAAAAGTATATTAAACCATTGCTTTTATGTATGTTATATTTTTTATAGAAAGGTTATTTTAAAGTATTCTGTTTATGAACTATTCACTATTATATATTATATAGTGTATTTTGACGATGTACTTGGAAGCACATATACTTACTTACATACTGAAAGCTAGAATTGTGTGCTCATTAAGCAGAGAGAGAGAGAGAGAGTTGTATGAATTTTGCACGATTGCATGTGGAAAAAACATAAAAGACCAGGTCTTTTATTGCCCCTTTGTTCAGGTTATATAAAGTCAAAAACCAGTCTATAGTACAGTGATGTCAAGTGGGCAGGCTTCTAGGGAAATTGGGTACAATTGAGTAATCAACCCCTTCTGTAGTTTTCCACCCAGATCCCTGAAACTTGGGAACTTTTTGTTTGAAGAATTTTTTCCCAGTTTTCTGGACTTCAGAACTAATTAGTCATTTTTCAGTAAACTTAAGAAAGGAGGGTACAAGTTCTATGTAATCCTACAGTTTTCAACCAAGATCCCTGAAATTTTACAGGAAGCTTGCACACATGTTGAAGATGTGCACCTGCTATTATGGAATTGTTTAAAGAATTTTTGCCCAGTTTTCCGATCTTGGGAACGACATTTTTCAGCAAAATTAAAAAAGGAAGGTACAGTTTTGTGTAATCAACTCCTCCAACAGTTTTCAACCCAGATCCCTGTTGTGTACCTAATATCAAATTTTTAGACTTTGGAACTTAGTCATTTTTAGCAAAATTTACAAAAAATGGATTAAATCTTGTGTACTCAACTCCTACGGTTTTCAACCCAGATCTATGATACTTCACAGAAAGATTGTACACATGTAGAAGTTATGCACCTGCTTTTATGGAATAGTTTGAAGAATTTTTACGCCTTTTCTTGACTGGGGAACTTTTGTTATTAGCTCCTCATATAGTTTACAATTAAGATCCTTTTTCAAACATTACAAAAACAAACCCGGCCAATTGAGACTTATTTTTTACAATTTTTTAATGGTGATCATAATTTGATTCAATCTTTTAATGTCAACTGTTTATTATGTGAAGTATGAAGTTTTTTTAAATTGTGTTTAATCTCCAAAAATGTCAAATGGCATGGGTAAAATAGAACTAAAGTTGTTTTTTATAAGATTTGTGTGCTTATTAAGCAAAGAGAGAGTTATTTGAAACTTGCATGAGATGAAACAAGGTCTTTTTAAGCCCTCTATTTTACAATTTTTTAATGGTGATCATAATTTAGTTCAGACTTTTAATGTATGAAGTTAATCATGTAAATTATGAAGTTAAGCAAATTTTAAATAATTGTTTTTTTTACTTTTTCCATAGTTTATTGATTGTTCATTGTTGCCTAAGAGAGTTTATTTGGTTAAATGTCTTCTTAAGCCCTCTATTTTACAATTTTTTAATGGTGATCATATTTTAATTCGGACTATAAATGTATGAAGTTAATCATGTAAATTATGAAGTTAAGCAAATTTTAAATAATTGTTTTGTTACTTTTTCCATAGTTTATTGATTGTTCATTGTTGCTTTAGACAGCCCAATTGAGACTTATTTTTTACAATTTTTTAATGGTGATCATAATTTGATTCAATCTTTTAATGTCAACTGTTTATTATGTGAAGTATGAAGTTTTTTTAAATTGTGTTTAATCTCCAAAAATGTCAAATGGCATGGGTAAAATAGAACTAAAGTTGTTTTTTATAAGATTTGTGTGCCTAATTAAGCAAAGAGAGAGTTATTTGAAACTTGCAAGAGGTGAAACAAGGTCTTTTTAAGCCCTCTATTTTACAATTTTTTAATGGTGATCATATTTTAATTCAGACTTTAAATGTATGAAGTTAATGATGTAAATTATGAAGTTAAGCAAATTTTAAATAATTGTTTTGTTACTTTTTCCATAGTTTATTGATTGTTCATTGTTGCTTTAGACAGTTTATTTGTTTAATGAATAAATAGTTGTTTATATGTATTCACTTACTCTTTTATTTCACCTACATAATCCATCTGAGCTATTTTGAACAGCTAGTATCCTATTTGGAAGATCAACAGTAGCAGAATTATGCATCAATTTAGATTTTTCTTCCAAGGTCACCAAATGCGTTGACTTTGTGGGGTAAATATGTAAGTCAATAACTATTTTACAAATTTTCTAATAATTACAAATGGTGAAATGATTTTGAGTAATAGTTAACTAATTTACAAGCTGTTGACCTTCACCTTTTTGTACAGTTATGCTTCGATTCATATGTCTGTCCTTGAACCCGGTCTTGTTAGTTTATAGGTCCACCATCCATATCTTCGATACTAGACATGCTAAACCAATCATACTTGACAAGTGGATAGTCAGAGATTCCTGTGATGTCAGACACCCTTTTTGTAAGCTTTCACATGCCATTGTACACTGTTTATTACTTTAAAAAAAAATAGCTGATTCTGCTGCGCTTTGACGTTTTAAACCATTTACCTCTTAATTAAAGATGTCCCTTGATAATTTGGAGTTAAGTTCACCGGAAGTATATCTTGGTTATAACCTGTACATTTCAGTGCACATTGTTCCCCCTCTCAGATTAGCGCTCCAATGATGGTGATGGATTGACGAAAAGGGTAGGTAAGTGAGTACTATTATGATGATCAAATAGCCATAGTGATCGATGGGGGTGGGGCTTAATCAGGAAAATAAACAGGATGTTATATTGTTGTTATTTCTCACGCGGATTGTGGGTAACATCAAGTATTTAAGACCCACCTTGTGGGATATTTAAGTGGTTTGTGGGTCATCAATATGTTGACTCATAAGCCACATAAAAAGTACAGAATGTACAAGACCAGGAAAGGCTATTATATCTATTAGATAAATCCATGAGTGTGTTAGTCCGATTGGATGTATCTTGTTTACACTAAGAATTCACATTTACCCATGTTAACAATTATTCTCCATTTTTCTGTCCACTTCAATATTATATTTACGTCTATTGCTCTTTTTCTTTCATTTCTTTAACATTTTGTCCCTTATGCCATAATGTGCCATCACCTGCAAACTTGCAGTTTTGTCCTTTAGTTTTGTCCATTATGTCTGCTATAAATATGTTGAGAAGGAAAGGCGATAGTACTGACTCTTGTGGTCATCATCTCGTTGTGGGATATTCACAAACCACTATATTATTACTGTAATAAACTGTGGGACATTATCCCATAGCGCTTTGTTTTCTATGTAATATTGTGGGATACTAACCCACAACATATATATATTCATATATACTGTATATCATAGTGGGACATCGACCCATAGAGATCTGACCCACAATGTCAAATATAGAAATTTAACCAGATTTTAGAAAAATCTTCATATTTAAGATCAGTACAAAAATCTACTCCAGAAAATACATTTCTCACCTCAATTGGGTCTTTATAAACACAAGGTCCCATAACCCATGTTACAGTGCATGACCCACAAACCATGCTAAACACGTATATATATATATATATATATATATATATATATATATATATATATATATATGTATGTGTGTGTGTGTGTGTTCGTGTGTGTGTGTGTTCGTGTGTGTGTGTGTGTGTGTGTGACATATACCTTAATTTCATCAATGTCCAGAAAATTTTTATATGCTTGCTAATTGTCCGGCTGATGCAGACACATGACATTTGTTTATGTTTAAATGATATATATATTCTTTCACACAAATAGTGATTAAATTAAACCGCTTCTGATTTGAATGATCACTCTGCAGGAGATGTTGGTAAGCACACTTCACGTCGTGGATATCTCCGAAACATTTTTTTTCTGCGTAGAGGTCAAATTTTGATTGTTTCCTGAATATTTACATCGTCTATACACTCTTAAAATTCACCTGTTCGCTGCATTTCACGTAGTCAAAGACTGTGTAAACTTCCTAAAAGATTTTGGCCACAATTACATGTACAAGTATGTGCAGGTAAATCATGTAAATTTGATTACTGTAATGGATACTTTTTGTGTGATTTTATATTTTACCACTTTTAAATGTGAACAAAATTTAATTTGACACCCCCCAAAAAATATATAAAAAAATAAATAAATAAATAAAATTGGAAAAAAAATGGTATCAAAGACACTTACTTGATTTTCCTATGGAAAAGAGTATGTTACTATATATACTAGTTTTGAGACATATTATAATGTCCAATGATGACAATTATTTGTATCTAAAATTATAAAATGTCACATTAATTCTTATAGCTTCTTCATTTCGTCTAAATTTTACAATTTTATATTGTCATTTTTAAATATAAAAAACCAAATTTCCTATCATCCATGCTTGCTATATTCAAGATTTCGTGTGAACGGAGGCATTTTGTAGTTTAAAAATCGAAATAATTTTTTGGGGTCCATAGACTTACCCAAAAACACCCAAAACTACCAAAACACCAAAAAACAATAAAATTATGGAATAAAAATTAAAGGTTTATTTTCTATGGGTAGTTTTGGGTGTTTTTGGGCACAGACATATATATGTTATATGGGTCATTTTCAAAAAATGTGCATTTTCAACATTGCAAAATTGAGAAAAAACAATTTGCTTGAATCATCATATTTATTAAACTTGCAAAATATATGATACTTCTTCAACAAATACTCAAATATGCAATCTTAATGACATAAGATAAAAATATTATTGACACATTTTCGACTGATGGTGCAAAATTTTGTCTATCCTGTTACCACATTTGTGAGAATGTTTTTACTATCAACAGGAAAAATGTGAAAAACGTATTGATTATTTCTCAAAGGTACGTTAGTGGTGCTTCAGAAAACAATAACAGAATATTTAATTTCTTTGCATTAACGAGATAAAAATATCACTTAATATTGTGTCCTGAAAAAACTATCTAAAAATAGATTTTCAAATGCTGCAAAAATGGCAACAATCAACGCAAAACCAACTGAAGCACTTCCTTATATTCGGCTTATATTGGACTTTTGAATCAATCCATCACTTAGTTCTTTGATTACATATAATTTTAGTAAAACGCTATTTTCTATGGTAACAGGAACGGACATCGTAGGTTTACATATACATATTTGTCTATTCTGTTACCAAGTTGGGGTAACAGGACAGACAGTAACAGGATAGACAAAATTATATGTTTATTGATTCTATTGCAAAACAACAGCTCCCCGAGCATAGTTGTTTGTTTTTTCTTAAAGATATGTAGACTAGCAAATGTTTCATTTCATTTTCAAATATTTCATAATGTCTACAGATACATAGTTGTTTATTCTTATACTTAATCTGTCTATCCTGTTACTTTATTCAAGGTAACAGGATAGACAGTAACAGGATGGACAAAATTATATGTTTATTGATTATATTTCGAAATAACAGCTCCCCTTACATCGGTGTATGGTTTTTTCAGTTAGCGTTCTTTGTTTCCAAACAGTTAGTGACCCTTTTGAGAACGTATGGGTGTAGTAATGTATAAATTTGTTGGTAACATGATAGACATTTTAAAAGGGTACGCTATCAGTTTGGCTTACTTTTCTGGGTATAACTTCGCTTCTGTTTCTTCTAACGTTCTATTGTTTTTGTTGTAATTTGGAAAATATTTGTACTTTTGATTTCATCATAGAAGATATTCGTATTTGCAGGGAAAAATTATTGCTCTGCAAATTTATCACCGGTAACAGGACAGACATGCATTTCATGGACGCCAACATAATTTACTTTATATATATATCTTCAAGCCTTTACTTTCTTGTTAAAATTCAATTATATGCTATTCAAAAAAATAATGCTGCCGATTTGAAAACATACAAAAAATCATTGAAAAATAATGTACAAACATGGTTCTCTCAGTCCGGACACACGCAAATTGCTCAATATTGAGCTTCAAAATCAATTTATTTTGGATCGCAAGGAGAAAATCGTTCTCATTCTAGATGTGCCGATTTGAAAAAATTGCGAACTTTTGTTTAAGCACAAAAAAAATAATGCCATTGTGTCTGAATATTTTTTTAACATAGGTGGACAGGAAAATGGACTTTTTTTGAAAATGACCCATATATGTCTCTGTTTTGGGTAAGTCTATGGGCCGATATTTTTGTACCAAGAAGTTACTTTTTATCAAAATCTTATGCGAAGATAAAATATGAAAAGGATAAATGTGTTGTGTCTTGTCGTTGCAGTTTCGTTTTTTCATGACGATGTATGGTCATCGGGTAACTCTCAGCAGGTGGAATTTATTGATTGCTGTTGATGTGTTCATGTCTTCATATTACAGAATAAAATTGTCATGCTAATGATCTTGAACCTTCTAGTACCTGTTGCTATGAACGTATACTTTCCATTTCTTAAACAAGATTGGGACCCCGCCTTACATTATAAAATGAAAGTAAGGAGATTGTTTAAGTTTAAAAACTATCTTTAATTTAAGATATCATGTGGTATAAATCTTAAAATTGTAAAACTATACATTATATACAAAGATCGAAAATACTAATTACTGTTTTACTGTTTTAGTTTATTTTATAAGTCCACATCGTTTTGGGGTAAAATTATAAAGCTCTTAAAAGCTAAATATAATGATGTGCCTAAGATTTTTGTTATTAAGGAGGAATTCTTTTGCTGTTGCTTCAAGTCTTTATGTTGGTCCACATATTTTAAAAAGTAAAACAATAAAAAATAAAAATATTGGAGCAATATTTAGTCTCCATAAAAATAGGTTATCTTTAGTCATTTTCTTAAGTAAAATCACGATCACTAGTATCAAGAAAGAATAAGTTGATACCTATTTTTCATTTTTTTTGTATCAGATTACTTGCCCCGGGGCCTTTTGCATCGTGCTGATATCTGCTACAACTATAATCTTCTATGAAGTAATGTCACACGGCCTTCCAATGTAAATCATAACACAATGTTCTGCCTAATCTTTCTAGTCCTATGATAAGGGTCTCTTGATCTAGGTTAAGATGTTCTTTTCCTAATTTGAAACTATCTATAATTTTTTGTAGTAATAGATCTTTCTTACCATTAAATTGCTCTTGCCATTTACTCTGTCCTTTGGCATTGATGATAGTTCTCTTTCCATGATCGATCGAGGGAGTTTTTAACGTCCTTGACTACCTATTTAGGTCTCGCACGGACGGTTTATTTAATATGATTTCTTTTGTATTAAGTAACGTAAGTTAAGAGTATAATTTCGAGAAAAAAAAAAAAAAAAAAAAAAAAAATTTTGAGACAGTTTTTAGAATTTAGTGTTAGTGGCCTAAATATGTTCAAAACTGGTGATAGCCGAAATTTGATGGGTTGTAAGCCAAATGAGAGTTGATGTGGAACGGAATTTTGAATTTAGGAACGGCGGTATAGACGGTATTCCAAAGTCCTGGAGGGATAAATGTCGTTGGCGGCTATGTCTATGATGAACAGTCTTTCCATGATGTTTTTCATTTTGTTTAAATAATTTTTATCACATACAACTTTGAGAAATTCCCTTTTATTGTGTTACACGTAACTTCCGGTTGCAGCAGAAGCGGATCAAACGAGCACTTTGGCCTACCAGGCCTACTGCGGATGATTGAAAGAGGATACGAGTACTGTATTTAAAGGTCTAAAGTTTGTCATAGACAAATTTAATGCACACCTTAAACTGGAGGTAATTTGAAAGTGTTGCACTCAGAATAGCTTTGTTATTTGATTATTTGGCCAGTCAGAAAAGTAGCTCCGGACACAGAATCCCAAAAGGGATTAGGTTACATGAGAATCGTTGAGGCGAACTAAAAATAAAGAAATAAAAATTTTTGGAAACTTCACTTAACATCAACCAAGAAACTTGTATTCAAGTACAAATTTTTAAAACTAATAACAAATATTTATATTTTTTTTTCATCCCAATTGTTGACAGAGACCAGACATAAATTACTTTTTATGCATAGATAAATATTTTGTATCCTCTTCTTGGGATAAAGACCAGAATTGTGCAATGCTGGTAGAAAAATTCATTCCAGAATTGTTCTCAACAAAAGGACCAAAAATAATACCAACATATAAACATCCACAAGGAATTCATAAAAAACTCAGAAACCACTGAACCAATGTTGCAATAGTCTTTATGTGATCCCTTGAAGAATACTGTCCAGCATGTCAGCACTCCAACTAGGACTACCTCCATCAGGGAACATATTTTAACATTAAACATGATGAAAAATAAATCAACAAATTTTCCCTGAACAATTGAACGAATTGCAACAAGCTTGGTCAAATAGTTGATTAATTGTCCAATGAAAACCAAACTCCAGGTGGGCAATACAGGCTCTGGTGAGCCTCTTGTTAAACTTTAAAAAAATCTTCTCTTCTGAAACTACAGAATCAATTTCAGCCAAACTTATGCTGACAGATCCTTAGGGTATCTAGTATAAATTTTATGTTTTATTTTCTTGTCCATCGAGAAACATGGCTGCAGTGGCTAAAAATATAACATAGGTGAAAATGCACTTTTTGGCTCATATCTCAAAAACTAAAGCAGTTAGAGCAAATAGTGAAAATGTTGATGAGGTCAAGATCTACCTGCCATGAAATTTTCAGACGAATCGGTCAACCCTTTTTTGGGTTATTGTCCCTGAATTGTTAATTTTAAGGAAATATTGCAGTTTTCGGTTATTAACTTGAATATTATTATAGATAAAAACAAACTGTAAACAGCAAAAATGTTCAGCAAAGTAAGGTCTACCAGACTACGCGAAATTCGTCGGACCGTCGGACATTTCCGGTAAAAAATGGATCGGTCCGGTAAAATTTTGTTGAATTCTGGACCAAATGTCCGGTATTGTTTTTTTGGTTTATCGTATTTCCGGTAGTATACTACTTCAAGGGTAAATATAAGAATTTAAGTTAAGAAAGAAATTTTGCCCATTAGAAATTTTGGTCTGGTAAAATTACATTCGGTCTGGTAAAGCTAGGTTGTTTACCAGACCGAATGTCCTGTAAAATAAAAAATCATTCGCGTAGTCTGGTCTACAAATAAGTCAACATGACCAAAATCATCAATAGACCCCTTATAGGAGTTTTTGCCCTTGAAACAGAAAATAATGGTCTGACATAATGTCACAGATGTTTAGAGTATAACTTGATATAAATTAAATGGTATCTGTACAAGTAAAATAGAGGGTCAAGGATCAAGGTCATTGTAAAAGTCTATAGCAATGGATTAAAAAGTCCCTAGCAACCATATATATTTGGGTTAAGGACCTTATAATTTACCCGTACAAGTCAAAAAGAAAGGTCAAGAGTCAAGGTCATTGAAAAAGTCCATAGCAACTGATGAAAAAGTCCCTAGTAACAATATATATTTGGGTTCAGGACCCTACAAATTACCTATTTAAGTCAAAATGGAAGTCAAGAGTCAATGCCATTTAAAATGTCCATAGCAACCATATCTATTTGGGTTCAGGATTCTAAATTTTAGCTGTACAGGTCAAGGTTAAGGAGAAAATTGTGACGGTATACATTAAATAGCAAAAATAATCATTGATGCAAGATCTACACAAAATATAACGGTTGAGCGATTCAGGCTCTTAGGAGCCTATTGTTTTTCTTGTTGCTCAATAGTTTGAGAAAATGATCTATCATATGGTCCAACAACTTGCAAGTAATTACACATAATAGGTAAATTGTAGATCATACTTGTTTAGTTTCCTGTCACAATTTTTTTCAAGTATCGTTTAAGTGATGAACCATATGTTAAACTTTGTTGTTTTAAATATGTGAGAGAGATATTACTCAAAGAGCCAAAAAATGGACAAAATTGCTTGTATATACCAATTCTTTTTATGTTAGGAAACAACAGACATTGTTTCTTAAGTTACAATGTCTTTTTAAATATCAATATTTGCAGTCCAGAAATTGAGCAGGGAAAAATCTGATAACTCTCCCTATTAACTGCATCATGTAGTTTGTAATTTATCTTGCATTTGCCATAAAGTCATGCCCTTTTAAAAAAAAAAAAAAGAAGTTATTTTAAAAGCTTTGTTTCTTTTTGTTTTCTGTCACCCTTTTAAATAAAAATAGAATGTTTGGCTATATTAATCCTTCATCTAAAAATTAAAAAAAATGTCTCCTCAATAAGTCATTTTGACCATCAATTAGAGTATACAGAACATGATAGAATGCGAATATATTGGTTCTTTTGAGGAGAAACATCTTGACATCTTTCATTGTGGTTTCTTTTGGTTTCCTGTCGAAAATTTTAAGTATGAATTCAGCATTTACAAATGCATCATGCGTGCATAAAAACTTATGAAAAAGACAAAATGGGTCTTGGATAATGCTATTATTAACACAAAATTACACAATTTTCTTATTTTCATTTTGGTATCTCATGGTATCTTGTCACGAAAAAGGTGTTGAGCAAAGAGGGTTTAAAGAAAATCTTTTGTCCATCTGATTCTCTTATAAAATGTTGTTTTATACATATTCCAAAGATCAAACATTTAAATTCAAGTGATTAAAAATTTGGAAACCAAAGAAACCAAAGGTTCGAATACCATATTATTGCCCATATATCATGAAAGAAATTTGATTTATCCCCCTTTGAACAAGGAATAGGTTAATTTAAATTGTTTCTTGTACTGATTAGCCCTGTACATATTATCTATGTCTATAGTGCATATTTTCATAATGTGAAAATCATTACTACTAAAAATGAATTTAAAACTGAGTCATATCTGTAAAAGATGGAACTACAGAAGTTATAATATGAAGAATATCTTGCCTGCTTTTTGAAGTTTGGGGTAGATAATTAAACAATTTAACTCATTCTCCACTCCCTAGTACACTATTTTACTTTATCTTGCAGGAGGAGGCCTGCTATTAAAGGTTCAAAATGTCATCCAGTAGGACTGTTGAAAGTTATGTTGCAGAAATCATACATAAAATTGAAGAAGCAGATTACCCATATTTAGATAACCTTTATGATACCTTACAAAAGATGAAAGGAAGCAGTAAACAGAAACATGAAGATAATTATTGGAAAGTTCTACAGTGTCTTGGAGAAATTGGTTCCGATGATTTGATCAAAGCTTTGGTACAGTGTGAACGGGCATCTTGCAAATGTCATATTAACCGTAATATGCATGTATTGATGTTGATTTTTGTAGAAATGTTAAACTCTGTAGCCATCATCAAGCATATTAACATGTACAAGGACAAAATTGTACCAGTCTTATTTAAGGCTGTACGCCAGAGAGAAATACCTGAACTGTCTCGTAAGGCTTTTATTAGTCTTTACCGTTCTCTGCTGGTTGGTAAGTTTAGTATGGTGGAATTATATCTTAGAAACAATATTTTCAGAGACATCCAGGAACACATTAAATGTCGTCTCCAATTCTACAGTATTCCAACAATGGAATCTGTTCAATATTGCACCAAGATCCTACATGCAATGGCTCTCTTAGGAGGGACTAACACTCAACGAAGAATAAAATCGAGCCAAGCACTGAAGATTCTGATGGAATATACCAAAACATTCAATCCAAACAATGCTCAGTTGGAAAAGAACTTCATGTGGTGCTATCATAAGGATGAACTCTTTATACACTATAATCAGTTGACCCAGATATTGTTTGAGGAAACTCAGGAAAACCTTAAAGACACATGGCATCCAAAGGATAAATTAAATGATGAGTTATTTGATGCACCAGGTTACTTTTGTTCATGCCCAAGTTGTCGTAAACCATGCTCAGAGAAAGAAAAGTTTCTGTATTGTGGTGCTTGTAAGTTATCCAGATATTGCAGTGAGAAGTGCCAAAAAGAACATTGGAAAAATGGACACAAGACATTGTGTCTGAAGAATATTTTACAGGAATAGGACTTCTAAATATCTTGGTTTTTTGTCTCGCCTGCGACGTAAAGGTCGCGGATGCAAGATATATGTAATACTTTCCGTTGGCAGTGGCGGGGTAAAATTTTGTAAAACTTTAATAACTTTGCACATGTAATACCTACAATTAAGATTTATGGTCCACAAGGTAGCTTATCTTATAAGGTTTGCCGCAGTATACTTGTCTTGTGACCCTGACCTCTTTCTCATGGTTCACTGACTTCATAAACATGAATTTAAAATCAGCGTCCAACTTTCGTGGTTAAATCCATTTCTCAGCAACTGTAATACCTAGGCCAACCATATTTGGTCTATAGATAGTTCTTGGTGGGTACATGCCAGTCTGAGACCTATCTTTTGACCTTGACCTCAATTTCATGCTTGAGTGATCTGTGTCACATATTCGTGGTTAAGTCCATTTCTCAGAAACTATAATACCTAGACCCACTGTATTTGGTCTATTGATAATTTACTTTATCATGGTGGCCGCCCTATAGTAGTCAGTCTATCTCACTATCTGTCTGTCCGTCTGTCTGGCCGTCAGCATTTCTTTGTCGTATGATAACTTAAGATTGCCTTCACAGATTTTTATACACAGTATTGGACTTGACCAAAGGAAGATCCCTTTCGGTTTTGAGGAAAATCGGACAACAATTTTTGGGGAAAAAATTAGTTTTTATATGAAAAAATGCATATTTTGAAAATTAACCTTATGTCGTATGATACATGTAACTTCAAATTGCCTTCACAGATTTTCATGAATTTTATACACAGTACTGAAGATGGTCAGAGGAAGATCCCTTTTGATTTTTAGGAAAAATCGGAAAAACACTGTTTGGGGAAAGACTTAGTTTTTATATGAAAAAATGCATATTTTGAGAATTAACACTATGTCGTATGATAACTTAAGATTGGCTTCATAAATTTTCATAAATTTTATACACAGTTTTGGACATGGTCAGAGGAAGGTTCCTTTTGATTTTTAGGAAAATTGGAAAAAAAATTTGGGGAAAACCTTAGTCTTTGTATGAAAAAATGCATATTTTGAGAATTAATCTTGTCGTATGATAACTTCAGATTGCCTTCACAGATTTTCATAAATTTTATACACATTGTTGGACATGATCAAAGAAAGGTCCCTTTTGAATTTAAGGAAAATTGGGAAATCTTTTTGGGAGGAAAACTTGGTTTTCATATGAAAAAAACCATATTTTGAAAATTACCACTACATGTATGTTGTATGATAACTTAAGATTGGCTTCAGATTTTCATAAATTTTATACACAGTGTTGAGGAAAATCGGAAAACACTTTTTGGGCAAAAGTTTGTTTTTATATTGAAAAAGGCAAATTTTGAGAATTTAGCTTCATGCTTTTTGATAGATAAAATGAATGTATGAAATCACAAATCTAGATTTTGAAGTGTTTTTGATTCCCATTAGTTCAATCACACAAGCCGGCGTGGCCCTTTCTGACATTGTCAGTATTCTAGTTCTTGATGGGTACATGCCAGTCTAACATTTGTCTCTGGACCTTGACCTCAATTTCATTGTTGAGTGACTTTCATCCAAGTTTCTTGATTAAGTCCATTTTTCAACAACTGGTATACCTAGACCTACTGTATTTGGTCTATTGATAGTTCTTGGTGGGTGCATATCAGTCTGACACTTGTCTCTGGACCTTGACCTCAATTGCATGCTTGAGTGACTTTCATCCAAATTTCTTGATTAATTCCTTTTTAGCTCACCTAGACCAAAGGTCCATGTGAGCTTTTACCATCACTTGGCGTCCGTCGTCGTCGTCGTCGTCTGTCGTCGTCGTCTGTGAACAATTTTTCAAACGTTAACTTGTCCGACACCATAAGTCCAATTGCAACCAAACTTGGTACATTTGTTTAGTGGCATTATGTGTACAAAAATATCGTTCGGATTTTTGATTCGTAAAAAAACATGGCCGCCATGGCTAAAAATAGAACATAGGGGTAAATTGCAGTTTTTTGCAAATAACTCAAAAACCATAACAGATATCAAAATTCTAGCATAGGGTAAAAGTGTTCAGCACCTCAAGATCTACCTGCCCTGAAATTTTGAAGAAGATCCAACGACCCATGTAGGAGTTATTGCCCTTTTTCTGCATTTTTTCCAAATTTTGCACTTATTAAGCTCAATATCTTGGATACTATAAAGGAAATTTGAAAAATTTAAATTTCATATTGTTAGGCACACAAAGATCTACAAAATTTGTAAGAGGATCGAAGTTGTAGGTTCATTCCTTTTAGGAGATATTCCCCTTAGATCATCAAAATTGACCATTTTTGCAGTCTTTATTCATTGTAATAAAATCGTTAACTCCTCTTACACCATAAGTTTAATTGCAACCAAACTTAGTGTAGTTGTTCCTTGGCATGAGTGCTACTAAACTATCATTTGGATTTTTGATTTGTAAAAAAACATGGCTGCCATGGCTAAAAATAGAACATAGGGGTAAATTGCAGTTTTTTGCAAATAACTCAAAAATGGTGACAGATATCAAAATTCTGATGGGAAGCTAAAGTGTTCAACACCTCAAGATCTACCTGCTTTGAAATTTTGAAGAAGATGTAACCACCCATGTAGGAGTTATTGCCCTTTTTCTTGATTTTTTTTTGAAATTTGTACTTATTAAGTTGTTGTCAATAGAGAAAAGCTGTTGTTTGCTTAAACAATCAGCTCATTGAGCTCTACAAAAGTCTGAATTGGGTCGAAGTTGTCAGATCATCCATTATAGGGGTAATAGCTCATGAAAGACTCCCTTAAAGCTTAAGGACCAGGTGAGCGATTCAGGCTCCTGGGAGCCTCTTGTTTAAGCTACTGTTATACCTATACCCATCCGTGTTTGGTCTATAGATAGTTCTTAGTGGGTACATGCAAGTCTGACACCTGTCTCTGGACCTTGACCTCAATTGTATGCTTGAGTGACCTTGTCGCATTTTCCAGATTAGGTCCATTTCTCAGCAACTTTAATACCTAGACCCACCATATTTGGTTAATAGATAGTTCTTAGTGGATACATGACGGTATGACACCTGCCTTTTGACTGACCTCAATTTCTTTTAACACATTTTCCTTTGACTTGCAAAATGTCGGGTATCAGATAATCATTATTCTGTGTCCATGTGCATACTCAGGCGAGACATTTAGTGTGTCCACTCTTGTTTACATATGCATGTAGATGTTTTCTTTGGTGGTTTTATCATGTTCATGCGAAGAATAGATCTGAATTACTACCATAATCAAATTATTATTGTATCTCAGCATTGTAATTTTTTTTTATCTTAGTACACTTTATTTATTGTGTACAGAAGTATTGACAATCAACAATTTTACAGGAAGTGCACCAGTAGTTACTTATGTTTCAATATGATTTGCATAAATTGATGAAGTAGAAAAAGAAATAAAAAATATGCATTAAATTTGCAACATATTTAAAGAAATCATATCTTAGTCGGAATTCCATAAATAACATTAGTTGACAAATTTTTTTTTTAAGTGGTTTTGTAAAATTGCTTAATCCCCATGTGTATAATCTGCAATAAAGTTGTTCTTATCTTTGTAATATGACCTTACATGTAACTGATATTCTTTTGGTACATATTCTAACTGAGAGGTTCACTTGGGTAATCAATAAAATACATGTACATGAAACATGTAGAAAATGATAGTGCTTTAGTTTCATGTCATGTACATGTGTATAGTGCTTTGATTTTTCAAATCTCATCTGTTATGGTAATGTCAAGACAAGTAATACTTGTTCAAGATGAAATGTATTAAAATTGTTCTTAATTAGTATTGAAAATACTGCAAGAATATTTGAAAATCATGTTTTTAAAGAAAAACAATTATGAATTTTCCATTAAACATGTACATTGTAATATGCAATAGAGAACTTGTGTCAAATTTGCTTATTTTCCCAGTTTTGTAAGGAGTTATATGCAAAGGACTTGAAAAACGATACATTTTTGTGCTTTTAATTAACGCTTTAAATTCAGAAATTAAATGATACAGTGCTAACTAATGCAGATAGTGGGATTTGGTTCAGATTGCAATATTTATATTTTTTATTTTGTACATAAATATTGCAATACAAAATCTGCCATTGTTGCATGAATAATTCTTTTCATTCTAGTCAATTATTGGGGATTTCTATTTATTTCTGAATTTTCAGTAACATATTTTTCAACATTGAAAGGTTACTGTTGTACATGTATAATTACTTTTATTGAAATCTAGTCCAATGATTGTGTTCAGTTTTTGAATAATGGTGCTTTCATTCACTGAAGATTCATTTTTGAATTGAAGGGTAAACAGACTTTATGTTTACTTTGTAAATACAGATGTATATTTAATTTTACTGAAGTTTAAGATATTGTTTTTAGCTCACTTGGCAAAGCCATGTAAGCTATTGCCATCACTTTGCGTCTGCCATCGTCAACATTTCAGATTTTAATCATTTCCTCTGAAACTACTGGACCAATTGGAACAAAAGTTTGCAGGAATGATGTACTATTGAAAGTACTCATTTCATTTTGATTGGACGAAAAACATGGCCTCCATGGGCAATTCTTGTTTCTGATTGTTTGAAACTTAAAAAATCATCTCCTCTGAAACTACAAGTACAAATGATTTGTAAGTTAATACAAATGATGTTTGTGAGGTCCTGTACAAAGAATCCTCATTTTGTATTGATCATGCGAAAAACATGGCCAGCATGGGCAATTCTTGTTTCTGATTAGTTGAAATTTGAAAAATCATCTCCTCTGAAACCACAAGTGCAAATGATTTGTAAGTTGATACAAATGATGTTTGTGAGGTCTTCTACAAAGATTCCTCATTTCAACTTGATCCAGCAAAAAACATGGCTGCTATGGGCAATTCTTTTTTCTGATTGGCTGAAATTTGAAATATCATCTTGTGCAAATGATTTGTTAGTTGATAATTTGAAAAATTATCTCCTCTGAAACTACAAGTGCAAATGATTTGTAAGTTGATACAAGTGATTTTTTTTAGATCTTCTACCAACATCCCTCTTTTTGACATGATCTGGCAAAAATCAAGGCTGCCATGGGCACTTCTTGTTACTTATTAACTGAAACTTTAAAAATCTTCTGTCCTGAAACTATAAGTGCAAATGATTTGTAACTTGGTACAAATGATTGTTGTGAAGGTCTCCACAAAGTGTCCTCAAATCTTCTTGATATGGCTAAAACATTGCCATTGGCAATTTTTGTTTCCAAATTGAACAAATCCAAAGCTTTGTTAATTGGTACGTATGATGTGTCTTCTACAAAGATTTATCATTTCATCTTCAAAGGACAAAATAGACAGGCTAGTCTTTAAATGAGATTTTTTGGGCTATTTGTAAACCAGGTGAGCGATACAGGCTCTGGTTTTGAGCCTCTGGTTTTATTATTGATCTGAACAGAGAAAAGATCTGCAGAGAAATCTTTGCTTTATAGAAGTTTGTTTATGAACAATGAAACAGAATGTCAAAAGAAGAAAGAGTTCTTTGTAAAATTTTAAAACTGATTTAATATGGGAAAAAATGTTTAATAGTGTAAAATAGTTTGCTCATTAACAAACATTCGCCTAGGTATTTTTTGTGCATTGTTAAAAAGTGAATTTAAGAATCTTTGGTCCAACTTGGCAAGTGCTCATGGATGCCACATGTATAAAATGCCTTTGGAGTATGAAATTTTTTCAATCTAGGTTCTGTAGTGGAAAAACATGATGGAAAATACTTTAGTTTGTCAGATTATCACAAGTGCATGCAGATTTACACATGTATAGTCTCCTCTTAATTTTGGTTCAGTAATAAAAACTATATATTAATAGATCTGATAGCCAATTTTAGGAAGTTGTAGGGTTCAGGAGACAACTAAAATATTATTTGTAATGTTGTCAATGATTTTTGGTTTCATAAAATTGAAAATCAAAAGGATCAGTTTTAGGATTTAATGTAGAACAATGTTTATATTCTAAGAAAAAGGTTGTATTTTACATACATATATGTGGAGGACATTTGCATTTTGTTAACTAGTTATTTCCATATTTTGTTGATAATAAAGAGAAAATGTTATTTTCAGTTTATTTGATGATTTTAAACATTTGTTTTGGCAAGTAATACAAACTGGAGGCACTCAAGAGCCTGTATTGCTCACCTGGATTTAACATGTCCACCTTCAGCAGAAGTGATAATTTAAGTGTAGCAGTTATCTTGGCTAGTTTTCCCATAGGTTCAATGTTAAACAAAGTAAGGGTGGGGTGGCTATCTTAGTTGACAATCAAGATTATCAAACACAATTCTGAAAGAGGACCATTGCTGGTATTAGTTTGGTTCCAAATGTCCAAGTTTAAGGTATGATGATCTGCAAATAAAATTTTCCCATAGGGTTCTATGTTAAACTCAGTTCAGCTTTGGTGGCCATCTTCAAGATTTTTTAACGAATTTTTCCAAAGGGTCCTACAAATGTATGTTAAACTATGTTCAGCTGTGATTGCCATCTTTGTTGACATTCCAGGTCATCAGACATAATTCTGAAAGAGGACCACCTAAGGACCATTTCTGCGAAGTTTGGTTTAACTAAGTTATGCTGTGGCGGCCATCTTGGTTGACATTCTTGGTCAGCAGACACAATTCTGACAGAGAACCATTTAAGAACCATTTCTGCCAAGTTTGGTTCCAACTGGCCCTGTAGTTTCAGACATCTTGGATTTCATATTGGCATAAAAAACATAAACTTGGTAGAGGACCATGTAAGGATCATTCCTGCAATGTAACGATTCAATTGCTTTTGTAGTTAAAGAGAAGAAGATTTTTGAAATTTCAGCCAGTCAGAGTGCATAAATGGCCCCGGCAGCCATGTTTTTGAACTTTGGATCGGCTCCAAAAACATAATTTTGTTGGGGACCATTATCTGATCATTCAGGCATAATATTACTTCCATCTGTCAATCAATTTCTGCAAAGAAGATGTTTGTATGTATTTCCCATAGGATCCCATGTTAAATATGTCCCGTAGTAGTGGCCATCTTGGATTTAAGATCGGCACTAAAAACATAAATTTTGTAGAGGGCCATGTAAGTATCATTCCTGCAATATACCAATTCAATTGCTTTTGTAGTTTCAGAGAATATTTTTAATTTCAATCAATCCGAGTGCATAAATGGCCTGGCAGCCATCTTGAATTTTGAATCGGAACCAAAAACATAAACTTTGTAGAGGACCATCCAATGAACATCTCTAAGTTTGGTTTCTATTGGCCATGGGGTTTTGAAAAGAAAATTGAAATGTGAAAGTTAACGGACGGACGGACGCAAAGTGATGACAATAGCTCACATGGCCTTTTAGGCCAGGTGAGCTAAATAGGACATGGTGGATTTATTCTTAACACAAATCCCTGCATAAATGTTACATAACTCCAGACAAAGGAACAGTGCTTGTATTGCTGTTCAAGATCAGCTTTTTTACCAGGCAGACAGACCAATTTAAAATTGAAAGTGGCCATGAGCTGTTAAAAATTAATAGAATTAACAGTAACATTTAGACCTTAACTGTGAATCTCTGGATTCACATTGTAGTTGATAGGATTTTCTTAATATGAACTGCATGTTAAATGCAAAGAGTTTTTGCAATACTTCAATAATAAACATGTACTAGTTTTATAGTGGAAAATCTTTGATATTGGGAGAAGATTTAAGGAATTTCTATTATATTTATAACGGTAGCCAGACCCCCAGACACACTTGTGAAAGGAGACCACCCCGAGCTCTGGTTTAAATTGCCTCAGTATTATTAGTAGGAATTAATCACGGAATATTGCCAAAAATATATCATCATGATACCTATCGAAACGTAGCTCTTTTAAAAAACTGAAAAATTATCAAAAACTGGAAGTTAAGTCTAAATGTTCTTTAAGGACCTAAATAGGATTTATAGTAGCAAGAATTTGGCTTTATCAATAAAATCGATAAGACATGGCAGGCATTTACTTTTCTAGGCTAAAAAATGTAGAAAAATCCTTACTTTAAGTGTTCAAGTGAATTGTAAATTTTCATTTACCTTCCAAAAATATCGTATCGCATTGAACCGTTAAGCAAAATTTTATGATATACCAGTATATATTGTTATACACTAAATTTTAAGAGTATATCATTCCCTAAAATTATTTTTGGGTATATATGACAATCCATCATGCAGGTTTGACCCTGCTCTGTGGCGTACCTAGCCACGTTTTGATGCGGAAGCGCAAAAATCCAAAGGTTCTTAGTATACATGTAGAGCAAAGTTCTGGTTGGGGAGCAGAAGATATGCTTATGATGTGACAAATTTTAGTTCTAAAATATGTTCTTAAAGGACACCTGTACATTATCAAGTTTCTTGATTAATTTATAATTACAAAAAGAAAACGAGAGGCTCATAACAGCCTGTATCGCTTACCTGAATTTAACTTGTCCACTTTAAGCATGACTAAAATCTGAAACCATCGGGGCAATTGGAACCAGACTCACATAATTCTGAAAGAGGACCATCTAAGAACCATTTCTGCCATGTCTGGTTCCAATTGGCTCAGTGGTTTCAGACAAAAAGATTTTTAAATGAATTTTCCCATAGGGTCCTATGATAAATTAATTTCGGCAGTGACGGCAATCTTGGTTGACAGTCCGGGTCATCCGACATAATTCTGAAAGAGGACCATGCAAGGATCGTTGCTACCAAGTCTGGCTACAATTATTGCTTTCAGACAAGAAGACTTTAAATGAATTTTCCATTTGGGTCCTATGTTAAACAAAGTTCGTCTGTGGCAGCCATCTTGGTTGACAGTCCGAGTCATCGGACACAATTCTAAAAGAGGACCATGTTAGAACTATTGCCGCCACGTTTAGTTCCAATAGGCTCAGGATTTTCAGACAAGAATGTTTTAAATTAATTTTCCCATATGGTCCTGTGTTAAACTAAGTTTGGCTGTGGCGACCATGTTGGTTGACAGTACGGGTCGTCGGACATATGATTCTGAAAGAGGACCATGTAAGGACCTTTGCTGCCAAGTCTGGTTACTGTGTCTTAGTGCTTTCAGACACGAAGATTTTAAATGAATTTTCCCATTGGATCCTATGTTAAACAAAGTTCGGCTGTGGCAGCCATCTTAGTTGACAGTCCGAGTCATCAGATATAATTCTGAAAGAGGACGATGAAAGGACCATTGCTGCCACGTTTAGTTCCAATTGGCTTAGTGGTTTCAGACAAGAAGATTTTTTAATGAATTTTCCCATAGGATCCTATGTTAAACTAGTTCGGATGTGGCGGAAATCCTGGTTGAAAGTCCGGGTTTTCGGGCACAATTCTGAAAGAAGAACATGTAAGGACTATTGCTGTCATGTTTAGTTTCAATTGACTCTGTGGTTTCAGACAAGATCGAAGATTTTTAAAACTCATCCCCCCTTTTTTTCTATTTTTAGTCACAGAAGCCATATCCGTTGGAAATCTGGAATGCCGGACATAATTTTGGTCATGCTGACTTAATGATTTGTAGATCTTACTTTGTTGAACATTTTTGCTGTATACAGTTTGTCTTTATCTATACTAATATTCAAGATAATAACCTTAAACAGCCAAATTTCATTGAAATTAACAATTTAGGGGCAATAACCCAACAAAGGGTTGACCGATTCGTCGGAAAATTTCATGGCATGTAGACCTTGACCTGATGAACATTTTTATCCAATGTCAGTTTGTTCTAAACGCTTTAGTTTTTGAGATACAAGACAAAAACTGCAGTTTACCATTATGTTCTATTTTTAGCCATGTCGGCCATGTTGGTTGGTAGGAGGGGTCATCGGGCACATTTTTAAAACTAAATACCCTAAACTGGTGCTTGTTGCTAAAGTTGGTTCCATTTGGCCCAGTATTTGCAGAGGAGAAGATTTTTGTAAAAGTAAACGGGCGACGGACGCCAAGTGATGAGAATAGCTCACTTGACCCTTTGGATCAGATGAGCTAAAAACAGGATAAATTAAAAAAAAGTAGCAATTTTTGTTTCTTTAAAAAATATGTCATGTTGCTCCGGAAGATAATATCAATACAAAAAGATAGGTTTTATTTTGGAGACGTATATTCACTTTTGCCACCAACGATGATGGTCGTAGAATATTTTTAGCGACATCCTTATTGTTTTATTTTTTGTATTTAGATCATCAGAAAATCCTTGCATTGTCCACAAGCCTAAAACTGCATAAAATTCAGTGCGCAAGGGTTTTTATTTTTGTATTTTCTGCTCTTTGTTGTTGTTTTCTTCTGATGATTGAATGTTGTTGTAATTGTTGGACTAGATCCTGTTATCCCCTTATGCCAAATGTTTAAGGGTGGCAGTCGCCTTTATAGATTTGTTTGTCGTGTTCCGTTGGAATCGTATATAATGTTTAAATAGAACTATATGCCACTGCATCCGCTCTAGTCCGAGATTGCTCTGAGGTGTGACGGCCCTTTTTGTGATATGCTGGTGTCATTCAAATTTAAACCCCAATCATTACGGTATATTTCCAGTTCATTGAGTTTTTTGTAACCCTTCAGCTGAGGTAGAAAACACAACAATATCATCTGCGTAGATCTAGTAGTCAATCTTTTTCGATTTTGGAGTGATTGTGTCCATGCAATCTTAAAGATATCCAAGAAAACCATTTAAAAAGATTTTAAATAAATTTGGATGAGGTTGTCCCCTTGATGCTCCCCTGAAGGAATTGGAAATCGGGAACTTTTAACACATGTCGGGAACACATGCTTCATTTTTCATATACAAAATGTACATATTTTTAATAATATCATAAAACTTAATATCAATATTTACGTTCAATAGTTTTAGTTTCAAGCCACAGTGTATAACACTGTCAACTGTCTTTCTAAAATCTTTTTGAAGTGTTGGACCATAAAGAAAAAACTAGTACCAAAAGTGGTAGTGTAACATTTTTATTGTAGGACCTGCAGTCAAGCATGGGTATGTTTAACATTCTGAATACAAAATGCTACGGTCAAATATATATTGCTAACAAGTCTTATGTAGTTTATTGGTATTGGTAGTTCATCCTAACTATAAGTCAATGCTGAGGGGGACATAGAAATCAGTTTTTGTTCAGATTATGGCAAGGTATGTTTGACTGATATATTGACAAGGAAAATCTATCCATCATCATGGCTTTTCAACCAAAGTTTATTCCTAATTAAAACTAGAGGCTCTCAAGAGCCTGTATCGCTCACCTGGATTTAACTTTTCACCTTGAGCAGACCTAAAAATTTAAGTGTTGCAGTCAATTTAGCTGGTTTTTCTACAGGCTTCTATGTTAAACTAAGTTCAGCTGTGGCAGTCATCTTGGATGACAGTCCAGGTCAACGGACACATTTCTTAAAGAGAACATCTAAGGACCATTTCTGTGAAGTCTTGTTCCAACTGGCTAAGTGGTCTCAGACAAGAAGTTTTTTAAATGAATTTTCCTATAGGGTCCAATATTTAACTAAGTTCGGCGTGGCAGCCATCTTGGTTGCAATACGGGTGATCGGATAGATTTCTAAAAAGAGGACTCCAAGGACCAATGCTGCCAAGTCTGGCTCCAATATGTCAAGAGGTTTCAGACAAGAAGATTTTTCAATGAATTTTTCCATAGGGCCCTATGAAAGTCGTTTCGGCAATGGTTTTATTTGTGGATTCTCATTAACTGTTTTATGTGATAACGGGTTTAAGAAATTTTGTTACATTATATATTTATTTTTTGTTTTAATAACCATTTAATTCGTATATCTGCATGCTTTAGAGTGTGAGACATTTAAAGGTTTAAAGCATATCGTATAACCATAAGCAGAGCACCAACATCTTCGTACGCAAGATCCAGGCATTACCGTTTCTGCCCTCAGATTCATCCTCCGACGAGTGAAATTTTGACATTGTGACGAACATCAACCATTGTCAACTGAATACACATTATGGGACCATAGTTCCAAATAAACCCACCATTATACAACATTGTACAAGAATAAAGAATAAAGAAATATTTATATAAATATTTACAGCAGTTTATATCTAGTGTTTTTACAAATAACCGAACAATTACTCCTTTTGCCAGCTGTTCATAAATTTTTATTTGGATTTCATGTTGATTATTCTGTTTATTTTACTATAAATGTATAATTAATATGCAAACAAAAGGGGCTCTTTTGTGCCAATTAAACGTGGTGATTTAACATGATTTATAGTAAACCAATGATACCCTCGTTCACATACTTACCTATATATTGTATCATATGGCCGAACTGGTTTGTGGCCGAAACGTCTCGAATTCGAGTTTCAGAGAAGAAGATTTTTGTAAAAGTTAACGGACGACGACGGACGCCAAGTGATGAGAATAGCTCACTTGACCCTTTGGGTCATTTCAGAATGTCTTTAATAAGTTATATTACACAAATAAAACTAGTTAAAGAGATAATAAACAATTTTATTACTATTTTTTCATCAATTTTTAAGTATGGCCATGATAGACCTACATGATCTTGTCGCAAATTCAAGCTTAAATCATAAAACTAAATAAATGAATTAAAAATAAAAACAAAACAAATAAATAATAATTAAAACATAGATCTATAATTAAAAAATAAAAAGCGACAATATAACTAATACTCGAGTTAACTCGTCTCGGAATATTTCTCTACACTGGAACAAATTTCCCACTGAAAATGAATGATAATTAGAAACAAGACAGAATATAAAAATAAAAGTAGACGATCTAACTTGACTACATTTTTGTATTTCCGCCAGCAGCTAATGTGAAATTGCACGACATTCATTTTTATGCCAACTTTTAAATCGAGCGGTGTCGGTTAAACTTGAACTTCCGGTTTAGTTGTTCCTTGGAGACGAAAACAATATGGCAGACTCCACAATGGTAACATTTAAATTTTAGCATGAATTTTTATTTTTCATAGCATAATTAAAGGAGAGAAATATTGAATCACTAAAAATAGGAGGCCCTACATTAATTTAATTTTTAAGAGGCATGAAAATTTATGTGTGAAAAGGATATATCGAAACATTTGTCAGATATGTCATATGATGTTTTTGGTTTTCATAAACTTCTTACTATAGTTAATACTAAACATTGCTTGTACTGACTACTGAGTAATGCTTAAATAACAGACTCTTAGTCAAGAATAAGAGAAATTTACCAATGACATACTACATCCACTACAATATATTAATTAAAACATCAGCCAGGCAATGATATCTTTAATATGTCAGCAATGACTTTTTTGAATATTTTGAAGAACAAATAAGTAGAATAAGTCCAGGTTGTGAAATTTACATCTTGGGTGATTTTAATATATGTTTATTGCATAAATGTCTGTGCTATATAAGAAATATCAAAATTGTGGAAATATGTTTAACTTAAAAACAAATCATTGATGAGCCAACTAGGGTAACATGTACTAGTAAAACACTCATTGACCATGTCGTTGTCAATTATGAAGAAAAAATCAGTCAGGTGTATTGCCAATTGGCAGAGAGATTACCTTTTATATATGTACAAGAAATCAGATAGCAAATTTTATTATACAGAATTTTGTATAATAGAAATAGTTAGAAATAAGGTACAAAGAGATGTTACACAAGCAAAGTCTTCATATTTTAAAGAAAAAATAGAGGAGAATAAAAACAGTCCAAAACGACTTTGGCAACAATTTAAAACTTTGGGCTATAGTTCTAAGCAAAAGGAAACTAGTAACACCATATTAAATATAGATAATGTAAATTGCCATGATTCGAACATAGTTGCAAATCATTTTAATAATTTTTTTTACAAATGTTGCTGCCTCTTTAGTTGCGAAGTTACTATTCCAGGTCGGTTCACCCTTGAAGATGTTCACTCTATTTCACGTTCGACCTGGGTTTGTTTGCCCTAATGCATGTTCGCACTGGGTCCGTTCGCCGTGATATTTCCAATATTGTATATATATTTATCAAATGTACATGTGTTTTGATTTAATTTTATTTTGTACCTATACAATGAACGAATCTTCTTTGTTTGTGTGTAACTATGTTCAAATTACGTCAATGTATACATGTAATGTGTATTGGTAAATTTTTATTTTGTACCTATCCAAGAACGATTCTTCTTTGTTTGTGTGTAACTATGTTCAAATTAAGTCAATGTTTGCATGTTTGTGTATTGGTAAATTTTTATTTTGTAGCTATCCAAGACCAAGAATACCAAATAAGAATAACTAAATTTTTTTTATATTATTTTAATAGTCATAATCATCAAATAACAATAATAACAAAAGCACTACATGTAGTGACAAGACAAGAGCATTAATTATATCAGATCAGCATATATAAAGTACAAAATATCACTGCAATATTACGAAAGCACTACATATAGTATGAAGAACATGAGCACTAATCGTTTGAAGCACAAAATGTCACAATTTAATTTATTCATCGACTGGTGCTTCTTCTCTGGACTTGTCCGCTGGTCTGTACAATCTTGCAACAACACTGAGGAAGTGAGTGGGGGTCATCTCATTGTCCATGAAAACAGTCCCAACATTGAAAGTAGCAAAAACATCATTGCTTTGTTGATTAAACTTCAAATAATTAATTAAAATTCCTATCACTTAATTATTAATCATAATTAAGATGATTAATATATTAATGAATTATACTTAACAAATTATGAAAACATTATTATCACCTAAATATTATATTAATTAATGCAACAATCATCATTATTTAATATATTTATTAGTCATATTTCATATAATATATATGGGCGAACGGACCCTGGATATGGTGCAAACGGACTCAGGCGAATGAAAACAGGGCGAACGGACCTGATACCCAAAGTTACCATCAGCTTCAAGAATATATGATTTCAGTTCGACTATTTTTAAGAATTTTTATAGAAAAGTGTGCTCAAATAACACCTACTTTGAGTTAACACTAGTAGATGAATATTTTGTATTAAAAGAGCTTGAACAACTCAGTCCAAGCAAAAGTACTGGTTTAGATGGTATTCCACCACGATTCCTAAGGGATGGTGCTTGTATTTTGAAAAAACCCATAACATATTTAGTCAACTTGTCTATCAGCAGTGGTATTGTTCCAGATGACATGAAAATAACTAGTCTGCCCAATTTTTAAAAATCTTAAAAATGTTTGCAACATTTGTTTTGAATACATACATGCATAAAAAACTGAAAAGCCATTGCACTTAGGCCATGGCAAATTTTTGGTTTCTCCTAACCTTACCAGGTCTTTTGTCACCTTTTGAGTCAATTCTTTTTTTTCACAAATGAAAAAATTAACAAAATCTCCAGGTTTGTTTAGTGGCAATAATTTGTGATAATTTCAATTGTCTGATCCCCTATTAGAAACTGTTATAACATCGTGAAACTTTCGTCCGTCATGTTTTAAAATAGCTTATTTTACGGAATCTTGAATGAAACGAAACTATATATTTTCAAGAATTTGCAATGAAACGAACCTTTTATCCAAACTTGTAAAGAACTGTACATGTAATATCTTATTCTGTGGGAAAGTTCATCCATCAGAAGAATTTCAGAGCAACAATTTTCTGTTTCAGGCCACTGAAAAGGGCCAGGGTGAGATTGCTGAGGAAGAACCGAAAGTAGTTACACTAAGAGCTGTTAGTGTCACAGATCCTTCTAAAACACCGTCAGAACTGACAGAAAGTATTATTAAAAACTCAGATGTGGAAATGGATCCATATAATGAAGATGAGGTATGTATATGGGAAAGAATGAATTCTTTTCTTGTAATTAAAGCAAATTTGAGGAACAAGATTGTAAAGATGAATTCTTGTCTTAAAATTGAAACACTGGTGAAAAATTGAGACCTACTTCATTGTTATATGAAAAAAATTCTGACTTATCAAATCAATTTTGTCAGCTAATAACCTTTTTAACAGAATTTTCAAACAATTATCAGTTCTTATATAAATCATATTAGAAACTCATAATAAATTGTAGACAGACTGTAAATTTTACAATTTTTTGAAAGAGAGAATATAACAACATGTAATTATGTTGTATTTACTGCCATACAATTTATAAATACATAAAATAATTTTTTAGACGGAACTGCGTTTCCTTCACTCTAAGCCAACATGTTTTATTGTTATCGGTAAACCTGGAGCAGGAAAAACTTCACTTGTCAGACGTTTGGCGGCAGAATGGAAATGTGAATTAATAAATCGTAAGTATTTGTATGTGTTGTGTTGTCTACAGTTTGACAGTCTATTAACAGAAACGAATATCTATGGATTTAGATACACTGTATGTTAAAATCTAAAACTTCTGACAACGTATACATGTAATTCAGATAGTGATTTATTCAGCAATCTTATAAACATCTAGTATAGAATAACAAGTCTTTAAACTTTGAACTGAATGATACATTAATGCATGTACAAAGCTGATCATGAAATATCGTATTTTACATGTCACAAATACACACTCAAAAACACAACAACGAGATTATTTCTTTAAAGGGAATATTTCTGAATGTGAAGAAGAATATTAAAAAACATGACTATTGATAAAGAGAAATACTTATCATTACCTATTATTATTAATTTCTAAACTTTCATTGCCATTTGCTCCTTAAAAAATGGCCCTTATCAGAGTCTAAAATTTTTATCATTGTTCCACTTATGGAATGTTTTTTACACATCAAATTCCAGAAACTAAAATGACACCAAGCGTTTCTAATAAAATTGTCCAACCTGCACCCATTTTTTTGGATGATGATGGATGAAGTCTACATATTAAGAATAATTGCCCTACATTGTATTGTCTGATAGGAAGTTTAAGCTTTGCATATAAGATGATTATAAAATATTTTTTAGCAACTGACATTATACTAAGAGCAATAGAAATGGAAACAGAGAGTGGTAAAAAATGTGCCGAGATACTAAATCGTGGTGAAGCAGTGTCAGAAGAAATGGTGTTGAAGATGATAGAAGAGAAAATTAACTCACCTGAAGTAGCTCATCATGGTAAATTTTATGATCATCTGTTGAATTATTTGCAAGATTTTGCTAGATAAAAAAATCACTTTCATCCTTGTTATAGAAAATTTTTTCAGAATTGAAATAAAATATGTTGTTGCCTCACACTTCAGAAGTTTAATATTGTGTAACTATTATGAAATTATATTTCTTTACAGGTTATGTATTAGATGACTTCCCCTGTTTGTCAGAGGAAAATATGAACATTAAAGATCAGTTAGACCTCATTAGTAATTGGAAACTTAAACCTGATTTTATCATCAATATCAAGGTATTTCAGCAAATTATAAGTTTTAGTACAAATATAGAAATATTCATATTCTTTAATTAAATTTTATTATGTTCACTATTCATGAAATGAAATGCAAAAGGAACAAGACTGTTGATTTATGACTGATAATTCATTGTCTAAAAAATTTCTGTAACAAACAAAATTAAAAGTAGACAATGTTTGTGTTGTAAAAATTCATAAAATTAAGTCAAAATTTGTATGTGTTTTTATCAACAGATACCAGATAAAGATTTAGAAACCAGACGAATTGGACAGAAAGTTGATCCACTGACTGGAATTGTATACACCAAAGAAGTTTATGCCCCTGAAAAACCTCCAAAACAGGTATTGTATAGAAACAGTTTTAATTAATTATTGAAATTTACACCTTCCCTTTATAGTCCTAAAATTTTGTTATACTGCCTTTACAGGTGTTTTCAAATTGCTTCAGATTTCTTTAAAATATTAATAGTAACTGTCATAATATGTACTTACCTGTCATAAACTACATGAATGGAATTTTGATAAAAGGAAATAACTCATGTTATTACAGCCAGAAAGGGATGAAGAGGAAGGGGAAGAAGAAGAGGAGGAGGCTGAAGAGGAAGAAACACCTTTGGAGGTCAGTATTATCATGTGACTGATCTACACAAATCACTGATAAGATTTGTCAATTATTCTTGTATTGTTTTACTCTTAGCAATAATCTCATATCCTTGTCTGTCTTGAATAGTTGGAGTATGAATTTTTATGGTGGTATTGTGTTTTTTTTGCACATATTTATTTTTGTTATAAGATGTATGAAGAGAGCAGTGAAATGGTTTAGTTTCTGATACCATAACAGATAATTATACCCGCACTTTCAAAAGAAAGTTCGGGTATATTGTCATCGTGGTCGTCCGTCCGTCTGTCACACTTTCTTGTGACGCAAACTCCTCCTTCACTTTTGAATTTTTACCAATTTTTTTTGTGCCATATTGTTGCTTACTAACTGTAGAAGCGCAATAAGGTTTAGGAATTCCAAATTTTTAAAAGAGGGCCTGGGAGGGACCAAAAAGGGTGAAATTATACAAAGAGCCTTGTGATGTAAACTCCTCTTTCATTTTTGAATTTAAATCATTTTTATTGTTGCCATATTGTTGCTTACCAACTGTAGATGTGCAATAAGATTTTATAATTCCAAATTTTTTAAAAGGTGGGTGGGAGGGACCCAAAAGAGCCGAAACAGAAAAAAAAGCATAATTACTAAAATAACTATGTCATATTGTTGCTAACTGTAGAAGCGCAATAAGGTTTTGGAATTCCAAATTTTTAAAAGAGGGCCTGGGAGGGACCTAAAAGGGCCAAAATAGACAAAGAGCCTTGTGATGCGAACTCCTATTTCATTTTTGAATTTAGATCATTTTTATTGTGCCATATTGTTGCTTACCAACTGTAGATGCACAATAAGGTTTTGGAAATCCAAACTTTTTTAAAGGGGGGTGGGAGGGACCAAAAATGGCCAAAACAGAAAAAGACCATAATTACCAAAATTTTATCTAAAGAAAAAAAAATTGAAGAAATTTGTGAATTTCAGTTTAAGGGGCTATAGGTCCCTAAAAGAGTCCAAATAGTTAAATTATAGTAAAAGTGGGTTGTGATATATTTGTGAAAAGGTTATTTGTTGCAGATGCAAACTGTAATGCTAAGCATGCTTTTATTTTGCATTTTGAGGATTTAAAGGGCCAAAAAGGGAAAAGACGCCAAAAAGTTAGATTACAGTAAAAGTGTGTTGTGATATATCTCTGCAAAGGTTATTTGTTACAGATTCAAACTGTAAAGCAATGAAAACTGAAAATGTTAAGAATGTTTGTTTACAAATAAATGTGGGCTGCAGGTATAGCTGTCGTTTCGACAGCCCCAACCTCTAGTTTTTATTTGTGAAAGAGAAGGAGGAATTACTATATAATGCATATTTTGTTTCTAAACAGGAGGAGGAAATGATAGAAGAATTACTTCCAGAAACAATAGAGAGATTAGTACGCAGACCAGAAGATTTACCAGACAAAGTTGTAGATAGTATACGCAAATATAAAACTAATATGCTCAGATTGCTAGAGGTAAGTAGTAGAATACAAAAAAATTGTTCATGAAGTGTTTTTCCAAAAAAGGTTTGGATGGATGGATGGATGATTATTGTTTAACGTCCAGTGGCAACCAGGTGCATATCAGGACGAGAACATGTTGATATGATAATGAATATGATCCCTGCTTTGTACTAGACCGACACGCTCAATCGGATTTTTAATGTGCTAGCTCACGAGGTAATTGTCCGCAGGAAGACATATCACCTCACTCGGACACATTATACTGACTCCGAGCCGACCAGTCTTTGCTCTTACTCTTAGATGCCGCGTGCTTGGCGGAGAAGCAGCAAATACCAATTTTAATGTCTTTGGTTTGACCCGGCCGGGGATCGAACCCGCGACCTTCCGCACTCGGGGCGAGCACGCTACCACAAGACCACTGAGGCGGTTAAAAAAAAAAAGGTTTGGAAAGAAAGTTATATTATGAATGAAAATGCACATACTTAGATGTACAATACTTCTTTTGTTGAAAATTCAAAAAGGAAACATACTTATATTGTTGTATTATAAGAACCAAAACATCTGTACAATAGTTGCTTTTTTCAGAAAGAATTATCAGGTTTCTTGCATAAATTTCTTTTTAATATGACTGTGATAAAACATAATTGAACAATACGGTTCTTCAGCTGTTTAAGACACATTAGAAACTAGAGTTGATAGTTTAATCCTTGATCTTTTGTATGTGTTTTGATAACATTGCTGGAAATGTTGATAAAAAAATATTGATAATTTCAGCACTGTTTGAAATTATGTTTGACAAAAAAATATAATTGAATATACATTTATTACAGGATTATATGGCAGATCATGATCAGCAGTACTTGATAGAAATGGATGGGAACCAGTCATCTACAGTCTTATTTAGGGTAAGTTTAACATAAAAAACATATGTTTATGTCATTATTTCAAAAGAGGAAGGTACATTATATTTTTTCAAAGAGGTAGAAGGCTTTTAAATGTTGCAAAATGAGATGCACATTGTCTTTATTTTCATATGATATCGTCTCACTCTTATTTGTCTGAAACAAATTTTTGATATAAGAAATTATATAGGCTTCTTTATAATTATTTTTTTTAATGTCTTTCTACAATAAATGCAGAATAAAAAAATGATGACATGAAGTTGATTAAAGACAAATCCCTCTATTTGCTTTTGATGTTAGGAATTTCTTTAAAATCAACCATAAGGTATTTCAAGTAATACTGATGAAAATGAGGTTTTAAAAAAATGAGGTCCCTGAACTGGTTTTCATGTTTATTCCATCACAAACTTTCTTTTTTTAAGAATCATTTAGAATAATGTGTCATTTTAAAAGGATTGCTTTTCTTTTGAAACACAACAAAAATTTTACACTTTGGTGCCAGAATTTCTTATATTTCAAGATGTTGTTTTTGATTTAATAATTTGCTTTGCTCTAATTGGGAAAATATTATTTAATTTCCCACCAATAAAATAGTCATTTCCTTTTTTGTACAAAATGATATATAGAAAATTCTGACGTTAAGAATTTTCTTAAAGTTGGCATGGAATAAGAAAATAGCACTCTTTAACGAATAAGCTTTAAAAAATATAGGTCACCGGCCTTTTAAGAAAGAAAAACTACTTTTATTAATTTTTCAAAAATTGGTATGAAGATTAGAGTTATCTTCTCTTGAAAAAACATTGAATGACGTTACGTCATAATTGGGTTCCCATTAGATGTTGCCATTCATAAATTCAAGGCTCAGAAAATTTATTGAAAAAAACATGTAAAATACAATAAAGAGCGTAAATAAACATAAAAATGAACCGAAAATATATTCGAAATTCTAAATGAAGATATAGTAAGTACACTTATTAGGTTTGATATTGATCCAAATGCTAGATACATGTATCCGTCAGTCCTAAAAGAATTACTTGTGTTGAGTTCTTTAAATGGTTTCGGATGTATCAATGTACCACTTTTCCTTGTCTTCTTTTGTAAAACCAAGAAATTGTAAGAGAGTGGTAAGGAGTATAAAGTATTTCGTCCAAATATAATGGTAACGATAAAAATCTTAACATTTTCTTAAGACTGCCAAGGAAAAAAAACTATTAAGATGAAGCTAACGGTTGCATACCATTGTAATGATAGTTATAAAAATATAGTAAATAGAAGTCAGCAGAAACATTAGTTAAGTTTATGATATGCGATATATGAAAATAATTTAGGTGTACATGTATAGTAGTTCAGATCGGATAGCTGAATCATTTTATTTTGAAAGTTTAACTAAATCATACATGAAATACCATGCATTTCTCTCTTGAAATTAGTTTTACATTAACTTTTGCGAAACCTTCCATTGATTCGAGTCGTCATTCTATTTCTGTTGATCAACAATTGATAATTATGAATATCACTAAGCTTTTAACTTCTCTTTTTATAGGTCTGAAATGTGATTTTATACTTTTGACTAAGTAAATTTACGAGGAAAGATAATTATTATATATAATACAAGTATAAATTTATAAACAAATTCTTTTTTGTTTTACAGCAATTAATGACAAGGTTGAATTGTTTTGTCTTGAGGCCAGCAGCTGTTCCCATACGCTTGATTGATCCTGATGAAGAGGATGCTCCAGAGGATATTGAAGCTGATGAATTAATGAGACTTCTTGGTCCTAAGAGAATGGTTGGCCCACGTTTCAGATGGCGTCGCAGTAGATGGATGAAAAATTGTCCTGTTGCATTATATGAAGGAAATATATTACCCGGAAAACCCGAGTTTGCTGTCAGGTATACATATAGAAATAAATTTTAAGAGAAGTTTGTCATGAGAGATGAAATTCATTCGGAAGATCGCTTAAAAATGTCAAAAAAACCATGTAATCAACAAGTCTTTTAATATAGACCAATTTTATGGAAATACCAAATATGGATGGCATAAAAGATTATCCCTCAAAATATTCTGCATAGTACCAGTAAATAACATTATCAAGTTACAAAACAGGAAAAAACATTTAGAAATTTCCTTGAACAAATTGCAACAAAAATCAAAGAAAAAACCAAATGAAATCTTTATTTTCTTGTTTCATATTTTCAAGATATGGAGTATTTATCTTACACCAATTATAACATATTAATAAATAACATAAAGAATCATTTTGATAAGATTTTATTGGAAGTTATAAGATGATTTATTTCTTTTCAGTTTTCTGGACAAGATTTACTGTCTCTCAAGTATTGATGCCATATCCAAGTTCATGAAAAATCCCAGACCCTATCTGATGCCCCCACAGCCACGCCCACCATGCAAGCTGTGTGTAATAGGGCCACCTCTATCAGGAAAAACAACCTTGTGTCATTTGCTAGCACAAAAATATGGAGCAAAGGTTTGTGTAAAAAAGTTTCTTGAGAGTTGTATAACTACATTGTGTCATTTTAAATTAAAATTTTATATTTTTACATTGAAAACATTCATCAGGATTCATAAAATGACGTGAAAGCTGCATATGATTTTGGTGTTTCATGAGAATTAATTGGCTATGATACTTGTAATATCAGCAGTTATCAATGCTAAGATGAGTTCCTGTAACTTGTGGATGAAAAGAGTGATGGTAGATGTTGGTTGTGATTTGTCTTGACTAAAATCATCACCTGTATCATTGTCTTGATCTTCAAAACTGTTATTCTAAATGTCTTTCATTGTGGTTAGCAATATATGTTATTGTAGATTTTAGATATGGATGCCTTAATTCAGCCAAATTTGGATGAAGAAAAAAGAAGATTCCTTGAGAAGACTAAGGAAGATTCTACAGAAACTGCCATAGCAACAGTCAAAATGAAAATCAAAGAACAAATGGAAGCAGAGCAAGCTGCAAGAGAGGCTGAAGGTGAGGCAGTCAGATTCATAATTCATAATTGTGTTGCTACATGTAAATAACATGAAGGCTAAAGGAAAATTGTGTATGTTGAGGATTTTCTGATTTGACCCAGATTTTTACCTCTGATCCTGAAATTTTGGTATCTTGGACCTTGTTAACATACTTTTTTCATAAATATTCTAATTTTTGAAAACCCTATTTTTTTATTAAAAACACACATCCAAATTGGAAAAACTCACACTATTCATTTCCTATTTGTTACTTTTAGCTTCTGGACATCAACATGTTAATCAGCACAACTGGACTCGTTATAAAACACCAAACTTTCAATTTCCAGTCACACAACATGTGTATTATCTGAACCAAACTTTTGGGGTTTGAAATAAAAATATATTCTTTAAAATCCAACCTACTGAACCTATTATTTTGGAAATAAACCCTAGACATACATTTTTAGGGGTGAAATCACAATATTGTCCTATGGAATTGACAGTAGTTATGTATTTGTTTTTTGGAAACAGGTGTTTACGTGTAATCCCTAAAATGTGTCCATGTCTTTCTAAACTTGGTTTCAGTAAATAACAAATGTATATTATTGTGTTTGTTTAATGTAAATGTCAAGCTTAATTCAGATACAGATTTCAAATTTAGAGGTAAGACTTTTCTTATTTGGAGAGGGGTGAAAAGTTTTTGTAGATTTTTTTTTTACTTTTCGAAAAAGATTAGAAAAGCTGTTTATGTAAACTAGGGATAGTAGTATTTACATTTGACTGACTAAAGAAAGTACAAAAACATGTAATCTTAAGGATACTTAACAGTGTCATTGTATATTGGTCTTTATAGTTCATTTTACTACATCTAGTAAGCATAATAAAAATCGAAAATAATATTTTTCTTTATTTGAAAATTTTCATGACCAAGGCCTAAACTAATATTCGGTTTGTATACTGTCGCCTGTTCATCCCTCAAAAATTGACCCGACCCATATATTTTTATCATACTTGCAAGTGAATTTTTTTTTTCCAATTTCAGTAGAGTCACTTAATTTATGTTTATTCAGTTGAGTTCAAGAATTCAATCATCAATATGATTTCTAAAAAAATGCCTACCTACCTATCCTACTCTCCTAAGTACGGGTTGGGCTTCAGCAAATAAAGAAAGTTTTAAGGGTGGCCTAATAAAGGTTGTTGATTTTCTTCTACTGAATTCAATTTTAAGAGTTAGGTATCTATAATGTTTGAGTATTCTATAGCAAAGGCTAAGGAAGAAGAGGAAGATAACAATAAGCCCCTTGAGCCTGGTATGTTTTAAGTTTAAGTGGCTGTTCATTATTTATAGTTCTTGTCTGGTCTGAAAATTTTTTTAAGGATTTTTTATGGAAAACAAAATGGTAAAATGTGTAATGAAAATATCTGGAATTCATATCACTATTAGCTGACTCATCCTAAATGTTAAATGTTGTAAATGGTCTGGTATATAACTTGGAACAAATTATAAAAACATTTTTTTATGACTTGATGAAAAGTTTTTGGACTAGAAAAGTTTTTAATTTTCTTTTGGTTTCTTGTTAAGAAAGTACATTTTTTTGCATGGAAAAGTTAAAGTTTATTGGATAGATTTGAATGAGTTTATTAGTCAGCAGGGAAAAATTTAGCAGATTTCCCACTGTCTACTTTGCTTGAGATGTATATTAGTTGTATCTGTTCACTGTATTTTACAGAAAACTTCAAAAGTATTAATTTAATACATTTTTATTTATCTCTATGAATTCAGTATTAAACAGTTCATATAAAAAAATATTATAGGAACCATAGATGAGAAATTTTGCAGTGAATTAAATTTTTCCAGAAATTTTTACCATCATTGGATCAGGTTTCTGTAAAAAGTGTCAGATTTGTTGTTCAGTCGTGTATATCTTGTGTTTTTGTCTCCTCTGCCACTAAATTGCTGAAGGTGAGGCATACACCTAGACATTGCTTCTCCCGCAGATAGAGGCTACAAACTTTTTTTAAAGCTGTATAACTCTGAAATCTTTTGACCTAAAACAACCAAACTTGATTATTGTGTAGGATATGATATAAACTGTCAAGTAATGACTGGCTCTGAGCTCTTTTTTATGTAGACTTTGTAAACTTAGACAATATGTATTCACTTCAAGTTTTGGTCAAAGCTCCGTTTGTAAAGAAGTAAAAATGGAAGGTCAACATTATATTTGACATTTGGAATCAATGTCAGTTTTAAATATGTCATATTACCTTGACCTAAATTTCATGGTTCACTGACATAGGTCAAGACCAGCTCAGTTCTCAGTAACTAGATAAGTCAATGATATTTTGTATAGGGAAAACATGTTAGGTTTACATTAGTCATACATTTTTTTTTTTTAAGAACATGTTTCCTAATCTTGACCTCAACTTTATCCTGTTTTGACTAAGGTCATGATTTTGTAATTCACTCATTTTCTCAGTGACAAAACATGGTAGGTCAAATAAATTGTGTAAAGAAACAATTTTAGATGTACATCACATGTCCATGTGACCTCACCTGAACCTCAAGTTCGTACTTCACTGACTTAGGTTAAGTTTTTGTGATTAGCTCAGTTTATCAGTAACTACGCATGGTATGTCAAATTGTATTTGGTCTATGGAGTCATTATTCTGTCACTATGATGTCGTCTGACCTTGACCTGTTTTTTCAAGTAAATAGCAAACAGAAGAGACATTTTTGTGTGTTGTTTTATGTCTGTATTTGTTTTTTTCGTGTTATTTCATGTACAGAACTAGCTATGTTAGAAGAACAAGCTGAGGAGGAGGATCAAGAAAATTATGAAGGTATCAATGACAATCACTTGCATGTCATCAAAGTAACATTATTACCCTGTTACCATAGCATCTTACTTTGCGACTTTTCACTATTAGATTAGTATGTTGAAGTCATTATTTAATTTCAGCACCATATACATGTATATTGTTGCACAGAATTATAATTGCAGTTAGTTACATGCTTCATGAAATTAGAAATAGACTGGCTAAAGGATATAAAGTAGTTTTAGATGTCTGATCATGGTCTGTTTTCCATGTTTCACTAGTATTAAGAAAGAAATCCTTATTTATAATTAGGGATCATTAAAACGCACTGAACACTACAACAATGACCCTTTAGTACTGAACATTACACTGTCTTTTGACAAGATATGAAGTGAACAAGTTGCATACACAACCAACTTGGTAGACACAACATATAATGATACACAGTAAACAAACTGATTAGAATTTCCTATCTCTTGGTATATGAATTTTTGTCAGTTTCTCAGCAAAAATTAGTATTTTGCCAATTTTATTCTTGGCATTAAATCACATATGTCAGTCATTTTTACTTGATCAGTTTGATATACAACTTGGACCTTTATTGAGATTCCCATCCTTTAAGTCGGTAAGGGGTGTGGGGTTGGGAGCTTCTTTGGCCAAGTACAAGTGGTCTAGGTAGTTTGTAGTAATTCCACAAATGTATTAAACTGATCATTAGTCAGTCAAATTGGAGATAATGAGTTCCAATCCATCTTGTTACCTATATTGCCAGTTTTCTCACTGAAGGTTCTGTTCTATATGGCTTACTCTGCCACCAAACATTTTTGCTGCTATGATAGCCAGTACTGGTATAAAACTTCAATAAACCAAATCTTATCCCTTTACAGATTTAAAGGTGTTTTCAATACTATCTGCTTAAATGTGATTCATTATTTAAGATTACTAGTATTTGAATGCCTCTCCTGTTATCCATATGTCTTAAGGTATTTCTACAATACAATTTCTCATGAAAATGAACATTCAATTTTTACATTTTTAAAATGCATTACAAATAAATGTTTGCATGTTTTCTGTATTTCAAATTGAAAGTCCAGTCGGATGAGAAATTGTATTGGGTGAATGCGCCTTTACATCTACAGTTCTCTGCATGAGATCAGATGATTTGCTAAAAGATATCTTGTTTTATACACATTCTTCTGCATGAAATATATTTTTTTGCCAAAATGTAAAATGAATATGACTTTTAATCCAGAAAATTTATTGTAGTTAGTTTATCTTGTATGTTTGACTACCTTTAGCATTTTGCTTTTTATTTGGTTAAAATATTGATAATTTTTAGCAAAAAAATCTAGTATTATTAATTTTTTTATCCTTAATTTACTGCTTTTAATTTTGTTATTTAGTTTTATATTTCTTTAAACAATATATTTTTAATAGAAGTTTTTAAAGTTATTTTTACTTGTTTTTTTATAAATCTAGAAAGTAAATAGAATGGTATTTTGACTTTAAATCTAACTTTAAATGTAGAACACTGTATTAGTTCTTGTTGTCACACTTTAGATGATGATAAAAAAGATTCAGATGATGGTAAGATTTGTTATCTCCCTTTGCTAGTGTACCAACTCCTGCTTATATACACCATTAAATTCTCTGCACAGCTAACTTACCGGATAAAAGATTTTCCAGAAATTTGTTTTTTACTTCTAAGATAATGCCACCCTCAACACTGACCTAAAATATATTTCTTTTGGTTGTTACAATTTTCAGGTTTTAAACATCTATTTGTAAAAACTGAAATGACAGTTCTGCAGATCTTGCTGCTCTTCCCACTTGTATCAGATGTCTTGGTCAGAGTGTTTAAAATCTACATTGTATGTTTTGTAAGCATATAAGAATATTGGCTTGTATTAGCTTGTAAATTGAACTTATAACTAACATTTACAAACATGCTCTGTAAACAACAACTTTATGAAAATTATGAAGTCAGATTACAGCATATGATAATTTCAAGATGTCCTGGTTCTAGGTTTATTAGTCCAATACATTAGAATGTAAAAGTTCTTATTAATTAGCCATTTTTTTAAAATCAACCAGCCTCACACTACACTGTCTCATTTATATTTAAACAGAAAAATATGCTTAATCCTTTTCTTGTGATTCTTTTAATAAAAACACAAATAAAAATACCTGTTTTTAAATCACTTCATCTTTATTTTCACACTTACTGCTTGATTTTTTTTCTGAAGATTTTGATCAACTGCACCCAGTCTTTCCAGCTTTTTTGTCTTCCTTCTTTCGTACCCTTTCTTTGCACTACCTATTCAATAATTATAATTACATATACATGTTAATTATTATTTTTGTAAATGTGTGGTAAGTATCATTTGAAAGTGACAATAAAATGTGAAATAAATATTTGATGTTGTAAACCTTTTTGTTGAGTTTTAATTTTTTTTTCAGTATTTTTTTAATGATATTCATGATCCAAGAACAAAAAGGCTTACACAACTTCATCAGTTATTTTGGGTGAAAAATTCACTTTCCTTTAATGTCAGTTTTACAGAATTTCTTTGGTTATTATAGTTTAGGATAACTTATCTGCAAAGGTGTAGCGAATAAAATGTCACTGGAGAAATAAAACTTAATTCACATAAATTAAGAGTAAACAAATATGATCGTTTACACCATAGATGGCACTACAACAGACGGTGAGACAAATGTTGTCAAAGACACAAGTGATGAAAAGAAAGATTCTGATGAACAACAGGAAGGGGGAGGCGAAAAGCCAGAAGGCGATAGTGAAAAACAAGAAGGGGAAGGTGATCAGAAGGGCAAAATTAATAACAAGCTAGCTGACTGTATCATCATAACTAACTGCAGCTTTTTTAGATATATTTGCCAGATAAAACAAGTAGCCTGCATCATAGCATATTCAAACATTTAATTATTCATGTTTTATTCAGGGGGTCATTTAATTTTATCAGAAGATCTTTATATTTTATTCAAATGTTCATTTTATTTTATTTGGGAGATCATTTTAGAATATTACAGGAAAAAGTTAAAATACATTTGTTAATCATTTTCACATTAGTACAAAATATATTAATATTTAGTACATTTATTTAAGGACTAAAACATTTTATTTTCATACGTGTAATCATTTTTGTATACAGTGGAAAATTCTCTTTTAAAATATTCTTTAAATTCATATTCTACTGTGATATGTTGTTATACAACTTCAGTCTTGCTCCTTTAAATGTGACTTTTTTCTGCTGTATATTTAAAATAAAGGTTATTTCCACATTGAAGTAAGCTTAATAACTTCAAACAATTATACACATTCATTTTCATCAGTATAAAATCATCATGTTTTAATTTTGTAACCTTAAATATCATTGTTGAGATCACCTACTTACATCTTCAATAGCTTGAATGTTACTCTGCTTCCAGTAGTTAATTCAGTGTGGCAAGTCATTATAGAGTTATGAATATTTGATCATAACATGCCAGTAGCAGATTGATGGCAAAATGAAGCCAATAAAAAACATAAAATTTTGATAGAATACCGAGTTACAAATATGATAATATAGTGAACAGCAGAATTTTCATATTAATGGGATATAAATTGTCGCACAGCTATGATCTGTTTTCATACAAATTTAATTTTTTTACAATCAAATATTAACAGCAAAAAATACAAACATATAACAGTAAAGTGAAAAAAAAATGTTGAAAAAATGTAAATGAAATAAAAGGATTTCTTTGGATTTTTTGGCTGCATTATGTTAATAATACCTGAGATCTGTAAATTAAAGCCTTGGTTGCACAGATATGTTGGCAAAGAATTTTGCCTTATTGGGTGCTTGAATTCATAGTAAGATTTTATTGCTTGTTGGGATTTTAAGATGAACAACAGCAATAAAAGCACTTCATTGCTTAAATTTTTATTCTGTTCATATACCACTGTCAGATTTGTTATGCATTATTATGTATATGAGTATAAAACCTGAATTTCTCTCCATAATATATTAGATACTGAATATAGTATACAATCATTGTCAAGAATAAGACATTGCTCATTTTCCAGTGATTTTTTTATTTCTCTGAAATAATGATGTTTTTCTTTATCTATTGATATTGCTATCTTCCTTTGCAGTGTATATTGTTCTGAGATTATGCTTTTTCTTTATCAAGTGTTATGCTATCTTCCTTTCAGGGGATTACTGTATTAATTTTATACATTACTGTGTTATTTATTTACTTTTTCAGGAATTTTAATATTTTGAGTGTTGTATATATATTGTTTCAGTAAAATTAATATAAATGCTGTTTTTAAGATATTCCTTCAGACATATTACTGTAACTTTCTTGTCTATAATTTTAATTATCAAATACATGAATGGTTTAGATTTTATCATTCAGATTTCAAATGATTTTTTGAAATACTTAAAATATATAATATATGGCTCATTGAAACAAATACATGAAACATGATAGATTTTTGTACAGTAATTATTAATCTGTTTAATCCATGATTCTTGCTAAGTTTCCTAACCTAATCCTGGACATGCAAAAATCCACCTGAATATATAAGTTTTCAAATACACATATCCTTTGAAAAACTGTAACCATAATTATTCTTATTCAGGTGTGGCTACTGATGACCAACCAACAGAAACAGGAGAGGAAGGTCAGAAAACAGAAATAGAGGAAAAATCATCCGATGAGAAGACAACAGAATCTGAGTCTGGTGCTCCACCTGAAACACAAAAAGAGGCACCTAAGGCACCAGAAGTGGATGCCACACATCCTGAAGTTGTATCAATGGTGGATGAGGCTCTCAGAGAGGCAGAGAAACAGCCAATCACTCTAACCCCAGAGGTTTATATAGAGATTTTAGACAAGGCTATCAAAGATGCTGAGAAAGAGATGAGGGACAAGAATGCCGAGGGTCCTTTGTAAGTTTTGAACAATTGACCATTTTCACAGAAAAAGGATCATTACACAAATTGAGGTGTAAATTTGGACATATTTTAGAAAGAAGCAACACAAGTGGATTATTGAAAACAAATTTTTTAAACACAAACTGCATTAACATGATTAAGATTTTCAAGAATAATCGGTATATGATATATCGGTATCGTTGCTTGAGAAAGAAATTATTAATTTAGCATGAGTTAGTGTAAGTGTTAATAGTGCGTGAATTAGTGTAGAATATGTTAATAGCATAAATAGTGCTTGAGATATTGATTTTAATATTGTACATTAATATAATTTTAATTAAAATATACACTTCAAATTGTATTGATGCAGGAATGGAGGTTGGATCCTTGACAATTTCCCCCGCACCAGGGACCAGTGGAGTATGGCTATTGAGAAAAACGTCCTTCCAGATGATGTCATTTGTCTCAAGGATAGTGACAATGGTGAATTTTTAATGAAAAGATACTATTTAATGAATAAAGATGAAATTGATGAGCAAATAAAACTCAGAAAGGAAGCTGAAGAAAGAAAAAAGAAAGCAGAAGAGGAAGAGAGAAAGTTAGTACATTGGTTCAATGTTATATTTTATACACTGTTTTTATGTTTTTTTTTTATTAATTTTTTTGGTATTTTTTGTGTTAAATTTAAAGAATTTTTGATATGTTTTGAAGCAATTCTTTCTATCTGATACAATTTATTCAAGAATGCATGACAGAAACAAACATTGTTGGGTAATAAGAAAATAAGAATGATGGCCCTCATTTAAAAAAATTAAAAGCTGTCTTCACAAAAATTATCTCCAGTTTCTGACAGTCATGTTATTGATGCATGTAATTGTATGCTTTTCTTACATAATTTATAGATCTATGTAAGGTAGAGAATTTTGTCTATATCTGAAAACAAAACATGGAGATGCACACTTTTTTACTGTATTGTTATATTAAATGTATTTTTTAAAATGGCATTATAAACAATAAATGTTGATAGAGTTTAAAAAATCATGCTGGTAGTATTAGGCATGATGTACAAATGAGTCATAAGTCATTTTCACAGTCATGAGTATCAGAAGGAGTTGTCCCCCATTTTGGAAATCATAAGAACCAACAGACTTATCCTACCATTCACTGTTTAAGTATGTTTTAATGATACAACTAGAGCATTTCCTATTGTCTAGTTTCCTTTGATGTAGTACTAAAGTGACCCAATATATATCATGTAACAGTCATGGTCCCACTGTTTTTATGTTTTATTTGGCAAAACTGATTAAAGAAATGAGTTGATGCTTTTTTTAAAATAATTTGCCATTTAATAGGAGAAGACTTGAAGAGGAGAAAAAAGCTGAGGAAGAGGCTGCAAAAAAAGCTGCAGAGGAGGAAAGATTGAAGAAGTTAGAGGAAGGAGGAGAAGAAGGAGAGGGTGGTGGAGAAGATGAAGGTAAGGGAGACAATTCATTAGAAAGAATATTTCTGCAGACTTCCCAATTCATACTTGCACTTTATGAGCCAGAGCAATAGTAATTTGAAACATGGAAAATTGTAATAAATGTATATGAAATATAATGGGATCTTTTGATATGTTACTTATATTTATATCTTTAATAAAATGTTTAATATCATTATCTGTCCATCAGAATTCTTGTAAAAATAAAAATAGTCTTGATTGGAAGGTCTTGAAGACTTTTAGGAAAAATCATTATTGTCAAATTTCCATATTTAGAAAATGAATAATTATCATGACAAATTTCCATAAATAGAAAATGAGACAGAATCTATTGGTAAGATTGTCACATATTCAGCTTTAGTGTACCTACACCTTTATATACCATGCTGCACGATATCCCCTGCCAGTTTCAATTACCACATCTGCAATAAGAATTTAATCCTTTATCAAAACTGATGAAATAAATTACTGTACTATACCTAGGTTTATGCAAAATTAAAATCATAGATGGATTCATGTGATTCACAGGCAAAATAAAAATCATAGATGGATTCATGTGATTCACAGGCAAAATAAAAATCAGAATTTTTGCATGCATTATTATACTTCTTCCTGTATGTAGTATTTTACAAATAAGTAAAGCTTTCATAATGCTATTAACTTTGATCTACAATTTATATTATATGCATGTCCCAGCTTATTAATAATTCATATTGTTGCTGCTTAATTATAATTGGTAGACTATTTCATATTAACCAAAAATCTATGCAACCCAACAAGCAAAAGGGTTTTTTGGAAAACTATATCAATTATTTTAGACAGTTTTGTTAGTATTTCTTTACTAATGAAGATAAACATATTTTTGTAACCTCACTGGTTAATTTTTAATTTCTTACATATGCATGATATAAAAATCTTATAGTCTCACCCTGAGATCTGTATTTTGTATGAAAAATGCTATTATAAATTATTTAAGAAAAAAAAAATCTCAATATTTTAAAATGAATTCTATGTACAGTTGAATAGGTGCATGGTAACTCATTGTAATGCATGTCACATTGTCACACGTAACATGGGTACAGTAGTAGATTTAGATAATATTGTTACATATATTAAACATAAAAAAAGTTAAATTTGGTTATTTAAAAAAGTATGAATATAGTGAAATTCTGTCTGTATTTTTCTTCAAGTGAAGTTTCAAGTTTTTGTCATATTTCTGAATCTACTACTATGGATCTAATCCTAATATGCATGATTGATTTTCACTGTGTTTTATGCATGTTTGTCTAGCAAGTAAAAGTGATGCACCAGCACAACCTGAGGATTTGGAAGAAAAAGAGGAGGAAAAAGAACCTGAACCTGAAATAAAAGGTCTGTTACCCTGAACCTTAAAATTGAAGGTCTGCTACCACAAATATCAAAATTTAAGGTCTGTTACCACAAATATAAAAATTAAAAGTCTGTTACCCCGAATCTTAAAATACAGGTGTGGTCCCCATTTCACAAACATTTATAAGACTATGATCAAGACTGGTTCCAGGACATCAGGGGAAAGAAACACACTGGGACTGGAAATAATATTACACCTTATGATTAATAGTAGTCAACCAAATATTTGTGAAATGGGACCTTGTTATCCTGAAACTAGAACTAAAAGCCTATTGCCCTGCAAATCCCAAATTTAGATACTTTCCATTGCATTTAAAGTCTGTTAGTTGACATTTTTATATTTTGGCCCTATATATTTCCTTGTAGTACACCAAAACAACAGTAGGACTCATTAAATTGATCTTCAGATAGTGACATTGTTAAATTTCTGTTGACAACATAGAAAATGAGCTAAAAACTTGTCATAAAATTTTTTTTTGAGGCTCTTAAACCATACATTATTTGCTAATGAAAACCTGTTAAATTGACGGTCTTTGGCTTCATTACTATGGTTTTACTTATCTAGTTAAATTGTATAGATGATAATGAGATAGCAGAACCAAACTGCTCGTTTTAGCATGGGCTACGAGCAAATCAGATGGTTTACCCAAGCATGGCTTTATTACCGTTGCACATAACAGGGAGAGTAAAAGCTTCAAACCTGTGCACAAGTATTAAAACAAAAACAATTGGATGCATGTGTTTTTAAAAATATGTGTTTCATTATCTGATGTCAAAAATACCTCTTAAAGAATTGATAAATGTTCTTTTCTATTATTTCTCACCGTACATCATACATTGGTAACCAGTAATCACTATGTTCATACTTCTAAAAAAAAGATCATGGATTATAACAGTCATATTGTTTGAAAATAATATGGGGTCATGTTAAGTGATAACTAATCTACAAAGGGTGAAATGTTTTTCTCTAAATACAAGGAATTTGAATGCCAGTATGATAGTCTAGAGGCTTTTAGAATGCAAACAACAGTTTCGTATAAAATTCCAGTGATTTTCCCCTAAATATATGATGTCATAGGTATGGAATTCCCTCTATTTATAAGTTCTAGATATTGATTTCTGATTGTTTTTTGGTTTCATTATTTAAATTAGAGTCTTGGCTTTATTTTAAGTTTAAAAAAATGCATGAAATGTAAAAAAGTAATTATTTTCAGAAAAGTTTTATTAATGGGAGACTACTCTGAAAACATCCAAAAATAGTGTAGGTGAAAACACAACATTTTTATACCACTTCATGTAGCAATTTTAAAAGGCGGCGAATGTACCCTGAAACTACATGTGCTGAAACCAGTTGAATGTGTACTTTGGAAAACACATATACTCGGTTCTCTAAATTGCGCAGGAATCTTTGCTAGGATGCTCTGAGGTTGGTCTGTTTTTGAAATATTTGAAGGGGGGAGGCCTATTTTTTGTCAGTTATCTTTCTGTAATGGTAAGAATTTGGAAAGGAATTCCTTAAAAATACCTATATACAGTGAAAGCTTGAAGAAATATGTTTTATTTGATATATGGTTGTCTATGGGTATATGATACAGCCAATTGTCCAGCTATCAATCTTTTGAGTATGTCCCTTCAATTTATGACGTCATGAAAAGTTCTAAGAAAAACTGTTGTGTGCACTCTTAAAGGCTTTGATAAGGCTCAGATTTCAACAGTAGTTTGGTTATAAAGCTCATGTATTGTATTGTTTATGCAACATTAGACAGATAGAAAGAATTTCATGTACCAAGTGTGGTATTTAATGCATTATTATGTCCCATCTGGCCTTAGCAACCAAAAATAACAGATCTGCAGTAATAATTTGATGTCAAGTGTAAAGACGTCATATTATTTATTCGCAGTTTTTGAAGCCGGTTATAGTTTTAGATGATTCATTGCACTTAATATATGCAGATTTTTTTCTCGCATAAATATTGGGAAAAAAATGAAAGAAAAAAAAATAAAAAATAAACTTTATTTCCATTTCACTGGTAAAAATTAGTGTCAATAAACTATTCCATAATTACACTGTTATTCAATTCAAGGAATGGTTGGCATTCTTATTTTTTTTCATTTGAACCTTTTTTTTTAACAATAAAATTTAGTTTTTTTCATGTATTTTCTTAAAATTAATCAAATCTTTAAGTATACAAGCATAAAACAGTTCAAAAGAGAGAAATATGCTCATATTACATCAAAATATGTCAAATTTACATTTTATGTCATTGTCTGTGAGTTATGCCCCAGGGTATCAAAACCCCCTCCTTTGAATATTTGTTAAATACATTTGATTCACATGTCAGAAATAGACAAAAGAGGTATCGTTTTATTCGTAATTGTCTGCAGATTGAGAAAATTTATTGTTATTTTGAAAATAAGGGTATCAAGAATGCCTTAAGAATGCAAACAACAGTTTCGTATAAAATTCCAGTGATTTTCCCCTAAATATATGATGTCATAGGTATGGAATTCCCTCTATTTATAAGTTTTAGATATTGATTTCTGATTGTTTTTTGGTTTCATTATTTAAATTAGAGTCTTGGCTTTATTTTAAGTTTAAAAAAATGCATGAAATGTAAAAAAGTAATTATTTTCAGAAAAGTTTTATTAATGGGAGACTACTCTGAAAACATCCAAAAATAGTGTAGGTGAAAACACAACATTTTTATACCACTTCATGTAGCAATTTTAAAAGGCGGCAAATGTACCCTGAAACTACATGTGCTGAAACCAGTTGAATGTGTACTTTGGAAAACACATATACTCAGTTCTCTAAATTGCGCAGGAATCTTTGCTAGGATGCTCTGAGGTTGGTCTGTTTTTGAAATATTTGAAGGGGGGAGGCCTATTTTTTGTCAGTTATCTTTCTGTAATGGTAAGAATTTGGAAAGGAATTCCTTAAAAATACCTATATACAGTGAAAGCTTGAAGAAATATGTTTTATTTGATATATGGTTGTCTATGGGTATATGATACAGCCAATTGTCCAGCTATCAATCTTTTGAGTATGTCCCTTCAATTTATGACGTCATGAAAAGTTCTAAGAAAAACTGTTGTGTGCACTCTTATTTTGTATAGCTTATTAATGACTTTTATTTTCAGAAGAGGAAGAAGTAAAGACAGAATCAGAGGAGACTAAGGTTGAGACAACTGAGGGTAAAATATATATTTAATTTTTAATTAAGGATGGGAGTTCTCAGATAGTAGTATCAGATGATTAAAATAACTGTAATGCATCAATTATAGGGAATCATGACTAGTTTCTATACCGATAACAGTCGAACAAACATACAGCTTGTGATAAGATATTATAACATACATTTATGTGTATATGTTTATTTATTCCAGTTCCTGGTTTAAAATGTTACCAGCAATTTCTTTTGAATGTTCATGTGACAAAATATTTTGTAATGACTCTTTTCTGTATACACATATTATAATTATAAAGGCAGGGAAGACATTAATGACGTTGTACATGTAATGTATCAATCTTGATTTTATTGAGATTTGTTAGATCCATCTTGAAATTGCAATGTGGTGTGAGATCTGTCCCTGTTTTGAAGGCCTTACAATGACTTTTATATGAAGAACAGCAATTATAATACATAATCTTCTTTGCTTACCGGTAGATATATATTGCACGCACATTTTTCTTTCATATGACAAAAACACAATTCATTTGCTGAGATAATGGTTTAGTACAATAACAAACACCATACTCCTTGTCCCTGCTTGTTAAGTCCATTTTTAATGTATTTTAGGAGAAGAGGCAGCTAAAGATACCACAGTTAGAATAGAAGGTGAAGAGGTATGAATCAGAAAATAATTTTAAGAAGTACTTAAACCAGGTGGGAGAGAACTTTTTTGTTCTCTGTTGAGAAGTAAGTCAAGAAATACCAAAGTGATATTTGAAGGAGGAGGAAATCCAAACAACTGAGAAACTCTGGAGAACAACGAAGACAGGATCAAAACAATACATGCACTACAATTAAAAACTAAAAACATATGAACAACATGGACATGTGCCATTGGCCTTATTCCTCTTCTTGCTGTACGTTTGGAAGGAATTTGTATGTGATTGTTGTTGGATCCATTTATCCCTTTTTAGCTCACCTCGCCTAAAAGGCCATATGAGCTATTGCCATCTCATTGTGTCCGTAGTTGTCATCCGTCCACAATTAACATTTTAATCTTCTCCTCTGAAACCGCTTTGCCAATTGAAACGAAACTTGGTAGCAATGGTCCTTAGGTGGTAATCTTTCAGAAGTATATCCTATGACCTGTCATCCAAGATGGCCGTCAGAGCCAAACATAGTTTAACATAGGACCCTATGGCGAATTTACTTAAAGATCTTCTTGTCTGAAACCACTTGGCCAATTAGAACAAAACTTGAAGCAATGGTCCTTAAGTGGGTCTCTTTCAGAAGTGTTTGCTGATGATCCTGCCAACCGTCCAAAATGGCTGCCAGAGCCGAACATAGTTAAACATAGTACCCTATGGGAAATTTACTTTAAGATCTTCTTGTCTAAAACCACTTAGCCATTTGGAACAAAATTTAATTGGTCCTTAGTTGGTTCTTTTTCAAAATTATATCAGATGAACCAACCCGTGATCCAAGATGGCCGCCAAAGCTGAACATATTTTTTAACATAGGGCCTAATTGGAAAAATCACTGAAAGACCTTCTTCTTTGAAACTAGTGAGCCAGTTGGCTTGACAGCAATGTTCTAGGCTGCCAGTCAAGATGGACATAGTCCAGGTGAGCGATACAGGTTCCTGGGACTCTCTTGTTTTATGTTATTTATGTGTGGACAAAATTGCTCCCTTACAGCTTGAGCAATGTTTTTTAATTTCGTAAAATCAACTTGCCTAAATATTAAGGCCCATTCAGTAATCATACATTTAGATTTAACCTGTAAATATTAACCTGGCAGCTCAAATGATTGTTCTGTTTTACTGGATGGTTTTCTTAAAAACCTTCTCACATTAATATTTAAACCTATGTTCAGTAACTGTATTTGTACCAACAGTTTTGTGACTGATAAAGGCTATATAGGCTAATTTAAACATCTCAAAATTATTAAAGGTTAATATATATTTACAACAAAGATATACTTTTCCCTAGGACTTTTTTGAACTACATTCAGTATTTTCATAATAGAAAAATGTGTTGTATACTTTTCAGTTTTGTAAATACTTTTCACAATACATGACCAGTAACTTTAAACCATTCAAGTTTTGACCATAATTAATTATAATTTCATCTTAAGTAAAATGAATGATTTTACTTATACAAGGAAATATCAGAAGTGCAAGATGAGGTAAAGCATTATGTATGGCAGTGTCTTGGATGGAAAAAAAATTCACACTGCAATATCAAAATTGTTTTGGTTAGAGAACTGAAAGAATCAACCATATAGTATAGAAATGTGAATATAAATTTCTTTATATATATAAATATATATAAATATATATACATTGGAATTGTATGTAAATGACAAAAATCACAATAAAGAGACCAGTGACCATCTTGAACTTGCAGTGGTTTAAAGATTTTTCTATATATTGAAGGTCTCATTGGGACTTCAGGATGAACTACAGCATTAAAAGCACTGTTCAAAGTAATACACCAAATTCACTTGATTAATTTTGCAGTTATATATTACAATTAGTCTGAACCTTTGCTTCTCAAATTATTACCAAGACACTGTGAATTTCAAACTATGTTTTGTATTTTTTTTTTTCCTGTTGAATGTTTGTAGTTACTGTTCATTACGTTTTGTTTGTATACAAATTTTCATGTTATTCATGCGTACAGAGGAACAACAACATGCTTATTTTATATTGTGTTATTTATTCATACTACAAATTTTTATAACCATAAAATTTTGTAATGTAAAAACAATAAATTGTTTAAAATTAATGAAATCTGGTAAATTTTTAGGATGTCACATGCAATATGAGACATGTGAAAGGATTGGTATAATGTAGCTATACAAATAAACATAAAAGTGACACATAAATGTATTTTATGACTTCATTTGATACTACATGTACTAGTTTATAGGCATTTGTTTAGATTTGTTATTGTCTAATTCTTGCATTCCACCATACCTTAGAGTGCTGAGAATCCAACATCCTTTGGCTAAAGTAAAAATAAAGTCTTGTTACAATTTCATTGTACTGAAGCTCTGAATAGGAAAAGTGTTACAGTAATGTGACGTTTCATAAAATTGTGGTGGCGTGGTGTCTATGGCGCAATCCTGAACACATCATGTCCTTTAATTTGAAAACAATGTGTCAACTTTCATTTCCACTTTTGTTTTGCTTGAATTACATTTGATTGTTTTGAAAATTATTTTATTTTTAAACTTTTTTTGCACATTGTTGAAGTGTACAAAGAATATAGATTTTGCCAAGATAATGATATTGATATCTATAGTACACTAGAAATCATTTGTATGATCTATAACAATGGCAACGGTACTGTAAACTTGGGTATTAAAGCAATGAGCTTCACAAACTTTAAAATTAGAGAACATCCAGATTCAATTTAACAACAATTTTATTAAAGAACCAAACTGATTTTCATAAAGAAAAAAGGATCCACAGTTATTATTTCAAAATACATGGTTAGCAGGGGATGGGATTACTTGCATAATGGTTCATTCCATGTAGACATGTTTTGTAAGGGAGCTTTCTTACATGATAGATCTCTAGTTGTATAAACTTATCCTAAAGATTTCATAGTTGGATTCTGTTCAAAAGATCATTGGCTATATGATGTCAAATATGTAGGTCTGTGAGGGAAACAGTGATTTTAAAATATTCAATTTTAAAGAAAAAGTGTTCTTACATTTATCTAGTATGAAAGATTGGGATATTTTTGACCTATGTAAGAAAATCATTTGCATTCGTTACACTGCACTTCTCATGAGAAAAGAAAAAGTTTCTCATGCTTGAGGGAGACTTACCAGATCTTTTATAAGGATAAAACTTATTCTAGTAATTAGACATTTCATCTCATTACTTCAAATTGCATTCCCCTTTTCTATCATTTCAGGTAATCCCAGATGGTCCAGAGTTAGACGATTTCAAGGAGAAACGTAAGGAGTTTGAAAAGGATATAAATAACATCCTGGCAACAATATCTGGTGGAAGTTCTATTGATCCCGTCATGATAGATCTAGAGAATAAAGTTGTGGAGTCGCTTGTGGATGAAACAACACAAAATATGGAAAGTATGTATTAAAATTTCATTAAAAGTAAATGTCAAAAATAAGGTGAGACAAATCTATGGGGCCAATAAAAAACGATAGATCCAGAAACAAAGATAACATAGGGATAGGCTGTGAAGACAAAGAAAGAATTGAAAAACAGCATAAAAAATAAATAAATGAGTAATAAACATGGATCTCACACAAATATAAAAGAATGAATGTTCAATATGGACCTCAACAAAAAATGAGGGTTGACAAGTGGTGTTGAAGGGTTCCTGCCTCTTAGAAGTCACTTTCTGCTCAGTTCATGCCCAATGTATAAAGTTAGGATTGGTAGAAGTCATTCCTCTAACCCTTAGACATAAAGATTTATGTTACAGAACATTTATACATGTAAATTTTCTAACCCAGAAATGCCAGCATGTATTGTATATGCATAAAAGATCATTATATATTAGAAAGGCATTCAGCATTTTACAACACTTTTGAACTATGTTCAGTCACTATGGGTAGATAGCACAGTGAACTTGTAAATAACAATGTTGATGGTTGTGAATTTTTCCGAAATGATCTTTAAATACTTTTCTTGCAGCCATTTTAAGGGGGTACCCAACACTTTGACTAAAATTGATTTGGCTCATTTAATTTTCATAAAATTTTGCCGAAATATTTACTTTGACCTGTTGACAAAAATATAAAAATTTCAAGAAATTTGAACCACACAATTTACAGAAATAATTTCATTAGATATATAGTAGTTTGACAAACACTAATTTTGATCATTGAGTAGCTTGATTTCTCTTTACGGATAGTATTTGATTAAAACGTTCAGCTGATTTTTAAAGAGTTAATTCCTTTAGGTGTTCTGTACCCCCTTAAATATGATTTAGATAGTCTGCATCTGTATTGATTGATTCCTTAACACCAGTCAGATTGAAAACACATGTACATATAGACTTTTGAATTAATTAAGTACTTTTAGATTCCAAATCACAGCAGTGTTTTTATTAATGGAAAAATATGACAGTTTCCTTTAATTATATTTTATTGATGCATACTACATATATTTTCATTTTCTTATTACAATCAAGAGTTTTTAAGTCTCCAGTGGCAGTTTGAAATAATAATTGTAATGCTTTATCATTACAGAACAGTTTAAGCCACAGTCATGGGAGTTGTCAGGAGCTGATATGGATGAGGAAGAGGAGGATATGCAAAATGATGCTGATGCTAATCCTGAGGAAGAGGAAGGAGAAGAAGAGGCTGAAGATGTGGGTACCAGTTTAAAAAATTTATTATCACAATTGACCTTTTACAATTTGTTTTAGAATATTACTTGTACAGTCAAACCTGCTTTTAAGGGCCACAATTGGGACAAAAGTGAATTTTATTTAACATAGGACCCTATGGGAAAATTCACTAAAAGATATTCTCATTTGAAACCAGTTAACCATATGGAACCAAACTTGGCAGCAATGATCCTCGGGTAGTCCTCTTTCAGAATTATATCCAATGACCATTCCTAGATGGCCACCATAGGCAAACTTAATTTAACATAGGACCCAATGGGAAATTCAAGTACTGTCTGGACACCTCAGTTCATAAAATGGATTTTTCAGATTTGAATATCATAATCAATGTGAATTGTCTAGTTACTTGGGTGAAAGATGCAATGAGCTAAGTCGTAACTGAAACAATTGAACTTACCTATATACTTTGGTAAATCATGTCTTCCAGAGAAACAAAAACATTCTGCCTATGGAATTTGCAATGTAAAAGGGAGATAAATCTTCCTCTGAGATTTTATAAAATTAAGTATTACAACTTTGTGATGCATGAAATATGCACAAATTGCATTAAAAATATTTAAGATTACAGTTTATTAATTTTTTGAAATTTTCAATCACAATAATTTTTCTATTGGAAATTCCCCATTTAGAATCATTTTTGAGGTATCCAAACATAACCTCTATAAACAACTTTACATTTTTATGTTTCTTGGATGACTCAATATGGTTAATTAACCAACAAAATATTATCTAATAATTCTAATGTTTAGACTTTCAAAATGCAAAAAAATCCATTTTATGAACTGAGGTGTCTAAACAGTAGAGATGTTCTTGTCTTAAATCACTAGACCAATTGGAACCAAACCTGGTTGCAATGGTTCTTAGACTGTCCCCATTTAGAAGTGTATATGATTACCCTGTCGGTTCCTAGACTGTCCCCATTTAGAAGTGTATATGATTACCCTGTATGTCATTAAAGATGGTCATGAGAGCCGAACATGGTTTATCATAGGACCCAATGGAAAATATTCACCTAAAAAATCTTGTCTGAAACCAGTGAGCAAATTGGCAAAACCAGTTAGCCAGTTGGAACTTAACAGCAATGTAATGTTTCAGACTACCGGCCAAGATGGACATAGTCAAACAATTTATTCTGCTTTAAGTCTGCAAATAATTTCCATACAAGCGATATATGCTCCTGGGAGCCTCTAGTCGTGTTGTTTTGATGCTGTTTGATTTGTAATTTGTTTTTTATCCATTTTGTTATAACCTTGTAGTATATAATACTTTCCTTGTCTTTGGATTTTGATATGTTGGATGTTCCCCTCTGTCGTTATGCTTTGTTAACACATATTTTATTGAAATAACACCGATTTTGCATGTGTAATAAAAGCATAATTTGCAGCATGTTATTTGCCCCGGAGCAATAACATTATACTAGGGCAATATCATGTTATCTGCCCTCTTGTGAGCATAACCGACAGCACTTCCGCCCAACTGTAAATGATCATATGATCATTGAGAAACAGTAAGATGCTGGTCAATCGACAGGAAAATCAAATTCATCAGTAAAAGTTACTTCTCGGTATATAATGGCAAAATATTTAAAAAAGATTAATACATGGCCTTTTTCATATTGCTCTTTTTATCATCCCACGACTGATATCATCCCTTGGAATAAAGCCCTTGGGGCTGATATCAAGGTCTCAGGCTGATAACAAGGGCAACATGAAAAAGGCTGTGTATTAATCTATAAGTATTCTATTGTCAATATTATATGTCATATGGTGTAAGGTTATATTAACCAGTGAATAGAGTTATAATGGGCTATGTTAAGCCTTTAGACATAACCACTGATATTCATGCAATTACACATTATTGCTTTTCTTTACAATAGTGCATAATTTCAAATTACTGTATTTTGCAGGAGGAAGAAGTGAGTAGAGGTCGTGGTAAGAAAAAACCTCTCGGTGATACAAACTGGTTCTGTCCAGTGTCTTTAAAAGAGAACTTTGTCCTGTATCCTGGTAATCCAGAGATAGCGGCTAAATACAGGGAAAAGACATACTACTTCTCATCACATGAAGCTAGGGAAAAATTCATAGCTACTCCTGAAGATTTCTTACCCAAAGACAAACCATTGGAGGTAGGGGTTGACTTAAAAATATATTTTTAAAATAAGATATGAAAAACTGTATAAACTGGTTTGTTATGTAAAAACTTTATTATTTCTCATGAATTGGGGTCATTATTACAACCAAAATTTCATTTTCATTCTATTATGGGAAATAAGAAAAGTTTTGGGAGGTTGTAAGTGTTATGATAATTTTTTTATTTCGCATTAATAAATTTCTGTTTGTAGCCCCCTCCATTGAGATTGCTGATTTTGGGACCTAAAGGTGCTGGTAAATCTCTTCATGGTCGTAATCTGGCCAGGAAGTTAGGTTTGTTTCACATATCGTTCAGAGACAGATTACAAGAACTAATCATCCATAAAACAAGGAAGAGGATTGGTCCAGAATATGAACAGGACAATCTGCCAGATCCTGAGGAGGAAGAGTGAGTATCATGTTCCAAAACACCAATCGGCGCTATGATTACGTTTTTTTTTTTAGAGGTACTCTTATTCTAATGTTTTTAATGTTTTTTTAGCTCACCTGGCCCAAAGGGCCATGTGAGCTTTTGTCATCAATTTGTGTATGTCGTCCGTTCGTCATCTGTGCATCCATCCATCTGTTAACTTTTACATTTTGATCTTCTCCTCTGAAACACCTAGGCCAAATGAACTGAAAAAAACTTGGTGTAAAGCGTCTATGGAAGGACCTTAATAAAGTTTGCATATTTTGTTCCGGTTGGACAACTAATATGGCTGCCATGATGAATTCTTATTTCTGATTTTTACAAATTTTAAAAATCTTCTCCTCTGAAACCCCTAAGCCAAATGAGCTTAAACTATGTATAAAGCATCCATGGAAGGACCTTTATACATTCTGCATATTTTGTTCCAGTCAAATAACTTATATGGCCACCATGATGAATTCTTATTTTTGATTGCCTTCTTAGCCAGTCTACAAAATGTGTAAAACATGTACAGAGTCAACATAAAGAAGTTCATAAAATCTAATCATTATGTCATTGATAGTACCTTTCTCAATGTTTTTGAATTATTGTTATTCCGGTCTGATTTATAGTGATCAGAGTTGTCAGTGGGCCGAGTTAACCCATATTTTTCGTATTGGATTATTTCCCTTTGTTTATTGATTGAAAATATGGTGGCATGAACTTTATTTTCATTACACGAGTCGAAGTTTCCTTAAAATAACGGCTTTCATATTCGTGTTTTTGACCATTGAAATGTATCAGGCAAGTAATTAAATTTATAATCAACTCAAACTTTGCTTTTAACAGGAGTTCAGCGCTATTTGACAATTTTCAGGGTGACTTTAACTTCGCTTTTGACAAGAGTTGGGACAAAGTGAAACATTACAAAGTGACTTCTTTGCCAGAATCGCCCTTCAGGTTGAGCCCTGAGTTTAATTGATCACGGTAATATGTTGTACAGATTTTTGAACAAAATGAAGAAAATAAAATTCTTTTTGAAATTAAGGAAAAAAAATGCTGACGAGCAACAGACATGGGCGGGGCCTGAGAGACATTTTTTTTTTTTTTGCCTTATATCATTTGAAAATAATGTAATGTTTAGTTTAGAAACAATTACTTATCATATTTTGTTTTTTCCTAATATTTAATATATGAAAAGGTCAATAAAAAATGCCTTTTTAAAAAAAAAAAAAAAATTCTATTATAACAGGGAACCAGATGAGGAGGAAGCTGGAGTTACAGCCCCTGATGGACAGCCAGTAGCTCCTGAAACTCAGCCTACAGATAGTGAAAGTCAAGAAAAACAGGTACTGTATTTTCCTGCCTATAGGTCGAGACTTTTTTACTTTAAAATGACTATTTTACTATTATAAGTCTATGGAGAAAGTATCAATTAGACCTATAGTCCACATAGACTTATAGTCCAGAAAATACAGTATACATCTTTTTGTTCTGTTTTGATATCTATTTAGTAGCTGCAGGTTGTATGACAAGTATTGGATCAAAAGTTTTACATTTAGGCTTATAGTGGGAAACAGTATATTTAGTCCACACAAAATTGATCTCTCGTTCTTTGGATTTCGCCGCTCTGATTTTTCAAGTGTGTAAATTTTAATAAAACTATATTTTGCCGCTTCATTTTGCAAGAATGCTGAAAATACTCCCCAAATCAATTCTTCATTTTTCATGGTATTGAAAGTAGAAATTTTTTGCCAGCTCCTGAAATTTTGTTAAAATTTGGATTTTTTTCAGAATTTGCATATTGCCTTATTAGTTCTTGTATTAAATTTAACCAATTAAGCAAATGTATGATTAAATCGAAATTTGAGCTGAATTTGTACTATGATTCAGTAGAACTTGAACTAAAACTGTACCAGTACATGTACATGTAAGATTTGATAAGCTGAATTGAACCAACCAAATTCATGTAGGATTAAGTAGGATGTTAACCTTGAAAATAACTTTAATTTAATTGAACATCAACTGAATTGAACCAACGAAATCCCTGTAAGATATAGTAGAACTTCAGCAAAATTGAACAAGAACATGTGATAATTTGAACCAGCTCACACCAGTCACAAACAACTTACCAGAAAATATATTGATAAGTCTTTTACATCTGATAATATTAAAATTATAGGAGGAAGAAGAGATAGAATATACAGAAGAAGAAGAGGCTATCAAAAATAATTTGGAAAATGAAGAGCCACTTTCTGCAGAAATTCTTGACAATATACTTCAACCATTCTGGCACAAAGAACCGTTCAAGTATGTTATCAGAGGGTCTTAAGTTTTTTTTTACCGCTGACATTTTTCTCAAAGGGACAGAAAATATTTCCAAGGTTAAGGATTTTCTCTATCTCTCATTGTTTTTCAGGAAGAGAAGCCACTGGCTTAATAAAATGTACTCATATGAAACAGCATACATGATGCCTTTCATTGGGTTATAAAATATACTCCATTTGATTAATTCAATAAAATAGCATATGAATTCCATCCTGTATATAAAATAAACTAACAGGACAAGGAAAAAAGATACCTTTATATAAAGCAGGTGCCCATTATACAGAGGTTAATTTAAAAAACTTTTCATGTATGGAATATTTTCATAAATCTTCATATATAGCCAATGAGTTCCTGAATAGAGTAAGCTCTAAGCAGCTCTATATTGCATATTTTATTTTACATACTGTGACATTATTGTCGGCATGTAGTGCTTTTGCAAAGAATTTTACATACAAACGAATTACATAAATCAATTCTTTTCATTTTTCAGATCAACAGGATTTATCCTAGAAGGATTTCCAAGGACAACTGAAGAGACAAAGTATTTAGCAGAGATGGGATTGTTTCCAGATTCAGCTGTCATTGTTAATGTTGAAGTTGAGGATGTCATTAGCAGGCTATTACCTCCAAAGATGTTAAAATGGACGACAAGAAGGGATAAGAAATTAGCAATCAAGCAGAAAAAGAAGGATAAGGCAAAAAAGAAACGGGTAAGTGACAGGAAATGGCTATGTTTTGTCAATAATAAAACAGACATTAATATACTCAGTCTTGGGGTCTGTGTGTCCTGCTGAAGGTTAAAAGTTTCCCAGAAGACATGGAAAGTATGCTGTACATTATTTGCAATTTTAAAAATTTGAATCTTTATCTGCCTTTGGTGTCAGGCTTGTCAGCTGTTGCTAAGCAAGAAATAACTTCCACAACAGGAACATTGCATAGAAAAAATGACAACCAGTCAATCAAATACATGTAGAATATCACAACATGCAATGACCAATCCAACACACTCAAGTGATACTATACTGTTCTCAAATAGTACTGTACATATCAAACTGTCCGATATGAAGTTAAAACAGCCAAATCATAGGAGCATTTCTTTCATTTTATTCATTGAAATAAGATTCTCACTTTCTGTAATTCAGACTTTTTGTAAATTTTAATCTAATCTTATTAAAATCATACTATGTTATACAGGAAGAGGCAATGCAGAAAAGAAGAGAAGAATTAATAAAAGAACAAGAGGAGAGAAAGAAGGAAAGGGCAGTACGTAAAACTGTGTTATTCCAAAATATTATTTATTTTTGTTGCAGATTTCCTTAAAATGTTGATAGATTTTGTCAGGATTTTATACACCATATCCTTTCTTATCCATTCAGGATGTAGGATAGTTTGAATTAAATCATATTTCTTGTCACAATAATTTTATATTGAAAAGTTAACAGTTGCAGCATCGTCGGAAACCCACAGACGGTCGGGCTAACGCTTTGCTTCCACTTACCTACCGTGGGTCAATTCATTTTTTCTCGTTCTCATGAATATATTCATGAACAATTTTGATTGGTTTCCTTACTATTCTGTAATGGGAATACAGCCAATCAAGTGGCAATTAAAAGACGAGCTTGGGGTCAAGATATATGTCATCTACGCTACGCAATTCCAATGTATTTTCGATATAGTTTTTAAACAAAGTAAACAAGTTTTCATACTTTCAAAGAGAATGCATTACTGACCACGTGAAAAAATCACTACACAACAAAAATCGATCAACTGCATTACATGTGGCACCGTTTTACTTTCCAAAAAACTTTTTAATCTCCAAAGTGGAGAACGTCACTATTGTTAAAATCTCCAATGTGGAGAATTCCATTATTGTTAGCAGTAATTTCTATGGTCAGTTTGATTCATGAATATTAATGAAAACGAGAATGAATTGACCCACGGTCGGTAAGGTGGAAGCAAAGCGTACGATGCAGTTGCAGATGATTGGGTTTGAGAAATTTGAGTCCAAGTCAAGTAATTGAGGTTTAGATGTAGTGTAGTATAAGACAATAATACTTATACACTGTTAATTCAGAAATTGATACACTGTTTTCACAAATTAATGCAAAAAAACGGGACAGGACAAAGTATCACAATAAATAATTTTACTCAGTGATACTCAATTACAGCTTGTACATTAATCACAGTTATAATTACTCTTATCAGTTTTCTAAGATTTGTAATAGCAAACACATGCAGTAATTTCCAAATTTACATTCATGCATTGGATAGCCTTTAATGCAACACTCTTACCTTGAGATTTTTTTTAAATGAAAAGAACAAATGTCATACCTTTGACATCAATTGTATCTGTTTTGTAGTTAGAGAAAGCAGCTGCGAGAGAGGAGGCTGATTCTGATGAAGAGGTTGAGGAGGAGGCAGAGGAGGAAGAGGAAGAAGAAGATAACATTGAGGCCCAGTTAGCTGAGGAATTTGAAGAAGAGGAGGAGGAGGAGGAAGAAGAAGAAGAGGCCGAGGATGAGGCTCAAGACAGGATGAAAAATGAAATTAGTGATGTGTATGACAATGATAAAAACAGGCTGGAAAATATACTGGTAAGATTTATACACAATCAAAAAATATCTTTGGGCTGCAAAATATATTGGTAGGATTAATACGCAATTTGAAAATCTAATGATAAAAGAACAGCTTGAAAGTGAAAAAATTAGACAGATACAAGGGAACAGGAACTAATTGAAGAAATCAAAATTAAAATTACAACCTGCACAGAGAAATTTATGTTATAAGGATGCCATGGCACAGTTTCGTTCTTGGTTTTTCATGATTTTGATGTTTGTCATTATTCAGGTTAAGGTTGTTCACTGAGATATATTTGTCTGTTTTTATATTAAAGCAGCTATGTAAACCCCCTTTTTTTTCTTTCAGGCAACATTTATGGAAGTCTTCATTGATGCTTTACAAGTTGATGGTACAAGGAAGCCACACATCATATCATATGTTATAAATAAAAAATTAAAGAAATATGTCCAGGCTCGGCATAGTATGTTTGAGAGAATTTATACTATCAGTGAAGCTCTCGCTAGACGTATGTTACAAACAGGATACAAACAGCCAAGTAGATTTGGACGGTGGTGTCCTGTCAAGGTAAGTTTTTCAGAGTTTCTTAGGAGGCATGATGTTTAGTGCAATGTTAGGTGGAGGGGGGTGGGGGGGGGGGGGGGGTGGGGAAAAACAGCCACATCTCAGCATAAGCCTATTACATTTCATATTGATATGGTGCTGGAAGAAAATAATTCAATTATATTTCATTCACTAGTGTAACATAAGATTTTATTTCTTGTTGTGGAAAAGTTTGAATAAAACTGCTTATGTAGAAGTTCAGAAGTCTGTGCAGTTGAACAAAGTGACAGTTTTAATTTTATATGTTGTTATTTTCAACCCCACACTTGATGAGGGTGATCAGCTGTGAATTTTGACAGTTGTTGCCACTGGTTCTTTCTTGGAACTTTGGAGATAATTTGCCATGAAATTGACACCACAATAAACATTAAATATGAATTTAGTCTAGATTTTATTCAAATTATTCATTAAATCAAGGAAGCACCTTGAGTTGACTTATTGGTACTATTTACCAGTTCAGTCAAGTCAAACGACAGCAACAATAATTAGTTGGTTTGACTTAGATTTGTCATCATTTTTACAGTCAAAGGAAGGCAGCTGTATCCAGCCAATGAGTGGAATTGGATATCCAACATTCCCTTGTCTCTACAGACAACATATCTATTTCCTGTCATCCATTATGGCACGAGACGAGTTCATGCAGGATCCTATGACATTCCTCAAACAACCAACACCAAAACCAGTAGTCCCAATAAGAATGGCTGTTATTGGTCCTCCTAAATCTGGAAAAACGTCATGTAAGTGGCTTGGATCTTCTTGTTTTGGTATTGCATTTAATGACAAGTTTGGTAGACATTTGTTCAAACTATAGCATAATATAAGATAAAAATTAAAAAATGTTTATTATGGTTTTACTTGAAAAAGCATTCACTTTACATTTTTAAGAATTAACAGGAATCTAACATTTGATAATCCTTCCTCTGGTTTTTAGAAATGCAAAATGACAGGAAATTTAGTTCAGATAATTGTTAATAAAAGAAAAATTTATTTTATTTGCATACCTCTTTTATTTTAGTGGCCAATAGATTTGTAGAAGAATATGGTTTGGTAAGGCTATCAATAGGAGAAGCCATGAGGCGTGTCTTGTTGGAACAACCAAAATCAGATCTTGCTAAACAGATCCTGAAACATCTTACAAGGGGTCTGACAGTTCCTGATGAACTGGCTGTACAGGCTTTGGATATCTGTTTGTTAGAAATGAGAAGTCAAACTAGAGGGTATGTAGGATATTAAGGTCGAATATTTATTGAATACTTGTTAGCATTAATTAATTTTCTTGATGTTCATTGTGGAATATGTAGTCTTTTAAGTACACTTACAGATGATATGTAGCTACAAACATGGCGGTATCAAGTATGAGGTAATAAGATGACATTCCAGGGAAAAAGGGGTTATCTATGGCTAGTTAGGTAGTCTTAAATGAAGTACAGCTGCCCACACAACAAGACAGACACTTTATTGAAGTATTTCTTTATTCTTATATTATATATAATAAATTTATGTTTTTTGGAGTCCCTTATCATATTCCCTGTGCTTTTATCAAACTGCTCAGGACTTCATCATTTGTTGTATTGTGATAATCTGATTTTAAACAGATTTGATTGAATGTTGTTTTACGCCTCGTCGCGAAAAAAGGTCATATCGAGGCTAAAAGAGATTTGTGAGATATGTATATATATATATATATGATGTGAATATAATTTGTTTTGGATATATCAATATCACTATAAAGTTAAACCCAAAGTTTACCCAGATATATCCAGACCACTTGCAGTTTGCTTAGAAAAATAAGTAAAGCCAGAAAGATGAGTGAAAAATTGTTTGTGTACAATGAGATAATTCATTTTCAAATTTTATTTACACAAATATTGTAAAATGCAGGTCACATGACACCGTATGAAGGATTTTGTTGTTTGCTACAATTCTCATATTGTGTTTCATAGTCGATATTTTACAATAAATGAATAATATAATAATATACATGTGTATATGTCATTTGTCTTCAATGTATTCCTTACATTCAGATATTTGACTTGTCCCCCATATATAAGAGTTATCTTTCCTGACAGACGGTGTCTTTTAAATAATATAAAGGGCAAATCTTACTTAAAATAATTTTGTTTTGTATAAATATTGAATTTGGGAAGGTATTCATTCGAAATAAAACATGTGGGAAAATGTATCCAAAAACACATCATTGATATGTGTGGAGGACATAGGGAGAAAAAATATTCTGCCGAAAAATGACAATTTGTCCATTTATGTCTATTGAAGACACCTTCTCCAAAGACGAGGGAACTCCGTAAATGGGAGACAACTGACATGTACCAAAAAAATGGAATAATTATTCTTATGACGATAGCATGATCCAACTCTTTCAGGTATATTTTGGATGGCTATCCAATGACAATGAAACAGGTAGAGCTAATGACAGAGAGATGTATTATACCTGTCCGTGTCATAGAGTTAGAGATTGATAGTAAGGAAGTTATGGTTCGAGGACTGAGAGACAGGATGTCTCCTTCAAGGTATTGTATAAAATTATGTAAAAGTTTATCAAGGTTGTCAAAAAATTACATTTGCATTAGTATTGTTGTAACTCACACATTTTTCAACTGACTTGAATCCAAACTTCATACGTTTTGAAATTTTCAGTACTGGAAAAGAAAAGAAAAGAAATACATGTATATATATTGTTGAATACTTTTTGATTTCACAGGACTACAAAATTAATTACAAGAAATGTTCTCCAATATCCTAAGTATTTTATGAATTATTACACATACTGAAAATATGAAAATGTTTATTTCAGAGTGTTACCCCTCCATGACAGTTCCCAGATTCTTGCAATCAAATTAGCAGCCTACAATAAAGAAATAACCCCAGTAAGGGATTATTATCAACAGGAGCATATGAACTTTATAAAGGTCAATGGTGAAAGGTCAAAATGGTGGGTCTGGAACAGAAGTCTAGAGATTGCTCATGAGAGTGTGAAGAAAATACAAACATATTTACAGAGAATTTCTGATGGTTAGTAAATTTTCATACAAAAATGTTGAATCCAGGCACGGAACCAGGATTTGAGGTTAGGGGGGCGCTAACTGTATGTAATGATTGATATAGCGCTGAGCAACAAGGAACAAGACAGATTTTGAAAGCAAACTGAAATAACAATGCCACAAGTATGACGTATAATTATGTTTTCCTATTCTTAACATGCATACACCAGGTCAATCTTGTGCCAAATTGTGGGGTCAAAAAATGATTACAGAACGAACAAATTCTGTACTAAAACAATAGTGTGTTTTGATGCTGAAAAATAAAAATGACTTTGGGTTTGTATTATAAAAAGGAATCATAGTTTGTACTTGCATTATTAAGTCTCTCAATTTAAGAGAAGTGGAGATTGACGGTTTGCTGTCATATAATTAGCTCTCAAACCCATTCAAATTTACATATTTTGAAATAACTTTGAAATGGTTGAGATCTCAACTCTGTAAACACATATTTTCTTTCTCCTTATGAGAAGATGCAGTCATTGATGTATATGTGGGGGGGGGGGGGGGGGGGGGAGGGAGAGGATTCTAAGTGGTATGCCCTGCACCTCAAAATAGATTTGTCTTTATCAATTTAAAAACATTGAGATTCCCAACCTATAATTCCCTATAACTGGATACAAATTTAGAGTAATCTTTGTGAATTTAAGTTGCAGTACTTTTAGTATCTTCTTATGTTATATAAAATGGTAAAGAATTGGTTATGAAGGACCCAATAAACAATTATACATCTATTTATACTTATTCAAAATGCTAATAGAGATGACTGACGTGATTCATTTACATCTATTTTTTTAAAATCAGTGGAAAATATTTCATTCCTCCTTTTAAAAATCCTCTACAAATTTCTAAATAATACCTGTTACACTAGGATGTTAGCATCAGTGCTGGACAAAAGCACTTTGTGCTATGTTTTTTTAGGGGAGCACATGCCTGAAATCAAATGAAGAGTTTGTGAAAAAATTACTTTTGTTAAAAAACAGAGAGTTGAAATGAGAGCATTGTAAAGATCTATTAACCAATTAGATCATAGTAAATTAGTTTTTCATCTGTAAATTTGAGCTATGTTTAACATGAGACTTTGTATTGTAGAGGGATCATTCTTGTCTTGGAAAAATAAAACAAATGTAAAAAAATTTTGACAGCATTTATGTCTTATTGTAATATCAGCATACATTCCTTTATATTTAAACTTTTAACAGGTACTTCTGCCTCTATCAGTGATATGTGTATTACACCAAATGAGTTCCTTCAAAGAGTGGGAGATTTCGGTCAGTATTGTCCTGTCAGCTTGGCATTACGTGAAGAACTTGTGGACTGTTCATCAAATCCTACACTGGAGTTTGCTGCAGAATTTAGAGGTAATTTTATGTGTAAAAAAACAACACTGTTTGAGCCCTGAGTTTCAAACACCATTGACAAAACAATATATTTAAGTTCCTTAAATGAAACTCCCAAGATCTGCCTATTTATTAAACTTTATATTATGATATCAAGTTGACTTTTTTTTATCCAGGTTGTTTTGTGTTCCGTCATCAATCCTATCTATATTTTTTTTTTTTTTTTTGATGATGAATCTTTTATTGCATAAAGCATATACATGCTATGGCAAACATTAGCAATACAATAATGACAATAACTGGCAGAGAACAGAGAACAACATATTATAACAAGTATTCATTGAATAATATCTAACCTTAATTTCCAAGATAGTTTCAAATATTTGCATAGTTTAATTGTGAGATTCCTATTAGATGACCTTAATAAAGTATACAGTTTTTGACGACTTGGCCATGAACAATAATATCTAGGTAAACAATGTGTTCTAAACGATCTATAAGCTGGACAAACTAAAACAAAATGATATTCATCCTCTACAACTTTCATGTTACATATAGTACAAAATCTATTTTCTCTCAAAATATTTTGGTATCTACCACTTTCTACATTTAATTTCAGTGTTCCACTACGTAGTTTGGTTAGCAATTGAACAAGATATTGGACAACATATTTCTGTCAGTGTCAAGATTTACACTCTTGTCAATACTTGTTTTGATGCATAATTCTCAAAGATGAAATAATTTATATCATTTCCTTTCATTGTAGCACATTATTATAAGATGGCTGGTCCAGAAGAGTTGCAGCAGTTCCTCAATACTCCAGAAAAATTTGTTCCACCGCTGGCTCCTAGGAAGCTTCCACCACCTGAAATGTTACCAAAGAGACATCATCCTAAGGAGGTCAAGGCTTCACAAACTATAGAAATCAAGGGATATTGTCCTGTCAGTTTCCTTGATGGACAGTGCAGGTAGGAAAGATTGACCAATAATTACTACAGGATAATATGTCCAGTCTTTTAATTATAAGCATTGTTATTAGATATATGCAGTTATGTTCAATATTTTAAAGCACAAGGGAGTGATCCAAAGTATTAAAGAAAACAAAACTCTCTAGCCAGTGCTAGTGGATGTCTTGATGTCTTGAAATTTTACGGACATATCTGTGACTCAATAGTATTATTGTTAAATGATGAGTTGTTTTATGTTCCAGATATGAAGCCATTGTACCAGGTAATCCAGACTTCATTGGAGAATATCAAGGCAAATACTTCTATATGGAATCTGAAGAAAAATTATATAAATTCTTAAAGTAAGTATTCTTTTATTTATAGGCCTGAGTTTCATAAGACATCTCTAAAGTAAGGATTCCTCAGCTCGTTGTCAACCTATATATTGACCCATCAAATTGCTGAAAATTGTAAATTTTAGGAAAAATCAAGCAATTTCAATTTGAGGAAGATTTAAGAAGTTTGTTGAAACCATGCTTTTGTCTATATACAATTTATGTATTTGACTAATCTTACAAACAGACTTAATTGAAAATTTCTGAATGTTCAAAGGTTTAATTGGCTGAATGTTTTTAAAAATTGATTTTGTCTATAATTTCAAGTTGATTTTGATTCATTTTAAACCAGTTTAACTGAGGTTTATAAAATTGTTTAATTTAATTTTTGGATTTAAGATCAGTAAGATGTGATTTTTTTTTTAAATTTCAGGTTACCAGAAAAGTACTCAAATTTAACCTTGCCCCACAAACTCCCTCCCCAAAAAGAGCCATTAAAGCTGACAGGATTACCCATGTTAGGATACCTAGAACAGGCAGCTTCAACAAATCTGGTGAAAGCTTTAACAGCTGCAGGAAACTTTAAACCAAAATATCCCTTCCTCACACCTGCAAGGTCAGCACAGCTTTATGTGGCATACCATTTAAAAGGTAAGAATTATTACAGAAGTCAGATGATCAATCTTATTAAAGGATATGACACACTGCATTTGAACTACTCTAAAGAAAAATCATATGAGATCTTTTCACCAAGGTTGACACTGTGAAAATAAGGTACCAACTCATTTAAACATTTATCCATGTCTTAAACTTGATATTTTTCATATTCAAATGTACCTGGATACAGTGTATAGTTCTTAAATTGATCAGTAGTAATTAAGACTAGTTTTTTAGCTCAGCTGGCCTAAATGGCCCATGTGAGCTATTGCCATCACTTTGCGTCCGTCGTCGTCCATATCTCCATTAACTTTTCACATTTCAGTCTTCTTCTCCAAAACCCCATGGTTAGTTGAAACCAAACTTGGTGGGGATGTTCATTGGATGGTCCTCTACAAAGTTTATGTTTTTGGTTCTGATCCAAAATTCAACATGGCTGCCAGGGCCATTTATGCACTGATTGGTTGAAATTTAAAAATCTTCTTCTCTGAAACTTCAGATAATGGTTCTTAACAAAATTGATGTTTTTGGTGCCAATGTGAAATTCAAAAACATGGCTGCCAGGGCCATTTATGCCCTCTGATTGGCTGAATTTTAAAAAATCTTCTCGGAAACTACAAAAGCAATTGAATTGTTACATTGCAGGAATGATCCTTACATGGTCCTCTACAAATTATATGTTTTTTGTGCCAATCTGAAATCCAAGATGGCTGCCACCACGGGACACGTTTAACATAGGATCCTATGGGAAATACATACAAATATCTTCTTGTCAGAAACCTGAATGATCAGATAATGGTCCCTAACAAAATGGATGTTTTTGGTGCCGATCTGAAATCTAAAAAACATTGTTGCCAGGGCCATTTATGCCCACTGATTGGCTGAAATTTAAAAAATCTTCTTCTCTGAAACTACAAAAGCAATTGAATCGTTATATTGCAGGAATGATCCTTACATGGTCCTCTACAAAGTTTATATTATGTATTTTGTGCCGATCTGAAATCCAAGATGGCTGCCACCACGGGACATGTTTAACATAGGATCCTATGGGAAATATATACAAACATCTTCTTGTCACAAACTGATTGACAGATGGAAGTAATATTATGCCTGAATGAATAGATAATGGTCCTTGACAAAACTGATTGTTTATGGTGCCAGGATCAATTGTGCACTCTGATTGCACTCTGATTGGCTGAAATTTCAAAAATCTTGTTCTCTGAAACTACAAAAGCAATTGAATTGTTACATTGAAGGAATGACCCTTACATGGTCCTCTACCAACTTTATGTTTTTCATGCCAATATGAAATCCAAGATGTCTGAAACTACACTCCCAGTTGGAACCAAACTTGGCAGAAATGGTCCTTAAATGGTCCTCTGTCAAAAGTATGTCCGATGACCCAGAATGTCAACCAAGATGGCTGCCACAGCGGAACTTAGTTAAACAAAGGACCCTATGGAAAAATTCATTAAAAAATCTTGTATGAAACCACTAAGCCAATTTGAACCAAAATTGGCAGCAATGGTCATTAGATGGTCCCCTTTCATAATTGTGTCTGCTGATCTGGCCTGTCAATCAAGATGGCCACCAAAGCTGAACTTAGTTTAACATAGGACCTATGGGAAAATTTAATTTACAACAAACTTGGCCATTTGGAACCAAACTAATACCAGCAATGGTCCTCTTTCAGAATTTTGTTTGATAACTTTAAATGTCATCTAAGATGGCCACTACACCCTAACTTTGTTTAACATTGAACCTATGGGAAAACTAGCCAAGATAACAGCTCCACTTAAATTATCAGTCCTGCTGAAGGTGGACAAGTTAAATCCAGGTGAGCGATACAGGCTCTTGGGAGCCTCTAGTTTGTTGTAATTTTCTATTAGACTGTGTTCATGAAATGCATTAATTTCACATTATGTTGATTTTCAAAGATTTATGATAGTATATGCATGATGCATGTCATAATTTCTGAATATACAGTATATAATGACTAATGTGATTGTCTTTTCTTTTAAACTTTCCTTTAGATACCTTACAAAATTAGAATATCCATTTATTTTTTTTTTCAGCTTTCAATCCAAAAAATTCAGAATATGTGAGAAAGAAATACAAACAGAAATTACAGAAGTTTGAAGAGACATGTCGATTAATTCAGTATCTTGGGGACAATATGACAGTGCGTTACAGAGATCCTGCAGAAAGACCAGGAGATTTTGACAATAAATTAGAGACATTCTTTGCACTCAAAGGAATTGAACCAACAACAACTTGGCTAGCATAATACAGATTCTGTGTACCCTACTGTGTATGAAAGAATAGCTTTTATTGGATGATTTAAGAATGAAATAATGATGCAATTTGTAACAGTGCATTTTATTGGATCATCATGACCACATATTGTAAATTTATTGTTTGAATATCTATGTAAAAGTTGTTTTTATTTAAGAAGATTTTACATTTATAAGAGAATGAATCTTGATTGTTTCCTATAACTACCAGCAAACAATTTTTAGATTGTTAAAAAAAATGTTACTGTTGACATTTGTTTTCAATATCCGTCCACTTCATGTTATGTGAGAAATCAGTTGCAAATGTTTTCAGCATTTGTGTACTGGCAGATTAAATTCTATTGAATATTAGGTACATTTCTATAATTATCACAAATCTATTTAATTTTGTGCTGATAGCATCAATGATATGTCAATCACAAAAAGAGACAATAAGAAATCATTTTATCAGTAAAATGCATTTAACAGACATTTTTTGTGAGATCTGTAAAACTGAGAAGTGATTTTGTAAGTTTCTGTTCAATTCTTTGAGTTAATAAGAAAACTATGTATAAACTGCCAAAGATGTGTGAAAAATTTGTTTTATACTATATTTGTTAGATATACACATCAGTTCCAATTTTTGGCTTGAACTTGTAGTGACCTTATTCCATGGTAGTGACCTTGACCTGTTCAACATTTTCTTGCAGCATTACTACTACTAGTGCCTATATTATCTTTTGAATTTTATCAGTGTTATAAAGATGTGATATTTTATTTATTTCCATGAAGACTGTGATCTAATATTATGTAAATTATGTTTTTTAAATTATTTTACTTATGTTCAAATTATTTACATCTATATTATATACAGTAGCATCCGTCCAGATGTTAATAAAATCATTCCACTGATATGCCTTTGTTTTTTGTGTTTTTCAATAATAGAGGTTTCAAATTTTTAGAAAAAAACCATTAGGTGCAGACTATCTCTGAAATTTTTATATCAAAATAAAGACATGTCTGACATGTCTGAAAAATTTTTTTTTAGTATTAAAAGTTCTTATCAGTTTCATGATACATTTTAAAGTTTTCTTGAATTAGCCAGTTTTCCGTATTTTGACAATTTTTGTCCTGATATATTTCTATATATAATATTAAATATTTACTTCCACATTTGTCACCTCCAGTATTTTCACCCAAGAACCTCTATTTTCAGTGACTGTTTATTAAATGTCATGTTTTGTGGGCTGTAGGTAATTATTGAAGGCTACACCCTCTACAATATGTTCCGCAAAAAGTTGCTTCTGGGAAAATCTCAAACATTATCTAAAATATCATTAAAAATTGTTTCTGAAACAGTCATTGCCTTTATTTTAAATTCATGCCATCAGGAATGCCTAGAAGCATACAATATTCAGCAAGGGCATATTTTTCATTTTTACTGCAGGAATTATTTTGTTTTTTTGATTACATCTAGAGTATCTGGAACACAACCATGTTTCATGTAAAGAAATGTCTCAAATATGCATATGCTGTATGCATATTAAATGGGGTTTTAGTTCACTTAAGATCAAAGGGTGTGAGTGTGTGTGTGTGTTTTATGTCATTTTCAAGTGAATGGAAAACTATATTGATTTATATTTGAATTTGTGACATCAGTTAGTACCAGTTTGCTTGACTATAATTGAGAAACCGCTGATGAGTCAAGAATTGTTGAAATGTGTACCTTGGTACATCAAATTTATATATCCGAGAATGAAAATAGTAGATATCCTCTTCTCACTCTTAGCTTGGATCAAACCTCATAGAATATAATTGTCCATCAGGTGCAGTTTATGAATCTGAGAGTCATTTAATATTTAGTCAGCAATTAGAATTACTGTGTGTCCTGCCTGATTTCTTGATGGAAAACACTGGAGATTATTACAATTCTGTACAATTCAAATATTAACTATTTGATACAAACTTTTGGAAACAGAACTTGCACATATTCAGCAACGTCATATTTGTTTGTGGTGACATTTTACTTTATGCAAAAGTTAACAAATTTCACAAAAAAAAAAAAAAAAAAAAATGGAAAATCCATTCCTGTAAAATATTTCACGCATTTGATTTCAGCCGTGCAAAAGACAATAATTAATTACAACTGTTGGAAACAACAGGAGTAATACGTTTTACTTTATTTAACTGAAATATTTGCGATATTCATGAAAAGCGATTTGAAAAGACACACGGGATGGAGGTGTCTTGGTGGAAATTGGGAGAATGTGTCAAAATATAAACCTAATAGATCTAGGTATAGGCAAAAATTCACATAGATTAAAGAGGGGCTAGATTTATAATTTAGCTGAATTTATTTTTGGGGTGATTAACGTCGTACGAGAGGTACATGTATTGCATGCATATTAGGGGTTTTAAGGACGGTCAAGGACGTCCTTGGGACGGTATATTTAAAAGTTGTCCTTTACCAGATTGTATTCTGAACCTGAAAAGTCTTATCATTATTCATGTTATACGTTAACCTCACATAGTCAAAGCAACAAAAACAAATTAAAGCCAGAATCTGATTAAGAATCTGAAAAATTTATAGAAAAAACTTAATGAAGACGGCGTCTTGTTCAAACCAAAAAAAAAAAAAAAAAATTCCGATTATGTATACTACTTTTTACGAGTCCATAGTTACAGTATCATTATTTATCCACTTAGCATAAATATAAATTCACATAAAACTCAGTAAGCAGATTGAAATTTATGCTATTTGAATAAAAGAGTTTTCACACTTTTTCGTCCCGGACTAGTTCAACTGGTTAGTATTATTTTCCAGAGGTAGACTTGGTCTACATCTTCAAGGCCAATTGGAGAATTATAGAAAAAAAAGTCCAAATCTTTTTGCGAAATCCCAAAACTACATATTATCCGTAAGGTGTCATATCAATGCATTACTTTGCTAATTTGCCTTTTATGCCTCGTCCGCGACTGTGGAAGGGGCATCTAGATTTACCCTTGTCCATCCGTACGTACGTACATAGCCCCGTCTGGCTTGGTTAAGTTTTTTTTATTTAGGTCCATTTCTCAGAAATCCTATAAGATATATCAATGATATTTTTACATTTAGAATCCTCTTATAATACTAGACGCAGATGAGCAACATTTGGGTTACTTTTACCTACATTTAATTCATGAGTGATTCTGATAAAGATTTGATCCACATTTCGTTCATGAGACTCGAATAAGGTTTTTGGTTTAGGTCCATTTCTCAGAAAACTATTGAGACATATCAGTGATATTATACCTATTCATTCATCTTATAATACAGTACAACAAAATTCAACATTTGAATTACCTTGACTTATATGTATGCTTGAATGACTTTGGTAAACATTTTTGCGTTTAGTTATATTTTGAAAGAACCGTTGGTAGCATATTGATGATATTTCGCAACACAAGTCAAAACGTTTGAGTGCCCACGACCTACTTTGATTAAATTCTTGCATTTATTTGTATAATTAAAGAACCTATTCTAATATTTTACAACTGTAGTCGTCTAGTATTGTACAACACACTTCACCAAAATCTGACACTATATCTTACATTTTAATGTAGAGTGACTCTGATTAAATTTTTCCATTTTAGTCTATTTCTAAAAAAAAACTGTGATAATATGTCAATGATATTTACAACTACAGTCATCTTTAGTTCAACAAAGATCACCCGAATATAAGTTAACATGACCTACATTTCACGCTTGAGTGACTGCATTAAATTTTAGAGTTTGGGTCCGTATTTCAGAAACAGAAGTTATTTCTTTGAATTAATTATTTTTTTAATTGGGTAAACCTTAATGTAGGCAGGATATATTATGAAGTTTCAAATATTTAAAATAATTCTCAAAACTAATTACCGTCATAAAAAAAATAGACTGTGCATGAGGACACACATTCTCTAGTTTTCAATGTATTTCTAATATTTATGTAAAATTGAAAGAATAAACTGCTTGAAAGAAACATCAGATCATTGATAATGTTGACTGCATATGTAAGCTGGCTTAAAATAAAAATTGAATAATGGTCTTCACAATACTTTATTTTTAAAACAAAACAACGTCAACTACAAACTGTACGCATACAGATAACATAACATGATATACAAGTTATACAGATATGTAAAAAAAAATGCGACAAGTGTACACATATAAATATATCAAAGTTGAAAGGTTGAACTACTTACAGTTCAGTACACATTGCAGACAATTTTAATAATATATTTCAGTTAACAATGTTTTCATTGTTTAAATATAATATTACCGTTCAGTACTAGTATATTGCAGACAAATATAATGTATTTCAGTTATCAAAGTTTTCGTTATTTACAGTATAATATTTACACTTCAATAATAGAATATTACAGACAATATAATTACAAGTACAATGTATATATTTCGGTTGACAGTGTTTTCCTTATTTACAGTCTACTATATTGCACTTATTACATTTTTCTTTGGCAAGACCGTAACTATAGTTTGTAATGCTCACCTACACTCTGTATTTTACTGCACGAGGAGATTGACACCTCCAAGCATAGTCATAGTGATTAAGTTCTGAACATTTCTTCGACTTTCCTAAAGGAAAACTTCTGACAAACAAACGGAAACCTTCCTTTAATATACCTTCTATCTCTGAACGGATAGTTGGTGTATTCAGTAGTCTGGATTCCCATGTTCCTTTGTCCAAAACGAACCCTTTATTGCATTTGCAGTACACAACATACCGCTTACAGTGTTCGCTTGTCTGAACGGCAAATTCATACAGTGCTGGTGTTTGATATCTTCCACCACAGATATCTTTCTTTCTATAACCCGTTAAATTTCCTCTGCGTTTTTCCCACATGTCTGAATCTTTATCTTCTGGCAAAGTTGGTGTCATAACTAATTGCCATTTTGACCATGGTGCGTTGTTCAACATAAAATTAGACTCAGGAACTTTTTCTCTCTTTAGTTTTGGTAGATTCTTTAGCTGTAAGGAACGTTAAATCCCGTCAAATGTCACATGCACAATAATAAACTACGTACTGTATTGATAATTTATTCATTTATTCATCCAATGATTTAATTTATTTACCAATTTCTTCAACCTCATCTAGTATTAAAAGCAGAACTTCATCTATCTTCAAAATTTTAATTATGAAATAACATAATTTAAATATAATTAGCTTAGAAACTCATCCTAATTCATGTTTAGTTTCGTTTTATCTATTTTAATTTGTAATAAATAAAATAGAATAAAAACAGAAAAATACCTTATATTTTTGTAAACGTTCTTCTTGGCGTTTGTCCATCATCTGGTCGTGTTTTGATCTAAATTTTGTGGCTTTTGATTTTCTGTCTGTTTTTAACACAGCTTTTGAACTAGGCTTGAGTACTTTCACTGACGGCGGTTTTGTTAAAGATGGTATTTTGGTAAGAGAAGCTGGTACTGTAGCCTTAGGAGCTGGGGTTGTGTCCATGACATCATTATCTGTTCGTCTTAAACTACCAAACAGTGCTTCAAGGTCTTTGTGTATCGTTGTTCCCCTAGCTCGAACTTCCGTTTCGTAGTGCTACAAAAATAAATATAATATTTAATAAAAGTTATATCTTAATTAATCTTTTAAATAAATTTATAATTTAAAACTTTCATATAGAAACCAACGATTTTTTGGGTGAAGAATATTTTTAAAAATTTTACCAGCAGTCGATAATATTTCTTGAAAATACTAATATTAAACAAAATTACCTGCAAGAGTGTTTCATCGTGTTCTCTGTAACAAATAGCCATCATAAAGTCAAACATGTTAGCAAAGTCTGCTAGTTTAAGACATTTTCCATCTGTGGCTGTGGATAATTTATTGTAAAAATCTTTTGTTGAACCATAGTAACCACACTGTACTCCATAGATACGTACATTCTGAAATGCAAAATTAAGTGTTTCAGTATTGAAGGCATTTCCTTATATAAGATATGTGTTACTATTAACATGGAAACTAAGAGTAAGTTGTTCTCCTTTATCTGCTCGATACTTTCCTAATATATCTTTTAAAAAGATTCAACATAATATTAAACATATCTGATTAATTGTCTGATTGTTATAATTACCATCATTAAAAGCTTGTACGTTTCCTCGCGCCAGTCAATGCTGTAGGTTTTTCCGTCGTAAGTGTATCCGGGTTCATGAGGGTCAGCATCGCCAATAACAACTAACGCCCTCTTTGACCCTGGTGTCCATGACAATTTCTGAACTTGCTGAAGTACAAGTTCATAACATTCGTCCCCGTCACCACCTCCTGTTCCGCCTACATTTTTTACCCATTGACAAAGCTCTGCTACATCTGTTGAGAAGTCTATATACTTTGTTATGTATGTGTACGTATCGCAATAGTCACCGTGAGCAAATACTGCCATTCGGATACCAGGGATGTCGGCTTGGAGACGTTGTATTAAGTCTTGGACTTTTCCCTTTACCTCATTTATACATCCAGACATAGATCCAGTAGTATCAAAAGAAAAGCAGATTTCCATTGGTCCTCCGGGTATGGCCATTTTTTATTTCTTAACCTTAAATAAATTGAAAAAACTTTAATATCCTTAATTGATTATGAAGACGGAAAAGAAATTAAAAAAAAACATATATAGGGTAAATTAAATTTACCTGCAACTTACATGACTTATGAAATAAAATAAATAAATATAAATGTTACAATACCTCTATTTTTCTTCTAAGTACGAATCGGCTATCTCACTATTTAGTTTTGAATATGTTCCTATCAGCTGTCTGTATTTATATCATCCTCCTACCTACGTCACAGATAGGTTTAATTCATGTTACTGCTTGTTCTTGTTGTGGATGGTTAAATCTGAGACTATCCGATAGATTAGTGCGAATAGTTAGGACTCCATCCGAGAATATCCGAAAAGAGTAGGGTAGGGAGAAAATAAACGTATTTTAAAATTGACGAATTTATTTGAATATCCAAATTTAAAAGATTGTTAATTGAAAAACTAAATCAATGTATGAATTATTTGAACAAATGCATCAACATTTATGTTAAAATAATACCGAATAATGATAATAGTTAAAGCGATAATAATAAAACGTACTTCATTTACCTTGTAATGTAATAATCAAGTTAAACCTCGAAATGGGTAGAATAAATGAAAAATTAATGCGATTTGCGTCTTTTTCGCCTTTGATAATGTTTATTTTTTTTAAATAAACACCAGTGTCAAAAACGTAAACTGTCGCATGTGCAAAGATGGAATTCTTATAACAATCGTAGTTCTCAAACGTACTTCTCCCTACATTTATTCAGTAAATTAAGCATTTAATAAGTTACATTTTGTTTGTCTACTGTAAAAATGAGAAATGGTATTTCAATAAAAACAACAGTATAACTCGTAATCAATTATCCTATTTATCTGAAGCCAAGATCAAGTAGTAAAATTCTGAAATTTGACTAACTATTTTATAAATTCTCCTAATATTATCTTTAGGCAATCTTTTTTTCTTCGTAACTCGCTAATTAATGTATATAAAAACTTACTTGATCATAAAATTTGCTTAATTTGAAAATTAATTTAAAACGTGATACCATGCATATTGCATTTTTTCCACATAGCCTTTAAAATTTTCTAAAGAGTCTTAATATCATATACATATTCGTTGTACATAACGGCTGTTTATACTATATTCCCCCAACGTATTTTTCCTCTACTTTAACATGTTTAACGGGAACACCGGTAAATACAAATGAAATAATTTTAAATAGATTTAGGTTTCAGTTGAATGACAAAAGTTGTGTCCATACCAAATGGCATATATGCAGAATATCCTTTCACATTCCTTCATTCTTTATCGAAGGTCTTGTTACAACTAAAAAAATCAGGATTATTTCACAGTTCTAAGAAAATACGACCAGTCACGACTCAGTTTATGGTATTTGTATGGATTACCAGGAATGGTTACTGCCTAAATCACTGGTCACAAAATATTTTGTGTAAATGCTTAAATATTTCTTTTACCAATTTAGAACAAATTAAAAATCTTCTGTTAAAAAAACTGTTATTAAATTCTTCCAACTAGATTCAAAATTAAGAACAAAAAAGAACATGGAGGACACTGAGAGTTTTAAATATTTCTGAAATTACGCTTAGAATTTGTAATTTAACAACGTAAATAAAAAAAAATGAATTAACAAGAATGGTAAGAATAAATCACTGGTCACAAAAAAGTTTTTAAATATTTAAGCATTGCTTTTACCAATTTAGAACATTTTAAAAATCATACCGAAGTTAAATTCTCCCAACTAGATTTAAAAGATTCTAATTGTGATAGAAGAGAGCCTCTGAGGCCCTGAGAGTTTTTAATATTATTGAAATTACCTTAAGAATTTGTAATTTAACCAAAGAAAATTAAAAAAATCTAGAAATATTAATATTATTAAAAAAAAGACGGGTCATAAAGTAATATTAGGTGTGTACAACTAGGCCTATCAATTTGCCTATGACATGGTTTTATAGATTATCAGCAGAATTTTAAATATAAAAGGTTTATATTCAATTTGACATTTTTATAACTATTAACTTCACGACAGTATCGAAAGACTAGCAACTGTATTAATGAAACCCTCTGTTAACCAGCAGAGGCATTCGCTCGGTGGTAGTAATTATTTTATGATACAATGAATATTTATATTTCAACAAGTTATGTCTCATCGTATGTGCTTGAAACCCAAAAAACATTGGACATCAGGTACAATAATCCAAGAAATACTAAGAAATACTCCTTAGTTACATTTTTGTTTTACAATTTTATAACAGTCAATTTTTAAGAATCAATTTCAACCAGGCTAAATACTAACAACACAGATGGTGATTATCTCACCGAATTTGAGTTGATTTGATTGTTTGATATCAGTTTTATGCAATATTTCTATATTCTTCATCAATTTAAAGATAAATTGAAAAATATTGTAAAACAGAAATATGAAAAATTAGCATTGTCTAAACTCTCAAAAACAAACGATAGTTCCAAGTTATATTTATATAGTAAACTTAAAAACACTTTAAAAGTAGAAGAGTCCTTGAAAAAATGAAAAAAAACTTTACAATGACACAGCTCCTTATAAAATTTCGAATCAGTGACCATTCTCTCAATATGGAAGTTGGCAGATATAAAAATATTCCCAGAGAAAAAATACTTTGCTCTGGATGCAAGGTGCTAGATGATAAACACTTTTCTTTTTCTTACATTGTAAATCCAGTACTCAGTTAACATGGTTAAGAGCTAATCTGTTTGAAAAGCTATTAGAAATAAATCGTCATTTTCTATCTTGCGACGAAGGATCACAAATTTTTGATATACTTAATCCAAAAAATTAACTTTTACCAATTGTTTGTGACTTTATAAAGTGGCCATTGGAACTGGGAAAATAGGGTCCACATCGGTCAAAATCAAAGTTTTTAGTTATTCACTGTTTCCCGTATCTTCTTTGTCTGTATTTGTTTGTTGTTAATTCCATGTAATATTGTCTAAGCCCCATGGATATAACTTACAAAAATAAAAGACATTATATAATCCATAAAAAGTACTTCATTCCGAAAAAGTTGAAACAATACCGACCAAAAGTTAACTCTAAAAAACTATCTATGGACAGAGGGAAATATTCTGTACGTATAGACCATAAAAAAACTAACATACTAGATCTGAGTGTGGCAGTAGTACGTTATCCATTATGATACACTCATTATCAAACAGACAAAAACTACTCATGATACTAATAATCTCTTTGACATTAAGCATTATGGAAAGGTCAATCTTTATCCCTCCTCATACAACAGAACTAAAGGATTGTCAAACTTATGAGGTTTCCTTTCTATTTCTTATGAATTTCTTATGTCTACATTTGCCTAACCACTGTCCTAGGACTGAGAGTTAAAGGGATCAAAGATAAGGTCAACAAGAACCATCAGTTCTGTATAGTATTTTGTCTGGGGCTTTTCATATTTAATACTACATGTATGCATTCATTTTTGATTCGTGATCATATTTCATGAATGTGTTTGATGTTCATAAGCCAGAAATTGACAATTCCTGAGAAAGCGGGTTTATTTATTATTATCATTAAAATTTTATTACTTTCAATGGTTCTATCTTGTCTGTTATTTTTGTTTGGGGTTTTTCATATCAAATGCTATATTCATTTGGGAGCTGACAAATCATGAGAAGCCAGGTTTATATATTACTATCACTAAAATTAGGATTTTGGTATTTTTTAGGTTTTTTTGTATTAGAATACTTAATACAGTCCCCATTTTGGATTCTATGGTAGCTGTATGTTTGTATTTTTCCCGTAGTTTTCCATTCGTTTCACTACTAATATTTTAAATGGTATTAATCATCGGAAAAGGCCATAAACGAACTCCTAGATGCTAAATTCTAGTAAAGTATTTCATACTTTTAGACTAAGAAAACATAGGCTTCAAAATGAATGAAATAGTCTGTTCCAAAATATTATCCGAGTCGAATTCTGTCAGTTTAGTTTCACTTGTGGACATAGGAACTGAAGTCCTACGTAATGTTTGTTTTAAAAAATAGAAATATGTCACATAAAATGAATTCATGTGTGTTATATTTTATAAACCATTGCGTTTAATACTAAGTGGGGGAACAAATATACGTTGATGATCCCAGATGTTTATCAATTAGTTACCGTAATTCCACCTGGGGGATGTTTTCCGGAACAAACTACATTATCTTTCGTTTTCATATAGAAAACTAAATTTACAACTCTAAACATGTGTTAAAATATATCTATATTTTTTAATTAAATAAACATTGAAAATAAATAATCAATATATCACATTTTTGTTTAAACATTATACATACAGAAAATACATATTTACATATAAGCAGATCATTTGATCTAAAATATTATTTAAATGTTCATAAACAAAATCTCTTGCTTCTACAGACAAAATTTAACCTTCACAATTTATACTCTACAGAACGAGGAGCTGTTCTGACCTTTCTTTGACCTCTCCATGCATAATCATAATGTCCGAGGTCGGCTAATTTGTTATTTGTGGCAGTTGTTTTTCTTAAAGAAAATCTTCGTACTAACAATCTGCAGCCCTTTTTCAGAATGTCTTCAATTTCATTTCGCACGTCCGATTTGTTCAAAAGTCTCGATTCCCATGAACCTTTGTCCAGTGTAAACCCTTTGTTACACTTGCAGTACACTACGTATCTCTTACAGTGTTCACTTGCTTGTACTGCAAATTCATAAAGAGCTGGTTTATCATATCGTCCATCACAAATGACTTTCCTTCGAAATCCGGCTAATTCTCCACGGCGTTTTTCCCATAATTCTGATTCTGTCTCATGTGGTATTGTAGGTGTTATGACTACCTGCCATTTTGACCATGGTGCATCGTTCAACATAAAATTGGACTCTGGAACCTTTTCTCTTTTGAGTTTTGGTAAATTTTTCATCTAGAAATATAAACGCCAATTTCAACATGGAGTATATTAATCAGTCCATGATGCTACTTTAATTTCGAAATAACAAAGGTTTCAGACGAAAAAAAAGTACAAATATTACTATGGTTATTTTAACTAAATTGTATATTTCTATTTGCATCTATTCAAGAATTTGAGAGAAGATATATATTAAACTCAATTAAATCAAATTAATTATTGTTATTTTAAACTGTTTATGCTTCTCTGTGGTTTATCCCATGAAAATGATGAGGAAGAAGAAAAAAATAAGTACCTTGTATTTTTCCAACCGCTCTTCATTTCTTTTTTCCATTAATCTTTCGTGTTTTGACCTGAACCTTGATGCACGTGGTTTTCTGGTTGTTTTTACAGTTGGTTTCGCACTGGGCTTCAATGCTTTAACAGATGGTGGTTTCGTCAATGATGGAATCTTTGTTAATGGCACGGGAGTTGTCAGAGGCTCAGATGATGTATCCATTATTTCTGTATCTGCTCGTCTCAAACTACCAAATAAAGCCTCAAGATCTTTGTGAATTGTTGTCCCTCTGGCACGAACTTCTGTTTCGTAGTTCTAAAAAGAAAAAGAAAAGGAAAATAATAAATAAAGGTATCTTATGATTCTATATTTTCTGTGATTACACAAAATAACTTTTGGAATCAATGCATCTCCCACAAAACTCTGTTGTAGGATAGCTTTGGCTTTGTCATTCTTCGTCTTTTTAAATTAAATCTCCTCCACAACATTTTGTATTTTTCAACTGGCCTTCAATAATTTGATAAATGTATTTTCTTTTATGATTTCAATGAATTAAAATACATGTGTGCAATTTATGAATTCATCAGTGCGAGTATCATATTTGTTTCCATATTTATAACAACCAATAAAATTACCTGCAAGAGTGTCTCATCGTGTTCTCTGTAACAAATGGCCATCATAAAATCAAACATGTTAGCAAAGTCTGCTAGTTTAAGACATTTTCCATCTGTGGCTGTGGATAATTTATTGTAAAAATCTTTTGTTGAACCATAGTAACCACACTGTACTCCATAGATACGCACATTCTGGGAAAAAAATTTAAAATATTTGATAGTTTTTGTATGAATGGCTTAATATGATGAATATTATTTTTTTAATTTAACTTGCATACACATGACAGTAGCATATTTTTCTTTATGACATAAGCAATGACATTCATAAATAATGGTTAAAAATTACAAATATTGAAAAAAGATTTGATATTTACCATCATTAGAAGTTTATATGTTTCTTCACGCCAGTCGATGTTGTAAGTTTTTCCCCCATAACAATATCCGGGCTCATGCGGATCGGCATCACCAATCACAACTAAAGCCCTCTTTGATCCTGGTGTCCATGACAACTTTTGAACTTCTTGTAGAACAAGTTCATAACATTCGTCTCCATCGCCACCTCCCGTCGAACCGACATTTTTAACCCAATTACAAAGTTCCGCTACATTTTTGGAGAAGTCTATGTGTTTGGTGATATATTTATGTTTATCACAATAGTCACCATGAGCAAATACTGCCATTCGGATACCAGGAATATCGGCTTGGAGACGCTGTATCAAGTCTTGGACCTTTCCTTTGACTTCATTTATACATCCGGACATAGAACCGGTTGTGTCAAATGAGAAACAAATTTCCATTGGACCTCCAGGTATTGCCATTTTTCTGAAATGATATATAAAAAGTTTAAATAATTCGGTTTACTGCTTTAGAAAGGCATGTATATTCATTGTTATCTGCACGGCGAAAAAATATTTTAAAAATTAAGCTTCGGTTGTTGTTATAATCTTTGCTGTATCTAAAAATTACAATATATTTCATTGCATGCTTCATACATACCTGTTAAAATATTTTTGCCACTACTTATTACTCTAGGACAGCCAATGTTTAAAATCTAAACCCGATCAGCTGTATTTATATACTAGTAAATTCCTACGTCACAGGTAATCAATAATTGGTCACATGTTCTTCGACAAGGTTGTACTTGAACAAGGGCATTGAGGACGAAGCGCAATATAATCCGAAGGGTTATGGTAAGGAGAATTTGATCATAATTAAATCATTTATACTCTTTCCTTGAAACTATAATTATAAAATTGCAAAGGTCGTTTTATTAGTTGAATATGTATAAAATGTTTTTGGTCACAAAGATAGATACATTTAAGCAGAATTAAGCGGGTACAACATGAATATGTTACTATATATATTATAACAATGTAAATATTATACGTTAAGCGAATAAGAAAATAAAGCTAAAATGAATAATTTTTGTCTGATGTGTGTCCATTTGTTTTAACTCGATTAGTTATAACATGATCATATAGAATGTATATAGAAATATAGAAATAGACAGGTACCATACAGCCATTTGTAGGATATTTACCATACATGTATATGTACCACTGAAATTCTCCTTATGCAACCATATGATCTTTTTGTATTAAATTTACACTTTTATTTGCTCAAAATATTACTTAATTACCCAGTAGAAAATAATGTTAATATGCATACTAAGGTTTCTTAAAGATATACTTAAATAATTTGAGAACTCTCTTTGTAATAAGTGATATGCAATAAGATGCTAGATTCTCCCAGACACTTATATAGTGGAAGTTTTCCGTTTTACTTCTTTTATTTATAAATAATTTGAATGAATTATAGTTTTTATCAAGTTAACTGACAATTTGATAGAATCTTAAAAATGGAAGCTATCATGAATGTAATGAAAATGAACGTAAAGCGTTTAATTCTTGATTGCTTCAGATTCTCCCAACTTTGCATAAAGTTGTAAAAATAATGCAACCACATACACAGTGGTATAGATCTAGAAAAATATTTAATTTATGTATTTGTAATATTTATTTTATGTTTAGAGGCACATAACATTTGGATTTTCACAAATGTTAAAATTATGTCTGAAAAACCATGTCTGAAGATTGCATAAACGTATCCATGAATTAGAAGCATTGCCGTAATATTCTCATTGTGAGTAAAATAGCTATACATAATTATTAAATTCTCCTAACAACATACAAAGCATACGCATTTCTTGCCTTGTATTCTTGAAATACAACGCAATGCATATTTCATGTATACATGTAACTTGTAGTTGATTTTTAATAAAAATGTAAACTATTTAAAATAAATTAAAGTTGAAAGGTTATGTTGAATTCAATGATCGATCCAATTATACTAAAATTCTCCTAACCATGTATTTGGTAATACATATGCATTTTGTATGATATAAATAGCGAGCAGTCGATTATACAGATTTTTTAAATTACACTTTACCAAGTTGATTTAACATATACTTTAACTGGTAAATGATTCAACCGAAGAAATAAAAATCAGTCAAAATGTACTTTTATAGATTCTAAAAACGAAAGCACAGCTCACATACGTTATCTGACCCCCTGGATCTGACCCACAAGAAGACTGCATTGGTAAGCGACCGTGCAATTTTTATCAGGCAGGTGGGACTGTTGCAAAATGCAGTAGGATACATATTAATTTTTGCTCTTATACTGATAGGACTCCAAGTTTTTTTCGTCCTTAAAAGTGATAGGACAGCAACATTTTTTTTTATAATTACTTTTAAAAACAAAACAAAAAACATGTACGATATGCTTATCTAAAAAAAATATATATCCCCCTCGCTTCGCTCCGCAAATAAAGCAATATTCCTTTTTCATAAAACCCTAATATTCTGAAATAGACGGGTACCGTACAGCAATGTATAACTATTCCCTATACCCTTTGTCACACTGTCAGCATTATTGCTGGACTATTAGTACCACACTGGGGCAGTTTAAAAAAATTTAAGCACATTCAACTTTAAAAACTAAGGCATTTCTTTTGTTTATCTCAGATATTGGTATAAATGAGTATTTATACTACTAAGTACATATTACTCTTACTACCAATCAAGTTTCATTGTATTTCAATGAAATTTGCAAAAAATCACTGTAGTTTGTAGATGAAACCATACCTAAAATGGTATATCAAACAACTTTAAAAACTAAAGCATTTTGTTTTGCCTTGTATCAGATATAAATGATAATTAATGGTTATCTTTAGTACATATTACTTTTACCACCTGCAAGGTTTCATTGTATTTCAATCTAAATTATAAAAAGTACAGGTGCTTCACTTTGTACATTTAATTACATCTTTTTGGCACATCAAACAACACACACACAGTCAACTCTAAAAACTAAAGTAATTCTTTTGTAATATCTTAGATATCAATAATTATTAGCATCTATCCTCAGTACATATTTCTCTTACTACCTGCAAAGTTTCATTAAATTTCAATGAAATTTATAAAAAAAAATATGGGCACTTCACTTAGTAGATTAAATTATGTCTTATTGGTATATGTGACAACAAACACAGTCAACTTTTTAAACTAAAGTAACTCTTTTGTAATATCCTATCACTTTGTGTGCCAATTTTTTCAGATTAAGCTAATAGGACACATATTTTTTTCTGCATGCAAGTCATAGGACATTGAGTTTTTACAGCCCAAATCAGTATAGGACATTCACTTTTTTAAAGCCATAATCAGAATTTGCACCGGTCCCATCTGCCTGATCAATATTGCACGGTCCCTAACGTCCTTTAACATGTTTAATTACTTTCGGTTTTGATGGAAATATGGCAATGAAATTCGGTATATTAAAGACAGAACTATATCTATGACAATATGTGAATATCTCCCTTTTCATATATGGATATCAAAATGGAAGGATAAGGATTATACGTCAACAAGGCAATAACCCATTAGACGTAACATGTAAACAAAATAAGGCCGTCCTGTGGCTATCATTGTTGAACATCAGTTTATTAAGTAAACAGAGACATATAAAATATGTCTCTAGTCTAAAGCACAAGACAAGAACTGGTGGCTTCCGTAAAAGACTTTAATTTTTTTCTCTCTAGAATTCATAAGATACTACGGAATTCTGTATCATGATAAAGATCACATGTTTTATCATTGTGAGGTAGATATAGCATAAAATAGCATAAAATAGAGAATAATACATGGCAAAATCCGTACCACATGCCGTAACACCTCGAGATTTCAATATCAGCCTGAGGGATGATATTGATTTTGACATGTTTTATACGCTTTTATCATATATTTTAACAGATCTTTCTGATCACGTGAACAATATCATTTTAAGAAATATGATAAAGGGGTGATGATATCGATATCATCACGGTCATGACGGTAGAAAATACAGCTGACAATGTTCTTTCAGTATATGCAATTTTCCTTTATTTAGTACTAAGTATGTGATAAACAGGAATATTTTCTCTCAAATTTTTCAAAAATACTGACAGTACATGTATTATGATTTAATTTGAATTTAATTCATACACCTTTTCACATATTTTTGATCTTTAATTTTGCAGATATTCGTCCAACATTTTCCATCACCATACATATAATACACAAAATAATGCAAAAATAACAAACCAAAAGGACTTAGCAGCGTATGAATATCCTTGCACAATATAAATAAATAAATAAATAAATAAATAAATAAACAACTAAAAATATTAATAATAATGATAAAACATTCAGAATTTAATATATGAATTAATTACCTAACTCCTCTCAATATCGAAAACTTTGACTTTTTTAGTTCGTTGGTTCTCTACCACCTAATATGACATTTTACGGAACTTGACAAAAGGGTGTAGTATAAGAGGCAGGGACTGCTTACCCACCCGGTCCACGTGAGTTCACCCTCTCGTTTTTTTCAGTTCTTTGTTCTGTGTCTTTTTTTTTTGTTCTAGTCTTTCCAAATCTCTCCTCTAGATTGATGATTGTTGGGTGGCCGGTTGTCTTCGATAGAGATATTCCATCATTTAGTAAACTGACACTGATCAACTAAATCAACTACATATCTGGAGACTATTTAGAGAAAACTATAATACATTAAAGAAAGGCCTCCTTGAAAAATTCCATCTTCATATAATGTAGTTTGAGGATTAAATTAAATCTAATTTAACATATTTAAAACAATTTCCTTTGTCACTCATGTTTTATACAAATAACGATAGGATGATACGTGTCCTTTCACAAACATTCAGACAAGAGCTAACATCCTTATTCCTCAGTTTTTACAGATATAATTATGACATGGGTTCCGTCAGGTGGTAGACTAGGTATTACGTTTTCTTCATTGTCATTTATATCATCGTCCTTCTCATCCTCAACAGTTTCTTCTGTACTATCTACTTTTGGAATAACCTAAAATATTTTTATTATACGTAAAAGAGTTTTTCATTACTTCACAATGATTGAATATTATGATTAAAATTTAATATATGTATTATCATTGTGAGGTCTAGTCTGCCCAAATTAACTGACAAGTAAAATACATTTGTATATTGAATCCAAAGATTTGGCCAGGCCAATATATATTATCTTGAAATATATCGTATAATAAATATCGGCAAAAGAATACCGAAACGACAAAAAAGTGGGAAAAGTCCGTTTATTCGAAATCCAAGGAAAAGACAAAGTCAAGAGAATGGAACACAAGAAACAAACGCTACAACGATATATGTATAACTAAAGAACATACAATAAACTGGAAATAATAGAACAAGACAACACAGAAACTATTTATTTGCAACGTGAACTCCTACTAAAAATGGGGAATGATATCGGATCGGCCAATCAATTCGTGATGACGATGAAATTAACAGTGAATGAACACAACCCTGTCTTTGAAGTTTATGTGACAGCAATCTTGCCCTGCCGAGAAAGTCGTCGTATATATCACATGCACGACAGTAACTAATCAACTGTAAAATGTACAACCCATAGGTATGTTAATGCTAAGAAGGGGTGAGTTCACAACTGAAATTTAACATAATTTTTTTTTCCTTAAAAAAGTAACACAATGAAAATTATGCATCACCTTAATTACTTGTATTAAAAAATAACTATTTTGACTATCTATGTACCTGTTTTGTAGAATGTATGTGTATTTCGTTATTTACCTTATACCTTTTCTTCAACAAAACAATACAAACAACAGTAGTTCCCAGCAAAACTATTCCTATAATGATTCCTATAGCAGTTACCATTATGTTATCTGGAAATTAATACGAAACATATAAACTGGGTATGTAAACCCGTACAGCACGGTAAAAGTTTTTATTTCATTTTTTTGTGGTTTGACACTAGATTTTACTGGACTAGAAAAAGTTGAATGTAATAAACCAACAAACATATCAAATAAAAACAAATATTCACAAGTTTTTATTTCGATTTGATTTCCTTCAACTTGGAATTTATAATAAAATTCTTTAATACCAATTTTGATGCACAAGATGTGCACATTTCGTCGAGGAACGACTCATCACAGTTGTGCTTAAGGCCTAAAATTTTGAAAACCCAAACAACAAATAATCCAGAAAGTTGAAGAGGAAATTCAAAAAATGCATAGATGCACTATAATAAAAATAGAACAGTTCACAAGTCAACAAAAAATGACAAGAGATGAACATATTTCAAGGAAGATAACAACTCCATTAAACTAAAATCGTAGTTTCGATCTTGGGCCCCGTCTGAGTAATTATTTAGAAAATTGTGAAAGCGATAGCTTGGTGAGAAAAACTCTTGTTTAACTAAAGTACACCGTAACACGACTTCAAAATTTCTAAAATGTATTTTTGCAGAACAATGATTTATGCCTGTATACGAAGAGTAACAAAAACCAAGGTATTTAGCAATTTAGGTATTTTCAAAATATACTTACTTTTATCAGCAAGTTCTACTGGTTGAAAAGTCATTTCCGTTATGTCTCCAGAGATAACAACAAAACTGTCGTTACAGCCATATACAGGAATTTCTCTGCTACAGTCAATAGTTACAAACTGTGAAGGATCTACAGCTACAATAAATTTACAGGTGTCGTTCAGTAATATAGGAATTTATAATATAAGAAACTTGTGACCAAGTAGGGTTCAAGATATGTGTAAAAAAACAAATAATACCAACATTTTAGATTGAATTGTATTATCTGCACGTGACAAAAACTTTTAAAAGCCGAAAATTATCAAAACACTGAGAGTTCAAATTCCAAATAGAAGTTTTGAGGACAGTCGAATTCAAATCAGGTCAACTTTGCTTGAGGGAGTCGAAACACTACTTTAAGAAACTGATAAGTTTTCAATGCAAATTTCAAATAAATGTATTTTAAGATCATGCAATGAACACTTAAGGGATAATAAGCGCTAATTTAAATAGTGAAGTACTATATGCTTTTAGTTTTAAGCCTTTAACAAATTACCATGAAGACACATACCATTTATCTGTACCCAGAAATGACTATTATTTGTATTTATTGTATTATCTAGCCGTATGGTCACAGAACTGGTACTACTGTAATATACTGTCCTTTTACTAAAAGCATTATTGTCATCACATGCAATATCAAATTCTGTACCGCCATCTCGAATGTGTAGTCTTTGTGCACATGTTGAGGTATTGGAGTTAACTTGGAAACGAACATCAAATGAATCTATCCGTATCTTTGAGCTGCCGCTAGATTTTACAGTACATGTACATCCCGATGACATCGAACATTCGTCTACAGGGCCTGGATATCCATCATTCAACAAATACAATAGATTACAGGTCTTTGTGCAGTTACATATGTTGCAAACTGAAGTTTCTGAAATGGTATAATGGATAAATAGGGATTTAACAATAATACAACATAAGACATTATAATAAGTCGTATATAATACACAAAATAATGCAAAAATAACAAACCAAAAGGACTGTCATATGAAAGGAGATACACAATCTTGAAAACTTATTTTCGAGCAGTTGGAAGTCATATTCATGTATTGGATACGATTTTTTAACAGTTTTTGATTGGTGTTAAACTGGAAAAATAAATAATATATATGATATGAACTGTTTAGCATATTGATTGTATGGGTTCATATAGATACATTTTCATGGAGAAACCGGTTGTAATCAGATTATTTCGAATTACGCTAATGAACATAGTCCTAATCGATCTTTTGTTGAACTTTCAATTAAAACTAAAAATAATTATTGAATATAGTCTTCTTCTAAGGAACTAAATTTTAATATTCATAAAGACCGTTGTATAATAGTAACTTGAGTTCTGTGTACATAGATATTATGAGCTAAGGTATTGGCCGCTATTTTGGTATGGCCGTCCTCTTATGTACCATCAAAATATCTGGTTTATTTTAAGGCGGTCACTATATCTTGATACAAACCTTCTACACAAATGACTTTTTTTAAAATAATAAAATATTCCAGACCTTAGAGGTAATAAAAGGAGTAGGAACACTTTCCCATGTATTTGTTTCACTCATAACCATTGATTTTTAATCTTAAATATTTACCTACTTCTTATCGTAAACGATTGTATGCAATGATTTTTTATGATAGCAAACACAAAATTTTATGCTTAATCCTTAATAACTTCTAGTTTTCTATCGGCAAAGGTCTTGTATACGATCGATTTTGTGTCAATTTCCATCGCAAAATTTTTGGAATATTGCCAAGAATGACATTCAGAAGCAAAACCATTCTACTGTCATATGAAAGGAGATGCATAATCTGACTTACAGTCAAAAGTTCGTTTTGGTTTTCAGTGTCCTTCGTGTTGAAAAACTTCCTTAAAGACGTTTTTTTAGCAAATTTGTGTTAAAACTGTCTCCCAAAGCGATATTCAGGTATGTAGAAATTTGTTTATTATTAGCATTATTCAGGTATGTAGAATTATTTATTTATTATTAGCAAATCTTTATAGACCACATACCAGGCTATGCCTCCAGAGATTTTGAAAGGTTTTCGACGACTTTTTGAAATGGCCCTAGTGGTGAAATAAATGCAAGGGAAATGGTCCTTTTTCTTTAGTTTTTTTTTACCTTTGATACAATAGGAGCTCATTTTCATGTAATTTGTTTGTGGTAGAAATACAGCCTGATCACACTCTCGCCGTGTATCATTCCATGATACAGGTTTAGTACAGGAACCTACACCACTACAGTCAGAATATACAGTCAGGTCTCCGTTCTGTCCATAATATCTCATCCCACAGTCACTGGTAGTATCAGAATATGTACAGCACTCTTCAGAGATATTGAACGAGGTTTGTAACTGAGGACATCCAGACTTTATAGTTTTAGCATAGGTGTATACGTCAGATACATAGATAATCTCATCCGTCATACACGAAGGTGACAGAAAGTTGTCATCTGTGTTTCCTGCACAAGATTCTAATGTTCGTTTAACTAGATTTGTATTGCAGATAGATGCATCTAGATAAGGAACAAAACAATAAAAATGTGGTATCATTTCAAAAAAAAATTAACATTATGTTCAAATTACCCAGTTTTCACAGAAAACGGGGCTATTCTTTGTTCAATTCTTTTGACAATAATTTGTAAATAAGAATTCTTCATTTACGTTTTAGCATTAAATGTGACGGGTTACGCCATTTTTACTTTGTATTTCAGTCTTGAGACAAATCTATGTACTATCAGTCTTTTTGCAACAAAGAACAAGTTGAGTTTCAATGAGAGTTATCTTCATGGATTCTTACTATGTATAAGCTTCGTATTTTACTCAAAATAAACCATTCAAGTAAAAGAAATTTAATCAGCCTCAATATCAGAAAAAATATTTTATAATTTTAACAATAAGAACTAATTCTTATAATTCTGAATATAATAAATTTTAAAAATTACATACCTATTACAGCTGTTATAACAAATGTTATATACAATCTCATGGCTCTAAATCCAGTACAATATCATACAAAAATATATATAAACCAGTAGAAATAATATTTAAACACTCTTTTTTTACTGTTAATATGTTCATTAGAACAAAGCTACCCTTTGTTAACATAATATTTGCACCCAGTTCACTTTCACATAAATAAAAGGAACATATTTGTAGCCAGCCACATTGACTGTATTTAGATGACGATTAAAGATAATACAAAATACATTTAACAGTATATCCGTTATAAACATTCGAACACCAGTTAGGGATGAAAGATGGTACATACACAGAGCAAACTGTTGAGAACAGTTACACATTACACAGAAATACTGCAAAGGTATAAACAAAGGAATAATAAGCCAGAAGTAAATTTATAGCAGGAAAGCAGAGAAATTAGAACCTAGGAAAGCACTAGAAATATAACTCCGATGATGACTATTTCATTGACAGTCAGCTGCCTTGATAATATGATGAAAAAACCGTGCGAATGTCTTGAATGAAAGTAAAATTTCTTGTTTCTATTAATTCGTAGAAAATAAAGGAAATTTGAGTTCCAATATACAGAAAATACCTTATATTTAATATATAATATCCAATGTTTGTTGACGAATTTAAGCATTATTTGCATGACTGTACATGGTTTGCTTGGGAAATTGAACAACGATCCACCACGACGATTACAGATATTTTCGAAGCGACGACTTCAGTTTTTCAATATTTTACGGTTGCTCGAAAAGCCTTTAAAAGCAGTTGAACACTTGATCAATAGAAAGCAGGAAAACTTAAAGATCTGGTAGTCAGGATATTATATTTGTTTTTATTTTTTTATTATTTATTTATGTTTATTTATTACTATTATTATTCTTATTATTCTTCTTATTATTATTATTTAGTGATATGAAAGAGGGGGATACATGTACCGAAGATTAATTCTTGATTCGAAATCAATACATTATAAAGGAACAGTGCGTTATTGCTGTTCTTATGGTCAAATCAGTAATTGTGGGTATTTCATGTTCTCACTTCTGTTATAAAATGGAAAGGGATTAAAAAAAAGAATTCTAAAACAGACTGCAAAACAAAAATAAAGCAATAATATTAATAATAATAATAATGATTGTAACAAAGATTTTAGAAATTTATGAAGTATAGAAAAATTGTAATTAACATTCAACGATAAGTATTTTGTATATTACTTGCATTAATTATTGTATGTATTATTGAATTAATTAATAAAATATGTTTACCCTTAGTATTTTGATGCACTATATGAATATTTCATCAAGTAGTAGCTTCTCAGTGATGCTAATGGCCGGATATACAAAATGGTTCTGTGATTAGAGGAAAGGGTTTTTGTTGATAAATACATCTAACACATAGCTACATCAAAATAAATGCTCTACAAAAATTATTAGCGCACGGCTGGTTAATTCAACACTGAATTTCACAAAGTCGTAGTGAATAACAAATAAGATTTGAGTCACACTGTAAGCATGTTTAGGGCTTTATTTCTACAAACGGTGCTAGAAGTTATACCATGGATACAATGGATAAAGAGGACAAATATACCTAAGGAGCAAATCAAAAAACGCAATCCTTTGTTCAGACAATCCCGGGAAGACAAGTGAACAACCACACGCACAACAAATAAACAATGAAAACTAAAAAAAACGATGAAAAACACGAACTCCTATAAAACCCAGGAGTACAAAGTCAGTCCGGTGGAAGTCACAAATCGGGGGCGGTACATGAAATATTACGACAGTGGGAACAGGTCCAACATCATCTTACTAGATATTGGAACACTGTAACGGTCAATCAATTTGTGATGACATTAAATTATCCTCGATAAAACCCTGGTTAAGAAGCTTTTGTGACAGCAGTAATCTTCTTGTCGAAAGTCAGGGTAACTCACGCATGTCCTTGAATATCGGATAAGCTGAGAAAGGTAGACGCTATATGCAGGCGATCCTGGTATATTGCTACTCAAGAAGGCAAAGTTAACAATAGGAAAGTTGAAGTCTTCGCGTTTTTCAAATGTCCCTCATTGCCTATTTCAAGAAACAAATCCAAATATGAAGCGGACTATGCGGAAAAACGTTAAACAATTACATCAAGAAAACTGTCAGAATTTATGCATGCAGGTGTTTTTGTAATACCATTGATGTGATATATACATATATATATAAAATCAAAACATGATAACATAACAACAGTACTTTAATTATTGATAAACAAATAATATTCAACACATGTTAAATATAGAAAAGTAATCTGTAATATTTCGTTGTTGCTTCAAAAGTTTGTGACAGTGTGGAACAGTACAGATTGAAATTTTTCGCCGACGCCGATATTACCAGTTTTACATGTACAGACACTAGCAAGATCTTAATTACTTGATTTATTATAATAAAAAAAACCCAAATTTTTCTATTTCCAAAACAACAATATATAGATCTATTTTTCCTTAAATATACATGTATAAATACACAATCAAACCATGGCGACATCTGATTGAATTTTGGTTATCATACAAACACATTGTCGTGTAAATATCAAATGTAAATGTATTCTAAATTTATTTATGAGAGCTTTTGAGTGATTTTGACATTTGTATCTATTCTACGACATATTTGCTAATATACACCTATTTATTGGCTATGAGGACAATATCGTGTTTATTATCCCCCGAGACACCATCTATTTCCCGAGGCAACGCCGAGGGAAATAGTTGATGTCAAGGGGGGGGGGGGGGCAATAAACTTGCTATTGTTCGAATAGCCAGAAAATAACTGTTTTATTGTACCGAAGGCATCAGAAGAGTAAAAAGCGCGGGAAAAGGTGCGCTACTTTCCAACTATTGTCCCTAGGGAAAATAGTCATTTATTCACAAGAAATGACTATTGTCACTAGGGACAATAGTCAACTGTTGTGAATAAAAAATTAAAAAATAGCAAATTTATCTGTAATTATTTTTTATATAGATTATACATACTAAGGTATAATAATTAATTCTAATTTCTACATTTTTTGCCACCAGCAATGCTGATGAGATTATGATGTTTCCAAATATTAGTTGTGCATGTACATGTATGTAACAATCATTAACTAATTTAAAATTCTATTTCTATATTTTTGGCCTTCGATAATGCTGGTGAGATATGATATTTTTATATTTAGTTGTACATGTATGTAACAATCTGTATATACGTTCTGTCACACTTCTGATGTATTTTGTGCATGGATGATTAGAATGTTCAAACAACAATATCATTACACAAATAACTTTTATAATCTTATTAAACTATCTTTTCAGCTTTTTTGTACGTCTGATCATTTTGATTTTAACAGTCTATTATCATGATAACCAGAAGGAAGTTTAAATCAAAGCATTATTTTATACATAAATATGAAAAAATAAAATGAACCGCGATTTAATGGATTATATACATATATGTAACATTTAATAATTTCCTCTGTGAAATTGTTTGCTAAGGAAAATATTTGCTATTATTTTTTTTTCCAAGGAAAGATTTTTAATAGTAAAATTCTTTCCCTAGCTACATATTTCTTTCCGCCGTGTAAGTTTGCTAAACGAAAGTGTCTGAAAAGGGTTTATCTTTGGGAAACTATTAAAAAAGTGAGGCTCCGTTCTTTGTTAGGTAAAAGAAGGAAAATGGGTACAAGAAAGTAAAGAAGAAAATATCCACGATAAATTATGACAAAAAATTATTAAATTTTCTTTACCTGGAAAATATTTCATTAAAAAATATAGTCCAGGATAATTTTTTTCATAATAGTCTATTCTGGATAACATTTCATCATGAAATATTTTCTAGGTACAGACAATTTATATTGAAAAAATTAAAAAAAAGAAATTAATATTATGAAGGATAAAATATTATGTGACTACAAATAAAATGTTAACTTTAAAGACAAAATTTATGACTGTTTTAAACAAATACAAATGTAATTGATATGAATTTAAAAATATTCATAAATACTGTGAATACTGAACAGGTAAATACTAATTTTTAATTGCAACTGTGAAAATCAAGTTACTTGCATTAACATTTAACTGTAATGAGGTGGAATCTATTTAATAATTAGATACAGTCAGATTTTATCCTGGCTAAAACCTCCCTAAGTTTTAATGAAAACTAATTACTTTCCATCAGGAAACTATTTCACATATATTAGTAAGACAATCGATTAATATCCTGAAAGTAGTTTGGAATAAGATAAAATCTTTGTTGAAAGAATGAAAACATTTCATAAAGAAGAAATGGATTTAATAAATAAATAATATCCCATGGAAACTATTTCATATTAAACATTTTACTCCGGAAAGAATTTTTTATATGGCTTACATATTATATACGTCTGAACATAGCCCAATACTGTTAAAATCAGATTTTAATACTGTCAAATTTTCGTCCCCAGATCTCGAACTCGTATCGTTGAGACAATATGACACCAATTCCCCTAGCACCATGTCCAGCGCCCTAGACAACTCGACCACATCGGAATCCGCTATACAAAATATAACCAGTGAAAGACATGTATCTTTAAATGAACATGATAGATGTGTATATGTTTTATACCGCTCTGGTATCTATTTGACAGAAATCTGATTTAAAAATTTTGCTTTTTTAAATACAATATGGGATGGCAATGTTTCATTGTTATACAATTACAGTAAATACGCTACCTAACTAATCTTCTAATATTGTATATGCCCTGTGAGAAGCAGTATCGCAGATACAGGGTAGTCATAAATATTTATATACATCTGAACACTACCCCAACAATGTATATATATCATATAAAAAAATATCGACCTGATGAAATATAACCCTTTATCTTTTATGATTTGACAAAATTTGCAGTTCAAAGGCAATACTCATGTATATACATAAAATATCTACGAAGTTCTAGGTTTCTTCCTGTTTCTAAGGTGCGCACAAAAAAAGTAATATGTCTATTTAACACTTCAATCTGCGTGTTCTGTTGAATTATATTGTGCAATAATGACCTATGCCAGTACATGACACTTTATTGTAAAATACATTTTACCTAATAACAAATCAAACAAACATTATATAACGGTAGTCAAAACTATTTGCCTTCCCTTAAAGATAGGTAAGGCTTCATTTTTAATCCATTATTTGATCTTCGAATATGATAGGTTTATTCAAACGTTATTCATATTACTGTATTCATTTTAAAATTCTGTATACCTTACTATCTCATCGAAATAAAAAAAGTCTTAAAACAAACAAAATTAAAAAATGAAAAAGAAAAATGAAAGACATATGGCAAAGTGAATAAAACATTAAACAAAAACAAATGTATGACAAGTAACAATTTGTTAAAATGTGTTTACGAATTACTGACTGATATTTTCATGAACGGACTATTCAGGGACCAACCATTTGATTTTTAATGGGGTGCTAGGATCAAATGTTTGATCCCGCCTTTGGTTTTCGTCGAAATTTTGGACCTGGATTTTTTTTCCGCTGCTATTGCAGCCTAAATTTTTATTTTCATTTAAACCAAAAAATATCCTGCCCGACACAGGTCCTGCATATTTCCTCACACCTAAAGTGATCTTGTCTTTTGAATTTGCCAAAATCATGAAAATCTGGTCCTGCCTTTTTATTTCAAATTTGATCCTAGCCCCCCCCCCCCCCCCCCCCCCCATAGAAATCAAATGGTTGCTCCCTTATAAATGTTATAAGTAATATCTTAAATGATACACATATAGAGCTTTCGAAGAAAAAAAGAACTATAAATATGATACATTGATCATCCTGTCATTTGTGTTTTTATAATACTGAATCGTGAATTATTCAAAACGAGTGGCCATCCTCTCCAGACCTGGTGGTCGGCTAGTTATTGCCCCATCACTATTACCAAAATATTCTTCGTATTCTTGTTCAGGGTTTACCTTGAAGAATTGTAGAAATATACAACAATATTTCAATGTATTTCTTATATATTATAGTGCTCCCCGAAACGTATTTGTCATAGTAATACTTCAAGCCTTTTTTGACGTCATATTCAGTTATTGTGATATGCTTTGTCCTATTTCATTTGATGTTTTTCTTTATTTATTTTTTATTAAAATAAAGCCTGTGTGTTTATATAATATTTTAAATATGTTTACTTTTATAGCCACTTTCATAATGATGTAAGGATATCTTTAAACTTTAGTTCTCCAAGAGTTTCGAAATTTTGATATTCAGAAATACTATCAGGCTGTGTTTGATATGTAAATGTTATTTCTGTCAATATGGTAATAATAAAACTGCGGCTTTAAACTTTGATCAATCAATTATTTCAGTCTTGTGGACCCATAAGTCTCTGGTTAGTCACTCATACTATCCCGATTCTCTGCTGTATTTACGGATATTTAGTATTCTAACTGTCCGTTTTGTGTGTACATGTTGTTATTTGGATGATGTGTACAGTAATTTTTTAGGTAGATTTCATTGTTGACCTTTTATATTCATATTCAATTTATATTTCAGAATTTACCTGATAGCTTGCTTTCATCTTCCGTCTCCATATTGAATAACCTATCAATCCCGCCACGACTGAAGCTATAACTACCCCAATAATTATACCAATTATAGGTCCTTTACTACTTGTACTCTCCGCTAAAAATTCAATTAAAGAATTCGTTTTGTGTTATTATGAGTTATTTTTATTTGTTATTTTGTTACTATTCGTTATTTCCATGTATTCTTTGAGGTATTTGTCTTCGGTATCCGAATAGTTTTGGGATATTTCAGATTGAAATTTAAAGTACAAAAACATTATGCATCTCAAAATAATGTCTAAATACAAAAGAAAATGGACCAAATTTATTTAAATAACGAGATTAACTTGTAGATAGCCATCTGCAGTGTCATTAAAAAATGTGTTTTTATCAGTTTTTCTGCTTTCAGATACTATTTCCAAGTTCTTGTAAATTTGTGTCAAATGATAGTGTATTATTTCACAAATGAACTAAATATCGGCAAAAGAATCCCGAAGCGATAAAACAATGGGAAAAGTCCACAAATTTGAAGTCCAAGGAAAAGACAAAGCCATGAGAATGGAACATAACAAACAAACGCCCTAAGGATTCATGTAACATTAAAAGAATTAAAAAACATGTACTTAACTTAACAAAACTAGAACAAAACTGCACAGAAACTAAAGCACTAGCAAAGTGAACTCCAATTAAAACTCGTGAGTGACACCAGGTGTTCCGGAAGGGTAAGCATGTCCTGCTCCGTTAACGGCACTCGTCACATTTCCAGTGAAGTGTCAAGTCTGGTGAGGGACTGAAAATGGTTTGTTATTCGTACTAATTGAAAGAAGTTTTATTGTATAGACGTTTTGGAAATAGGTATGGTTAATGTCATTGCTGAATTGTGATTAAAATATGGATTGAAAAAATAATAATAATGATCACCATTATAAATGTTCTTGAATGAATGAAATTTACATTCATAAACTAAAACTATGGTTACCATTTAATATGTATGTAAATTACATCATGAAAATTTATCATTCCTTAGATCTCATCACCCTTGTTCAAGGCCGAAATAGTTAAAAAAAAAAAAAAAAAGAGAAAAGAATAGAACAGTGTTCCAATATCCCCCGCCACATGGCACTTCGTTTAGCAGAGAAAGTTAAATAGATCCAACACAATACTTGCTTAGTACTTGTACATCCACTAAGATACAACAAGGATAAAAACGGGTATGAAAAAAAAACATTTCAGAAAATTTTCTAAACGAATATTCTCAAATTTGTACACGATTTATATATTAGCAAAATTTCAAATTTCAAAGGACAATAACTCCACTAAAAATCATGTTACCTCATTCGAATTTAAAATTGATCTAGATACCATCAAAACACATCTTTCATATATGAATTTCATCAAAATCCGCAAATAAATGTAGGCGTGAGAGCGCTTTCACGGCAATTTTAGCAAAAATTCAAAGTTAAAAGAGCAATAAATCCGCCAAAAATCATGCAACGGCATTTGAATTCAAACTTGATCGAGCTGCCATTAAAACACATCTTCCATATAAGTGTCATCAAAATCCGTAAATAAATTAATGCACGAGAGCGCTTACAATGGGACAGACGGACGGACGGACACCCGGCATATCTATGTCCCCGCGTCGCGCTGCCGCCAGGACAATAAAGTAAAACGTTGAACAGCAGATTCAAATGCCAAAAAAACATCTAAAAGCCTGATGCCGAAACCATTCAAGGAGGGAGCTATGCAGTAACTCGTTAATGTTAAATAACTTTATATTTTTATTTCTGTAGATTTAAAATGATCAATTTCGCGCTAGTTTGTAATATTACAAACTGGTTTATTGTTTACATTAAATTACCTCCTGTGCTTTTGCTCGTTGGTGGTATATGTGTTAACGTTGTACTACTGAGGTCTGTGACACCAGATGTTCCTGTGGAAATATTGTAGATACCAGATGTTCCTGTGGAAATATTGTAGATACCAGATGTTCCTGTGGAAATATTGTAGATACCAGATGTTCCTGTGGAAATATTGTAGATACCAGATGTGGAAGTTTGCGATGTTGTTGAAGAGTCTGTATTTGAGGAAGATTCCGTTGTCGTTACACCTGTGGTAACTGAGGACACAGTTGTTGTCTCGCTTGTTGGTGATGTGTTCAAGTTTGTAGTTGTATCGGGTGGCTGTGTAGTCCTTGGACTTATGATAGTAAAGTTGTCACCACAGTCATACACTAAAACAGTAGAACCTGCCTGTCCACATGTCACAGTTAATGTCTGACTACTGTCAATAGCTGAAAATCAATCTGTTAGTTTAATTTTATACCTGTTATGATGCACGAGATATAAGTATTTTGTATATTTATTTTTCATCAGTTTCGCTCAAGGCCAAAAATGTCCAAGCCGAAATAACATTGAAGAGCAGATTGAAATATCAAAATAACCAAAATGACAACGCCAAAACCATCTGAGGACATAGCTATCCGTATTTTTCAAATCTTTTGACAGAAAATGTGTATTATAAATTTCACGCTAGTAATTAAATACTAGAATCTGAGCTGGTGATGCCCTCCGGATTCTGAATTCATCAGCGTAGGCACCATTTAGTGGTAATACTAAATAAACTATGATAAAATTTTGATGCACAATATATGCATATTTTTTTTAAATAGATATGTAAAGTCAAGATATACCAAAGGGATATTCGAAGGAGGGAAAAATCGAAACAACTGACAAACTCAGGAGAACAACGAAAATAAGACCAAAACAATACATGCATTAAAATTAAAAACTAAAAACATATGAACAAAATAGACGCTACCAAAAAACCGGGGTAGACTCAGTTGCTCCGGAAGAGTAAGCAGTCTCTGCTCCCTGCAGGACACCCGGCATGCTGCCCATGTACTATACTGTACATGCATGTACTAGATTCTGCTGTGTGTCACATGTAATTCAAAAACTCATGACCTCTTATTTAAAAATTCGCGACTGCGCTAAAATGTTACACAGACCTATTAAATTCAATGTTGATAAAATTGTTGGAAGCAAAATTTGTACGCTTTCAAAAACGTCTCCCTTTTACGTATTGACTAAGTAGTGAAATCATCTAATATGCAAAAAAAAAAAAAAAAAAAAAACAATGAATTATTTAAAAAAAAAAAAGAAAGAGAGAGAAACAAAAATGGAAAATTTGCTTGTTTTAAAAATTTGACGCGTCTGAAAAGCAATAATTATTTATTAAACAGAGAAACAAAAGTTACAGTTTTATTGATATTTATTTCAGTATTTTGTGATACGTTTAATTAAGACTTGCTATAGGTTTCCAAGAGTCAACATCTTTTAATTTCTTTCCTGCTCGTGATCATGACCATATTTGTCGAATTGTTGGGCAATTTTGACTTTTAACTTTTGTTGTTTTTTATGATCTTGTATTTGGTTTTGTTCGACTTATGTATTTTGGACATTTCAGTTGTTTTATGCCCCTTTTAAAAGCTCAGCATTTCCATTTATTTTCCTCGTATTCTAATAAGGATTTATGCGATAAAAAATACGACCCTGTTGTAGAAAATTATGACTGTTCTTCACAATAAGAGTGTGGAATATCAATGGGCGTAGTCTTTTATAACTTTAAGGTTTACGCGGAACACACAACTTCAATCCTGCGTTTTGTTAGTCTGGCTTTTTAAAGTCAAAATTGGTACTTTTATTTGAAATTCAAATATATGTAGAAACATTATCCTTTGGGTAACCTTGGCGTTTTTTTTTCTGAAGCATTCATTCGATCAAGTATAAGGTAGCAAAGAAGCCGTCATGTTGATTTCTTCTACTAGACTGATTAATATTTCATTTCAATATTTTTTCAACATAATGTACATGTATTTCTATGTATGAACAACAATAAGCAATAAAATCGTTGAGAAAATTATAATTGAAAATAAAAAAAATCTGCGAGTTTTTTTCGACATAACTGAAAATAATAAACGTACTTGATTACCTTGAATAGAAATCCAAAAATTACCGTCAGGCTCACCATAAGAGTTGTCATATCTTATTTCTATGGAAGATGACACACTTGTATACATGGTTCTTCTTTCAAAAAGGTTTTCATCATCGCAAGCAATATCACTTTCCATACTCCCGTCTGTTATATGTAATCTTTGTGAACAATATCCAGAACTTGAATTTACCTTAAAGCGTAAATCCAAGGCATCAATCTGTATAGACGATCCGCCGGTAGCCATGACAACACAAGTGCAACCGGAAGTTGAAGAACAGTCCCCACCTGAACGAGGATATCCATCATTCCATAAGAACAGAGGGTTTCCGCTTAATGAAGCATTGCAAACTGACCCGATTTGACTAGCTGAAATAGTTTTAAAAAATCAAGACCAAGTGCTTAATATATATGTACATGGAAACAAAGAGAAAAATCAAGGTCAGTTAAAGAAAAAAACATGTAACAAAAAAATACAGAACCTTTAATCCTTTTCACGATGATAAATTATCGAGGATAAGATTATACAATTGTGACAAACCCTTTCACGAGTGAAATGTTTCGTCTGTTTAATATGCTTTTGGTTAGGTAAGTTAAGGTATGCATCTTACCTAAAGTCATCTATAGCCACATACACCGCCTCGGTGGTTTCGTGGTAGCGTGCTCGCCCCGAGTGCGGAAGGTCGCGGGTTCGATCCCCGGCCGGGTCAAACCAAAGACATTAAAAATTGGTATTTGCTGCTTCTCCGCCAAGCACGCGACATCTAGGAGTAAGAGCAAAGACTGGTCGGCTCGGAGTCAGTATAATTTGTCCGAGTGAGTTGATATGTCTTCCTGCGGACAGTTACCACATTAAAATCCGACTTAGCGTGTCGGTCTAGTACAAAGCAGGGATCATATTCATTATCATATCAACATGTTCTCGTCCTGATATGCACTTGGTTGCCACTGGACGTTAAACAATAATTCACCCATCAATATAGCCACATACCGTTCGATAGGCCATATAACATTACAAGTAATACTATCATAGCTTTCTACTAATACAATAAAACTAATTGCCCATAAATATATCTAGGTTTTATATGGTTATTACAGTAACATCGGATTTCAACAAGAAGAAAATCATTACTAATGAGTTGTTGATCAAATTATATTGCTATTTCGAGTTAAATATTGTATCAAACTCTCACAGTGATCTGTAGATATCAGAATTAGAAAGTCCATCATATTTAACCCGGATATCTCAAAGTTGACGGTCCCAACCACTTTGAAAGAAAAGGATTAAATTTTAATTATTTGACCACTACTTACTTTGTATACAGTTGTAAGTTAGTCTCATGTAATGTGTTTTGCTGTAGTATACCGATTGGTTGCAGTTTCTAGAAGTGTCATTCCAGGCTGTCTGTAATGCTCCTTTTTCTTTTCCAGAATACTGTCTATAATGCTCTAGGGAACTAACGCCAAAATATCTCATACCACAGTCCTCGGTTTCATTTACATAGTTACAACAATATGTACTATTTTCGACGACCAAAGTTGTAATATCAAAACAACTACTTTCTATTTTCTTTGCATAAGTATAAATATCATACGGGTAAATAACCTCTCCTGACGAACAGTTTGGCTGTAAAAAATTCTGAGGAAAACTCTGACTGTAACAAGATTCTTCCACATATTCAACTAATGCACAGTCTGAAACAAAGACAAGGGCATAGTTAAGTATCTTACGTGACAGCTACACGTATAAATCTAAGGTGGGTTTCGAAGATAAATGGAATAATTCTTTGTTGCGCTTAATAACAAATTCTCTTCGGAGAAGACATTGGCAAATATTTTTCTTAGGATAAATCATTATTTTATTATACTTCATTACAAACTTTGTTTTTACCTTTGTACATAAGGAAGCACATTGTAATCACGTGAATCACGATATTTTGTCTGACGTACAGAGCTTAAACTATGTGAAGACACCCAGTCTAATTAAAATTAGTTCGCCGCACTTGCTCCTTACTTTCGTTCGGTTGTTTAATGTCGAGCGTGGGAGATCTAACTATAGCCGATTGGAGGTCATGTCTAGTGTCAGATTTGCTCATTTTTGACCAACCAACTGTCTAGAAAGTCATTTGAAATTAACCAATCCACGATGCGCTCTCATACCCTGTCGGGGTTCAACTTCAGTTTTTGTTTTAAGACTTTTTTTCTACGCGCTCTCCCGTTGTCAAAATGTCAATGTTTATGAACGAGAATCCACACAATACACAACTGTTTGTTCTCATACATATTTTTCTCAGTGTTAATAATTCGCGGGAGGCCATTGGAATTCGTTGGTAGACTTAAAAACAGTAACTTTTAACGACTCAGATTATGAAATAAAAATCGCATGGAAGCTGCCATATTTGTTATTTCACATTCAGAATTACTCTAGACGCTACAATAACTTCTATGCATGTTAAAAAAAATTATCTTCAAGCGGCTGTAATTAGATCTCCCACACGCGACATATAAAACAACCGAACGAAAATAAGGAGCAAGTGCGGAAAACTAATTCTAATTAGATTGGAAGACACCAGAAGAGACTCCAGAGCATGGCAGATTGAAATATATGTACTCCAATAAATAGATACGATTTATTTTATACAGCTTTTGCAGGTGTAATGTACAGTTATCAAAAACTAGTAAAGTATCAATTCTATGCCAGTTTCAGTAAACCGTATACACCTATTTAAAAAAATGACGTCTCATCATGAATAATTTTCAGCAAAAATTCTAAAGGGCAAATTCAAGTCTTAAATGAACAAAAAGTTAAATTTTTAGTATTCACGACAATTATTGAACTAAACAACCGAAGAATCCATCAAAAGAGCCATCTGCTGAATTGTTGTAATAAACATAATTCAGTCGGAGATATATATCCTCTATAGTCAACGACCTTTTTCCTGACGATGATAAGTTGCTTTTTGGTCTGACAGATCGATTGTCATGACACTTTAACTTTAAAGACATAGCATAGAATGTCTATTTGTTCATAACATTGCACATAACTGTTCGTCTTTCAACCAAAAATGATGATCATGATTTATTCAAAAGCAAAATGCACGGAAATGTGTATTGAAATGCGTGTATTTACATATGTAAAAATAATTCCTCACACAACAAATAGGACCCTTAACAGGAATAACGAAGAAAACCTATAAGGATGATAATGCCAATGTTCTTCAAAACTTTGACACCAAACTGATTTGAGATCGAAAAGTTTTAAAATAGTTAGAACAGTTTGACAAAAAGTGCATGATCTGAATAACTTTCACCTTGTCTGGGGCACTTTTTGTCAAACTGTTCTATTTTAAGAAGAGATGACACAGATTTACCTTTTTTCATCAAAGCTGTAGTATTAACGTACCAAACCCAACCATTTAAACGATTCATTCACAGATAATAATAAAACTTTGGACAGATATGGGTATACATGTAAATATTGACAAAATAAGTGGATAAGACCAGGGGCACTTTCCATTATCCGGTACGTACCGACTGTCACTAATTCTTCTTCCGGTTCGTCTGGTAGGTCATTTGCAACGAACCACTGTGGTACAAGCCAATAAAGGACCACGAATCTTAGTTCAATTGGAATGTACCGCATAATGGAAAGCACCCCAAGAGTATATCCTGATCCGTAAATAAATCCTCCATATTGTCACTTGTAATATCTTGTGACAGTCTGGAATTTTTTATTACATGCATATCCGTAAATATCTACTTTGAACATTATGTATCTACTTTAAATAGTGGGAAATACTGGAAAAAATATCAAACATTAGGAAGTGTAAAAATATTTAAAAAGGGAATGCTTATTATTGATAATATCAACCCAAAATCTGTTAAAAAAAGGAATTCGATTCAGGGACGAACACTGAATTACATTCACTTGATATTTCAAGACCAAAGTTAATGATCGCCTGGAAAAGATATGGGACATATAGTATCGTTGAAATTAAATGCATTAAATGGATGTACAAATGTATTTCAATTTGTATATATGACAGATATCCTTGTCTTCTATCTGGTACACCGATATTCTTTAAAGATATTAAACATTCGATTATTTTTACACATACAAATTCAACTTTCAGTCATTATCCCAGACATGATTTTTGTTACCAATATTTACTCCCTGTAGAATAGGAAAAAGTATTAGCTCTTGCATTACTAATTCTTCTCCTTCTTTTGAAAAGGAACAGACCTTTTCTAATTGAAGAAAAACTTAAATTGTATATACATAATATAATAAAAGCAGAGTATGGGCTTTTGTAGTAGATAGCAATTCAGTGTTTGAGGTTTTTATTACGTAAAATGTAAGGGGAAAAGGAAAGAACCGCAGTTGCGATATAAATTATGGCAAATTTCGAAATTAAATGTACTGTATCATAAATACGTAAGGAAATGCGACGATTCAAAATACAGTAAACAGATTTATTTTCAAATATACCATTTATAAGTGAAAAAAGTGAAAAACATAATTAAACCAGCCACACGTAAAAAAAGCTAATGAACCACACCACACAAACTATATTCTTACCAACAGATATTAAACAAATACACAATATCGTTCCAAAATATCTGATTGATTTCACAAAATATTCCATTTGTTAACATCAGTTTAGAATTTGTCGGAACATTTTAAAAAAACTTTACATGGTTTTGTGTTCATGTATGGTGAACAAGGAAAACGAACTTTGTATTGAAATGATTTCACACATAAAATCTTAAGTGTTCAATGAATATATTATATATGATCGTTGTATATAGATTGGTCCATTCAGTCAGTTGTCAAATTTCAATTGATCGATTCATTTAAATAATTGTATATTGAAAATAGACGTTTATTGATTTTCTTATTTTCGTCATTCTTTTCATGTGCAGTCATGCGGTCTTAACTTCCTGATTTAATTTCCCAATTGTCTAAAGAGTCATATCTATTTCGAATTCTTTTATAGAACATTTGGTTAAAATTTTTATTTGTGTAGACACAAACAGTGGTTTGGGTAAGAGTGTTTCATCATCGAGGACTATGTTACCATCTACAATTTTTTTTAAAAAAAATAAAAAAATGAATATAAAAATACAGAATATAATCATTCTAATTTGCAGACAGTATAGAAGCAATAAAAGTGATTGGTCTTTGTGAAAAAAAAACATTTAGTCTAATCTTGAAGAAATGGGTCTTTTTCAAAAACAAGCATTAGTTTAAGTGAAATTTCAGTCAACTATAAGAGATGGACATGAAGAATCATATATCGGAAAAACAATACCGGAGCTATAATACAGCAAGAAAATTCCGCGCGACCAATCTCCATAGACCAGGCAGAACTGATAACATTAACACAACAAACAAATGCTATTAAAATATAAACAAAAGAAAAATGATCATATGAAAGTAGAAGTAGAACAATACAAACTACCCGTAGGTGAGACAGAAACGGAATCCGAAAAGTACAAAAAGAGGTTATCGTACAGCGTCTTACATATTACCGGCGTGCTGATGTATCAAAACTCTTAATGGGCCCATATAGAAGAAGAAGAAGAATATTTTATCACCAAACACGTGCCCACTGAGGGCATGCATATACATACTATAACACAAGACCGTTCTTCATTCCTTTGGCATTTCTTCAAAGGGGGGAGAAATGGACCTTCCTGCTCTTGATTGGATTCCTAATCAACATAAGAATCCGTTTAAACAAAGGTACAATACTGGGTCAGCTAATTGCTCTACAAATCTCTTTTAAAGATTTTAACATTAATTTTGACAGGTATTAAAGAGGGCCTTCAGAATTACGGTGAAACATCATATTCCACCTTAAAAACAAAATTATCAAAATCTCTGGGTACATAAAAACATTCGACTTCTCCACACTCCACACTCTAAACTAATATACCACATTCTAAATTAAAACATCGATTGAGTTCATCAATGTTTTTTTTCGAAAACAAAATCTACTTTTAGGTAAAGAAAATGTTTATTTCGTGAAGAACCACTCTGATTCTGAAAAAGTATTGTGAAGATGAAATTACAAAGATGTTAGATTTTTTCATCTTTGTTGAATTTAGAGGTCGAATTTTTCAACAAACAGTCGGCATTCCAGTGGGAACCAACTGTGCTCCTCTTCTCCCCGATCTGTTTCTGTACTGATATTCAAGGGCTACTACGTGAAAACAAAAAGAAACTAGTCCAATCCTTTAATTTCACTTTTCGTTATATAGATGACGTGTTATTGTTCAATAGCGACAAATCCCAAGACTTTCTACATCTCATGTACACCAGTAAGCTTGAAATTAAGGATACTACAGATACATCAAAGTCCGCTTCATATTTGGATTGGTTTCTTGAAGAGACAACGAGAGACATTTGAAGACAAAACTTTATGACAAACATGATGACTCCAACTTTCCTATTGTTAACTGTCACTTGAGTAGCAATATACCAGCATCGCCTGCATATGGCGTCTACGTTTCTCAGCTGATCCGATATTCAAGGGCATGCGTGAGTTACCATGACTTTCGGCAAAGAGGATTACTGGTGTCACAGAAGCTTATTAACCAGGGTTTTCTCAGGGATAAGTTGATGTCATCACTTAGGAAATTTTACGGTCGTCATCACGATTTTATTGACCGTTACAGTGTTCCAATATCTAAGATGATGTTGGGCCTGTTCCCACTGTCGTAACCCTTCATGTACATCCACCCATTTGTGACTACCAATGGATTGACATTGTTGAACTTCACGATGGGTGCCGTATTCGGAGCAGGAACTGCTTACCCTTTCAGAGCACCTGAATTCACTCCTGGTTTTTATAGGAGTTCGTGTTGTTCATTGTTTTTTTTTTAGTTTTCAGTGTTTATTTGTTGTGCTTGTGGTTGTTCATTTGTCTTCCTGGGTTTTAATATCTACTGGATTGAATTTTTTGGTTTGCTTTTTAGGTACATTTGTCCTATTTTTTCATACTTTGTTTCGTCTCTTATTGTTTTACAAAAGCAAGAATCTCACTTACATGTATATCATCGCTACATTATATATGTGCCCAGGGACCATGTATATTCAATAGTATCTTATTGATAAATGGTTATTCTGTTTATTTGTTTTTTTAGTTAATTATGTTGAATTTTTGATACATCTGTTAATGAGGTCGTTTAGTGTTTGGCTTGTTTGTTTGCTTTACTCCTATTTGAAGAATATTTCCCCGTGTTAAAGCCACTGAGTAGTTTCGTTGAGCCACACCCATATGAATACGTACTTTTGTCATAAGCATTCTTTTAATTATAGTACTCATATAAATATGGGCGTTGTATTAAGAGCGTTTGGTTTATAAATATTCTACGCTTCCTCGATCATCCGTTGATCAAAGATAAATTTTTATTATCTTTTCAAAAAGTTTATATCTGTTGTAACAACTATGAATAATGTTTTAATTATCATACTTACATTAATAACACTAAATGGGCCAACATTGATCCATGTATGATTCTAGCAAGAAATATTCTTATTGACAATATCTCATGTATGTTTGTTTTAGAAATAAAATATTTCGACAGTCATAGGAATTCTAGTGGGAATTAAATGTGACATTTTGATAGCTTATATGTCTCTTTATGTGTGAATCCCAATTATGGATTTACTCAGAAAGAAATAGCAAAGCTTGACCTAATTGATTACTTCAACCACATCTACTTACACATATTTAGACGTTAGTATTACTATGAATAAAGAAATTTCTCCGAAAATGTGAAACAAATTTATCCACCGGAATTTACTTTAAATAGATCCTATTCCAATAGTCAATACTATCCATTTCTTGACCCAGACATCAGAACTTCCATTGGCAAGTTCGATACCTAAAGTTCTGATTGAGGATGCAATCTTTCTTTCCCTATAGTTTACTTCCCTGTCCTCTGATATATTCCTTTAGGTCCATCCTATTGAATTTACAAATCAATCCTTGTTCGTTTCGTTCGGGTTTGTAATAATGTTTCGGATTACAATGAACGCAATACCTTTATCATTAAGAAACTTCTTCACAAAGTATTTCGGTACCATCGGTTGATTAAAGAGTTTACTAAATGTTGCTATTATTATCAATGAATTATTTTAACTCGACATTATAGACATTAATTCAACAATGGTATTTCACAAGATTCATAACTTCATCCTCGTCCGTTGTTCATATAACGCAAAAGAAAACCGAATTGATAAGACAATGAGAAAGTCCTTAACACAGAAATCCAAAGAAAGGGAAAAAAAAGACAAGAGAAAAACATACATAACAAAAACAAAACAGCACAGATAATAAATCTCTGACAATGCAAAATCCTACAAAAACCGTAAGGGACATCAAGGGGTCCGCAGTGGTAACCATGCCATATCCTGTTAGTGTCACCCGTCACAGTGGATAATATTCGGCAAAGTGTCAAGTCTTGTGAGGTAGTAATTATTTATTATTTTCTTATTTGTGAAATAGAAACTTCGTAAAGGTCAATCATTTCGTGATAAAAACGGAAAAACAATTACGTACGTTTTGATTTGAATTGCCATTTATCCCAATGTACAAGAAGTACAACCTTTAAATAACCAAGAAGTGATATACATGTACATACCATATATATACCACCTATACTTTAGTTGGTTGTTAGGTTATGTAATTCGGTTATATAATAGATACTGTGTTTGATGTTGAGGTCAGAAATCTTCCCACGGTCAACGACAGATTTCTTTAGTATTTTATTGTACGATGCTATTTGACAATTAACTTTGAACATATCTTTGAACTCTACCTTATTTGTAATGTCTTTAAATGTTAAGTCTTGCGTCTTATAGTGGCAGTGCTTCAGTAATTAGTCGCCTTTTCGAACCGATTTTTATCGTAGGTATCTTTTGTATTTATATGGTTATCTTTATGCCACTTAAACGGAATAAAAGAGGGATGGCATCCCTGAAACTGTTTGAACCCTACCAAATTCTTCGCGCCTGTCGCAAGTCAGGAATCCGCTCAGTGACTATTTTATATGATTTGTTTTTGTTTTGTACATTATCTGAAACTGGTGGTTTCGTACAAATCTGTTTGTTTTATTTACAATTTATGGAGCCCAATTTATGATTGCAAAGTGTAGTCGTTCTTGATGTATTCACTGGATGGTAACCACTTTGTGTTTCTTGGTTTCTGTTTTCATTGGGTTTTGTCTCATATGCATATTTAACACATCCCTTCAGTACTAGACAATTTCAAAAATAAAAATCAATTGAGTCCATCGTAGGTATTTTATCGTAGGTATTTTACATTGACAACACTGCATTTCATACTTAACAATCCTCTATAATAACACCTTTCTTCTTGTATCGAATCTGAATAAATGCTCCATTAATGATATCACAAAAGAGCTAACTAAATGTATTTATGAATTTTTAGAGATTTTTTGAGAATGTAACCGTCTCTTTTCGGTAAAACCAGAAGAATCAACCCCAGCTTAACTTAAGGATGTACACCTCTGAGGAGCCAAATATTTCTAGAATTATTTTTTTTTCTTAACCTGATTTTTGGGTTTATATGACTGTAAGAATGTTATTTATGAAGAAAAAAATCATATGGTGGTACACTTCTTTTTGTTAAAGTACTCCATTTTTGATGATTTTCCAATTTTTCATCAATTTTTACCCATTTTTGGGCTATTATCATGAAAAATATCACAATTCCACAATTAACCTTTTTTCTACTATACCTAAAGATGGAGTGGACTAATCTGAATAGATTTAACTTAAAAAAAACCAATATGTAGGTGTTAATATAAGAAAGTTTTATAAAATTTTGTTGGGTTTTCGTGTCAAATTGACCACGCAGTCAATTTAGTAAATTTGGGGGTTTTCTCTTTTTTTTGGAAACAAAAAGCATATAATTTTAACTTCTTTGTTATAAATAAATATTTAAGAAATTTAAAAAGAAAAAAATGATATGGGACGTACATATTTTTGGTAAAATCATTTCTGTGTCCCTTCATCCAATTTCTCAACACTTTGGCTGATAACACTGACCAGATTGGTTATAAAATTTGAAAATTGTATTACTCAAAAACTACTTTATATTGTTACTACATATTTTTTTTCACAGAGTTTAGTTGGATTATAATATTTTTTAAATTCATTAATATTCCGAGATTTCAACGAGACTGAATCGTCAGAAGAATACATCCTTAACATGCAAGCCTCGGTAATACAACAAAACTTACTCGATGAGCTTTAAACGGCTATAAGTACATAACCGATGATAGTACGTATATTAATTGAAAGAACATGGTGCAAAGTCTGATATGTCTTAAAAATTAAAGAAATACTAGCTTTAATGTTTTATCCGATAACTGGACCCAATACACCTCTAGTAAATTTATACAAGTTTTCATGTGACCCTTCACTTAAAGTGTAGTAGTCCATCGCATTAGCAGACCAGCATATAGCTTCTCCTAAGGATTCATGGCGATGCGGAAGTTGAATGGGCTCCGTAACGATGGCTCCTAGATAGTCGTTGTTTTTCACTTTCCAATAAAACACGTGGTTTCTAGCTTTGATAAGCATTTCCGTTCCATCATAAGAAATATCGCCTGACCCAGGATCATGATGAGTAGTAGAGATGTTGATATGCGCGGATGATGTCACATTGATAGGTGTAGCTGCACCCCAACCTGAAGACGGCACGTGAACCATAAGCCCTTGTGCGCCAAGTACGTTTGAAACTAAATATATTTCACCATTGTTGTCAACCATTAAAGTTTGTCCGTCATCTTCTGTCCACCTAGAATAGGCAAAGTCATCAGTATGGAACAATACAAGAAGTTACAAAGCCCAAATAAATTGCATATTTATGCTCATAGTGAAATTAACAACCAAAAAAATTATGCAATTTGACTTTTATAATATTTACTATATACTCTATATGATTATATCAATATATTTGCATATATTAGACCATCGCCATATCAGGCTCGAAATTTTAAGATGCGTGTAGTAATAATGCTATCTTTCTATTTTGAAACACAACGGACATTATGTATTTAAATTATTTAAAAGAAGGCCTGGATATTTTCATTTATAGAAACTCCATGAGTAATGATTGGTTGATTGTATTTGATGTTTTAAGCTGTGGTGGGATTCCTTCGGCCACATCATGGCGACGGAATAAGTTGCTAATTGGATTATGATACAGTAAATAGATTCTGGACAAAAATTCAAGCACTTCAACCTACGTAAAAGGTAACTTATTTTCTACAGTCAAGGTCTGGTCTCTAACGGCTCCTGGCTCACGCAGCATATACACCATGTTCACCTTTCGACTACGACTGTGCCCCGCATCTGCTATATAAATGCACGATTCATTTAACCCTTGACATGGCCCAACAGCAATGTCTTCCCAGTCATAATGGTCTGCTCCAGAAATACCGAAGATTGCTATTAAACTCGCATCACTTGCATCAATTGCGAATATTCGAGCTGAATCGCCACCGTCATTATGGGTATAGAGAACATCTTTATGGACCCTACTCGCTGCAAGGCCAGATGCCTCATTTATTCGACTGGTGTCTATCGTTCCAACAGATACACCATTACTGAAGTGCACGTCAGCTGAAATTATATTTAACATTAGAAATAAAGTAATTGATACCAATCGCCATGAGTGGAATAAAAAAATATATTCAAGGTAATACAGATTATATATATACATTGTTTTAACAATTTGACAAATGCAAATGAATTTATATTTGCATTGACTTTCATATAAAATAGCTGACATATAGAGTCAATGTGGTGGCATTCTGAAATTCTAATTGATCAACGTTGTTAACTGAAAACTTTCGGTAATAACACCTATGAACATCTGCAAATATAAACTAACGATTAAGGTTATAGTAATATCAAAATTGCTACTGGGCCTGAAAGGGATAGTCTTAATCAAGGTAAGTTCAATTATTTCTTAATAAATATTCTTTTTATTAGTTTCAATGGGCAAGATGTGTACGACTCACCGGTTGTGCTCAAGGTCTAACATGTTTAAAGTGGAAAGAATAAAATGAATAACCCAGATAGCTGGAGAACAAATACAAGTGCAAAAAAAAGTGTTTCATGAGAAAGATATTTTTACAAAATTTAACAGTTTTATAAATTATTATTTTCACAAAAATGGAGTTAAAACGTTATTCTTGATAAAATAGCAAATTTACCAAATAAAATTTTTCAACACTTATATTTTATAATAGTTTCATTGCCGAAACGTTGACCAATGAGGGAACCATTAGCAGTCTCGGTGCCTCGGTAATATTAAAATGAGCCCGTATAATTATTTTGTTGATAATTTCATATCAGATAAAAATTCTATATCCTCATTGGATAAAAGGTGATCATGTGTGATTCAATATTCAACGGCAATGCTTATACAGGTCAATACCGTGTGATAATGACCGGTCATGATCAAGTGATAGTGCCCGCTTTTAGAGCTAAACCCCTTTTTAGAAGACACAAGTGATTTAGATTTATTCAAGCACAAAACCACAAGTATATAACTAAGCAATATCCAGAGTTTACACTGAACATGATCTGGAATAAAATACAAAGTCTGAAAAGTCTGAAATATATTTCACAAAAAACCCATGTTTGCTTCAATGAAATAAACGTAATACATTTGGTAGTTACTTATACAGAGGGCATTATCATGAAACATAGACAGCCCTCGGGACAGTAGTATTCACTTCAACACAGATAATACCATAATTTTCTTCGCCTGCGGCTCTGGCATTATCGTTGTTTCAGTCAATACTACTGTCTCTTGTGCAGTTAATATTTCATGATAATGCCCTCTGTAAAGTAACTATTATATGAATACATGTATACAATGGACATTCATCAGGTATCCTCGTGACCAAAACCCGGGAATGTCCTTTCTCCAAAATATGTTCAAAATATTGTAAATAATAAAATCAAAAACGAGTCAAAAATACATTGTAATTATACTATTTTGAGCCGTCATTTTTCTTGTTGTGTCAATAATAAATATTAAAACAGATACTTAAATAGTATATATAGTCACACACCCCAAAAATATAATCTCAATAGCATGTTAAATCATCGAGTATGTACCGAATTTTTAAATGAAGTAACATTCAACATTAAATGCGAAATGCATATAGATTATAACATGGCATTTTTCATATCACCCCATTATCAGCCCTAGGACAAGATATCAGCCAGAGAGCCCCCTGGCTCGAGGGATGATTTTGACCATGGGCTGATAATGGGCCTGATATGAATAATAACACGTTAAAATATTTTTTATCATATACTTCAACATTGGTGTTTTATAGATCTCCATGAAAATTCTTATCTCAATGATTTCAGTTTCATTGTCTTATTACCGAATGTCCTCAAGGCGCTGCAAATCGACATTGTCCCTCATCCATTTAGTCAAAATGTTTTGTCACTTAATGTTTTTCTGTTTGTATTTACATTTTTGAGCGAATTAATATAATCCACAGTTTCGGCACGCCATCGTCTGCCGTGTTTCTATCTGCTAGTACAATGTAAGTTTAGAATCGATTATGGAAACGACTGATTTACGGATTAGGGGTGTGATATAAAACGGAAACAGTTGATATAAACCGGAAACAGTTGATAACAAAGTCATATCAGCCCGTGAAGCCAATTCTTATAATAGGATTTGGGCAAAAATATGTCAATTTTTAATGTTATTGCAGGATAAAATTTTACCTTTATTTTCTATAAGATATGATAGCTTTTTATATAACTCGAACTGTTTTCAGTTTTCACCTTTTTAAAAATTATTTTCTATCTGTGTTCTAATCAACATCCAATATCACAGGCTCTTGTCTCAGAAAAAAATTACTATATATGCCAAGAGAAAAGAAAAGGTCCCCAATTCTGGCAACACAATTTTACGCACCTGCTTCGATTTCCAAAGAATTATCGCTTCCAACTTTCGGTCTCGCTCAAAATATTTTTGATTGATCCAAAAGTTTTTATTGATCCAAAAGTTTTGAGCAAGACTGAAATGTGGAACCGATATCCTAAAATTTAGAATTAACCAATTCTTTAGATCTGTTTTTCTGTTGTTGTGTGATACTAATACTGCTTTGATTTATGTAAAGCTTCAGTTACATTGACGATCGATATTTATCCAACGATTCCACTCTGACGGTGCCCCCTGCCAATTTTTCTTAAAAGAGTTCCATATGGCACCCCCAGCTGTGTATATCTTAAACGGAATAACCGTATAGATGTACATATGGGGGCGCCAAATGGAACTATTGCCCCATCAATGGATACATTGTTATCATATCAATTATTCAATGAACTTCAAAATTAACCGTTATAAAAATATTAATTGGTAAATTGCTGCGAGTATAACTCGAAATTTTTCACCTGATCGGGCAGAGTTTACCTGGGATGAATAAAACGGGAGAGTTAATCTCATTAGGGGTGTCAGGTGACTTAATCAATTTCATTCACAGTTATATGTCCAGTCTGTGTATACATGTAAGTGTATCTGCTGTACGGAGACTGGCGTTAAGAATCCTAACAACTATTTTTAATTAAACACAATCACCGTGGCCAATGTCACATGTGGGGACGTTGATCATGTGCGACCGGGGACACGGATTTTAAGCGGCGGGGACGAAGAAGTATATGTGAGTTGGTGTTTGCATGCAGATTTCTTCAAATTGTCAATTATTGGAACAAAACAAATGATTTAGCGGAATGCTGTGGTTATACAAGAAGACTTTCATTCCATTATGCACGTCGAAAAAGTCCTGGAAATCATTTGATAAAGCACGATTATGTATTACCTGTAACATCTGTTTTTATACAGTTTGTAACTAATGGGAATACAATTGACTTATAATCATAACTCCGGAAAAACATGCTAATCCTGCATTATTTGTCAATATATAATGTTGCACAGCAAGGGGACAGTGATCAATTTTATAAAAACGGTTAAACTGACGTTATTTCACTCTGTTTACCATTTCCTCCATTACGTAGAGCATTGTAGACCACGGTAGGTTTTGTGTTTTTAATTTTAAACGCAACAACACAAACGTTTTGGTCATTTTGACATTGGGTCCTGCTGTTCAACCATTTGTGTTAATTTTCAACTACAAAATATATAAGAACAGAAACAAAAATAATTTGCTACAGATAAGACGTCATCTTGCAAAAATCACCGGTGCCTCAAAATTTTGATTACCCTTTAAAGATAGCGTTGGAGTGTTTAATGATTTCCAGAACTATTTCGGCATGCATAATGGGTTGAACGCCTTCCTATATAACCACAGTGTTCCGCTAAATTATTTGTTTTCAAGCAAACACCAAATTACATCTTTATCCCCGCTTCAAATCCGTGTTCCCGGTCGCACATGATCAGCGTACCCACAGGTGGCATTGAACACGGTGACAATGTACTAAAATAATTACAGGAATGGAACTTATTAAATCGCTGAAAACAACATAGACCATAAACCATTTTCTCGTAATTTCTTTTGTATCAAACTGACATTATTGAACACGTTTCAATGTTTTTAATGTTCTTGAACATTCTCAAAATAAAATCGAATGACCTTATGAAAATTTAAAGGTTAACTCCGCGCGATCAGTTCAATAAAATTAGAGTAAAAAGGATATCTCCCTAGTGTATATCTCTGTCCTTAGATGGTTATGATAATTATCAATGTCTTTTTTTCTCTTTCGTTAGTAAATCATTTAGACATTAATGACCGATTCGGAAATGACACATTTTTTAGATAATTATGATTACTTCAATCATTTTTTGTAGTTTCGAGCAGGTTTCATACCCCTGGGTAAACTTGCTCAAACATAGATTTCGATTATTCTGTAAAATAAACCGTTTTTTTTTTTTAAAATGATAAAAATAGTCTGTAACATCGGATGTTGGGGGGAAAGACCCCACAATTTTAATATATTTTAAATCTTAAAATAGTACACCTTTGAAAAAAAGGTAACCAATCTAAGTATACATTACCATTACATACGTAGCAATATCTACGCAGTTTCAAAACATGTTTGATAAAGAAACACCACTGTAAGACAATAGGTTCATACTGATATTCCTTATTCGTGATTGAATACGTATTTTTCATAATTTCATTTCTTACACCAGTAATAAGTTCTATAAGCAATAATTAACTTTACCATACCATTTTTTTAAGTTCTATTTCCATAACATATCTTGTATAACAAAAATGAACTTTCTCCAAAGATACGTCCCCATTACAAAATATATGGGAAATACCCCCTCCATCTTTCCTCTAACTATAAGCGGCCTTCCTCGCACCCGTTAGGCCCAAGACCGTTAAAAACCGCTGCATGACGTCAACAGTACCACGGATTACATCTATAATTACAATGTACAATGACTCGCCGAAACTCTGGCGAGAAGGTTAATCTAGAAAATATTTCGGGTTACCTAGTTCACTAATAATTAAATGGTCATAATTAATAAGAATTATCCTTACCTGCGTAGGTCAGTGGTAACAGAATGAAAAATACACAATGCATAGTCTAAGTACTTCGATGAACGTCCACAGTCTGATAAGAAATAGGATCACGATTTTCATAAAAGGAACCTTGATCATATGATATAAGAACTTATCACTTTTCACACACGCGAACAGTAAATGAATTATAGTTCTTAGCCGCAATATTTGTTTACTTAAACAAATAATGTTTTTTCATACCACAACACTGTTTTCATATGTTTGTAGTGTGGATATCACGTATTTATATATTTTATGCGAAGAAATATCTTGAAAGAGAAATGACGAAGTACACAGTAAACCGATCTTACAAGCTAATTAAAAAGTCTTCAGTATGTCCCATGGGCTATAATCGGCCCTGTTGCAGGTATTTAGGTACAGAAATGCGACTGGTGCTTTACTTTGTATAATTGTTTATTGCGGGGCTCTGTTTTTTTATGGCTTTTGAGTTTAAATTTTTGGTCGTTTTGACTTTTGAATCTTCTCTATAACATTTTGGGCTATTATTTTTTTCCGTATTTTTCACCCATCAGTGCGTGAGAAGAAATTTCCCATGTTTAAATATTGCAGTTACACATAAAGTGTGATTTGGATGGATGTGTCGTCTAATTTTATGAATTTGATTGAAAACTGAACATTGGATTCTTTTTAGGAAATGCACCCGAACTGGGTATGACCTGTAATTACTTAATATACATTATATACGCAATATTATATCTGATGTTGAGAAGTTTGAAACATTTTAAGTAATTTACGGTTTATGGAATAAACATTTTAAAATCCGTCTAAAATTAAAAAAAATCACAACAAATATGTCCATAATACTATATATTCTTTATACAATACTGAAACATATGTCAACACTAGTGGTAAAAATGTGGTTCATTTCTCTGGTTTCGTACTAAAGACTGATATTCTGCATTTGTTGTACATTGGTCGTAAATATGACTAACTTCCGTCTCAGGAACACCACCCGCCTGTCCAATGTTACTGTTTTTATTAACATGGCAACTGGCTGTAGCATTATCTGTCATATTTTGATCAGAATCCTCTTGAATCCTTGAAGAATTCACACTACTTTCTGTGTGATTTTCCAAAGCATGGGTATTTCCAAGATTGTCTTGCAATAGGTTGGAAACAGCATATTCATTATGTCTAATTTCAAAGTTCGGACCAGACAATTGTTCGCTTCCATATTCAGCCATTTCCACTTGTGGCGTACTCCAAAAATGGTCTTGGTAGTTATCCTCATGGTTTGAAATGGGATGTTTTGATTTGCCTCTTTGAACATAGAGAAAGATTAAAGTTGCACAAACCAAAATAACAAGAAAACCACATGCTGCCCCAGATGTTTGAAAAATAACTCTGTTCGAAAATGCTGAAATATAAATTATTTTGTATAGTTTATAATACATTCGAATATTTAAAAGAATATTTTTCATCGTCGAGTGAATTATGTTCTATTTTAAAACCCTGCAGCATTATTGCTAACATTTTGGCAGATGGATATGTTTAAGAGAAACGTTTCAGATGATAATCCAAATAATATTCTGTTTTATCATTTAGTGGATGTTCAAAGTTACTTGTTTTGTATGTCCACATTTCCGGCCTGGATAACTACTTAAAGGAGATACATTGGAGAAATATGCCTACCTTGTAACTAAAAATTGTATCGCAGCATAGGCAGGACCATCTTGGGAGCAATCAAAAAGGCAGGGGATATGCATATCTAGTATCTAAAAAAGGTATTTAAGCATAGGCAGGAACATCTTGGGAGTAATGAAAAGACGTATGATGAGGGGCAATATAACCTAGAATAAAGGTTAACAAAGACGCAAAGGAAGGATCAAAACAACCTGGAATACAGATGAACAAAGTTGTGTGGGGAAGGGCCAATACAACCTGGAATACAGATGAACATAGACATGAAGGAAAAATACACCCTGGAATATAAATGATCAGACATGATGGTTGGTGGTCAATACAACCTTAAATACAGATGAATAAAGACATGATGGAGGCAATGTAACCTGAAATACAAATGAACAAAGACATTTCGGGGCAATACAAACTAACATACAGATGAACAAATGTTAATTCTACAGAACTTTAGGATAAATATGTCCTGAATTTTAAACGTCATCCGTCTGCCTGAAGTCACAAATCAGTACGGCACATATTGTTTGCCAGGGAGAAATAAAATTTGTTTCACGACATGTTTAATTTTATTATTCATGCATAGATGTTTCTTAAACAATTTGTGCACCAATGACTTGATTTCCAAGCTGTTTTAAGACATCTTTTCATTATTTTTATTAGCATTGTTAAATAACCATTGTTTGTACATTCTGTACCTCTCTCGAGAATTTCAGAAGGTAGTGTACTTGTTCTGTATTAATTTAATGTGAGCAGGAAGGTTTGAGTGAAAAGAAATCGAAGACAATTAAAATTATAGTAAATGTACATGAATACATACCCTTCTGATATTTTGTCACATTTTCAATTGCTATATTAAAAATAAAAAACAGTCCTATAAGTGCATTTTTACAATATTCGAACACACATACATAGAACTACACACAGAGATTCTAAGAAGATGCTTCTAGATGGAGTTCCTTTCGTTAAAAATTAATAATGTGTCGTGATATTATTCCTTAAGATGCATCCTTTTTCGCATTTTGACAAGTGCATTGCATTGCATTGTATTTAAAGCACCTTAAGTAACCCTGATTACAGGACGTTTTCTTTGTAACAAGAATAAAGAAAAGGATGTGCGCATGAGGAATTCTTCCATCCAAAGTGAGTGAACTGTGATTTTATTGTTGTTCTTCATCTTGCATGAGGTCACACTTGAAATTTACCGATAGCCCTTCGTTTAGACATAAAAGGGTTAAGAAATCATAAAATAAGACTTCCTTTAAAGTAAAGGATGGCACTATATAAATGTAGGTTTAGTCGGGTTGAATGATTGCATTTTTATAAATATACTGCCATCGTACAGATCAAAACATGTGATCAAACTTTATTGATTGGATACCGTCTCAAAAATTTACATTCATTGAGGAAAGTTTAGGTGTTAGAAAATTTTATGTGGTTGATTTATAACGGAGTAATTAATCATTTTCTAAGCATAAATGTATTTACCGTCGACAATTAATTCAACCTCCAAAGATTTAACAGTAACACCATCTATGAAGGCACATCTATATATCGCCGAGTCTTCCCTTGTTACATGAAAAATCTGAAGATTATATGTTCCACTATCGACTGATCCTTCAATGCGTATCCTCTTCCATATTTCAAGGTTTTTATTTATTGTCCATCCATCAGTATACGTATTATCCGTGACATTGTGATGCGGATTCAACCGGAGCCATTGAATAACGTCATTTCCTGGATTATTCTTGCACTTCAAAGTAGCATTGTTACCATATGACACATGAAGTTTCAATGGAGCAGCTAAGATAACTGTTAAGGTTGACAAGAGTATTCTATTAGTAATTTTAATACGTGTTTTTTTTTTTTTTTACAAAACTTAATGTGTTGTATACCGCTAAGCAATTGTATAATGCTGACAATGTATGTACTAATTTAAAATAAAACTTCTATTGTTGTTTCCAAAAGACATTAAATTTCCATATTTAACTGTGTATGAGAGCTGAATGACAATTGTGATTCCATTCTTGTAACTCAAATATTTTTGAAATTTTATCATAAATGAAAACTGCATCAACAGTTGCCAGTCCAGACTACAGTGTCTTTAGCATCTTAATTTACTGCTAGGTTCCAAGTCTCATCAATTTGTATTTATCAGGGTCTAAATCAGTTCATAATATTAATACCACACACTCTTTGGCATATGTTGGGTTAGTTTAACAAGTATAAATAGAACTATGTTTTATACGAATAAATTTTGAATGAAATACTTTCACTAATTGATCTAATATTTCTATATCGTTTGGACTCAAACACAACACCACGGACATATTTATTTCAGACTTTACTCCAGTAAGTTTGTAAATTTAAATTATCTCACCCAATATTTGCAAACATCAAAATGGTTTTTATTGAAGTGATATCACACCCATTCGTTTAATTGATTTTTCTCTCTTTTTTTTTTCAATTGACGAAAAATGTTAATTACATGAATTACACAGAAGATAAAAAATGTTACTTTTTTCTCTAGACAGGTTAAATCAATATGCCTAAAAACTATGTCATTATTAAATATTCTTTGATACCGATTTCGATACACAAGATGTGCACATTTCGTCGATTTACTACTTATCAGGTGTGCTCAAGGCCTAAAATGTTAAAAACCAAAACAACTATCCAAACAGTTGAAGATCAAATTCAAAACTGCCGAAATTACCAAAAGGCTAAAGCTAAAACATATAAGGACAGAGCTACTCCTAAGTTTAAAAAAATTACATACACATCGAAAGGTTATTCAAAATTCATATCTTAGTAATGTATTTTTTTAATGTTAACAAACTTTAACAATTTACCTTCAATAATATATAGGTTAAAATATAACCACTTGGATATTCCTTTTGTCATTATATTCTTTCAAAACTTGTTTTAACAATGTGAGAGGAAATTAATTTTAGTCCTCAATAAAGGGCACTTATACCAAGAAAAGTGATTGTGCTAATGAATCATATCCGTATTCGATATTTCCGGACATTGTTATTTAGATGATCTGTATAAAAGAGTACCATCTACAACATGATCTAACTATAAATGAATCATGAAAAGTGTGTCTTATTTTGGCAAATTTTGGAATAACAATCTTTTCTCCGGTTCATTCTTATATGTTGTCTTTCTGATGCACATCCCGTAACCTTAAATTTTCATAGACATGAACATTTTTCACAATTTAATGTGGAAAAATAACATATTACCAAGTGTGGTATAACATTGTTACCATTTTTATTTTATTTTTAAAATAATTTTATTGGTGGTAGTGGAAGAAAGAGGGCATCTTGTGCTTGAATTATAATGTGAGTTGATGCTCAACGTTTAATATCACATAATATAACCTTTTAATGCAAATACAGGTTTTATCATGTTTGGTCTGGTTTCATTGATGCACCATTTAACGAATTAATCAAGAAACAATAACAATATACAGGTGTAACCATGCTTTATTGTTATACATGCTGTAGTGCTAAGTATAGTACCGTATAGTTCGCCAAAACCTTTGATTCCGTTACCTCACTGTAGGACATGTTTGTTTTGCCTGTGAATTAATATTAGAAACGGTGTATTTACCTGCTTTTAAGATGTCTAATGCATCAAAATCATGCGAAATTTTTTTATCATTTGATTATTTATTTGTTATCTGTTGAAATTGAGATATAAATTGTAATTATATGTTTCATGAAAGTCTGAAGAAATACTAATGATTTAGAATTTTTAGCACACAATAAACTGATGAAAGGTCCCAGTCTGTGACTTTCTTGTTAACAAAACGTTTGATCATGCAACCCAACGTTTTTTTTTATATCTTTCAATAAGTCCATTTGATGAGGGATGGTATGCTGTGGTTCTTGTCTTGTGGATTTCTAGTCGACTACACAGAGATTTAAACAGGTCACTTTCAAAAACTCTTCCTTGATCGGTATGCAGCTCCAATGGTATTCCGAATCTGGCTATAAATTCCATTACTAGTTTCTGTGAAATTATATCAGCTTGGTGATGTGGTTTTGGATATGAAGCCTCCATCCATCGTGTGAAATAGTCTCCGATAACAAGTATGAATGTATTTTTTCTCTTTGTTTGGGGTAAAGGACCTGTAATATCTGATCCAATTCTGTGTAAAGGGTATCCGACTGTAATCCATTAATTCAGCTTTTGATTGACTCGAGCATTCTTTAATTTTATTACAAATTCTGCAGTTTTCTATATATTCTTTAATGTCTTGGCTCATCTTGTTCCATGCAAACAGTTTTAATTTTCTCAGTGGTTTTCCTGATTCCCATGTGACCAGAATATGAAGTGTTGTGGCACATTATCAGGATTTATTTTCTTAGGATTGATGGAATAATCAGTTGTAAATAGTTTTGGGCAGGAACTGCTTACCCTTCTGGAGCACCTGGGTTCACTCCTGATTTTTATAGGAGTTCGTGTTGCTCATTGTTTTTAAGTTTTCAGTGTTTATTTGTTGTGGTTGTGATTGTTCATTTGTCTTCCCGTTTTTGTCTGTCCAATGGATTACGTTTTTTTATTTGCTCCTTATGTATATTTGTGCTCTTCGTTTCTAGTATTGGTCCATTTCTGGTAAATTGATGTGGATTTGATGTTATCACTTTCAATGTTTTCACAGATTCTGCCATAAAGATCTTTGAGGTGCTCCGATAACAGTCGAGTTTCGGCCTTATTCATCTGTTTTCCATGCAGATCATTGATTTTGCAAGTCTTTGTATGTGTTGTTCAATTTACTGGAACTGTCACTTCTCCATATGGTCCATGTAGCAGGGTGTTATTGCTTTTTCTTGTTGAACGGTTTTTACACATTTGAATATTTTCAGTCTTCATAACTATATTTCTGTCATCTTCAATGCCAAACATTTCTTCTATGTAATTAACAGGATGGATTTCACCAAGTGAATACTTTCGTCTCAAACGTACGGATTCTGATTCCAAATTAATAAATCTGACGGGAATGGTTTTCTGGAAAGGATCAACAAGTGTCTCTGCCACCATAACCTTTCTACTGTCTTCAACCACATGACTGCCCTTGCAATCTCGTCTGATCTACGATTGACCTCACAATCGACCCATTTACCATTTTATTGGATGCCTCTCCTCAAGTTTATAGTGATATCCATTTCATCTATACTATCGCAGCCTAGCAGTAAATCATCATCTATGATACAATCCTGGTCTACAAGGGTTACTTACCGCTTCGGTGGTCTAGTGTGTGGAAGGTCGCAGGTTAGATCCCCAGCCGGGTAAAACCAAAGACATTAAAATTGGTATTTTCTGCTTCTCCACCAAACACGCGGCATCTAGGAGTAAGAGCAAAGATTGACTGGTCGGCTCGGAGTCAGTATAATGTTTCCGAGCGGGGTGATATGTCTTCCTGCGGACATTTACCTCGTGGGCTAGTACATTAAAAAATCCGCCTCAGCGTGTCTGTCTCGTACAAAGCAGGGATCATTTTCATTATCAGACTAACATGTTCTCGTCCTGATATGCACCTGGTTGCCACTGGATGTTAAACAATAATTCATCCATCCATCCGTCATCCAATAGTTACTTTCACAGCTGCAACACCTCTGGTTCCCATCTGTTTACCTGCCTCAGCCACTACCCGTTTTTTCTGTGCTTGTTATAAATTTTAGTTTGTTTGCCTCTGGAATACGGCTTTCAGATTCATCTCACTGATCTCCATTAGTACCTTGATACTTGCTGCTGTTATGTGTTTGGTTAATGTCTGTTTATTTTTACTCTCTAATTTTTGTCAACTTTGTCTCTTAAGGGCTGACACGTGGCCGTCAGCCTCAGCCCGTTCTAGTTTAACGGTTTTCTTTCTGTAACCTGTCCGTGAGTTTGGCTTTTATTTTGATTCTTTCAGACTCTTGCATAGTGACCGTCCTCATTGCATGCAGAGCATCTTGGTTTAGTCTGTTTTGGAGGTCTGCCTTTCTTCTGCCATTTTGTATTATGGCTGTTGAAATTCTTTAAAGGCTGGTTGTTGTTCAAATTCTGCAAGTTTATATCCAAAATACTTTCATCAGACTTGTTTACTTCAGTTGTTATTGTATCTTCTATGTCTCGACCAAATTGGTTGAGACGTTCTTCCGTAACAAACCGTTTCCTTCCTACTCGTCTAACGTCTAGTTCGTCATCTTCATTGGATTCAAAGGAGAGTATGTCGTTATTTTCTGTCTCAATCTGTCTGATCTGATTTTTACCCCTCATTCCATTCTTTCATATAGTATGTCATCTAACAAGGTTGGTGGTCTCCTCCATTGTCTTAGGTATTGATCCTGTGGTCCATTTAGCGTATCTTCAATGGAGATCCTGTTAAATAACTGGTGATCCATGCCTGGATTTGCATCAGGAATGTGCGCCAATCTCCTTCCCATTGTAAAATGGCAATCTGGAGCGATATCTATCTTGCATACTGGACATGGATTCCGTTCTGTATTGAGGTTGATTTATCTGCTGTTGCTGTCCGAAATACTCTCTTAATTATCTCTTAGTTATCTCTGTGTTGATAAAATGTTTTTATCTGTACAGGTTTGTGTCATTAAAAGATGTCATTCTATGTGGGTTTGCTGTCTGAATCTGGTCAAAAGTCTCAGGTGCATATTGTGTGTTTTTGAGGAAGGACCAATGTGCTTGGTGCACAATGTGGTGTTATATATGTGCTCGGTGCACGATGTGGTATGATAGGTGTGCTCTGTGAACAATATGGTAGGTTATTTGTGCTCAGTGCACTTTGAGGTAGATTGTATGTGCTCAATGCACTGCGGGGTAAGGTATATGTGCTCAGTGCACCTTGACTAAACATTTATATCTCACGACTTTTTACGGTAAAGTATCTGGAGTTGTAGGAAAGATACTAGAACTTGTCAAACTACTTTCTATACCAAAGGAAAATGACCCAGTATAATCAAAAGAACTATTCTGCATAGTAGCATGTAAACTTGGCATGTTTGTTAACCCATTTATTAAACCCCATTATTAGAAATGCCAGCTTGAGCAGAAGCAAGGTCCCCCTAAATTAAAATTAATTTGTTTGTTTAATAATTCAAATTGTTCAAGTTAATCAATTTACATTTTCCCAACCCGTTTAATTTTCAGAATGTCGGATGAAATGTACCAGAGTTCCAAATTTAACTTTTCACACAGTAAAAGGGGAGCAATTCAACATTTTATGTATAGACATGCACCACTAGAAGGTATTACATATCTTTATGTAAAAATGTAACTTCAAGTGACTATCAGAGAGAAGTTGGTTGCAATATTGCAAAGCGGTTTCCAAACAACATCACAGAGAGGGTGCAATTCATAATTGCATTTTAAATACAAATCCGTGCAAAGTAAAAGTTAGTGTAGATCGATGTAACCTTGAAACTTACAGGATGTGAAACTACAACCTTACCTGAAACCACTGTACATGAAACCACAACTTTAGAAACCACCACTGTACCTGAAGCCATAATTGTACCGTCAGAAAAAGAATCCATACCAGATTTTTACGAATAGGTTGAAGTGGAAATTTTTGAAATTTTGAAATAGACGAACGATATGCCAAAATAAATAATATCATTAAAAGATCAAGCAAGATTTATTAAAGCTTTAGTTATTTATGTACAATATTAAAGTTAACAATAAAACAAATATTCAAATGTAAACGTGCAAAGTACCCACATCAGCTGTTCTCATCAACATCTATTTTGAAACTGACTATAGTTCGACCCAGAAATAACATATAAGTACACATATTAACATAAATTATACGCTGTATAAATAGTCCAACCGGAAATGACATACAAAGTGAAAGTGCAAAAAATGTAAACGAACTGTTGTGATTTGCAAAGAATTTACAATTATGGATAAACATTAGGATGATTATGATTCACTAAACATCTTAAAAGCAGGTAAATACACCGTTACTAATAAATTCATGGGCAAAACAAACATGTCCCTCGTTAGAGTAACTATTATGATGTGTTCATAAAGTCAACCAGATGGTTTTGTAAAATATTTCCTTCGTGTTTGTGTTTTTATTTAAAGAAAAGTATATTTATGTACTCAAAGCCGAGAAAAAACTGAAACTAATAGAGATACATATAGTTTTTACATATAAATGTAACTGCATTTTCATAAGAACATCTAGACATCTAGTTGGAATAAACACATGGGGAACATAACTGATCATGAGTGATAGTCTTTAAAATTGGATAAAAATTTAATATTGACATTTACTTTTAGGGGTATGAACAACACTGAATTTTGGTAATATTTTAATAAAAATGACGATTTTTCTAGTGATTGGGAACTAGATTGTAACAACCTATTCTTCTCCAATTAACGGTTGTTAGAGGCGCCTTAAGCGGCATTATAGTCTATTCCTCTTTTTAATTGACAGAGGACAGGGTGTATTAATAGGCGTTCTTCCCCGTAACTGAAAACCTTTTTTCTCTCATCTGAGAGACTAACATAATTTATCAAGATCATCTTTGCAAACATTGTCAATATAGCGTCAAATATTTCATAGCTTAAATTATCATTTACACATTATATAAATTGCATTAATGATCTTACTTCCTACATTTACCATATACAATCATTTTCAAAAGACAACAGTTTTACTTTTACAAAATCTAAATTACAACGATAAGGGTTTATCCTTGAAATTTTCAATTCTGACCTAAACTTTTTATCCATTTATTCATACTGAATAGAGAAAAATTAGAATAAAAAAAGACGTCAAATGCGTTTCAGATTGACATACATAATTTTGTAAACTGACAGGAATAAATGTGAACAATTAAAAAGACGTCTGTCAAATATTCAGAAAATCAGGATATTCAATTAAAAGACATAAAACACTAACCAAAAACAATAATTAACGAATGTCAAGCAACTGTATGTATAAATTAAATAATATAACTAGAGTCAGTTTTCTGTTTCCATTTGTTCTGCTTGAAAAAAAACATTAATTCATCTTCTGAAAGTTCTTGAATTTTGTAAGGAATGTCATTCCATTTTTTTTTTTTTTTTTTTTTTTTTTTTTTAACAACTAGAAATACTTTATTGCACTATTGCTGTTCAACAATAACTTCGTCAACTACAGCATTTGTAGACGAAGCACCCTGTAATGTCAGTGCACAGATAAGCAGGGTATTATCTGAGCATAAAAAAAAAATGGTTGTTAGTTTAGATTACATAAATATATATCATTACATTATACAAAGTATATAATGTATTGAAAAAATAAAAGAATTCGTGATGACATGAAAATCCGGAAATGGTTATCCGTGCTCGTTTCTTGGTATTATCTTATTAAACACCCAATACACAATTGATACACGTGTTTTTGTTTACATGGATTGTTAATCGACAAAGACTGATTATAGGTAAGTACATATCCATATATTAAGTATATGGAAATGCGTTTTTTTTTCGTTTCTTTTTTAAATCATCACATTCCTAAATTTCATTACAAAGGCTAGGTAAATAAAGCACATAATCAATTTACATGCACTGGTTACATGTATATAAAAGTTGAAACCATAAGACTATAGTAACATGTATATGTACATGTATGACATGCACATTACATATTAAAGGAGTTCAAGGGCATTTTTGGTTTTGGTAATAATATTGGGAATTTGATGTTCAGAGTACATCATATTCTCATAATAAATGTTAAATTCAAGCATGAAAATTGAAAAAGGGTTGATATGTTTTTCTTTACCATTTGTTAGGTGGTAAGTTTTATAAATACTGTAGATGATAATCGATAGGAGAATATTAATGCCACTGTAGTTCTGGTCAGTTATCTTATAGCCAAACACTAAATGTTTTAAGCTGATAACATGTTTCCCAAGTTTTAATTGATCAAATAACAAATGAATTGTATCCCAGAATTTTTTCAGAAATTGGCAATTAATAAAATAGTGTTCATAGTCTTCTTTGACTTTACAGACTGGACATATATTGCTATCGGAAATTTTCCATATATATAGCAATTCTTTGCATGGCATAATATAGTGGAGCAGTTTCCATCTTACCATGCGTAGTCTGTTATCTTTTAAGTGTTTTGTGATGAAATCAAAAGTAGCTTTTATTTTTTGATCAATATCATTTCCTACATTAATTTTGTTTTGCCATTTTATTTTCCCTAGAATTGTTTCCTTATTATTATACATCAAGGAGTTGTAAATATCCTTAGATGTCATGTTAGATAATTTTTTGTTCCCAATTTTTGTCTTTAATGTTAAGGATAAGTTTGTTTTGACTTTAGTCTTGATTGAAGGCTCTATTCTTAAAATGTTTTCCCAAGCCTTTGGTATACTTTTCGTTAACTGAGAAAATTCTGAGACCCAGTTATGTTTAAACCGCAATTTAGACAAGATTGTATTTTGTGAAATTTGTCCTTTTTCATCGATAATGTCATTAATAAAAGTAATATTACTTTTTATCCAATTTTCAAATAATAAATATTTTCCATGGAATGTTATATATTTATTACCCCATATCAGCTGTTGTCTTATTTCTCTGAAGTTTAAATCTTCTATACTCTTATTTTTGTTTTCATTATTTGTTTGACAATTAAACCAAGATTTAACTATCTCCAGATAAAATTCTGGTAAGGTTTCTTTAATATTATTAATTTTTTTAATATCCTTCCCGTTAAAGTTAAATAGTAGCAAATTTGTACCAAATTTATCAAAATATTTAAGTGGTATCAAAGCCCAACTTGGGATATTCTCACTTTGATCTAAAGCTGAAGTCAGCCTTTGAACTCATTTCACATGATTTGCCTGAATGTATTTGTCTATATCAGTCATTTTTTAAACCCCCTTCATTGTATTCTTGACACAATGTATTTCTTTTGACCTTTTCTTTCTTTCCATCCCATATGAAATTGAATAGTAGTTTTTTAAATTTGTCTACATTTATTTTATCTAAAGGCATCAAAGATGCTAGGTATGTGATATTTGGTAGAATTAATGATTTGACAACTGATATTTTTCCAATCATAGTCAGTCGCCTTTTATTCCAATCCTGAATAGTTTTTTCTGATTTTAAATAAAGTTTTTCAAAGTTAAGCTCCTTACATTTTCTTTTATCATGCCCAAAGTATATTCCCAAACATTTGATTACATCTGTACTCCAATTAATACCCTCATACTTATCTTTACAATTTTTAAGTTTCCCCAGCCAAATACCCTCTGTTTTGTTTCGATTGAGTTTAAGTCCTGACCATGAGCCCAAAATTTCAATAATATTCAAGGCTTTTGTGATTTCCTTTTTTGATTTTAGAAAAAGTGTAGTGTCATCTGCTAACTGGGTTATTTTTAAACTGTGGGTTTTATTATCCAGCTTTATTTCTATTCCCTTAATGTGATGGTCTTGACGTATTCTACAAGCTAGTATCTCTACTGCAAATACGAAAATTAATGCACTGACTGGACATCCTTGTCTTATGCCCCTTAATATGGTGAACGGGGAGGAAATCCACCCATTATTTATAATGCAACCCTTTATATTAGTGTATAGGGTCTTTATCCATCTCAACATAGAGTCTTTTATCCCAAATTTCTTTAGTGATTCATACATAAAATCCCATTCCAAAGAGTCATTCCATTTTTTAATATTCAAAAATGCCCAATTTTTCACGGTGCATATTTGTATTTTTCCTTGTGCTAAACCACTGAATTTACAGCCATTGTACAAATTAGTGTGTCCCCATTCATGACCACTACCACCGAATACTTTTTCTATTAAGTTAAGGTATTCGGTAATGATTGTTTTTTTCAAGGGTTCTTTCCTCACGCTTTTTAAAACAGAATTGTCAAACACAACGTGAAGTGTCCCTTTCAAGGTTCTCAAATTGTGACCCGAAACAATCATATTTGAACATTTTCGTTAGTATACGTCGAATTCCCCTGTAACTTTCTGTCGTCCCTTTTCCAAAGCTTTCTTTCTCTGAGCTTCTTCATACTGATATAAGAGTCATTCTCAAAATACGTCCCTTTTTATGTCTTTTGTTTTTTTTTCTGTAAGAAAACTCATTAAACCCTGAAGTAAAGATTGTATTTATTTGTTGGTATCATTTTATGAATATTGAAGATGAATTTTATTCATATTGCAGGCATCTTCTTCGCAAAAATGTGTTTTAAGTATAGTCAATCATACAGAAATGCTGTGTCTTTTGTCTTGTATGGTAGAAAGAAATGTAAAACATGAAGAAATTAATGTAATTTTGAATAAAAACTTTTGCCTAATAAATGTACCAATCATTTTAAATTAATAATTATAGAGAATAAATATTGTATTTATTGATTAAAATATAAAAAAATATTCATTGTGGTTCGTCCATCAAATATTGTTCCTTCCCGTAACAATCTAAAAAAATTGTGAATAATAAAGGATCCCATGAGTTGCTGATGTTGGAACTTCCTGCAAACCTCATTCTGATATTCCTGAAATTGATGCATGCAGCTATGACAACATTGTGAAGCAGAAGAAAAATATCCGACATTCAGAGTAAGTACTGCTACAAAATATATTCTAACACTTTCTTTACTGTAACTGCTTAAAACTCTATTTAAGAAACCTTCATTTTGTAACTTCAAAGAAGTTTTCTTACTTTGGTAGATCTAAAACTTTCTAGCATAGGGGGAATCCCCTACAGGGAGCATTTATTTTTTTAAAGTTAAATAAATATAGAATTATTCCTTCCTATAACACTCTTTCCTGTAACACTGTTTTTTGTTACAGGAAAGATAGTTTTTGTTATTGGAAAGAAAAAAATAAGCTGTATTTATATACCTGTAAGATTTAACTATTAAATTTGATTTTTTAATTATGTACACTTAATTACTGTAACTCATAGGTGTTTTGTAGTAACTTACTATATTATACAGATTGCTAGTCTTTGAATATTCCATATTTCTGTTACGGGAAAGAAGAAAATTGTTACAGGAAGGATAAATAGAACTTTATGAAAGATATTGAATGTATTTCGATGTTGTTTTTATTATTTTTCCCCTTAATCTTTTTAATTAGATAAATAATGCTTATTTGTTGACTTATTTTTTTTGGGTTGAAAACATATTAAGGTCAGAATTTCTTTGTCTCTGCATATTTCTGTTACAGGAAAGAACTGTTTTGTTATAGGAAAGACTTTTATTTTCTTTTTTAATTACAAAATGTTATGGTTTGAAAGAAAGTTGTAGTTCTTTTGTTTACAAAGTCTTACTTGGTATATGGAAAGTTATTCAAACATGAATCTGATGAAATTGAGAATCCAATTTAATATTTATCCTTTCACTAAATTTTGTGTTACAGGAAGGAATCATCTTGTTACATGATGGAAATTGTTGACAACTATTTCAATACACATGTCACATATATCCCCTTTTTTGTAAAAATAACATGCATTAACATTTTTCCCAAATAAGTTTAATTATTTGTTATCCTTTTTAAGAATGAAAGTAAAATAATACTGTCAAATTCAGTTGTTGCATTTTGTTATGGGAAGGAAATTATGTTATGTGACTGAAAGAAAATAATATAACTTCAATATGAATACTTTGCACAAGCATAACGATAGTTTTACACAAAATGAGAAAATATAACAAAATTGTTTTCTTTTTCAGTCAGAATGGCGTTGTCAAATGCTGAAAGACAGCGAAAGTTTAGAGAGAACAGGGATAAAGATCCAGCTAGACGACAAGCATATTTAGAAAAAGAGAAGCAACTATTTGTAAAAGATAAAAAAGCAGGGAAAAAAAGTCTGTTAAAGATATGACAGAAAGGGAAAAAAGATCAGCAAGGAAATATTGGCGAACACAGAAACGAAAAGAGAAAGAGGCTAAAAAACAATTAAGCAATGTTCTTTTAACACCTCCTAATTCGCCCATGTTAGATATAGAGCAACCACAAGAGAGAAACCAGATTTCTCGACAAAAAAGGCAAAGCCAGAAACAACAAAATAAAGATAGAGCAAAATGCTATCGGGACAATAAGCTTCTACAAAATCAACTTAGAGCAGAGCGGTTAAAAACTTGTATGTACATGAAAAGGTTGCAAAGGCTGAAAAAGAAGACTCCAAATAAAGACACTAATACTAGAAAAGAAGACACACCCAGATCTAAAACAAGAAAACTATTGAGAAATTTTTAAAAGAAAGAAGTTAGAAAAACCTTAGTGTTCCATAATGCCTTAATAGATCAAATTAAGGATTCATACCAAAACAAAATAAAGAAATCTGAGAAAAGGCAAATTTATAGTTTATTGTTTGGTTCTATTCTTCAAAGGTATAAGCTAAAGACCACTACAATGAAAGCAATTGGAATTGATGTTCGTATGAATCTCAAAAGCAGAACGTGTCTGTCAAAACGAATTTATAAGAACATTCAAGATTTCTTTGAAAGAAATGATGTTTCCAGAGTCAAGACAGGAATGAAGCAAACAGTAACCAAAAGATTGGTAAAAAAACAACGTAGAGTTTTAAATGATACACTAAAGAATCTTCACCATAAATATTTAGCTGAAACAGAATCACCTAAAGTCAGTTTTTCAACCTTCTGTAGACTTCGTCCTTTTTGGGTTGTTTTCCCAACTGAAAGTGATAGAAATACTTGTCAGTGCAAGTTGTGTGAAAACACAGAATTTATGTGGTCATCTTTAAGAAAATCAAAGTCAGTTGAGGAGGAAAACTTAGAACACCTTATAGATGGTATTGTTTGTTCTTCTTAAAAAAAACTGCATGTTTGAAGACTGCAACAAATGTAAAGACAAAATAATAAGTTTTAACCAAGTCCTTCTCAATGATGATATCACATGGAACGAATGGTCAACAATTACAGAAAAGAGAATAATAAGGACAGGAAAGAAGGAAGAGGAAAAAGTTGTGACAATAACCCTGAAAACAAGCAAGTCAGGATTGGTTTCAGATTTACTGGAACGATTTGAGCAGCAAATTACAAGATACAAGAAACATCTCTTTTTTATACGAACACAGTATGGATATTTTAAAGAAAGGAGAGATACATTAGGAGACAATCAGTGCATGCTCCATGTTGATTTTTCAGAAAATTATATCTGCAAACTTGGCACAGAAATACAGAGTATGCACTTTGGTGCATCAAAAAGACAAATAACCCTACATATAGGGGTATACTATGCTGGAAAGAATCCAAAACCTAAAACATTTTGTACTGTTTCTGAAAGTTTGAATCACGGGCCAGCTGCTATATGGGCGCATCTTCATCCCGTCTTAATAGAAATAAAAAAAAAACAATCCAAATATTAATTCTTTAAGTTGCTTTAGTGATGGTCCTACCACACAGTATAGACAAAAAGGGAACTTTTATCTTGCAAGCACATTACCATTCAAATTTGGTTCAATAATATTGAATGGAATTTTTTTGAGTCAGGTCATGGTAAAGGTATACCAGATGCCATAGGATGTGCATTGAAACGTAATGCTGACAGACATGTCAAATATGGCAATGATGTCACCTCAGAAAAGGCCTTTGTGGATCTGATGGGGAATAGTTCAACTAATGCTTTTTAATAGAAGAATCATCAATTAATGACCTGCAGTGCTTTCTTCAGAAACAACAATTAAAAACAGTTGTTGGTACTATGAAACTACATCAACTGCTTGTACAAAGTGAAAACAAAATATTGTACAGAGATGTAAGCTGTGCATGTGTCTTGTCAGAGGAGTGTTCCGGTCATATGCTCAAGGTTTCAAAGCTTGCACATGACCAGCCAGTGAAAGATACTAAAATAGTACACAATACATGCAGTAGGAATAAAACAGACAATACCAGCAGTAAAGACACACCCTTGCAAAATGTTGAAATTAAAGAACCCCAAACGGATAGAAAAGAGGTGGTAGATACTTCAAGAAATGACAAGATATTGAAAGAACTGAAGTCTTGTAGGTCATACATCCAGTTGAAGAAAAAGTGTGTGCAACTCAACACACAGTTAAATGACTTGGTGATTTCTTCACAGAGAATTAACTTCATGAACTATGGTCTGGAAGTTGACACTGATGCAATGGATTTATATCCTGATGACGTTCCAGACAAACGAGCACTTTATCCTTGCAAAGTCCCAGCTGATGGAAATTGTCTTCCATCTTCTGGAAGTGTTTTGGCATGTGGCTCAAGTATAAAGGCAACAGAACTCAGGATACACATTTTGATGGAGCTCACCTTGAATGACAGTACATATCTTGACAACAAGTTTCTTCAGAGAGGATTCCCACTGCAAGTGAGGCAATCAGCCTCTTTACCAAAACTTTATGCACAATATTCTGACATGTTTACTGTTGGGATGCCTTTGGATGAAAAAACCATTAGAAACATTTATCAAATGGAGATCATGAAAATAAGACTTGATAAAACTTACATGGGAATGTGGCAAATTCATGCCTTGTCAAGTGTATTGAAATCACCTATCTATTCAATTTACCCAAAGCTCGGCAATCCTAATGTAAGAAGCGATATTAACAGGCTAGTTCTACCTAGATGCAGCACAGATGAAAAGAAAGACCCACTGTATATTATGTGGACAAGTACAAGAACAGACATGGTTCAGGAACATTGGATACCAAACCATTTTGTGCCTGTTTTGGCAATTGATAATCATGAAACTGAAACTATAGTAATAGATGTTGAGAATGGGAAACAAGATATGATGGGAAAAGTAGAACTTGATGAAACAGAGAAGGAAGAAATTGAGAGTAAAGGAGAAGAGAAGGAAGCAACTGATGAGAATGGCGGAGCAGACAGGATAAAAGAAATAAAGAATGCTAGTGAAGAGAAGATGGAAGAAATAGAGAATGCTGGTGAAGAGAAGATGGAAGAAAAGGAAAATAGTAGAGCAGAGAGGTTGGACAAAATAGAGAATGCTGTTGTAGAGAAAATGGAAGAAATTGAAAATGGAGAAGAGAAGGGTGAAATAGAGACTGAAAGAGCAGAGAAGCTTGAAGAGAGTGAGAGTGAAAGGACAAAGATGATAGAAGAAATAGAGCATAGAGGAGCAGAAAAGATGGATGGGATAGAGAATGGAGAAGAAGATAGGCAAGAAGAAATAGAAAAAGGAGTAAGGGAGATTGCAGATAGTATGAAAAAGGGAGCAGAAAAGATTGAAGAAGCTGAGAGTGGAGAAAAAGAGATGATGGAAGAAAATGAAAGTATGAAAGAGCAAAATTGGAAAATGGTTCCAACTCCAACTGAATGTATTGGGAAATATGTAATTTTTAACTATGAGGGAACATCCTATCCAGGATATGTAGAAGAGGCTGGTGAAAGTGATGTTTTCGTAGAATGCATGCATAGAGTTGGAAATAAACATAAAAATTGTTTCTTTTGGCCGAGGAAAATAAAAGACAAATGCTGGTATGACCATGATGATATCTTGGCAATTATTCCACAACCCCAAATAATTTCTGGATCATTCTCTCATCATGAGGTTGATAAAGAAATTTGGGAATCACTTATGGAACACACCTAAGTATTTTCTGTTCTTTTCATTGAAATTCATCTTTGCACCTTTTAAAATACTATTAACAAATTTAATTTTCTTGAAAAATAACATTGAAGTTCTTTCCCATAACAACTGGAATTCCTTCCTATAACAATTTATTTTATAAAACTAAAAAGATATATCATTTTTTTAAACAGATTATTAAATCGATTGTTAAAAGAAATTTATTAACAAGTAAATACAAAATATTTTTGTCACTACGCTTGGAAACAATAACAGTGCATATTTTGATGAGAAACTTTCTTTCCAGTAACAAAAAGGTTCTATCCTGTAACACAATTTTCATTCCTGTAACATAGCACTTTTATTAATTATTGTCAAGCTTGTGATCTTAGAACAAAAAATAAGTATTCTATAATGTTTGCCACTACATGTGCTTTGTTGTCATGTCACATATTGTGTTGTGTTTCAGTTATATAAATTTATATATAATTAAAAAGAGATCCCTTGACAAAGTTTTGTACAGGACAGTATGTTTTTTTCAATAATTTTCGTCTTTAAATGACTTTTCAAAGCCGTTTTCATTACCAAAGACAATTATTATTGACATTTATCTAATCTAAATATGAACACATGGAATTTGGAAGAAATTAACAATATATTCAGACATGTAAAAATGTGTTACAGGAAGGAATTTTTTTTAACCTGATCAGCAATAATTGTCAACTATTTCTTGTTACAACACTTTTTTAAGCTATAATGTTTATGGTTTTGTATTTTACAAATGTTTAGAGTTACCATGTCATCAATAAAAGTTCATTTTAAACAAATTGATGTTTTCTTCTTTGTCAATTTCAATCTTGACTGTTTTTGAGAATGACTCATAACTGGGCCTCATCCTTTTTAATTACCTGACATAGTAATTCTTTTTCGGGCATTTTTAACACGTTATCTATTGCTATTTTCATTAAGATCTGTCTAGTGACATTTATACTTCCTCGTTCAGTTTCTTTAGCAGACCCTACATAAATGTCTTTTCCTTTCTTTCTTACTCTAGCGATTAAGAATTCGATTAGATTACTATACCGAGACTGAAACAAACAGTACAATGTAAAAACTGGAACATCTGTTTGAAAGAAATAAAAAGAAAAGGGTATTCCAAAATTGCATTTGATTTTCGTCTTGGTAAGTAATAGAATAAATCATTACTTGTCAGAAATAATTAGCGAATAATTAATAAACATATTTTGTTTGTTTATGTGTGCTTGTTTATTCAACATTGGGTACTAGAGGTATAGGGGAGGATTGGGATCTCACAAAACATGTTAAACCCCGCTGCATTTTTGATTTTATCGCTGCGTTGAAGACCCATTGGTGGCCTAGGGCTGTTTTCTGATCTTTGATCGGGTTGTTGTCTCTTTGACACATTCCCCGGTTCCTTCTCTATTCTATTTGATGAAATATTTTTCTCGGACCATGAAAAGACATGTTCATACCTCACAAGGCAAAATATATCATAAATAATTAACATGCGTTGTTCAAGTAATGAAAATTTACCTCTCATTTGTTGACTTTCAATTTCATTAGTGATGATTCTGTATCTAATAACAAGGTTACATTCGGAAATGTCAATCCTTCAGTAGCTATATTGGTGGCAACAATACATTTATGATGTCCCGAATGAAATTTATCAATAACATTTCTTTGTTGCTTTTGAGTAAGTCCTGCAAAATACGAATCTTATTGTGTAAATAAATCAACCGAAAATTTTAACACATGTATTTCTTCATTTATGGTAAGAAAAATGTGTTCAACAGTCACTTTTGTACAGGTGGTATATACCATAAATACATGTAGATATGAAACACAATATGTCCGTTCCTCTGCTAGCTGTTCAAATTATTTATGTTTCCACGATAATGTGTTATAGGTTGTTACACCACAATGAAATAGTTAAACTGTTTCCAGACCAGACACATGTAGCTGGAAATCGTAAAAAGGATACCCCCCCCCCCCCCCCCCCCCGCCCCCAGATGAAAAACTAGAAAACTAAGAAGAACAACAATATGTACAGAACAAATACTTCAAAAGCGTAACTAAAAGAAGAACTAATAGATCTACACCTTGCATACATTGCGGATTTCTGGATGAACCTTCAGCAGATATGCTTTTGACCAAAACTTTGGAAGATCAAGAATAATATCGAAAATACTTTAAGCCAAACAATGAAACGCTAACAAAGTAGCCAAAATACAGGTAATGTTAACTTTTCCAGGGGACTGTTATCCCTACCTTTAACAGATTTTCCAAAATAAAACAACCGAAAATTTCAATAAATGAATCAAAAACCCATATTACTGATGAAGCAATAACTACAGCCCGCGAGCATCCGTATTGCCTCAGTAGTTGTAAATCAAAAATCAGAAACCATTTTCTCAATTGGTATGGTATTAGAAACTAAATGCAAACAATTCAATAACTAAAAAAGCCCTTAAGTACCGACCTACTAATGGCGAATTATACTTGTAACTCTTTTTGTTAAAACCATGAAATAAAAAAGAGAAAATTTCTGATATAAAATATTTTATATTTATCCACTTTACTGTTACTTTCAGAATTCACATTAAATCTTCCTTTGAAGGGGCAATGACAGACTTAATAGATGGAATATACCCTAAAACAGGTGCCCGAGAAAGTCATGTAAATATCAGCAAAACTAGAAATAAAACTGGAGTCAATAATATAACGGTAAACTGGATTAACAATGGGAATTAAGTCGCCTATCAACACACAATATTCAAATGTTTACCAATTAATATATGCCTTTTTCTATCAATTTATTTAGCAAGATTCAACACATTATTCTTTACAGCTTTATTAAGATCATACATATTTTGGTGTTAAATACTGTTAAAAATTACGTTTCTGCAGATGGTACACCTCCAATTCCCAATTTTTGGTACATGTGAGTTGTCTCCCATTAACGAAGTGATCTGCTCTTTGGAGAAGGTGTTTTCCGTTGACATCAAAGGACAAATTGTAATTTTTCTGCCAAAAAATTTTTTTTCCTTATAGTATCCTCAACACACATTGATGATATAAATTTTTGGATATATTTTCACATTTTTTTGTCTAATGAAGACCTTTCCCAAGGCCTTTCCGTTGGAAACGGGAAAGACCCTAATTATCGTGAAATTATTTTTTTTTTTAATGTATTAAATCCAAGTTTTCCAATTTTCTACAGTTTAAATTAAATATTATTTTATTTTTGTACAGCCTATTACTGTAATATAGACCCAAACAAGATACAACGAATAATAAAAACTACATGTAACAAACGAAAGCTGATGTTAAAGAAAATATGTAATAAATCATTCAATGATTTTTTATATAAAATTTGATAATAGTAAAAAGTTAAAAATAACTACCTTGTACACTTGTAAATACATATAGATTCTCCTTCAAGTACGAGTGAGCAATGGAATTTTTCCACCCGAGATAGTTACATTTTCGATCTAAAATTTAAAATGTAACTATCGAGCGTGGAGAAATTCCATAACTCACGAGTAAATTTAAGGATAATCTATTTCTCCTATGATTTTGGACAAAAACCTCAAGAAAATGTCGTTGCTAAGTAGTTTGTTTACATAGACGTCATTTCGGAACTTCTCTAGTTTATCGTTCCAATAACTGTAGAAAAACGGCGGGAATTCCCATGCAGAAATTAAATCACCCGGAAGTGGTTAAAAATATTATGTATTTTTATCCCACTGATTAAACACGTCAAGAATAGGAGAAAATAATATTTACAACTGATAATTCATGTAATTGTCAATTCCTCCCATAAAAGGAGATGGTATGATTTTGGTCATTATTTGGCCCGCTCTGACATGAAAAATTAAAGTTAAGATTTAAGATTCAAATTTGTATTATTTTTTATCGTATAATGATCGAACTTTCAAAATCTATTAATTATTGTAAAAAGGTTCTTCCCATGATGCAACAGTGACGTCATGAACGTCTGCTAAATCAAGGATTTGAAGAAAATTGACTGATTTTGAAGTAGAGTTGGGTCAAAACAAATATGAGCAACAACCTTGCCGAAAAAGATTTTTTAATATTATGTGTTTCTTACATAAAGACACAATTCAGTGAAATATCTTTTTGGGCAAGGCTTTTGCTCATATCAAAATTTTAATTTAAAGGTCCAAAAAGAGTGAAATTTGGTGTTTTTCATTGATTTTGCATATTGCAGTTATAACAGACATTTCTTGCTGAAAACAAGATATGTTCCTTAAAATGCAACATTTTAAGAGTATTTAATGATAGCTGAGAGTAAGTATTTCATTACTTTTTGATTTTGGTATTCAATGGACCAAAAATCAGGCCAAATCATACCATGTCCTTTCGCAGAAAGTTAAGTTCCACTCCCCCTTCTTTTGTGTCTATCCTGTTATAAACAATAACAAGTCCAACGGTGTCATTCCTCAACAGAAGAAATAAAGTGTTGAGTACGTCTATCAACTACGAGTTCTCATCTCACATTATCAGGTGTTTGTTACCGTTATATGTTTCACAAAGAATGTTCCAGTTAATTCACAAATGTCCAGAAGGTTTTATCTGGACATTCTACAGAATGACTCATTTCAGAGAACATATTTAAATACAAAGTATATAATGTCAAAAGTAAATATAGCTTTTATCTTTTCTAGATATTTCTAAATTATACATATTATGTTTGGAAAGTTTACACTCACTGAACATGCTGAATGTGAGGAGAAAGGGACATGGAGTGAAATTACAAAGAAACCACATAATCACAAGTATATAACAAAACAAACATCATGAGATCATAACATTGTTACAAGACCTTTAATTCTTACATGCAAGTACCACCGAACGCTGAAGATATACGGATATGTATTGAATTTGCGGCAATATCCAGCAAAATTAAAATATAATATAGAAATGCTGTTTAAGGAAATAATTCATGGCAGCCATATGTTTGTTGAAGATTTTTAAGGAAATGAAATTACACATATTACAACCTAATACAAACATATACCAGCCATGAATTATTTCCATTCTAATATGGAAAAAAACGGACATAATGTAAACGAAGCGGTACTGCATGGAATTTCTTGTGATGACCATTTTAATTTTGAAACATCTGAAAAAGAAATTGAAAACGATACAACAGTAAACACAAATGAAAACAATAAAACTTACTTTTCATTTGATTTTATTGCATTTAGTAGCAACTGTTAAGATTTTAAAAATGGCGGCGTAGTTTTCACAATGAGGTCAGGCGTGTTCTAACCATTATAAATTGAAATTTTATTTTAATGTATCTTGATTTGCTAACGCAAAACAACACGCCATATTAGAATACAAAATTAAAGTTCTATTGGTTTCGGAAGTAAGAATATTAAACCAGTAATAGGAAAATACATTTATGATACTTATTTTGACGCACTATATCAAAATAATGAGTAATCATAAGTTATTTATATAAGGCCGAAAATGTCGAAAAACAAAACAATAATAAAAACTACGAACGGCACATAAATTTGGATTGGGGATATTCCACTTTGATTTTAAAACATTCAACAATTTTTAAGTAATTATTTTTATGACAGTATCGAAATACATTTTAGTAGCAATTACATTTAATTTAACTTATTCTGTTCAAAAATCTTAGAAATATGAATAAATCTATATGGTTCACATTCCTGTAAAGTACAACGCATTGTAAATATTTTCGTAAAATATTTCATCTGATTGAAACGGTAGTTTGCCATTTTCATAATACTTAATACATGTTACTTTGTACCAAAATCTTTTCAACGCACGCGGCATTCTGTTAATTGATATATCATCCTTTAACACAACAATAACCATATTGTCACGGCCTTCTTGAAATGCATGCATTCTAGTAATCTCCATTTCGTAGTTACCCCATTCACTTTTTAAGAAATTTTCGGTGATAACAAATATAATTTTCCTGCTGTTGTCGATTGCACGTAAAATATTTTCAGCAATATCATCCCCTGCAATAAAGTCTTTGGCATCTAAACAAGTTTTATATCCTCTAGAGGTCAGCTTATTGTTAAAACTTGCAACCCATCTACTGTCATGATGATTGTAACATATAAAAACATCGTATAAATAAGAATCGCCATTTATTTCCTCGTATTTTTTTATTCTTAATTTTAATTTTAGACAAAAATACTGAAACGCAGATTTGTACCGAAAATACACCATTGTTATAATTATACTTAAAATGAACACCGAGAAAGACGTCAACGAAAATATCAGCCAAACATGTTCTTGACACCGCTTTTCAAACCTATCAAGAGATTCAAACAAACTAGAAAATGTTACTCTCTCTCCGTTTGCCTTCTCGCAATAACTGGAACGAAGATTCACAGACCTGGTTATTTTTGTCCATTTCAGGAAATCAATATTTGAGCAAGTGCATCTGAAAGGATTGCCGTGTAGAAGGATCCCTGATTTATGAGCCCATATGTTATCTAACATTTCTCTTTCTGGTTTGTTTATTGTGGATATTTCATTATGGGAAAGATCAACATTTACAATCTTCTTGAAGTTTTGAAGAACAAATGGAATCGCTTTAAATTTATTCAATGAAATATTGATAGACAGTAAAGAGCTGTACTGGTCCTGAAATGTCAATTCCATTATTGAATTTTCTGTTAAATTATTAGATGACAAGTTGATCCATTTTAGATTTAAAAAGCCAGAAAACAGTCTCTGAGAGATCTGTTTGTCTTGTAGAGATCTTCCAAGAAAAGAGTTTGGAGCTATCAGTGACTCTAAGTTTCCAGGTGATATCCCCAGGTTGAACGTTTTAGATCTCTCACAGGTACTATCTGAAACATCTAAAAAGGTAACTTTTTCAAGTCCGCTTACGTTGATATGACACTTCTGAAAAATGCATCTTTTACACGTGAATTTCCAAAAATTATCTGCATTGAGAATGTTTGTACTTGTATTTGTTAAAAAAGTTAATTCCATGTTAAAGAGTTCCATCTGTTCTAATGTTTTTGGAAACTTGTAAATTCTTGTCACTTCCTTTGTAGCTGTATTATGTGGCAAATATGATCCATGAAAGGATTCTACAGATAGATATTTCAATTTTTTAAATAAATGAAGAAAAAGTAAGACGGGCTCGGGATAAAAATTCAAAGATAGTTTGAAACTCTGTAGACAATCACATTTCATAGCAATCTCCGCAAAACCACTGCTACCAATGTCATCATTGTATAGTCCAATAATTTCCAGCTCACGAAGACAAATATGTTCAATGTACCTAAAGAACTTCATTTTTAAACGGAGTTTGTCCCTAGAATCGTCAGTTTGTATTGATATGCTAGTAAGATTTGTAAATACTGATAACATTTGAAAAGCTTCCATTACAGTTTTATCAGATGCAACAACACCAAACAAGAGGGTTACAACTTTTAAATTCGGAACATGCACCAAAGATCCAGGTTCAGCCTGTCGAAGTTTTATCGTCAGTTGGCGTAGTGGACAATTTCGCAATCCAGAAAATGTTTCATTGGTCAGAATAAGATGGGGTGAACGGACTGATCTGAATGTATGTAAGGATTTCCAAGTGGTAAAGCGATTATCGAACTTCATTCCAATAAAAGCTTCAGTTTCAAAAAATTCCAGATTTTTCAAATGAGAAATCTCTGCGGGAAAGTCAGCTCCCTGAGGGAAATTGATATCGTTGATTCGAAAATCCTTTAAGTTTTTAATTGCATTAAAAGAACCATTTTCAAATGAAGAAATGTGCAATTTGTTATAGCTAAGATTCAGATTTTCTAACTTATCAAGTCCAATCAAAGAATATCGGTGAATTTTGAAGATCTTGTTATTAGATAAATCGATCCAAATAACGGTAGACATGTTTTCAAAAATTCTCTCCGTTATAGTCGAAATCTTATTTATGTTAAAATCTAACATTGTCATATTTTTCGGCAGATTTCGTGGAATTTCTGTCAAATTGTAGTTTGAGCAATCAACGAAGAAAGCTGAATCTTCTTTTGTGCATCGACAGGAAACCTTTACGCCTGTGAAAATAACACATATTGCAATTTTTATATACTATAATGAAAATGAAAGGAAAGAAATCAGAAATGTTTGGGTCTCATGAAGAAATTCAATTCAATGAATCTGTACAAAAATAAAATGTCATGGAGTTTCTCATTTTGAGAAGCATTGTGAGAAACATGTATGCACCAATGAACCAACATTTCGTAAAACATGTTATCATAAATCTTATATTTACATACATGTAGTTACAGTTACAATTGCATTTCTTTAACTCTCGAAAATGACGAAATGACTTTTTTCCAGTTGGTGGAATAATTATAGTTTTCTCTAATTTCTTTGTCAATTTAACCATTTCTGAATCAAAACTTGAATCAACGTCTGGTTGTCGACGAACTCAGGCGACGGACGGTTATGACAAAAAGGTCACATATCCCATGGGATAGATTACGTTTGGATTTCGATTAATAGCACCATAGCAATATATATATATATATAAACATATACGACCCTATGTTAAAATTCATTTAAAAATCTTCTTGTCTGAAACCACTGAGCCAAAAGGAACCAGAAATGGCAGCAATGTTCCATACAGGGTCCTCTTTCAGAACAGAATTGTATCCAATGACCGGTAAAAAGGATTATTTCGTGGGGTTTATTTTCGAAAATTGATTCAATATTTAACCCATACATAGTGCGTAACCTTAGAACCTCACTATCGTTGGAAATGTGTTTAAAATTATTATAATTGGGAGATTACAGGGAAATTCATATGACAATACTTTCGGAATCCTTTAGTAATTTGGGTTTATTTAAATCATTTTATAAACTTTTCAATGAACTTTATTAAGTACTTTTAATTCACAATAAGAAACTACAGAAAAGAAAGAATAATAAAGATACAAACTCACCATAAAACGAAAAGATATAAATTAAAGCAAAACTGTACAGCACAAACATTTTGAAATCCTTTTTAACTTCCATATTGTGGACAAATTTTCCGTCTGGCATATCACTTAAACAGCAATTATGAATTCACACCCAATCACATCAGTATTTTCTATTTTATTATCAACAAGGAAATTTTAACTCAATTGATACGATGATTTAAAATCAGATAAAGTCGTTTTAATGTGAAATGCATTATTAAAGCTGAAATTGAATGCTATTGTGTACGAACAGACAAACTATTGAGGCATTACTTTTGCTTGCTGCGCCCTGTTTGAAGGAGGTTATATAAGCGGAACTGAATATAAAAAATTATTGGTGTCTAAAATAAGCTATTGTAAATGTGCACATCTTGTGGATAAAAATTCTTATCAAAGAATTGTATTTCTACAGAATTTCCCTATAGAATGCAGATTTATGGATAAATCTTCAGCAGGTTCGCTCGCAACTAAAAGTTTTTAAGTTGAAATAATAAATAACGTAAAGATACTGCAATCAATAGAATTCAAATAACCTACACAGAGTATAACGTCTTTGCCTGAGGAATTTGAAACTAATGCAACAAAAGTTGTTATAGCAATAAACAACAAAATGGATAACAGGAAAGGCCAATAATGACATACCAATTAATCAAAAAGAGTCAATAATGACATACCAATCAATCAAAGCAAGTCAGTAATGACACACCAATCAATCAAAGCAAGTCAATAAGATTAGGTTAGAGCAAGTGGTTTCATATATGTTCCTATACTAAATAGTGTTCTCATAGATGCACTCATATATATCCAAGTTAAAACTTAACATAAGGTTTGGTAATGTATCCTCCCACCTGCTTCATCTAAGATTCAGAACATTTTATTAAATGAATATTTTTGTATCATTCCGTAGTTTTTACAAGTAATTATATGTTGAATAAAATAGCTCTATCGTTTTTTTTTAATTCTAAATAAAAGAATAAGTTTTGCATATTATCCATTGTTCTTTATTAGAATAAAAATGATTAGTAATTTTTATTTTGAATATTTGTCCCCTTTCAATTACAGTACAATGGTTATTCAACTGTATGAAATCTAAACTCACATTTTATAGTAATGCCAGGTATTCCTACTGAAAAATGACTATTTCAAAGTCGGTTAATTTAAAAAAAAAAAGAAGTGGGAATAGGTAGATAGAATGAACCATTAGAAATCAATGTGCAAAGGCGTGGGAACGTTATGTTTTTTTTCTTTAGAAGTATGTTTCTTTTCCTCAAAGTTCTCAAATATAAAAAGTAAACAACATTTGTTTCAAATATTCAGAAATATCGTCAGAACTGAGTCGTGAAGGTGAGATTTTCTTTGCATTATGAAAAGTATAAAAAAGAATTGACATTTAATTTTTTTTTAATTTTGGCAAAGCATTAGTAGAGAAACCTTCACAAAGAACCGAAAGATGGTACTTTAACTGACATAATCAAATCAAGAGCCTAGACTTATTTCAAACTGGTATTAAGAATTTTTTTAATCTGCTTGGGTTGCATGTACGAACAATGATTCGATATGTAATCCGTACATAGTGCCACAACTTTAGCACCGTACTTTTTAAAATAACATAAAGGTGATGGAATAGATCCAGATGTGTTTAAAAAGGATTAATATTGGTAGATTAAATGAAAATTAATAATTATAATACATTCTGAATCCAAATGGTTCTCATTTTGTAATTTCAAATTGGGTTTTTAAAATCATTTTTATACTTTTAACTTTTTAATAAACTACAAACAAGTAAGAATAATAATGATGCAAAATCCCCATAAAACGAAAATATATACTTTAAAACAAACATGCCCAGTACCAACATTTTGAAATACTTTTTAATTCCTAGATCAGTGTTACAGATCACTTTGTCAGTATAATGAATTTTCTCTCAATCATTTTCTAGTTCACTATAAACAAGGAAATTTTATTTGAATTGATACTAACAATAATTTTAATTGAATTGAAAATGAACATGGGCAATCGTTTTAAGTTACAGATATAAAAGTACAAAACGAAATATTGTGGCATTATTTTTATTTGATCTTCCATAAGTTATTTAAGGCGGAACAGAGTATAAAAAATGTACCAAATAAACTCAAATACAAAACTCTCTGTACAATGGAAGTTGAAATAATAAATACATTAAAGATAGTGTAAGCAAGACTGGCCTATATAGACATTGACAAAGTAGCTGAAACCCAGGTAATTCCATCTTTGCACGAGGAAGTTGAAACCCCAATTTGTACACAAAATGTTTTAAAAAGTCAACAATAATACAAAGCTTTAAATATACCATCTGGATACTCCTTTTGTCATGATATTATTTCAAAACTATCTTTACAATGTCAAACCAAACTTTAGAACTATAACCTGGGAATTTCATTTTATACCTAAATAAAATGCTATTGAATTCGGGAACAAAGTTGATTGTACCAATGAATCATACCGGTATTCAATATTTAAGGAAATTAATAGGACATTGTAATTTAGATGATCTGTATGAAAGCTATGAAACATGTAGTTATTATTTTGGCACATTTTAGAATAACAATCTTTTATCGGTTTCATTCCTTTATGAAGTTGTCTTTCTGGCGCATACCCAATAACTTATAATATTTTCATAGCCATAAAAAAATTTCATAAAACTCACATGTTACCGAATGAAGTATTTGAAGCAAAATGAAATTAAAATCATTCCTTTATGATAATTCTCAGGATTTAGAAGAACTCAAGCATTGAAAACATTGACACCCTCTATATTTAGCCGCCCAAACCCGAATTTAACCGTGTTTTCAGTCCTCTCTTTTCTATTCAGTGCAAAATGTTCTCTTTTTGGAATTATGTAAAATGTTTTGGAACATCATAACCATTTTTATTTTATCTAATATTCTTATTGGTGGTAGCAGAAGAAAGAGGGCATCCTGTGCTTGTAACATAAGGTGAGGTGGTGGTCAACTTTTAATATAACACAACAGCTCCTTTTTGTGAAAATACAGCTTAAATTCGGGTTTGGGCGGCTAAATATAGAGGGTGTCAATGTTTTCAATGCTTGAGTTCTTTCTTTCTTGAGTGTTATCATGTTTGGTCTAGTTTGATGTCATTTCATTGATACATCCTTTAACTTATTAATCCAGAAAAAAACAATATATAGCTATAATCATGCTCTGTTGCTATACATGCATTATATATCATTTCGTCCGAGAAAATAATATGATGTTTTCCTAAAGTCAACCATAGGGTTTTGTGAAATATTTCCTTCGTACATGTGTTTTTTATTCAAATAAAAGTATATTTATGTACTCAAAGCGGAGAAAGAAACTGAAACTATTAAAGATTCCCATAGGTTTTACATATCAATGCAGCTGCATTTTTTGATGAACATCTAATTAGAATTAACACATGGGGAACATTACTGAGTGTCAGTCTTTAGTGATATGATAAAAATACAATATTGGCATTTTCGGCTGACTTTTAGGAACAGAACCTTAAATTTTAGGGGTAAAACGCTGAGTTTCATATTTTTCTGGATTGGGGAACAGATGATAGCAACTAATTTCTCTCCAATTAACGGGTGTTTGAGGCACCTTTATCGGCCTTTAGCCTATTCGGTTTTTAGATTGAAAGAGGACACAGTGTGTTAAAAGACTTTCTTCCCTTTAACAGAGAACCTTTTTTTCTACCATATCAGGAGGGACTAATATATTTTATAAAGGCCGTCATATAACAATTCATCCTTGACAATTGCTAGTTAAACCTAAACTAATATGTTTACAAGATTTTACAGAATGACCATTTTCTATACTGAACAGAGAAACATAAAAAAAAAACGTGAAAAGAGTTTCTGATTGACATACATCATTTGGTAAACTGACAAGAATGAACATTTGAAAAGACGTCAGTCAAATATTCAGAAAATCAGATACTCAATTAACAGACACAAAACAATAAACAAAATCAATACATAACGAATGTCAAGCAACTGTATGTATAAATCAAATTAATATAACTAGAGTAAGTTCTTCTCTGTTTCCATTTGTTCTGCTTGAAAAGCCATTAAATCATCTTCTAAAAGTTCTTGAATTTTGTAAGGAATGTCATTCCACTTTTTAATATTTAAAAAACACTTATTTTTCACGTTGTATATTTTTATTTTTGCTTGTGCTAAACCAATGAATTTACAGCCATTGTACAAATTAGTGTGTCCCCATTCATGACCACAACCACCGAATACTTTTTCTATTAAGTTAAGGTCTTCGGTAACGATTGGTTTTTTCAGCGGTTCCTTCCTCACGCTTTTTAAAACAGAATTGTCAAACACAGCGTGAAGTGTCCCTTTCAAAGTTCTCAAATTGTGACCCGAAACAATCATCTTTGAACATTTTCGACAGTGTACGTCGAATTCCTCTGTAACTTTCTGTCGTTCCTTTTCCAAAGCTTTCTTTCTCTGAGCTTCTTCATACTGATATAACTGGGACTCATCCCTTTTAATTACCTCACCTAGTAATTCTTTTTCGGACATTTTTAACACGTTATCTATTGCTATTTTCATTAAGATCTGTCTAGCAACATTTATAATTTCTCTTTGAGTTTCTTTAGCAGACCCTACATAAATGTCTTTTCCTTCCTTTCTTACTCTACCTGAAAAAAGAATTCAATTAGATTACTATACCGAGACTGAACCAAACATTACAATGTAAAAATTTCTTCCAAACAAAAAATATGAAATAAAAAGAAATACGCATTCAAAAATTGCATTTGATTTTCGTCTTAAGTAATAGAATAAATCCTTAATTGTCAGAAATAGCTCGCGAATAACACTTATAAATTTTTACAAGGCATTCATTACTTATGTCATAATACTATCTTTTATTTCGTTTTTGCCCCTTGAATAGAAGCATTTTTTATTAACAACACAATTTTGTTTATGAATCTGTTATAATTAATAAACACATTAATATGTTTGTTAATGTGTGCTTGTTTATTCCACATTAGATGGAGGTAGAGGGGGAGGGTTGCGAACTCAAAAAACAATAAACCCCGCTTCCTTTTTGATTTTCTCGCTGCGGTGAAGACCCATTGGTGCCCTTAGGCTGTTTTCTGCTCTTTGGTCGGGTTGTTCTCTCTTTGACACATTCCCCGTTTCTTTCTCGATCCTATTTGATGAACTATTTTTCTCGGACTATGAAAAAAAGTTTTTCATACCTCCCAAGGCAAAGTTAATTATATACCATAAATAATTAACATGCATTTTTCAAGAAATAAAAATTTACCTCTCATTTGTTGACTTTCAATTTCATTAGTGATGATTCTGTATCTAATAACAAGGTTACATTCGGGAATGTCAATCCCTTCACTAGCTATATTGGTGGCAACAATACATTTATGATGTCCCGAACGAAATTTATCAATAATATCTCTTTGTTGCTTTTGAGTAAGTCCTGCAAAATACGAATTTTATTGTGTAAATAAATCAACTGAAAATTTTAACACATGTATTTCTTCATTTATGGTAAAAAAAAATGTGTTCAACAGTCACTTTTATTTAGAGCTGGTATATACAATAAATACATATAGATTTGAAAGACAATATGTCCGTTGCACTGCTAGCTGTTCAAATGTCATAATTATTTATTTTTCCGGATTGTTACACCACAATTAAATACATTTGTAATTAAAATGTTTCCAGACCAGACACATGTAGCTGAAAATTGGAAAAAGTATAACCCTCCTCGATGAAAAACTAGAAAACTAAGAACAATATGTACAGAACAAATTCAAAAGCGTAACTAAAAGAAGAACTAAAAGATTTACACCTTGCATATATTGCAGATTTCTGGATCAACCTTCGACAGGTATGCTTTTGACCAAAACTTTGGAAGATCAAGAATAATATCGAAAATACTGTAAGCCAAACAATGAAACGCTAACAAAGTAGCCAAAATCCAGGTAATGTCAACTTTTCCAGAGGAATTTGATCCGTGTGATGAATATTTTCAATACAACTCCACGCCGTAGACGTATTCATGGTCATCCACATTACACTTCCCCTATTGACCATGACATTTCCTTAAATGAATTATTGCCGTATATACAACATATAAGGCTCCATCACATTCAACCTAAACTATACCCTTCCTTTGTGTAAGCTTAGCTCAATCCACAAAAAGCAATGGAGCACCAAATCAAGAATTTGAATTCAGCGGATGTTGCTTCTCATAGATTATCCAAACCAGTTCGCATCCATAACGACGAATCTCATAAAAGGTCGTTCCTTAAATTTAACTTTGTTAATAAAGGCTTGGATGCCATAAATCTAAGCAATATCCTTCACCACAAAACAGTAAAATCTAATATTCCTCCATATTTCAAAGACAAAATTATTCTACTTATTTCTTATTCTTATACAAAACCCATTTCAACCAAGATTTTCAATTACAAACGGACCTTGCGGGACCTCAAGTCTAAACGCCCTGACTGCTCCTGTTCGACATATCCATTCAATTATAGTTCTGTGGGTCATTTTATCACTGGAGATCTTAATCTAGTTGATAATCAAAAGCTAAAACATATGCTAGCTAAAGGTCCCAAATACCGAGAACTTCAGCCAATTAATTGGATATATAATTTCAAATTTCTAATGGATTCTGTTGAGGACTATTGCCAGAAAATGAACTTCAAAGGAACAGAAACCTGCAGACACATTTTCGGAGTGGGTGAAGGCTTTTAGGTTCACTCGCCTCCATGACAAATATGTAGTTGTTCCAACGGACAAAGACCCCAATAACATAGTTATTGTCTGCAAGAACTACAAACATGTATTATTTTGAGTGCCTTATAAACGAGTTGGGAATAGATAACATGCGGGTAATCCAACTCGTAGTCTTAAACTACATAAGAATCCGTTTAAACAAAGGTACATTGCTGGGTCAGCTAATTGCTCTACAAAACCTCTTTTCAAAGATTTTAACATTCATAATAACGTGTATTAAAGAGAGCCTTCAGAAGTACTGCGAAACCTCATATTCCACCCGTGGTGCCAGTCAGATGTGGATTCTTTTAAACTCAAACATTTACTACAATATCTTTGGCTACATGCAACATCAAAATATTCGACTTCTCTACACTCTACACTACCATACCACATTCTCAATTAAAAGATCGCTTAAAAAACTAGTTCATCAATGTTTTTTCAAGAAAAATGGCACATGCAAGTATAAATTTCAATTATTAGGTACAGAAAAGGCTTATTTCGTGAAGAACCACTCTGATTCTGACAAAAAGTATTCTGAAGATGAAATTACAGACATGTTAGAGTTTCTCATAAACAACACATTTGTCGAATTTGGCAGTCTAATTTTCCAACAAATAATCGACATTCCAATGGGAACCAACTGTGTTCCTCTCCTCGTCGATCTGTTTCTGTACGCATATGAGACGGACTTCATTCAAGGGCTACTATATGAAAACAAAAAGAAACTAGCCCAATCCTTTTATTTCACTTATCGTTATATAGATGACGTGTTGCCGTTAAATAACGACAAATTCCAAGACTTTCTACGTCTGATCTTCCCCAGAGGATACTATAGATACACCAAAGTCCGCTTCATATTTGGATTTGTTTCTTGAAATAAACAATGAGGGACATTTGAAGACAAAACTTTATGACAAACGCGATGATTTCAACTTTTCTATTGTTAACTTTCCCTTCTTGGGTAGCAATATACCAGCGTCGCCTGCATATGGCGTCTACGTTTCTCACCCTATCCGATTTTCAAGGGCATGCGTGAGTTACCCTGACTTTCGACACAGAGAATTATTGCTGTCACAAAAAAAGCTTCTTAATCAGGGTTTTATCAGGGATAAGTTGATGTCATCACTTAGGAAATTTTACGGTCATCATCACGAATTGATTGACCGTTAGTGTTTCAATATCTAAGATGATATTGGACCTGTTCCCAATGTCGTAACAATTCATGTGCCTCCACCGATTTGTGACTTCCACTGGATTGACTTTGTTGAAGTTCATGACGGGTGCCGTATACGGAGCAGGAACTGCTATCCTTCCGGAGCACCTGGGTTCACTAGGAGTTCGTGTTGTTCATTGTTTTTTTAGTTTTCAGTGTTTATTTGTCGAGCTTGTGGTTGTTCGTTTGTCTTCCCGGGTTTGTCTCTCCAATGGATTACGTTTTTTGCTCCTGTATTATTTGTATGTATATACATTTGTCCTCTTTAACGGAATTTCTAAAATAAAACAAGTTAAAATTTCAATAAATATATCAAAAAACCATATTACTGATGAAGCAATAAATACAGCCCGCGAGCATCCGTATTGCCTCAGTAGTTGTAAATCAAAAATCAGTAACGATTTTCTCAATTGGTATGGTATATAAAAAGACGAAAGGCAACAATTAAATAAATGGTGGCTTATCCTTGTAACTTGCCTTTGTTGTTAAAACCATCAATGAAAAAAAAACCAAATTTATGATATAAAATATTTTATATATTTATCCACTTTAGTATTACTTTCAGAATTCACACGAAAGCTTCCTTTGAAGGGGAAATGACAGACTTAATAGATGGAATATACGCTAAAACAACTTTCCGAGAAAGTCATGTGAATATCAGCAAAACCAGAAATAAAATTGGAGTCAATAATATAACGGTAAATTGGATTAACAATGGGAATTAAGTCGCCTATCAACACCCAATATTCATATGTTTACCAAATAATATATGCTCTTTTCTATCAATTAATCCAGCAAGATTCAACACATTATTCTAAAATTTTAAAGCTTTATTAATATCATAAATATCTTGGCGTTAAATACTGTAAAAAATTACGTTTCTGCAGATGATACCATTGAAAATGATGAAATGAGTATTTTTACACCTCCAATTCCTAACTTTTGGTGAGTTGCATCCTATTTACGAAGATATATGTTCATTGGAGAAGGTGTTTTCCGTTGACAACAACGGAGAAATTGTAATTTTTTTGTAAAATATTTTTTTCTTCCTTACAGTATCCTCCACACACAATTTTTGTTTATCTTACACAGCAGCTATAATTACAAAAATTGATTGGTTGGTACTTAATTTAGATAGCAGGTGAGAATGTTCTCGTTTTAACTGTAAAACCAGAGAAGGTTCTCAAAGCTGCCGATCGGATACTGTCGCTCTATTAAACGACAAAATCATAAAAAAACTGTCCCATAAAGATTTAATGTTATTTCGTCACAGGGTGCAATAGAAATCAGTGGTATAAATAAAAAATTTACTGTTAAAAGATCTTGAGTAACGTCTAAGTTAATATGTGTTATTGGCAAGTCTTTTGCATTTATTGACGATATTACAATATAGAACATTTGATGGGAAATACAATTTAAGTGCTTTTCAGAGTCTGGTATTTAACTAAAATATGTTGATAGCTACATGCATTATAAAACTTATCAAAAGCATTAAGCAGCTTGTGAAATATATAGCCATGTTATAGAAGCTTTTTAGTAATCATATGGTTTCGCTTGTTAAAACCTTCTAACCTTGAGCAAATTCATGCAAAACGTACAAGTTGTGATATGTATAAACCACACGTAATTTAGGTATCCAGTACAAGTACTAGTTTTATCTTGTTTATTACCCACTATTTTCTCTGGTACAATTGCATTGTCGTTAGCAACAAGTACAGTAATGATTTAAAATATTGATGAGCAAACTGTTTAAAACTTTTGTATATAAATCAAAACTATCTAATAGACCATCTTCCAATTACCAACTTTGACTCTATGCTTTCTAATATGTGTTGATAGTTAGTAACATCTCTTTAAAGTAGGACATTCTAATTTTTACATAATGTTTATGTGTTTAACCTGAAATTATGTTCAGTTTGCTATTTGTCGTTTTTTTACTTTACTAAATTAAGGTATGTGTAGGTTTCGGTGGAATAAAAAAAAACACAATGTCACTTGATCAATGATAAAAATGAAATTCACATTTTTTTTTAATTAACTCTTGTCAATAATCATTACGATATTAAAACCCTAATACTTAATGTTTTTTTTTTCATATTTTACAAAACTGAAATATGAATTTTTACAAGGTTTCATTCGTAGGGATTACTAGTAAATCATGTTCAAAATTCACACTCTTTTTCTTGTTCATTCATTGTCCGGATACAAGATGGTCCTCTGCTCACAGAAAATAGCAGTCGAAAAATGATAAAATTAAGAGTCATATCTAGAAAGTGGCAAATGGACTTCAAATTTTGTTACATATACATATGGGAGACAACTCAAAGCTGCTAGTACGTGATCTGAAAGTGTAGCAATGAATTATTTTTAAAAATCACCTAGATTTTATGAATTCTTCACTTAAAAATGTAAAATGATACAGACAAATTTGATGCTGGAAATAAATTTTAAAACATACCGCCATCCTCCGTACCAACTTGAGATCCGGTAAAGTACTGGCAATTCAGATGTGTAAGAAAGCCTAGCCTCTTGGCCAACGCCGTAGCAGTAGCACGTGTCTTCACAAATATAAGAAATCTGGAATGCTCGCCTTGCTTGTTGTATTCGTGTTTCACTTTTCCTATTATTTCTTGGATATCTGGATTTTGTTCCAGGATTTCAGGGTTGAGACTACATAAGTCGTCGTGCAAAGCTGTAAGATACATTTTATAATACAAATGGACACAAAAGGTCTGACTTACTTGAATTACAGGATTTCTATCAGTTGAATTACAAGATTTCTATCAGTTGAAAAAGTTTAATCACTTTATATTAACAAATTGTTGTCAGTGATAAATATTTATATCTTACACACTTTTCAAATTATCAATTAATGATTTTTCTTCTTGTGTATTGGCTTGTCCACTCTCTTTTTCTTCCTGGTTGAATTTTGATTTCAGCATGTCAGTTACTTCGTTGATATCAAGAAGAGAATTTATTTCCATGCATCCTGTATATATCTAAAATAAATAAGGGTCTCGCATAAATCAGTTTGTTGACCAATTTATTTCAATAAATAATACTACTAGTATTTGTAAACAAAAAATAATGTCATCACTTCCAAACTTTAACAGTCATCAATGATTAAAAATATATATTAATATATATGACGTTGGATTGTATTCCGTTATACCGGAAAACTGTTGAACTCGTTCACTTATTGTGTTTCACGGTGTTTTTACATTTTGTGTTCATCGTTTCACCCTTTTGACCTTTTTGGCATTTTGAATTTGATCTTCAACCTTTTTGGATTATTGTTTTGTTTTTCAACATTTAAGCTTTGGGAACAACAGATGAGTCGTACGTAGACGAAATTTGCACATCTTGGTATCACAGAGTTATTATTTTTATTACCAGACAGATTTCAGGAGATTTTTCTAAATTCTTAAACTTTTAATGCTTTATTGACTGTAATTTAAGGAACCTATTAAAACAATCAATATTACCTCTAAATGTCGTAAACATGCCAGTAACAATCTTGGAATGAAATCATCCGTCTTAAGGAAACCCTCCACAATTAGTCTTGTTTCTGTAATCCACTGTGTATATGTTTGTTCCATCTTTTCCACTGGAAGACTGTTCAAGTTTTTAATCAAACTATCCGTATCAGGTCTGTTACTATCTAGAAACTGGTATACTGAAATAATTAGGTCTACAGAGTTACATGTTTTTAGGAAATACAGAAATGGTAAATTTAGACTTTTTTATTGTATTGCTGACAATTTTTGGGGTGTTTATTTTTTGCCTTCCAAAGTTGATGTCACGAGCGCACCTAATGGCGGTTAATGAAAAATGTGATTAAAAGCAATCAATTACGTATCTGAACAACAAAATGGATAACAGGAAAGGTCAACAGTGACATACGAAACAATCAAAGCAACCCAACTAACAGAAGTCCGGACAAAAATTGTTTGCCTTCCAAAGTTGATGTCACGAGCGCACATGATGGAAGTTAATGAAAAATGTGAATTAAAAGCAATTAATTACGTGTCTGAACAACAAAATGGATAACAGGAAAGGTTAACAATGACATACCAATCAATCAAAGCAATCCAACTAACAGAACTCCGGACAAAAAATAACATTAAAGGGCACAAAACACAAACATAAACACAACAGAGAGTCAGGATATTGACACTTGGTACAGACACGAAAAAGTGGTGGAGTTAAACCGGTTTTATGGGTACACAAGCATCCCCCTTATCTATCCTGAAAAAACTCTGGTGTAGACATCAAACTATAAAAAACCAACGGATTATGAGTATATAATTTAGATAGCAGAGTCAGAATTTGCTCGTTTTAACAGTAACACTAGCTAAGGCTCTCATATCTGCAGGTCGGATAATGTCACTCTACTAAACGAAAAACACTGACAGAGTTTTTTTTATATAATTTCTTTTATTAATAGGACAGTTTGATCATTATTTTTTAAATGTCGAGAATGTTGAACAAAGTCTGGACATTTGCGTCGTATTCATATTCCGATTTTGTATATAATATATATCGATAAAAGAGTGGAAAAATCCAAGGACACGACAAAGTCAGGAAACTGAAACACAACACCCAAACGTCACAAGGATACATTTCTGACTAAAAGGATAAAACACGTGTAAGAAATAAAACAAAACTACAACAAGACATCACCGAAACTAAAGCACTAGCACTGTGAACTCCATTTGAAAATCGGGAGTGACATTAGGTGCTCCTGATATATTAAGAACAAGAAACTCTATTTTATAGAGCTAAGAATATACATTTTGGATCCAGTGTTGAGAATTGTCAACGCAGGACCTTTCAAAATATTTAAATTTGAATTGATAATAATATTTCGTCCGCAGTGATCATTCAGTAGTGGGTATCATACGTTAGTGGGTGTTATAAAATGTATCGGGTTAGCTTACACCAAGTGTTAAGGTTTCTGCCAAATTAGAAAAGCTTGACTCTTTTTACTTTCAGTTTATTTCTTATCTATGTGACTCATAGGCCTTGATGTTGGTGATTGCCAGCTTGTTATGATAACTAATATCAATGAAACCTTTCTTATTTCAGAACAGTATCAACAGTCGGTGTACTTTTATCAGTTTGAGTTGATTTCAAGTATTGAACCGTATAAAACATTTCTGCCTGCTTACAACATGGAATATATATATATCAATACCTGTTTTTCCTTTAAATACATTTTCCACAGTTGAAATTGCATTCATTAACTCATGATGGACTGGGTCTTTGTTTCTTTTTCTAGTGTTTATCATTACTATGAATGACAAAAAAATTCTACATAAAAAGTCTGTAAAATTAATATTTATGATTATCGTTTAAATTAGTATATAATTCTTCACTCTTCAATGAAAAAATAAAACTCAATTGCTTTAATTGTTTACAACAAGTTTAACAACAAGAGACATTATATTTAATTTTCTAAACACTTTAAACGTAATAACAAAAAAGATTAAGAAAATCCATAGAAATAACCATTCTGCGTTAATTTTATGTTAAATGTCCAATTGACTATATATTTACGCATTTCATCCCAAAAAGAAAATGTTATGATGCTAATAAATATTAAGTCTTTATTAATTAACTAAGCTCTGTCCTTCAATGTTTTTGCTTTACCCCTTTAGGTAATTTTGACATTTTTGAATTCACTTTTCATCTTTTTGGATTGGTGTTTTGGTTTTCAACATTTTAGGTCTTGAGCCTTACTAAGGAGTTGTAAATTGACGAAATGTGTACACACGTGCATCAAAATGGGTATTAAAGAATTGTACTTAGATATATTAAACTCAATAACTAAGATACTGCCAATACAATAAATACACGAACTATGCCAATATGGCATGTGCTATGCCTCTATGAGATTTGGACCATGATGTACTGGGAAAGATTAATGCCAATGTAATTGTATGTCGGAAATCTCTTGATCTATCCTATCTCTCTATGAAAACATCGAATATCTGTGATTCTGAGCAATATTGTCTTCTGGAAGGAGAGAACGATGGCATAAGTTGGCCTCGTATCCCAAATAGAAATTAGAGCGCGGAACAGGTAGTGGATGCCCTTGTCGATGATTATTTTCGCTATGATTATTTTCTGGCAGTTAATTAATAAATGTATCATTGCTTAATGTTTTTCATATTGGCAGAGTATTAAGTCCTCAGTAAGCCATATTAATCTTCGGCTATAACTATTCCTTTATGAAAAACATTAGGAAATAATACTATAATTTGGTTAAAGATAATTGAAATGGTGCATTGATCTATAGCTGTTCCAGAAGTTACATTCCTTTGAGTTATATCTTGCGAGTCCAGATGTTAAATGGATTTTTAACTTTAAACACCATAAGAGATTTACTGAATTATAATGATATTTATAACATATAATGATTTATCCTTTTGTTCTGGACCTTCAAATTGAAGTTTTTATATAGTTTGTTCAATTGCCAACATTGTTCAGGAACAAAACAATGAATACCCCTTTCTGCTTCCACAACATGTTTATTCATGTCTTCTAGCTCTCGCTGAACTGTTGATATTTTTACAACATCCATTTTTGCCATCACTTTAAGTAAATGTTCAGTTGCTGCTTTTTCTCCTCCTGCTCTGTTGGTTCCAGGAGAGGCTGTTAACCCTATAATCTAAAATGAAATAAAACAAACCAATTGTTTTTATTGTACACAACAAGTTTTAAAAAACTCACCTGAATTTCATTTGCCCATATAAAGTAAAACTAAACATTTGATAAAAGTGGAAAAGAGAGAAGATGATTAAGTCATTTTCCCATTGAATAAGATTTGTTCAAGTAAGTTTGGCTATGAAGGCCATCTTTGTGAAGGTTCTGGGTATTTGGGTGTAACTAAGAAAAAAGTATTCTTAAGAATCATTGCTAGTAATTTAATTCCAATCGCCTCCGTATTCAGACAAGAAAATCTTGGAAGAATTTTAAATTAAGTTAGGCTATGCCGACGACCATGGATGACGATTCGTGAACGTTATACTAAGTATGAACGCAAAAGCTTATAATAAAGTTGCTTGTAAGGTCAACGTTTTAAAAACTCATTGAAAAGATAATCATATTGTAAAATGGGTTAGCAAGTCATAATTCAAAGTCAAAGTGGCCCATTAAAAGACTGTGTATACTTTATTTCAATGAACTTTCAACCACAATGTTTATTATTTTCCATAAACAGTATATATTATTTGGAGCAAAATACAATGCCCATTTTTAATCAAGAAATTCCAGTGGTTTCTTGTAATTTTTACTTCCAGAAAAATTATTATTGTAGCATATTTTCGCTGAATGCATGACATCTAGAAACTAGATTTTCAGAGGGCTGGGCCTGTATCGCTCACCTGGCATGAAATCCATTTTTTATTGATTTACCTCAAAGAGAGAAGTCATTTCTCCCTATTATTATGATGTGTGGTAAGCCTTGTAGGAACCACATTTTTCTTCATCAAGGTTCTTCTACTACATGTCAGCATATTCTAAAATTTGGCAGTTCTCCAAAAGTTTTTTGCATGTATTTCCCAGAAGGTCTAATGTTAAACTAAGTCCTCTGCTGAAGGCCATTTTGAATTAGGGGACATTCAGACCATGTTTGGCTTGGTTTTGTCACCTGATCTGGACAAAATGAGGACATTTTGTAAAAAAAAAAACCTCCAACAGATGATTCCTGTCAAGTCTTGTTCCCTTTGGCCAAGCGGTTTCAAAGAAGATTATCTACCGATGAAAGACAAGAACTGGCCATGACGGCCATGTTGCCTGATCAGGACGAAATAAGGAAATAGAACCTCCCAATTAGATGCTTTCTGTCAAGTTTCGTTCCAAGCGTTGGCCAAGCGACCTCAGAGGAGAAGATTTTTTTATATCAGCCAAACAGAAACAAGAACTGCTCATGGCAGCCATATTTGTATTCCGATCGGGACAAAATGAGGAAACTTTATAAAGGACCTTCCATATATGCTTCCTATCAGGTTACGTTCCATTTGGGCAAGCGATTTCAGAGGAAAAGATTCTTTTATATTAGCCAATCAGAAACAAGAACTGCCAATGGTGACCATACATGTACTCCGATCGAGATGAAATAAAGAAATTTAGTAAAGAACATCCCATTGATGCTTCCTGTCAAGTTTCGTTGCATGTGGCCAAGCAGTTCCCAAGAAGAAAAGAAATTTTAATCAACCAATGAGAAACAAGAATTGCCTATGGTAACCATGTTTTTTGCCCGATCGGGACCAAATGAGGAAACTTTGTAAAGAACCTCCCATAGATGCTTTCTGTCAAATTTCATTTCATTTGGCCAAGTGATTTCAGAGGAGAAATTTTTTTTATGTCAATCAGAAACAAGAACTGCCCATGGCGGCCATCTGTAAGAAATGAGGAAACTTTATAAAGGACCTGACATATATGCTTCCTGTCAAGTTTTGTTTCATTTGGCCCAGCAGTTTCAGAGGAGATTTTTTAAAACTAAGCCAATCAGAAACATCAATTGCCCATGGCGGTCATGTTTGTTGTCTGATCGGGTCGAAATGAGCAATCTTAATAAAGGACTTTACATAGATGCTTCCTGTCAAATTTAATTCTATTAGGGCCAGTGGTTTCAGAGGAAAAGATTAAAATGTGAAAGGTTAACGGACTACGGACGGACTGAAGACGGACGCCAAGTGATGACAAAAGCTCACATGGCCTTTGGCCAAGTGAGCCAACAACCAGGATACTCTAAATATCGAAACCAAATGTATTAAAGTATATGTAGAAGGAGATGTGATAATGCAGTCAATATACGATTGGGAAAATTTGGCACCTGCATGGTTTCTTATTTTATCAATATAAATATTTGTAGATACCTGGGGTAAACCTCTACAGCCTTTTTTAAATTTGTATTCTCTATAAACAGCCATTATGTCGTTGTAAGGTGTTTTACCATGTACGTGGTGACACTCATCAAATACGATCAAGGAAAATGTATTGATGTCCACTGGGAATTTCTGATCTGAATTTAACCGATTCATCAGAGATTGTGGTGTCATGAAAAATAAACGTCCTTTGTCAAACATATGATAACTCGTTCCTTCTTCTATTTCTTGTCCTACCGAGTGCTTTATAATATCTCCAGCATCCTATAACCAATACAATTAATCTTTAAGTGGATAAAAATTTGGTTATGCTTAACATAATTAACTTTTTTTACAGGAAAGAAACGATATAGCCATAATAAACTAAAGACAAGTTAACGGAGCAAGACCCACTTTACTTTCGGATCACATGGACTCACACCTGGACATAATTGGAGTTCGTACTTTTTCATGTTTTAGTGTTATGTTTATTTTTTTTTTATTTGTCATTTCTTTTTTTGATTTTTCTGTTTCTAAAAATGATTTACGTCTATTTTGATTGCTTCGCTGGTATATTTGTATCTAATACAAACCACACAAGATGCTTAAACACCTCTTGACACAAAAATGCATTGTCAGATTCGTTTAACTCCTCAATTCGTCTTTTTGATTTAATTATATTGTAGCGACATCAGTTTTGTAGCGGGACATAAAGTGAAGATAGCACAGTAATTACCTCTATTATTTTCAGAACTTTTTTTGCTTCTAGGTGCTGTTGGTGAAGCAGTGGGTTGGTTCTTGCCAGGAAAACTAATTTTGCTGCAAAAAGAATAGCAAACTTTCAATGAAATATTATTATCATCTTATGATGTGCATGATTAGACTGTTCTGAGAATGACAAAAAGGTCAATTGATTTATATTAATTAGTTTTTGTTTTTACATATATAACTATAATTTTTAAATGATTTGAACGGACAGTAGAATACGTACATGTATTACTGCAAACTTCTCTGAATAGTTATATTTTAATATTATAAATGCTTACATCAATCGCCACATTGACATAATAACACAGATTTAGATTGGATTATAGTAAGATTTTGCACAGGAGGGAACTTAAATGACATACTAAAATAATTGACTTAAAACACAAAGAATTTGACTTAAGATTTCAGTTACTTTGATTAAGAACTGGATTCCTCTGTTTTACCGAAGCACCTTTCGTATGAAGTGGGAAATCTGAAGAGACATCAAACAATCATAAACCAATAGACAAACGAAAAGCAGACAGGGAAAGACGAGAACAAACAAAGAATTGAGACATAACACAAAACCTAAATGGCTAAAATATGATGAAAGCAACATGAAACAAACCAAAGAGATGGATGTGGATTCATTTTGTACGAAAGGAACGAAACAAAACGAAATGCAATGGACATATGTAGAATTGTTACCAATACAAGACAACATAAAACCTAAAATAAAAATGAAAATATCAACTGAAAAACTAATAAATGGTTAAAGTCCTGTAAAAGAAGTCCATAAAAATATTATTGCAGCATGATATAAGGGCCTACTATAACAAAATCAACCATGAAAACTGAATAACTAGTGTTGTTTTAAAACTGTATTTACCTGAGGCATTTGTCATAGAAAGTTAGGAAGGATTAAATAAATAAAACCAAGAACATTTTTATTCTACATGGAGAGCATAAAAGAGGTACATTCTGCTTTGCTGAAGGAGAATATTTTACCATGGCTCGTGATTTGTCAAATTACGAGAAAAGTGAATTGACATCACACCCGAAATTTTAACTGAATATGTGTCGGTGTATGACAATCGTGTTAAGCCATCTCCCAATTCTAAACGAAAGTTACAGACCTAATGGCAGCCTATTATTTCATGACTTCTGTATCCCGGTGTTGTTCATATATTTTTAGTTTTTTAATTGTAGTGCTTGTATTGTTTTTGGTTTTGTCTTCGTTGTTCTCCGGAGTTTGTCGGTTGTTACGATTTTTCTCCCCTTCGAATATCCCTTTGGTATTTCTTGACTTTACTGTTACCGGAAAACAATTGCGCTTATTGTCCGAAATGATCATTGAAATTACACCCATGCCTCACTTTCATAGATGTAAGTGAATTGTTGATGAAGTTACACTGAACATCTATATAACTGTTACAATTGATTCACTATACTTAAGTTATATCAACGTTTTATTTCTTTCGTCATACATCTCTCTGACCCCTTCCATTATAATTTTACCAATATCATACTCATTACCAGTTAAAACGGAATTTAAATTTAACAGATGGGTAACAAGTAATAAATTAGCCTTTCTACTTAAAAAAATGAAACTTTATTAATAAGTACATGAACACATTTTTCTTATTGTTTCCAGGGTAAATATTCATAATTATTCTAAAAAACTTAAATCATCCTTACTAAAATGGTGAAAAATGATTACAAAATATTGCCAAGTTCTTTGTATCTGTGATCAAATTTTGAAGTTGCTAAAAAGACTCACTAGATTGAAATTTCCTTAGGCTCCTCTATCATGTCTATACTGTTACCGTATTAAAGTCAGATGTTGTTCTGGAGTTATGTCGCCTTGTCCGTAAAAAAATCAAATGTGCACGAAAAATCACAAAATTAACAATTTTTGGGTAAATTAAAAATCGTGTAGACTTCGATGTGCTCAATATATCTTGTTAAAATTTGAAACATACTTTGTTAAGATAAGTATCTTTTAATGGTCAACTGCTAATCAATGCTAAACATATATCTTCAACTCCTATTTTGTGTTTTAATTTAATGAAGTTTACCCTTCACTAAATGACAAACGTCAAGTAAAAAGCCTAAATAAATAGTAATACAAGAAGAAAATACACACAACATCATTATATAGCTTGACAAAAAAACAGGTTTACCTGTTGGATATCGTTTTAGGTGTTCCAATATGACATGAAAGGCCACATAGGTTTTACCAGCGCCTGTTGCCGAACAAACTATTGTATTCTCTCCTCGCAATGCAACTTCTGCGAGTTCTTCTTGATATTTTCTTAATTGTATGGTAGTGTTAATCACCTTCCCAGTTCGATTTGATTCTACAAAATGTAATATAAATGCCAAGAGAACCTTGGTGATTTCAAAAGATTGCAAATTTCAACAAACCACTCTCTAAGCTAAGCTCAAGATTATCAATACTGAAAACAAAGCTTCAACCTTATATATTATAACATGAACACACAGTATTGTAGTGAAATGAATTATTTTCTTTTCAGATAATATAAAGTTATAATAACTATAATTGATTTTATCGTAATGTACCTGAAGAACATGGGTCTTCATCTGATTTTCCTTTTTTCTCATCTGAATTATCACAGTCTCTTGATTTTGTAAGTAGCAATACAAACGGGAGAAATCACAAAAATATTATTTTCCAGAAAGTTTTTTTGTACTATTTATTCCTATTACTTATTTTTAACACTACCAATTTTTATAATACCTAACAAATTACAAGATCTCCGAAAACTGGGATCCATTCAATTAAAACAATATTTTGATTATTCATATTTTAATCCAATAGGAAATGTTCTTGATTTAAAATATGTTACTCTAAAATGTAACTGATCTTTAATCATGTTAACTGTTCGGTAGATTCCACAACTACAGTGTACAAAAATATTATGAACCATTTACAGAGGACCAAGCTAGTCATATTTCGTCGAAGTACGATTAATTAGTTTTGCCTATGTTCGAAAAAATAATAGACATATGGTACGTAAAATTGTTTTATGTTCGTTGAATCTTTGGTTACAAGTGATTTTTTTAACATCAAAATACCTATGTAATCGTTTCTTTTAACAGGTTCTGCTCCCATCGATTCAGAATTCGTTACACACATCTCATGTTCATTCCCTTCAAAAATTATGAAAAGAACTGTGTTCTTTAATTATTCATATAATATATATTAATATTATAATTCAGAAAATATGAAACACCCTTTCTGTTAGATCTGTCGGGCTTGAAGATATAGTACATCTTCAATGTACTCAGTTTATTGTTAAAATACATGGAGACGCTTATTCCTGTCACAAAGGTTTGGTATGAAACATAATTGACTGCAGTATAAGTATTCTTTCGGTTCTGTTCCTCAACTACAAATGTACATACTTATGAAATACAATGCTTTGTGTAGCACGAATAATAAATATTCTATGATATGAATTCTGGTTTCTCAAAATATTTCTTCGTCGAATTTTGGATTAACTGTTATTATATTTTTCATCATTGGAAGCGGCCATTGTTGTTATATCTCAATATCTCGTTTTTTAAGCATTTGAAATTTCTTTCTACAACAAGCAACTTTATCAATTTACCTATCGTATCTTGTCTTTTGACAGGTTCTGCTTCCTTCGATTCAGTATTGGTAAAACACATTTGATTTTCGTTCACTTCATAAAATATTCAAAAAAGAGTTATACAATTGAATTATTCATGTATAATTCAAGAAATAATACAAAAGATAACCCATCCAAATTTAAAAACAAACGAAAAGACTGTGTAATGATTATATAATATTGAACAAGCTGAAATGTATTTTGATGAATTTTTCACTCATTGAAGAACGTTTGTCTATTTTTACTCCCTCCTCATATTCAATAAACATTCTCTTGTACCAATTTTAATACACTGAACGTGCAAAGCTCTGAAGCTTATGCCTAATCAAGAAAAATCTGAAACAAAAATGTGTTCCAGTCGTTTACTATATCTTATCTGGGAAATTAAAGTCCACTCCACCGTTTGTGGCTGTATCATTTGAATTCTTCGAAGCAATGTATCAATTGTTGTTTTTGTTTTACACTGAATTTACATAATTTCATATCCCTTATTCTAAACTTTTTAATCAAAACACACCTTTAGGTTCCTCATATCTTCCTTTCTTTGGTTCCTCCTTACAAGCTTCATCATCGAATGAATTCTCTTAAACATAACATAAACGTAATTAGTACATATGCTCAAAGGGTTCATACATGTCTGCGTAATTATAATCGTCTATACATATTCGTGTAGTATTAACGTGAACTGTTACAAGTAACACATATGAACGTTTAGATCGGTATTCCTTATTTTTCGCTTACAATACCTTTTTGACTAAAACTTTCAATCCAAATGAGGTCAACTTTGCTCAAACGGAATGAAACCTTTGAAACTTTCAGAGCATGTAATACGAAAAAATATGTGATTGCAAAGTAAGTAATGTTTATATCACAAATACAATATATACCGTACTTACCATGTCGCCTCTTATGTTCATTGGAGTTTGCTATGTCTGGTGATGATGGCACAGAACCACTCGAGAACACTGCTTAAAATGAATATGTATCAATCATAACAGTATATACTAATTTCAAGTTGCACCTCTATTACACCGGTATTTTTTATTTTAATGGTAACTATTTTAAACAGGAGATATTAGAAAAAGACCTCGATGTCATATCAAACGATAAGCGTCAACATAAGTGTATAATTATTCTATTCAACTCTCACTATATACAATGTACGTATTTCGAAAATTACTCTATGGAAGGTAAAATGTTGCAATTTACTGGGAGTTAGACATCAAAACTCAAATAGACACATGTTATGCAACAAAATTGATATCATGGTATATATATGAAGTTTGGAACAACAAATTGCGAAAAAGGACTTAGTTGTTTACTATTTCTAGAGCAGCTTATTCACATAAAGTGTCAAAAAGACGTAATTCCAGACGCAAGTAATACTGAAATACCAAGGAGTTACGAACGAAAATATATTTTTTCCGTCTGAATTTTTCCAATTGTTACTTATTATAGTGTGAATGGAAATATACCATCATTTGGTTTGGAAAGGAAAAACTTCAACTAAAAATATTTTGGTAACAAGCGATAACAACCATTCATCAATCAAAAAATTTAACACTTAGAAAACAAAAATACAAAATACAAAACACCAAAACATCAACAACTGTCTCACATGGTACAGGGATATATAACATAGCCTACAAGCAAATGGATAATAAATACTACTAGTAACTAATTTCTTGAAGTAAAACCCTCGATTTTTTTTTTAAATTCTGTACATTTTAAGGAACAATTAGGTATGTCCTAAAATTCAAGATGGTTTAAATTTTGGGACATTTACTTAAAAACTTACCTGAAATTTTATACTTATTTGTTATCTCCCTTATTCTGTCGAGGTGACCTCTTTCTTTGAATGCGTTTAGTAATTGTTGATATTTCCAATATTTAATTACATGATCATCGTGCCATTTTGTGAGTATTTCCGAAGTCTCATCTTTCAAAGATTTGTCACGTGGATTGCAGATTTTGTCAACATCGTCGAGTGCAATTCCAAGATAATCAAACATATGATATCTGTCTGTTGTTAATTTTAAACTGATCAAATCGATGATCTTATCAATGCCTATAAACAAAATATCATTTACAGGTATCTATATTTTGACATTATTGTTCTGTTATCAAGATAATTATAACATTAATGTGATGGATATATAGAAATAGAGATATGCCTTTGAGTTCCGTCACGGTTCGAAACACGGTACACGGAGGTTGCTTACGATACAAACTATACAGTCCTAACGTGTGCGTTTATAATTTCAAAATTATCGAATCCCTTCATGCAAAATTAAGCAATTACCTGATGAATTGACAGAACAATCGACTTTCCTAAAAGTCCCATGCCTGTCTACGTAAACAAATGTTCAAATATGTATAGTGCCAGCACAAAAAAATGGATGTTAAACTGGGACCGATTTTTCTACAGTTCGGATCGCAGTATGTATTCGTATCTTTACATCGCTAGAAGGAAATATAAAGTGTTGAATGTTGTAATAAATAAATTCATATGATACAGCAGTTAATCACAACAGATTATCGGTCCTTGCCTTTTCCATCTTCATGTTATTGTCTCTGGATAAAGGATTAAATATAGAATGTCTTTATGTCGCGCCTAATGAACCTTACTAGTACACGTGAAAATAAAGCATAACATATGCAGCGGTTATAGATGAAAGGTGTTAATATTCACAGCGTGTTTTATTGTATACTTTGTTAGCTTTGAGCACAATTGATTACATGTTATCGAATAATTTCTAATAATGATTATATATATATATATACAACACAAAAATTCAATAAATTGTTTAAAAAAGGCATACAATTCCCCTATAAAAGCTCTTTTATTATCACCGAAAGGCTTTAAATCCATACGCGACGTTCAATTTAGTTTAGTTTGGGTTTAACGCCGTTTTCAGCATATTTGGCCAATTCGCGGCGGCCTTTTTTTTTTTGGTGGAGGAAGCAGGAATACCCGGAGAGAACCACCGACCTTCAGTAGGAAAATTGGCAATCCTTTCCATTTAAGATCGGAGTCGAACACACTCCGCCACAAGTGAGATTTGAACTCACAACCCCAGCGTTGACAGGCTAGTGATCATTTGTAGTCATGACGAACTACCTAGACCACTCGGCCACCGAGGCCCCACTTGCCGTTCAGAAATAATGCTACGTTTTATTCATTTTGGTAACCTTATGTCATCAAACCCGATTAGGAAGTTGTATTTCTGAAAACTCCGTCTTTAAAATAATACGAATGTTTCCAAACAGATAGTATGAATGACTGAGCAGTAGAAAAGAGGAACATTCGACCCTGTTGTTTGACCAAGAACAACTATGTACTGCACATTCCATAATCAGTTGTTATAGTGAGTGATAGATTGTTTATTCACACTAAAAGGTACAGAAAGAGATGAAATGATGTCTTTGTATAAATAAAAGTTAAACAGTGCCTGTACCAAGTCAGACTATCTAGTTGGATCTCTGTTGAATTGGTGTTTTTGTTTGATCAAATTCCATGAGAACGAAGGCGAGTTACTATTTACTGGTTGTTTTTTCAATATACACAACAATGTATAACCTTTATTTTCATACTCTGAAATGCTCTGCATAGAAAATATTAACTGATTATTCAACTTTAAGTTAATCTATGACTATGAAAATGGGGTCGAATGCAGGTAGTACATGTCCGATGATAAATATTTTTCAGATTTCAACTTACAATGACTGCACATCGAAGGTGTATACATCTATTTTATATAAAATTATTTCATACCAATTCTGATGAACAAGATGTGAATATCTCGTCGATTTAATTGTGCTCAAGGCCTAAAATGTTGAAAACCAAGACAACAATCCAAACGGTTGAAGAGCATTTCTAAAAATTCGTAAATGACCAAAATTTGTAAAGCCAAAACCCTCTAAGGATAGAACTATGCAAGAGGGAGATACTCCTTATGTTTCACAAATTTAAAGAAAAATTAACATCAAATTTTAAGTATCAATTTCGGGCTAGTATCGAAATACTAGGAACTGAGCTGGGGATAATCTCGGTACTTGGGAGTCCACAAGCGGCAGCAACGGTTCAGTGGTAAAACTAAAATTCTTTGATACAAATTTTGATGCATAAAATGTGCACATTTCGTCAATTTACGACTCATCAGTTGTACTCATGGCCTAAAATGTTGCAAACCAAAACAATAATCCAAAAGGTTGAGGAGCAAAATCAAAAATTCATAAATGACTAAACGGGATAAAGCCAAAACAATGAATATACTGATCCATATCTCCTAACTTTCTGAGAATCTAATCATAAAATAAAATTCTCTAATACCAGTTTTGATGCACAAGATGTGCACATTTCGTCGATGTACGACTCATCAGTTGCGCTTAAGGCAAAAAATGTTGAAAGTCGAAAACGACAATGAATGATACTCAGGTCTATTTCTTTTTATCGGATTAATACATACATTTGTATTTCTATTTCAATCATTCTACTGATAAACAGACCTATTCAAAATATAATCAATAAAACAGAAAATGAGAAAATGACAGACAATGCGTTAAACACGTACCGTTATGCATTTTCATATAACAGAAATGACAACAGATACATGTTGTGAACGAGAAAATAATCCTTAAAAATACGAAATAAAGTAGTCGTTCATCCTTTAAAACGAAGCACACGACAACGCTGCATAAATAATCTTCAGCCCAATAAAATGTTTTTGCGTAAACTGGCGAACACCCCTCCCCCCAAAAATTAAACCTACACGGTTCAGACTAGCCTCTCTGTTGTTTAGATCTTGGTGTTTTATTGCTTTGTGATTTTGTACCTTTCCTATTTTACTTTTTAGTTTTGTTTGTTTACATTCACACAGAAATTTCTAGAATTAATGTTTACAATTGTTTGATGTCCGTACCAAATCAGACTATACTGAATCTCTGATCTATTTACTTTGTGTTTTTTACGTTATATTTGTCCGGGATTCTGTCTGTTGGGTAGCCTTGATTGATTATTGATTGGTATGTCAATTTCGACATTTTTGAAAACCAAGGAGTATTTCTCTCCTACAATAGTTTTGTTTCTTTTTTCATGGATTTGGCTTTACCCTTTTGGTCCTTTTGGCATTTTTGAATTTGCTCTTCAATGTTTTTATTATTGTTTTGGATTTCACCATGTTAGACCTTTAGCAAAACTAATGAGTCGTAACCCACGAAATGTGGACATCTTGTGCATACAAATGGGTATCAAGGAATTTTACTGTTATCTATTTAGTTATTTATCTACATTCTTTTTGTCATATTAGTAGTATTACGAACAACAAAAACGACAACATTTAAAAAACAAATACTACCTAAACTTTTGAGTGTATCTGTAATCTCGTCAGCAATGTCACGGCGTTCAACTTGCTTTAAACCCTCAACAATAAAATCAACTAACTCTGGTATGTCTTTCTTTGTTATTGTTTCTAAAGGTTGTTTCCTCCATTCACGTAGTCCTTCTAAATTTATATCGGAGAGAGAATTTCTCTTATATTCAAAATGGTCCATCTGATGCGATTTAAACCCCAGATGTGTAAAGAAAAGTCTCCAGTCACTTCCAATTTTATTTGCGATGAAAGTCAGAAAAGAGTCTTTGAGAATATCTGGAAATAACATTTCTTTTATGATTTTAATTTCTGTATCCCACATTCCTATCTCTTTTAAGTCTCAAATAAAACTGAATGCTAGTATATTCTGACAATTTATATATATTTCAGAGATCTCAAACATTGATCTAAGTCCGTCTAACAAAATGTACAAATAATATAATAATAATAACTACTGTCGCCGGAGAATAACCCACTTGAAAAACAAAAGGCGGTGAATAATACTATAATTCACTAGGGTATAAACATATTGGGTTATCATAATCATCATTAAATGTTAGTTCAGTATAATGCAATTACTGTCGATGACCGGTGAACATCCGACGTTGTCAATCGTGAGTATGGGACCCCAAAGGAAATAACCATTATTCAGGATTACAATTTTGGATATTCACTTCCTTGAATGGCAACAATCGTATATTATCGGTCCAAATTGATTGATTGAATATTGTTTTACGCCGAGCTGGCGATATTTCAGCCAATATCACGGCGATATCGGTCCAAAATCGACCAAAGGGTACAATTGTCGCTGGAAGAAAAAAAAATGTTATTCACGCATTAACATGTTGAATTGTATGTGTCGTAATTAATATTTACTTTAAATTTCGAATTCGTGATCTGGTAGGTATAGTATAATGAAGTTAACTGGCAGCTAACAGTAGTAAACCATAGTGTTCAATATGAACATTCACAACAACAAAAAATAGATAAACAACAAAATGGATAACAGGAAATATTAACAATAATATACCAATCAATCAAAGCAACCCAACTGACCAAACACGTACAAAAAATAACATAAAAGAGTACAAAACACAAACATGAACACAACAGAGAGTCGGGGCAGTCTGACTTGGTAAAGGCACTAAATAGTGGTGGGATTAAAGTCAAGGCGAAATAATTGAACGCCATCTATGGTTTATTTGTTTACCGTTCCAAGGGTAACAACCCTTTGTCATTGTATTACGCCCCCGACTGATTGTCTGAGGTCGTAGTCGTAATGGCGTTAACCTCGGAGGGGCAATGGCGTCGCCCCAAGGTAGAAATAATGGTGTGTTCAGACGTACAGTAATTGCGCAACGCAAAACGTTTTCGAAACGTTTCAAAACGCATTGTGCGTTCACACGACTCTTCGTTATCAAAACGTTTCGATTTTTTTTTTATCTAAAACCCATTCGAAAAGCATTATTTAGTCGTGTAAGCACATATTAGAATAGTTGGTTTCAGAATCACAGGTATCTTTTGTTATTTGTACAGTAAATATTATGCAGGTAATTCTTGCGGACTAGTTTTTTTTTCAAGCGAAGATCAAACTTTAGTGCGACATAATGTTTAACTAAATTCTTCCAAAAACTGGAAGAAAATCAAATTCTTTACAAAATTTTAGGAGCGGGCGAAAAAATAGTCATTTTAATTTGTTGAAAAATGAAGAATAAGAGGCTAATTTTGACCATTTATTTCTAGATGAAGCGGAAAAAAATCAACCTGGTTTTGGCCTAATTTGTAAAGGATTTAAAGATGAATATTTCTGTCAAAATAAGACATTATCAGCTCCCACTTTTTGAAAAATGTTTCCAGGCGTCAGTTATCCTTACGCGTTTTACACTCCTGCTTATCTCCTGCATACAATCAGTTTTTGGTTAAACGTTTTGATTTTGTGATAACGACAATACCCTCTAAATTTAACGATCTAAATTCAATGCACTTTGACATAAAAAATGGGTGTTTTCAAATTACGTGGAGTTGGTCCAATTGACGCACTTTGATTTTTTTTTAAATTTTGTTCAGCTTGACCATAATTTAACGCACTTTGAATTTGCAAAATAGAAGTAATAAGTAGTAACTCGACAAGGTATATCAAAGATATGTATTTTTTACATTTATATTCCATATAGCGGAGTGGATAAAAGAAAAAAATGGGTTTTAAAAACTTTTAAATGCCTAATATTTTACGGGACTATAAGGATACAGTGGCAATAAAAATCATACATCGACAACATGAAAATCAAACACCGTCATTCAATAAATAATAGATAAAATCTGCAACTCCTTAAGAAAGTAAAACAAAATATAAATAAATAAATAAAATGGTAACTAAATAAATAAATAAAAATTAAAAAAATAATAAGAACATTAAAATGAAAAAATGTATATCAGATGAAAGGAAAAGATTTGCTGTTCGTCCGGTAATTATTATCTTCAATACATAAACGTCATCGGACGTCATTACGTTGCCTGAAAATAAATCACCAAAATAAGTACCTTGATGTTATCTTCAGCAGCAGATACCACTAAATCGAGCATGAGGACCCCCAAATGTTTTTTTAATCATCAGACAGCTCGTGGATGAGGCAATAGGAATGTTTTTTGACGAAACTGTAGGATTAACAGTGATAGTTTTTATGGACTTTCTGAGCAAAATTTTCGAAAATTTGGCGTTTTCCTAATATATCCTATGTTAAAAGTTAATTTCAGAACGCATTTTCAAAGGGTACAAATAAGCACGGGTACACCCTTTTTATTTCATAATCCAATGTATTTATATTAGCTTTACATACTGACAAAAAAATAGAAAATGAATAATACTTTCAATTATCTCGCCTTGACCTTAAACCGGTTGTTATGGTTACCCAAACCTCCCCTTTGTCTACATGTGTATCCTGACACTCGGGTGTATACAACACACTAAAAACCTATACAGTATGATTACCAACAAGGTAACCGCTTGCTAGAACTGAAAATTAGTGTCAACTTTACATAGAGTCTACACGACAAAAAGAACATATTGTGCAGTTTCGATTCGGTAGATTAAATTTTGATTTACATTTTCAGTATTTCTTTTGGAAGTTTTTGTTCATATATTTTGACCTCGGCTGTTTAATTGAGATTTAAATCAATAAATGTATTTGTAATGAACAATCACCACTTATTTTGGGTGTCGTTCATATTGTCATGTTGTAAATTTTTAGAATGAGAAAATGATATGATATCGTTCACGTTGTCAAATATGTTTATTTTTAGAATTAGACAACAAGAACGGTTCACTATGACAAGAACTTGTCGTTTTATAAATATTTCTGTTCAGTTTGAGAAATTTGAATTTTAACTTCTTTCCCGGAATTCAGTATATATTAAAATTAGAAAAATATACTCACCTTTTACTGCCATAACAAATATGGCAACAGTTTTTCGAAAATCGAATGAAAACGAAAGTAGATTGTAATGAATATTTAAACACTTGAGTAACTATTTCAACTGAAGTACATGACGTTTCCTGTGTATTATACGTATACAACTGAATAATGAATTTAATGTGTATGCATATCTTACGTATTTATTCACTCGACAGATATAAATAAGAGAACATTAGGAAAACGGGATCTTTCTAAAAGCAGAAATTAAATTTATGAACTAAAGACGATCTGTCCTTTCTTATATATTTTAAGACCTGAATTTTCAACAGTTTCCCTTATATAACGACATTTATATGAGAAGTTTGAAGTGCTATGCTGTTCAGCTCAACAGATCCATAAAAAAAAATTATATTCTTTTTTTGATACATATGTTAAATTGAAAATGAATCCATCGCGAGAGTTTACTTAACAAATCCCTATTGTTTGAACGGGGAAAATTCATCTTCTTTTCATTCAGCAAGACGATGTCCCACCTACCTATTTGTAGAATTCAAAAGGGCTTTTGCTGAATGTCGCTGCGAGATATTAAACATATTATTAAAGGTCATATTAATTTTATATTCCGTTAGGAGCTTTCGAAACGTATACGTAAAATACGGCGGTACTCTTTGTTACTTTTGAAAGTAAAGAAATTATACAATTGATACCAGTATGATTACTAACAAGGTGACCGCTTGATAGAATAATAATTTTGGAGGAAGTTACGTAATTTAGATAGCAAGACCAGAATGTGTTCTTTTTTGTATCCGTTCGGAAGGGAGAAGTAAATTCGTCCCTTTTATCATAAATTTTAGTATGTATCTTTCCCTTTTTGATATTTATAGTTTTTTATCTTTGTTTAAGCGTAGCTCATTTGGATAAATGTCTTTTGCATATTTAAAAACTCTCGGGATTATCAAACACTACGTACATCACCAAGATACCTGCATCTGTTGTTAAAACCGCAGAACAAAATAAACTAATAAAACATAAAAATAAAAACTCACCTTACAGAGAAAATATATAAACTTAAGTTAAGCAAGCATTTTCATCGACGACATTCGAAGTTCATTATAATTGGCTGTTTATTGCCGCTAAAATACATTGTCACCTAACGTTAAAATTACAATGAGGAAGGTGGTTTTTTTTTAAATTTGATAAAACGATTGTTGACAAGATATGGTAAAAGTCGTTTTAGGTTTTTGTGTATTTATGAAGATGAAATCAAGTCCTGGTATACATTTTCAGAAAAATAAATAAAACAAAATACGAAATTTCTTTGATTTCAGATAGGGTTTCTCCATTGATGCTTAATGACAAAAAGAAGGATATAACCCAAAATGTTGTAAATCAAAACAAAATACCAAAAGTATTAGATTAGATTAGACTGTATGACATAATTAAATCTGGGTATACCAAGGACGTGAAATTAATAGGTTTTCCGAGATATTGATTTAAAGCCACGGTCCGTGATATATGTAAGTATCTGTTACACATTTTGACAAATTTCTCACAAACACCCTTGTATGGTCTTGTATGTCCTGGCCAAATGTTGTAAACTTATCCTTCGTATAAGACATTTCCAGTATTTGCGCCGAAACCGAAATCGAGACCCAAACCAACTGGTAACTATATATATATTTCTGTTTAAATTCTTATATAATAATTATATTAATAATACTCGAACCGCATGTATATCACAATAATGAAGTTTTTATTTATTGTGTCAACAACATTTATTAAGCGACTTTGTAAGTCAAAGGAATATGTGCTAATTAGAAAACATATTTCTAGGAATTGGAAGATCAACTTATAATTCAACATTTCTAGCATTTCTGGAAAAATTACGTCCTTTATATCAAATAATGAGCTAGTCATTATTATTTTCGCTTTGGGGAGCAAATTTGAAAAAAATAAATGAATATTTCATCATTTCCCCTCTCGATCCTTTTTTCATTTTCTTTTTATCTTTTGATTGAATGATTGATTAAATTGGGTCTAAGGACACTTTAAGCTATATCATGGCAGTCAGTTTTAGTGGCGGAGGGAGCCGAAGTGCACGGAGGAAACCGCCAATCTTGGGCAGGCAACTGATAAACCTTACCATGTACGGTTGCAAGTCGAGTACTACCTTAACCACTCGGCCATCCAGGCCCCCTTTTTACCTTTTCTTTTTTGACAAACATAATACACTAAAGGAGCAATGAAAGAGAAAACATAATTTAGTGAAAAAAAATTACAATATAAAAAAAACAAAAACCAAAGAGAAGGAAAAAACATCCATCAAAACAACCAAAATAACAACATTAAACCCTGACAATAAAGAATTTATCAAGTATAAAACCTCTAAACAATGCCCTATACAAGTTGTTCAATCTTTTACTTCCAACTAAAATAAAGGTTAGCAACAAAACAAATGATAAACATGGGACCCGGGTGGTCGAATTGTAAAGGTAGTTGGTTTTCCTATACAATATCACTGCAGTCTATCACCTCTGCTTTGAGACTTCGTGCCCAGCTTTGCAAACAACAAAAAAGGTGCACTCGACATGCAACGGTAATGCTAAGGTTTGTCAGTTACCTGCCAATGATCAGCGGTTCGCTCCTGGCGCTCTAGCTCTCCCCTTAACCCCCTTCCCCACCACCTACAACTGACCGCCAAGATATAGCTGAAATATTGCTGAAAGTGATGTTAAACCCCATTCAATCATCATTCAATCAACCAATCAAAAGATAAAAAGAAAAATCGAGAGGGAAAAGATGCAATATTCAATGTTTGTTTTAATTTTGCTCCGAAAAGCGAAACAAAAATGACTAAATATTGCAGGAAATGTTGACTTTTAAGTTTTTTTCATTAGCACATATTCCTTTGACCTACAAAGCCTCTTAATAAATGTTTTTAAAACAATAAACAAATACTTCATTACAGTAATATACATGTGGTTTAAGGATTATTGAAATATAAAATTTAAACAGAAATATGTATCTAGTTAGCAGTTGGTTTCTGTTTCGGTTTCGATTTCGGTGCAAATACTGGAAATGTCTATAAAGGGCTTCTGCGTATAAAGGGTAGTTCTTTAGTCCCTTTGGTGCCCTGTATATCCAACACAATACAATGAAACTGTTTTGTTCATTGATTTTATATTATCCTCGTTTTTTTTAAGTTTAAAAGTGTAATATTGTTTGCTACTGACAAGCATTTTTCTTCCTTATTTTGGGCTTATTTTATGTATATTTACGCTAATCGATCTGATGCTGTGTCTGAATGTAAATTTGTTTTTCGGCTTACGTTCAGGAAAATCATGTACATATTTACTACACCTACAGCAACTTAGATTAATCGCTCGCCACTTTACTTATGGGAAGCAATGCTGGAACCTTTCGCGTTAGCAAGCAAAGGTTTCGCTCTTCCTTGACATGGTTCAGTTGTTTTAACCCCTATTCGATAGACTAACACCATTTATCGATATATATCATCACTTTATATGATCCATTAATTTTCTCGGATCAAATGGACAATTTTAGTAAATTCATATATAGCCTTAATATTTAGTAGAATGATACTAATGAAAAATGAAAGAAAAAAGTAAATCTAAATTGCAGATTAATGATTTTTATTGACACACGTTACAGAAACCTTGTTTAAATCTCTTTTATAGGTGGGATATATATTAAATGATAATGGTTATCGTGAATTTCAGGCTATAGGGCAAATCTGCAGGCATTAATCATATTAATAGTTTTATTTATGTCACTAGAGAAAGACTAATTAAAGCGAAATTTTTTATCTACTGGGCAACGAATGGACAGTAATGTAACAAGAACAACTAGGTCAATCTATAAGGAAGTTCCTACAGAGTATTTCCATAAATCAAATACATAATATGTCCTATAAATTGAATTCTCAAATTCTATGTTAAACATATCTTAAGACAAGGAAATAAATATTATATTTCCTTCTGCCTTTTTCTTATTTTTTTATTGCATTGGTTTGATAATCGATCTACAAATGTAAAAAACAAAGTTGTTGTGATCACTGTAATTTCAGATAAATTTGTCTCCCTAATAGGCTCTAGCAGCACATGTGTATGTCCGATTTTATATAGTACAGTTAATTAAGTAGGAAGTATGAATTGTAAACATTCAGTGTTAACATTATTGCTATTGTTACTGTTTGGTAAGTACCCGATTAATTAATAGTTTGTCCTTTGTCATTTTGGCATTTTTTAAATTTGCTCTTCAGTATTCTTTAGCAGATATTAACCATCGTGAAATTTTGCACGTGAGGTATTAGAAGCAGGACAGTTGGCCCCTAGAAAATTACCGCACTGTGGAAAATTTCTTCTAGGACAACTGTGCCTTCTGGAAAAATGCCCCCTCAAAGATATTATTTTAAAGCTAATATGAATTTTTTTCTCAATTTTAAATAATTTAAACGATAACTTAATTTATTATTAATACATTAAGTAAGTTCTTTGATGATATTGATGTATGTAATCAAACTTGTTTTGAGTAAAAATTCAGAACAAGCCTAAAATTGACATACGTGTAGACACCGAAGTATTTTGTAATGATTAGTCAATTTTCATTGTAATAACAAACCTTTTTAAACAAATAAAAAAATTTTATAAATCAATTCTAAGATTCAGTTTTTTTTATTATTATTTATAAAATACACGTTTGTTTGTTTGTTTGTTTGTTTTTTTTGTGTGTGTTTGATATTATTGTCACTGCCAAATAAGTATACAAAGAAAAATGGTTTTAACAGCATCGTTTCCGTGTAGAACAATTGTGCATTAAGTGTTATAAACCAGTTTTCATTGTAGCAGTGAGGCATTGCCTCAACTAAAATTTGTGAAACATGTTACAACCATAACAGTTACATTTATATATTGACCAATTATATATTCGATGCACACAATTCTTTCATTGCAGATACATGTTTAAGATTCCCAACGATGACCAGTTGATTATGACATTTATTAACTGGAGATAATTAAATTTTCTTTTTAAACTGTGAGGTTTGTCCGGGCAGTTTAAAAAAAATGAAAAATTACGTAACGAGAATGGATAAAGAGGTTGGGCCAATAAGGCGAGAAAATGTTTCACTCAGATGGCCATTTTCTGAAAGGAGTTATTACCTGTGAAATTTATCTTTTTCTCATAGTAAAAATAGTTTATGTTTGCGTCTTAATTTTTTGCATTGATAAATCCAAAACAAAACTTACAGTAAGCTCAAAAAAAACGTTGAAAACGCAATTTTGTCATTTTCTGGGAGTTTGCCGCACCTTTTAAGTGGGAATTCCTTGATAAGCACCTCCAGAGCCCAACACATAAAACTTTTTCCTGAAAAACTACACTAATGGTCAACTTTTGTGTATTTCTTGTTTTGCTTCTAAATGTGCTTTTCAACGAAAATGAAACCTTTCTTTAAAAAAATCAATTGAATACTTTAATTAAGATACATATACCTTTTAATTACACCTTATTTAAGAATCCTGGGTTTTGATTGGTTGATAGCCAGTGTATTTTTCACCCATTTACTTTTATCAAATGAATATCGTTCATTTTTAAACAGCGCCGGGGTATATGCAAAAAGGATATGCCTTTTTTGCCCTCTCTGCCGTGGTATTTGCCAAAAAATACTCTATCCGACTGGACGCTTGTAATGTCACGATCATCAATGCGTTTTGTACGTTAACATTCGGTGTAATTAAACAGATATAGCATGTTCTTGAGGGGTATTTGCGAAAAATACCAGTCTTGAGAATGAATTTCCCTCGCCTTACGGCTTGCGAAATTTAGCATTCTCTCGACTGGTATTTTTCGCAAATACCCCTCCTTAACATGATATATCTGTTCAAAATTACCCATTAAAAGTATGGTCGTCATAGCTCAGTCGGTACAGTTGTTGGTTCTTAAATAACAATTAAACCATCTGCGAGTTCGAATCTCAGAGAAAGCTATTTTTGGGATTTCTTGCTAGATTGGCATTTTTTGTCATATTTTTTAAAACCGCAAAAGCTTTCTTTCTTAATTTTCCCTACCTAAAATTGTTAATTATCACTAAATTTTTAGCACAAAATAAATTCAAGATGCCCCCCGTTCCTTTCTGCAACTTCCTCCCCAAGTTTGATTATATTGCTTTGCTTACACGAGTAAATGGTAGTGAAAGTGGACTATAGGTTTTTTTTTATTTATAACATCGATATCACTCATCTTATCATAATCATGTAAATAAACACATGTAAATAACGACGATGGAGACATTTTGTTGTGCGTGCTGCAAATCAATGTCTAAACAAAAAATATCTACGGCATAAATTGAACACTTTAAAGTCCCTAAGCGCAGAGACAATATGTCGGATGTATGCAGGCAGAAATTCTACAAATCTGATAAGTCTGTATAGCATTAATTTACTCAACCTTTTCCAAACTATTAAAACTTATATTAAATATTAAAATAGATACCTGATTATGATTATTATGCCCTGACCATAATTAAAACCTTAAAACTGTAGGTTTCAACAAAAAGATCCAAGTTTCAAAAGATTCCAGCACATAATTATTTTAGTTTCTATGGCGTACCAGTCTGTAGATATTTCGAAATGTCCATTTTCATTTAATAATTAAATTCGTTTTGTTTAAAATATAATGCCAGCAACAGTTACTGTAACACCGACTGCATTGCTCTGTATCCCAAAAGCAATAGCTCAGTTATAATTTCATTATTTTTTTCATCATCAAGTGTTAATGTATGTATGTATGTATGTACATATTATCAGGTTTTCTGCAAACGTATATCGTAAAATATCAGCCGCGAGACACAATGTGAAGCTTTTTCGGCGAGTGAGCGTAGCGAACGAGCTAAAAAGCTTCATATTGTGTCGAGCGGCTTATATTTTACAATATTTGTTTAAAGAAAACTTGATGATAAATTTATCGTATTGTTAACTAGCAATCTTAATGGAATTTCTTACTTTTCAATGGCCATCTGCCTATAACCGGATGTTTTCCTGATATATTCGGGTCAACGTTGGGTCAAACATTATGACGTCGCTGATATATTCGGGTCAGCTCATATTAGGGTCGGGTCAACTCTTTACGACGTCACAGTGCCGAAATACGGGAAATTGTGAAGGCCTCAGCAGGTCGATATAGGCATGGGGAAACACGATAAATATATATATATTAGCTTGGCCTTGATTGAGGCAAGGTGTGACGCAATTATCCATTTACATATAGTATCAATACATTTAAATTTAAACTAACACAGGTAAACTAATCGCATGAACAAGATCGAGAGAAAAGGGCCCTTGTTCGTTCATGATTAACACGTCAAGAGTTTTAGGATCTTTTTTCTCTAATGACAATGTAGAACTCCCAGAGGTCTTCCGAACGATCTATGCTCGTTACATCCCAGCTCCTTTGTTTTTACAGGGGTGATCAGAGACGGATCACACCTGGCAAATCACCCCAGCAAGAGTGCTTTGTTAGTTTAAAGTTGACGGGAACAATTTACTCACGATTAAAACTTAGAAAATTTATGCAGAAACATAAATTACAAATTAAAAATTAACATTAAAATTTAGAAAGAATGTACGGAGAATCGAACCTGGGACCGTTCGTTTATTAGCCATCCACGTTAACCAATAGGCCAGTGAAGCTCACACCGATTAACGTTAATTTTACCTATAAGAATATTAAGTTCGGGGTTCCAGTGGGGAATACAATATATAATATATATAAAAGTATGTTATAACGTAAAATAGTACTGAAATGTTTACTTTAAGTTTATTATTATTTATCACGAATGAGCTGGGATGTAAAATAGTTATCCCACTCGGACTTTGTGTGTCTGTATAAGATCATCCCTCGGGCCTCCGGCCCTCGGGATGATCTTATACAGACACACCGCGTCCTTGTGGGATAACTATTACTGAAAAGTCACGTACATTTAACCAATGTGTGATGATATGAGCACAAAATTAGATAAAATATGAATTCTTAATTAATCTATGGGATAAATTCTAGTTAAATTCTAAGATCAATTAGAGTAAACACTACATACAACATTTCAGTGATAGTTTCGAGGCCATATCTTAATTAAACACGTTCAGTAAAATTAAATAACCCTATCTGTTGTACAGCATATCCAAAACGACATAAAAAATTATTTGCAAAACATTATACGAACAGAACTTTATGTATTAGAGAAGTTCTCCAAGAAAAGAAACGTTGCAAACAGGTATGAAATAGGATTTTCTCTATATATATATATTTGTTTTCTCTTCACCGTTAGTATTTTACCCTATCTACGCAAATGCGAAATGGGAATCAAATTAACAATAATGACATCCAAGGGATTTGGTTTGATACTGGATTCAATCATGAAATGTACTGTATTTTACCACTGGATAACCTAAAAAGTTGAAACCCTTTCCTGTATGAAATTAGAGGGAATTTGCCTCACCTTAAGAAAGAGTCAAGTATCGCCATTGATAGACTGTATTTTTATGGCTTTGTGTTTTCTTTCAGATATAACTGAGGCGTTTATTTGTCCGATGGACCGCTCATCCTTATATGTTGACTGCTCCCATCACGGGTTAACAGAAATACCACACTCTCTACCGTACGACAGCATTTCGTTAGATTTTAATACAAATAATATCAAATCTATTCCAGATGGAATTTTTCAGAACATGTCAGAAGTCACTTTGCTAGATTTATCCTATAACATGATAGAATATATTCGGTCGAATTCTTTCCTTGGTCTCAGGAAACTTGTAGCCCTTAATCTTACTAAAAACTCGCTGCAGATCGATTCCTTTGAAACCACTTCATTCATTCCTATACAACAATTAAGAATCCTCCGAATAGATCGTATCGAATTTAAAAACAATTCCCGATTACCAGATGAATTCATTCGATTAACAGACCTTCAAATATTACAAATAGCGGCCTATCCTGGAATGATTTTTGACAGTCGGTTTAATAACTGGACATCATTGCATACATTTATTTCGTTAAATTCGATGCAACTTTATCTAACAAATACAACTTTTTCTGGGTTAATATATTGCCCATTACAAACGCTCTCACTTAAACCGTACCAGATTAAAGACGGTGTTCTTCAAGACCTACATTTTTTGCAAGCACTGGACATACGCTTTGGAATACATTCATCTGACAAATGTATGAATGACACGTTTAAGATGATTTCAAATTTGGTTAACATAACAACAGTATCGATTAGTAGTATGAATCATGCAAAGAAATTCGCACTCAAACCTGAACATTTAATTGACATTGAGAATGTGTGCATTCAGCGTCTAACCTTTCTAAAATTGGATATTTCTGATATTAACATTAATACCTTTACAAGGTTTGCTTTAAAAGCATCTTGTATGGAGATATTACATATATCTCCATATACTTTTCATTCAAATTTTTCATTGTTCTTTCCACCTTTCAAAAGATTAAAGGAGTTAAAATTTTCAACGTCAGCAAATGCTTTTCAGAAAGCTCTCCACCGTTCTTTTCAATCAGATACGTATATAACCATTGTTTTACCGTATACCTTAGAGACTTTCATTTTAGAGAATCTTGACTTCGATATACCTCTTCCAAGCATTAAATTTGTTAATGGGACAAATCTACGTACTTTCCGCTGTACGCGATTTAAATTTTCATTGTGCAATAACCAAATTTATGGACTTGAAAATTTACGAAACTTAGATATTTCGTTTAATAATTGCAGTCGCACAAATGGAAAAATTCTGAGGAATTTCCCAAAATTAGAAACATTTGTTGGCGTAGACATTGAACTTGGAGATGCCTTCAAAAAGAATCACGTATCTAAAAATATTACAAGGATGTTATATCAGCTGAAAAACATTAATTTGTCAAGCAATGGTTTAACAGACAACGTTTTAGAAGATTTGAATATTCCAAAATATCACTATGATACAATACAAGTTATAAATGCTTCACATAATAACATAGCCTCTATTCCAAATATTTTAACTAAGTTTAGACTTGCTACTATTGATTTATCATATAATAAAATAAAGACCCTAACCAAACAAGAACGACAAACTCTGCAAAAATTACGGAGTGAAAACACAACAGTTTTCTTGGATGGAAACCCTTTTAAATGTTTGTGTTCAAACGTCGACTTTTTAAGATGGGTTAAAAAAACAAATCTTGTTGATTTTCAAAAAAGCCACTGTGATGTCAGCAATGGAGAATATGTAAAATTAGCCAAGTTTTTTGAATCCTTGGATAAATTTGAAAAACAGTGCAAGGAGAAGATTTGGTTAATATTTTCATTAACGTGTACAACAATAATTTTTCTGAGTGTGGTCGGGGTTATTGTGTATTATCGCTATAGATCTGTGTTTCAGTATCTTCATCTCAAAATTAAGCTACGGATAAAGAAGTACGAAGAGATTGATGGAGATTCATATCTATATGACGTTTTCATTTGTTACAATCATAACGATATAACATGGGTGGCAGAATTTAACCGTAATCTTGTTGCCAGAGGATGTAAAACTTGTTTAGATGCCAAAGACTTCATTGCAGGAGATGCTATTGCTGAAAACATTTTACGTGCTATTAACAACAGTAGAAAAGTTATGTTCGTTATAACAGAAAATTTCTTGAAGAGTACTTGGGGTAACTACGAGATGGAGATAACCAGAATGCATGCTTTCCGAGAAGGTCGCGACAACATGGTCATTGCTATTCTTAAAGATGATATACCAATTAACAGGATGCCACGTGTGTTAAAACGATTTTGGTATAAGGTTACTTGTATTAGATATTTTGAAAATAGCGAAAAGCCGTTTCAATCTATCGAAGCATTCTACGAAAATGCTTACAATGCCGTTTCAACACCGTAAAAACCAACATATTATATCAATTTAAAAACAAGGTCCCGAATGAGTACAGAAAATATATAATATGGATAGTAGCATAAAAATAAATTGGAATGGATTCGTGATAAAATATTTAAATTTTAATAATTCCTTATAATATTATATGTCTTTTATTTGTCTTTTTGTTTTTGAAGTTATACTGTTGGGTTATTTGTATAAATCAAAGAGAAATATATTATGTTCATGTTTCAATACATATAACAGGTTTATTTCACAAAAAAATCTTCATTGGGTTTTGAAACATAAAGTTGCAACATCACATAATGAGTAGCTTTTTTATGGATATTAAATATGTTTTCAGTTTTATTTAAGGGGCAAGATTCAGATTACGACATATTTTCTTTACATGTACTTGTTATTATATTGTTGTGCCTTTGTAGTATATGTTTTGCTGCCTTAGAATTCTTGCGAATTTTTCTTGTTCATATGTGTTGTTGAGTTTTCCTATTGCCTTATTGCTTTGATAATCTATTTCCGATATATAAAGAGCATACTCTATAATTTGATGTTTTTTTATTGTATTTATTTGAATATTCAGTTAAAAAAATACTCATTCAATCTGCATTATCTCGATGTCGACACAAATACATATCTTTGAATATTATGTAATAGAATACTCCGGCCCCCGATGAACATATCTAGTGCTTCCGGTAATGGCAGATGATCAAGCCAAAACTTGACACCAATAAATAGAGATATAAAGGAGTATTCAAGGGCATGAAATAGTTAAAAATTTTGTAAACATACAACATATATAATTGCCATTTAGTCCCCCAAACCTACACTAAGACCTTTGCATATTCAGGATCTGATCTCCAATACACGTGGCGCATAATACAAAACATGGATGAAGAAAAAACTCAGAGAAAACATAAAAACTTTTATTCAGTCGCCAAAGATAGGAACATAGGAATATTCCAACCGTGGAGTCACTCTGAACAAAGTGTAATTGGATATCATGGACAGGTATGCAAAGTTTTTGTATGCCTTAGATAGCGCAATAGGATTTTTGAACGTTAATTCTTACACTGTAATCGATCCGCTTGGGGAGGCAAAATCTATATTAAAAAAATTAACATAAGCACATATAAATTTCCCCAGTGTCAACCAGAAAAAAAGTACTGTTTACCCTACAAAAACAGTTGACTCTCTAGCAACGACGATTCTGTTTTGTATAACATAATAATAACTCCAGAACAGTCAGATAATGAAAATGAAATTTCTGAAAACATACATTATAACTTTGAAGAAACAGGGTAAAAATTGTGGATAACTAAAGGGAGAAAGTACATATTCCAACTGCTACTGGTACAACACTGTACAAAGTGACCAAAGAAATAACGAGTCTAACATTATTAGACCATAAAATATATGATGGCAATGATATTTTGGAAGATTCAGTTAGAGAATACAAGAGTCAATTGTAAGAAATTTTGTTATTTTTTGTCCGGAGTTGTCAGCTGGGTTGCTTTGATTGATTGGCATGTCACTGTTTACCTTAACTGTTATCCATTTTGTTGTTTAGTAGGGTGAATCAAAGTTAGTATATGATAAACCATACTTTGATGAATATCGCTAATCAAGTAGAAAATATTACAAATAGACTAAATGATCTAACTATGAAAGTAGAAGAGATCATAACGAAAAATATTGGCATGCAGACAAAAGTAATGGAACAATCAGAATAGAAAGTTGACATCTGATTCCTTATCGTCCGAAATTCACTCAGTGAAAAGGAAGATCAATCTAGAGTCTAGAATCAATAACTGAATGCAAAGAAGAAACATTGAGAATGGAGAATAGAATATTCCTGAAATTAAACGAAATATAACATGCCAAATAGGGAAAGAGAACACATGTCTTAAATACCAAAACCTCTGAAAAACACATGCAGCGCACTTATATTAAACTCGAACGATACACAAGATGATGTGCATCAAATGCTCATGAACCTCCAAAATTTGCAGATGAAACTGAGTTAAAGGAGCCTCACAATAAACAAGAGGATATACACAATCATCAAACGGTTAATGGGAAATCTACGAAAGTTAAAACCAGTCCCTGTACGGTATGATGAAAACTACACACCTCAAAATGAGACTGAAAAACAGTTTAATAGATTGATACAACCATACGATAAAAAGTTAAAAAACTGTTACGGCCAGAAATCACCTTTAAATTGTATCCAACAAAAGACACAAATCAATAATAAAATTTAACAAGATTTATTATACACAAGTTTACAACAAATATTATATAAATTGAAATGTCAACTTAACTGTTAAAATATATATGTCCGATCCTTTGGTCTTTTCTTTATCCGGAATTCTTCACCTTTGCGGGAATCCAAACAGAATATTATGTCATATAAGTCACAATCTAGCATGATGTAGTTTAAGTGAATAAGTGTGTCAATCAAACATCTGAGACCACAAGAATGTTAATGTCTGATCTGAAAATCTAACTTTAGTGTCTGTATATATATATAGTTGTCACGGAAATCTCTAGATCGCTGTAGAAAGGATCCTCGAAGAAAACTGTAGAACGGAAACTTCTAGAATACGGTAAAATCAGTCACAATCTTGTATGATGTATATAACGTAAATAAAAGTGTGTCAATCCAACATCTGAGAACACAAGAATGTTAATGTCTGATCTGAACCGTTCTGAATGTCTAACTTTTGTGACAGTATATATAGTTGTCACGGAAACTTCTGGAATACGGTAGAAGTTTTAATTACAAATCGTATATTATGATCATTCCATCAGTATCTATTATTGTTCCACTGATTTCTAAAATGCACAGTTATAACATTATTTGGTAAATAACTATAAGTATTATGTAAGTATATTATACATGTTATAAGGCCACACAAAACAAATTAAGCCAAGATAAATAAATACAATAATTACAATATCATAACACCTCCACCCTTAAAAGAAGTTGGAGGGCAACGAGTACTTTGCATGAACAATATATACAAAAATATATAGTAGGTATACAGTGTTTTAATAAGATCTAGATAAAAATTATATCTAATTTCTTGTCTCATAAAATCAAGTTTAAGTGGATTGAGCCGGTAAGGATGTTGCTTAATTGGAGAAGCATCGCCTACATCAACATCATGACAAACAGCAGTGGTTTTGTTTGGAACAAGATTTTTAAAAGAAAATACCAAAGTTTTCAATATTTATCTACGATCGAAAGTCAAATGTGCAAGTTTTGAGTCTAAATTTGACAAAATTACTGAATTCTTTAATCTAACAGTTTGTTCCATAGTCTTGGAATCAAAAGATGGTTCAATTATGTCTGGTTTGTCATGATCGTTCTCCAATTTAACCATGGTTAAAGTGGAAATTGGTTTAATCTCACCTTCATTAGTACGCTCAAAATATGGTTTTAAAAAGGACAAATATACCTAAGGAGCACTAAAAAAAACGTAATCCATTGGACAGACAAACCCGGGAACACAAAAGAACAACCACAAGCACAACAAATAAACACAGAAAACAAAAAAACAATGAACAACACGAACTCCTATAAAAACCAGGAGTGAACCCAGGTGCTCCGGAAGGGTATGCAGTTCCTGCTCCGTATACGGCACCCGTCGTGAAGTTCAACAAAGTCGATCCGGCGGAAGTCACAAATCGGTGGAGGCACATGAAAGGTTACGACAGTGGGAACAGGTCCAACATCATCTTAGATATTGGAACACTGTCATGGTCAATCAATTCGTGATGACGACCGTAAAATGGCCTAAGTGATGACATCAACTTATCCCTGATAAAACCCTGGTTAAGAAACTTTTGTAACAGCAGTAATCCTCTTTGTCGAAAGTCAGGGTAACTCACGCATGCCCTTGAAAATCGGATAAGCTGAGAAACGTAGACGCCATATGCAGGCGATGCTGGTATATTGCTACTCAAGAAGAGACAATTAACAATAGGAAAGTTGAAGTCATGACGTTTGCCATAAAGTTTTGTCTTTAAACGTCCCTCATAGTGTATTTCAAGAAACAAATCCAAATATGAAGCGGACTTTGGTGTATCTGTAGTATCTTTACTTTCAAGCTCACTGGGGTAGATAAGATGTAGAAAGTCTTGGAATTTGTCGTTATTTAACGACAACACATCATCTATATAACGAAAAGTGAAATTAAAGGATTGGGCTAGTTTCTTTTTGTTTTCACGTAGTAACCCTTGAATGAAGTCCGCTTCATATGAGTACAGAAACAGATCGGCGAGGAGAGGAGCACAGTTGGTTTCCATTGGAATGCCGATATAACATATTAATGGCCACCATCAGGGGACTTAGTTTAACATAGAACCCCATGGGTAATACATCCAAAAATCTTCTAGAGAACTGCTGAATGAATCGAAACGAAACATGGCATGAATGTTCCTTATTAGGTTCTGACCAAGTAGTACTTTGAAGCCGATTCGTCATCCAAGATGGACGCCAGCGGGGGACTTAGTTTAACATAGAATCGCATGGGAAATACATACAAAAATCTTCTAGAGAACTGGTAAATGGATTGAAACGAAACATGACAAGACCGCTCCTTATGCGGTGCTGACCACGTTTTGTTACTTTGTTGCCGATCCGTCATCCAAGTTGGCTACAGGCAGGGGACTTTGTTTAACATAGGACCAAAAATCTCCAAGAGAACCACTGAATGAATTGAAGCCAAACATAGCATGAATGTTCCTTATGAGGTGATTACCAAGTGTTTTACTTTGGTGCCGATCTGTCATCCAAGATGAACGTCAGCATAGGACCCTATGTGAATTACATACAAATGGCTTCTTGTAAATTATTGAATGCATTGAAACCGAAAGTGGCATGGATGTTAATCACAAGGTCCTTTAGCAATGAACAAATGTAAATATCAGGTGAGCAATACAGGCTCCTGGGAGCCTCTGGTTTTTGGTTCATACAACATTTCAGTGATAGTTTCGAGACCATATCTCAATTAAACACGTTCAGTAAAATAAAATAACCCTATCTGTTGTATAGCACATCCAAAACGACAACAAACACTTGGACAACTCTATACGAACAACTATTATGTATTAGAGAAAGTTATCCAAGAAAAGGTATGGAATGGGATTTTCTCTATATATATTTGTTTCTCTTCACTGATATTATTTCATCCTATCTACGCGTATACGAAATGGGAATCGAAGTAACTATGATGGCCATCTAAGAGCTTTGTTTTGATACTGGTTTCAACCTTTCAATACTCTACATTGTACCACTGGGCAATATATAGTCTAATACCAGGCACTATACTCAAAATTTGTAATTCTCTCCTGTACAAAAGTAGAAGGAATTATTTGCCTTTACCTTAGGAAAGAGTCAAGTTACGCCACTTATAGACTGTATTTCTATGGCTTTGTGTACTTTCAGATGTAACTGTGGTGTTTATGTGTGCGATTGACCGCTCATCCTTATATGTTGACTGCTCTCATCACGGATTAACAGAAAAACTACGCTCTCTACCGTACGACAGCATTTCGTTAGATTTTAATACAAATTACTACCAATTATTATATCAAATCTATTCCAGATGGAATTTTTCAGAACAGTCCGTAGTCATTTTGCTAGATTAATCCTATAACATGATAGAATATGTTCGGTCGAATTCTTTCCTTTGTCTCAGGAAACTGATAACCCTTAATCTTAAGAATAACACGTTGCAGACCGATTCCTTTGAAACCACTTCATCCATTTCTATACAACAATTAAGAATCTTCCGAATAGATTGTAACGAATTTATAAAGAATTCCCGTATACCTTAGAGACTTTCATTTTTGAGAATCTTGACTTTGATTTACCTCTTCCAAGCATAAAAATTGTTAATGGGACAAATCTACGTACTTTCCGCTGCACGCGATTTAAATTTTCATTGTGCAATAACCAAATTTATGGTCTTGAAAATTTACGAAACTTAGATATTTCGTTTAATAATTGCAGTGGCACAAATGGAAAAATCCTGAGGAATTTCCCAAAATTAGAAACATTTGTTGGCGTAGACATTGAACTTGGAGATGCCTTAAAAAAGAATCACATTTCTAAAAATATTACAAGGATGTTATATCAGCTAAAAAACATTAATTTGTCAAGCAATGGTTTAACAGACAACGTTTTAGAAGAATTGAGATTTGCAAAGTATCACTATGATATGATACAAGTTATAAATGCTTCACATAATAACATAGCCTCTATTCCAAATATTTTAACTAAGTTTAGACTTGCTACTATTGATTTATCATATAATAAAATAAAGATCCTAACCAAAAAAGAACGACAAACTCTACAAAAATTACGGAGTGAAAACACAAGTTTTCTTGGATGGAAACCCTTTTAAATGTTTGTGTTCAAACATCAACTTTTTAAGATGGGTTAAAAAAACAAATCTTGTTGATTTTCAAAAAAGGCACTGTGATATGAGCAATGGAGAATGTGTAAAATTAGCCAAATTTTTTGAATCCTTGGATAAATTTGAAAAACAGGGCAAGGAGAAGATTTGGTTAATATTTTCATTTACGTGTACAACAATATTTTTTCTGAGTGTAGTCGGAGTTATAGTGTATTATCGCTATAAATCTGTGTTTCAGTATCTTTATCTCAAAATTAAGCTACGGATAAAGAAGTACGAAGAGATTGATGGAGATTCATATGTATATGACGTTTTCATTTGTTACAATCATAACGATATAACTTGGGTGGCAGAATTAACCGTAATCTTGTTGCCAGAGGATATAAAACTTGTTTAGATGCCAAAGACTTCATTGCAGGAGATGCTATTGCTGAAAACATTTTACGTGCTATTAACAACAGTACAAAAGTTATGTTCGTTATGTTACGGCCGAAATCACCTTTTGAATTGTAGCCAACAAACGACACAAATCAATAATAAAATTTAACAAGATTTATTATGTACAAGTCTACAAAAAAATATTACACAAAATAAAATGTCAACTTAACTGTTCAATATCCTATGTCTTTTCTTTGTCCGGAATTCTTCTCGTCACTGTTGCGGGAATCCAAAGGGAATATTATATCCAATCAGCCACAATCTAGTATGATGTAACGTAAATAAAGGTGTGTCAAGTATGATGTGTGAAACTTAAATAAAAGAGTGTCAATCCAATAGCTGAGAACACAAGAATGTTATTGTCTGGTCCGATATCTTCTGCTCTGAAAGTCCAACTTTCTTTTTTCGTATATATATAACAGTGACGGAAACTTCGGGAATACGGTAGAAGTTCGAATCACACCAGAATTATTACGTAAGTCAAATAGAAAGTTCTAGTCATTCCATCAGTATCTATTATTGTTCTAGTGATTTCTAAACTGCGCAGTTATAACATTATTTGGTAAACAACTATAAGTATTATGTAAACATATTATACATGTTATAAGGCCACACAAAACAAATTAGGTCAAGATAAATAAACATAATAATTACAATATCATATCAAAATAAATATAATAATACAACATCATAACACCTCCCCCCTTAAAAGAAGTTGGAGGGTAACGAGAACTTCGCATGAACAACATATATAAAAATATATAGTATGTATACAGTGTTTTAATAAAATCTAGATAAAGCATATATTTAATTTCTTGTCTCATAACATCAAGTTTAAGTGGATTGATCCGGTAAGGATTTTGCTTAATTGGAGAAGCATCGCCTACATCAACATCATGACAAACAGCAGTGGTTTTGTTTGGCACATCTGGAAAAAGATTTTTAAAAGAAAATACCAAAGTTTTCAATTTTTCTCTACGATCGAAAGTCAGATGTGCAAGTTTTGAGTCTAAATTTGACAAAATTTCAGAATTTTTCAATCTAACAGTTTGTTCCATAGTCTTGGAATCAAAAGATGGTTCAATTATGTCTGGTTTGTCATGATCGTTCTCCAATTTAACCATGGCTAAAGTGGGAACTGGTTTACTCTCACCTTCTTTAGTACGCTCAAAATATGGTTTTAACATATTAATGTGACACACTCTATTTTGTTTACGCCGACCTGGAGTTTTTACAATATAATTCAAATCATTGATTTTACTCGCGATGGTATAAGGACCACAGTATTTAGCCTGTAAAGGATGCCCAGGGACTGGACAAATAGAAGTACCTTATCACAAGGCTCAAAAACTCTGTCCCTGGCATCTTTATCATACCATATTTTCATTTTATTCTGTACGGTTTTTAAGTTTTTCTGAGCAATTTGACAAGCAGTATACAATTTTTCTTTAAATCTAGATACATAGTCTAGAAGATTCAAGTCAGTGTATTCAGTAAACCATTTTTTCTTAACCAATTTCAAAGGTCCCCTTACAGTATGACCAAACACTAACTCAAAGGGGCTAAAACCAAGGGATTCTTGAACAGCCTCTCGGACCGCAAAAAGTAGAAAGTGAATACCATCATCCCAGTCCCTGTCAAATTGAAGACAAAAAGTTCTAATCATGTTCTTCGATGTTTGATGAAAACGTTCTAGGGCACCTTGAGATTCTGGATGATAAGCACTTGATCTATAATGAGCAATCCCTAGCTGGTAAACGACCTGCTGAAATAAACCTGACATAAAATTTGAACCCTGGTCGGACTGTATAGACTTAGGAAGTCCTACTAATGTGAAAAATTTGATAAGAGCTTTGAAAATAGTTGGTGTCTTGATATTCCTTAAGGGAATAGCCTCAGGAAAGCGAGTGGATGTACACATGATCGTTAATAAATAAGCATTTCCAGTCTTGGTCTTTGGTAAAGGTCCAACGCAATCAATAAGTACTCGGCTGAAAGGTTCTTCAACGGCTGGAATTGGCAGAAGTTGTGCTGGTGGTATTTTCTGGTTAGGCTTGCCAACAACCTGGCATATATGGCATGATTTGCAGTATTCTGTGACATCATTTCTAGTCTTGGCCAGTAAAAATGTTGTAATATCTTAAGGCAAGTCTTCCTTATACCTAAATGTCCAGTCAAGGGGGTGTCATGGGCAAGACCAATAATTTCTTGCCTATAGACTTTAGGCACCAACACTTGGTATACCACTCTCCAGTCCTCCTCTGGGATAGCAACAGGGGGCCTCCACTTCCTCATCAAAATGCCGTCTTGATGGTAGTAACATTCGGCCACTTTGTCTGCTTCTTCTTGGGGTAGAGCCCTCTTGCGGAGCTGAAGAACCTCAGGGTCTTTATTCTGTTCTTCCCTAAATGTTCTTTTGTCTAATGAATGGCTGTTCACGTCTGGCCATGGCATAATTACACGTTTGTTAGTACCAGGTGGTCTTATTATGGCCTTTTTTGAGCTATCGGAACCTTCATTGTCGGCAAAGAAAGTGTCAGAAAGGTCCATATAATCATACTGGTCTTCTTGTAAATCCTCATCTTGTTGTTTCTTGCCATTGCCCTAGTAACAACACAAGCTGGATACAGTTCAGCATCATCTTCAGGTGATTTAACATCCACCACCGGTTCACTTGTAACAATTGATTCAGCAACCACTTTGTTCCTAGCTAGTTCATTTCCTAGCAATAATGAAACACCCTCAACAGGGAGAGTAGGAGGAACACCCACAACTGGTCCAGTAATTAGATCTGACTTCAAATAAATACGATGGAGGGGAACATCTATACAACCTAACTCCACACCTCGTAACAAAACGGAGGCACCAACGGACGTCTCCTCGGACAAAGGCAACACACCTTCTTACAACAAAGACTGAGAAGCTCCAGTGTCCCGTAAAATCTTAATAGGCTGAGGAGTAGTATTATCAACAATAGAAACAAACCCATCAGACATAAAAGGTTTATAATCCTCCATGTAATCACAAAAACTGGACTTAAAAGCCTGACTCGCAGGACATTCCAACTTATTGGTAACTACGGGTGTCGTACAAGCACTGGACTTGGGCTAATGATCTCTTTCATTCTTCTTCTGGAGTCTAAAACAATCAGCCATCAGGTGACCATTTTTCTTATAATAAGCACAAGTTAGTGACTTTTTCTCAAAAGTATCAAATTTTGGACCAGACATATTATAACTAGACGGACTCTTATTCTGTGCAACAGGCTTACTATCAGTACGCTCAGTGCTTTGATTTTAGTAATTTCCGCTTGAAGTATTAAAATTCTGACCTTTGAAACTTCTTTTATGTGAAAGGTATATTTATCGGAAACAACAGCTTCATCTTGCAATGTCTCAACAGTTTTGTCGTCTAAATGTGTTTTTAAGTCTAAATTAACACACTGCTTGAACTCTTCTAATAACATTAATTGTCTTAATTTATCAAAATTGTTATCTATTTTCTTTGACGTAAGCCATTTATCAAATATATCTTCTTTTTCCCTAGCAAATTCAACATAGGTTTGTATTTCAAACTTTTTATAAGACCTAAATTTCTGTCTGTATGCTTCTGGCACTAGCTCATAAGCTTTCAAAACTTCCTGTTTAACAGTGTCATAATCAGAACTTTTTTCTGAAGAAAGTGCTGAGTAAATTTCAGCGGCCTTGCCCACAAAAACACTTTGCAACATTGTAGTCCAATAACGCTTTGGCCATTTCAAATTTTCTCAAACTGTGGAAAAAATTTATCAACCGTTTTTTCACGAAATTTTGGAACCAAACGTATATTTTTTGGTGCATCAAAATGTTCTGATTTTGACTCATTTTTAGTGTTACTTTCTACTTTGACCATTTCCATTTTTATTTTCTCCATCTCTAACCTTTCCCTCATTTCAAGTTCTGCCTGTTTTTCTTCTTTTTCTTTTTCTAATTGTTTTAATTTAAGTTCATGTTCTAATTCAAGCTGTTTTAATTTGAAAGCATCAACAATTTTGACCTTGAGGTCAAGAGCCTCTTCACCAAAAATTTCTGAGTCAACTAATTTGTCTATTACCAAATTTTTTATAATTTGTTTTCTCATAGATGCTCTAAAATATATTTTTAGATATTTAGCAAGCAACACTAATTCTTCTTTCTTTAATTTATCAAACCCTTCCAGGTCTGGCGTTTTCAAAAATTTACCAGCATCAAATGCCATTTTGTAGAATTTTGTTGGCTAATTCTAATAAAAATACTGAAAAAATTTAATAAGATTTTAACGTTATCCCGGAGTGAGCCCCCAATTTCTGTTACGGCCGAAATCACCTTTTGAATTATAGCCAACAAAAGACACAAATCAATAATAAAATTTAACAAGATTTATTATATACAAGTTTACAAAAAAAAATATTACACAAAATAAAATGTCAACTTAACTGTTCAAAATCCTATGTCTTTTCTTTGTCCGGAATTCTTCTCGTCACTGTTGCGGGAATCCAAACGGAATATTATATCCAATCAGTCACAATCTTGTATGATGTAACGTAAATAAAAGTGTGTCAAGTATGATGTGTGAAACGTAAATAAAAGAGTGTCAATCCAACAGCTGAGAACACAAGAATGTTATTGTCTGGTCCGATATCTTCTGCTCTGAAAGTCCAACTTTCTTTTCCGTAAATATATAACAGTGACGGAAACTTCGGGAATACGGTAGAAGTTCGAATCACACCAGAATTATTACGTAAGTCAAATAGAAAGTTCTAGTCATTCCATCAGTATCTATTATTGTTCCAGAGATTTCTAAACTGCGCAGTTATAACATTATTTGGTAAATAACTATAAGTATTATGTAAACATATTATACATGTTATAAGGCCACACAAAACAAATTAGGCCAAGATAAATAAACATAATAATTACAATATCATATCAAAATAAATATAATAGTACAATACCATAACAGTTATAACAGAAAATTTCTTAAAGAGTACTTGGGGTAGCTACGAGGTAGAGATAACCAGAATGCATGCTTTCCGAGAAGGTCGCGACAACATGGTCATTGATATTCTAAAAGATGATATACCAATTAACAAGATTCCAAATGTGTTAATAAGATTTTGGTATAAAGTAACCTGCATTACGTATTTTGAAAATAGCGGAAAGGCATTTCAATCTATCGAAGCATTCTATGAAAATATTTACAGTAATTCCAGATTATTCAATATTCTACATCTTTTCAGATACAGATATATGATAAAAGATTATCTATTTAGATCATTAAAACAGTCATACTGTTGAGTTATTCAAATAGATCAAAGATAGATATAGTATGTTCATGTTTCAACCCATATAACTGGATTAATTCACAAAAAAAGACTTTCAACATCTACTTATATTTCCCTAGTGTCAAGTAGAAAAAAAAACAATAATAATGTAGACCCTACAAAACTAACTGACTCTCTAAGCAACGACAACTCTGGTTTGTGTCTTGTACAATAATACAATAATATGTCCAGAACAGTCAGATTATGAAGATGCAATTTCTGACTATCTGATAAACCAAACTTTGATGAATATGGAAAAAATTGAAAGCTAAAGAATATCAACTCCATCATCTTAAAAACAGTATACTTAAAAAGATCACTAATCAAGTAAAAAATATTACGATAGATTTCTTAATTTAACTATGAAAGTAGAACAGATGATAATGAAAAATACTGGGTATCCAGAACAACATTTAAAGGAACAATCAGAATGGAAAGTTTTTTATCTGAAATTAGATGCTTTACCTTCCGAAATTCAGTCAGTGAAAAGGAAGATCAATCTAGAATCAATAACTGAGTGCAAAGAGGAAACATTGAGATTGGAGATTAGAATATCCTTGAAATTAAACGAAATATCAGACGTCATTGAAATAGTGAAAGAGAACACATATCCAAAATCACAAAACCTATCATATGCATATATGATAAATAATGGTAAACAAGATGATGTGCATCAAAATGATCACGAACCTTAAAGATGAAACTGAACTATAGCAGCCCCACAATAAACAAGAGGATATACACAAGCACCAAAAGATAATGGGAAATCTAAGGATAGAAAGTTATAAGATATCTTACATAGTATATAAGATATCTCATAAAGTATGTAAGATATCTTATAAATATTTTTTATATAAGATATCTTATATACTCTATAAAATATCTCATATATTTTATAAGATCTCTTATAAAGTTTATAAGATATCTTATAAAGTTTTTTAGCTATCTTAAAGTTAGAATAATATAATAAATAGTAAAACGGCTTGCCATATAACACCCTTTATGGAAGTGTTATTTCAGATTTTTTCGTTTAGTAGAGCGACAGTATCTGACATGCAGCTATGCGAGCCTTAGCGCGTTAGATCGACCCTGCTATGTAAATAATGTACCATTCAATCTAGTTTTCAGTTTTAGCAAGCAGTCACCTAGTTTTATTTTATTTGCACTAAAATTGAACGGCTTTATCCTTATTTCATGTGTCGCCTCGGCATTCTTTTGCCAATATTTGTAATGTTTACCTTTACATATAGATACGAAATTAAATAATACGTTATATTGCTCGTAAGTTGCAGTCATCCTTATTAATTTTTTTGGACGTCATCATGACTTGGTTTGACAGGTGTGAAAAACCGTTTCCCAAATGAAAATGGACCTGTTCATTTGATATTGTCCCTTCCTCAAACCGGATATGACATGGGCAGCATGGAGGGTGTACTACAGGAAGCAGAGACTGCTCTTCCGGGTCACCTTAGTCTACCCCGATTTTTTTGGTGGGGTCCATGTTGTTCATATGTTTTTAGTTTTTAATTTAGTGTTTTTATTGCTTTGGTCTTGTCTTCGTTGTTCTCCGGAGTTTGTAAGATGTTTTCGATTTTCCCCTCCTTCCAATATCCCTTTGGTATTTCTTGACTTTACTTATAGCAATAATCCTCTTCGACGAAAGTCAAATTACACAAGGTAAGGTAGAAATATAAACACAATACACAATTGGTGCTCATGTAATGTCTTTTAAGCAAAATTATCAATAAAAAAGTTGAATACATTTTTTATACAGTTATTCCTATATGAATCTGACTGATATGGGATGCGGGAAAGATGTTTATCATATATGAATGTTATATCTATACGTCATTAACATGGGCTAGGATGAATTCTATTACACTAACCTCGTATTCATCTGAAGTCTAATGGCAATTTTCATAGAAAATCTAAATCACTTTTATTCTTCATTCTTTGTCATTTAAATCATCAATGCTTTTTTTCAACATAAAAGCTACTCAAAGAGATATGCATGTAGAAAAAGAGAGAGACCTGGCTTACTTTGTCGAGCTCCACTGATCCTGATAAATTTATACTCACTAGGAATTAAAGAGTCATTCTTGTGTTGTTTCGTCTACATTTCTGTACATCCGTCACATTTTCGTATGACCTAAATTTATGTTCACTTTTCATTTTATGTATTTAATTTCTATCTATTATTATCGCACACTTGAGGAAGAGACGCTATAAAGTTTCAAAATTTTGAATTTCGAAACTCGTAGCCCACAGTGGTTGTATATCGAAATTGTGATCAGCTTGTGACCTACACTCCAATATCATTTTACAGATATTTTTTTTATACATAATTTTTTTTTTTACAGAATGTTTTTTTATACAGAATTATCTTACACTATAAATGAATGTAGATGTACCAGAAGTTTTTTAGATTATTGTCAAATCAGCGCATGTAACGTTGATCATAAAATCAATTATTCTTAATCTTTTTTATAAACTAGTCTTAGCCTGTCTTGATTGATTTTTTTTTCTTTTGCTTTACGTTCAAAAACTGTCAAAATCAAGACAATCAAATTTGAATAAGACAGGGATGACCACACAGGATGAAAAGTGTTTTACATGTTCTTGTGACTGTCATCGACAAATGTGTTGAAGGTGTCGTGGAAAAGTGGTCAATGAATTGAAACTGTCAAAATCAAGACAATCAAATTTAAATAAGACAGGGATGATCACACAGGATGAAAAGTGTTTTACATGTTCTTGTGACTGTCATCGACAAATGTGTTGAAGGTGTCGTGGAAAAGTGGTCAATGAATTGAAATATTAATTTTAAAAGTATTTCAAGAAGCTCCAATCAATAACAATTACTGATATGATGACAACAAAAGTTACCTTATCCGATGATATCCTATTGTTCTATGTTAAAAAGAGCACATATTTTGCATGTTTTTAAACATATTTCGAAAAAGTGTAGACCTAAATGTAAATACAGAGATCGCCGTTGCTGCATAAGACATAAATAAGTATACGAAGAAGTTACTACATATCGAGTCTCAATCCACTATTAACAGTTTTAAGCTAAATATGCCATGGATATGAAATTTGAAGCCAAAGTACTTGTCAACTGATCAAGTGTAAATTATGTCAGGACAATTAGATCAATTGTAGTAGAGTGTAATTGTAAACACTTATAAATGTAAATATAAATTAACTCAAAATTACTCAAATTCGACATCATTGTAATTATATAAAGCACTGATTAGACATAAAGTTCGTAGATGTGGATGAAAATTCTCCAAAGTATACATTGCTTACCAATCTTTTCGTGAATTATAACATTTTATAGAATATCCATAGGACAATTCAAGATGGATATACAGGTAATGCCAGTAACATCCATGTTTGTCGGTATTATAGAATTATTACATTTCCAATTGTATTTTATTAAATGTTGGCTATGAATTGTTCACAAGAAAGGGAAAAATAATTGCACAAAAAAGTAGGAAAGACTAGACTTGTGTCTCTGTGTAATATTATCTATGCAGTATTTTTGTAAAGAAACTGTTACTTACAGTCAAACAAATTAACAATATCAGCCTTGTAGCAAGTCCATCCACATGTGTAGATAGATACTTATCAGATGTTTGATAGAAAGATTCAATTTCTATTACACAAAAAAACTGAAGAGATTTTTAATATTTCAGAGAGACATTTGATTTTCTGTAATTTAGAATAAACTGAAATCAGTAAATAAATCTATGATATTGTGGTAAATGTCTTTGTACAGTGAAGTATATATATATAAAGAGTTGCAAAACAACATCAAAATCAAACAAATTAAATTTTGAATTATAACAATAATTCAAACTAAGCAAAATTTTCGGATCACTGAGATCCTTAATCAGTGCTGTCGCGTTGCGAAATGACTAATTAATTACATGTAGAAAACAATATGGCTAATCGTGATCTTGATCTTCCGCACGTGTAGCAACGCATGTAAACAAAAATTAAAATAATACAAATAGATAATCCTTTAACATAAGTGTAGAATTATCTTACAGAATTATAACATCATAACAAATGAAAAAGTACACCAAAAAAATGAACAAAGCGCTTTGAAATAACAATAAAAAGGGAGTATTCAATCTCTGTATCAATTGACAAATACATTTATTTCTTTTTATGTATTCCCCTTTGATACAAGGTTCCTAGTTCTTTTATCCAGAAGCTTTCTCTTGCCTGCCTTTCTTGATCACTCCAAATCAAATTTTGTTCTATAATAGAAACTTTCCTTTTACCAAAGTCCCCAGGATCTTTCTTTGTTATATCACTTCTATGGCCGTTCATCTTGTTCATGAAGACATCTTGCTAGTGATATCGGCTCGTACAAGAATGTCTTTGAGGCTTTTAGGTCGTCGGAACTCCATAACTAAGGGTTCTGGGAAAAGTCTGGAAAGGTTGGGATGTTTTTCAAATCCTTTCCAGTGTTTACTGATGGTACTAGAGACATTGTGAAGGGTAAGGTGGTATGTTGTAACCAACGGGATTCTGTTGGTGGTCTCTTTTTCTTTATATTCTAAGAGATTGTCTCTACTGAAGCGGTTAGCTTTTTTGAAGCCGTCTTGTATGCGTTGGTGTGTATGCCCTCTATTTTTAAGATGACCACATAGTTCACCAAGACGTTGTGGTTGTTATTGGAGAGGAACAGATGCGTTTAACTCGGAGAGCCTGGCTATATGGGATACTGTCGTAGCAGTGTTTGGGATGACAACTGTTTGGTGGCAGATATAGTTGTTTGTCAGTAGGTTTGGAATAAATATCGGTGGACATTACTCCGTCTTCTAATGTAGTAGTTGTACCGAGGAAATAAATGTTAGTCTTGGATGTTTCATGGGTGAATTTATTGATGGGTGGGACACTGTTTGCATGATCGACATGTCCACTTCATGTCAACATCATCTATATATCTGTACCAAGACAATGGCTGTGTTTCCGAAGATTCCAAAATTTGTTTTTCAAGTTTCCCTATAAAGATGTTAGCATACGACGAAGCCATTTTCGTTCCAATAGCTGTGCCATTTACCTGTAACTAGTGTTCTCCATTGAAATTGAAATTATTATGTTTGAGGACCAAGGTTAACAGCTCAACTAAGCATTCAGTAGGGGATTCTTGGTTGAGAAAACTACGATTAGCCATATTGTTTTCTACATGTAATTAATTAGTCATTTCACAACGCGACAGCACTGATGAAGGATCTCAGTGATCCGAAAATTTTGCTAACTTTGAATTATTGTTATAATTCAAAATTTAATTTGTTTTATTTTGATGTTGTTTTGCAACTTTATAGACGTTCATTTATTTTTAAGTTTGTATCGTTAATTTATTATCGGTCCAATATCTAGTAAGTTCGAACGTCGGTTATTACTTTGGACGTATATATATATATATATATATATATATATATATATATATATATATATATATTGGGCTTATATAATTTTTTTATTATGCTACTGATGCTTTATATGTGATATTTGATATTTCAGGATGATGCTTACATTGAATTAAGAAATTGTTACTTTAATCTCATAATTAAAGAAAGGATTGCTAATAAACATATCATCATCTTAAACCCGACTTTTATATTTATCATCGCTTTGTCATAGAGCTAGACTTGGGTACATTCTTCTGTATATTAGATCCTGGGTCATGTCTGTTACATCACATCACATCACATGATACATGTATCTGTAAATGGTTGTTTCGACTAAACAATATTTGTAAAATTTTGGCGTTTCTGCTTTAGAAGATTCTGTGCTATTTTTGTAACTTCCGTAACTTCTGTTGTCGCGCATAGATGGATAAATGTCATTATTTTTTTTTTAAAGTTAATTTTCTTTTACTGGCGAAATTAAGACTGTATCGTCTCTTGTAATAAAACTTTATGTCAGTTTAAGAAATGAACAGAAACCCAATATCCTTTAATTGTTTATATTTATTATAATTATTGAATCAAATTATAAAACTTCCTTGTTGGAAATGACATAGAAAACACTTGTGTATTTAATGGTACATGTATTACGTGCTAGGTGCTAAGTGATACAGACTAATTTAATTGGCAATCAATGAGGATTTATAATGTTGGGGATGGATATTTTTACTTTACTCTACATTATTACCTTATGTTGTGAATACTTTGTTTTTGACATTGTACTACGGAATCTCATACATATACCTAAACCTAACTACATAATTCATATTTCATTTCCTTCAAGTTAATAAAACTTTTCTACATGGTAATAAACCCACGAACGCCACATTCTAAAGACTTAAATTGGTGCCTGCGCACATTAAAAGGACAAATATAAAAAACGTAATCCATTGGACAGACAAACCCGAGAAGACAAATGAACAACCACAAGCACAACAAATAAACACAGAAAACTACAAAACAATGAAAAACACGAACTCCTATAAAAAACCAGGAGTGAACCCAGGTGCTCCGGAAGGGTAAGCAGATCTGCTCCGTATATGGCACCCGTCGTGACGTTCAACAAAGTCAATCCGGTGGAAGCCAAATTCAATTAAAGAATCCATTTCCAACATATTATCTTCACTTTAATAATGAGCGTATAAATTACCAAACGTGCAGGTATTATATACACAACAAATGTAAAACCACATCGTTCAAGTAATATAGAAAGGGCAAATATACCTATGGAGCAATAAAAACGCAATCCATTGGACAGACAAACCCGGGAAGACAAATGAACAACAACGAGCACATCAAATAAACACAGAAAACTACAAAACAATGAATAACACGAACTCCTATAAAAACCAGCAGTGAACCCTTGTGCTCCGGAAGGGTAAGCAGTTCCTGCTCCGTATACGACACGCGTCGTGAAGTTCAACAAAGTCAAACCGGTGGAAGTCACAAATAGGTGGCAGTACATGAAATGTTACGACACTGGGAACAGGTCAAACATCATCTTAGATATTTGAACACTGTAACGATCAGTCAATTTGTGATGACGACCGTAAAATTTCCTAAGTTATAACATCAACTTTTCGTGAAAAAACCCTGTTTAAGAACTTTTTGAGTTGGTCGTTAGGTTTATTTGTCCTCTTTGTATAATGGTGCATTCTAGCTATTTCGACATTTTTGATTTACCTATTCGATTTAGTCCAACATGGTGAGAAAAATAGGTGCCTTTTTTAGTTAGCATGTTCACAATTTTTTAACTTTTGTATCAGTAAATTTTACGAATATATTCCGGTCTAATATCGAAATACAAGCACTGAGCGCGAGATATCTTTGTGTGTACATGGAGTCTACTACCCGCAGCATCGACTCAGTGGTCATGGTGGTTTAAATAAATTATTTGAAAAGAGCAAGATTAATTATGGTTCGATCCAGCAGAATTGTTTCAAAGGAACAGACAAACTTTGGATGCAACAAAAAGGATGATACAGAAATAGTGAAAAATATGCTTATTGTTTTGCATATACATGTAAAAGTCTTTAAGAAACAGACATTTGCTATTTGAAACCCCATCGAAGTTGACATTTGACTGGAATTAAGTCACTGGCAACATGGCGGAGGTCGATACTGAACAGAACATGCCTACTATTCACTAGCACCTGATGTTACTCCAGGTTTTTAGTTCACGTTGCTAGTCTTGTTCTAATTCTGTTTAGTTTATCATAGGTTGTTTTATTCTATTAGCTATACGTGTACTGGGTGCTCTGATACGTGCGTACCTATACATCATTTAAATTGTTTCATTCGGTTGATGAGTCATCTATTGTGCTAAATGCCAACAAAATAACAATCCAAAACAGTTAAAGAGAAAATTCAATCCTAAAATGACCAAAAGGGTGAACAAAAAATCATGTGAGGACGGAGCCGTGGGCCATCTCGAGTGAAAATCCTTCTATTTCACAAAAGTGGAAAATGAAAAATATTTACCGAAGTTGTTTTCCTTCGCTGGATTTTTTTATTACCATTAGTAATTGTACCTCACATGCTATATTTACCAGATCAGTAGTGTTAACCATGTGAGATAAAATATGTAATAATATAGTTTGTAATGTCGATATAATGTTTTGATACTTATCTATAAACAGAATACATAACAAAAGACACGATTAAATCAAAGAAACTATAGTAGATTTTGGGTTTTATTTATCATAAAATGATGATAACATCATGAACATATGGAATATAATATGTATTACAAGTATGTAAGATAAGCATGAAATCAGACGGCTTGGTTATATTAAGCTTCCGTTGATATGCTACTAGTTGTGATAAAATTATAAAAAAAAAATTGCAATACTACCTCACAAATACAAATGTACTATGTATTATTTACACTAAAAAATAACAAAATATATACATAAACATGTAACGACGCAGTGTTATTTGAAATAAGAGCACACAAATTAATAAAGTTAGTTTACACTCTCAGACATGACACATGACAAGAAAAAAAATAAACACAAATGACTTTGTACAGACACTTAAACCTCTCCTTTCTGCGATATGGTGATAAGGGAGGGGTTTAATGCAACAACACACAATAAAGTTTCCTAATATACCCCGTGAGTAGAGAGATATAACGAATAGTGAGGGCGATTGTTAGAATTATAAAGAGAAAGAATATTGTTGATTCTTTTAGGAATTTTAAGTAAGAACTGAAGCGTTGACCTAAATATATAGCATTCATTCTGCATGATTTTTAAAATTTTATAAGTTATTTACATAAAAAAAAGAGTCGCAAAATAACTTGTGTTGCAAAAAATTTAGGTGTAAATAGGTCATTGGTTTATCAAAATGAATACTCTACTCAAAGGGTTAGATATAATGGATTATCTACATTTCTCCACATTCTATATTGATGAATGATTTAATTATCAACTAATATTACCGTTTGTACAAAATATATAGATCAAACATTGAGCTTATTTGCTACTTAGGTATATTTGTCCTCTTTAAGCTATAGCCAAAGCACTGTAGACATTTTCATAAAATGTTTCATTAGATTGGAAAGGCAATTCTCCATTTTCATAGTATTTAATACATGTAATTTTAAACCAAAATTTTTTCAACTCACTGGGCATACTTTGGACAGGTATATCATCCTTTAATACAACAATAACCATATTGTCACGACCTTCCTGAAAAGAATGTCTTCTGGTTATCTGCATTTCGTAGTTACCCCATTCACTTTTTAAGAAATTCTCAGTGATAACAAATATAATTTTCCTGCTGTTTTCAATAGCGCGTAAAATATTTTCAGCAATAGCATCCCCTGCAATAAAGTCCTTAGCATCTAAACAAGTTCTATACCCTTTAGATGTCAGCTTATCGTTAAAACTCGCAATCCATGTAAGATCGTGATGGTTGTAACATATAAAAACATCGTATTCATAAGAATTGTCATTTATTTTCTCGTATCTCTTAAGTCTAAATTTCAATTTTAGATAAAAATACTGAAATGCAGATTTGTACCGAAAATAGACGATTCCTATAATTATACTAAGAACTAACACTGCCGAAAAGGTTAGTGAGAATATCAGCCAAACTTGTTCTTTGCACCTCTTTTCAAATTTTACAAGAGATTCAAATATGGCCGAAAATGTTACTCTTTCCCCGTTTGCCATCTCGCAATAAGTTGAGCGAAGATCCACAGACCTTGTTATTTTTGCCCATTTCATAAAATCAATGTTTGAGCAAGTACATCTGAAAGGATTATCGTGTAGAAGAATCCCTGGATTATTTGGCCATATTCGGTCTAACATTTCTCTTTCTAATCTGTTTACTGTTGAAATTCTATTTTGGGAAAGATCGACATTTACAATCTTCTTGAAGTTTTGAAGAACGACGGGGATCACTGTAAAACTATTCAATGAGATATTGATGTGCAATAATGAGTCACGCTGATCCTGAAATGTAAATTCCTTTAGTGAATTATCTGTTAACTCATTATCTGCCAAGTTAATCCGTTCTAACTTAGAAAATCCAGAAAAAATTGTCTGGGAGACTTGTTTGTCTTGCAGAGATCTTCCAAAAAAAGAGTTAGGTGCTATTAATGACTGTAAGTTATCGGTCGATATATGCAAATTCAAAGTGTCATTTCTGTCACATTTACTACCAGAAACATCTAAATAGGTGAGTTCCTGAATACCTGTGATGTTGATATGGCAGTGTTTAAACGTGCATCTGTTGCATGTAAAGTTCCAAAACATTTTTGCACCAAGTAATTTTAAACTTGTATGCGGCAAAAACGAAAATTCCATGTTATTACACTCCATGATTTCTAACGTTTTTGGCAACATGTATGTTCTTGTCAAGTCATTTGAGATTGATTTACGTGATAAATCTGGTCGATGAAAGGAATCCACAGATAGGTATTTCAATTTTTTAAACAATCGAAGAAAAATAAACAAAAACTCGTAATAAACATTCAACGAGACTTTCAATTTCTCCAGACAAACAGATTGCACAGCAAGATCTGCAAAACCTCTGCCATCAATATCATCATTGTAAAATCCGATGATTTCAAGTTCACTAAGACAAATGTGTTCAATTGACTTTAATAATTTCATGTTTAAACTGAGTTTTTGTCTAGAATAAAGATTTTGTAATGATATTTTAGTTATTTTTGTAAATATTGATAACATTTGAAATGTTTCTTTTACAGTTTCATCAACTGCTGTACTACCAAACTTGACGACCACAATGCTTAAGTTTGAAACATATTTCAAAGCTCCCGATTCAGCCTGTCGCAGTTTTATAAATAGCTTACTAAGTGGACAATTCCGCAACCCCGAAAAAGTTTCATTTTTTAGAATTAGATGAAATGACCGAAGCGAGATAAATGTGTGTAAGGATTTCCAAGTCGTAAAACGTTCGTCGAACTGCATTCCAATGAAAGCTTCAATTTCAAGAATTTCAAGATTTTTCAAATGAGAAATCTCTGTCGGAATTTCAGATTCCTGTGGAAAATTTATACCGGCGATTCGTAAAACTTGTAAGTTTTTAATTGGAAGTAAAGATGCGTTTTCAAATGAAGAAATTTGCAATTCATTTAAACTTAGATTAAGTTTCTTTAACTTTTCAAGTCCAATGAAAGAATATTGTTGAATTTTTGCTATCTGGTTATTGGACAAATCAATCCATGTGAGGTCGGACATGTTTTGAAAAATTCTTTCTGGTATAGTTGATATCTTATTTGTGTTTAAGTCTAACATAGTAGTAGTCCTTGGCAGGTTTTGTGGAATTTCTTTCAAATGGTAGTGTGAACAATCAACAAAGAAAGCTGAATCTTCTTTTATGCATCGAGAAGATACATGTAAACCTGTGAAAATAATATATATCAGCTTATAACATTTTCCGCTTATATTACAACTGATGAATCGTAATTCGACGAAATATACGTATCCCTTCCATCAAAGTTGGTATCAAAGAACATTCATCAATGAATCTCATATAGAAAAACATTTCAGACAATTCTTTTTTACCAATTTTGGTGCACAATATGTGAACCTTTTGTCAATTTACGACTCATCAGTTTTTCAGTGTACAAAAATCAAATTTTAGAGTACATGTAGATGTTTCTACCGACGTGATATATGGTGTAAGCGTACATTTTAAACTTGAACAGTAACTGTTACTGTTACTATTTCAATATTTGAATTAGTTTATATGAGTTTATATGTAATGTTTTTGACTAACTGTTTTCCAGTAATATAGCAAGCAAAAAGACAAAAAGAACAAAAACTAAAATTTCATTTAGAACGAATCCAGCTTATGAATTCTATCCTGTACTTAGATCGAGCTAAAAGTACTTGTACATCGGGAAAATCGAAACAACTGACAAATTCCGGAGAACAACGAAGACAAGACCAAAACAATACATGCACTACACTTAAAAACTAAAAACATATCAACAACATGGACCCCACCAAAAAACCGGGGATAGACCCTGGTGCATCGGGAGAGCAAGCAGTGTCTGCTTCCTGCAGGACACCCGATATGTTGCCAATGTCAAATCCGGTATGAGGAAGGGACAACATCAATGGAACAGGTACATTTCCATCTGGGAAACGGTTTTTTCATACCTGTCAACCAAGTCATGATGACGTCCATAAAACGTTAATAAGGATGACTCCAACTTAGGATCAACATAAGAAACATAAGAAACGTCTGAGAAATTTTTCTCTCAGGAGTCGGGCTCTGTCTAGGAAGTTAATGTATATGTTATCAAATATAAAAGGTCTACCACTTGCTTGACATTTGTTGTATTTTAAAAAGTTTGTATGTCCGGTACTTAAAATGCTTTTTCCATGGGTCATTGATTTAATATGAAATGATTGTTTCTAGAATATGACCTTTAATGAAGTGGTGAATAACCCGCATAGAGGTTTATTTCAACATGTTCACAACGCGCATTAATGTCATTTCTAACAGAGAGGAAATCAACTTACAGTTAATCTTTATAATTTAATTCCAACGGATGTTTTAACTTAAAAAAATGTAAGGGTTGTTATTTTATACCAAATATTAATATCAAATACGAATATCTTATGAAATGTGTTGAAGAATATTTTAATACAAAATTTTACAAATTACTATAATTACTCACCAAAAAGTGAAAATATATAAAGTATAGCAAACATATCCATCATTAACATTTCAAAATCCTCTTTATTTCAAAAAAGTTTTGTGATACAACACTCTATTAAACTGCATATGGAATTCCACAAACATTTCCTATTTCAATCCCGACGAGGAAGTTCTATTTTCATTTGATACAATAATTGTTATATCTATATATGTAATGAAAGGATGTGGGACAAATCATTTTATGTTTCATTTATAAAATTGAAATCATATACGTGCCAAAAAATCATATTTTTGTTAATTCAAGACTATCATGTATTACATTGTTTGATATCAAATCATTCGTCGGATGATCATAACAATTCAAGAAGAAGAACTAATAACCCAGAATGTTGTAAAGTAGAAACAAATACCAAAATTATCAAAGTGACCAGATCTTCATTAATGTGAGGTTGGAAATTTATTTTATAGAAACAACCCAAAAAAACTGATATATGAAAAACACGGTAAAACATCATTACTGCTCATTATATCAAGTTAGACTGTCCTGACTCTATGTTATTTCGATAGTTGTGCTTTGTACTCTTCCGTGTATTTTTTTTTTTTTTTGTCTATATTTCTGTTAATTGGGCTGCGTTAAATGATTTGTATGTGACTGTCAATTTGCCTACGGTTAATTTATCAACGAATAATTTAAATTAAGAAAAACAGATATGCAAGCCATGCAGAATTTCGAAAAAATATATTCCTATTCCGTCTGTTTCACGAAGGAAAATATCGCACTTACAGGAAAATTAAACGCAATAGATATATAGATTCTCCTTCAGGTACGAGTGAGTTATGGAATTTCACCACGCGATATAGTTTATTTTTCGAGCTTTAAATCTAAAATTTAACTATCGAGGGTGGCGAAATTCCATAACTCACGAGTAAATTGAAGGAGAATCTGTTTTTCCTATGATTTTCGACAAAAATCCCCCAAAAATGTGGTTGCTACGTAGTTTGTTTACATAGACGTCATTTCGGAACTGGCCAATAACTGTAGAAAAAATGACGAGAATTCCCATGCAGAAATTTAATCACCGGCAAGTGGTTAAACACATTATGCATTTTTATTCAACCGATTAAACACGTCAAGAATAGCAGAAAAAAATATTATCCATTGAGATACAGTAAAAAGGTAACAAATAGGCATTAGAAAGCACGTGTACTTGTATTTGTTATAATCGTACAATTTTCAAAACACAGAGCAATCAGTGAAACTCAGATGTGTCGAATTGCATGCGAATAATGGAAAAAAACTTCGACTTATCAAGTGATACGATTATTCAGTATTCAATTCTACCTTAGGGTTAATCTATGAATAATTCACAAAAAATAACTTTGTGCATTTTGATTGTTTGTCCAAAATGTCTTTTTATCTAAATGAAAACAAAACGTGAAACAACAATTATTTTCGGAAACAACAATCGTTACAATTATAATAATCGATTTACAAACAGGCTAGAAGCTACATTATACGGCCAGAAAAAACACATCTGATCAATTAAAGCTGGTTGTTTCGACTTCGAAATGGTACAAATAATAGAACTCCATGGAGTTTGGTACTTTAAAAGTAGTTCGACACAACATATGTACATGTATTCGACTCAATCGTGTTCAACTCAGCAATGTCAGATTTATATGATCTTAAAGGGTAAAACATCATGTCTGGTCAACAACTTTTATATATCCATGGTATTTCAATAAAGAGTGCCTGCCACAAACATATTCGACAGTATATGAGCTACCCTATAAAAGTCTAAATATTTCTAAGTGTTTCATTCAGTTGTCTGATCGGTATTTATATTGAAATAAAAAGCACTTGATTCTGTACAGAACCGCATCGGTATTAGCTTGCCTCGACTCGCGGATGAAACCAAACTTTAGTATTTGATGCCTTTCCTACGGGTATGCGGAAATACGGTGTAAGAACTGAACGGATCGGAGTCTCTTAGTGGACATTTACCGCTTAAGCTAAATGTATCATTAGATACACTAAGAACCTTATAGCGGTGAGCGTGCAAGATGGGAAGATATCAGAGCAAATAATTTAAGATACATGTATATTTGATCTCTATTTTTCAACAAAAAATATTTGAAAAAATAATTAATACACATATTAAAAGTGACTATTTTTTTCACAAAGAAGTACAAATAATGCGGAAATAGTTACTTTATCAAGGACAAAAGAAAACAATATGAAAATACTATATACATTTAGATAAAATCTTATACTTCACGTACAGGTATTATGTATAAAACTTACAATGGTAATATATCTGACCTATTATTTTTGCGTTCGTATGTAATTCGCATTTTCAGTCCAAGTATGGTGTAGAAGGTGTAGCAAGTTTTGACCGAATTAGTCGTTTTTTTTTGTCAAACTTTTGTTCTATTATGTCGGGAAAGAAACGATTTGGTCCAATTTGGCAATAAGTGCCTCTCGTGTGTTTTAGTTCTGCTTTGGTCTGTTTTGGCCAATGGGCACACGGATTTTTCCGGTTTGTTCCTATTAAGTTTTGATTTGTTCTGTTTCGATCCGATTTTGCCCGTTTTATTTTCCGAATTACTAATTGCATATATTGATTTTTCCCGGTTAGATTCGATTTCAAATCGATTCTAAATTAATATTATTTAGGCAGACCCATATAATGTCAGTACATTAACACCAGGACCACTTACTGTTATTATATTGTCACGTGATTTGGTAAAACTTTAGGACGTAACGTTCAGTTATTAATCCAGTGTATTCTGACCTGCAATCTCCTGTATATTAAGATCACAACCAACATTTCTTTTGTAAGCATGTTTGTTGGCTTTATTTGTCAAATGATATTTTCCTGGTAGTTTCTCGGAAACAATTACAGCAGTTCCTTTTGTGGAACGTTGTTATGTTTACAAAATCATTATAACCATAAGATTATCTCTGGTTTCATTCATGAATTTTGAATTTTTCAATTCTCTTTTAAGGTTATTGTCTCATTGACATTAAACCATATCTCTTTTTATTTCTATTTTCTTCAAAATACAAATGTACATTGTACTATATTCACTGAAAAAGATCAAAGTTTGGATTATCAGGATTATTCAAAACAACAAAGGCACACAAATCCGCAACAAATAGATATGAAGTGAACTCAAAGTAAACATAAAAAACACGGCAATTATACTCAGATGTGACAATAATTTTAGTAATGAATAAGACAGGTGAGATAGTAGTTATAATGTTAAATGAAGTGTGACTGATTAGGATATCATACATTGATAATGTAAATACATGTAGTGAACTGTTTTTATGATGACATGTTCTACTATTTAAGTGTAAATTTACAAAAGTTGGAATATCAATTTTGGAAATTGAATGGTTAGCCTAAGTCTTGTGACATTAATAGTTATTAATATGCATGGTTGCTAGATACATTTCCAAAAAAATGAAGATCTTATAGTCTTCAGGAAATTTACCAAAATTGGAGTTATTTTTTTTTAAATCCAAATATTCCATTTAATTTTGAAAATTGAATCATTTCCTATACAGCTGTTTTTACATTTCCAAAAAATGAAGGTTTTAGAGTCTTTCAGGAAATTTACCAAAGCTGGAATTTTTTTTTTTTTTTTTTTTTTTTTTTTTGGAATCAAAACATTCCATTTAACAGCTTTTATTCTGTTGGTGTCTGATAGTATGGTCAAGTCTGAGACTCTTCCAGAAAATTTTTTCTGGCCCAAGGGCAAATTTCAAAATTCCGAAACCTTCGGCACAGACAACTTTTAAAGTGCTAGTAATACACATATTTTTATGTTTATACCGCTTAGGGTGAAAGAGGAGTTCTGTGACAACTCTTTTGTTGCTATGCCCCAGGGGTTTCAGAAAAATTCTCATGCCACTTTTAAATTGCCATATGTAATACTAGTCATGGTTTCAGTTCCAACATTATAGTACAAATAGTTTAGAAGATTTCACTATTTACTGGATATCGCGAAATCCGTTTTTTGCTCATAATTATGCCCTAAGGGCAAATTCCAATATTCCGAAACCTTCCGAACAATCTACATCAACAATGCTAACAATGATCAAAGTTTCAGTTTTCTATCTCTTATGGTTCCTGAGATAATGCTGGGCATTACGGTACGTACGCACGTACATACGGGCGTACGTACCGCGAACAGCAAAACATTATCCCCGCCACAGGAAGGCCTTGATAACCACAAGATCGTTCTTTGGCATTTCTACAAAGGGTGAAGAAATGGACATTCCTGCTCTTTATTGGATTCCTAAACCACATAAGAATCCGTTTAAACAAAGGTACATTGCTGGGTCAGCTAATTGCTCTAAAAATCTCTTTCAAAGATTTTAACATTCATATTGACATGTATTAAAGAGGGCTTTCAGAATTACTGTGAAACATCATATTCCACCAGTGGCGTCAATCAGATGTGGATTTTTAAAAACTCCAAAAATTTACTTCAATATCTTTGGCTACATGCAACAGCATTAAAACATTAGACTTCTCTGCACTCTACACTACTATATCACATTCTCAATTAAAAGATCGCTTAAAGCAACTAGTTCATCAAAGTTTTTTCCAGAAAAATTGTACACGCAGGTATAAATTTCCTGTTCTAGGTAGAGAAAAGGCTTATTTCGTGAAGAACCACTCTGAAATTGACAAAAAGTATTCTGAAGATGAAATTACAAACATGTTAGATTTTCTCATAGACAACATATTCGTTGAATTTGGCGGTCTAATTTTTCAACAAACAATCGGCATTTCAATGGGAACCAACTGTGCTCCTCTCCTCGCCGATCTGTTTTTGTACTCATATGAAGCGAACTTCATTCAATGGTTACTACGTGAAAACAAAAAGAAACTAGCCCAATCCTTTAATTTCACTTTTCGTTATATAGATGATGTGTTGTCGTTAAATAACGACAAATTCCAAGACTTTCTACATCTTATCTACCCCAGTGAGCTTGAAATTAAGGATACTATAAATACCCCAAAGTCCGCTTCATATTTGGACTTGTTTCTTGAAATAAACAGTGAGGGAAATTTGTATACAAAACTTTATGACAAACGTGATGACTTCAACTTTCCTATTGTTAATTTTCCCTTCTTGAGTAGCAATATACCAGAATCGCCTGCATATGGCGTCTACGTTTCTCAGCTTATCCGATTTTCAAGGGCATGCGTGAGTTACCCTGACTTTCGACAAAGAGGATTACTGCTGTCACAAAAGCTTCTTAACCAGGGTTTTATCAGGGATAAGTTGATGTCATCACTTAGGAAATTTTACGGTCGTCATCACGAATTGATTGACCATTACAGTGTCCCTTTCATGTGCCTCCACCGATTTATGACTCCCCCCAGATTGATTTTGTTGAACAACACGACGGGTGCAGTATACGGAGCAGGAACTGCTTACCCTTCCGGACACCTGGGTTCACGCCTGTTTTTTATAGGAGTTCGTGTTTAGTTTTCTGTGTTTATTTGTTGTGCTTGTTGTTCATTTGTCTTCCCGGGTTTGTAAAGTCAAGAAATACCAAAGGGATATTCGAAGGAGAGGAAAATCGTAACAACTGACAAACTCCGGAGAACAACGAAGACAAGACCAAAACAATTCATGCACCACAATTAAAAACTAAAAACATATGAACAACATGGACCCCACCAAAAAACTGGGGGTAGACTCAGGTGCTCCGGAAGAGTAAGCAGTCTCTGCTTCCTGCAGGACACCCGCCATGCTGTCCTTGCAAAATCCGATATGAGGAAGGGATAATATCAATGGAACAGGTCCATTTTCATTTGGGAAACGGTTTTTTCATACCTGTCAACCAAGTCATGATGACGCCCATAAAACTTTAATAAGGATGACTTCAGCTTAGGAGCAACGTACCCCTGTCTGAGCAACTTTTCTGTCAGAAGCCGGGCTCTGTCCAGGAAGTCAATGTATATGTCACAAGCTCTGGAATAACGTATGAGTTGTGAAATATATACTCCATACGCCGGCGCTTCTGGAATATTGCCGCTCAAAAATGGGAAGTTGACGATTGGGAAGTCAAAGTCATCCCGTCTGTCGTAAAGTTTTGTATTCAACCTTCCTCTGGTGTCAATTTCGAGGTGAAGGTCAAGATAAGATGCAGACTTGGCAGTGTCTGTTGTATCCTTAATTTGGAGCTCATTGGGATAGATGAGATGTAAGAAATTCCCAAAACGTGAATTGTTGAGTGATAAGACATCATCTATTTAGCGGAAGCTGAAATTAAAGGTACGGGCTAATTTCTTCTGTTTTCCTTAAGAAGCCCGTCAAGGAAGTCTGCCTCATATGAGTAAAGGAACAAATCGGCCAGTAGTGGCGCACAATTAGTACCCATAGGAATGCCAATTGTCTGTTGGAAAACACGTCCACCAAATTGAACAAATATGTTGTCGATCAAAAATTCAATCATCAGGACAATTTCGTCCTCTGTATATTTTTTGTTTGATCTAGAGTGGTTTTTAACAAAGTATGATTTATCTCTACCAATGACAAGGTATGTGTATCTGTTGTTGCCATTTTTATTTTGAAAGCATCGATGGATTAGATCTTTCAACTTCTCCTTCAGTTGTGAATGAGGAACGGTGGTATAGAGGGTAGAGAAATCAAATGTTTTGATGCTGTTACAGACTGAAATGGACCGAGATCGTAAAATATCCTTTAAGTCTTTGGAGTTCTTTAATATCCACATTTGATTGATACCACTTCTTGAATAGCTTGTCTCACAATAACTTTGGAGGCCCGTCTGTCCAATGGATTAGGTTTTTTGGATTGCTCCTTAGGTATATTTGTCCTTTTTTAATACAACTATAGCCATATTGTCAAGGCCTTCTTGGAAGCATGCGTTCTCGTAATCATCTCTATTTCGTTGTTAACCCATTCATTTTTTAAGAAATTTTCAGTGATCAGAAATATAATTTTCGTAACGTTGTCAATAGCACGTAAAATGTAGCATCCCTTGCAACAAAGCCCTTAGCATCTAAGCATGTTTAAGTGTTTAGCGTGCCGTCCATTTCGCTGAACTAGTATGCATTATTGTTTAGGGGGCAGCTGAAGCTTGCTACCGGGTGCGGGAATTGCTCGCTGCGTTGAAGACCTATTGGTAGCCTTCAGTTGTTTTCTGCTCTTTGGTCAGGTTGTTGTCTCTTTGATAGACGATAGTCTTCTAGGGAAGATTTGAGCATGTATAGTATTTAATCAAAGATTAAAGACGGAAAAGTTTTTGGCTTATTTAAATCCGTATCCTAAGCATCTCGTTAAATTCGCAACCCATCTACTGTCATTGTGATTGTAACATATAAAAACATCGTAAAAATATGAATCGCCATTTATTTCCTCGTATCCCTTTATTCTTAATTTCAATTTTGGACAAAAATACTGAAAAACAGATTTGTACCGAAAATAGACGATTCCTATAATTATGCCTAAGATGAACACTGTGGAAAACGCCAAAGAAAACACTAATCAAACTAGTCCAAATCGGTGTTGCAAAGCCGGCCAGGCAAAGATCTACTACACTGGTATGATGATGTACATTGTATATACTGATTAGACACCACGGTCGGTGATATCACATGTAATGTATCAGTTACATATTTTGACAAATTGCTTTTTTTTTCCACAATAACGGTGTTTTTCCATGGAACACATCATTCGAATTTAACCTTGATAAACTCAAAATAAGTTACATAAATTCGTCTCTGCAAAAACGAATGCACATATCACATCTGAAGAATTAGGATGGACAAATTGGTTGATACTTTATGACTGGAAAATTAGAATGGTGATGAATAAAATTAAATAAATATTGTTTTGTCAACATCTCAGATGCAACTTTCTTTGTCTTTGTCTGTGCAGTAATGGTGTTTTAATATACCATATTGATAATTTATTTAACACGATATGGAAATTATTGCTGATTCGCCTCCTGCTTTTAGAAAGACTATCAAAATTAAGAGTAACTAATTCCAGATACGAAAATGGACACAAGATTATAAATAAATTCGTATCGGCGATATATGTAAACGAATGTAAAATTTTAATGAAGTAATGTATAGGCTTAATATTCAGTTAGAATAATAATGCCAACTAAATATGTATTGTGTAAATCTAAATAATTGCAGGTTCATATATAAACTACATCAGATTAATAATTTTGTCTGAATACTAACTTTGTTGAAATCTCTTTATAGCGTTGGCATCCATAATGAAGTAATAGCTGTAAGATTTTTTTGTGAGATACGTAAAATCTGCATGCCTTAATCATGTTAATAGTTTCATTTGTTTAATCTCAATAGGGAAAGACTGAAAACTTTATGAAAAAGGAACATGTCTTATCTACTGGGCAACGAATGAAAAGTAATGTAGGTCAATCTATAAGGAAGGTTATATGTCATATAAATTGAAAGTCTCAAATTCTCTGTTAAATATGTCTTAAGAGAAGGAAATATATATTATTTTTCCTTCCGCCTTTTTTGTCATTTTTTGTTGTAATTGTTTAATAATCAATTTACAAATTGTAAAACAAAGGCAGATGAGATATCTTGATATCACCAGTGTATTTCCAGATGAATTTGTCGCCATGATATAGACCACAGCAGTATACTCGATTTGATAGAGTACAGTTACTTTAGAAGTCAAATCACATTTCTATCATATAAAAAGAAGTATGACTGTGAAACAGTCAGTGTTAACACTATTGCTTTTGTTCCTGTTTTGTTAAGTACACGATTACATTGTACAGAGTAAATATTATTAAAGGCAATTAGATACCAATTTCTGGAATGTCCTTCTTCAGAATCTCTAATGACCAAAACTTTGGAAAGCCAAATATATACACCACAACAGTGCCGAAGTTAAGCCAAACTTAATGCAAGGCCAACTTTGGCATGATGAAGTTGAAACTGTACTTTAAACGAATTAAACAATTATCACATGAAAAGTATTTCATCACAAGTTCTTAAAATCTCGTCAAAGCCGAAGTGACTACTTCGGGAATGATGCCATCAAGGATCAACAGTCAACCAGCTGTTGTAAAGCATCAGATGTGTTCTTAGTGTCTTGCATACAATGACAGATTAGTCTATTTGTAGCATTATAGAAATACTAAGGGTTCATTCCTTGTATTGCACATGGTAGATCTCATTAGCTGAAATTTGGCTTCCTATTTCGGTATTTTTGGTAGAGTACTTCTTGTTTAATATAAGTTTGGTTTATGGTCTTCCAAATGTTTCGGTTTTAAAGTTGCTGATGAGAGGTAACTCCTTGAAATGCGTCGTATGCAGCATACCTCTAGTATAAATTTACTATATCTAATATTAGTATCTTTGGATTGTTATTTTAACTTTTATTCAAGTATCAATCAAAAAATGCTCTAAAAATAATGAGCCAGCTGCATTTTTTTTTGAAACACAGATATTTCGGCGCGTAGCGTTTCCAACACATTTGCAGACTGAGTGATATTTTACTTAACTTTGATCTTTCCAATTTTAATCAAATCGCCACTGAACTCTGCTATGGAGTATACCTGTTAAGCATTTTTGTTAAAACAATCAAGTAAAAAAAAATTCTCAGAATTTCTAATAACAAAGTTCACAATTATTAATAATTAGTACAATATAACTGAATAAATACATCTTACGAAGAATATCAAAAGTTCAATTTAGTATGAAAATTATCTATACTACCAAAATTAAGCTCGATTTCTTTGGGCTGTCATCACGTAACAACTGCAATAGACACAATTCAAATCAGAATTTGACTGATTGAGAATGAATGTGTTTTCTGAGAATTTCAGACGTCTAGGTAGATACGTTTCTTTAATATGGAATTAACGATGATTTAAGTTGAACGGAACAAATCATCGACATGTTTCCATGTTTCGTCATTCGTCTCCATTTCCGGTCAGACACCAGACTCTATTTTTGACTTTTTCGATCATGAACTTTCCATAAATTTATTACTTCCTGGATTATTTAGCATTCTTTAAAATAAAGTTTTATGACTTTTATCCCTGATGCTGATAATATTTTCGCAAGTCTGTCGACTTAACAATACAGCTACAACTGCTTTACATCAGTTAAAAATTAAAATCTGAAACGACTCTAACGTATCGATAATATACGTAAATACAACTCGGACCTTGGGGCTTTGTGTCGATTTATTTATTTATTTATTTTTTTTTTTTTTTGTTTCTTGAGCTTTTACATGTATTTCGCGGATTCCTCTATCAACAACAACTCGGACCGTTTTCATTCACACTTATTTCCAGGCATATACTCTATACCACTAGTACATGTGTTTTGCATGTCCTTTTTTTCCTCCGCTTATCCCCCTTTTCTCTGCAACACCCACAACCTTCATTGTCAATTTTTGTTTTTATTTTTCATCATTTTATAAAAGAAATAAACGCAGTATCATAATATGCCTTATCCTTGATTTGAATCTTTAGGATGTTTTTTATCTTAATAATAAACACTGGTTCCATGTTGACCATTTCCATTTATCCATTATTCATTATTTCACTAAAATAACTCATATGGCTGTTAAGACAGAACACATATAATAAAGTTCAATATTTTGTTCTAAGACAGGTACAAAAAAGGCAAACAACTAAAAAACTATCATACAACTACAGTTACAGTCACTTTCTTACTCATGGATCAACAGAGATCTAATGAAAAGAAATCATCAAGATTTCTGATGTTCCGAATTCATAATATCTTGTATGCATGTAAAACAAAGAATTAACATAGAAAATTAATTACTTTACACTGCAAATGTGAACATGATTATACTGCAATACATGTTAATAAACTGTCAACTGGATTAGGTATTAATAAACACTTTTTTTTTATTTATAAAATCAGTAAATAAATTATTTGTTACCAATTTTGATGCACAAGATGTGTACATTTCGTTGATTTACGACTCATCAGTTGTGCTCAAGGCCTAAATTGTTGAAAACCAAAACAACAATCCAAAAGTGTAAAAAGAGCAACATATACAGGTATATGAACACTTTCATGACACTCCTCCCTAAACATAAAGTATCTTAAGTTTTGATTTAATTGAATTATAATGCAACTGGGTTATACATATTGAAAGAAATCAATACCATATACATTTACAGGCCAATGCCAAGTACTGATCACCATGTACATAGTGTAAAAGGCTTTGTAGACACGTACCTTTTGTTGGATTCAGAGGCATATATAAGCTACTAACTGAATTGCAATTTATCATAATTGAAATGTTATGTTAAATAATAGTAATATATTAAATCAAATACAATGCGACTGATTTACAACGTAAGCCTTTACTGTCGATGTTTATACAATCCGGAAAACATGTCTGAAAGATAGGTCAAGTCCCTCCCACTAATACATTGTATTTATAGGATTGGATGCTACGTCACTATATACTATAAAACATTTTTTCGAATATCACTTTTGACGAAATATGAAATTCTAATTAGACTTCGTAGAAAGAAAATAAGTAAAGGCGAAATCACTAATAAAAATTAAATACAAAGTCATCGTCTAACCAAAAGATAAAACTTCATCCTGTCAAAATGTGAAAGTATTTAGATTATCGAAAATTTGAATTGGAGTTTCATTTAATTTATCACTGTTTATGAATATCTTGCACGTTTTGAATAAATTGACATAAAAAAAAATAAGTAAAGTCAAGAAATACTAAAGGATATTCGAAGGAGGGAAAAATCTAAACAACTGACAAACTCCGGAGAACAACGAAGACAAAACCAAAACAATACATGCAATAAATTTAAAAACTAAAAACATATGAACAACATGGACCCCACCAAAAAACCGGGGGTAGACTCATGTGCAAAAAACCGGGGGTAGACTCATGTGCTCCGGTAGAGTAAGCAGTCTCGGCTTCCTGCAGGATACCCGCCATGCTGCCCATGTCAAATCCGGTATGAGAAATGGATAACATCAATGGAACAGGTCCATTTTCATTTGGGAAACGATTTTTTCATACGTGTGAGCCAAGTCATGATGACGTCCATAAAACTTTAATAAGGATGACTCAATTTCGAGGTGAAGGACAAGACAAGATGTAGACTTGGCAGTGTCTGTGGTATCCTTAATTTTGAGCTCATTGGGATAGATGAGATATAAGAAATTCCCAAAACGTGAATTGTTGAAAGATAAAACATCATCAATGTAGCGGAAGCTGAAATTAATTGTCCAACTTTTTTTTATATTTAGCAATGCCTAGAAGAGTTTTATTTCTGTTTATAAACAACTTTTGTCATATCATATGATTTCCAATTAAGCAAATAAAAAGACACCATTGTGTTTTAGGTCTTCTTCTTACTTTTGTTAAGAATTATTAACAAATCATTTGTTCTCTAGGCTCCATTATAGGTATTAGATACGGTTGTGTGAGCGCTATGTGCATTGTCCATTGGTGTATAGTTCAGAGTATGCGTGTGTGCATGTGTATGTGTGTATGTATGAATGTGTATTTATTTCTATTTTATTATGTATATGTAACTATTTCTCTGTACCATTGGTTATGTATGGTTTATGAGAATAAAGTTCTGTTCTGTTCTGTTAAGTTCGTGAGAGAATACTTAGTTTAAACTTATTTATTTATAATGGATACTACGTCCTCTTCACTTGGCGGGTGTGGGATCCACCCATTTAGCGGCATTAACCAAGGTCATTTAGTTCCGTAGTCCGATACTCTAACCACTACACCACGGTATATTTCAACGTTCGCTTTTGAAATCTGTGTTAATTTAGTAATTTATAATCTACTGATTCATTTTTTAGATGTTCCTACAGATATCTCGTTTGCGTCCTGTTGTTGTATTTAATGTACATGATATATGTCGTATGAAACTTTTTTTTTGTTTTTGTGTAGGGAAGTGGAAGGGGGTTGGTTGTAAAAAGAATACATTATTGACAGGAATACCTGTAAAGTAGCTTAAAATATGATTTACCGATAAACTCCCCAATTTATCAAAAATTGGAGAGGCACATGTGATAGTTCAAACGGATTCTAGTTTTGCTGAAATGTGGGATGTTTTCACTCATTTGTAAATACCTTAAGAAATGAGGTACACCAATACAAGCTCTGTTCACATACTCATGGTGTTATGTTTCAATCATTTGAAATAGATTAATTTCTCGAATTAGTCTTGAAATCATCTTATCTTAAATTTACTTTATTAAACGTAGCTTTTGGTAACATTGAATTTTTAAATGTCGGTGAAAAAAAGTACATACATACATTTATGTTGACAAAAAAGGGGATTAAAAGTCAGCTCTTAGGTCCTGAAAGAAACACAGGCTAAATTATGATGGACAAAATTCTGGATCTAAGAGCAGTTTCTTACCCCCTGAAAATTGAATGGTTGCTCAATTTCAATGTATTCTAATATTAACAATGGTAGTGTAATGTGATGATTACATGAGTAAATCATTCATTCAATATCTTTTATAAGAAATTTCAAACAGTCATATTACAACCCTTTGGAAGTTAAAACTTTTGTCCAATAAATAGAAACGTTTAGACATAAACATTTAAAAGGCTTATCCACAAATTTCTTCGTCAAAACAAGGTTGATCTGAAAATGTAAAATAATAAAAATCATGACTTTTGTCGAAATACATTTTAATTAATGTGTTTTTCAAATACACATACAATTTAATAGAAAACGGAAATGTTTCTGATATATGTACTTTCATTGTGATTTTTCACTCAAATATTTCTACGTTTTGATGAGCAAACAACTATGTAAACTAGATTCTTTTATTGTTCCCGGACCTGAACCTCCAGGAGTAAGGACTTTTACCCGTGTCAATTGTCGCTTTGTGACCTAAAGATAACTAACAGTAAAAAATCAATATTCTTATTTCTTTGCCTGAATTATACGCGTGCACGTAATTATTCTGCGTCAAGAATATAATACCTTTTTGATCTCGAGCAATGCTGATGAGTTGTCAGTCAACAAAATGGCCATACAGTGCATCAAATTTATTGAGGTATTTTTTAATACATTTTATTGTTCCAAAGATATTCTTACTTTTGACAAGTGCAAAACAGTCGTCTTGGTTACAACTTCTGCCTACACAACAAGCGTCACAAAGTTCTACTTCTCCATGAGATCTTTTATCATTTGCTCCACGAACCAAACGAACATTCCTAAGAGATCGTCTGCCTATTGCAGCGGTACCATGCGAGTCTTTATAACCACGGAGATTTTTATCGCACATCTATATTGTGGAATATTAGAGTATCTTCTTATCATGCTTATAGGGATAACGGTAGTATTTATTTTGCCATAGGGATAATTATACCCTTTTTCAAATTTTCACCACTTGTTAACAAAAACGTAGAGCCAACATTCATAGTCAATTAAAGTACTTTCATAATAGTACTCAGAAATATATTTGAATATGCATGATGACCATCTTCCTATTCAGCCAGCTTTACAAAACTAGGGTTGCCGGCACTTTGCCGCCTTTGTCTGTGCAGTTAATGAAAAATTTCAAAAAATTGTCAAAAATTTATTTTCACCTGGATGTTAAATTCTTTCATATTTTTATACACCTAATTCATTTTGCAATAACACGAATCATCTATATATATATATATATATATATATATATATATATATATATATATATATATATATATATATATATATATATATATATATATATATAACTCCAAATCGAATTACCAATCATTTATTTTAGAAATTCGAAATTTAAAAGAGAAAGAATTCCGAAAAAGAGAGGTTAATTCATCGTGAGAAAAGCAACACATGACACAAAAACGACAAAGCTATAAAAAAAGCAAAAAAAAAAGAGCAGAACAGCACATAAACTACAGCACTAGAAACGAAAAAATATAAATGTAATTACATCAGATACCCTTGAACATTACGCAAGCCCTACTCCGTTAATGGTACCCGATGCACTGATTATACATGTATCTGGTATGTTACCAAGTTTGATGGTTTTTTTTTTTAATCATTCATTTTCTACTAACGGGTATCTAAACATATATCAATAGTGAAACGATGAATAGTAAACATGGTAAATACATGATTCAACTACAACTCGTTCTAGAAAATTATGAAATATTTGATTTTTAAATTAATTTGATTTACCAGTTTACGCTCACAGCCAAGTGAATAATAGACGGAGGATCCTTCAATTAACATTCTCTGTATACAGGCCTGTCATGAAAAGTAAATGAGTTAAGTCCAAGAAAATGTGGTTCACTCTGAAGAGGAATAAGTTATCACACATAATTAAACCATACTCCACAGCACAGAACAATCCAGACCGATTAAAGTAAACTCCACACTGTAGTTTTTAAATACAGTGTACTAATCATTCATGAACGAGATCCTACTGATATTTTTGTAAATATAAATTGGAAACAAAAACAAGTTCATTTTTATGAATCTTCGAAATCATACTTTTGGCAAAACAAATTGGAAATGTGCAAAACTGAGATTAAACTGTCGTATTTAATTAAATGTGCACTGTCTCATTAACATGTAATCTATGACTTTTCATTTAAATACTTAACAGGCTCCTTGCATTTTGATTTTATGACCAAATATATTTCGGACTAAATGTTGTATCATATAATTTTTAAACAACAAATATATTATAAGAGCTATACAGAATTAATTTCTTTACCTCAGTTTCTTGACATATATGGAACGTATTACAATTAACGGGATCAGAAACTCGATCACATACAGCACACATTCTGTCCATGGATGGTGATGATGCTAAAAATGACGACTCAAAACATTTACTGTTATTACTGATAGTTGCAAAAACTTTACCCTAAAGACATTTAATGACGGTTTCTTATTGTATATGTAGGATAATAAAAATATGACCAGGCAACCAATGCTAACATCAGGAAAGCTCTTATCATAGAATAGATGTCCAGGGAGGACAGCAATTCGAAAGATGAAACCACCCTTCCTGAGCAGACTCTTGCCATCGCTCTATGAAGAATTCATTACCATAAAAAACACTTGACAGGAAGTACGAAAGATCTTTAAGTACACAAGGCAAGAGACTGAAGATGCAAGAGAGTGAATGGGGCATGTTCAACACGACTGTGTCCATCACTACCGTCAGGTATGGAATGAATCTTTAAAACCAATGAGTAAAACATTGTTAAATATTGTGGTATATTGGACATAACTGTTATTTATTACCGGTGTTTGGGGCTTGAAATGGGGGTTGGCTTCTAAGGCTTGAACAATTTGTTTATAAGATTTTTAAAAATGACCCATCAAGAAAGCAGACTATTTTAAATCTATATAAAATTACATAAATATTCGAGTAGAGATAGAGGTCCTTGACCTATTAGTATTTGTTTTTAAATAGATGGTAATATATATATTTTTTTTATTTTAAATAATCCAAAGATCCCCTCGGTAATAATGTTAGAGGCGATATTAATATTAGTATAGGCCGATAGTATGTTTTAAGATGATGAGTTACTTTTTTTTATATCATAACTCACATAAAATGGTATTGTTTTGGGTTTATATTATACAATTATGCCATGTTGATGGGGTCGATCCATGATTTTATCGCACCAACCAAGAAAAACAATAGATTGAGGACGAAGTTCGAGGCCGATATTGTTCTTCTTGGTTGGTGCGATACAATTATGGATCGACCGAAATATACATGCTACAATTACTTTTTTATTTAATAAGTGGTCCAATGGTAAAAGTATGTTGTTGTATGTTTTTTTTAATACTTTCATGTACGTAGTGAAATATTGATGATATTAATATTTTCCTTTGGTTGGTGAAATAAAACCACTGATCGACGATAAGGTTATCAACATGCTAAAATTGCTTTATACTTTTTCTTCCTAATGGTTTCAATGGTAACAAAAAATAAGTAATAAATAAATTATCGAGTAAATTGTTTTACTGTAGTTTTATGTAAAGAAACTCTAGGTTTATTTTTTTGTTGCATGCTAAACATGTGTTTCATATTGTAAATTAATATTTGTGTTATGTATATGTTGTCATTATTATTATAACTCCTGTAAATATCTGTGATGTATTACCAATTAATAAAGCATTCTTTGAAATATTGTATATACGTTTTCTTAACTTAGTCCAGTTGGTGAACTGGATATTAGTCTCGTGTTGTTATCCAGATTTTTTTATATATACATAGCATATTCAGTGTGTGCATTTGGGTTTTTGGTTTGCCTGTCTCTTCGATAATTTTGTCTTATCTGAATATAATGATCAGTAAATATGAATATGAAAAGATTCGGATATGCAACAATGAGTCAACCTTCCATCAATGCCCTTTTATCCTTAAACAAATCAGGATGACATGGACATCCTTTTTGTTCATGTACAATTCGTCAACATATAAAAGGCAATAAAGGATACCGTGGACATGACCTGACAATACCCAAACACAAACATGCACAAGACAACGGATAAACCTAAGGAACAGTCCTTTTATTGATGTGCTTCGTCTTAAAGCTTGAAGATTGACATTTCATCAAATTTTAAAAATTTCAAATGAAAAATTTCATCAAATTTAAAAATTCACAAATGAAAAATTTCATCAAATTTAAAAATTCACAAATGCCAAATTTCATCAAATTTAATCAAATTTAAATAATATTAAATCCAAAATGTTCTATTGATTTATTTGCATTTAAATTTCAAACTTTCAGTTAATTTAATTTTGTTTAAATTGTAAGTTTAAAATAAATGATTGTATTTTTATTTGAAGATTAATCAGATTGTTTAGTTTTAAATCACAAGAATAATGTTAATTAATTTTTACATTAAATGCAGTGTAAATTTAGAATTTTTTGTATTACTATTTTTACGCCCCAAACGAAGTGGGAGACTTATATATTTTGATTTGCGATTTTTATCGAACATTATTTTTCTTCCTCTCCGATTTTGTTCGTTCGAGTTCTCAATAACTGTCAAAGATATGTATCTGAGCTTTTCAATTATAAAAGATCAATGTTTCTAGATGTGCCTAATACTATTCATTTTTTATGGGGGTCACTGGGACGTATAATGAGCAGTTCAAAGAGGCTAGGGGTTTACTATAGGACCCTATGGGAAAAATTTTAGTGGGAGGCTGTGTTACTCTCCGAGATGCATCCTCATACCAAGTAATATGATTGTGGGTTACTTTGTATGTTAAACTGATTTTTGACATAAAAATGAAAAGCCAGTCAACCGTGTAATATGGGTCATGGGATCTTCATCTTATGCCACATGTCAGTCTCTTAAACAAGGACCTACAAACAAAATTATATGACACGGCTAGGTCAACTAGTAACTGAGAACTGGATGTGGACGCGCACGCGCATGCGGACGTGGGCGCCGGAGGTGCTCCATTAGTCCCCCTCAACTTGGTTGAGGTGAACTAATGACATATACCTCGTTCCTCTAGGGGGTTCTTCCCCTCCCCCTTAAGTCGATAATTTTGAAAATTTTCATATGCAATTAAAATCCATAGCTTTAAATCATATATTTTATAATTCTCAGTAACAAGACGCATTAAATGACATGAACCTCATTCTTTCAGTAGGGTGATCCTCACCCCGTGGAAGAATAATGTCCAATTATCTCATAAACCGTTAAAATCTCAACCCCTAAACCATATATTTTCTTATTCACCATGGTAAGACGCACTAAATGACACATCCCTGTCTTCCCAAGGAGGTTATCACTACTCCCATCATATCAATAATGTTCAATTATCTGAAAAACTGTCGAAATCCCCACCCCTAAACTATATATTTGTTATATTAAAATTTTGATTTATCAATACAAACTTTTACTATAACAACCGATATTTTCTTATTCCCCATGGTAAGACGCACCAAATGACACATACCTGGCTTCCACAGAGGGATATCATCACTAAAATCAAATGAATAATGTTCAATTATCTCATGAATTTTCGACGGTCAAACGCGACGTCATAATGAAGAAACGGCATAATAGCGGCACTGAGAGCGATGCGTATAAACTATACCGTGGTTTCCCTTTAAATGATACATTCCTCATTACTCAATGGGTGTCATTCTCGCCCCCTTGAACCAATTATCTTGAATTATATAAAATTAAAAATCTGTAAGAAATCCGACACCTAAACCGTATATTTTCTTATTTCCAACGACAAGACGTATGAACTGATATATACCTCATTTACCCAAGGGTTCATCCCCACCCTCATTCACCGTGACAAGACAAACAGGTTGATAAAAATCTAACAATCCCACCTAAAGGGGAGGGGGTTATCCTCGCTTCTCAAATCAATAATTTTTAATTATTTCAAAATCTGTAAAAATGTGTATCCCTTTAACACATTTTAATACACAATGTTCAAATATCATAAACCATTTAACTCCATAGCCCGTAACCACATATATTTCTAATTGCCTATAAGGAGACCCAATGAATGATTTTACACATTGACCGGGGAATGGGGGTATTCCCTCGTAAAAAAATAAAAAAGAAATTGAGATCCTAGGCCCTTAACTATAAACGTAATTTTCATATTGTTTGTGAAAAGCTCATATATCCTCATAGTTCATGTCCCACCCCCTTAAACACTGGATGTATAACCAGTGTTTCTGGATAGATCCGGGATAATCATTATGCCCATGACAAGACCTAGTGAATGCACAATTGGTATTGTTCGCCCGGATAATGTACTATTCCCGGAAGATAATAACAATTGTTATATATCATAAAAATTCTCCAATAATATTTTATGCTAAACTGTATTGGTCTAACTTTTGTATTTTTTTTTATCTGATTTTTATGGGGCTTGTTTATTATGTTTCTTGCTGGAAAAGAAAAAAAACTTATCATCCGTTTTTGTCTATATCTGTTATCGTTTTTGAGATATAAGGTGGCGCGGTAATTTTTGAAATTTTTAATTCTTCATCAGATTTAATGATTTTTTTAAAAATGATTCCTCAAACCCAACAAAAGTTACTGCAGAATTTCTTTTTGAATCTTTTACCGTTTCCTAAATAAAAGGGACCATTATATGTTCTTTGATTCTTACCGCACATCCTTACATTTTTATATGTATAAGTTGCATTTTGCTCGCCCTTACGCAAAAATCCTGTTGTTGTTGAGTCCAGGCAGTGGGTAACAGGTCGACAAGGTCACTTATTAAGAGAGAAAAATTTGTTTCGGGATTGTATGTATCAAAACATGACACTGATTTCGTTCTGCGATTTCGCGGGTGTGTTATAGGGTAATTTTTAAAACTGTTAACCTGTCCATCTGTAAATATGTAAATACATGTATATTTTTGTTAACCCGTTTAATGCATTTTTGCAGGGTACTGCTACTATTTTCGTTTTTGTTGTTCTTAAGTTAAAAAGAAATTAAGAGTTGTCTTTCTTTATAGATAGATTTAATGAGCAACTCAGATATTTTTTATTTTTAATGTGGTGTTTTATCTTTTAATTATTTTATTTTCTGTCCTTACATCATATTGTAGATTTAATAAAATATTTATACAAGGAATACATCAATGTATCATACATACAATGTAAAAATAGATATTATTTCATTTGCTTGGTCATAAATTAAAAACAAACAAACTCTTGTGTTGCAATTGTACCATTTTATGTAAATATAAAATTTTGGGAGAACTTATCACGGCATATAAGAAGATTTTTTTTATTATTTTTATTTAATGAAACATTACATACAATAAAATCAGTTCTCGAAAACGGTTCAAAAATATTGGGATATATCTCTGTCAACATGGTCAATGCAAAGTTGATCAAGTGTGACATTGTATGACTGTAAAACTTGGGTCACAAAAAATACCCATATCACGATTTTCATCTCCATTAAATATGCATACACTTTATTGGAACAATTTCCCCATTTCAGTCTCTGAAAAACAAATAATTTATTGAATACAATGCAAGGCATTCGATATATCCGTTTGGGAGACTTCGTAACAGTTCACTGTTACAGTTATTACTTGTTTATAATAATGTTTGATAATCCATTATCGTTGAGTATGTAAATAATTCATTTCAACAGAAAAAAGCATTAATGCAGTTAAAACGCAATTTTCTGTATGAATTATTTAAATTACAAACTGAAAGTATGACATTCTAGTAAATGATACTTTTTCTAATTTAAATTTTTATTATAAAATCAGAGACATAATTACCTACTAGTTGTAGCCATGGTAGTTGTTGGTGGAGTTGCAGTACTAGTTGTTGTTGTTGTTCCTGGAGCAGCAGTACAGAGCTGTGCATTACATGGTAGTCCGTGAACAGGCGGACCAGAGCAACACATAAAACATACAACAGCATCCCTCTTATCAAGGTCTCTTTTACCAGATAATCCTGCCATTACCTCACATACCTAGAAACCAAAGTTAAAAGAAACTTTTGCTTCAAAGTCAATTGTTCTCACTTTTTTGTATTTTGTTTACTTAAAACATTTTCAAAAGAAATGAAGTCTCTGAAAAGGATGCAACAATTAATATTGACAATTAATACTGTTAATAGTTACCTGTTTCGATCTGCAACCACCTGTTATTTTGAACTTTAAACTGGTATCCAGAGATTTATTCATATAACATTCCTGTAAAAGTATCCAAAGACAACATTTTCTATCAATTATAAATTCCAGACTATTTAAACTTAATGGATCTGTTTGTTCATTTAAGTACATATTCATTGCATCAACATGGGTATGATATATTTATTATTGTTTCCACTCGGTAAACGTCTTTGCACAGGTGGGCTCAATTTCACAGTAGTATCACATGTGTTTTTGCTTGTACTTATAAAAACTTAATTTTGAGATCAATTAACTAATATGGTCCTCATACATACATGTAGGTATGTTATTATAATATTTTATTGATTTATTTTGGCACTTGAGTTATACTAATATAATGCTGAATAAATTTAACAGTTTTCCTCTGATTTTTAATTTCGCAAAATTATTTACCTCTCAGTGTTTGTAAATATAAAAAGGCAAACTTTACGAAGATAGTCAATAACATTACTAACAAAAACTGTCTTAAAGATTACATTAGTATTTAGTATCAATTGTAAGACATTCTATAAAGGTGTATAATTATGAACAAGATTTAAGGCAATTGAAAGACAGAAGTATTCCAGAGAGGTAAAGTAGGTATTAAAACAATATTCATCTGCTCAATATAAATATTATTAACAACAAATTACATTAATAGTAACCAATGGTTCTTGTCATAGTTACGCTGATAGTGCCTAGTTACTAAAAATGCCAAAATGACTTTGTGCAATTATAGAATACATGTACCTCTGTCATTGAATCGCACCTAGTTTCATAGCATAACGTGGGGTCATCAGCCTTGTCACATAAAAGGCACCGTAGACCTGTAAAAGAAGGAGGTACATGCAAATTTATCTAGTGATAGAATTTACAAGTACATTGTGCAATTTATTTGACTGTTTGCTGAATTCTATTTATCATAATCTTTTGCGTATTTCGTTCTAAAGATGCAAACGATTTTGATTTCAAACTGTGAAGTTCCTATCAATTGTTTAATGTTAATACATGTATTTTGATACGGCAGTGGTGTTGTCTCCTTTCTGCCTTATGTGTAATTGGTTTCGCAGGAATATTTTACTGTAAGAAATTTATTTCGCGCTTTGTTAATACATTACTGTATTTAAGGCATAGTAAGAAAAGATATATTGGATAAATTCATGACACAACATCGACACATGATGTTACAGAATTAACCCATATCAGTAGGGCTCTAACACCTGGTCAGTATCTGAATGGTACAGTGATGAGTGTTTGCTTGTAGATCTATGGTAATGATTCTTCTCCTTACTATTAAAGACGGAAATAATTTGAAACTAAACTTACTGAATGTTAAATGAACCCCGCCTAAAATGCATACTGTAAAAGAAATGTAATAACAGAAAGTTCAGATTAGAATTTAAACATTTATAAAGTATGCCTAATGTTTTCTGAATGTTTAAGATACAGATACAGATCTTTTATTTTTTTCCCAATCACGGAGCCCATTACTGGCCATGACAATCAAATATAATCAATTTTGAACAAAATACAAATGAAGATTAAACAAGGATAATGAATGTTATTGTAAACTACATTGTATTAATATGATTGAACATTGCAAATAAAAGGAAATAATAACTAAAGAAAACTTACATATATCAGTACATTACAATATATGTATATTAACGCACTGTGCCCGCAAAGCCCGCAAATCAGACCCTGACAAAAGTTCATTTCTCTTATTATATAATTCTACATTTAGGTGCTGAAGAACCTTAATGACAATGTAATTTTCTGAAGACATAAGCCAATTAAATTTGTCTGTAGTCGTCAACAGATTAAGATTTTTAAATTCTTTATTTATAAATGTTTTCCTTTGGTCAGTTCAGCATTTACACTCTAGAAAAAAATATGTTCATTTTCAACATAGGTTTTACATAATTTACATAAACGGCTTTTAGCTTCAACTCCAAAATAACCCCCCCCCCCCCTTTTCTATTTCAAAGGAATGGTCACTCACTCTTAATTTAGATAAAAGTATTTTTTGTTCTCTATTTCCAATATTAAAATGTGTTTCATAATTAAAGTTAGTTTTGAATAATCTATAAGTTCAAAGTTTATTTCCCATATCTCCTTTTTTCTTGTCATCAAATAACCTATTTTTTCCATATGTTCACAATTGTGAAACTGATTTTACTTTATTTATAATGTAACTTGTTTTAAAATTGTTAATATTATTTATAAAATATTCTAAATTTAGGTATTTTAAGATTTTTTTAATACAACAATACCATGACTCTTTTTATCTTGAGCCGTTGATTTAGACAATGGTAATAGAGTATCAGCAGATCCATCTTTTACTAGATGACACCAATACCTTATAATACTTATAAAAACTGAGTAAACGATAGGTAGCTACCTAATTCACCTCTACATGCATCATTAGATCCATTACTTCTAACACCTAGAGTAAATTTACAATATTTAATATGAAATTTTTCCAAATCAATTTCTTCGGTTATATACTTTTCTATATTATTAGAATATTTTTGGTGAGCAAAGTCAAGGGGGGTTGGTTATGTGCATTTATTTACAAAACTTTTTGTAATTGCTACATGTGTCGGTCTACATGTATATGCTATTTGGATATCGATCTAATTGCGTAAAATTTCAGTGCAATCAAAATTCACGATCGAAAACGAACAAAATAAGGTCTTCATAAGCCTTTAAGAGAAATATACAGTAACAACACAAAGAAGTTCAACAAAATGTAGAAAATAACAGAGCGGATTGGCTCTCCTATCAATGGTAATTGGAAATCATAGCTCCTCGCTGTTTTGAAGTGTTTTGGCTTCGAATACCACTTTTTAGAAATACTAAGCGCGTTAGATTTGAAAGTGTTACGACTATGCACATTAAATGTTATTTAAAATTCTTTCGTGTTAGTATAAATACAAATATTTCACATATCATTGTGCAAATAACCTTAGATATTTGTAACAAGCTACAAAAAATTGGTACGTCGAAATCACCAAAGGTGAAAACTTTGTATTAGTCCGAAATATAAAAAAAAATCCGTAAACTTTAAATCTCTCCAGTATAATGGTATATAAGCCGATTCAAATTCAGTGACTATATATGGTCAATAACCTCTTTGGGAAAACCGTCAATCAAGAGTAATGAATGTGAAATAATAGATCATATTCAGCATTGCATACCGATTTGAATCAACTGGTTAGCCATCCCTCTGACGGGTCCAAACCTACAAAAAAAATTATTTATTTTCATAATTTGAAACGTATAATACATGTTTGAAAATTATGATTATCATGATTATTAGTGAGTAGTTTATTAAATGAGTTGAAAACTGTGTATTAAGTCACATGTTAGAATAAGAAGTAACTGCTAACAATATATAAATTTACGCTGTAAGTAAGAAACCTTTGAATAATTACATGTAAACTGTAAAATGAGAAACACTTGAAACTATTTTGTAACTATGTTCCATCACATGGAAAATCATATAGTTCTAAATATAGCCTTTCTACTTAAAAACATGAATCTTTATTAATAATTATATGAAAACATTTTTCTTATTGTTTCCAGTTTAAATATTCATAATTATTCTAAAAAAAACTTAACTCATCGTTACTAAAATGGTGAAAAATGGTTACAAAATATTGCCAAGTTCTTTGTATCTGTGATCAGAGTATTAAAGTTGCTAAAAAGACCGGTACAAGACTCACTAGACTTATCTAGTGACATTTCCTTAGGCTCATCTACTGGTACCTTATGAAAGTCAGATGTTGTTCTGGAGTTAAGTCGCCTTGTCCATAAAAAAATCAAATATGCACGAAAAATCACAAAATTAGCAATTTTCGGGTAAATTAAAAAACGTGTCGACTTAGATGGCTCAATATATCTTGTTGGAATTTGAAACATACTTTGTTCAGAAAAGTATCTTTCAATGGTCAACTGCTAATCAATGCTAAGCATATAGCTTCAACTCCTATTTTGTGTTTTAATTTAATGAAGTTTATCCTTGGCTTAATGAAAAGCCTCAAGTAAAAAGCTTACTAAATACTTTCCATGTCAACCGATAGTCCGCAAAAGTAAGACTACATTTTTGTTTGAATCTGAATTTTTTGCTGATAATTAAAATTTTGCTTTGGACAGACTTTATTGGGTCAGTCAGTTTGTACATGTATCATTATTCAATCCATTTTATGTTCTGTAGCACCCAACTAAATTCACTGTACTAAATGAAAATTGGTAGTGAATTTAATATATTCTCTATTTTTCGGTGTTGCACAAATATACATGTACACAAAGTTGTAAAATAAAATCTACTTACCTAAACAATGGTCGATAGGTATAATGTTAAGATAAGACCTTTAGTCATTGTTGGAACTGACACAGATTTTGTACGATAAATATAGTTTTGACTTGAATCAACATCAAACAATCCTGTACAATACTGAGATAAAAGGATATGACTATACCATTCCATTAGATTACTTATAGAAATAGATTATTAGCACTTTTATAATGATCTGCAGTTGATACCAAAAAAAACAATCACTTAATAACCAAGAATGTGTGTCAATAATAGTTCCCAAGGAATATAAAATAAAGGCAATATACATTTGATTTTATAGGAGAGAATATCAAGGAATACATTTAAAAAGTGCATTGAAAAATGCAAAATTGAATATTTCCTAGGATTGACCACTATAATTTTTCTCTCAGGAGAAAAAAGTCAGATTCATGGATGCAGCAAAAAAAATTCAGGTGTCAAAGAGATCATTTCCCCGCCAGTCCTTGTTCACCGAATTTACGATAATTTCTATCAAATTGCCGTACTTCGGAGATGCTTAGTATCATAAGTAGATTACCAAAATAGCTAAAGTCTTTCACATAATATGAAAAATTATAAATTTAGGCATATATTTTAGATAGTTTGCATGATTTGTATAGAATGCACATAGATCACTTCGACAATACATGTTAGTACATAGATAAAGAAAAACTATTGTAATAATTTGTTGATTTTGAGGTCAAGTTGTTATATGCATCCTCTAAATTAGATATATCTCAAGAGAATCATATGTATGATGTACATGTATTAATAGATTAATACATGGCCTTTTTCATATTGCCCTTGTTATCAGCCCGAGACCTTGATATCGGACCCGAGGGATGATATCAGTCGAGGGCTGATAACAAGGCTAATATGAAAAAGACCATATATTAATCTATTTATCACATATTTTTCCACTACCAAGAAATAATTTTAATGCAGAATTTCCTGTCTTCAAGCAAGTCTGTCAGGTTTTGAACAACAATGATGTGGTGAATAAATATAAAGTACACATTCACAGTGCTACAGCTAGTAAACAGTTATTTCTTTCACTTTTAGTATATAGTCAAACAAATGAATTCTGTGCTTTTCCCCGAGATCTACAGATAGATTTTATAAGTCCCTTTTGGAAACTGCTAAGAACATTTCTGAACGCTTAATTTACCGTAAATAATGATCAGACGATTATTTACAGCTGAGCAAGAGTGACGTCGATAAGGCTCACGAGAGAGCAGATAACATGTGATCTGCTTTGTATGATGTTATTGCCACGGGGGCAAATGACATGCTTCAAATTATGCTTTTATTACATACATGTATGCCAAATCGGCGTTAGTTCAATAAAATATGTGATAATACCTTATATTTGTAGGTAATAATTTATTTTAAATTTCATCTTCTTTCTTACATTACCTTAAGCAACCTCATTTTTTTGTTAAGCTAATTGTGATTCCCGTAGAAGTGGGGCCTGGATAGTTTCACGATAAAATGTTGGTGCAGCTACTCGTTTTAACAGTGAACCTTTGTGAAGTATTGAGTAATGTTTTTTTTTAAATAAAGGAAAAAGATGTTAAAATAAATCTAATATATATGTTTGTGTCCTGTATAGATTGTAAGCATATTTACATATTATGGGCTGATAATGAATTTTAAGTTCGACATTTTACAGTTAATGTTTACACAAACTAGATTTTTGATGCGATAATTTATTACCTGTATTTTATTGTTTAATTAGATTTGTGACAGCCATATAATCATGGTACGACTATACTCGTGGGACTATCGAAAGAAGAATCCAGGAGAGTTTTCATTGATTTGTGGTATCTGTCCTGATGAGAGACGATTTAAAAAGAGATAAGGACTTGGAAATGCACAACAGCATGACCAAGCGACACTCCCCTGATTTTGTAGGTAACATACGTCTTTGCACTAATAGGCAAATTTAAATGCAATGCAGCCGCCGTGCTGTCTAACAAAATCAATCCGGAAGTAATAAAAAAAATGTCAATGCCCACGAACCCTGGTGTCATTTAGAATGCGTCAAATATTTTTTTTTCAAAATGTCATGTCTTTCCGTCCGTCCATTAACTTTTCACATTTTGATCTTCTCCGTAAGAAGCATTAAACAGAATTTGACCAAACTTGGCAGAGATGTTCCTTAAACGGTCCTTTCCAAGGGTTGTTACATTGGTACTGATTGGTCAAGAAACATGGCCGCAAGAGCCTATTCTAATTTCTGATTGGCTGAACTTTTAAAAACGTTTTCTCTTCTCAAGAACGATATACCCGATTGCACCCAAACTTTACAATCATGTTTCTATAAAAGGCCTTACAATTTAGTGTAACTTTGGTGCCATCCAAGCTGTCCACCGAAGCCGTTTAGTTAAACATTGAACTCCATCGAAAAATTCATTGAAAAATCTTGTTGTCTGAAACCACTTGGCCAATTTGAACCATACTTTGCAGCAGTGATCCGTAGAAGGTCCTCCGTCAGAATAATGTCCAATGGCCCCGACTGTCGACCAAGGTGGAAAATCGGGAAAATCCATTTACAAATCTTGTTTGAAATCATTTGGCCAATTAGAACCAGACTTGGAAAAAACGGATGTTAAATGGTTCTCTGCCAGAGTTTTATCCGTCGACCCATACTCTCTACCAAGATGGTCACCATATCCGAACTTAGTTTAACAAAGGACCCTATGCTGAAAATTCAAAATCTTGTCAGAAACCACTTGGCCAATTGAAACCAGACTTGCCAGAAATGATTCTTTCAGACTTGTGTATGATGTCCTGGACTGTCACCAAGATGGTAACGACAGCCAAATTTAGTTTAACATAGGACCCTAAGGAAAATTCATTAAAAATCTTGTCTGAAACTACTTGGCCAATAAGAACCAGGCTTAGTAGCATTGGTCCTTAGATGGTTCTTTTTTCAGAATTATTTTCAATGACCCAGATTGGCAACAGAGATGTTTTGAATGTGTTCTCCCCTGAAACCACTGCACCAATTTAGTCCAAAATGTGTTAGAATCTGCCTTTGCTGATTCCCTTTCAACACTTTTTTTCAGTGACCTGGCTCGAAATCCAAGATGGACACCATAACCGATATTGTCTTAAACTACAGAGCCAAATTGAACCACTCTAGGAAGCAATGGTTCTTAGGTGGGTCTGTTGCAAAATTTTGTCCGTCGACCTGGCAGCCAGGAACGATGCACTCCTTAGGCATTTTAGTTTAAGATATAAACCTATGTAAAAATGTTCTAAAGGTCTTTTCCTCTGAAACAACTTGGCCAATGGAGACCAAACAGTGGTACAATTCCTTATCAAAAGTATCGTTGATGACCCAGACTGTCAGCCAAGATGTCCGCAATAGCAACCTTAATTTATCATAGGTCCCTATAAGACAATTCATTATAAAAAAAAATGGTTTTCTCACTCCATACTGTCAAATAAAACTAAACTAAGCAGCAGTAAGATGACATCAGTAACTCTTAACTCGCAGTCAAGTTCGTGTTCTGATGCAGTTGTAAGTCGTGACATCAACTAAAATAATAGTATGAAGTAGTAATTCTCTTTCCAGAGGGGGATAAAAATTTACATAGCATCTACAGCATAGAGCATCCGATAAATTGACAAATGTGAAGGCCGTATGAATTTATTGCATTTATTCCACAGGAAAGGGAAGCTGACAATAGCAAAACGGTTACAAAGTCAACAACAACAAAAAACATCGAATTCTACTAGATTTGGATTTAAACAAGAGTCTGCCAAGAGCCTGAATCGCTCACCTGTTATTTTTTGTGCAGATCTTGCATAAAAGATTATTTTTGCTACCTAATGTATACCGTCGATTTTTCCGCCTTAATATTGACTTGTACAGGTAAAATATAGAATCATGAACCCAAATATATATAGTTGCTATGGAATTTTTCAATAGCATTCATTCTTGACCTTCCATTTTGATTTGAACAGGTTAATTGTAGGGTGCTAAACCCAAATACATCCGGTTACCAGGGATTTTTCCATCGGTTTCTATGGATTTTTTCAATAACCTAGTCCCCTAAGCCTCCATATTGACTTGTACAGCTATATTACAGGGTCCTGATTCTAAATATATCTGCTGACAGGGACTTTCTATCGGTTGCTATTGACTTTTTGAACGACCTTGACTCCTGATCTTTCTTTCTGACGTGTACAAGTAAATTATAGGGTCCTTAACCCAACTATATATGGTTGCTAGGGATTTTTCATCAGTTACTATGTACTTTTTCAATGACCTTGAGCCTTAACCCTCCATTTTAATTGTACAGCTACCATTTAATTTATTCTAAGTTATGTTCTAAAAATCTGTGACGATACGTCGGACCATTATTTTTACTGATGATTACTGTTTACGTGTAAATAATATTTCAAGGGTAAAAACTCCTATAAGAGATCCATTGACCGCCATGTTGACATATTTGTAGATCTTACTTTGCTGAATATTTTTGCTGTTTACTTTTTGTCTTTATCTATAATAATATTCAAGTTAAAAATCTAAAACTGCAAAAGTTCCTTAACATTAACAATTCAGGGACAAAAAAACCCGAAAACGGGTTGACCCATTCGTCTAAAAATTTCATAGCAGGTAGATCTTGACCTCATAAACATTTTTATTCATTGTTAGTTTTGGTAATAGATACCCTAAGGATCTTTCAGTCTAAGTTTGGCTACCTGAAATTGATCCGGAAGTTTCAGAGGAGATTTTTAAAGGTTTACAAAGAAAAAAATTGTGAAATATTGTCATTTAAGAGCAATCCTATAGGGGTTAATTAACGATTTTGGTCATGTTGACTTATTTGTAGATCTTACTTTGTTGAACATTTTTGCTGTTTACAGTTTGCCTTTATCTATAATAATATTCAAGATAACAACCTACAACTGCAAAATAACCTTAAAATTAACAATTCTGGGGCAATAAATGGTACGAAATGACTAGACAAATAAGCTTGACAGCTTTTTTTTCTCAAAATTGAGACTTATAGGTGTCGAATTTTGTTTATATACTGTGAATTTAAGCTTACAAAATCTTTCGTTTAATACATTTCATTTTTATTGCATTGGCACACACACAGCGTGTAGATTTTTAAATAACAATTTTTCGAAGGCATGGAATTTCAAAAACGGCTTCTTAAAACAATATAAAGAACATATGGGGTCTCTTGGGGTCAAATTACTTCATTGTCAATTCTATAGGACCGAAAAGGATCGTAATTCAACACCGTGAAAAGAATTCCTACCTTTAAAAATGTGCATATTTTTATTATCGTTGTTCGCCAATCATTGAAATCATATTTTAGATTAATTCACTTGATTTTGTCCCTTCCTCATATCAGATTTGACATGGGCAGCATGGCGGGTGTCTTGCAGGAAGCAGAGACTGCTTACTCTTTCGGAGCAACTGAGTCTTTCATTGGTTTTTGTGGGGTCCATGTTGTTCATATGTTTTTAGTTTTTAATTGTAGGGCATGTATTGTTTTGGTCTTGTCTTCGTTGTTCTCCGGAGTTTGTCAGTTATCTCGATTTTCCCCTCCTTCGAATATCCCTTTGGTATTTCTTGACTTTACCTACTGATATCATTATTGCTATGGTTATTGGAAAATGGTAAAATCAGGTAATACGTAAAGTTAGAGGAACAAAAATTCAAACATTATTGGAAAGGTTATTGTAAAACTATATGCCCTTTATGATGAGAAATAGGGTACCAAAAAATTGATTGTATATGATGAGATTCAACATCCGGGGTAGCCAGTGTGATAACTGCTTCCATTTAGTTTAAATCAGGTATAAGTTCACAAAAGGCGTCCGCTCCCAGTATTGTTCAGGGTTAAATGTTATTTAGTATTGTTCACATCGGTGTTCCGCAAAGAATTCCTACCATGAAAATGAAGTCAGACCGTAGATGTATTTCCTCCAAATCTGTCCAGCAATTTTTAAATCTCTACTTTGAAAGTCAGGGCCATAATATTAATTTAAATTTGCACAGTATAGGCTGGGTCCGAACTCTATTGTAAAAACTGCTAAATGATGATACATGTAATTTGGTTACAAGCAATACTCGTTGAATGTGCAAACCTTGTGTTAAATTACACAAAGTAGCTATGAGATGCATAAAAGCTATGGCCTTACGAAATGATTTCCATCTTAAAGATATAGTCTATATCACATTAAATAAGCACACTGGTATATCCTTAACTTAGACTTATTTGTTCTGTATTTGAAAATTTATTATGTGAAAGAATCCAGCGAATATTTCAAATCTACATGTAAATTTATATTGAAGGTCCCAAAATCAAAACTCAGGCGAAAAGGGAGGAGAAAAAAGAAGTCTTATGTTCCACATTTCGTTGATACAAACGTGTTACCAGATGAGAACCAAAGGAGAGAACGCAGTACTATCGTGAAAAGAATTGGGAACATAATGAAAAATAATGTCGCTCCTGAATTTACAGCAGCAGAAGTTATTGAGGTAATGGTCATATATATGTAGAATAAAACCAACCTGTCCTTCTCCATGCATTATAATATTGTACTATAATGGTTTATAGCGAGCACAGCGAGCGCTATAGGAGCATACGCATTTTCTAACATATAGGTCATTTAGAAAAGTCTCTAATGGGGGCGGCCATTATGCAATCCGAAGTGAATTGATTTGTTAAAGCGAATATGGCCATATTGTGGTACATACTAAGGCTAGAAAAAGTTTCGTTCGCAGGAAACGGAAATTAGTAAAATATGGGAAATAACTTTCTTCAAATTATAATTTTAGAGTCAGAATCATGATATCGGAAATGAGTTTCTAGAAAGGGCTACTTCTGCGCTCGCATCATTGGCCACGCCAACAGCATATTAGTAGCGTGTGCTTGCTTTAAATCAAAGATATCAAAACGAAACATGATCATCATTAGGTACGAAGCTTTCAATTTTGAATTCCAAAGATTGATCTTAAATTAAACTGAATTAATCTTGTCAGGTCTCAGTGGTTTCACAAGAAATATTCCAGGCGGTCAGAATACAGACAATGTTTTTATCATGGAAAAAACTGCTGAATAGAAATCTCCCAATGCTTATTTAATGTCAAAATAAAAATCTAAAAATCTGTAATTTTGTAATGAAAATCAATTTAATGTTAGTTTAAACAATGTGTTTTTATTGCATTATCCATGATAGAGTATATACATTATATACCTTTGGGAATTTTTAGTTTACCATTTTGGAACTTTATATGAGTCATAATATTAGGTGGTAAAAATTTATTTAATTTTTTTCACAAGTTATATTGCTTTTTGTAAAGGCTGGGTCAACTGGAAAAGGAACTGCTGTCAAAAAAAGTTCTGACGTTGATATCGTTGCTTTCCTACCAGATGAATTAAGTACTACTAATGTTCAACAGAGAGACCAGATCTTTAGTAATTTGGGGAATACAATGCATGCAGCTGGATTCAATGTTACAGGAAAAAGTACAAAAGCACTTCAAGTGACAGTTCCATGTAATGAATCTGGTACAGGACGAAAACAGTAATCAAATGCCGACAGCTTATAAAGTTATGTAAAAACGTCTGAAAAATTATATATGTTTACCTTAGATTCACTAGAAGAAATATTCAGAAAGATGAAAGAAAGTCGCCCTGAGAACAGAAAGTTCTTCACGACATCATTAACGAAATGGCAGAGAGATTTTGTAAAGAAACGACCTGAGCAACTAAAACGGTTGATTCGATTTGTCAAAAACTGGAAAGACAGCTCCATAACGGTATGCACTATAATCTTTCAAACACTGATAGCAAGAGAAAGGAGAAACATATGCACAAAAAACATTTCTAAATGATCCATTATAGAGTCTTTTGTATACATTCTGTTAGAAATGGAATTCTTATGATAAATCGTGTCAACAAATATCTTGTTTAAATTATAAACATAAAGGTCAACACTCATCCACGATGAACCAAAGCTGACATAGAACAAATGAATAGAGCTTTTCTAAAAATGGTGTCAAAAAGGTAACATAGAACCTAATTAAAAGTCGCGTTCTAAAATTAAACACAAAACAAAAATACTCAAAATAAACTGGAAAATAAAGAGAAAACACATATCCACTTCAGTTTCACACTTAGATTTATACTTATACAAACATTTAGACGACGAAGGATGACTGAAATCAACATTTTATGACAAACGTGGCGATTTTAGCTTTCCACTTGTAAATTTTTCTTTTCTAAGTAGTAACATACCAATGTCTCCGGCGTATAGCGATTAAATTTCACAGTTTAGTCGTTAGTGTCGTGAATGTGATTTGCGGAGTTACTGTCACAAAAATTTCTAAGACAATGTTATGTTCATCATTTCAGAAATTCTACGGTCATCACGACTTGATTGATCGATGCGAGATTTCTATCTCACAAATTTTATATGTGTACTGCAAGCGCTTTAGTTTTTGTACCGTCTTGTTCTGATTTTCTCTGGATAACTTTTGTGTTTTACTCCATCGGTTGTGTTTTTTGTTTTTTTTTTTTTTTTGGTTGTATATTTTGATTTGTAATCTTCGAAGTCGCCTTGTCCTTGAATTTTGGTCTTCTAGAATTTGTCCACTGACTTAACGCTTTGGTATAATTATATATTCTAACTGATAGCAATAAAATGATATTTTGAGTACATACTGATGAGACATACTTGAAGTTCAAAAGATGAATTTTTGGGGGTTTTATAATGAGTTTATTTGTTTATTATAGAACTCACCAACGTCATTTGAGTTGTTAATAATACGTCTTTGGCAGAACCATGGCAGTCCAGAAACGTTCAATATGGACAATGCTCGACGCTGTGTAATGGAGAAATTATCTTGCTACCAAAGTATATGAGTGGAATTTGTTGGCGAATTTTATGATAACTCAATGAAACAAAGGTATTTTTATAGAAATTGATTACGATATATAAATAACCACTGTCATTTTGTGATCCACCTGTTTTTCATTAAGTACCACAAATTCCGAATTTATACTTTATTAAATGGGAGAACTAAGAGGTTGATTGATTCATTGTTGCTTAACATCCAGTGGCAAATATTTCGTGCTTCTTCAGGACGAGAACCAGTTCAATTTATCAAACAATTCAAATAGAGGTGGGACAGGACACAATGGGGAACAAATTTTGACTGCCACTGTAAAAGGAGGATGGTTGGGTACGGTCGGATAAATTAGCCTTCTATAGCAGTATCAGCCTACTCTTTTTCGAAAACTACAGAAGGGCTCCTTAGCATGCATGGAGTGTGGCATTCTCCAAACATGTTACCTACTATGGTCCGCGGTCAGGCTTTCCGTATTATGACCTGACAACCCCCCCCCCCCCCCCCCCCCCAACGAGAGGGTCTCCCCTATCCGCCACCTGGGGACGCGCTAGACAGCTCTAGGGGTTGAGCTCCGTGATCAATCACAGGTGCCTAGAGAACTAAGAGATAATAGATAAATTTATGCGGAGATCTAAGTTGAGAAAGCGAATTAAGCATGCATTAAAACATATTTTGGAAAAATATGTGCTTTCTATTTTTTATCTGACTTGAAAATGTTACGGTACTTAATTTTCTAAATTAACGAAAGATTAATAATAAACAAAAGATTTTAATGCATAATTATTAATTTATGTGTGTTTTTTATGCTTTTTATTAAGATATCAAGTTATTTATGATCACAGCATATAAATAAAATTATAAATAAGCTCACTTTATTTTTTTCTTCGTAATTCACTCTTTCATGGATTTCCTTGTTTTAAATCTATAATCGTTTTGCCTCTTCATTACTTACTTAGATACTTCTCTTTTCACTATCAAGAATCAGAACAAATGTGTGCCCTGTGCGAAATACGGGAAGGGGATCTTACGGGTATCTATCAGGTGCGGATTTTTCTATGGTCTTAGATATTTTTTTCATAATTTCGGTCTTTTTGTTTTTACACTCCCTGTACCGGAATGCTGGTAGTATATAGTGAATGTTTTCTCTGTTTATTTGTCACTATAATATGCTCTTGATTTCCTGGTTGTGACCCTTGATTAAAATGCGATTCTGTTCATTTAATAAACTTATGTGGATCAATTTAAAACTGTCTGATGCTACTCACATACATGTTATGCTAATTTTTCGGGATATTCGTCTTATGATGCTTGATTTGACAACAAACTGCTGAAATATGAAGGTTGCAGAATGTTGTCAAAATTACTGCTCGAACAAATTATTTTTATTTTTTTAAACACAATATCAATTTAAAATTCAATAAAAAGACAATTACAAATATAGTCTTGGAGAATCATTTTTAAAGGTGATTTTACTATCTTTTACTACTTTTTGTAGATGAAAATGATAATAGGAGAACAATGTTTTCAAGTTTCACTTTGTAGATATATGTACAAAGTATGTGACATGTATGTTAAGGTGTTTAACACTTTATTTGATCAAACAATCAAACATTATAACTTTAAATACTAACTTTAGTTGTTGACATACACGTATCGTGCTGTGTTTCTGAAATTGTGAGTTAACATTGACATGTCCAACGATTTGGTGTCTGCTTGTTTCTGTCGATTGATACATTGTCATGTTTTATATCTTTATTTATATTTTTGGTAATTTTTTAACAGTTCTCAAAGATACTATTTCTTAAACTCATTATGTTGTCTTTTCTCTGAAATTGGGTCTTTTTCATCCAAGTACTATGCATTTTACAGTCGGTAACTACTCTTCCTGATTAATAATATTAAAATGTATTATTTACAGCCATATACCTCCGTACATCATTGATCCTGTAAATCCGTACTCCAATGTTATGTCTAATGAGAGTGACTGGCCAGAGGTTGAACGAAAGGCCAAGGAATGCTTAAAATGAGAGGACTTACGTCACGCCAGACCAGAATTTATGTAATATAAAATAAAAAATAAAACATAATGTCCTGTATATCGTAGAACTTTGTATATCGTTTATGCTATTCTTGATAGACTTGTGTTGTGAAAATAATTGTTTTGATATTAATATCTTATATAATAGTTATGATAATTAGTTTTCCTGTTTTACATGTATAAATATACATTCTTTTTATTATCTCAGTGATATCTTTAAAGTTGCACGATTCCCTTTAAAAAACTTCACCGGAGTAGGAGTATTTTTATTTTGAATTTATTTTCCTTTCTTGGATCATTTCCAAAACGTCAAATTATGTCTTTTAAAATCTGTTATGAAATAGCGTTCGCTTTCCACTCTCACAATTTCCCAATAACTAGCAAAACGTTCTTTTCAATATCCCACATATCTTAATATTAGTACAGTTGTTCAAGGGGAATGGTACTCCCAAACAATTCAAAACTGTTGCAGTGCGCTAGTATATACATGTGTACATGTATCTTATTTGCGTAAAATGGTTCTGGTTCTAAGTCTCCTCATTTGGACTAGTGAAATTACATGTACCAGGCATAAGAACCGATACCCTGTGTTTCTAGTAAATATACGCATCTTGTTTAGTGATATTATCTGCTAAGTTTTAGTATTAGGCTTTTCTAAAATACTCCTTTCATCTAGTCATAAAATAAAATAATTTATAAATTTTGACCCGAGCATAACAAAAAGCATTTGAGTAGACAACATACGTGTATAACTGAAAAGATTAACAATGACAAACCAATCAACAGATAAAAGCCCGTACAAATCAAATAAACATAATATAAAAGAGCAATAAAAAATAATGTCACAGAAAACATACGTTCTGTCCATGTTGTGATCATTGATGTTTTCAATTCGTGGAGTCTTCAACATTTTGGAAAATACATACAGCTAAATAAATAATAATCAAGCATCACTACAATGTATAAAAGATATACTGTAACATATATAAACATATCTACGTTGAATTAAAAATGTAATTTATTTTCCATTATTAAATAATACGATTAAAACAGCCCTTATACTACCAAAACGGCATGTTTCATACTGGTGACGTCGTCCTGGTCATATAAATCACGTGATCTATATTGCTTTTCGGCACGGTCCAATACTGAAAAAGCAAGTCAGTATTAAAATCATTGGCCCTGTAAACATATATTGTGCATGTAATTCAGGATTCATTGCCAGTCCGTATTGCAAATATTGGCCCTACATTCACATCATTGGCAGTCCGTATTTGATGCATGTAATACAGCATTCAGAACAAGTCTGTATTGAAAAAGATGGATTATTTATATAAAAGTGTTATTAACTGGCTGTTTCTGTATTGGCACTGGTATAGATTCAAGGTTTGCTGTATTGACCTCGAGACCCGTAGGGGTAGGGGTCTCGATGCCAATACAGCAAACCTTGAATCTATACCAGTGCCAATACAGAAACAGCCAGTTAATAACACTATAATATAAATCAAGAAATATTATGCAAAAAATCATATAGACCTCAATTTCTTCAAAATGTACGCTAACTGAATCCCTGCCCATTGTCACCATCATTATTTTTCATAATCTTTAATACGACTGGAAGCTCTTTATTATCTTTAATTATCATGGAATCTGGTTTTTCCTTAAACAATACTGGAACGCCAGTGAAGTCCATTAAATCATCAGCATCTAAAATGTAATGAAATAACAAAAAGAATTACCTTTTATTATTTTAAGACATATTTATCAGTGAGTTTGCAAATTACAATGTTTGTGAATTTAACTTTTGTTACAGGTATGTATATTTAAGACATCTCAATCCTACTGTTTATATATGAGAAAATTCATATAAAATAAATAAACTACATCATCTGGGCTGCTCGAATATTTGTTCAAAGCATGACAACAATTTCTTCTTAGTTTCACAATACTTTTCTAACAAATGCACCCATCTGTATCTCCAGGATCTTTTATCTTATAGATAATTTCACCTACCTGAACCACCAGGATCTTTTACATTACAGATACTTTCACCCACCTCGAGCACCAGAATCTTTCATCTTAAAGATAATTTTAAAACCTAAGTATGTTGCGAAACAGCTCATTTATGTTGTGTTATGCCCTCTTTAACAGCTTACCATTTTTCCTTGTTTTCTAAAGATAATTTTACCCGTCTCGAGCGCCAGAATCTGTTATATTTAATTTATGCATAATTTCATTTATCTCGAGCACATCTCAATTTTTTTGTTAAACAAACATAGCACAACCGGCAACCAAATTTTTAGACAATCCATTGAGTTGCTAAATAAGTTGTGATTTGTACATTGTTTAATGGTTACAATTTTTACTGAAATTTTTATGGTTGAACGCTCTCTGAAAATCTGTCTTTTATATTTTTGGTATCTTTTTTTACATCTGATTAAGGTAAATTATGTAATTATTGCTTTAAAGTCTATCTATCTTATTATTTCTCTGTCTTTCTATAATATATACTGGTTTCATCTATTTCTTCCAACAAATCGGTCCTTTTCTTTGGTATAATTTAACAGGCCGAAGAGTCGTGTCCTGTATTTTTGTATTAATCGTCAATGTCTTTCGATGACGTATAAGGATCTATGGGTATTTACAAATTCTTTGAGGATCTAAATATGACAAGCATTCAGAGAATATTGTTGAGCAATACTGAGCAATATAATATCCCCTACCAGCTTGAGCTGTAAGATAACACACCGAATGCTCCTTGACTATGTGAATCAGACGCAGACGTATTAACAGAGTGATTGCTAAAAATCCTTAAACTATGTTTGCAAGAAATACACAATAATTACCCGATCGGCTCGAAATTCAAACTTGATCTGTAGTTCATCACTATAAGCCTACGTACGGAAAATAATATCAACCGGTAAAAATGTTTGCAAAAAGTATTGAAAACTAATAATTTGACAATAATTTCTATCTCCAAGGGTAATAACTCTCACAAAATTATCTGATTAGCTTGAAAGTTAAATTGTATCTATAGCTCATCAATATAAGCTCACATACCAAAAATAAGATCATTTGGTTTATGAAAAAGTCCAGAAAACTATTATTTTGGCAATAATTCCTATTTAAAAGTATTATACAAAAATTATCCGATCCCAAAATAAGATCAGTTAATAAAAGGGTTTGCTTCAAAAAAAAGTCCGGAAAACTATTATTCTGGCAATAATTCCAATTTCCCAGGGCAATAAATCTCACAATAATTATCCAATCAGCGTGAAACTCAAACTTGATCTGTAAGTTACCTTTAAGTCAAGAAATACCAAAGGGATATTCGAAAGAGGGGAAAATCGAAAACAACTGACAAACTCCGGAGAACAACGAAGACAAGTCCAAAGCAATACAAACACCACACTTAAAAACTAAAACATATAACCATGGACCCACCAAAAAACCGGGGTAGTCTCACCATTAAAAGATCACATACCAAATAATATCAGTTTGTTTTTCAGCGGTTTCTTAGAAAAGTCCGGAAAACTGAAGTGTGACTGAAGACTGACTTACGGACGGACGGAGTGAAATCCTAAAAGAAACAATATTAACTTGAGGAAATATTACGACACTTATTGTTGGAAAGTGGCGTTCACTTTATTATTTCTTTTTGAATATTCAATAACTATATTATCCTTAATGTCCCTTATTTTTCAAATTATTTCTCCATGACCGCCGCCATGTTTGATTTTTTAAGTAAGGTTAACGCCTAGTCTTATTGTGGAACTAATATTAATTTATCTATTTAATATATATATATTCATTGTTGTTTTGTTAAACTTTATATTATGTAACTTGCGATAATATTCAATTGAACGTAATAACAATACAATAAATTATATAACAGTAAAGAAGATGAATGCATATATACGCTTTATCCCACGCGTCTCGTTTTCAAAAGTGGCCTACATGAATGTTTCAAAAGCTGACAAAGTTTATTATGAAGATTGTAAGGACCAAACATTAATAAATATGCACCTGAAAAAAACTATATGCTTCATACGTGGTTGAATCTAATTAGATCGATGAACAGATGAGAATTATGTCAAATTCACTGGATGTTCATTTTAATTTGGATTTAATATTGTATAGCATTGATAAAATTACTTAAAAATAATATTATTATACTTTACTATACCAACTACTGCTAGCTAAAATAACTACGTTTTTAACGTGCAAATAAAATATCTCCAGCTTTTCTCTGCCAGCGAGAATTAACTGTTAGCTTTCGTCGATTCACGCGATAATCAATGAGAGCAAAATAACTCTTTCGCGGGAGTCGACATAATAACTGATATTTGTCCAGGAGCTTATTTCAGTATAATAATAACGTTATGTCCTTCTGAAGAAAATAATTGTATAATATTACTTGTGAGTTTTTCAATTAAAAGGAATAGTTACCAATATTCGGAAAACAAAATGTCAGGAGAGAGCAAAAATAGGTGTTTATAATTCAAGTCAAGTTAACCCATCTGTGTGTATGGGGATGGTTAGCTAACTCGAACTCTCACAACACAGCATACCATGGATCAATTAACTTTGGTAGCAATCACATCAGTGAAATGCATTGTTATGTCCCTTAAAGAAACGCGTAAAATAGGGGATAGACTTCCCAGAAAGCCTTTGTCGAAAGAGATACGCCAATAGAGGGAATAGATCGAAGAGACAGATACGGGTGTTTGTTTTTCTATATATTTATGTGCAACATCGTCTTTTGATGCTGGTTAATATGAATAAACGTACAACATTTCTACATGACAAAATTTTAGTTGTAGTCAATCATAATTGACAAGTATTATTAATACGTGCACTGTAAGTTTGGCTTCCTATTTCGGTATTATTGGTTATGAGTACTTCTTGTTTAAAATAAGTTTGGTTTTTGATCTTCCAAATGTTTCGGTTTTAATGCTGCTGGTGAGAGGTTACTCCATGAAATGCGTCGTATACAGCATAGTAAAAATTTATAATATCTAATATTAGTATCTTGGATTGTTATTTTCAAGCCAGTATGAGTGTTCCTTTATATACACCGAATCTTCTATTTTGATCTGTCTGGAATTTGTTCCATGGTATATATGCCTTTCTCAAGCCTTGATCACGAGGAGGTATCTTAAAAATTTCTCGGAAAATACTGGAAATTAAAAATCATTAGGAAAGTTTCAATCAGGTTGACTTTCTGATAAACAGCAACGATGTCCGCTGTAATTTTCATCTCTAACAAGCGGTTACCTTCTTGGCAATCATACTCCATTTGTTTTATAGTGTCTTGTATACACCAGAATGTCAGGATTGTTAAGGAGGAGGTTTGGGTAGCCAAGTCAGACTATCCTGACTCTCTCTTATGTTAATGTTTCTGTTTTGTGCTCTTTTATTTTATTTTTTGTACGGCGTTTTGTCAGTTGGGTTGGTATGTTATTTTTTTACCTTTGTTGTTTATTAGCAATACAAGCGATGTGTTTTTAATAAACCTTTTTTAATAAAGCTGTTTATGTTTGAATGTTATTTTCAGAACTAACCATAAGTATCCTTCATTCGTTAATTGTCTTCAGGTTGGTTGTATCGGCATAAGATCCGCTGATAAGTAAACCTGCCAAAAATGAAAGACTACTCGACAGTAATGCATAACAGAAAGGTGACTATTTGCACAGTGATTTTGAATTTATCTTATCATGCAAACCTTCAATCTTTTGATATAATTTTGTTTCAGGAACGTCAACAAAGATCCTTTCTTCTATATATTGATTTGTAAGTTATACAGTCACAAGATAAACGTCAATTTATGTATGAATTGCCATCTTATGTACCAAAATACCAGTATGCGAATAGAATTTATTGGTGAATTTTATGCCTACTTTATGAATCTAATTTATTTTTTTTTAAATTGATGTCGCTATAGAAATAATCTGACTGTCATTTTGTGATAATTCAAAATTTATTTTTTTAATTCAATGAGAGAATTATTACATGTAAAACGGCATCAAAACAAGAGACGTAGGTGAGTATATGAAACGAACCGACGCTGCCTTAAAACAGGTCCTGCAATCTTTTCTTTTTCCGACTAAAAAGTAACACGTTATGTTCTAAAGGTGAAACAATAAACGAACGAATTGAATGTGCAAATACTGATTTTGACATGTGTGTTTCCAAGGTTTCATTCTTCTGCACATGTAGTTACAAACCCGTATCATTATTCCACCAAAATGGGTACATGTATCAAAGAATCTATCCAACTCCTTACTGCATAACTTACTTCAGTGAACGTCTTGTCAAACTTTCAAAAAATCAGAACAAAAATTCCTTTAATGTTATGGGCCGTAGTCGTGTCAATGTCGATAGTTAGGTTTCCCTTCATTTACTTGTATATATTCTTTTACCATTTCAATTGCACAATGGTGCCCAGGGATAAACTTAGAGGTTGAGATTTTGAAGAATCTAGCCCTCCAGAAGTCTAAAAGGATTTATAGTGATCCTCGACTCTGTTCGTCCGTCCGTCCGTCTGCCACACTGATGGGTTCCGGATTATAATGAATCTAACTATTTATCAGATGCTTATATTCTTTTATAAATATAACATGTGGTGAATTTTCATTCTCGTAGTTTTTTTTTTATCAACAGTGTTGAACAATTTCATCTTATGTTGATGCAAACAGGACAAAAATAAACTAAAGATATGTTTGATTACTGTCTGGACACCTCAGTTCATAAAATTTTTAAAGTCTAAACGTGAGAATTATTAAACAATCTTTTGCTGGTTAATTAACGTTTTTTGAGTCGTCCAAGAAAACATAAAAAATGTAAAGTTGCGCTATAGGAGCATATGCATTTTTTAAATATTGGTCATTTAGAAAAGAATTTGTTCAATGAGGGCAGCCATATTGTGCTACATACTAAGGCTAGAAAACGTTTCGTTAGCCAGAAACGAAATAATAAAGTAAGGGAAATAGCTTGCTTCAAATTATAATTTTAGAATCAGCATCGTGATACGGAAATGAGTTTCTGGAAAGGGCTATTGCTGTGCTCGCATCATTGGCCACGCCAACAGCATATTAAGGGTTATGTTTGTATACATCAAAAATGATTCTAAATGGGGAATTTCCAATAGAAAAATTAATGTACTTGAAAATTTCAAAATATTAATAATTTGAATTTATCAACTCATACCTGTCATAAAATTGGTCAAACTGTTATTTTATATATTTTTAAAGCACTTTGTGCATATCTCATACATCATGGGGTTGTAATACTTAATTTTATAATCTTGTTGGAAGGGTTATCTCCCTTTTACATTGAAATTTCCATAAGCAGAAGTTTTTTGTTTCTCTAGAAGACATGATTGAACAAAATTAGGTAAGTTTTATTGTACAGTTAAGATTTCCTAAGCTGAAATTTGGCTTCCTATTTCGGTATTTTCGGTTGAGTACTTCTTGTTTAATATAAGTTTGGTTTTTGGTCTTCCAAATGTTTCGGTTTTAATGCTTCTGATGAGAGGTAACTCCTTGAAATGCGTCGTATACAGCATAGTATAAATTTACTGTATCTAATATCAGTATCTGTGGATTGTTATTTTTTACGACTTAGCTCATTGCATCTTTCACCCAAGTAAATAGACAATGCACAATGATAAAGGTATTCAAATTCTGAAAAATCCAATTTACGAACTGAAGTGTCCAGACAGTAGTTCTGAATATAAAATCATGGCAAAATTATGTGACAAAAGTTTATTCAAAGAAACAGCGCATAATTGTATTTCTGACCTACAACCATTCTGGACAACTCTATCCTAAAACCATTTATGACAATTCTACCCTAGAACCATTCTGGACGGTTCTACTCTGAAATCATTTATGACAGTTCTACGCTAGAACCATTCTGGGCGGTTCTACCCTAGAACCATTTATGACAGTTCTACCCTAGAACAATTCTAAACGGTTCTACCCTAGAACCATTTATGACAATTCTACCCTAGAACCATTGTGGATGGTTCTACTCTAGAAACATGTATTACAGTTCTATCCTAGAACCATTTATGACGGTTCTACCTTAAAACCATTTATGGCAGGGTTGGTTCTTCCCTAGAACCGTTCTATCTACAGATTAGTTGAGGGGTCAGAACTGATCTCAACTGTACCTCAGATCAACAAGACGCGTAGAGTAAACCCATTCCTCGTCAAAATTTTGGAATACTCCAGAAACCCTTAAGTCTGTTTATAGATTTACTAACAAAAACGTATCAAAAACCAGTGGCTAAAGGACAATGAGATTAACATCCATGCCATGTTTGGTTTCAAATCATTCAGTTATTTTCAAGAAAAAGCCGTTTGTATGTAATTCCAATAGGGTCCTTTGTTCAACTAAGTCTTCCGCTGACGGCCATCATGGGTGACAGATCGGAACCACGTAACAATCATGGTCAGAACGTCATAAGGAACATTCATGCTATGTTTGATTTCATCCCATTCCATGGTTTTCTAGAGGTAACAACACTTGGTCAGCACTTGGTAAGCACATCATACATTCATGTCATGGTTCGTTTCAATCCATTCTGTGGTTTTCTAGTAGCTTTATGTATGTTTTTGCCATAGGGTCCTCTGTTAAATTAAGTCCCCCGCTGGCGGCCATCTTGGATGATGGATCGGCAACAAAGTAACAACACTTGGTCAGCACCTCATAAGGAACATTCATGCCACGTTTCGTTTAAATCCAATCATCGTTTCTCTAGAAGAGTTTTGTATGTATTGCCCTTAAGGTTCTATGATAAATTAAGTCCCCAGCTGGAGGCCATCTTGGATGACGGATTGACAACAAAGTAGCAACACTTAGTCAGCACCTCATACGGAATATTCATGAAATTTTTGGTTTTAATCCATTCTGTGGTTCTTTAGAAGAGCAATTTTGTCTGTATTTCACATAGGGTCCTATGTTAATTTTAGTCCCCCGCTGGTGGCAATCTTGGATGATGGATCGGCAACAATGTAACAACACTTGGTCAGCACCGCAAAAGTTACATTAATGCCATGTTTGGTTTCAATCCATTCAGCAGTTCTCTGAAGATGTTTGTATGTAATTCATATAGGGTCCTTCGGTAAATTAAGTCTACCGCTGGCTGCCATCTTGGTTGATGGATCGGCGATAATGTAACAACACATGGTCAGCACCGCATAAGCAACATTTATACCATGTTTGGTTCAATCCATTCAGCAGTTCTCTAGAAGATTTTTGTATGTATTTCGCACAGGGTCCTATGTTAAACTAAGCCCCCCGCTGGCGGTCATTTTGGATGATGGATCGGCAACAAAGTAACAACACTTGGTCAGCACCTCATAAGGAACATTAAATGCCATGTTTCGTTTCGTTTTAATCCAATCAGCAATTCTCTAGAAGAATATTTTTGTATGTATTTCCCTTAGGGTTCTATGTTAAAGTCCCCAGCTGGAGGCAATCTTGGATGACTGATTTGCAACACTTTGTCAGCACCTCATACAGAACATTCATGCAATGTTTGGTTTCAAACCATTCAACGGTTCTCCAGAAGAAGATGTTTGTATGTATTTCTCATAGGGTCCTATGTTAAACTAAAGTGGCAGAAACCAGTTTTTTTCACTTATTTAATTGCATGTCTATGCACAATTTTAAAAAAAGACTTATACATGCCTAGATAATTTTTTTGCTGACAAGAATTGATTGAAACTAACACTGCATGTATTTGACTTCTGGTGTTTTATGGAAGTCTTTTATAAATAAAAAAAAACTATAGTGAGAGTTATTTTTCTTTATAAAACAAATTTTGTATTCATCCAAAAGTTTTTTAGTATTGGTAGGTGTTGTGCCGGCCAGAAATTGGTTCCTTATTATGTCCTTTTATGATCCATAAATATGTTAAAATGGTCTCAAATGTTATATTGTTAATATTTATTGTTGTTAGGATATTTCGTTATTCACACCCCTGTTAAATCCCATCTGGTTCCCTTGTAACTTATCCGTTTGTTTACATCTGATGTTAAGTACATTTCTGGAATGTTACCGGAAATTGATTATTTACATGTCGTTTATACATGTTGAAGGGACCCCAAAATTAGTAGTTTACGCTTGTTATGTAATAATTATGACTTGATGTTGCAGAAATCATAGAATAGTGTACTTCTATATTGTTTACACACTTATTTATATATGTATTAGCTCTCATACTGTAGTTTTAGTCTACTTTCACTTTTCACTTGCAGTTCAGAATGTCCACTTTTTGTCGGGACACGAACCACTTCAATTGGGAATTTCATTTACATTATATTATGTCACTACTTATATCCGGCATTACTAGCTTTGTAATATATTTATTCATCCATCTAGTTAGGTGTGGGTCCTTTGTGAAGTCTGAATTATTTGTAATATTGTGCATACGTGCCCGGAGGATACATAGAACCACCATCTTTGCGCAAATCAGCACGTTTGCCCGGAGATCGCAAACCGAATTATTTGATTGGTCAATATTATTCTATATATAAAGCGACGTCAGCGTACTCGTGACGTCATTCTTCTCAGTTCACTTTCTTGAGACGACGTTGATTTTAGTCGCTTAGAGTTTAACTTGAATTATTTCTTATAATGTCGCAGCAGTATATTTGTTCGGATGTAGCGATGGTACGTTTGCGTGATAGTTTAATTTAATTATGCCTTTTTAGGTATTTTTATTTGTGTGTTTCTACTGAAGAAACCATTCTTTTACTTTGTTGGCACCGGGAGTCAAACTAAATTGCACCGGGTGCATCAGTATTTATTTAATAGCTTCCGTAAATTATTGCTCCTTTAGAGAACAGTTATGAATATAAACTACATTTTATATTTAGATGATTTTACCAATCAACTGATTCGTTTACTCGGTATTCAAATTTAACGGTGCGTCCAAGTTTGGATTTTTGGTGTCTCTGCACCGTATAAGGCAAAATTTATATACATTGCTGAGGCAATGCACCTTGATTAGAGAGGACCATTTATTACTAAATAGGTAAACCTTGGTGCAACAGCACCTCGTTAGCTCACCTGGACCAAAGGTCCATGTGAGCTTTTACCATCACTTGGCGTCCGTCGTCGTCGTCGTCTGTCGTCGTCGTCGTCTGTCGTCGTCGTCGTCTGTTAACAATTTTTCAAACGTTAACTTGTCCGACACCATAAGTCCAATTGCAACCAAACTTGGTACATTTGTTTAGTGGCATTATGTGTACAAAAATATCGTTCGGATTTTTGATTCGTAAAAAAACATGGCCGCCATGGCTAAAAATAGAACATAGGGGTAAATTGCAGTTTTTTGCAAATAACTCAAAAACCATAACAGATATCAAAATTCTGGCAAGGGTAAAAGTGTTCAGCACCTCAAGATCTACCTGCCCTGAAATTTTGAAGAAGATCCAACGACCCATGTAGGAGTTATTGCCCTTTTTCTGCATTTTTTCCAAATTTTGCACTTATTAAGCTCAATATCTTGGATACTATAAAGGAAATTTGAAAAATTTAAATTTCATATTGTTAGGCACACAAAGATCTACAAAATTTGTAACAGGATCGAAGTTGTAGGTTCATTCCTTTTAGGAGTTATTCCCCTTAGATCATCAAAATTGACCATTTTTGCAGTCTTTATTCATTGTAATAAAATCGTTAACTCCTCTTACACCATAAGTTTAATTGCAACCAAACTTAGTGTAGTTGTTCCTTGGCATGAGTGCTACTAAACTATTGTTTGGATTTTTGATTTGTAAAAAAACATGGCTGCCATGGCTAAAAATAGAACATAGGGGTAAATTGCAGTTTTTTGCAAATAACTCAAAAATGGTGACAGATATCAAAATTCTGATGGGAAGCTAAAGTGTTCAACACCTCAAGATCTACCTGCTTTGAAATTTTGAAGAAGATGTAACCACCCATGTAGGAGTTATTGCCCTTTTTCTTAATTTTTTTTGAAATTTGTACTTATTAAGTTGTTGTCAATAGAGAAAAGCTGTTGTTTGCTTAAACAATCAGCTCATTGAGCTCTACAAAAGTCTGAATTGGGTCGAAGTTGTCAGATGATCCATTATAGGGGTAATAGCTCATGAAAGACTCCCTTAAAGCTTAAGGACCAGGTGAGCGATTCAGGCTCCTGGGAGCCTCTTGTTTTTATAGTATTGTCACCTGAACTTTGGGTGTACATGAACTTTGGGTGTAACTGAACCTTGGTGCAACCACACCTCATTTATATACCTTAACTGAACCTTATGGTGCAACCGCACCTCATTTATATACCGTAACCTGAACCTTAGGTGCAATTGAACCTCAGGGGCCTATGCACCTCGCCTGAAATATAACAAGTTTACTATGAGATTGATAAATCTCATACCTTTTTAAGTTTTATGTATCCTCTTGGGACTTCTTCTGTTTATATAATGTCATATAAGTTTATGGTATAATTAATTACTATTGTCAAACTGCATAAATTCATGTTGTGCCTTAATACCAAAATAAACAGGGTGTGAACTTTTATTAGTTTTATGTCTCTGTAAAGCCTAAACAGTTAAGTTGTAGCAGCAGATCGAACCCTTTGTCATGTTTGTAGAAGTATATATTTAATATATATACACCTTGATATGTCGTCGTTCCATAAGTGGCCAATGCGCTGACTGGAGATACACGCCTGTGGTGGCAACGCAACAGTAGGATCCTTCTATATTTAATTCTCATTTCACGGTAGTTGTTTACAATTGACCCATCCTAAATTCCTTTCCATTTCATACATGCAAGATAAAAATTATTAGTTGTTTCTGATGTAAAATGGTTTATTCTCGCAGAAGTTTCCCCAGAAATCGTTCAAAACAGAAAAATGTGTTTAAGAAGGAACATAAACACTTTCCAATACACAAGGATTCTTACATATCAACTGGAAACTGTTCTTTTTCTTCTGAGTTCAAACGTCCAAATTCACAGGAATATAGTGATGCTATGAAAATTCTGAGTGAGAGCAAGTCACCAGTTACTAAACACATTGTTCCTTCAAAACTGAGACATGAAAAAGATAAGAAATGTGAATACTTCGAAACCTTGAATGAATTCTCATTTTCTGAAGATTTAGAAGAAAATATTATTGCAACTCTTAAAAAACTGACAAATCTCATTATTGGGTTTATACCGCACAATTTTGTGCACTTGCTGATCCAGATATTGTCGTGGCAAAAAGATTAGGAATTTATGTTTCTGTTATAGTAGTGTGTACAAGTTGTGGCTTTTCTTGTGGACCAATAAAACTTTATTCAACAACGAAATCTCCCCGGGCCCAGACACTGTACTAAACAATGCATTGCTGATACCAGTGCTTAAATCAAAATTTGGAATTTCAGATATTGTAGCAATTATGTCTTGTCTTAATATTCAGTGCCAAAGTCGTACCGTTATGCAAAAGAAAGTAAATAAAATGTCGGATTTAATGGTTGAAATCAATAAAAAAAAAAACAATGAGAGAGAACCAGGAGTATGTGAAAACAAGTTCTTGAATTGGCAGGACAAGATAATTTGTTTGACCCAGAAGTTGACACTATAAATGCTGTGTTCACAAGTTGCGAACATTACAAAAAACATGTACGAAATGTGAAATTAAGCAGTTTCCTGTATGGGTATGACAAAGATATATTTGTCCGAAAACTGGTTAGTGGCATTAGAGCTAGAATTAGACTAGAGCTAACTCGGATAAAAAAATTATCAACAGATGAGTGTAATTTTTATGCGCGTAGCAAGAGGGCAGTTGAAAATATAATTCCATGTTTTGCGAATTATCATAGGAACTGTAGAAAAGATTCTGTGGTTTGCTCTGCCCATCTCTCAGTGTATAACACCAGCTTCTTGCCATATGCCAAACATTTGTAGTTAAACCAGAACGACATAAATAAATTAAAGGCAGTCTTAGCAAAGAATTTTTCAAACATTGAGGTACAGAAAAAATCTCGCGCCTATCTTCAACAAACAAGTGCGAAAATTTACACAGTAAGGTTTTTTCATTTGCACCTAAAAATACAATTTGGACCAGAAATGTTGAAAGTTTGTGCCATTCAGCAGTTCATTCCTCCTCTCCAGGAAATGGCAAATCCTGTATTTTACTGGAAAGAGCTATTGGTCTATAAAAGGACGGACCCATTCATTAAGAATATGAAACTGCGGGACAAAACTAGCCTGTACCACAATTTAAGAAAAGATACTCTTCAGTACAAGTTCGTGCGATTTAAATACAGGAGAAACAAATGAAATAGAAAATTAATTGCAAATTCATTGTTTAACTGTGAAAATGAAAACATTATAAACGAATATCATTATGCTAACAGGAGGGACTTTACCTGAATTTTACAGTAAAAATTTTGGGTACCCATAGTGTAAAGTACATTCTCCATTGTTTTTGCAAATCTTTCGTTTATTATTGACACTCTGTGATTCTAACGACAAATGTTCTTTCCGTACACACAGTTCATTATGACATATATGTGAAACATTCCATTGCATTAAAATTGTTATGGATAAAGAATCTAAGTCGATGTGCCAAATTTTTTCCCCCTCTAAATCTGGTTTCATAGATTCCATAACCTTTGCTTTGTTGCCCTGTCCAGAGTAAACACCCATTGACATAGATTGTTTTTGTTTCAAAACACAGGAAAACTTTTTTTTCAATTATAGTTAGATCAGATTTTAAAAAAGGTTAGACATATTGATATATCTACTTTGAACACTATGATTACACAAAAAGTGTTGTTTTTTCTTGAAAAACGGTACAGGAAAACATTTATTCATTGTACATTATTGTTAACCAGATATCTTTAAGATATTGTAATTGTGTGTGCTTACTGAATATCCTAATGGAAGTAAAATGTTTGTAAACTCGATCTTGTAAAATGTGTATATTATGGAAATCGGAATAAGAATAGAGTTAACTTTTTTCCTTTTCAATGCATTTACAAAAACCCTGAAACTGTATTTAGATTGAAAACACTTGAAATAAATTTTATATGGTAAATACAGACATATAACTGTCATTTTCATAAGCTATGTTAATGGTGGCAGAAACCAGTTTTTCACTATTTTGGTATTTTGTGATACGTTTTATTACGTGCAAGTCTATGTACAATTTTCAAAACATTTTGTAAATAAATATGTAAGACTTATACATGACTAGATATTTTTTTGTGACACGAATTGATTGAAACTAACAAAGAAGTACAACAGGGCAATGTCTTTTACATTATTTCTTTATACTGCAGTTGGGATTTCGTCTGAATGATGGACAAAATCTAGTATAATTTTGAACTGTCCGCCCAATTCTAGACCTCATTGCATGAAACCTGCTAAATACTTCCCAGAAATATTACCAAAACCATGTATTTTGATGAATTTTACCTCAAATAAACAAGAGCTTAACTTATCCTCTCCATCAAAAATTGCCACTTTTCGGTGTCGGAAATAAACTACCCATTGTTAGCAGTGGAAAACAAGACAGCAATGCAAAGCCTTCAAATAGTAGGTATATTGGACTCCGGATTTTTCCTGACAAACAAAGGTTAAACCCTAAAAGTTACATGTCAATGTTATCAGGGAAGATAGCATTGTGCAGTAGAAACTTAGATATTTAAATATTTTTATTGATAAGTGCCTATGGAAGTGGCAAAGTTAGCCAAAGTTGATTAATAATAATTTTCTACATGTGACACAGAAACAGTGGCTCAGAACTGGTTACTGCATCCTAAGTTCCCCGCTGGCAGGCAGCTATATTGGATGACGGATCGGCACCACTTGGTCAGCATCTTGTAGGAAACAGTTGTGCCATTTTAAGTTTCAATCCATTCAGTGGTTCTAGAAGAAGTTCAAAATGTAAAATGTTGACGGACTATGTACGGACGACGGACGAAAAGTGGTGGCAATAGAAACAAGAATCTAAGTGACATATTTTCCTTCGTCACTGTTTGGGTCCGCATTGCTTCCCAATAGCCGTTAAAAATCCAGGTATAAAGAACAATATGGTGTATAAATAACCTGATTATGTCACAGTAAGTGTATAAAACAGTTGACAAAAATCTCGAACAGTTGTGAACTGTTTCATGTGTTTGTCACGTGACGAAAAAAGAATTTACAGGAAGTTGATCAATATAAAGAGTAATGCAGTGGATCACTTTATAAAGGTTTAGTTTGTGTGTTTCATTGTAGGTAGGTTTTATTTGTTAATGGTTCTTAAGCAAACTTCCCGGAATGAATTTATTATAATTTCAGTTTTCAACTTCAAAATAAGGGAATATTTTAAGAAAAAAAGTAATGTAGATCAGAAACTAAGCCATACTGGAACTTAACTGAAAGAGACACGGAATCTTTTCTTACTGTTTTATTAAAGTAGTTGTTAGATCTTAATGCTCAGAAAATACAGTTAGACCAAGACTATCCCTTAAGTCAAATACGTTGTAGTTTTATGAGTGGGCGTTCATGTCATTTGCGCGATAATATACGCGTATATAATTATATACGCGTATGTATACGCGTATATTACCAACATATACGCGTATTTTGCTGCTATATACGCGTATATTGTCGTTATATACGCGTATATTGTTGTTTTATACATGTATATTGTTAAAATATACGCGTTGATAAACGCGTTTATACTTTATTCCAATTTATTTGTTATATACTCGTATCAATACACAATATACGCGTATATATACACGTAAATATACGCGTATATTACCCATTCATTTGTCTTATTGTTTTAACTAATGAAAATTGCGTTTTTAAACTTGTTTGCTTATGACGAATATGGCGGGGACTACTATTTCAAGAAACGAAACGAAACGAAACCATTTCGTTTCTTATTTTAGTAATTTCCCATAGACAATTACTATTTCAAGGAACGAAACTGTTTCGATTTGTTTCTTTTCGTTTCTGGTTCATTCCTTGTATTGAACATGGTAGATCTCCTTAGCTGAAATTTTGCTTCCTATTTCGGTATTTTTGGTTGAGTACTTCTTGTTTAATATAAGTTTGGTTTTTGGTCTTCCAAATGTTTCGGTTTTAATGCTGCTGATGAGAGGTAGCTCCTTGAAATGCGTCTTATACAGCATATACTAAAACGTATCACTATAAATTTACTATATCTAATATTAGTATCTTTGGATTGTTATTTTGGTTTAGTAATCAAAATCGTGCTATTTTTTTTGTTTTAGTATTTTTTTTTAAAAAATGTTCTTGCATTTATACATGTATGTATGCCAAGTATATGTATATATATATTTGTGTGTGTGTGTGTATGTTGTTTATATATCTGCGTTTGCTTGTTTGTTAAGTTTTTATAACACTGATTTTTTTTTCACTTTTAGTCCCGGCCCATGTAGGTACGATACATTTATAATTTCGTGCAGATGAATGATTTGTAGTTTTTCAAGGGTACATAAATTGCTGTTATAACAATAAAATTAGACTTAAAAAACTCTAACACAGATCTTCCGACGTTTCGGCCAACCGGCCTTCATCTTGGAATTTATTTGGATTGACTACATGTTATGGAAACCAACGTCATAAAAAGGTAATAGTAACGTTAACGTCTATGAGATAATAATAGAATTGGAGAATATTTATTGTCTTTTTATAGATGATAAAACGAGGAAGTAAAAAGAGTAATTAGTTGCTGTATTTAACATTAATCCCGTATGGTTCCAAAGTGTTTAATTTCTTCATCCAGAACGCTTCTTTTACTTCACGCAAGGTTGAGCTTCCATTTACCTTCTCTATACCTAGTACCCGTAAATCATCTACGTTGTGATTACCTTCTGTAAAATGTTTGCAAACAGGATCATCCGATTTTTTCGTTCTGATTTTTTAAAAATTAAGTAACTGTCTCTGGTATAGAGTGTCTCCCGTTTGTCCGACATATATCCATTTTTCGCATTTCTTGCAATAGATGCAATAGATGACACTAGTAGTTTTGCAGTTGATTTCTCCTTGAATATTATATTGACTATCATTGTTATCATAAAATACCTCACTCTCAATAAGATGCTTGCATAATGCACAATCATTACCGCACTTTCGGCATCCATTCCTATTTTTGTAGAATAAAAGATTGTGCTTCTTATGTACCAAAATATCTTTAATATTTTTATCCCGCTTGAAGGAAACTAACGGTGGCTCTGGAAATACTTCCTTAAGACGGGGGGAATTGTGTAGTGTTTTCATGTTTTTCCGTAAAATTTGATGGATATTAGGTAAGGCTCTAGAAAATGTCAAAACCAATGGTACTCTTGTATTCCGCTGCTTTTCTTTGTAAGTAAGTAAATTTTCCCTATTTAGAGTGTCCACTTTCTTTAACTGATTTTCAATTATGCGTTCCTTGTATCCCCTCCTCTTAAGATGGCGTTTTATTTGTTGTCTTTCTTTTCGATAATCCTTCTCATCCGAACATATCCTTTTGACTCTAACACCTAGGCCGTACGGGATTGCATTTTTTACTGACGAAGGATGACTTGAATGCGAATGTAAATACTGATGAGCATCTGTTTCTTTGGTAAAGAGTTCCGTTTTTATAAATCCATTTTCCAGAGTGACTTGAACATCAAGAAATTCTATTTCTGATTTAGAATATCTTAGCTCGGTTTGAATTCTTGGATGGATTGAATTTGTTCTTTTGTGAAATTCTTTGAGCTCTTCTTCCCCGTGATTCCATAGTCCCCATACATCGTCGACATATCGGAAATAATGGGACGGTACCGCACTAGATGTTTCAAGTAATTTTTCCTCCCACGAACCTAAATATGTACAAGCGTAATTCATTCCTAGATGGGAACCTATAGCTGTTCCTTCGGTTTGTAGATAATTCTTTCCTTTGAATTTAAAATTATTATTTTCCAGTACTAAATCCAGCATCTCTATTAAATTATCTGTTGGGATGGTTTGATTTGCCCGTTGATTTAATGCATCCTTACATGCTATTCGTGCCTCTTTTCTCGGAACATTTGGATATAATTTCTTAACATCTAAACAGAACAACATTGTATTTTCTGGTAACGGTTGATTTATATTACTAATTTTATATATCCGATGCCATTTAAACAATCCGTTACATTGAATTGCTTTCTTAAAATTCGCTATATGGAAAAAAAATTCACGGGAACATTTTAAATCATATTAATTCGGTTCATGACAACTCAACGACGTTGTTCCATTTGTGTAACTCGGGTGGCGGGTTATTATGCATAAGTGTTTGTTCCAGAACATATGCGGATTGTGACCGTACGCGTACGGTCCGGACCATACGAGTATTTTTCTGAAATAGGCTTACGGTCGGACCGTACGTGTATGTCCTGGGTATAGGTTTGACACCTTTTACACAGACAAAACATGAATCGTTAATTCTGAAGTTTTCTGTCATCTTGGCAAATTCGACGTGTTTTTGTAAATGAAATTGCGTACATTAAAAAACTATCTCTTCGAAAAGCTAAACAAAGAAGCAATTAATTGAAAATAAAAAGTAAGCTGTTTAAAGATCATTATATATAGTTGATTGCAATCAAATAATATATATATACGATTCTTTTCACAGAATTTCACGGTATTTTATACAAGACACTTTCTTTATATTCTCCAACACCATAAGCGAGTTTTAAACAGAATATTCTATATATGATCAGTACTTTTTTTGGAAAAGGTTACCATTTCTAATCACGTTTTCAAAATACCTGAAGGGTCTAGAATAATTATATGGTCTGACTCGACAGCCCCGATCGTATGCGTATACTCATATGGTACGGACCATACTCGTATGGTTTGGAACATGTATGCAACGTCTTTGGCGGGACATCAATAAGTTTAGTTTGAATGAACCGAACAAAACATCATGACTAATCCTCACAATTTATTTCAGAAACTTTTTTCTAAATATCGTCGGCGCCCTATGTACATCTCCTCAATGGCTTAATTCAAAAGGACAAATGGGCAGACCGCAAGTTTAATCGGGCTAAAGTAAAAAAAAAAAAAAGAGTAAAAGTTTGTATTTTAAAAATAGCCGTTACTATAATGAAGGTTATTTTGAAGGAATTTATCAATGTGTAAACTCGAGCGATTCACTCACAAACTAAATAAAGTCCAAAGGACTTAATGCAAGAGATTTTTTGAGTGATGAGCCCGAGTTTACACATTGATAAATTCCGTAAAAATAACCTTTATTACTTATAATTCAAAAGAAATGCAGAAATATGGCGTTTTCTATTTAAGGATTGACTGTAATGTTTTTCAGTCTATGGAGAAATAACCTCAACCATGTGGTGCACAATACATAACCCACGTAGCGGGTTATTTGAAAGTGTGCACCATGTGAATTGAGGTTATTTCGAATAGACTGAAACAAAAATGCAAAATACAACAAATACAAAAAGCTTTAACATATCATGCATAATACATACAGATAAAACACAGTGGCAGACTTACAAATAAGACACAATGACAGACATACATAGAAATAAATAAAACATGTAACATATTCATGCAATAGCTACAAGCACAAGGATATGAAGCATACACAAAGCATGGATAGCACTGTTTAAAAACATATTACATCTAAAAATAAGAGGAAATTTAACAGAAGGCATTGCAGTGGCATGAGCTGCCATTCCAGGACTTTATTAAATTTTTGAATTGATTAAATGAAGGTTGTGTTCTACAGTGGTTTGGCAATTCATTCCACAGTTTAGCACCAGCATAGCGAAAATATTTGAGACCATAGGGAAGTTCTGTTAAGTTGTCATACCTGAAACAATAATTAGTGTCTTTAATTTTAACCAGATCATGTAAATAGGAAGGATTTTCTTTATGTAAAATTGTGTATACCTCAATTGCCATAGTTCTTATAATTTAAAATGTTCCCGTGAATTTGTTCCATATACCGACTTTTAAGAAAGCAAGTCAATGTAACGGTTTGTTTTAATGGCATCGGATATATATATATATATATATATATATATATATATATATATATATATATATGCGACAATCTTTTGTCTAATTGTATTGTTAAAACAGCAATTTCTGTACCCTTGAAAAACTACAAACCATTCATCTGTAATAATTTAAAAATGTATCGTACCTACATGGGCCGGGACTAAAAGTGAAAAAAAAATGTTATAAAAACTTAACAAACAAGCAAACGCAGATATATAAACATCATAGACACACACATACAAATACAAATATATATACATATACATGGCATACATACATGTATAAATGCAAGAACATTTTTTTTTTAATTACTAAAACAAAAAACAGCACGATTTTGATTACTAAACCAAGAAACGAAAAGAAACAGTTTTGTTCCATGAAATAGTAAATGTCTATGGGAAATTACTAAAATAAGAAACGAAATAGTTTCGTTTCTGTGTTGATTCGTTTCGTTTCTTGAAATAGTAGTCCCTGCCATATTTGTCATAAGCAAACCAGTTTAAACACGCAATTTTCATTGGTTCAAACAATAAGACAAACGAATGGGTATTAACGCGTATATTTACGTGTATACATACGCGTATATTGTGTATTGATACGAGTTTATAACAAATAAATTGGAATAAAGTATAAACGCGTTTACCAACGCGTATAATTTAAAAATATACGCGTATAAAACAACAATATACGCGTATATAACGACAATATACGCGTATATAGCAGCAAAATACGCGTATATGTTGGTAATATACGCGTATATAATTATATACGCGTATATTATCGCGCAAATGACATGAACGGCCACTCATATAGTTTAATTGACCAAACATGGAACAGAAAATGGAATTGTCAAGTTACAATTTTCCATCTGGTAATCTTTTCTCTATTATTTTCTTTAAAAAAAAACTCTGAAGGGAACAGCTATTTAAATTCTGAGGGACGGAAGCAACCCTGATTCCAAAATATGGCTAAAAAACGGGGTCAACATATTATGTGTATATTCACAGGAATTAAACTTCGGTTTGTTTTGAAAAGACGTTTCACAAAAAGAGGGTAAGTTCTTCAATTCTCAAAAAAAACCTGTAACCAAAGATCACTTCCTTGTACCTAATAAAAGAATCAAATATTAAACTATCAACATTAAACTGAAATACCTTTAAATATTTTGAGCTATAAATAGACAAATTACGATAAACAACGTTTCCAGAAAACTGAAAATGACATTTCAACCTGCTTTAGTTTATTGGTGAAAATAATATAATCAATCTTATCAGTTGGTATTGAATGTTACTTCAGTACTTTAAAAAGGAAATAAACAGTGAACTGACTTGTGAATGAAAACAGTAATATATTGCAAACAAAAGCGAAACTAAACAATTTGATTTTCATCATTAAAATATCCGTACAAAATCCTATATATACTCTGTACTTTAATTGGTATATTCAAATACTTTGTGGTTTGTAGTGTAAGCATTATCACTTTTTTTACTTTATACAATAAAAAGGGATTCAAATTACGTTGCACGAAACTGAATCTCTCATTGTTCGATAAATAACAAGCGTTTGAAAGCTTAATGAGTAAAATTAATTACAAATTTCTGAAGGCTGAAGTTACTGGCAACTATAATTTAAATATGAACAACAAAGCTTTCCGAATTAAGTTTTTTCTTAACTTTTTAACTTTGTCCATTGTAAACATAGGGAAAAATTTTATGACCTAATACTTTTCGAATAGTCCATTGTGTTGGCGGTAAGAAAAGTTCAGTGAATTCGATTTATCTCTTGCAGTTCACATTTATATGTTCATTGTATTTCGTGAGTTCCTATTGACTCATTTTCCAAAGAGGATTACTTCTGTCACAAAAGCTTCTTAACCAGGGTTTTATCAGGGATAAGTTGATGTCATCACTTTGGAAATTTTAAGGTCGTCATCACGAATTGATTGGACATTACAATGTTCCAATATCTAAGATGATGTTGGACCTGTTCCCACTGTCGTAACCTTTCGTGTGCCTCCACCGATTTGCGACTTCCCCCGGATTGACTTTGTTGAACTTCACGACGGTGCCGTATACGGAGCAGGAACTGCTTACCCTTCCGAAGCACCTGGGTTCACTCCTGGTTTTTATAGGAGTTTGTGTTGTTGATTGCTTTTTAGTTTTCTGTGTTTATTTGTTGCGCCTGTGGTTGTTCATTTGTCTTCCCGGGTTTGTCTGTCCAATGGATTACGTTTTTTTATTGCTCTTTAGGTATATTTGTCCTTTTTTCAAACTAGTTGAAGCCTTTACTTTTAAATCTTTAAAAGACGATTGGTATGGAAAGCCAACGGGGTCAAAATTCTTAATTCGTAAATTGTCAATTTGTAACTTGTAACTGTGTAATTTCTAAATTCTTAATTCGTAAATTGTCAATTTGTAACTTGTAACTGTATAATTTCTAAATTCTCAATTCGTAAATTGTCAATTTGTAACTTGTAACTGTGTAATTTCAAAATTCTTAATTCGTAAATTGTCAATTTGTACCTTGTAATTGTGTAATTTCATGAGTATTTTTACTAAATATTCACTGTAACAACGAATATTCTGCGTTTATTATCAATATGCTATACACTATCCACGTCCTTATACTAAAAAATCCTAGTATAAGGACGTATATAGTGTATAGCATATTGATAATAAACGCAGAATATTCGTTGTTACAGTGAATATTTATTTTAAAAAAAGTACTCATGAAATAAGATAATAATAATAAAAAAAAATTAATTAATTTCCAGAAGTCGGGCCCCTGTGGTAATAAACGGTTTCTATTAATCCTAAAATGCGATTATCGGACCATTTTATTCTGACTGAGGAGGAAGGGCTGACAGATATATATTAATATACATGCCTACTAAACTTTACTGGTCAAGAAGTAATTGCCACCACCCAATTTTTCGTCCTATAAAAATTTACAAAATGTGTTGCAGACAAAACGTCCCACAGGGTGTTCTCCAAATATTCCCTCCCCCTAAACTCCGGCTTCACGCCCCTTGCAACCCTCTCCTCACAGTTTGCCACCATTTTACTCTCCAAAATGAGTTATCACAGACACCCCTCCCCCCTATCATGTGCAAAGCTTTTCATGGAGAAATAAAATTGTTGTGAACAGATTGGCGAGAATTGTTTCTGTGAGATCTTCTCTCTAACCAGCCAGTAGAAGTACTGATCAAAAAGTATTTCTCGCCGGCTAGTACTTCTTTTTTTTTTTGGCGCCTCTCCTGTCTGAAAAGTTATACCTAAATTTGAAGACAACATCTAACAGATTGCTGATATTTTGCTCTTTAAAATGAATTGTCATATATGAAGATTTTCATTGAGAAATAAAATTAGGGTAAGCAGATTGGCGAGAATTGCTTCTGTCATGAAAATGGCGAGATCTTCTCTCTGACCAGTCGGGGGTGTCACTTTGATTAAAAGTGGGTATAGGTGTTTATTAAAAAAGAAGCAGTTTCATAGTTTTACTATCGTGGTCATTGACAGAGTGGACACCAGGACATCCGTGACACCATTATACTACAAGTATATGTCATGTCTCGACTATCCAATATTCATTAAGTTTTCTGGTTGGTCAGATTCCTTTAGACTTTATATATATATAACAAAATATTGCATATTCAATACAGTTTTAATATATAGTATACATTAACTAAGTGACTCATTTAAATTAATACTTCTTTGCTCATTAAATTTGTTTTGCAAAGTAAAAACATGATAAAAAACATTTTTATCTTCATTACTCAAGAGCCAAATAAATAGATTTTTCATCTATTTGCTTCGTGTATAAAAAATTCATTAGATAGTTTAATTCTTTTCCAAAATTTTAACATTGAGATCATAATATTAAGGAATAATGGGTGTCAACCCATTTCTCCCATCATATATTTAGTCCAAAATTTCCGCCCCAGAACAATATTAGTCTGAATTTTCCGGCTCAGTCTTATATTTCATGTATTTAGTCTGAAATTTTTGACCTGGTCATATATTAAGTCTGAAAATTCCGACCAAGTGACAGTCATATATTTGCCAAGTTAAAGAAGGGACCCATTCCAGCGACACATCTGTATATAACTTAATAAAGGAAGTGATTTAATTGGCCCCCAAAACGAAGTCTCCGTCCAAAAAAAATACCATTAATTTGTTAAAGTGGTTGGCTTTCAAACACAATCCACGTAACTTTATCAATCAAACATGAATAATTGATGAAATGTCAAGGAACACTTCCTTGACTTGACATTTCAAAGATTTTCACGTTTGATTGATAAAATTTCAGACTCCTGTGAATGTTGCCATACAGTCCCTTTATTGATTATATATCCTCATTGTTCCGCAATGCAAAGTCATCTATCTTATTTTGAGGGTATCCCTAAGAATACATCTCAAAACACAGTGATTATGATTAGAAGGGGGCATGCACTATTTTTCATATTCAAGTTGAAAATGCCACATTAAAATCAGAATATTTTACAGAGAGTGTTAAAAGAATGTCCCCTTAAAATTCTGAATATCAATAGAAAATGTCCCATTATAACTTTTAAAAAAATTATTGCACGCCCCCTCTTTCCCAACCATTCGTGACGGGGGCAATAAGATTCACTGACGTAAATTATACAAAAATTCTAACTCTAAACACTGCATTTACATGAGAGAAGACCTCACAGAAACAATTCTCGCCAATCTGTTCACAACAATTTTATTTCTCCCTGAAAATATTTGCACATGATTTTTTGGGGGGGGTGGGGGTGGGTCTGTGATAGCTCTTTTCGGAGAGTAAAATGGTGGCAAGGGATCGGGATCCCGGGAGTAAGGGGCGTGAAGCCGGAGTTGAGTGGGAGGGAACCGGGGATCGGGAATATTTGGAGAACACCCTGTGGGACGTTTTGTCTGCAGCACATTTTGTAAATTTTTATAGGTGGCGGTAATTACTTCTTGACCAATAAAGTTTAGTAGGCATGTATTATAGAATCATGTTGTCGTATTTAATCTGTACATGTATTGCATTGTGTTTGTTAAATTGTGTGCTTTGCTTTGACCCGTATGGGTGTATTTTGCAAATAAATAAAATTAATATAGATAATCGCATTTTAGGATTAATAGAAACCGTTTATTACCTGGGTTTTCAAGTAATGCTCGAACGCAGCGTCTTCAGAAAACAAGAAAAACGAGTGCCATCTGTCGTCATAATGATCGTTAGAATAATACAACGATGACATTTAACGAATCGACATTTAACGAATCGACATGTTTCAAGTTACAAAACATCAATATACGAATTAAGAATTTAGAAATTACACAGTTACAAGTTACAAATTCACAATTTACGAATTAAGAGGTTACAAATTGACAATTTACGAATTAAGAAGTTACAAATTGACAATTTACGAATTAAGAATTTAGAAATTACACAGTTACAAGTTACAAATTCACAATTTACGAATTAAGAGGTTACAAATTGACAATTTACGAATTAAGAAGTTACAAATTGACAATTTACGAATTAAGAATTTAGAAATTACACAGTTACAAATTGACAATTTACGAATTAAGAATTTTGACCCTGTTGGCTTTCCATAGATTGGACATTATTGCACAATTATACCTATATTATTGTGTTAAAGAGGTATCTAGAAGTATGTAGATGAAAGTCAATAGAGATTGTAAAACTGATTTTTTTAAATATGAAATGATTATCAGTTGAATTCAAATTAATTAAATCAGACAAATTCATTTATACAAGTAGCCAAAACCAACCGCATTTTGTAATGTTTTGGGGGTTTTTAATTGTATTTCATTATTTCAATTAACATTTTGTTTGATTGGACAATAATGTTTAACTAATCGTCCACCAATTAAAATCAATCGTGTTATTGGAGGAAAATATATTTTCCAAATTTTCTTTCATAATAAAAAAAAAAGTCGTTAATGAAATAAATGTTAATGTAAAAAATAAACCATAAAATCTAACTGTCGCAGAACATTTTGTAAAAAGACGCATACGGTACTACCAAACACGTCATGGTTTTTGCTATATAAAATCGAGGATCAAGGGTCAATTTCTTGTGCCCACCAGATACTACCCTCCCAAAAGAATTGAAAAGTGTAAGTCTGAATTTATGAAATATTGTCATTATACACTTCCGCAAAAAAAAAAAAACACCAACGTGCATATATATTTGTATTCGCTGACGCAAATACGCCGGTACGTTTACTAGCCAATTTCATAATTGAGCAAATTCTTAAAAATTAAACCGTTCTGTCGTTATAGACTTTACCAAAACATTTAATTCTTGATACGTCGTACAAAATATATCACTATACACTGGACAGGGAAAAGAAAATTAATAGAAACAAAATTATAACTATTATATTGGAAATAGTTACATGTACCATGTGTACCTGTATTTACCTATGTACCCTTTTGAATAATGGGCCGTTCCAACTGTAAACCGTTAGAAAGTTAAATTTTATACTGTATACCACAAAATTGGATGGGTACAGATTGAAACTGAAACGGATAAAAGTTACCGGTAGTTTTGGAGGACGCGTTAACATACTTTTTACAAAAGTGTATTGCTTTAACTTTAGTTTAATATAGAAAATGTGAGAGACTCAGTTCGGTGCAACGTACTTTTATCAGGAAAAAATAATTCTATGGGGTGAAATTTGTTCCAAATGCATGTATTGCATAAGGGATTTACATGCATCTGTGCGTTTGTAATAATGCTAAAGATTTCAATGAAATAAATCTTTAATAACTACATGTCGTTTTGTATAACCTAATATTTAAAAACAATAAAGATGTAGCTCTAATGTATATTTGTTTCACTCATAATCATTAATTTTTTTTTATCTAAATTATTCACCTACCTTTATCGTAAACGATTGTATGCAATGCATTTTTATGTTAACAAACAGCAATCCTATGCTTAATAATTAAGAAGTTCAAGTTTTCTACCAACAAAAGTTGTGTATAGAGGTGAATTGGGTCAATTGTCAAGCATTTCACTTCTTTGGGATATTGCAAAAAAGGACGCCCAGCCCAATAAGATTTAGGAATTTAAATTCTCTAGACTTAACACTAAGACCTAAACTTTTCCATTTTCCAGATAGTTTATTGACTTAATTTTCTAAAAGAATGATTGCATGCTATATCTAGATGGCATATAACGTTTTACATTTTCGACTTTGGGTAAGTGCTGCAATAAATTGTGGAGAGTGCGGGGATTACATCTTGTAAATTAGAATCCTAAAATATTTATTATAATATGTGCATCTCAAACAAATCAAACATCACACTATTTATACCACCACAGAACATTACCACGATAATTGCAAGAATACTTGAAGAAACATCAAATGAAGCTATCAAAACTATTAGTATGAATTCTAAAAATTATTGTTAATTGAAATCTGGATCATGCAGACACTTAACACAAAACTATAACCGTTACGTCAAAGATAAATTGTTAAAGATCAATTTTCATAAAAGAAAACTAAGTGTCGATGATGGTGGCGATATGAAATTCCCAATTGTATGACTAGTGCAAAGACGTCCCCTGACCTAGACATCTCTTAAACAGATGTTATTTGATACTGAAGGAAATTTGAACCAGATATATTCTAGAAGATGTTGTACTACTTTTGATTGATTTTGTATGCCCATATCATTTGCCGCTCTATAACGGGAAAATGATTAGATACTGGGAAGAGCTTGCAAATTTTGCCAGAACACAATTAAGCAGATCTATTAAATCATATTATTAATGTTCACCATGGCAAAAAAAAACGTTTTAATCCCCGCATCCCATAAAAATTAATGTGCAAAAGGAGTTCAAATGTTCGTCCCTATATAGCCAATATGTTTCTTGACTACATATGACGATACTGTATGAATTCTAAAAGAAGAGTTTTTGAATATATAATATGGGTGTTTACTATTTTTCCACTTTGTGGCCACTTTACAGACACAAGATCCGATAATTATAAGACCTTATTCAAATATGTATCTTGTCGGCAAGTACCTTTTCTGTACAAAATTCTTTAAAATAAAGTGGTCTGCATCACACAAAATGTTTACAGTAAATAAAAATACCATTCATTTGAAAGTGAGAATTGGACCTTCCATCTTGTGTAAGCTGTTATATCTTTGTAGTAGTTTTACTTCTAATTTAGTTAAATTAAGTTGCAATATTTTCTGTCTGCTTGATTAAATTAAATTGATGATGCATACAAGTGAGCATACAATTGAATAAAAACATTTTACAATCGAATGATCAAGGACAATAAAAAAAAATTGTTTAATGACGCAGTGAACTGATTAAATGTAAAGAAAAATATTACAATGAAAAGATCATTTATGATATAGCCACGAAAAGTCAGTTTGAAGGTAAGGTATTTTGTAACTCTTGAAAGTAGCCATGTCCATTTAACATTTTCCTCTAAGCTACGATTTCACTGGATTGTTCAGCTTCCTTGTCCATAAACAACATATACCGCTGCAATATTTAAATAAGAATTTATACGTTTATTGGATGCTCCTTAGGTATATTTGTCCTCTTTATAGACAAACTGTAAATAAAGTATGAAAATTTTGTTGTAGACATTGTAGGACCGCCTATATGATTGTACTTAGTCATAATCAGCGTGGTTGCTAACGGTTTTTGCATGACAAGGTCGACGATTAACGTTAAAAACGCGTTAACATTTAAGACAGGTGACCTCTACTTTTATGTAGATTGCAGCCAGACATAGCAAGTGTTATCCAATTACGGTGGAAATATATTGTTTTTGACTTAGACTGTTACATTATTTTCGTCGGATAGAACTAATTTTTATACAAGAACAATTGATTTCTATAAAACTCAAGAAATCTGCAATGAATCACTAAACTTTCTTTGAAGCCTGCGGGCAAACTTGTGCAACTTATGACATTGTGCACTTCCTATTTTATTTTTTTTTATTAGAATGAGTTTTGGGGTTTTCATATCAAAACATGGTGTTTGAGGAAAAAAATATCACCTCTAACAGTCTTATTTGAACATTTCTATATGGACAGCAGTTATAAAATGTGATGAAAAACGGACATGGAATAAAGTTATAAAGAAAGCATAAAATCACAAGTATACAACCAAACAGAGATCACAATATGGTCTTCACAAGTGGAAAACCACAACATGCCGCAAGCCCTGAATGGCCCAGAGTAATTCATGAGTAGTTATGCCCAGTGGTACAATATCAATGTCAGAATAACAATTGATAAACTAAAAAGTTAACCGAGACAAAGTATACATCTTTTTTATAATTGAAAATAGTCAATTTATTTCATTACAAAACGTGCTAACACACTTACAAAGCTGAGAGAAATATTAATCTGCAACTTCACCTTAACCAGTAATTGGCTGGAGCAAACAAGTTTACTAATAAATTAATTTTTCATATAGAAGTAACAGAAGATGGGTAGACGAGTATCGTGGGGACACAGAAATGCTAATCCTGGGGAATATCCAATTGTATGTGATAGTTGTCGAAATCGCCGGTTTAGAGAACAAATAGATTTTGAAAGGCATAATAAAATGACGAGTCGCCATAGCCAAACGACATTTACGGTTAGTTGTTACTTTGAATATTATATACAGTTAGGTGCAGATATAACCTCTTACCAAGTTAACTTACAGTATTTCTGCTGACTGCTTTAGAACTGCTCTAGAATAGAATCCTGGCCGATTCTGACTGGTCTAAACTGTCATGGCCAAGAACAGCTCTAAACTTTCATGGTCAAGAACAGCTCTAACTTGTCATAGTCTAGAACAGCTCTAGCCTGTCATGGTCTAGAACAGTTCTAGTAACAGTCACCAGGACTGCTCTAATTCTTGACCAGAGCTAATCTTCTTCCTAATTGCTCTAAGTTAACTTAGAGCAGTTCTGCATGTTAACTTGGACGAGAAGTTATGACTGGTCGCAACTGTAATTACAGCATTTTACAGTTGTAATGTGATTTTAAATATATTGATGAAACTAAAAACTGATCTTCCAAAACTTCGTGCCAGTGGGCCATAAAATTGTTGAATATTTGTGGATTATTTCTTTACTGGTATGTTTCATACATTGGAATGTATCCTGCGATTTTAGGTATATAAACAGTATTACCTTCATTATCAAAAATCGAAAATTTTGTAAACAACTGCTTTATAATGGTTTTTATAGAACTGCATTTTTTATTTGAACCAAATTTTAACCGTCTCTGTGTTGTCTCTTCGGTTATATGGAAAAAGTCCGAAAATCCTTTATAGAAAAATTAAGAACAAAAAAATAAAAATTTTAAAGATCTTGATCTAAGATCAAAATGTATTTGGATTATGATTAATGAAAATATTGAAATTATAGAAACACTTTATGATGTACTAAATGATTATAATATTACCAGAGAAAAAATGCTTAAAGGGGGAAAATTTGATTTTTCAATTTGCACTATGACACTAGATATAGTGTTGATGCTGAAAAGAAAAACATTGTTTTATAACGTATATAAAAATATGATGCATTATTTTTACTAATATTGTCAGTTTTATTACCATGATGATATATATATGAATATCAGGAATTGAGGTCACTGTACTCATCAAAAATGCTAGTCAACTAATCATTGTAATCATTTGTAAATATTTTAATTGTATTTGATTGCTCTGTCGTACTAGGGCGTCTTTAATTAACAAATAAAGAAATTCTAATTCTAATTATATGGGTGGTCATTTGATAATGTGATAGCAATTATAAAATTCAGGAAAGCTTATAGTAGTGTATTTAACATCGATTATATCGATCAATCAAGAAATCATTTCCAAGAAGTCGAATATAAAATATGATGGATGAATTATTGTTTAACGTGCAGTGGCAACTGGGTGCATATCAGGACCTGAACATGTTAATATGATAATGAATATGATCCCTGCTTTGTACTAGAGTGACAGCTGAGCCGGATTTTTAGTGTGCTAGCTCACGAGGTAACTGTCCGCAGGAAGACACTCCACTCGGGCACATTATACTGACTCCGAGCCGACCAGTTGATCTTTGCTCTTACTCCTAGATGCAGCGTGTTTGGCGGAGAAGCAGCAACTACCAATTTTAATGTCTTTGATTTGACCCGTCCGGGGATCGAACCCGCGACCTTCCGCAATCGAGGCGAACACGCTACCACGAGACCACCGAGGCGGTATAAGATTTGATAAGGGGACATCCGTTTCAATGTGTAAGCTCCCTTCGCACTAGATTTGAGTAATTCTGGAAATTGACAAAACAGTAGAAATATTCCCAATTCCAAAGGCATGATAAACAAGTGAGAATATAGCAAAACGAATAAATACCACAAGGATTGACGTATCACTAAACAATAAATATATACAAACTAAAATGAATTCGATCAAGACAGCACAGAAAGGCAATAGCAACGTGAAAAAAGGAAGTGACAATAAGTGCTTCAAAAGATTAACCATGTCCTGCTCATTTAACGGCTTCCGTCACATTGTCGGTGAATAACATCCGATGGGATGTCCAGTCCAGTGAGATGTCAATCTCAAAATAAAAATGGCAACCAACGATACACATACCTTGTCATTGGTAGAGATAAATCATACTTTGTTAAAACAAAAACACTCTAAATTTGACAAAAAATATACAGTGAACGAAATTGTCCTGATGATTGAATTTTTGATCGACAACATATTTGTTCAATTTGGTTGACGTGTTTTCAAACAGACAATTGGCATTCCTATGGGTACTAATTGTGCGCCACTACAGGCCGACTTGTTCCTTTGATCATACAAGGCAGACTTCCTTGACGGGCTTCTTAAGGAAAAACAGAAGAAGTTAGCTTCCGCTACATAAATGATGTTTTTTCACTCAATTCACGTTTTGGGAATTTCTTACATCTCATCTATCCCAATGAGCTCGAAATTAAGGATACCACAAAAACTGCCAAGTCTGCATCTTATCTTGACCTTCACCTCGAAATTGTCACCAGAGGAAGGTTGAATACAAAACTATACGTCAAACGGGATGACTTTTACTTTCCAATCGTCAACTTCCCATTTTTGAGCAGCAATATTCCAGAAGCGCCGGCGTATGGATTATATATTCATATATTATTCCAGAGCTTGTGAGATATACATTGACTTCCTGGACAGAACTCGGCTCCTGACAGAAAAGTTGCTCAGACAGGGGTACGTTGCTCCTAAGCTGAAGTCATCCTTATTAAAGTTTTATAGACGTCATCATGACTTGGTTGACAGGTATGAAAAAACTGTTTACCAAATGAAAATGGACCTTTTCCATTGATATTATCCCTTCCTCATACCGGATTTGACATGGGCAGCATGGCGGGTGTCCTGCTTACTCTTCCGGAGCACCTGAGACTACCCCAGGTTTTTTGGTGGGGTCCATGTTGTTCATATGTTTTTAGTTTTTAATTGTAGTGCATGTTTTGTTTTGGTCTTGTCTTCGTTGTTCTCCGGAGTTTGTCCGTTGTTCGATTTTTCTCTCCTTCGAATATCCCATTGGTATTTCTTGACTTTATTTAATTATAATTATATATAATAACTGTGCATCGTTTTTGGCTGATCTAATAAAAATTAAGAGTGAACAATATAATGTTTTCCTCTGCTCAGAATTAGACAAACAAAGAGTGAACACGACTGTGTCTTTTTACAAACTGCAAGTGATTTTTGGGGAATATCTCAGATGCTCTTTTAAAATTAAAGTTATAAGTATTACAGTAGCTTTTGTTTCCAGTAGTAATTAATAATTGTCATTTCCTGCCTGCTGAAATGCGGCAAATATTTTGATAGAGATGTTTTTTTCCAATTTTTGTGTGAATTTCATTGAGTTTTGCATAATATATGACGTTGCAGATTATGTGCAAGTTCTGTTTCCAAATTTTGGATCCTTGTTGACTTTTGAGAGATATCTAATTGTTATTTCACACTTAGTAAATAGTCATCAAGAAATCTGTTGCAGACGTATGTCTCAGAGACACACAGGAGAAATTTACTAGTGAGATTGATTTTTATCATTGTTGAGCTGATACTGTATTAAAATAAATGCAACAAAGATATAAAAGTATATAAAATATATATTATATACATACAAGACCAAACCTTCGTTAAAAGGGTCCTTAGATAGCTGATTTTTTATTTCCGCCAAAATTGTTTCCTCAAAATTTATATACTGACATTTATTATTCATTGATTTGTTACAGAAATTACCAGTATTTAACAAAATTCAAAAATAATAGAAATACTAATAAGGGTTCATTCCTTGTATTGCACATGGTAGATCTCCTTAGCTGAAATTTGGCTTCCTATTTCGGTATTTTTGGTTATGAGTACTTCTTGTTTAAAATAAGTTTGGGTTTTGGTCTTCCAAATGTTTCGGTTTTAATGCTGCTGATGACAGGTAATTCCTTGAAATGCGTCGTATACAGCATAGTATAAATGTACTATATCTAATATTAGTACCTTTGAATTGTTAATTTAAATGAATATTGGCAAATAAATATCATATGAGCTTAGGACCCTAAGCTTTTATAACAAACATCTCATAATATATACATTTTATGTAGAGAACCATCAGTCCACAAATTGAATCCATCAAGAGTGAAAAAGACCTAGAAAAATTTATCGATGAATATATCCAAACACACAAAAGCTACAGAAAAATGTGCAAAGGGGTAATTAAAAAGCTTGGCAATATCCTTAAGAACAGCATGATTCCAAAGTACAGACCTGTGGAAGTTCTAAAGGTAAAACCTTTTTTTCCTTAGTATATTGAAACATTATATCATTTTCACTATTAGAAAAATTATTTATGCATAGTTCAAATAGATAATAACTGGATATTTCAAGGTCCTTGCAAGAGTAGTTTTAGATAAAATAACAATCAAAGATACTAATATTTTTAAATTTATTTATTATAGTAAATTTATACTATGCTGTATACGACGCAATTCAAGGAGTTACCTCTCATCAGCAGCATTAAAACCGAAATATTTGGAAGACCAAAAACCAAACTTATTTTAAACAAGAAGTACCTATAACCAAAAATACCGATATAGGCAGCCAAATTTCAGCTAAGGAGATCTACCATGTGCAATACAAGGAATGAACCCTTAGTATTTCCATTATTTTTAAATTTTGCTAAATACTGGTAATTTCTGTAACAAATCAATGAATAATCATGTCAGACAAGTCTGACGACTGGGTTGGCGAATACCCTCGGGGACCTAGAGTCCACCATGCAGAGGCATCGTCCCAGGAGTTTCAAAAATTCAATCCTAACTCCTAACGTTCAATTATGTAGCCATATTGTTATTGACTTTTACTCTTGAAATTATTGCTTCCCAACCTGATATGTGTATATCAACCTTATGAGTGGGAAACTTAAAATCATGTTGCAAGCCCTAAATTGGTACGACAAAATAACCAAGTATATAAATGTTAGGTGAAAACAACACAGCATCCAAGCAAGGTTAATACATAGTTTAGAACAAATTCTTCAACATTAATTAGGTACAGTAACATAAAAGACAAAAAAATAGGTATAGAATACTCACATGAGAGCGAATCAGAACTTATGAAATAAAAGAGTAATTTGCACAATAATTTAAATTGTATCAGTCGCTTTCAGTCGCTTTATTCCCAACGGAGTTCATATTGCAACATCGCAGAATACTTTCATCAAGTACAGCCAAACCTGTGTAAAAGAGCATCCATGGGATCATAGGAAAGCGTCCTTTTAAGAGCAGGTGCCCTTTATACAGAGGTTAATTTTACAAGCTTTGTACACGAAATGGACGTTTTCACACTGCCCTTTATAGACAGTGATTTGCCCTTTAAAACAGGTTTGATAATAATAGTGTGATTTCAGTTATTTTCGTTGATATCAATTTACAAGAATTCGTCGGAAAAACATATTCGTAGGTTCTTAATTTCGTTGATTTCAAATTAAAAAAATAAAAAGACCAAATAGGAATATCAGCTAAAGATTATCGAAGCAACAAAAAAAGTGGGAAATGTCCATAAAAGCAAGGAAAAGACGGTCATGAAAATGAAACATAACAAAATTTGCAATATGATGCATATATAACTTAATGAATATTGATTGATGGATTTCTGAACTTCCAGTGGCAAATTTGTTATCCACTATGGTCCGCTGACAAAGTCTCCGTATTATGACTTGACAACAACCCAATGAAAGGGTCTCCCACATCCACCATCTGCTGCCTAGAATAAAGAAATAAAAATAAGTAATAAAAAGGACAAATATACCTAAGGAGCAATAAAGAAAACGTAATCCGTTGGACAGACAAACCCGGGAAAACAAATGAACAACCATAAGCACAACAAATAAACACAGAAAACTAAAAAAAAAATGAACAACACGATCTCCTATAAAAACCAGGAGTGAACCAAGGTGCTCCGAAAGGGTAAGCAGTTCCTGCTCCGTATACGGCACCCGTCGTGAAGTTCAACAAAGTCAATCCCGGGGAAGTCACAAATCGGTGGAGGCACATGAAAGGTTACGACAGTGGGAATAGGTCCAACATCATCTTAGATATTGGAACACTGTAATGGTCAATCAATTCGTAATGACGACCGTAAAATTTCCTAAGTGATGATATCAACTTATCCCTAATAAAACCCTAATAAACTAGATTAAGGCAGTCCGAAACGACAGCTATCCCCGAACTCTCCACATAATGTATCCCTGTGCACATTTTTCACAATTATATCTTTGAATACAAATGAAAAATGAAAGAGGAGTTTAGGTCACAAGCTTAAATTAACAAAATTTCGAAATTCTACCCCTGTGGGCCCCAAATTTTAAAAAATCAAAATTCTAAAACCTTATTGTGCATCTAAATGCAGTATGCGACAATACTGTATAGAAATTAAAAGCATAAAATGAAAAATGTATCATGAGTTTAGGTCACAAGCTTAAATTTCCAATGTTCAAAATTCGACGTCTGTGGGGCCCCAATTTTTGAAAATCAAAATTCTAAAACCTTATTGTGCATCTACATACAGCTTGTGACAATGCTGTATAGGAATTAAATGCATGATGTTAAAAATGAACAAGGAGTTCTGGAGACAAGGTTATCTAACGGACGGACCGACTAACAGACGGACGGACGGACAGAGAGACGAACGGACAGACGGACCGATTACAAATATCCCAGAACTTCATTCGAAGTGCCGGGATAATTAACAGAAAAGAACAAGACCGTACAGAAACTACAGTTCTTTCAATGCGAACTCCCGGTATAAGCAGGAAGGGACATCAGGTGCTTCGGAAGAGTAAACATGTCGTGCTCCGTTAATGGCACACGTCATATTGCAAGTGAATAAAGGTAATGAACTGTGAAATATGGTGCGGTGTCAATTAAAGAAGGGAATATCTAGTGTCATACATGAGATAGCCAAAGAATTCGTGATGACGACCGTAAAACTTTTGGAGTGATGAAACATATCCCTGTATTAGAAGTTTATGCGACAGCAATCTCACCCTGCAGAGAAAATCGCAGTATAAATCACATTCACGGAACTTAAGACCTAAATATCAAATGTACACCCAATAATTTTCGATATTTCCTCTCGATAAAACGATTGAAAATATATATCTCATTGGGTTTTTAATGTTTTAGATTGCGTTATCCACGAAATTCACGAAAATTAGTGTACAACTCTACTCCCCTGTGTTAGTCTTTTTGTTTTGAACTCTTTTATGTTATTTTTTGTCCGGAGTTCTGTTTGTTAGGCTGCTTTGATTGATTGGTATGTCATTGTTGACTTTTCCTGTTATCCATTTTATTGATTATTCATGTATACGTAATTCACAGTATTCCAGCTTGTGATTTCTTTGTAGAATATCGTGCTGTATTATATTTAACGGTGTGTTTATACACATCATATAATCAGGATAGATTAGTCAAAGTTATGTCAAATTGTACTGGATATTTAACCATTATTATGCCTTGCAAACAGCGTTTTGAGTAAATTTACATTAACTTCGACTTATTTTGGTGTTATCGTTATGTAATACATAGTTATTACTTTATGTTTTTTTTATTTATTTGATTTCACGACAGGCTGGTTCTCATGGTAAAAGCACAGCAATAAAGGAAAACTCAGATGTAGATCTTGTTTTTTATTTGCCAAGTACATTTTCCACAATTGATCAACTCTCAGAAAACATTAAAGAGATTCTGTCAGATTTGGAGCGAACACTCGGGACCTTCCCACAATACTACAATATTGAAACAAGTCCGAGAGCAGTAAAACTACAGATAGATTGCAATGCACATGGAAGTGGAAAGAGTCACACAATAGATGTCGACATACTACCAGCAATTAATTTAGATGAACGTTCGTATAATTATAATCATTATAGAACTTAAATTAATATGCAAAACTTATTAAGCATGGATGTCAAATATCAAACTACAGGTCATGTTCTAAAATTGTTCTAAAATTCCATCTGAAAAAACATTAGTTCACGGTGGCGCACTACATGTAACCTTCATGAAAGTCCTTTCCAAGAGACATCATAGAACGTTCTAGTGCATACCTTCTAAGAGTGTAAGAAGAAAATTGTTTAACGACTTACTGGCATCAATTACATTTGTAATAAGAATTTATATTAAACTAGTTGATATTTCCTGGTAATCCTGTTAAAGGCATTCTTGACCCTTTAAGTCAGATATTTTGGTCAAAACATGCACATTCATATTCCTAACTTTCATAGTTTCAAAGATCAGACATTAGAACTATAAATATAATGGCATTGTCATTAACCCATTCACAGGTTAATTCAACTTTTCCGTGATATTGTGACGCAAATTATTTCACATAAATGTACCTTTGAATCACAATTTGAAGCTCAGGTCAAGTCAATCCGTAGGACGACATTAATGCACTTATGATCCTACTGAAACATTTATAGTTTACACTGAAAGGAACGTTTCTGTTAAATTATAAATTCCTCCTTGTACATTGCAGGTAAAAAAACGCCCTAATTACGCTAAATAAACTAGCCGATTTAATTGGGGGAAAATACTTACAAAAATGTAGCTGTATACTACCCATAAATTGAGACTTTGATTCGTCCGCCGAAGTACATGTAGATTATAAGGACCCTGACACTGTAATTCAGTTGTTGTGTGACCATTTATGTTAACTCCATGAATTACAATTCACCGTTGGTTAGTAAAGTGACTCAAGTGACTCAAGTGATTAAAACGTTGGGAAAAGTGTAATTGGCTAGGATAGTTATTTGACTATTTTGTTTGAATATTGGGATTATATTGTGGTGCACAGTGCAAGCACAAAGTGAATTCCCAACCCGATTCTAACAGCCGAATGATTTATTTGTATATTCTTACCAACCTTGAGAATATTAACAACGCTCAGATTAAGATAAATCTATTGTAATAATCATTGTGTAACTGAGGTGTATGAACAAACACTTCAAAATTTTCCTTCAATTAGCTTGTTGGGACAATTTTTGTATTTCATTTATTTTAAACAGTGTAGCATGTTTATTTTAACTCGTTCTATTTAATGCATTGTGACTTTTGGCATACTGGCCAGTGTACAGCTGTTGAAGTTATAGTTCTCGGTACGGGAAATCCCGAGCTTCAATCGGCGAACTGAAACACACGTAACATATGTTACAATATGGTTAATCATTGAAAATAGTTTGAAACAAAAGGCATCTGTGTCTTCTGCTTGTCGTTTCCGTAAATAAAACAATTACGGTTAACCAAATTTTAGTTCGACCTATCGGTAGGCGGACGTTCTATTTTCTCTAGTTAATTTTTCAATTGTTTCAACACGCACATAATTTCCTTTTTTTTAATTTTGACATTATTACAATTATTTGTTTTAAGGTATCACATTTACCAGTTAAACACGCTTATAAAAAAATCCTTTTGGGAATATCTGGTGACCATGCGATACTTCTTTGGGTCTGTACCAAGTGGAGAATTCTAACTCTTAATTTTTGTGTTGTGTGCTTTTTAATGTAAGGTCTGTCGTTTCGATGGTGTAACTTGATTGTTAAGTTATTGTTGACCGTTTTGTTTTTTATGAAATGTATTGTATTGAGACTTAAATAGAATAAATTATACAGTTTTTGTGTCATTTGCGTTACACAGAGGCGACATATAGTGATTGGTATCATGAAAGGAATTTTCGAATCTGTCGCATGTCCACATCCTGTTTGACGGAACTTAGCATATTTTTGAGATAGAAAAATTTCTGTCACATTTGTCTCAGGAAAACACAGGTTAGCTTCCTGATATTTGGCATCAGTATGGAGAAGTACGTAGGCGACATATGTCTTCCATGGAAGACTTAACACTAAGTTTATGTTATAATTTATAAGTTGTAAACGTTTTTGGTAACATACAGGTACACAATGTATGTACCCTATAATTTACGGAAAGTTGCAATGATTCGTCATTTAAGAAGTTACTTTATTACATATAAACTCATAATTGGTCATTATCGTAGAAGATATTCGTATTCAGCCAATAAAGTTCAACATTTTAATTTCTGTAAATAACCAATGAGACTACCAATAAATCATTTTATTTAGGATGGCGAATATTTTCCGCAAAATAATATGGAATACTTAGGGGAAAAAATATACAAGTCAAAGTCTTTTTTATATATGTTGTATATATTATAATATTATATTTATCTTCTAATGATTAAAGATAACATTAGAAGTGTGCTAGGAGAAATGCGGTCCACTTCCCCTGAAAAACGGAAATATTACACCCCTTGCATGACAAAATGGCAGAGAGATTTTATAAAAATGGACAGACCTGAGCAGGTGAAACGGCTCATTAGATTCGTCAAGTATTGGAAAACTGTATCCGTCAATGTAAGTAAAAAATATTTCATTCTTTATATTTTTGTGGCGAAAGGTATGCATATTTTTATATTAAAATATGTAAAAACTTAATTTTAATAATTAAATAAGTTAAGTTGTCTGTCCTCATAAACAACGAATACACATACATTCACGTGTGTACAGAAAAGATAAGACCATACAAAAGTATTTTTTAAACTATCCAAAATCTATCTATCTAAAATACATATACAATACAAGTAGTGTAAACTTATTAAAATATTGATCCGTTCTGAAGGCTAAACTTTCATTTTTTTTCCGAAGTAGTCAGTATAGTTTTGGTTTGTGCCCTTTGAACTTAAGGACGCTTAGTTATGGTAATAGAATACGCATGCTCGACAAGCCTTTCTGTGATTGGAAAAAATGCTGTCATGGTGGGTGATTTGGTTCTATTTGAAAAAAACGTCTCGTTGATTATATCGTGATGGAAAGCAAGTGAAAAACTATAAATATTTGAACCAGAGCTTATAAATATTTAACCTTTTAAAATAATTGTTTATTAATAGCTTTTTGCATCCATGAAAGCTGTTTATTGGGGACAATTATATCAATTTTAAAGTGAACTTTGTTGTACGAACGTACATGACTTTTAGAACGCACCTACCCATGTGATATTTTCGCGGTGTTTTGGTGAATGTAAGGACTGAGAATACTGAACACAAACAGAGAAAACCTTATCTAAATGGTAAATCACTTATTTAATAAAGAATTTCTTGTAGTTACATTCAGATGGAGATTTAATTGAGGGGGCCCTGCATCATTAAGTCATTGAGCTTCTGAAGGTTATGAAAAAGATAGTTTTAAACATATACTAAAATTTAAAAACGTCGAACATCTTTTTTAAAGATAGTTCTTGTTTAATTTAAAATAATACATGTACATAACTCGACAACCTTTATATGCATTTTCTGTATTAGATCACATATAGTTAAGTTTACAACTTTAAATGCATTTCATATTGATAGAGAGGACCATCATCATTTACAATTGAACTGCTTATCATATATTTGTGGCAACAAGAAAGGAGGCCCGATAATTTCCACTTGACCAATGCTCTTAAAAAAGTCATGGAAACAATAAAAAATTGGAGGCAGTTACAAATAGAATTTAATGACTTATATAACATAACTTCCTTTGGACAGAGGTAATATTTTTATATTTATGTATGACCAATCTTTCCTCACAGGAACAGCAATAAAAATACATTTGCTTATTCAAAATGGTCGATGGTAAGATTGGTTTAATTGCAGTCGTTGGTTTTTAGACATAAAATGTTTATATAAAATGTGTGGAAATAAACAACAGATAGCAGGAAAGGTCAACAATGAGATATCAATTAATTAGCGCCACCTCATTGAGAGAACATCGAACAAACAATAAAATAAAAGAACAAAAGCTAGAATCAACAGAAAATTGCGATAGTCTGCTGAGTAGTAGTGAAATTAAACTGGTCTTACAATTAAAGATATATTCGGCTTATCTATCCTTACCGTCTGGTGTATAAAACACACGTTCAAAGACAATAAAGTGTGGGTATATATCTCTGATTAAGAACAATCCTCCTGCAGTTTTGTGAAAAGATCCTAATTTTTTTCAACTATTGATTTGAATATTATTTTAAAACAACTCATTCACAAAATTTAAAAGGATTGTCAAAATCTCTTAATCCAATTACGATCAAAGGACATGATATGATTTGGCCTGTTATTTGACTCCTTGAATTCCAAAATCAAAACGTAATAAAAAACTTACGCTCGGCTATTATTTAGTATATTAATGATGCATTTTAAGAAACATGTTTTGTTTTCAAAACATTTCTGTAATAGCATCAATATGGTGTCAAAGAAAGATAATTGTGAAATCAATGAAAAACACCAAATTTCACTCACTAATGGACCGTTGAATAATAATTTTTATATGAGCAACAGCCTTGCACAAAAAGAGAATTCACTGAAAGTTTTCTTTATATAAAACAAACATTATCTTTAAAAAATCACTTTGCGCAATGCTGTTTCTCATAGTTATTTTGAACAAACATGTTCTTCTAATAATTGGTTTAGCAGACGTTCACATTCAAGCGATGCCAACCGACCTTTATCGACAGCTTTAACCAGTATAAGACCTACATATTTAATAATGTACTTGCAGATTTAATCCACCTTACATCATAGATCCGGCAAATCCATATTCCAACGAAGCGGATAAATGCAGTTGGGAAGAAATTGAAATAGCAGCGAGAAGTTTTCTTTCGCGGCCAATTCTAGCAGGAGTAATATCTGGATTTCGCTAGATAACCATAATTGTTATACTATAAAAGAAACAGTCTAAATATGCATATCATATTACTGTACACTCTAAAGGATAAAACTGTCCTCATTGTACTATAAATTGGGCTTATGCTGTTAAATTCTAATGTATGTAATACGTGACATTTTACTTGCAATGGTCCACTGTGAGTATAATATATACATTTGTACATGTACATCCAAAAGAATACATTCGGATTTTTGTCTAGTGATCGACATCTCTCTAACAGTGTGAAGTGTTTCTTTGTGGGAAAATAAATTGGTAACTCATTTTACTTTACTGATATTTTGGACATTAGTGTTTAAGGGAGCCATTTACCAGCGTTGTATGTGAGATGTTGCAAATATATTATTATGTTCAGTCTAATGGTTTTCTTAACAATACGTACAATTTACCAACCCCTCACCAATAACATTTTATATGTAAGAAAATGTAAATGATAAACACGCAGCTCTGTGTCGATACCTTCACCAAAGGATTCGTGAAACAATGGTATAAGAAATGACTTTACAAAGATCCTTAAATATTTCCATATAAGCTGGACTTAAAATTCAAGGTCTTCTCTATACTTATGTACCTTAGCATCTAAGAAAACTCAACTAAAAACTTAAGTTTGTTGACTAGCTCGCTGCTTATATCTTTTCTAAGCTGCCGCTTTTATTACAATACAGCAATATTATAACAACATAACATATAAACAAAATACTATTTGCCATCATCTTTCAAATTACCAATACTCAAAATAGTGTATCGTGGCCGATCAGGAAAAACCAAATTTGGAAACATACGTCCTTGTGTCAATACCATGCGAAACTCAAGTGTAGGATCGAACTTTTAAAACAAAAATGTGCATGTACAAAATATGCTCAATCTTACTAAATAAAGGGAGTTTTAGACTGAAGATTACGGCTATAAAACAATTTTAAAGACAAATTATATAATCCAAATCCGATTACGGTTATATAGCCATACAATATATATAAAACATATATATAAAAGACCATAAAAAAATGACAAATTGAGCATTCGTTATGTTTATGAAAAAATTGATGTACACAGTACGAAAGGAAGGCTAGAAGTGATACTCATATAAATACCTATTTACCACTACAATTTTTGGCGCAAAAAGTTCATACGCCTCGGAAATACCTTACCGAGAAGACAATAAATTCCCGTTTTACTGCGTGCGGGAATTATCTAGTCTTCTCTATACTTATGTACCTTAGAATCTAAGAAAAATAACTCAACTACAAACTTAAGTTTGTTGACTAGCTCGCTGCTTATATAGAACAACAAAGCTAGAGTAACAAGAAAAACTGACAAATTGTTTAATCACAGTAATGTATGAAACAAACTACAAGTAAAAGACAGCTAAACAGCGGAAAAAAACTTAAACAAAATGAAATTTATAAACCCAAATGTTCTGAAACTTGTAATCGGTTAGCAACAGAATCTGCTACATAACCATCTTTACTGGAATCACTTTTCCACCTTCCGTGTCTTTTCCAACACCCATCATTAACACCTGGATTAGCCGCCATAGTGGCACCTCCTGACCTTAAAGAATGCAAACCGAGGTTAGGCTCTGGTGCGATCAATCTCAAACGCTTTATCATACATTCTCTTGCAGTAGTATAACTTATAGGCCTAGTAACTTTAATCAAACCACATTTATCTCTAGATCTATACAAAGGACGAAATAAATACATGTCTGTGGATATTTCAATTTTCGCTAAATCAAGATATCTTAAAAACATAGAAAAGGACAAGCTAAAGACTGCCCCTTGGATACCAACACCTCATCTCCAGCTCTATACTGGTCAGTTTTACTCTTCCTAATTTTAACTACCAAATAACCTTCTTTAATGGTGACATCATTGCATTTCAATTGACTCAATTCACTAAAACGTAGAAAAGCACTAAAACTTAACAAAATCATCACAAGATCTCGTACAACTGTTAAATCGTTAGAATATTGAAACATACTTCATAAATCAATTAAAATATCTTTAGACACTGGATCTTTCTTGTTGACAGGGTTTTTCGCAGTTCGCTTAGCAGACTCAAGCAATTTTTTTACAAATGTGTTGCTAGTTGGATGTAACTGACCACAAATTTCGTGAGCCCACTTAAAAGAGTAAAAACCAGTGCTAACAGTACTAAATGTACCACCGTTATCTAATAAATGTACGAAATATAAAGCTACATGAATTTGAGATGCTGACAAAGAAAGCAAACTATGTTCTATACAAAATCTTTTCCATTTCATAAACCGTAATATTTTTTATCAGTACTTTCACTTCTGGCATCTAGTAACCGTGTAGAAAAATTCTTCACTAAATTATGTAACGGATGTCCCTCTTCAATTCCACTTCCTCTACAACTTCATGCACAAACTGCTCAATGTTTAAGCCTGTTCCAAATATAAAAAACACATCAATCTAATCTTATTTTAAATGCAATCATCTTTAATGTTCCTTGTTTCCCAAATAAACCATTATTACCTCTACCTGTAATAACAGAATTTTCTTCTGTCAAGAATTTTTTGTTGCTTATAAAATGTTTAAAATTCCCGTTTGATTCACACAATAACACCCAATAAGGTGCAGATTTCCAAAGAGGAACTACCAAGGTACCGTTTGCTTCGTGTAAAAATTTTCTAATAACTTTACAAACCAAATTAGGCGGTGGAACGACCCAATTGTTTTCGCCTTTCTAGTTTTGTTGAAAACATCTACTGCTTCTGTACAATTACACAAAAAATTTGGAATTAAATCTTGTACATTTAGTGTTATAGTCTGTGGCAAATCTGTCCACGGTATGAATACCCCATATTATATCTAAGCTATTAAAAGCTTCAGTACTGATACCCAAGTCATCACAATCAGAGTATCTACTCAGACTGTCTGCCACTTTATTTTGGTCTCTAGGTATCCATTGTGTCGTAATTGTACAATTATTTTCAAAGCATAATGTGTGCAATTCACAGGCTAACTTGGAGATCTGTTTTTCTACTCCCGTTTTCCACTTTACTAGTAACATTTTTATTATCTATATTGATTTTTAATGCCTGGTTTTTAAACAAGTACAGAGAACTTTTAACTGTTCTATTGACTGCCTCGAGTTCACGCCATGTAGAACTCTTGATCCTCTCATGATCTGCCCAACTACCCACTACAGTGTGCAAACTATTACTGGGCGTTATCAGACTACAGTTCATCTGAACATCGCTCGAGTCACAGACCGACACGACTATTGCTATCAACAGCAGGGACTACATATCCCCCGAAACCAATCTCTGAGGCATCCGCATAAGCCTTAAGATCATATAAATCTGACTCATGCAGATTCACGCCCATCTCATTCAGATCACTTACAGAATTTGACCAAAATCTAAGCTCACCAACAGCTGCAGCTGTCAAGGGAACCAGTGACTTCCAACTGGCTCTAAGAACTATGCAATGGTATAATTCCCTTGTCCTTAATCTTACCAGACTTCCAAAAACAACTTGCATTGAAATTATTTGTCCGACAATACAAGCAACTAGTTTTGCTCTGTATAAAATTTTTCCTTTACTAACACAGTCAAGTATTTTTACAATACTTAATAACAACCTATCCAGTCGCTCTTGAGTAATCTGAATTTTGCCTAAATACATATCCCACACTAAACCAATCCAAATCTAGTTTTGTTGTGGATACCAAATACATTTATCCTCAGCTATAAGAAAACCAAAATCAGACAAACTCTTTCTGGTATAATCACTAGCTCTTTCAGAAGAAGCTAAATCACAAGCTCCACCCAAACCGTCATCAAGATAAATAATTATCTTTAATCCCTGGTTTCTCCAGTACTTAACCACCTCTTTCAAAACTTTTGTAAAAATATGTCCTGCACTTGCAATACCAAAAGGGATAACATTGAAATCAAAATAGTTAACATCTCCGTCAGTAACCCAACTGAAACCTAAATATTGCTTGTGCTCCTCTCTTTTTTCAATATGATGATAACCACTTTTCAAATCATATCTAAAAAGATAATCTACCTTTTCAAATAATTCTCTTGCCACTGATGGATCTTCAAATTTAAATTTAGATTGGTGTATACAACTGTTAATGTGCCTGCAATCTAACACTAATCTTGGTTTTTGTGATCTATTAAAAGCTACCGTAAGCGGATTAATAACGTATGGTTTATTATCAACCCTTGAAATACAACCTTTTTCTAATAGTTTAGATATCTCGCTTTCAACAAAATCCCCATTGTCTCTTGAAGATTTGTTATTACTCAAAAATACGTTATCTGGAAATTTGTTAAAAGGTATACCGTAACCTTTTTCTATTACCTGTAAAATATAATCAGTCGCCACCGCTTGTTTCCATTTGTGTATCGATGATCTGAGTTTACCTACGGGACTGATCAATTTACTGGGTGTATTTAAATACCTAGACAATTGATCTACACATTCCTCACGGTTGAGTAAACAAATACCATCATTGCCGGAGTCTAATAAGTGAGCTTCGTTTAAATGAGTAGTTTTCAATGTTCAACTTTCATCAATGAAATCACGTAAAGAATTGCTATTTCTATAAGCATCATTATATAACAATAAATTACTATACGTACTTAACTTCTTATTCTTTTCTGGGCATTCAAACTGCCAATGGCCTGGTTTATAACAGTTATAACACACTCCTGGCCTCCCAGCTGACTTAGCGCCACCACTGTTGTTACCATTATCTGCTGAAGTTGAAGGTCTAGAATATAGAGTTGGACGCTTCTTTCTGGATTTATCTGCCTTCGCCTTTCTTTCAGCACGCAATGTTGCCCTCATAATCTTCCTGTCGTCTTCCGAATCATCGGCCAGTGGGTTTGAAGAGTATTATTGGACTACTCTCCAACCATGTTCAGATGAATCAGCCATTTTAACGAGTTTTTGACGATAAGCTAAAATTTCTATACCTTCACTAATTCTCTGCTTGGCGTGAGCGGACTTCTCATCTGAAGGATCCAAACATGATTCTTCTTCCTTGGGTGTTGCGTTCATCCTCTTGTTGAACTTGAACAGGTCTTCACAGCTCTTTTTCAAGAATTTGTAGGTATCTGCCGTTAAAATGTCACTTTGAATTTTACACATCTGTGCCTCTGACCGTTATTTTGTTGGTTGTCGAATGCCTGCAATCTTGATATAAAAATCCCCTATAGCTTACTTAAAAATTCATTTTGAGACTTCTGGGTTTCTTCTCCAACTATCCGTTTAACGTTAGAATCAATGTCCATGGGATCGATTTTGACTGGCACTCAGAAAAATTTGATGTACACAGTACGAAAGGAAGGCTAGAAGTGATACTCATATAAATACCTATTTACCACTACAATTTTTGGCGCAAAAAATTCATACGCCTCGGAAATACCTTACCGAGAAGACAATAAATTCCCGTTTTACTGTGTGCCGCGGGAATTATCTATTCATACGTTTCAGGCAAAAAATTAAAACATGCAACGTCATTGGCCTTATAGATTCCGTAGAATTTGTTTTTTTTTATATATATATATATAATTGTTATTTTCCTGCTGTGGTAAATATTTTAGATAATTTCATTGATATTTAAATTTTTTTAAGCATAATCAAACACTGTACCATCAGAAGAAAGATGAGGGGGATTTGGGATTGATAAGTCTCATTTTATATTGTATTTCGCATTTATAGGTTTTTGTAAAATTTGTCAATTCATTCAGTTCAATGCAAATTTCCCAGATTTCTTTCAAATGGCTATTTTGGATTAAATCTCAACAGGTTCTCTTTTCACATAAACAATCACATGCCAGTTGTTCAAAAGTTGACTAAAATTTTCTCTTCCTTGCTTATACCTGAGGACTGAAAATTTGCAAACGGGTTAAATTAATAACTAAGTATGTGTATGCAAAAGTATTTACAAAAAAATATGACTTAGATATCGGCAAAAGAATACCGAAGCGACAAAACAGTGGGAAAAGTCCACAAATTAGAAGTGCAGGGAAAAGATAAAGTCAGGAGAATGGAACACAACAACAAACGCCACAAGGATACATGTATAACTAAAAGAATAAAAAAAAACGTTTAATAAACTAAAAACAACTAGAAGAAGACGGCACAGAACCTAAAGCACTAGCAATGTGAACTACCATAAAAAAAAAACGGGAGTGACATCAGGTGAACCAGAAGGGTAAGCACCTCCTGCTCTGTTAACAATGGAAATACTGGAAACTTTTTTAAAAAGTGGTTAATTTTTTATCAATTGCGCCCAGAGCGTTTAAGCGTCGTTATCGCATTAACATTGAAGCCATGTCTCATTGCATTTCTGTTGCAAGCAATTATTTCGGTACAATCTGGAGATGAAAATTTACCCTTTTGGATTATTTGTTTTGGTTTTCAACATTTAATGGCTTGATCACAACTGACGAGTCGTAAATCGAAGGAATGTGTACATCTTTTACATCAAAATTGGCATAAAAGAATTTGTTTTTAATGAAGCCTTATAAATATATAAACCAAGAAAGTGTTTTGCATGTATCTTGAACTTATTTTGAACTCGTATGTCCGGAGTGAAGGTGATGCTGTTCTACACGAATGCAACTTTTAATAGCCTGAGTATATATATAAGTCATAATTATTTCTTGGTATAGATTGCATTAATTAATTTTAACACATGTTTCAATGTTGATTGAAAAAACAATTTCATCGAGGTTTAAATAAATTTTGAAATAAACGATATCTGCAATGACTGAGTATCAAATAGCAGAATATTCATCAGTTACTTTATCATTTATTCATAACCAAAATAAACACAATTTACAATCTCCAGCTATCGCGGTCATCACGTGACTTTCGTGACGTATAGGTCCACCATATTGTTTTGACTTACTAATGGGAAATTTCAATGGGGTTCAATAAATTTTCAAATTATACTCTATGGGTTAATTTTCAAGTTATTTTGCACGACCAATTTTGTAGTATAAACATTCATGTTTGACATTTTTCTCTCAACAGTTTAAATTCAGAGGAAGTTTCGTCCATGAGCGATTAAAATACGACTATATATTTCGTACAGAACGCTTATTAAAACCAATGTAATTAATGGCTATTTCACGATCAAACCCTTATAAACCAGGCAAATTATGTCAATAACTCGGTGTCTACGGAAATTTTGCACGGACAATTTTAAAGATAAGATATATATCTAACATTTTAGACTATATTTGTCAGTTTAATTTACGATTTTCCTTCGTCCCTTCTCAAATGAAAATAGGGCGATATAGATTATGAAAAAAAAATCGCACCTTTGCCAGTATTAATGAAAACTAACACAGATGATGGATCATTTCATACAGACATCATTTCTTTTTAAGCGAGGATTTTATTATATAATGTTTGTGTGATGAAGTTATAATAAAAAGGGGGGATATGCATACTATAGATACTGATATATTACTAGAGACATATTGTTTTATGTCTCGGATGTTACTAATAAAGTATATCCTTTGGTATTCATATATCATATGTTTGAGTAAAACCTTCATAACTTTTCGAAATATCGTAATTGCAATAGTTTAAATTTTGATTATGTCCCTTCCAAATTGATTTGAAAATTAGCTATTTTGAAATGTGTTATTTTTTACTATTATTATTCAAGATGGTGCCCATCCTAATCAGCTTCTACCTTGCCATAACAAAGTAAATATATATACGAGTAAATAGAATTACTCATATAATATGTCAAATGTTTAATATATAAATACCAAAAAGATAAATTATTAATTTAAAATAAATTAAAATGTTACTTATCTGACATTTGAAATTATATTTCACCACTGCATTCCTTGTGATCCCCCCTTAAACACACACACACCTCTTTATTAAAATGTTGCATTAATTATCTAAAAATGAAATCACGCTATTTTTGGTCAGCAAACGGTTTACCTGTATACATACAATGTACCTGTGTACCTTAATTAACGGTTGGGACAATAAACATCCGGACAGTCAAGGTACAATATACATGTCAAATCGTTAATTAGTTTTAATTACCTGAAACACACATGCATGTTAATTGCGCATAATAAATTTCTTCAGATAAAACTGAAATAAATTTTACCAAAAAAAAAATCGCTTTTCTCGCGGCTTAAAAAATTTAAAAAAAAACTTGCACCATTACCCTTTATCACGTGTAATTATGTACTTTTGACAGTTTGTATAAATTGGTGATAAATTTCATATTTATTAATTATTGTCACAATGTCATATATTGAAATTATAATCCATGTGAAATGTTACTACATATTTCAAATATAAAGTTTTTTAAAGTGAAGACGTGGAGAACGTGCTATAATCAATACAAAGTTATCGAAGTACTACGATGAATGCCTGGCATGAACGGGACCAGTAGATTCTCGATATTGGGTAACCAGTTAATAAGTCTAAACAGAGTTACCTAACATAATTATGACCGATATAGCTGCATATGACTAATTAGCATCGACACCAACGTTTCTCCAACGACATGCGTAGTCCATTAACATCGAAAATGCAAGTTTTACGTGTGGTCATTCAGCGCCAATAGTATATGTCCCGCACAGTGCACCGCTCAGTGTTGAAGGTTGTACAAGATAAGACATCAAATTATCCTATTGGTTGTTTTAAATATATTTATATGTAAAATTAATTAATCGTTTCACGAGTATTATATGCTTTTATTCTGTATCTCACTTCTTTCTTTTCTGATCAAAGTCATTTTGGCTATGTGTATTATGATTATAGATGAATTTGTGAATTATGTTGATCAGGTACATTTTTTAATCCTGAAGTTTTGGTAATACACGTGAATGAATGTAATAATAATATAAACATGATAAAAAAAAAAGCCTCCTAGACACTTATCGAAAATAAACCTAGCTTCTCAAACTAACCCGATCCTCTATAAACCGGAAACAAGTAATAGGTTGACGCGGAGGACTATTTTACCGTAATTAGTTATTTTAGGACGTAATTTAAATAACTACAAACATTTCTTTCCTGGTTTCAGTTGTAAATCTTTTTGAAAATAAGAATTACATTTACCACGCAACTTAAACAGGTCTTAAATGTTTTATCCATAGGAAACAAATGTTTCTGATATTGGATATTTATTCAGTGAAGCACTGAATGACGGGGTTAGTAAGATTTTTTCCTGAAACCCAGAAGCACTTCAACTACTGCTTTTACATTGTGTAAGAACCCAAAGCTTTCTTCGTTATAACAATTGACAGGTAATCAAAAAGCCGGGGCAAATTTTTTGCAAATCAATCTAAGCAAGAACACATAAACCATTAAACATAGTGATCGGATTTCTACTATTAAAATACAATATATACACAAAAGTATTAAAAGTTATTAAGCAAAGCAACGAGCTTTTATTGTTTAATATGAAGAAATACATGGCTCGTCACTGCATATTCAAGAATGCTCCAAGACCGTTTTAATACTGGCTATCTGGGAATATTATAATTCATTTACTATTTATTGCTTCGGCGTTACAGATACTTTAAGGATGTTCACCTCTGAGGAGCCAAAAATTTCTAGAATTTAAACTTTTTTTCTTAACCTGATTTTTGGGTTTATATAACCAAAAGAAATTAATTTAAGGAGAACAAATCATATGGTTGTGAACTTCATGTATTGCTACGGTCATTTGAAAGTACCCCATTTTTGATGATTTTCCCATTTTTCATCAATTTTTACCCATTTATGGGTTATTTTCATCACAAATATCACAGTTCCACTATTAAACTTTTTTTCATACTTTCTCTAAAGATGAAGTGGGCCAATCTGAATAAATTTAACTTAAAAAACTATAGGTAGGTGTTAATATAAGAAAGTTTTATAAATTTTTGTTGTTTTTTCGTGTCAAAATCACCATGCAGTCAAATTAGTAAATTTGGGTTTTTTCTCATTTTTTTAGAACAAAGAGCATATAATTTCAACTTCTTTGTTATAAATGATTGAAAAAATACATATTAAAGAATTTTAAAAAGAAAATATTTGCTATGGGATGTACATATTTTTGGTAATATCATTTCTTTGTTTCTCAACATTTTGGCTGATGACACTGACCGGATTGGTTATAAAATTTGAAAATTTTATTACTCAAAAACTACTTATTGTAAATATATAATTTTTCTCTATCTCTTTTATGTAGATTTTTAAATTATTTCGCTCAACATATAAGGACAGTTTAAGTTGTCAATTGTGCATCAAAATTGGTATCAAAGAGTTTATATGACATGTCACGAAGTATTTATTTGAATGGAAGTTCAGGGATGTGGGATACAGTTTCCTTAAATTAATGATTTCTTATTGAGCTTGCATGTGTTTTGAAAAAAAATAATAATTTATATCATATGAACATGACAAAAGTGGTATTTGCTATATTTAGTATCAGTGAAACACAGAACGTTGTCAGCAGATTAAATTTTATTAGGAAGGATGTCTAATGATATTCTATGAATTATTTATCTCATATGTTGAGCGGAATAATTAGTTTCATTCTGTTTGATGAAAATAAAGACCTTATTTCATTTATTTGACAATATTGATTGCTATACATGCACTTTATTTTAGATCTTATCGAATTTTTTCGTCAATAAGTCGCAATTTTCCAAGGAATATCAGTTTTTCTATCTTGTTGATGTCATTGAAATAGTGAAAGTAGTGAAAGAGAACACATATCCAAAATCACAAAACCTATCATATGCATATATGATAAATAATGGTACACAAGATGATGTGCATCAAAATGATCACGAACGTCCAAACCTTAAAGATCAAACTGAACTATAGCAGCCCCACAATAAACAAGAGATATACACAAGCACCAAAAGATAATGGGAAATCTAAGGATAGAAAGTTATAAGGCATCTTATATAGTATATAAGATATCTCATAAAGTATGTAAGATATCTTATAAATATTTTTTATATAAGATATCTTTTTATACTCTATAAAATATCTAATATATTTTATAAGATATATTATAAAGTTTATAAGATATCTCATATAATTTAAAAGATGTCTTATAAAAAAATTAATTTTGATAAATTTATACTCACTAGGATTTAAATAGCCATTCTTGTCTTCTTTCATCTACATTTCTGTACTTCTGTCACATTTTCGTATGACCTAAATTTATGTTCATTTTTCATTTTATGTATTTAATTTCTATCTATTATTATCGCACACTTGAGGAAGAGAAGCTATAAAGTTTCAAAATTTTGAATTTCGAAACTCGTTGCCCACAGTGGTTTAATATCGAAATTGTGATCAGCTTGTGACCTACACTCCAATATCATTTTACAATTTTTTTTTTATACAGAATGTATTTTAATACATAATTATCATACACTATAAATGAATGTAGATGTGCCAGAAGGTTTTTAAATAATGGTCAAATCAGCGCATGTAACGTGGATCATAAAATCAATTATTCTTAATCTTTTTATGAACTAGTCTTAGCCCGTCTTCATTGATCTTTCTTTTTTTTTTTTTGCTTTACGTTCAAAAACTGTTAAAATCAAGACAGTCAAATTTAAACAACATAGGGATGACCACACAGGATGAAAAATGTTTTACATGTTCTTGTGACTGTCATCGACAAATATATGTTGAAGGTGTCGTGGAAAAGTGGTCGATGAATTGAAATGTTAATCCTGGAAGTATTTCAAGAAGCTCCAATCAATAACAATCACTGATATGATGACAACAAAAGTTATCCGATGATAACCACTTGTTCTATGTTAAAAAGAGCACATTTTTAAACATATTTCGAAAAAGTGTAGACTTAAATGTAAATCAGGGATCACAGTCGCAAGCATAAGACATAAATAAGTGTAATATTAATATCTATGCAGTATTTTTGTAAAGAAACTGCTACTTACAGTCAAACACATCAACACTATCAGTCTTGTTGCAAGTCTATCCACGTGTGTAGATAGATAGTTATCAGATGTTTGATAGAAAGATTCAATTATACAAAAACACTGAAGAGATTTTTAATATTTCAGAGAGACATTTGATTTTCTGTAATTTAGAATAAACTGAAATCAGTAAACAAATCTATGTTATTGTGATAAAAAAAAATAACAATCCAAAGATACTAATATACGATATAGTAAATTTATACTATGCTGTATACGACGCATTTCAAGGAGTTACCTCTCATCAGCAGCATTAAAACCGAAACATTTGGAAGACCAAAAACCAAACTTATATTAAACAAGAAGTACTCAACCAAAATACCGAAATAGGAATCCAAATTTCAGCTAAGGAGATCTACCATGTGCAATACAAGGAATGAACCTTTAGTATTTCTATTATTTTTGAATTTTGCTAAATACTGGAAATTTCTGTAACAAATCAATGAATAATCATGTCAGACAAGTCTGACGACTGGGTTGGCGAATACCCTCGGGGACCTACGGTCCACCAGCAGAGGCATCATCCCAGGAGTTTCAAAATAACAATCCAAAGATACTAATATTAGATATAGTAAATTTATACTATGCTGTATACGACGCATTTCAAGGAGTTACCTCTCATCAGCAGCATTAAAACCGAAACATTTGGAAGACCAAAAACCAAACTTATATATAGCAAGAAGTACTCAACCAAAAATACCGAAATAGGAAGCCAAATTTCAGCTAAGGAGATCTACCATGTGAAATACAAGGAATGAACCTTTAGTATTTCTATTATTTTTGAATTTTGATAAATACTGGAAATTTCTGTAACAAATCAATGAATAATCATGTCAGACAAGTCTGACGACTAAATGTCATTATACATATCTCGGTCGACTGGACAAAATCCTGGGGATTTTGGTAAAATGAGCTTGTATTAGAGAACAAATTTGATTTGGAGTGATCAAGAAAGGCACACAAGAGATAGCTTCTGGATAAAAGAACTAGGAACATTGTATCCAAGGGGAATAAATAAAAAGAAATAAATTTATTTGTCAATTGATACAGAGATTGAATACTCCTTTTCAATAGTTATTTCAAAGTGCTTTGTTTAATTTTTTCGTGTACTTTTTCATTTGTGATGATGTTCTAATTCTGTACCTTATGTTAAAGGATTATCTGTATTATTTTAATTTTTGTTTACATGCGTTGCTACACATGAGGAAGATCAAGATCACGATTAGCCATATTGTTTTCTGCATGTAATTAATTAGTCATTTCGCAACGCGACATCATTGATGAAGGATCTCTATTTTGTTTTTAATTATTTTTTAGTTTGCATTGTATCGTTAATTTACTAGATGTTGAACCGATAATAAATTAACGAAAAAATGCAAACTACAAAATAAATAGACGTCTAAAAAGTATATATATATATATATATATATATATATATATATATATATATATATATTACCTATATAAGGTTTGTTTGGGCTTATATATTTTTTTTATTGTGCTACTGATGCTTTATATGTGATATTTGATATTTCAGAATGATGCTTACATTGAATGTAATTGATTAAGAAATTGTTACTTTAATGTCATAATAAAAGAAATTGTTAATAAACATATCATCATCTTAAACCCGACTTAATCATCGCTTTGTCATAGAGCTAGACTTGGGAACATTTTTCTGTAGATGAGATCCTGGGTCATTTCCGTCACATCACATCACATCAATACATGTATCTGTAAATGGTTGTTTCGACTAAACAATTTTGCTAAAATTTTGGCGTTTCTGCTTTAGAAGATTCTGTGCTATTTTTGATAAAATGTCATTATTTTTTTTTAAGTCAAATTTTCTTTTACTGGCGAAATTAAGACTGTATCGACTCTTGTAATAAAACTTGGTCAGTTTAAGAAATGAACAGAAACCCAATATCCTTTAATTGTTTATATTTCTTATAATTATTGAATCAATTTATAAAACTTCCTTGTTGGAAATGACATAGAAAACACTTGTGTATTTAATGGTACATGTATTATGTGCTAGGTGCAAAGTGATACAGACTAATTTATTTGCGACAAATTGGCAATCAATAAGGATTTATAATGTTGGGGATGGATATTTTTACTTTACTCTACATTATTACCTTATGTTATGAATATTTTTTTTGACATTGTACTACTCATATATATACCTAAACCTAACTACATAATTGATATTACATTTCCTTCAAGTTAATAAGCCCTTTCTACATGGTAATAAACTTATGAACGCCACATTCTAGAGACACATTAAAAGGACAAATATATCTAAGGAGCAATAAAAAAACGTAATCCATTGGACAGACAAAACCCAGGAAGACAAATGAACAACCACAAGAACAACAAATAAACACAGAAAACTACAAAACAATGAACAACACGAACTCCCATAAAAACCAGGACTGAACCCAGGTGCTCGGAAGGATAAGCAGTTCTGCTCCGTATATGGCACCCGTCGTGAAGTTCAACAAAGTCAAACCGGTGGAAGTCACAAATCGGTGGCGGTACATGAAATGTTACGACAGTGGGAACAAATCAAACATCATCTTAGATATTGGAACACTGTAACGGTCAGTCAATTCGTGATGACGACCGTAAAATTTACTAAGTTATAACATCAACTATCCGTGATAAAACCCTGCTTAAGAACTTTTTGAGTTGGTCCTAAGGTTTATTTGTCCTCTTTGTATAACGGTGTATTCTAGCTATTTCAACATTTTTGATTTACCTATTCGATTTATTCCAACATGCATCGACTCAGTGGTCATGGTGGTTTAAATAAATTATTTGAAAAGAGCAAGATTAACTATGGTTTCATCCAGCATTATTATTCATTAGCAAATTGAAAAATATTTACCGAAGTTGTTTTCCTTTGCTGGAATTTTTTTTACCATTAGTAATTGTACGTCACATGCTATATTTACCAGATCAGTAGTGTTAACCATATGAGATAAAATATGTAATAATATAGTTTTTAATGTCGATATAATGTTTTGATACTTATCTATAAACTATAAACAGAAATACATAACAAAAAGACACGATTAAAACTAAAGAAACTATAGTAGATTTGGGGTTTTATTTATTATAAAATGATGAAAACATATGGAATATAATATGTATTACATGTATATAAGATAAGCTTGAAATCAGACGGCTTAGTTATATTAAACTACTAGTGGTGAAAAATAATTAAAAAATGCTATACTACCTCACAAATACAAATGTACTATGTATTTTTTACACTAAAATAATAACAAAATATATACGTAAACCATGTAACGACGTAGTGTTATTTGAAATAAGAGCACACCAATTAATAAAGTTAGTTTACACTCTAAGACATGACACATGACAAGAAAAAAAATAAACACAAATGACTTGTACAGACACTTAAACCTCCCCTTTCTGAGATATCGTGATAAGGGAGGGGTTTAATGCAACAACACACAATAAAGTTTCCTAATATACCCCGTGAGTAGAGAGATATAACGAATAGTGAGGGTGATTGTTAGAATTATAAAGAGGAAGAATATTGTTGGTTCTTTTAGGAATTTTCAGTAAGAACTGATGCATTGACCTAAATATATAGCATTCATTCTGCATGATTGTTTAAATTTTATAAGTTATTTACCTAAAAAAACTTGTGTTGCAAAAAACTATTAGGTGTAAATAGGTCATTGGTTTATCAAAATCAATACTCTACTCAAAGGGTTAGATATAGTGAATTATCTATATTTCTCCACAATCTATATTGATGAATGATTTAATTATCAACTAATATTTACGTTTGTACAAAATATATAGATCAAACATTGAGCTAATTTGCTACTAAGGTATATTTGTCCTCTTTAAGCTATAGCCAAAGCACTGTAGACATTTTCATAAAATGTTTCATTTGATTGGAAAGGCAATTCTCCATTTTCATAGTATTTAATACATGTAATTTTAAACCAAAATTTTTTCAACTCACTGGGCATACTTTGGACAGGTATATCATCCTTTAATACAACAATAACCATATTGTCACGACCTTCCTGAAAAGCATGTCTTCTGGTTATCTGCATTTCGTAGTTACCCCATTCACTTTTTAAGAAATTCTCAGTGATAACAAATATAATTTTCCTGCTGTTTTCAATAGCGCGTAAAATATTTTCAGCAATAGTATCCCCTGCAATAAAGTCCTTAGCATCTAAACAAGTTCTATACCCTTTAGAGGTCAGCTTATCGTTAAAACTCGCAATCCATGTAAGATCGTGATGGTTGTAACATATAAAAACATCGTATTCATAAGAATTTTCATTTATTTTCTCGTATCTCTTAAGTCTAAATTTAAATTTTAGATAAAAATACTGAAATGCAGATTTGTACCGAAAATAGACAATTCCTATAATTATACTAAGAACTAAAACTGCCGAAAAGGTTAGTGAAAATATCAGCCAAACTTGTTCATTGCACCTCTTTTCAAACTTTACAAGAGATTCAAATATAGCCGAAAATGTTACTCTTTCCCCGTTTGCCATCTCGCAATAAGTTGGGCGAAGATCCACAGACCTTGTTATTTTTGCCCATTTCATAAAATCAATGTTTGAGCAAGTACATCTGAAAGGATTATCGTGTAGAAGAATCCCTGGATTATTTGGCCATATTCGGTCTAACATTTCTCTTTCTAAACTGTTTACTGTTGATATTCTAATATGGGAAAGATCGACATTTACAATCTTCTGAAAGTTTTGAAGAACGTCGGGGATCACTGTAAAACTATTCATCGAGATATTGATGTGCAATAACGAGCCACGCTGATCCTGAAATGTAAATTCCTTTAGTGAATTATCTGTTAACTCATTATCTGCCAAGTTGATCCGTTCTAACTTAGAAAATCCAGAAAAAATTGTCTTGGAGACTTGTTTGTCTTGCAGAGATCTTCCAAAAAAAGAGTTAGGTGCTATTAATGACTGTAAGTTATCGGTCGATATATGCAAATTCAAAGTGTCATTTCTGTCACATTTACTACCAGAAACATCTAAATAGGTGAGTTCCTGAATACCTGTGATGTTGATATGGCAGTGTTTAAACATGCATCCGTTGCATGTAAAGTTCCAAAACATTTTTGCACCAAGTAATTTTAAACTTGTATGCGGCAAAAACGAAAATTCCATGTTATTACACTCCATGATTTCTAAAGTTTTTGGCAACATGTATGTTCTTGTCAAGTCATTTGAGATTGATTTACGTGATAAATCTGGTCGATGAAAGGAATCCACAGATAGGTATTTCAATTTTTTAAACAATCGAAGAAAAATAAACAAAAACTCGTAATAAACATTCAACGAGACTTTCAATTTCTCCAGACAAACAGATTGCACAGCAAGATCTGCAAAACCTCTGCCATCAATATCATCATTGTAAAATCCGATAATTTCAAGTTCACTAAGACAAATGTGTTCAATTGACTTTAATAATTTCATGTTTAAACTGAGTTTTTGTCTAGAATAAAGATTTTGTAATGATATTTTAGTTATTTTTGTAAATATTGATAACATTTGAAATGTTTCTTTTACAGTTTCATCAACTGCTGTACTACCAAACTTGATGACCACAATGCTTAAGTTTGGAACATATTTCAGAGCTCCCGATTCAGCCTGTCGCAGTTTTATAAATAGCTTACTAAGTGGACAATTCCGCAACCCCGAAAAAGTTTCATTTTTTAGAATTAGATGAAATGACCGAAGCGAGATAAATGTGTGTAAGGATTTCCAAGTAGTAAAACGTTCGTCGAACTGCATTCCAATGAAAGCTTCAATTTCAAGAATTTCAAGATTTTTCAAATGAGAAATCTCTGTCGGAATTTCAGATTCCTGTGGAAAATTTATACCGGCGATTCGTAAAACTTGTAAGTTTTTAATTGGAAGTAAAGATGCGTTTTCAAATGAAGAAATTTGCAATTCATTTAAACTTAGATTAAGTTTCTTTAACTTTTCAAGTCCAATGAAAGAATATTGTTGAATTTTTGCTATCTGGTTATTGGACAAATCAATCCATGTGAGGTCGGACATGTTTTGAAAAATTCTTTCTGGTATAGTTGATATCTTATTTGTGTTTAAGTCTAACATAGTAGTAGTCCTTGGCAGGTTTTGTGGAATTTCTTTCAAATGGTAGTGTGAACAATCAACAAAGAAAGCTGAATCTTCTTTTATGCATCGACAAGATACATGTAAACCTGTGAAAATAATATATATCAGCTTATAACATTTTCCGCTTATATTACAACTGATGAATCGTAATTCGACGAAATATACGTATCCCTTCCATCAAAGTTGGTATCAAAGAACATTCATCAATGAATCTGATATAGAAAAACATTTCAGACAATTCTTTTTTACCAATTTTGGTGCACAATATGTGAACCTTTTGTCAATTTACGACTCATCAGTTTTTCAGAGCACAAAAATCAAATTTTTAACTGTTACTGTTACTATTTCAATATTTGAATTAGTTTATATGAGTTTATATGTAATGTTTTTGACTAACTGTTTTCCAGTAATATAGCAAGCAAAAAGACAAAAAGAACAAAAACTAAAATTTCATTTAGAACGAATCCAGCTTATGAATTCTATCCTGTACTTAGATCGAGCTAAACGTACTTGTACATCGGAAAACCAATTTCAATAAGTAAAGTCAAGAAATATCAAAGGGATATTCGAAGGAGGGGAAAATCGAAACAACTGACAAATTCCGGAGAACAACGAAGACAAGACCAAAACAATACATGCACTACACTTAAAAACTAAAAACATATCAACAACATGGACCCCACCAAAAAACCGGGGATAGACTCTGGTGCATCGGGAGAGCAAGCAGTGTCTGCTTCCTGCAGGACACCCGATATGTTGCCAATGTCAAATCCGGTATGAGGAAGGGACAACATCAATGGAACAGGTACATTTCCATCTGGGAAACGGTTTTTTCATACCTGTCAACCAAGTCATGATGACGTCCATAAAACGTTAATAAGGATGACTCCAACTTAGGATCAACATACCCATGTCTGAGAAACTTTTCTCTCAGGAGTCGAGCTCTGTCTAGGAAGTTAATGTATATGTTATCAAATATAAAAGGTCTACCACTTGCTTGACATTTGTTGTATTTTAAAAAGTTTGTATGTCCGGTACTTAAAATGCTTTTTCCATGGGTCATTGATTTAATATGAAATGATTGTTTCTAGAATATGACCTTTAATGAAGTGGTGAATAATCCGCATAGAGGTTTATTTCAACATGTTCACAACGCGCATTAATGTCATTTCTAACAGAGAGGAAATCAAATTACAGTTAATCTTTATGATTTAATTCCAACGGATGTTTTAACTTAAAAAAAATGTAAGGGTTGTTATTTTATACCAAATATTAATATCAAATACGAATATCTTATGAAATGTGTTGAAGAATATTTTAATACAAAATTTTACAAATTACTATAATTACTCACCAAAAAGTGAAAATATATAAAGTATAGCAAACATATCCATCATTAACATTTCAAAATCCTCTTTATTTCAAAAAAGTTTTGTGATACAACACTCTATTAAACTGCATATGGAATTCCACAAACATTTCCTATTTCAATCCCGACGAGGAAGTTCTATTTTCATTTGATACAATAATTGTTATATATATATATATGTAATGAAAGGATGTGGGACAAATCATTTTATGTTTCATTTATAAAATTGAAATCATATACGTGCCAAAAAATCATATTTTTGTTAATTCAAGACTATCATGTATTACATTGTTTGATATCAAATCATTCGTCTGCTTTGACGGATGATCATAACAATCCAAGAAGAAGAACTAATAACCCAGAATGTTGTAAAGTAGAAACAAATACCAAAATTATCAAAGTGACCAGATCTTCATTAATGTGAGGTTGGAAATTTATTTTATAGAAACAACCCAAAAAACTGATATATGAAAAACACGGTAAAACATCATTACTGCTCATTATATCAAGTTAGACTGTCCTGACTCTATGTTATTTCGATAGCTGAGCTTTGTACTCTTCCGTGTATTTTTTTTTTTTTTTTTTTTTGTCTATATTTCTGTTAATTGGGCTGCGTTAAATGATTTGTATGTGACTGTCAATTTGCCTACGGTTAATTTATCAACGAATAATTTAAATTAAGAAAAACAGATATGCAAGTCATGCAGAATTTCGAAAAAAATATTTTCCTATTCCGTCTGTTTCACGAAGGAAAATATCGCACTTACAGGAAAATTAGACGCAATAGATATATAGATTCTCCTTCAGGTACGAGTGAGTTATGGAATTTCACCACCCGATATAGTTTATTTTTCGAGCTTTAAATCTAAAATTTAACTATCGAGGGTGGCGAAATTCCATAACTCACGAGTAAATTGAAGGAGAATCTGTTTTTCCTATGATTTTTGACAAAAATCCCCCAAAAATGTGGTTGCTACGTAGTTTGTTTACATAGACGTCATTTCGGAACTGGCCAATAACTGTAGAAAAAATGACGAGAATTCTCATGCAGAAATTTAATCACCGGCAAGTGGTTAAACACACTATGCATTTTTATTCAACCGATTAAACACGTCAAGAATAGCAGAAAAAATATTATCCATTGAGATACAGTAAAAAGGTAACAAATAGGCATTAGAAAGCACGTGTACTTGTATTTGTTAGAATCGTACAATTTTCAAAAAACAGAGCAATCAGTGAAACTCAGATGTGTCGAATTGCATGGGAATAATGGAAAAAAACTTCGACTTATCAAGTGCTACGATTATTCAGTATTCAATTCTACCTTAGGTTTAATCTATGAATAATTCACAAAAAATAATTTTGTGCATTTTGATTGTTTGTCCAAAATGTCTTTTTATCTAAATGAAAACAAAACGTGAAACAACAATTATTTTCGGAAACAACAATCGTTACAATTATAATAATCGATTTACAAACTGGCTAGAAGCTACATTATACGGCCAGAAAAAAACACATCTGATCAATTAAAGCTGGTTGTTTCGACTTCGAAATGGTACAATAATAGAACTCTATGGAGTTTGGTACTTTAAAAGTAGTTCGACACAACATATGTACATGTATTCGACTCAATCGTGTTCAACTCAGCAATGGTAGATTTATATTATCTTAAAGGGTAAAACATCATGTCTGGTCAACAAGTTTTACATATCCATGGTATTTCAATAAAGAGTGCCTGACACAAACATATTCGACAGTATATGAGCTACTCTATAAAAGTCTAAATATTTGTAAGTGTTTCATTCAGTTGTCTGATCGGTATTTATATTGAAATAAAAAGCACTTGATTCTGTACAGAAGCGCATCGGTATTAGCTTGCCTCGACTCGCGGATGAAACCAAACTTTAGTGTTTGATGCCTTTCTCACGGGTATGCGGAAATACGGTGTAAGAACTAAACGGATCGGAGTCTCTTAGTGGACATTTACCGCTCAAGCTAAATGTATCATTAGATACACTAAGAACCTTATAGCGGTGAGCGTGCAAGATGGGAAGATATCAGAGCAAATAATTTAAGATACATGTATATTTGATCTCTATTTTTCAACAAAAAATATTTGAAAAAATAATTAATACACATATTAAAAGTGACTATTTTAGTTACTTTATCAAGGACAAAAGAAAAAAATATGAAAATACTATATACATGTAGATAAAATCTTATACTTCACGTACAGGTATTATGTATAAAACTTACAATGGTAATATATCTGACCTATTATTTTTGCGTTCGTATGTTATTAGCATTTTTAGTCCAAGTATGGTGTAGAAAGTGTGTTAGATGTAGCAAGTTTTGACCGAATTAGTCGTTTTTTTGGTCAAACTTTTGTTCTATTATGTCGGGAAAGAAACGATTTGGTCCAATTTGGCAATAAGTGCCTCTCGTGTGTTTTAGTTCTGCTTTGGTCTGTTTTGGCCAATGGGCACACGGATTTTTTCCGGTTTGTTCCTATTAAGTTTTGATTTGTTCTGTTTCGATCCGATTTTGCCCGTTTTATTTTCCGAATTACTTATTACATATATTGATTTTTCACGGTTAGATCTGATTTCAATTCGATTCTATATTAATATCAATTACGCAGACCCATATAATGTCAGTACATTAACACCAGGACCACTTACTGTTATTATATTGTCACGTGATTTAGTAAAACTTTAGGACGTAGCGTTCAGTTATTAATCCAGTGTATTCTGACCTGCAATCTCCTGTATATTAAGATCACAACCAACATTTCGTTTGTAAGCATGTTTGTTGCCTTTATTTGTCAAATGATATTTTCCTGGTAGTTTCTCGGAAACAATTACAGCAGTTCCTTTTGTGGAACGTTGTTATGTTTACAAAATCATTATAACCATAAGATTATCTCTGGTTTCATTCATGAATTTTGAATTCTCTTTTAAGGTTATTGTCTCATTGACATTAAACCATATCTCTTTCTATTTCTATTTTCTTCAAAATACAAATGTACATTGTACTATATTCACTGAAAAAGATCAAAGTTTGGATTATCAGGATTATTCAAAACAACAAAGGCACACAAATCCGCAACAAATAGATATGAAGTGAACTCAAACATAAAAAACACGGCAATTATACTCAGATGCGACAATAACTTTAGTAATGAATAAGACAGGTGAGATAGTAGTTATAATGTTAAATGAAGTGTGACTGATTAGGATATCATGCATTGATAATGTAAATACATGTAGTGAACTGTTTTTATGATGACATGTTCTACTATATAAGTGTAAATTTACCAAAGTTGGAATATCAATTTTGGAAATTGAATGGTTAGCCTAAGTCTTTTGACATTAATAGTTATTAATATGCATGGTTGCTAGATACATTTCCAAAAAAATGAAGATCTTATAGTCTTCAGGAAATTTACCAAAATTGGAGTTATTTTTTTTAAAATCCAAATATTCCATTTAATTTTGGAAATTTAATCATTTCCTATACAGCTGTTTTTGTAAACAAATATGTATGATTGCTAAGATACATTTCCAAAAAATGAAGGTTTTAGAGTCTTTCAGGAAATTTACCAAAGTTGGAATTATTATTATTTTTTTTTTTTTTTGGAATCAAAATATTCCATTTAACAGCTTTTATTCTGTTGGTGTCTGAGATAGTATGGTCAAGTCTGAGACTCTTCCAGAAAATTTTTTCTGGCCCAAGGGCAAATTTCAAAATTCCGAAACCTTCGGCACAGACAACTTTTAAAGTGCTAGTAATACACACATTTTTATATTTATACCGCTTAGGGTGAAAGAGGAGTTCTGTGACAACCGATTTTGGGATTTTTTAACTCTTTTGTTGCTATGCCCCAGGGGTTTCAGAAAAATTCTCATGCCACTTTTGAATTTGCCATATGTAATACTAGTCATGGTTTCAGTTCCAACATTATAGTACAAATAGTTTAGAAGATTTCACTATTTACTGGATATCGCGAAATCTGTTTTTGCTCATAATTATGCCCTAAGGGCAAATTCCAATATTCCGAAACCTTCCGAACAATCTACATCAACAATGCTAACAATGATCAAAGTTTCAGTTTTCTATCTCTTATGGTTCCTGAGATAATGCTGGGCATTACTATACGGGCGTACGTACGGCGAACAGCAAAACATTATCCCCGCCACAGGAAGGCCTTGATAACCACAAGATCGTTCTTTGGCATTTCTACAAAGGGTGAAGAAATGGACATTCCTGCTCTTTATTGGATTCCTAAACCACATAAGAATCCATTTAAACAAAGGTACATTGCTGGGTCAGCTAATTGCTCTAAAAAACCTCTTTCAAAGATTTTAACATTCATATTGACATGTATTAAAGAGGGCTTTCAGAATTACTGTGAAACATCATATTCCACCAGTGGCGTCAATCAGATGTGGATTTTTAAAAACTCCAAAAATTTACTTCAATATCTTTGGCTACATGCAACAGCATTAAAACATTCGACTTCTCTGCACTCTACACTACTATATCACATTCTCAATTAAAAGATCGCTTAAAGCAACTAGTTCATCAAAGTTTTTTCCAGAAAAATTGTACACGCAGGTATAAATTTCCTGTTCTAGGTAGAGCAAAGGCTTATTTCGTGAAGAACCACTCTGAAATTGACAAAAAGTATTCTGAAGATGAAATTACAAACATGTTAGATTTTCTCATAGACAACATATTCGTTGAATTTGGCGGTCTAATTTTTCAACAGACAATCGGCATTCCAATGGGAACCAACTGTACTCCTCTCCTCGCCGATCTGTTTCTGTACTCATATGAAGCGAACTTCATTCAATGGTTACTACGTGAAAACAAAAAGAAACTACCCCAATCCTTTAATTTCACTTTTCGTTATATAGATGATGTGTTTTCGTTAAATAACGACAAATTCCAAGACTTTCTACATCTTATCTACCCCAGTGAGCTTGAAATTAAGGATACTACAAATACCCCAAAGTCCACTTCATATTTGGACTTGTTTCTTGAAATAGACAGTGAGGGAAATTTAAATACAAAACTTTATGACAAACGTGATGACTTCAACTTTCCTATTGTTAATTTTCCCTTCTTGAGTAGCAATATACCAGCATCGCGTGCATATGGCGTCTACGTTTCTCAGCTTATCCGATTTTCAAGGGCATGCGTGAGTTACCCTGACTTTCGACAAAGAGTATTACTGCTGTCACAAAAGCTTCTTAACCAGGGTTTTATCAGGGATAAGTTGATGTCATCACTTAGGAAATTTTACGGTCGTCATCACGAATTGATTGACCATTACAGTGTTTCTTTCATGTGCCTCCACCGATTTGTGACTTCCCCCAGACTAACTTTGTTGAACTACACGACGCGTGCAGTATACGGAGCAGGAACTGCTTACCCTTCCGGAGCACCTGGGTTCACGCCTGTTTTTTATAGGAGTTCGTGTTGTTCATTGTTTTTTTTAGTTTTCTGTGTTTATTTGTTGTGCTTGTTGTTGTTCATTTGTCTTCCCGGGTTTGTCTGTCCAATGGATTAGGTTTTTTGGATTGCTCCTTAGGTATATTTGTCCTTTTTTTAATACAACAATAGCCATATTGTCAAGGCCTTCTTGGAAGCATGCGTTCTCGTAATCATCTCTATTTCGTTGTTAACCCATTCATTTTTTAAGAAATTTTCAGTGATCAGAAATATAATTTTCGTAACGTTGTCAATAGCACGTAAAATATAGCATCCCTTGCAACAAAGCCCTTAGCATCTAAGCATGTTTAAGTGTTTAGTGTGCCGTCCATTTCGCTGAAGTAGTATGCATTATTGTTTAGGGGGCAGCTGAAGCTTGCTACCGGGTGCGGGAATTGCTCGCTGCGTTGAAGACCCATTGGTAGCCTTCAGTTGTTTTCTGCTCTTTGGTCAGGTTGTTGTCTGTTTGATAGACGATAGTCTTCTATGGAAGATTTGAGCATGTATAGTTTTTAATCAAAGATTAAAGACGGAAAAGTTTTTGGCTTATTTAAATCCGTATCCTAAGCATCTCGTTAAACTCGCAACCCATCTACTGTCATTGTGATTATAACATATAAAAACATCGTAAAAATATGAATCGCCATTTATTTCCTCGTATCCCTTTCTTCTTTATTTAATTTTAGACAAAAATACTGAAAAACAGATTTGTACCGAAAATAGACGATTCCTATAATTATGCCTAAGATGAACACTGTGGAAAACGCCAAAGAAAACACTAATCAAACTAGTCCAAATTGGTGTTGCAAAGCCGGCCAGGCAAAGATCTACTACACTGGTATGATGATATACTGATTAGACACCACGGTCGGTGATATCACATGTAATGTATCAGTTACATACTTTGACAAATTGCTTTTTTTTCACAAAAACTTAATTTCTATAAAGGAAATTGATTTAATGTCCATGTCCTGACAAAATGTTTTAAACTTAACCTGCATATAAACGACGTCTGCTCATGAAAGGTACATGAAAGGTACATTTTTCTTGTCCCTTTGGTGCTTTTTATACCTAACATAATTCACTGACACTGATTTGTTCACTGCCTCTAGAAAAGCAGAAATATATTTAAGAAAGTGTAGTGTTGTATACTACTGAGAAGCATTTAACTGTTTACCTATGGGTTCTTTTATGTGTTTTGGGGTAACTTTCAGTTTCTAATCGATCCGATGCAGTCTCTGAATGTAAATTTGAATTTCGGCTTCTTAGTTAATGAATATGATGTTTATTTAGTTAAAGCATTTAGCATGAACATGAGTTAGTCAAGAAATACCAAAGGGATATTCGAAGGAGGGAAAATCTAAACAACTGACGAACTCCGGAGAACAACGAAGACAAGACCAAAACAATACATGTATCACAATTAAAAACTAAACACATATGAACAACATGGACGCCACCAAAAAACCGGGGGTAGACTCAGGTGCTCCGGAAGAGTAAGCGTCTCTGCTTCCTGCAGGACAGCCGCCATGCTGCCCATGTCAAATCCGGTATGAGGAAGGGATAGTATCAATTTCTACCTTACCTTGTGTAATTTGCCTTTCGTCGAATAAGATTATTGCTATAAGTAAAGTCAAGAAATACCAAAGGGATATTCGAAGGAGGAGAACAACGAAGACAAGACCAAAGCAATACAAACACTAAATTAAAAACTAAAAACATATGAACAACATGGACCCCACCAAAAACCCGGAGTAGACTCAGGTGCTCCGGAAGAGCAAGCAGTCTCTGCTTTCTGAGTTATACACAAAGCAACTTTTACTAATCCCTCGAAAATTTACAGGTGAGATGCAACCCATGTACCAACAGTTCAGCCTAACGTTTACACAGTACAGCTGTTTTCATCCCTATCCGATAGAATAACAATGTGTATCGATTCCATCCTCTCAAATGGTGTCGATGGGCATCACTATATATAATCCCTAAATATTTTCCCGCATTAGAATCGAATTAGTTACCTCGGGACAGTACATTAACTACTATACCCAGAAGCAACAATTCTGAATCAGAAACAGCCAGTTTAATATAAAGTACATGTCTCAAAAATGTTCATGCATTCTGAAAACAACGGTGTTTTTCCATGGAACACATCATTCGAATTTAACCTTGATAAACTCAAAATAAGTTACATAAATTCGTCTCTGCAAAAACGAATGCACATATCACATCTGAAGAATTAGGATGGACAAATTGGTTGATACTTTATGACTGAAAAATTAGAATGGTGATGAATAAAATTAAATAAATATTGTTTTGTCAACATCTCAGATGCAACTTTCTTTGTCTTTGTCTGTGCAGTAATGGTGTTTTAATACATCATATTGATAATTTATTTAACACAATATGGAAATTATTGCTGATTCGCCACCTGCTTTTAGAAAGACTATCAAAATTAAGAGTAACTAATTCCAGATACAAAAATGGACACAAGATTATAAATAAATTCGTATCGGCCATATATGTAAACGAATGTAAAATTTTAATGAAGTAATATATAGGCTTAATATTCAGTTGGTATTTCCATCAAAGATGATGATCTTGATCTCCCTACCTTGTATTGGATACCCAAGTTACATAAGTGTTCATACAAACAACGCTTTATAGCTGGATCTGCCAAGTGTTCCACCAAACCATTGTCTCAACTTCTAACTTCTATTTTAACAGCTGTCAAAACGGGCCTCCAAAGTTATTGTGAGACAAGCTATTCAAGAAGTGGTATCAATCAAATGTGGATATTAAAGAACTCCAAAGACTTAAGGGATATTTACGATCTCGGTCCATTTCAGTCTGTAACAGCATAAAAACATTTGATTTCTCTACCCTCTATACCACCATTCCTCATTCACAACTGAAGGAGAAGTTTAAAGATCTAATCCATCGATGCTTTCAAAATAAAAATGGCAACAACAGATACACATACCTTGTCATTGGTAGAGATAAATCATACTTTGTTAAAAACCACTCTAAATCTAACAAAAAATATACAGAGGACGAAATTGTCCTGATGATTGAATTTTTGATCGACAACATATTTGTTCAATTTGGTGGACGTGTTTTCCAACAGACAATTGGCATTCCTATGGGTACTAATTGTGCGCCACTGCTGGCCGATTTGTTCCTTTACTCATATGAGGCAGACTTCCTTGACGGGCTTCTTAAGGAAAAACAGAAGAAATTAGCCCGTACCTTTAATTTCAGCTTCCGCTACATAGATGATGTCTTATCACTCAACAATTCACGTTTTGGGAATTTCTTACATCTCATCTATCCCAATGAGCTCCAAATTAAGGATACAACAGACACTGCCAAGTCTGCATCTTATCTTGACCTTCACCTCGAAATTGACACCAGAGGAAGGTTGAATACAAAACTTTACGACAAACGGGATGACTTTGACTTCCCAATCGTCAACTTCCCATTTTTGAGCGGCAATATTCCAGAGGCGCTGGCGTATATATTTCACAACTCATACGTTATTCCAGAGCTTGTGACATATACATTGACTTCCTGGACAGAGCCCGGCTTCTGACAGAAAAGTTGCTCAGACAGGGGTACGTTGCTCCTAAGCTGAAGTCATCCTTATTAAAGTTTTATGGGCGTCATCATGACTTGGTTGACATGTATGAAAAAACCGTTTCCCAAATGAAAATGGACCTGTTCCATTGATATTATCCCTTCCTCATATCGGATTTTACGTGGACAGCATGGCGGGTGTCCTGCAGGAAGCAAAGACTGCTTACTCTTCCGGAGCACCTGAGTCTACCCCCGGTTTTTTGGTGGGGTCCATGTTGTTCATATGTTTTTAGTTTTTAATTGTAGTGCATGTATTGTTTTGGTCTTGTCTTCGTTGTTCTCCGGAGTCTGTCAGTTGTTACGATTTTTCTCTCCTTCGAATATCCCTTTGGTATTTCTTGACTTTACTTAGAATAATAATGCCAACGAATTATGTATTGTGTAAATCTAAATAATTGCAGGTTCATATATAAACTACATCAGATTAATAATTTTGTCTGAATACTAACTTTGTTAAAATCCCTTTATAGCGTTGGCATCCATAATGAAGTAATAGCTGTAAGATTTTTTTTGTGAGATACGTAAAATCTGCATGCCTTAATCATGTTAATAGTTTCATTTGTTTAATCTCAATAGGGAAAGACTGAAAACTTTATGAAAAAGGAACATGTCTTATTTACTGGGCAACGAATGAAAAGTAATGTAGGTCAATCTATAAGGAAGGTTTATATGTCATATAAATTGAAAGTCTCAAATTCTCTGTTAAATATGTCTTAAGAGAAGGAAATATATATTATTTTTCCTTTCGCCTTTTTTGTAATTTTTTGTTGTAATTGTTTAATAATCAATTTACAAATTGTAAAACAGAGGCAGATGAGATATCTTGAAATCGCCAGTATATTTCCAGATGAATTTGTCGCCATGATATAGACCACAGCAGTATACTCGATTTGATAGAGTACAGTTACTTTAGAAGTCAAATCACATTTCTATCATATTAAAAGAGGTATGACTGTGAAACATTCAGTGTTAACACTATTGCTTTTGTTCCTGTTTTGTTAAGTACACGATTACATTGTACTTAATTAATAGGACAGAGTAAATATTATTAAAGGCAATTAGATACCAATTTCTGGACTGACCTTCTTCAGAATCTCTAATGACCAAAACTTTGGAAAGCCAAATATATACACCACAACAGTGCCGAAGTTAAGCCAAACTTAATGCAAGGCCAACTTTGGCATGATGAAGTTGAAACTGTACTTTAAACGAATTAAACAATTATCACATGAAAAGTATTTCATCACAAGTTCTTAAAATCTCGTCAAAGCCGAAGTGACTACTTCGGGAATAATGCCATCAAGGATCAACAGTCAACCAGCTGTTGTAAAGCATCAGATGTGTTCTTAGTGTCTTGCATACAATGATAGATTAGTCTATTTGTAGCATTATAGAAATACTAAGGGTTCATTCCTTGTATTGCACATGGTAGATCTCATTAGCTGAAATTTGGCTTCCTATTTCGGTATTTTTGGTAGAGTACTTCTTGTTTAATATAAGTTTGGTTTATGGTCTTCCAAATGTTTCGGTTTTAAAGTTACTGATGAGAGGTAACTCCTTGAAATGCGTCGTATGCAGCATACGTGTAGTATAAATTTACTATATCTAATATTAGCATCTTTGGATTGTTATTTTTAACTTTTATTATCAATCAAAAAATGCTCTAAAAATAATAAGCCAGCTGCATTTTTTTTGAAACACAGATATTTCGGCGCATAGCGTTTCCAACACTTTTGCAGACTGAGTGATATTTTACTTAACTTTGGTCTTTCCAATTTAAATCAAATCGCCACGGAACTCTGCTATGGAGTATACCTGTTAAGCATTTTTGTTAAAACAATCAAGTAAAAAAAAATCTCAGAATTTCTAATAACAAAATTCACAATTATTAATAATTAGTACAATATAACTGAATAGATACATCTTAAGAACAATATCAAAAGTTCAATTTAGGATGAAAATTATATATACTACCAAAATTAAGGGCTCGATTTCTTTGGGCTGTCATCACGTAACAACTGCAATAGACACAATTCAAATCAGAATTTGACTGATTGAGGATGAATGTGTTTTCTCAGAATTTCAGACGTCTAGGTGGATACGTGGAATTATCGATGATTTAAGTTGAACGGAACAAATCATCGACATGTTTCCATGTTTCGTCATTCGTCTCCATTTCCGGTCAGACACCAGACTCTATTTTTAACTTTTTCGATCATGAACTTTCCATAAATCTATTACTTCCTGGATTATTTAGCATTCTTTAATATAAAGTTTTATGACTTTTATCCCTGATGCTGATAACATTTACGCAAGTCTGTCGACTTTACAATACAGCTACAACTGCTTTACATCAGTTCAAAATTAAAATCTGAAACGACTCTAATGTATCGATAATATACGTAAATATTTTCAGACCTTGGGGATTTGTGTCAATTTATTTATTTTATTGTTTTTGTTTCTTGAGCTTGTACATATATTTCGCGGATTCCTGTATCAACAACAACTCGGACCGTTTTCATTCACACTTATTTCCAGGCATATACTATATACCACTAGTACATGTGTTTTTTCCTCTGCTGATCCCCCTTTTCTCTGCAACACCCCACAACCTTCATTGTCAATTTTTGTTTTTATTTTTCATTATTTTATAAAAGAAATAAACGCAGTATCATAATATTATATATAGCATAGCTGAAACAATAAAAACATAGGACAGAAGTGCTGATCTCCAGCGCCACAGCTAAGTTGCACAGTCATTGTAGACATTTTGTGCAATAACCTTATTTGCATATGCCTTATTCTTGATTTGAATCTTTAGGATGGTTTTTTATCTTAATAATAAACACTAGTTCCATGTTGACCATTTCCATTTATCCATTATTCATTATTTCAAAATAACTCATATGGCTGTTAAGACAGAACAAATATAATAAAGTTCAATATTTTGTTCTAAGACAGGTACAAAAAAGGCAAACAACTGAAAAACTATCATACAACTACAGTTACAGTCACTTTCTTACTCATGGATCAACAGAGATCTAATGAAAAGAAATCATCAAGATTTCTAATGTTCCGAATTCATAATATCATGTATGCATGTAAAATAAAGAATTGACATAGAAAATTAATTACTTTACACTGCAAATGTGAACATGATAATACTGCAATACATGTTAATAAACTGTCAACTGGATTAGGTATTAATAACCATTTTTTTTTTTTATAAAATCAGTAAATAAATTATTTGTTACCAATTTTGTGCATGCAATTTTGATGCACAAGATGTGCACATTTCGTTGATTTACGACTCATCAGTTGTGGTCAAGACCTAAATTGTTGAAAACCAAAACAACAATCCAAAAGTGTAAAAAGAGCAACATATACAGGTATATGAACACTTTCATGACACTCCTTCCTAAATATAAAGTATCTTAAGTTTTGATTTAAATGAATTATAATGCAACTGGGTTATACATATTGAAAGAAATCAATACCATATACATTTACAGGCCAATGCCAAGTACTAATCACCATGTACATAGTGTAAAAGGCTTTGTAGACACGTACCTTTTGTTGGATTCAGAGGCATATATAAGCTACTAAATGAATTGCAATTTATCATAATTGAAATGTTATGTTGAATAATAGTAATATATTAAATCAAATACAATGCGACTGATTTACAATGTAAGCCTTTACTGTCGATGTTTATACAATCCGGAAAACATGTCTGAAAGATAGGTCAAGTCCCTCCCACTAATACATTGTATTTATAGGATTGGATGCTACGTCACTATATACTATAAAACATTTTTTCGAATATCACTTTTGACGAAATATGAAATTCTAATTAGACTTAGTAGAAAGAAAATAAATAAAGGCGAAATCACTAATAAAAATTAATACAAAGTCATCGTCTGACCAAAAGATAAAACTTCGTCCTGTCAAAATGTGAAAGTATTTAGATTATCGAAAATTTGAATTGGAGTTTCATTTAATTTATCACTGTTTATGAATATCTTGCACGTTTTGAATAAATTGACATAAAAAAAATAAGTAAAGTCAAGAAATACTAAAGGGATATTCGAAGGAGGGAAAAATCTAAACAACTGACAAACTCCGGAGAACAACGAAGACAAAACCAAAACAATACATGCAATAAATTTAAAAACTAAAAACATATGAACAACATGGACCCCACCAAAAAACCGGGGGTAGACTCATGTGCTCTGGTAGAGTAAGCAGTCTCTGCTTCCTGCAGGATACCCGCCATGCTGCCCATGTCAAATCCGGTATGAGAAATGGATAACATCAATGGAACAGGTCCATTTTCATTTGGGAAACGATTTTTTATACGTGTGAGCCAAGTCATGATGACGTCCATAAAACTTTAATAAGGATGACTCAATTTCGAGGAGAAGGTCAAGACAAGATGGCAGTGTCTGTGGTATCCTTAATTTTGAGCTCATTGGGATAGATGAGATGTAAGAAATTCCCAAAACGTGAATTGTTGAGAGTTAAAACATCATCAATGTAGCGGAAGCTGAAATTAATTGTCCAACTTTTTTTATATTTGGCAATGCCTAGCAGTTTTATTTCTGTTTATAAACAACTTTTGTCATATCATATGAAAGACATAATTTCGAACTATGTTAGAATAAGAATAAGTAATAGCAAGCTGCTTATAGAGCAAGGGAGATATTTTGATATCTCCCTTGCTCTATAAGCAGCTTGCTATTACTTATTCCCTTTAGAAAATAGAATATGTAATTATTGCAATTTTAATGTTGAAGATGAGTTTCATTTTGTTATGAAATGCAAAGATTTAGAGCATTTAAGAACCAAACTTTTTTCGGATATTAGTGATATTATTCCTGCATTTCTAGATTTATCTGATATTGAAAACTTTAAATTCATTATGTCTAGTAACGATTATGATGTCATGAAAGTTTGTATAACAGGAATTGATGATATGTATACTAAGCGTGAAATGAGAAAATGATTATATATTTATTTGTTGTTATTATAGTAACTACATGTATTATTTCTTATACAAATTAACCCCTCAGTCGTGATAGATCTGCACATGTACAATTGTATTGAATTCATTGAAATGTTAGTTTTATCAATGTTTGTCTGAATTTGTTTTGTTGGAGATTACAATCCTGTGTTGGATTCTTTATCAATAAATATTATCTTAACTTATCGTATCTTATGATTTCCAATTAAGCAAATAAAAAGACACCATTGTACCTTTTAGGTCTTCTTCTTACTTTTGTTAAGAATTATTAGCAAATCATTTGTTCTATATGCTCCATTATAGGTATTAGATACGGATGTGTGAGCGCTATGTGTATTGTCCGTTGGTGTATAGTTCAGAGTATGCGTGTGTGCATGTGTATGTATGATGTGTATTTATTTCTATTTTATTATGTATATGTAACTATTTCTCTGTACCATTGGTTATGTATGGTTTATGAGAATAAAGTTCTGTTCTGTTAAGTTCGTGAGAGAATACTTAGTTTAAACTTATTTATTTATAATGGATTGGTAAACAAGTCATACCAACTTATGCTACGTCCTCTTCACTTGGCGGGTGTGGGAGCCACCCATTTAGCGGCATTAACCAAGGTCATTTAGTTCCGTAGCCCGATGCTCTAACCACTACACCACGGTATATTTCAACGTTCGCTTTCGAAATCTGTGTTAATTTAGTAATTTATAGTCTACTGATTCATTTTTTAGATGTTCCTACAGATATCTCGTTTGCGTCCTATTGTTGTATTTAATGTACATGATATATGTCGTATGAAACTTTTTTTTTTGTTTTTGTGTAGGGAATGGGGAGGGGGTTGGTTGTAAAAAGAATACATTATTGACAGGAATACCTGTACAGTAGCTTAAAATATGATTTACCGATAAACTCCCGAATTTATCAAAAATTGGAGAGGCACATGTGATAGTTCAAACGGATTCTAGTTTTGCTGAAATGTGGGATGTTTTCACTCATTTGTAAATACCTTAAGAAATGAGGTACACCAATACAAGCTCTGTTCACATACTCATGGTATTATATTTCAATCATTCATAGATTAATTTCTCGAATAAGTCTTGAAATCATCTTATCTTAAATTTACTCTATTAAACGTAGCTTTTGGTATCATTGAATTTTTAAATGTCGGTGAAAAAAAGTACATACATACATTTATGTTGACAAAAAAGGGGATTAAAAGTCAGCTCTTAGGTCCTGAAAGAAACACAGGCTAAATTATGATGGACAAAATTCTGGATCTAAGTTTCTTATCCCCTGAAAATTGAATGGTTGCTCAATTTCAATGTATTCTAATATTAACAATGGTAGTGTAATGTGATGATTACATGAGTAAATCATTCATTCAATATCTTTTATAAGAAATTTCAAACAGTCATATTACAACCCTTTGGAAGTTAAAACTTTTGTCCAATAAATAGAAACGTTTAGACATAAACATTTAGAAGGCTTATCCACAAATTTCTTCGTCAAAACAAGGTTGATCTGAAAATGTAAAATAATAAAAATCATGACTTTTGTCGAAATACATTTTAATTAATGTCTTTTTCAAATACACATACAATTTAATAGAAAACGGAAATGTGTCTGATATATGTACTTTCATCGTGATTTTTCACTCAAATATTTCTACGTTTTGATGAGAAAACAACTATGTAAACTAGATTCTTTTATTGTTCCCGGACCTGAACCTCCAGGAGTAAGGACTTTTACCCGTGTCAATTGTCGCTTTGTAACCTAAAGATAACTGACAGTAAAAAATCAATATTCTTATTTCTTTGCCTGAATTATACGCGTGCACGTAATTATTCTGCGTCAAGAATATAATACCTTTTTGATCTCGAGCACTGCTGATGAGTTGTCAGTCAACAAAAATGCCATACAGTGCATCAAATTTTATTGAGGTATTTTGTAATACATTTTATTGTTCCAAAGATATTCTTACTTTTGACAAGTGCAAAACAGTCGTCTTGGTTACAACTTATGCCTACACAACAAGCATCACAAAGTTCTATTTCTCCATGAGATCTTTTATCGTTTGCTCCATGAACCAAACGAACATGCCTATTGCAGCGGTACCATGCGAGTCTTTATAACCACGGAGATTTTTATCGCACATCTATATTGTGGAATATTAAAGTATCTTCTTATCATGCTTATAGGGATAACGGTAGTATTTATTTTGCCATAGGGATAATTATACCCTTTTTCAAATTTTCACCACCTATTAACAAAAACGTAGAGCCCACATTCATAGTCAATTAAAGTACTTTCATAATAGTACTCAGAAATATATTTCAATATGCATGATGACCATCTTCCTATTCAGCCAGCTTTACAAAACTAGGGTTGCCGGCACTTTGCCGCCTTTGTCTGTGCAGTGAATGAAAAATTTCAAAAAATTGTCAAAAATTTATTTTCACCTGGATGTTAAATTCTTTCATATTTTTATACACCTAATTCATCCTACAACTTGAACAGATATGCTGAGTACAAACTAAATTTTTGTTCAATCTACAATGTTCTTATGTTTTGACCTGAGTAGAGTATACAATTGAGCAACCTTATACCTGGAAAATAAATACTATGATTTTCCCTATAGAGAAACAGTGGGAAATCTATAATAATGATAATGTGTATTGATAGACGCAGCGAGTGTATTTTGCAATAACACGAATCATATATATATATATATATATATATATATATATATATATATATATATAAGTCCAAAGATTTGCACAACGGTACTAATATAAGAAGATAATATACGAAGTTGATGTTATAAAATCGTGTTGACAAATATTTCGGCTTAACAAATAGCCTTCGTCAGTGTCGATAGTTTTTACAATACTAAATGTATGTGTGAAAATAGCTCAGTAATCCAGGTAAGTTTAGGTCTATTGATTTTAATCTCGATCTTGATCTTCATAATTAACAACAAAACTCGATACTCCAATATACGTAACTCTGTATATGTATATCCCAAAATGAGTGTAAAATAAAACTGTTAGTATTTCTTATTGATGCCGTTTGGATGATGTACATTTAGTTCCTTTATCCAAAAGCTTTCCCGAGCCTGTCGCTGGGCATCGCTCCAGTGAATGTTCTGTTCAATCACTAGGATTTTCATGCGGTTAAAGTCATCAAGTTTGTGACCCAATTGTCTGAAATGCTGAGAAACTGGGAGAAGTGGCTTCTTAGAGATGTCACTCCTATGGCCATTGAGGCGTTTGTGGAAAGGCTGCTTTGACTCACCAACATATTGGAGGCCACAAACCGAACATTCTAGAATGTAAATAACATTCATACTTTTGCAGGTAACATTGCAAAATATCCTATACCTCTTTTCGGTTGCCTTACTGTGAAAAGTTGATGAGGGATGCATCTGTAGGCAGCATTTGCAGCGTTTTTCATCACACGAGCGACATTCTCCAGAAGTACTTCTATTATCAGACACTTCAGCCCTCACCAGCAGGTTCCGCAGACTATCGGGTTGCCTAAAAGCTATCATGGGAGGCTCGGGAAAAATCTTGGATAATTTAGAATTCTTTTCAACTGTTTTCCAATGCTCACGAATTACACCGAAGCTGTTTTTGAGAGATGGATGGTAAGTAAGAACACATGGAGTCCTTTTGTTTTTCTTTTTATCTTTGTATTCTAACAATTTACTCCTTGGAATAGTTTCCGCTTTCTGAAAACTTTTTTGAATAATTCTATGTTTGTAGCCCCTTCTCTTCAAGCGGGTTTCGAGTTTACTGAGTCTTTTTTTAGTTTTTTCTGTGTTGGAACAAATTCGCTTGACTCTGAGTGCCTGACTGTACGGGATGCTCTTAGTACAATGAGCAGGATGGCAACTTTTAGGGGACAGATATTGGTGAGTGTCAGTAGGCTTAGAATATAGATCTGTGGATATGATGCCATCTGTGAGTGAGCTGGAAGTATCGAGGAAGGTGATTTTGGATTTAGATTTCTCATGAGTAAATTTAATACTAGGATGTATGTTGTTGGCATGAGTGATGAAAGTATCTAAATCCTCGTCACTTTTATTCCATTTCATATCTACATCATCTATAAATCTATACCAGGAAAGCGGTTTTTCGATGGAAGATTCAAGGAGTTGTTTTTCTAATTTGCCCATAAATATGTTGGCATATGATGGAGCCATTTTGGTGCCCATAGCAGTTCCATTAACTTGTAGATAATGATCGCCATCAAAGGTGAAGTTGTTGTTCTTTAGTACCAACGTGAGCATTTTGACCAGGCATTCAGTAGGTGGATGTTTTACTGGTCGGGAATTCCAAACTTCTTTACATGCATCAATGCCATCTGCATGTGGAATATTCGTGTAGAGTGATGTGACGTCCATAGAGACAAGTGTCGTGTCGGAGGGGAGTGGATTTAAGGCCTGCATTTTTCTTAGATAATCGGTTGTGTCTTTGATGTGAGATGGTAAGTCTTCAACATGTTGGCGAAGATGGAAGTCAACGAATTCCGAGATTTTTTCCGTCGGATGACCGTTCGCTGAAACAATAGGTCTTCCTGGGTTATTGGCCTTATGAATTTTAGGTAAAAGATAAAATCTGCCCGGTTTAGGATTTTCTGGTTTCAAATACTCAAGAGTTTTTTCATCGATGAAACCATCGTCGTGCATTTCTACCAAACTATCAGTTATTTCTCTGCTGAAAGATGTTGTGGGATCAGAGTCTAGTTTTCGGTAGAACCTTGCATCGCCAAGTTGTCGTTCAGCCTCTTGAATGTAAGCAGATTTATCCATGACAACCACAGCACTACCTTTGTCTGCAGGTTTAATGACGATATTGTTGTTGGATCGTAAGTTTTTCAGTGCAGTTCGTTCTTCATTGGTAAGATACTAGAGAAAACAATAAACCTTTTGACAATCTTACCAATGAAGAACGAACTGCACTGAAAAACTTACGATCCAACAACAATATCGTCATTAAACCTGCAGACAAAGGTAGTGCTGTGGTTGTCATGGATAAATCTGCTTACATTCAAGAGGCTGAACGACAACTTGGCGATGCAAGGTTCTACCGAAAACTAGACTCTGATCCCACAACATCTTTCAGCAGAGAAATAACTGATAGTTTGGTAGAAATGCACGACGATGGTTTCATCGATGAAAAAACTCTGGAGTATTTGAAACCAGAAAATCCTAAACCGGGCAGATTTTATCTTTTACCTAAAATTCATAAGGCCAATAACCCAGGAAGACCTATTGTTTCAGCGAACGGTCATCCGACGGAAAAAATCTCGGAATTCGTTGACTTCCATCTTCGCCAACATGTTGAAGACTTACCATCTCACATCAAAGACACAACCGATTATCTAAGAAAAATGCAGGCCTTAAATCCACTCCCCTCCGACACGACACTTGTCTCTATGGACGTCACATCACTCTACACGAATATTCCACATGCAGATGGCATTGATGCATGTAAAGAAGTTTGGAATTCCCGACCAGTAAAACATCCACCTACTGAATGCCTGGTCAAAATGCTCACGTTGGTACTAAAGAACAACAACTTCACCTTTGATGGCGATCATTATCTTCAAGTTAATGGAACTGCTATGGGCACCAAAATGGCTCCATCATATGCCAACATATTTATGGGCAAATTAGAAAAACAACTCCTTGAATCTTCCATCGAAAAACCGCTTTCCTGGTATAGATTTATAGATGATGTAGATATGAAATGGAATAAAAGTGACGAGGATTTAGATACTTTCATCACTCATGCCAACAACATACATCCTAGTATTAAATTTACTCATGAGAAATCTAAATCCAAAATCACCTTCCTCGATACTTCCAGCTCACTCACAGATGGCATCATATCCACAGATCTATATTCTAAGCCTACTGACACTCACCAATATCTGTCCCCTAAAAGTTGCCATCCTGCTCATTGTACTAAGAGCATACCGTACAGTCAGGCACTCAGAGTCAAGCGAATTTGTTCCAACACAGAAACAACTAAAAAAAGACTCAGTCAACTCGAAACCCGCTTGAAGAGAAGGGGCTACAAACATAGAATTATTCAAAAAAGTTTTCAGAAAGCGGAAACTATTCCAAGGAGTAAATTGTTAGAATACAAAGATAAAAAGAAAAACAAAAGGACTCCATGTGTTCTTACTTACCATCCATCTCTCAAAAACAGCTTCGGTGTAATTCGTGAGCATTGGAAAACAGTTGAAAAGAATTCTAAATTATCCAAGATTTTTCCCGAGCCTCCCATGATAGCTTTTAGGCAACCCGATAGTCTGCGGAACCTGCTGGTGCGGGCTGAAGTGTCTGATAATAGAAGTACTTCTGGAGAATGTCGCTCGTGTGATGAAAAACGCTGCAAATGCTGCCTACAGATGCATCCCTCATCAACTTTTCACAGTAAGGCAACCGAAAAGAGGTATAGGATATTTTGCAATGTTACCTGCAAAAGTATGAATGTTATTTACATTCTAGAATGTTCGGTTTGTGGCCTCCAATATGTTGGTGAGTCAAAGCAGCCTTTCCACAAACGCCTCAATGGCCATAGGAGTGACATCTCTAAGAAGCCACTTCTCCTAGTTTCTCAGCATTTCAGACAATTGGGTCACAAACTTGATGACTTTAACCGCATGAAAATCCTAGTGATTGAACAGAACATTCACTGGAGCGATGCCCAGCGACAGGCTCGGGAAAGCTTTTGGATAAAGGAACTAAATGTACATCATCCAAACGGCATCAATAAGAAATACTAACAGTTTTATTTTACACTCATTTTGGGATATACATATACAGAGTTACGTATATTGGAGTATCGAGTTTTGTTGTTAATTATGAAGATCAAGATCGAGATTAAAATCAATAGACCAAAACTTACCTGGATTACTGAGCTATTTTCACACATACATTTAGTATTGTAAAAACTATCGACACTGACGAAGGCTATTTGTTAAGCCGAAATATTTGTCAACACGATTTTATAACATCAACTTCGTATATTTTCTTCTTATATTAGTACCGTTGTGCAAATCTTTAGACTTATATAATTTTTTCCTTATCTGCGCAGTATCGTCTATTCTAGACGATCCGGTACATATTAAATTTGCTGGTTGGTCTTTTTTATAGACTTATTTATTTATATATATATATATATATATATATATATATATATATATATATATATATAATCCAAATCGAATTACCAATCATTTATTTTAAAAACTCGAAATTTAAAAGAGAAAGAATTCCAAAAAAGAGAGGTTAATTCATCGTGAGAATAGCAACACAGGGCACAAAAACGACAAAACTATAATAAACATGATAAAAGCAAAAAAGATCAGAACAGCATATAAACTACAGCACTAGAAATGAAAAAATATAAATGTAATTACATCAGATACCCTTGAACATTACGAATGCCCTGCTCCGTTAATGGCACCCAATGCACTGATTATACATGTATCTGGTGTGTTACCAAGTTTGATGGTTTCATTTTTTTAATCATTCATGTTCTACTAACGGGTATCTAAACATATATCAATAGTGAAGCGATGAATAGTAAACATATGATTCATTTAGAAATAATTCTAGAAAATTATCAAATATTTGATTTTTAAATTAATTTGATTTACCAGTTTACGCTCACAGCCAAGTGAATAATAGAAGGAGGATCCTTCAATTAACATTCTTTGTATACAGGCCTGTCATAAAAAATAAATGAGTTTAGTCCAAGAATATGTGGTTCACTCTGTAGAGGAATATAGAAATGTCCATGTCTTTAATAAAGTGCAAGTTATCACACATAATTAAACCATAATCCACTGCACAGAACAATCCAGACCGATTAAAGTATAATCCACACTGTAGTTTTTAAATACAGTGTACTAATCATTCATGAACGAGATCCTACTGATATTTTTGTAGATATAAATTGGAAACAAAAACAAGTTCATTTTTATGAATCGTCGAAATCATACTTTTGGCAAAACAAATTGGAAATGTGCAAAACTGAGATTAAACTGTCGTATTTGATTAAATGTGCACTGTCTCATTAACATGTAATCTATGACTTTTCATTTAAATACTAAACAGGCTCCTTACATTTTGATTTTATGACCAAATATATTTCGGACTAAATGTTGTATCATATAATTTTTAAACAACAAATATATTATAAGAGTTATACAGAATTAATTTCTTTACCTCAGTTTCTTGGCATATATGGAACGTATTACAATTTAAGGGATCAGAAACTCGATCACATACAGCACAAATTCTGTCCATTGATGGTGATGATGCTAAAAATGACGACTCAAAACATTTACTGTTATTACTGATAGTTGCAAAAACTTTACCCTAAAGACATTTAATGACGGTTTCTTATTGTATATGAAGGATAATAAAAATATGACCAGGCAACCAATGCTAACATCAGGAAAGCTCTTATCAAAGACTAGATGTCCAGGGAGGACAGCAATTCCAAAGATGAAACCACCCCTCCTGAGCAGACTCTTGCCATCGCTCTATGAAGAATTCATTACCATAAAAAAAACTTGACAGGGAGTACGAAAGATCTTTAAGTACACAAGGCAAGAGACTGAAGATGCAAGAGAGTGAATGGGGCATGTTCAACACGACTGTGTCCATCAATACCGTCAGGTATGGAATGAATCTTTAAAACCAATGAGTAAAACATTGTTAAGTATTGTAGGATATTGGACATAAATGTTATTTATTACCGGTGTTTGGGAGTGGGGGTTGGCTTTTAAGGCTTGAACAATTTGTTTATAAGATTTTTAAAAATGACCCATCAAGAAAGCAGACTATTTTAAATCTATATAAAATTATATAAATATTCGAGTAGAGGTAGAGGTCCTTGACCTATTAGTATTTGTTTTTAAATAGAAGGTAATATATATATTTTTTTATTTTAAATAATCCAAAGATCCCCTCGGTAATAATGTTAGAGGCGATATTAATATTAGTATAGGCCGATAGTATGTTTTAAGATGATGAGTTACTTTTTTATATCATAACTCACATAAAATGGTATTGTTTTGGGTTTATATTATACAATTATGCCATGTTGATGGGGTCGATCCATGATTTTATCGCACCAACCAAGAAAAACAATAGACTGAGGACGACGTTCGAGGCCGATATTGTTCTTGGTTGGTGCGATACAATTATGGATCGACCGAAATATACATGCTACAATTACTTTTTTATTTAATAAGTGGTCCAATGGTAAAAGTATGTTGTTATATGTTTTCTTTAATACTTTCATGTATGTAGTGAAATATTGATGATATTGATGTTTTCCTTTGGCTGGTGAAATAAAACCACTGATCGACGATAAGGTTATCAACATGCTAAAATTGCTTTATACTTTTTCTTTCTAATGGTTTCAATTGTAACAAAAATACTTAATAAATAAATTATAGAGTAAATTGTTTAACTGTAGTTTTATGTAAAGAAACTCCTGTTTTATTTTCTTGTTGCATGCTAAACATGTGTTTCATATTGTAAATTAATATTTGTGTTATGTACATGTATATGTTGTCATTATTATTATAACTCCTGAAGTACATGTAAATATTTGTGATGTATTACGAAATAATGAAGCATTTTTTTGAAATATTTTATGTTTTCTTAACATAGTCCAGTTGGTGAATTGGAAATTAGTCTCGTGTTGTTGTTCAGATTTTATATATATATATATATATATATATATAGCATATTCAGTGTGTACATTTGGGTTTTTGGTTTGTCTGTCTCTTTGAACTACGTTTTTCGATAATTTTGTCTTTTTCAATATAATGATCAGTAAATATGAACATGAAAAGATTCGGATAAATCAATAGAACATTTTGGATTTAATATTATTTAAATTTGATTAAAACAGTGAGTCAACCTTCCATAAATGCCCTTTTATCCTTAAACAATAGGTTAAGCTCCTCCTGTCGGTGGACAAATCAGGATGACATGGACATCCTTTTTGTTCATGTACAATTCGCCAACATATAAAAGGCAATAAAGGATACGGACATGACCTGGCAATACACTAACACAAACATGCACAAGACAACGGATAAACCTAAGGAACAGTCCTTTTATTGATGTGCTTCGTCTTAAAGCTGAAGATTGACATTTCATTAAATTTAAAAAAATTCAAATGAAAAATTTCATCAAATTTAAAAATTCACAAATGCCAAATTTCATCAAATTTAATCAAATTTAAATAATATTAAATCCAAAATGTTCTATTGATTTATTTGCATTTAAATTTCAAACATTCATTTAATTTTGTTTAAATTGTAAGTTTAAAATAAATGATTGTATTTTTATTTGAAGATAAATCAGATTTTTTAATTTTAAATCACAAGAATAATGTTAATTAATTTTTACATTAAATGCAGTGTAAATTTTGAATTTTTTTTATTACTATTTTTACGTCCCCAAACGAAGTGGGAGACTTATACATTTTGATTTGCGATTTTTATCGAACATTATTTTTCTCCTCTCCGATTTTGTTCGTTCCAGTTCTCAATAACCGTCAGAGATATGTATCTGAGGTTTCCAATTATAAAAAATGAATGCTTCTAGATGTGCCTAATGCTATTCATTTTTTGATGGGGGTCACTGGACGTAAAATGAGCAGTTCAAAGAGGCTAGGAGTTTACTAAAGGACCCTCTGGGAAAAATTTTGGTGGGAGGCTGTGTTACTCTCCGAGATGCATCCTCATACCTAGTAATATGATTATAGGTCACTTTGTATGTTAAACTGATTTTTGACATAAAACTTAAAAGCCAGTCAACCGTGTAATATGGGTCATGTGACCTTCATCTTATGTCACATGGCAGTCTCTTAAACAAGGACCTACAAACAAAATTATATAACACGGCTAGGTCAACTAGTAACTGAGAACTGGATGTGGACGCGCACTCAGACGTGGGCGCCGCGGGTGCTCCATTAGTCCCACTCAACTTCATTGAAGCGAACTAATGACATATACCTCGTTCCTCTAGGGGGGTTCTTCCCCTCCCCCGAAAGTCGATAATTTTGAAAATTTTCATATGCAATTAAAATCCATAGCTTTAAATTATATATTTTATTATTCTCAGTAACAAGACGCATTAAATGACATGAACCTCATTCTTTCAGTAGGGTGATCCTCACCCCCATAAATCAATAATGTCCAATTCTCTCATAAACCGTTAAAATCTCAACCCCTAAACCATATATTTTCTTATCCACCATGGTAAGACGCACTAAATGACACATCCCTGTCTTCCCAAGAAGGTTATCACCACTCCCATCATATCAATAATGTTCAATTATCTCAAAAACTGTCGAAATCCCCACCCCTAAACCATATATTTGTTATATTAAAATTTTGATTTATCAATACAAACGTTTACTATAACAACCTATATTTTCTTATTCCCCATGGTAAGACGCACCAAATGACACATACCTGGCTTCCACAGAGGGATATCATCACTAAAATCAAATGAATAATGTTCAATTATCTCATGAATTTTCGACGGTCAAACGCGACGTCAAAATGAAGAAACGGCATAATAGCGGCACTGAGAGCGATGCGTATAAACTATACCGTGGTTTCCCTTTAAATGATACATACCTCATTACTCAATGGGTGTCATTCTCGCCCCCTTGAACCAAATATTTTGAATTATATAAAATTAAAAATCTGTAAGAAATCCGACACCTAAACCGTATATTTTCTTATTTCCAATGACAAGACGTATGAATTGATATATACCTCATTTACCCAAGGGTTCATCCCAACCCTCATTCACCCTGACAAGACAAACAGGTTGATAAAAATCTAACAATCCCACCAAAAGGGGAGGGGGTCATCCTCGCCCCTCAAATCAATAATTTTTAATTATTTCAAAATCTGTAAAAATGTGTATCCCTTTAACACGTTTTAATACACAATGTTCAAATATCATAAACCATTTAACTCCATATCCCGTAACCACATATATTTCTAATTGCCTATAAGGAGACGGAATGAATTATTTTACACATTGCCCGGGGAATGGGGGTATTCCCTCGCAAAAAAATAAAAAAGAAATTGAGATCCTATGCCCTTAATTATAAACATAATTATCATATTGTTTGTGAAAAAGCTCATTTTTTCCTCATAGTTCATGTCCCACCTCCTTAAACACTGGATGTATAACCAGTGCTTCTGGATAGATCCGGAATAATCATTATGCCCATGACAAGACCTAGTGAATATTATTATCGCCCTTGATGGTAATGGCTGCTTCTTTTTGCCATGTGTAAACAAATAATGTTTTAACCAGTAAAGATACCATGTAGTCGTTTAAAAGTGGATTTTTTGGATGTGGAATAACTAATATATTCATTCGTCTTCATGTGTAGCGAACTTTTATAAACATTTGTACATGTTGTTCATGTTGTTCAGAACAATGATTGAATCCAGTCAATATTGTTTACATCTCCGTCACAGGTAGTCACACACACCTTGATCGATTAGTTTACACAAACAATAGTTTTTCCTTAAACCGGTCATGTATTATGTCAATATCATCAAACACAGTATGTATTAAAAAGCGTAGACATTCATCAGAACCTTCGCCCAATTTAAATCAACAAAGTATAAAACCTTTGCGGAAAAAACTTTTGTATGACCTTGACCTTGACCTCGAGAACGACGTGTTTATTAATAGCTGTACCAATTTAGATTTAGACTTATCAATAAACACAAGTATGTCAAAAACAGATCAAGCAAAACAATCTCTCTTCACTGATGAAGATGTTACTCGCCTGGCAAAAGCCGTTAAATCTATCATGATAGATGATCTTAGAAAAGAACTCAAGGCAGACATTGTAAACCAGGTTAATATGGCAACCGCTCCCTTATATGCTGAAATTGACAAACTAAAAGCTGAAAATATCTCGCTAAAAAAATCCGTCTGTGAAATTCCAAACATTGCATCTAAACTAGATGATCTTGAACAGCACAGCCGTAAAAGCTGCATTCGAATAAGTGGGGTACCTCAAACCCAAGACGAGGACACAACTGAATTAGTGTGTCAAGTGGCAAAAAAGCTAAATGTAAAACTTGTTCCAAATGATATAAGTGTCTCACACCGCTTGCCGACCGAAAAGGGACCTAAACAAATCATCGCTAGGTTTACCCACGCAAAGAAAAGGTCAGAACTCTTGAAAGCTACTCAGAACATTAAGGACATTGATGATCTTAAGGGTGTCAACATAAGTCAAGATCTTACAAAGGCACGTGCTAAGTTGGCATATATTGCCCGCAATGCTGTACGAGCTGGTAAAATAAGCAAAACCTCGGTCCGAGATGGAAAAGTTTTCATAACTGACAATGCAGACAAGAAACACGTTGCGACAAATGAGTATGAACTTCAATGCATTCTAGCTAATTCTGTCCCAGCCTTAGCGTCAGTTAATTTATTCGGCAATTATATGGCAAACAATGAGATGCCATATACCCAGTCTAATCCTCCGCCGATGATGGTCCCGGGATTCGCAGTTCGCTCTCCCATGAACAATTACCAGATGCAGTCCATGGGTAACTTCAACCCTCAATATCACCAGATACCCTCAGGAAGTGGACTATCTATGATATACCCGATACAACAACAAACACATGGACCTAGATTCTAATTGCTATGGAAAATGGACTGACCTAATATAAAACTTATGGATGATTGTCGGTGACAGGTGTGTCAATATACCTGCTGAACTTAATGTGAATAAACATAGTATATTCTCATGTTTTCATATAATTATATGTCAATTGTTATTATTATTTAATTTACCTTTCAACATAGCCTAATATGAGATTTTAAACTTAGAGAAACTAAGTAATATTCTTCAGTCATTTCTTCTTGAGAATTAATGAAATAAGTTATGTATATGTTTGTTCCCCCCCTTTTACTTTTATTTTTACAGATACAAAAAGAAAGTTGTTATTATAAATTCGCCTTACATATCCTGAAACTTCAAATTTCAATAGTTATGATTTTATACAAATGGGATGATTCAAGTACTTGTATGATTCTGAATTCCTAATATATATACTTATACTTGCTATAAAAATCAGAAACCGGGCATTATTAAAAAACGTTATCATTAATCTTTTCGTCTAGAGTTATCCTTCTTTTCATGTGCTCGTTATGATTAATTCCACTCCAGATTAAATATAGTACATGATAAAGATTTTTTTTTTTTTTTTTTTTTCCTGATTCCACTGCTGACCGACTACTTGGTCTTTTTACGTCTTGTGGGATGTGGCTTTTACGGTTCGCAATTGTACATAGTGGGTTTGTTTTGTTTATATTGTACACAGTAATATGTATGCTAGCATTTAAATGTGATGACCAGTTTATTGTTTTGATGATGTATTCATGTATTATATGCAGTTATTATTTTATTGCATTTGAAGCCTTTAATAGTTCGATCCCGGTGCGGTACTTCTCGTGGGACAATGGCATTACATAATGATGTTGTCAATCGGTGAGTATCGCACCAGGATCGGACTGTTTCATTCGAGAGCCACACGAAGACCTAAACGTAAGAGCCTTGTTTTCGAGGAAGTCCTTTTTGCAAATCTTATATTTTCTATAGGATCGCCGTCTATTTTGCTCATGCTTTTATTTCACCATGTTACATTTTTACCTGCAAAGGTAGATACACATAATGCGTCTCTAGATTCTAATAGCGCGATTAAAATGGATCATGTCCATTCGTTATACGATATTTTACTCTATCTGATCTCATTATTTGGTATTCATATTTTATGGTTAATATCGGTCATGATGCAGTCTGGCGATATTGAGTCGAACCCCGGGCCTAACTCTATTACTTCGGAACCGTCGTCTACAGGTACGTCCATCGAGGACGCCCATCATAAGACGTTCCGTGATTGTATGAATTCATTTCCGTCATTCGTTCACTTGAATATTCAGAGCATCGTTCCGAAGCTAGATTTAATCAATGTTGAACTTCACGATATCGATATTTTGTGTTTCAGTGAAACTTGGTTAAGTTCCGACATAAATAATAACGATATTTTATTAGATAGTTTTCACCCTCCCTTTAGAAATGACCGTGTTGGTAGGAGAGGTGGGGGTGTAGCCATTTATGTTAAGAATAACTTAGCAGCTACCGTAAGACAAGATCTTCTTGTCAGGGGATTGGAATGTTTATGGGTTGAGGATAACATTATGGGGAACCAAAAAGTTTTGATAGGGGTCTTTTACAGACCCCCTGATTCTGGCATTCAATCATTTACTCTTATTGATCATTCTATTGACTTAGCCATAGATTCTGGTATTGACAACATTGTCATTTTGGGAGATTTCAATGAAGACTATCTAAAAGATAATAATTTGCGTATGAAGAATATTATTACGAATTATAATATGGTTCAACTGATCAACGAGCCGACTCATTATACGGAAAATAACAGTTCATGTTTGGATTTAGTCATTTCGAACCGAGTTAACTTACTCGATCTTGTCCATGTCGGTCAATCTTTCATTGACTCTATGACAAGATATCACTGTCCAACCTACGGTATTATTAAAATAGAAAAATCGCAACGATCGTTTTTTAAGCGTCGCATTTGGTTATATGATCGCTGCGATGAAACCAAGTTTCGTGAAAAATTACGTGCTATTGACTGGGACACTATAATTTCTGACGCCAATAACAACGTTGATGCTCTCGTCAAATCGTTTACAGATATTCTATTAAAGACCGCGATGGAGAATATTCCAAACAAGGAGATAACTGTTCGTTCCGCCGATCCGCCTTGGATGAATAATACCGTGCGTCGCGCCATACGAAAACGTCGTCGGGTACATAATAAGGCCAAAAGGTCAAATCTACCCCAACATTGGGCAGATTTTAGACGCTGTAGGAACCGTACGGTAAATTTAATTCGTAAGCAGAAACAGGATTTTCTCGATAGCTTGGTCAACATTTTGCGAACTAATATTCACGACGTAAAAAAGTGGTGGACGACAGCCTCTCGATTAGTAGGCTTTAAAACTCGAGATTCCGATATTCCTCCATTGAAGTTAGGCGATTCTGTTGTCAATAGTGACAAAGAAAAATCGGAAGCTTTCAACAACTTTTTCTGTTCACAATCGAACTTAGTCGATGATAACAAAACCGTACCTGATATTGAATATGTCCCGGATAGACAACTTAATAACATACATCTTACAGAAGATGATGTTAAAGATATTCTTCAAATTATTAATGTTAACAAGGCTCTTGGTCCAGATGGCATTAGTCCTAGGTTGTTGAAGATGGGTTTCGATATACTTCATAAACCTCTTTGTATTATTTTCAACTTAAGTTTATCTACTATGTATTTTCCGAGTTCGTGGAAAGAAGCTAATGTTATTCCTGTTTTTAAAAAGGATGATAAAAGTTGTGTGGAAAATTATCGTCCTATATCACTTTTGTGTATTTTAAGTAAAATATTTGAAAAATGTGTATATAAATATGTTATAAACTTTATTCGCAATCTACTGTCTGAGCACCAGTCTGGTTTTACTCAAAAGGATTCCACTGTAAATCAACTGTTATACCTATCAGATGTTTTCACTAGAGCCTTAGATCAGGGGAAGGATATTCGCATTGTATTTTTCGATATCAGTAAAGCTTTCGACCGGGTTTGGCATAAGGGGTTGATATATAAGTTAAAAAAGATGGGCATCACGGGCAGTTTATTAACTTGGTTTTGTAGCTATCTAGATGGTCGGAAGCAAAGGGTGGTTTTAAATGGTCAAGAGTCTTCTTGGGTATCCATTAACGCTGGTGTTCCTCAGGGTTCTATTCTTGGTCCAATGCTATTTTTAGTTTTTATTAATGATATTGTAGACGAAGTTAGTTGTAACATAAAACTTTTTGCCGATGATACCAGTATCTACGCTATTGTTGACAGTCCTCTTTTGGCATCAATAACTTTAAATTCTGATATGCTTAGAATTAGTCGTTGGGCCGAAAGATGGCTGGTAACATTTAATCCGAAGAAAACTGAATCAATGATAATATCTAGAAAGGTCGACCCTGACTACCATCATAGATTATTGATGAATGACAATGTCATCAAGACAGTCAATTCACATAAGCATCTAGGTCTTATTTTTTCTAGTGACGGTTCGTGGAACGAACATGTCAGCGAGGTCATTAAAAAGGCATCTGTACGTCTAAATATTTTACGTCGATTAAAATTTTTGGTTGATAGAAAGTCTCTCGAGACTATGTATTTTTCATTTATCCGTCCTGTTCTTGAATACGCTGACGTCATCTGGGATAATTGCCACGAATATATGAAGGACAGACTGGAGCAAATTAATTACGAGGCAGCACGTATTGTAACTGGTGCTTCGAAATTGACAAGCTTAAATGTCCTTCTGACAGAGACAGGGTGGGAGACATTGAGAGACAGACGGACAAATCACAAGCTCGTAGTATTTCATCAGATGGTCCACGATACTTCCCCAGCATATCTTTCGAATCTAGTTCCCGCGCCATTTGGCAATACCCATACATATCGAACTCGCAACTCTAGCAACCTTGTAAACATTCCATCTAGAACTAGCTATTATCATAACAGTTTTCTTCCGTCTACCACTAGATTGTGGAATCAACAACCGGTCGACAACAGGAATTCATCTTTATCTTGTTTCAAAAAATCTTTAAGGAAAACTCATCCTGTGCCCAGTTTTTATTATGCAGGTAAGAGGATGGGTCAAATTTTTCATGTAAGAATTAGAACCCTGAGTAGTGGACTCAATGCTCATCTATTCATGAAAAATTTAGTTGATAATCCTTTTTGCTCATTTTGTAATCAAATTGAAAACTCGGAACACTTTTTCCTTTATTGTAATAGATTTAACAATCACAGACAAAACATGTTTGCTCATTTATCATATGAACCTATTACGATCAATAAGATCATCTTTGGCGACATCAATCTCTCTGATCGTGAGAATTCTGATAATTTTATTGTGATCCAAGACTTTATTTTATCTACTAAAAGATTTTCTTGACATATCAAACTTTTTGTAACCTTTTTAATATATGTTTGTATATTTTAGTATTGTGTGTGGAATCAAATTGTCTACCATCTAAAACTGGCTTCAATATTTGTGCTTATTGTGAATTGGTCGTCATCACAATTAATATCATTATTTTTTATGCTTAACTAATTTGCTATTTACCATCTACGATAATGCATTTTCAAGGGAGAGGAATTTATAAAAGTGTTCCAACACTTGTTTTCCGATCCCTATATATTGTATTTCAATGTATATTATCATGTCTTCTTTTTGAATAAAATACTGTTTACACTAAGACCTAGTGAATGCACAATTGGTATTGTTCGCGCGGATAATGTAATATTCCCGGAAGATAATAAATTGTTATATATCATAAAAATTCTCCAATAATATTTTATGCTAAACTGTATTGGTCTAACTTTTGTATTTTTTTGTCTGATTTTTATGGGGCTTGTTTATTATGTTGCTGGAAAAGAAAAAAAACTTATCATCCGTTTTTGTCTATATCTGTTATCGTTTTTGAGATATAAGGTGGCGCGCTAATTTTTGAAATTTTTAATTCTTCATCAGATTTAATGATTTTTTTTAAAATGATTCCTCACGAAAAACCCAACAAAAGTTACTGCAGAATTTCTTTTTGAATCTTTTACCGTTTCCTAAATAAAAGGGACCATTACATGTTCACTGATGCTTACCCCATATCCTTACATTTTTATATGTATAAGTTGAATTTTGCTCGCCCTTACGCAAATGAATGTAAATGTAAGAGAAAAATCCTGTTGTTATTGAATCCAGGCAGTGGGTAAAAGGTCGACAAGGTAACTTACTAAGAGAAAAAAAATGTTTCGGGATTGTATCTATCAAAGCATGACACTGATTTCGTTCTGCGATTTCGTGGGTGTATTATAGCTGTAAACCTGTCCATCTGTAAATATGTAAATACATGTATATTTTTGTTAACCCGTTTAATGCAGGGTACTGCTACTGGCCGGGGATCATGCCTGTCCAGTTGTTTTTCTTTTTTTTTTTTTTTTTAATTTTCTTTTTTGTGGTGTTCTTATGTTAAAAAGAAATTAAGAGTTGTCTTTCTTTATAGATAGATTTAATGAGAAACTCAGATATTTTTTATTATTAATTTATCTTTAAATTATTTTATTTTCTGTCCTTACATCATATTGTAGATTTAATATAATATTTATACAAGGAATACATCAATGTATCATACATATAATGTAAAAATAGATATTATTTCATTTGCTTGGTCATAAATTAAAAACAAACTCTTGTGTTGCAATTGTACCATTTTTTATAAATATAAAATTTTGGGAGAACTTAACACGGCATATAAGAAGATTTTTTATTATTTTTATTTAATGAAACATTACATACAATAAAATCGGTTCTCGTAAACGGTTCAGAAATATTGGATATATCTCTGTCAACATGGTCAATGCAAAGTTGATCAAGTGTGACATTGTATGACTGTAAAACTTGGGTCACAAAAAATACCCATATCACGATTTTCATCTCCATTAAGAATGAATACACTTTATAGGAACAATTTTCCCATTTCAGTCTCTGAAAAAACAAATAATTTATTGAATATAGTGCAAGGCATTCGAAATATCAGTTACTCTGTTTGGGAGACTTCGTAACAGTTCACTGTTACAGTTATTACTCGTTTATAATAATGTTTGATAATCCATTATCGTTGAGCATATAAATAATTCATTTCGACAGAAAAAAGCATTAATGCAGTTAAAACGCAATTTTCTGTATGAATGATTTAAATTACAAACTAAAAGTATGACATTCTAGTAAATGATACTTTTTCTAATTTAAATTTTTATTATAAACTCAGAGACATAATTACCTACTAGTTGTAGCCATGGTAGTTGTTGGTGGAGTTGCAGTACTAGTTGTTGTTGTTCCTGGAGCAGCAGTACAGAGCTGTGCATTACATGGTAGTCCGTGAACAGGGGGACCAGAGCAACACATAGAACATACAATAGCATCCCTCTTATCAAGGTCTCTTTTACCAGATAATCCTGCCATTACCGCACATACCTAGAAACCAAGTTTAAAAGAAACTTTTGCTTCAAAGTCAATTGTTCTCACTTTTTTGTATTTTGTTTACTTAAAACATTTTCAAAAGAAATGAAGTCTCTGAAAAGGATGCAACAATCAATATTTGACAATACAGTTAATAGTTACCTGTTTCGATCTGCAACCACCTGTTATTTTGAACTTTAAACTGGTATCCAGAGATTTATCCATAAAACATTCCTGTAAAAGTATCCAAAGACAAAATTTTCTATCAATTATAAATTCCAGAGGATTTAAACTTAATGGATCTGTTTGTTCATTTAAGTACATATTCATTGCATCAACATGGGTATGATATATTTATTATTGTTTCCACTCGGTAAACGCCTTTCCACAGGTGGGCTCAATTCCACTGTAGTATCACAAGTGTTTTTGCTTAATTTTGAGATCAATTAACTAATATCGTCCTCATACATACATGTAGGTCTGTTATTATAATATTTTATTGATTTACTTTGGCACTTGAATTATACTAATATAATGCTGAATAAATTTAACAGTTTTCCTCCGATTTTTAATTTCGAAAAATTATTTACTTCTCAGTGTTTGTAAATTTAAAAAGGCAAACTTAACGAAGATAGTCGATAACATTACTGACAAAAACTGTCTTCAAGATTACATTAGTATTTAGTATCAATTGTAAGACATTCTATAAAGGTGTATAATTATGAACAAGATTTAAGGCAATTGAAAAACAGAAGTATTCCAGAGAGATAAAGTAGGTATTAAAACAATATTCATCTGCTCAATATAAATATTATTAAGAACAAATTACATTAATAGTAACCAATGATTCTTATCATAGTTACTAAAAATGCCAAAATGACTGTGTGTAATTATAGAATACATGTACCTCTGTCATTGAATCGCACCTAGTTTCATAGCATAACGTTGGGTCATCAGCCTTGTCACATAAAAGGCACCGTAGACCTGTAAAAGAAGGAGGTACATGCAAATTCATCTATTGATAGAATTTACAAGTACATTGTGCAATTTATTTGACTGTTTGCTGAATTATATTTATCATAATCTTTTGCGTATTTCGTTCTAAAGATGCAAACGATTTTGATTTCAAACTGTGAAGTTCCTGTCAATTGTTTAATGTTAATACATGTATTTTGATACCGCAGTGTGGTTGTCTCCTTTCTGCCTTATCTGTAATTGGTTTCGCAGGAATATTTTACTGTAAGAAATTTATTTCGCGCTTTGTTAATACATTACTGTATTTAAGGCATAGTAAGAAAAGATATATTGGATAAATTCATGACACAACATCGACACATGATGTTACAGAATTAACCCATATCAGTAGGGCTCTAACACCTGGTCAGTATCTGAATGGTACAGTGATGAGTGTTTGCTTGTAGATCTATGGTAATGATTCTTCTCCTTACTATTAAAGACGGAAATAATTTGAAACTAAACTTACTGAATGTTAAATGAATCCCGCCCAAAATGCATACTGTAAAAGAAATGTAATAACAGAAAGTTCAGATTAGAATTTAAACATTTATAAAGTATGCCTAATGTTTTCTGAATGTTTAAGATACAGATACAGATCTTCTATTTTTTTTCCAATCACGGAGCCCATTACTGGCCATGACAATCAAATATAATCAATTTTGAACAAAATACAAATGAAGATTAAACAAGCATAATGAATGTTATTGTAAACTATTAATATGATTGAACATTGCAAATAAAAGGAAATAATAACTAAAGAAAACTTACATATATCAGTACATTACAATATATGTATGTTAAAGCACTTTGATCCAGATCAAGCCCGCAAATCAGACCCTGACAAAAGTTCATTTCTCTTATTATATAATTCTACATTTAGGTGCTGAAGAATGACAATGTAATTTTCTGAAGACATAAGCCAATTAAATTTGTCTGTAGTCGTCAACAGATTAAGATTTTTAAATTCTTTATTTATAAATGTTTTTCTTTGGTCAGTTCAGCATTTACACTCTAGTAAAAAATATGTTCATTTTCAACATAGGTTTTACATAATTTACATAAACGGCTTTTAGCTTCAACTCCAAAATACCCCCCCCCCCCCTTTCTATTTCAAAGGAATGGTCACTCACTCTTAATTTAGATAAAAGTATTCTTTGTTCTCTATTTCCAATATTAAAATGTGTTTCATAATTAAAGTTAGTTTTGAATAATCTATAAGTTCTAAGTTTATCTCCCATATCTCCTTTTTTCTTGTCATCAAATAACCTATTTTTTCCATATGTTCACAATTGTGAAACTGATTTTACTTTATTTATAATATAACTTGTTTTAAAATTGTTAATATTATTTAGAAAATATTCTAAATTTAGGTATTTTAAGATTTCTTGAATACAACAATACCATGACTCTTTTTTATCTTGAGCCATTGATTTAGACAATTGAAAAGCTTCTGGTAATAGAGTATCATCAGATCCATCTTTTACTAGATGACACCAATACCTTATAATACTTATAAAAACTGAGTAAACGATAGGTAGCTACCTAATTCACCTCTACATGCATCATTAGATCCATTACTTCTAACACCTAGAGTAAATTTACAATATTTAATATGAAATTTTTCCAAATCAATTTCTTCGGTTATATACTTTTCTATATTATTGGAATATTTTTGGTGAGCAAAGTCAAGGGGGGGGGGGGGGGGGGGTTATGAGCATTTATTTACAAAACTTTTTGTAATTGCTACATGTGTCGGTCTACATGTATATGCTATTTGGATATCGATCTAACTGCGTAAAATTTCAGCCTTTAAGAGAAATATACAGTAACAACACAAAGAAGTTTAATAAAGTGTAGAAAATAACAGGTAACAAAAATTATTGCTTATGTTAAACCTTCAATAGTAAACAGTTCCAAACTCTTGCCAGATCTAACTGAACTTGTCACTAGAATGCTAACTATTCACTACTGACAATCTATCGTAGATCCCCCCCTCTTCCCTAGCTGTGGTTGTGACAATGAAGACATAAATTTCAAGGATGCTGCGGATTGGCTCTCCTATCAATGGTAATTGGAAATCATAGCTCCTCGCTGTTTTGAAGTGTTTTGGCTTCGAATACCACTTTTTAGAAATACTAAGCGCGTTAGATTTGAAAGTGTTACGACTATGCATATTAAATGTTATTTAAAATTCTTTCGTGTTAGAATAAATACAAATATTTCACATATCATTGTGCAAATAACCTTAGATATTTATAACAAGCTACAAAAAAATTGTTACGTCGAAATCACCAAAGGTGAAAACTTTGTATTAGTCCGGAAAAAAAATCCGTAAACTTTAAATCTCTCCAGTATAATGGTATATAAGCCGATTCAAATTCAATGACTATATATGGTCAATAACCTCTTTGGGAAAACCGTCAATCAAGAGTAATGAATGTGAAATAATAGATCATATTCAGCATTGCATACCGATTTGAATCAACTGGTACTCATCCCTCTGACGGGTCCAAACCTACAAAAAAAAATAATTTATTTTCATAATTTGAAACGTATAATACATGTTTGAAAATTATGATTTTTATGATTATTAGTGAGTAGTTTATTAATTGAGTTGAAAACTGTGTATTAAGTCACATGTTAGAATAAGAAGTAACTGCTAACAATATATAAATTTACGCTGTAAGTAAGAAACCTTTGAATAATTACATGTAAACTGTAAATGAGAAAGACTTGCAACTATTTTGTAACTATGTTCCATCACATGGAAAATCATCTAGTTCTAAATAATTTCCATGTCAACCGATAGTCCGCAAAAGTAAGAATACATTTTTGTTTGAATCTGAATTTTTTGCTGATAATTAAAATTTTGCTTTGGACAGACTTTACTGGGTCAGTCAGTTTGTACATGTATCATTATTCAATCCGTTTAATGCTTTGTAGCACCCAACTAAATTCACTGTACTAAATGAAAATAGGTAGTGAATTATAAAGTGAATATATTCTCTTTTAATATTTTTCGGTGTTGCACATGTACATGTACATAAAGTTGTAATATAACATCTACTTACCTAAACAATGGTCAATAGGTATAATGTTAAGATAAGAACTTTAGTCATTGTTGGAACTGACACAGATTTTGTACGATCTTGAATCAACATCAAACAATCCTGTAAAATACTGAGATAAAAGTATACGACTATACCATTCCATTATATTACTTATAGAAATAGATTATTAACACTTTAATAATGATCTGCAGTTGATACCAAAAAAACACTCACTTAATAACCAAGAATGTGTGTCAATAATAGTTCCCAAGGAATACCAAATAAAGGCAATATCCATTTGATTTTATATGATAGATTATCAAGGAATACATTCAAAAAGTCCATTGAAAAATGCAGAATTGAATATTTCCTAGAATCGAACACTATTATATCCCTCTCAGGAGAAAAAAGTCAGGTTCATGGATGCAGCAAAAAAATTTCAGGTGTCAAAGAGATCATTTCCCCGCCACACACAAACCAGTCCTTGTTCACCGAATTTACGATAATTTCTATCAAATTACCGTACTTTGGAGATGCTTAGTACCATAGGTAGACTACCAAAATAGCTGAAATTCTTTCACAGAATATGAAAAATTATAAATTTAGACATATATTTTAGATATTTTTGCATGATTTGTATAGAATGCACATAGATCACTTCGACAATACATGTTAGTACATAGATAAAGAAAAACTATTGTAATAATTTGTTGATTTTGAGGTCAAGTTGTTATATGCATACACTAAATTAGATATATCTCAAGAGAATCATATGTATGATGTACATGTATTAATAGATTAATACATGGCCTTTTTCATATTGCCCTTGATATCGGACCCGAGGGATGATACCAGTCGAGGGCTAATAACAAGGCTAATATGAAAAAGACCATATATTAATCTATTTATCACATATTTTTCCACTACCAAGAAATAATTTTAATGCTGAAATTCCTGTCTTCAAGCAAGTCTGTCAGGTTTTGAACAACAATGATGTGGTGAATAAATATAAAGTGCACATTCACAGTGCTACAGCTAGTAAACAGTTATTTCTTTCACTTTTAGTATATAGTCAAACAAATGAATTCTGTGCTTTTCCCCGAGATCTACAGATAGATTTTATAAGTCCCTGTTGGAAACTGCTAAGAACATTTCTGAACGCTTAATTTACCGTAAATAATGATCAGACAGCTGAGCGGGAGTGACGTCGATAAGGCTCACGAGAGGGCAGATAACATGTTATCTGCTTTGTATGATGTTATTGCCACGGGGGCAAATGACATGCTTCAAATTATGCTTTTATTACATACATGTATGCAAAATCGGTGTTATTTCAATAAAATATGTGATAATACCTTATATTTGCAGGTAATAATTTATTTTAAATTTCATCTTCTTTCTTACATTACCTCATTTTTTTGTTAAGCTAATTGTGATTCCCGTAGAAGTGGGGCCTGGATAGTTTCACGATAAAATGTTGGTGCAGCTACTCGTTTTAACTGTGAACCTTTGTGAAGTATTGGGTAATGTTTTTTTAAATAAAGGAAAAAGATGTTCAAATAAATCTAATATATATGTTTGTGTCCTGTATAGATTGTAAGCATATTTACATATTATGGGCTGATAATGAATTTTAAGTTCGACATTTTACAGTTAATGTTTACACAAACTAGATTTTTGATGCGATAATTTATTATCTGTATTTTATTCTTTAATTAGATTTGTGACAGCCATATAATCATGGTAGGACTATACTCATGGGACTATCGGAGGAAGAACTCAGGAGAGTTTCAGTTGATTTGTGGTATCTGTCCTGATGAGAGACGATTTAAAAGAGATAAGGACTTGGAAATGCACAACAGCATGACCAAGCGACACTCCCCTGATTTTGTAGGTAACATACGTCTTTTTTGCACTAACAGGCAAATTTAAATGCAATGCAGCCGCCGTGCTGTCTAACAAAATCAATCCGGAAGTAATAAAAAAAAATGTCAATGCCCACGAACCCTGCTGTCATTTAGAATGCGTCAAATGTTTTTTTTTCAAATGTCATGTCTTTCCGTCCGTCCATTAACTTTTCACATTTTGATCTTCTCCGTAAGAAGCATTAAACAGAATTTGACCAAACTTGGCAGAGATGTTCCTTAAACGATCCTTTCCAAGGGTTGTTACATTGGTACTGATTGGTCAGGAAACATGGCCGCAAGAGCCTATTCTAATTTCTGATTGCACCCAAACTTTACAATCATGTTTCTATAAAAGGCCTTACAATTCATTGTAACTTTGGTCCCGATCGGAAATCCAAGGTGTCCACCAAAGACGTTTAGTTAAACATTGAACTCTATCGAAAAATTCATTGAAAAATCTTGTTGTCTGAAACCACTTGGCCAATTTGAACCAGACTTTGCAGCAGTGATTCGTAGAAGGTCCTATGTCAGAATAATGTCCAATGGCCCCGACTGTCGATTAAGGTGGAAAATCGGGAAAATCCATTTAAAAATCTTGTTTGAAATCACTTGGCCAATGAGAACCAGACTTGGAAAAAACGGATGTTAAATGGTCCTCTGCCAGAATTTTATCCGTCGACCCATACTCTCTACCAAGATGGTCACCATATCCGAACTTAGTTTAACAAAGGACCCTATGCTGAAAATTCAAAATCTTGTCTGAAACCACTTGGCCAATTGAAACCAGACTTGCCAGAAATGATTCTTAGGTGGTGGTCTTTCAGACTTCGTATGATGTCCTGGACTGTCACCAAGATGGTAACGACAGCCAAATTTAGTTTAACATAGGACCCTAAGGAAAATTCATTAAAAATCTTGTATGAAACTACTTGGCCAATAAGAACCAAACTTAGTAGCATGGGTCCTTAGATGGTTCTTTTTCAGAATTATTTTCAGTGACCCAGATTGGCAACAGAGATGTTTTGAATGTGTTCTCCCCTGAAACCACTGCACCAATTTAGACCAAAATGTGGTAGAATCTGCCTTTGCTGATTCCCTTTCAACACTTTTTTAGTGACCTGGCTCGCAATCCAAGATGAACACCATAACCGATATTGTCTTAAACTACAGGGCCAAATTGAACCACCCTAGGAAGCAATGGCTCTTAGGTGGGTATGTTGCAAAATTGTGTCCGTCGACCTGGCAGCCAGGAACGATGCACTTCTTAGGCATTTTAGTTTAAGATATAACCCTATGTAAAAATGTTCTAAAGGTCTTTTCCTCTGAAACAACTTGGCCAATGGAGACCAAACAGTGGTACAATTCCTTATCAAAAGTATCGTTGATGACCCAGACTGTCAGTCAAGACAGTCCGCAATAGCAACCTTAATTTATCATAGGTCTCACTCCATACTGTCAAATAAAACTAAACTTAGCAGCAGTAAGATGACATCAGTAACTCGTAACTCGCAGTCAAGTTCGTGTTCTGATGCAGTTGTAAGTCGTGACATCAACCAAAATAATAGTATGAAGTAGTAATTCTCTTTCCAGAGGGGGATAAAAATTTACATAGCATCTACAGCATAGAGCATCCGATAAATTGTCAAATGTGAAGGCCGTATGAATTTATTGCATTTATTCCACAGGAAAGGGAAGCTGACAATAGCAAAACGGTTACAAAGTCAACAACAACAAAAAACATCAAATTCTACTAGATTTGGATTTTAAACAAGAGTCTTCCAAGAGCCTGAATCGCTCACCTGTTATTTTTTGTGCATATCTTGCATAAAAGATTATTTTTGCTATCTAATGTATACCGTAAAATTTTCCGCCTTAATATTGATTTGTACAGGTAAAATATAAAATCATGAACCCAAATATACATAGTTGCTATGGAATTTTTCAATTGCATTGATTCTTGACCTTCCATTTTGATTTGAACAGGTTAATTGTAGGGTGCTAAACCCAAATACATCCGGTTACCAGGGACTTTTCCATCGATTTCTATGGATTTTTTCAATAACCTAGTCCCCTAAGCCTCCATATTGACTTGTACAGCTATATTACAGGGTCCTGAATCTAAATATATCTGCTGACAGGGACTTTCTATCGGTTGCTATTGACTTTTTGAACCACCTTGACTCCTGATCTTTCTTTCTGACGTGTACAAGTAAATTATAGGGTCCTTAACCCAACTATATATGGTTGCTAGGGATTTTTCATCAGTTACTATGTACTTTTTCAATGACCTTGAGCCTTAACCCTCCATTTTAATTGTACAGCTACCATTTAATTTATTCTAAGTTATGTTTTCTAAAAATCTGTGACGATACGTCGGACCATTATTTTTACTGATGATTACTGTTTACGTGTAAATAATATTTCAAGGGTAAAAACTCCTATAAGAGATCCATTGACCGCCATGTTGACTTATTTGTAGATCTTACTTTGCTGAATATTTTTGCTGTTTACTTTTTGTCTTTATCTATAATAATATTCAAGTTAAAAATCTAAAACTGCAAAAGTTCCTTAACATTAACAATTCAGGGACAAAAAAAAACCCCGAAAATGGGTTGACCCATTCGTCTAAAAATTTCATAGCAGGTAGATCTTGACCTCATAAACATTTTTATTCATTGTTAGTTTTGTTAATAGATACCCTAAGGATCTTTCAGTCTAAGTTTGGCTACCTGAAATTGATCCGGAAGTTTCAGAGGAGATTTTTAAAGGTTTACAAAGAAAAAAAATGTGAAATATTGTCATTTAAGAGCACTCCTACAGGGGTTAATTAACGATTTTGGTCATGTTGACTTATTTGTAGATCTTACTTTGTTGAACATTTTTGCTGTTTACAGTTTGCCTTTGTTGAACATTTTTGCTGTTTACAGTTTGCCTTTATCTATAATAATATTCAAGATAACAACCCTACAACTGCAAAATAACCTTAAAATTAACAATTCTGGGGTAATAAATGCTTTTGCAATGGTACGAAATAGTTGGTACGAAATGGTTATGGTACGAAATGACTAGACAAATAAGCTTAACAGCTTTTTTTTCTCAAAATTGAGACTTATAGGTGTCAAATTTTGTTCATATACTGTGAATTTAAGCTTACAAAATCTTTCGTTTAATACATTTCATTTTTATTGTATTGGCACACACAGCGTGTAGATTTTTAAATAACAATTTCTCGAAGGCATGGAATTTCAAAACATATGGGGTCTCTTGGGGTCACATTGCTTCATTGTCAATTCTATAGGACCGAAAAGGACCGTAATTCAACACCGTGAAAAGAATTCCTACCTTTAAAAATGTGAATATTTTTATTATCGTTGTTCGCCAATCATTGAAATCATATTTGAGATTAATTCACTTGATTTTGTCCCTTCCTAATATCAGATTTGACATGGGCAGCATGGCGGGTGTCTTGCAGGAAGCAGAGACTGCTTACTCTTCCCCCGGTTTTTTGTTGGGTCCATGTTGTTCATATGTTTTTAGTTTTTAATTGTAGGGCATGTATTGTTTTGGTCTTGTCTTCGTTGTTCTCCGGAGTTTGTCAGTTATTTCGATTTTCCCCTCCTTCGAATATCCCTTTGGTATTTCTTGACTTTACCTACTGATATCATTATTGCTATGGTAATTGAAAAATGGTAAAATCAGGTAATACGTAAAGTTAGAGGAACAAAAATTCAAATATTATTGGAAAGGTTATTCATTGTAAAACTATATACCCTTTATCAAGAGAAATAGGGTACCAAAAAAGTAAAATTGATAGTATATGAAACAGCAAAGATTCAACATCCGGGGTAGCCAGTGTGATTCTTGCTTCCATTTAGTTTAAATTAGGTATTAGTTCACAAAAGGCGTCCGCTCCCAGTATTGTTCAGGGTTAAATGTTATTTTGTATTGTTCACATCGGTATTCCGCAAAGAATTCCTACCATGAAAATGAAGTGCAGACCGTAGATGTATTTCCTCAAAATCTGTCCAGCAATTTTGAAATCTCTACTTTGAAAGTCAGGGTCATAATATTAATATAAATTTGCACAGTATAGGTTGTGTCCGAACTCTATTGTAAAAACTGCTAAATGATGATACATGTAATTTGGTTACAAGCAATACTCGTTGAATGTGCAAACCTTGTGTTAAATTACACAAAGTAGCTATAGGATGCATAAAAGCTATGGCCTTACGAAATGGTTTCCATCTTAAAGATATAGTCTATATCACATTAAATAAGCACACTGTTATATCCTTAACTTAGACTTATTTGTTCTGTATTTGAAAATTTCTTATGTGAAAGAATCCAGCCAATATTTCAAATCTACATTTAAATTTATATTGGAGGTCCCAAAATCAAAACCCAGGCGAAAAGGGAGGAGAAAAAAGAAGTGTTATGTTCAACATTTCGTTGATAGAAACGTGTTACCAGATGAGAACCAAAAGAGAGAACGCAGTAATATCGTAAAAAGAATTGGGAACATAATGAAAAATAATGTCGCTCCTGAATTTAGAGCAGCAGAAGTTATTAAAGTAATGGTCATATATATGTAGAATAAAACCAACCTGTCCTTCTCCATGCATTTAAATATTGTACTATAATGGTTTATAGCGAGCACAGCGAGCGCTATAGGAGCATACGCATTTTCTAACATATGGGTCATTTAGAAAAGTCTCTAATGGGGGCAGCCATTATGCAATCCGAAGTGAATTGATTTGTTAAAGCGAATATGGCCATATTGTGCTACATACTAAGGCTAGAAAAAGTTTCGTTCGAAGGAAACGGAAGTTAGTAAAATAAGGGAAATAACTTGCTTCAAATTATAATTTTAGAGTCAGAATCATGATATCGGAAATGAGTTTCTAGAAAGGGCTACTGCTGCGCTCGCATCATTGGCCACGCCAACAGCATATTAGTAGCCGGTGCTTGCTTTAAGTCAAAGATAGCAAAACGAAACATAATCATCATTAGGTACGAAGCTTTCAATTTTGAATTCCAAAGATTGATCTTAAATTAAACTGAATTAATCTTGTCAGGTCTCAGTGGTTTCACAAGAAATATTCCAGGCGGTCAGAATACAGACCATGTTTTTATCATGGAAAAAACTGCTGAATAGAAATCTCCCAATGCTTATTTAATGTCAAAATAAAAATCTAAAAATCTGTGATTTTGTAATCAAAATCAATTTAATGTCAGTTTAAACAATGTGTTTTTATTGCATTATCCATGATAGAGTATATACATTATATACCTTTGGGAATTTTTAGTTTACCGTTTTGGAACGTTATATGAGTCATAATATTAGGTGGTTAAAAATTTATTTAATTTTTTTCACAAGTTATATTGCTTTTTGTAAAGGCTGGGTCAACTGGAAAAGGAACTGCTGTCAAAAAAAGTTCTGACGTTGATATCGTTGCTTTAGTACCAGATGGATTAAGTACTACTAATGTTCAACAGAGAGACAAGATCTTTAGTAATTTGGGGAATACAATGCATGCAGCTGGATTCAATGTTACAGGAAACAGTACCAAAGCACTCCAAGTGACCTTTCCATGTAATGAATCTGGTACAGGACGAAAACACAACGTTGACGTAGATATAGTTCCTACTGCTAATCTGGATAAATGTAAGTGACGAAGGTTATTTGAGCTGTCGATAGGGCCAAGGGTTAACCAAACTATGTAAAAGTACTTATGAAATTTTGATATAGTATATGCAAAATTGGTTAGTAAAAGTACTGGGACCGCAACAAAAAGTGAAGAGTAAAAAAATATTTAAATTATATAGGTGCTGTATGAAAAGTACATATTTGTAATGAAAATAACATTTACAGTTTTATAATGCGATTTTGAGTAATCAAATGCCGACAGCTTATAAAGTTATGTAAAAACGTCTGAAAAATTATATATGTTTACCTTAGATTCACGAGAAGAAATATTCAGAAAGATGACAGAAAGTCGCCCTTAAAACAGAAAGTTCTTCACGACATCATTAACGAAATGGCAGAGAGATTTTGTAAAGAAACAGCAACTAAAACGATTGATTCGATTTGTCAAAAACTGGAAAGACAGCTCCATAACGGTATGAACTATAATCTTTCAAACAGTGATAGCAAGAGAAAGGAGAAACATATGCACAAAAAACATTTCTAAATGATCCATTATAGAGCCTTTTGTATACATTCTGTTAGAAATGGAATTCTTATGAGAAATCGTGTCAACAGATATCTTGTTTAAATTATAAACATAAAGGTCAAAACTCATCCACGATGAACCAAAGCTGACATAGAACAAATGAATAGAGCTTTTGTAAAAATGTTGTCAAAAAGGTAACATAGAACCTAATTAAAAGTCGCGTTCTAAAATTAAACACAAAACAAAAATACTCAAAATAAACTGGAAAATAAAGAGAAAACACATATCCACTTCAATTTCACACTTAGATTTATACTTATACAAACATTTAGACGACGAAGGATGACTGAAATCAACATTTTATGACAAACGTGGCGATTTTAGCTTTCCACTTGTAAATTTTTCTTTTCTAAGTAGTAACATACCAATGTCTCCGGCGTATAGCGATTAAATTTCACAGTTTAGTCGTTACTGTCGTGAATGTGATTTGCGGAGTTACGGTCACAAAACTTCTAAGACAATGTTATGTTCATCATTTCAGAAATTCTACGGTCATCACGACTTGATTGATCGATGCGAGATTTCTCTCTCACAAATTTTATATATGTACTGCAAGCGCTTTAGTTTTTGTACCGTCTTGTTCTGATTTTCTTTGGGTAACTTTGTGTTTTACTCCATTTATGGTGTTTTTTTCGTTGTATGTTTTGATTTCTTTTCTTCGAATTCGCCTTGTCCTTGAATTTTGGTCTTCTAGGATTTGCCCACTGACTTAACGCTTTGATATAATTAAATATTCTAACTGATAGAAATGAAATGATATTTTGAGTACATACTGATGATACATACTTAAAGTTCAAAAGATGAAGTTTTTGGGGTTTTATATATAGATACTCCTTAAGGTACGAGTGGGTTATGGAATTTTTCCACCCGAGATAGTTAAATTTTCTATTTTCAACACGCGAGCATTTGCGAACGTGTTAAAATCTAAAATTTAACTATTGAGGATGGAGAAATTCCATAACTCGCGAGTAAATTGAAGGAGAATCTGTTTCTCCTATGATTTTTGACAAAAACCTCAAGAAAATGTCGTTGCTATGTAGTTTGTTTACATAGAGGTTATTTCGGGATTTCTCTAACAACTGTAGAAAAAAACAGCGGTAATTCCCACGTAGAAATTTATTCACCTTTAAGTTGTTAACAATATTATGTATGTTTACACATCAAGAATAGGAAAAAGTGAGTTTATTTGTTTATTATAGAACTCACCAACGTCATACGCATTTGAGTTGTTAATAATAAAACTTTGGCAGAACCGTGGCAGTCCAGAAACATTCGATATGAACAACGCTCTACGATGTGTAATGGAGGAATTATCCTGCTACCAAAATATACGAGTAGAATTTGTTGTCGACTTTTACGGTTACTCAATGAAACAAAGGTATTGACAAAAAATTACTGACTGCCATTTTGTGGATTATAATACGTCATTTTTACTTAATAAATCATAGAATTCTTATAACGGCACGACAAATTTTATTGTAAGTTTGTATATATATTAGGTTGAATATATAAATTTGACTTAAAAATGACACCCTACGTAATTTTCACAATTTCAAAAGGTCTAACCATTAACTGAAGATGTTAATTGGTAAAAACAGATTTTTATATGAGTGTTTTATGCTGCTGGTGAAGAAATTCAGTTTATTTTAATTAAAGCCGTGCAAAGAACATTACGAGTTAACTGTATTTTTTCTTTTTTAGCAATTCCGTCTTTGCACCTAAAGTAATAAACACGTAACATGTGTCATCTTCCCCTCGCCATTAATTTCTATCGAACATATCTTTCTGGTTTGCTTTTATAAATCAACACAAAGGCGTCCTTCTGCGACTCCGGTTTTCATATAATGGTACATTTACATTGTACATGCCAGTCTAAACAGTTAGGTTTCTTCGAATGGCTGGTGGTATATAGTGATATGTACTCTTATATGATCGTCTACACTTTTGGTTTCCAGATTTTTATTAAAGTAAATGCTTTAATACTTGAATATACCGCTATGGACCACTTCATCAAATGCCTTTGATCACACCATTAAGACCATGTTCTGTTTTGATAATTTAATGTTTACCGGTGTAGAGTCATTTAATATGATAAAAAAAACTGCTGAACAATGGTTATTTTATTTATGTACAATGCTTTTAACAGTATAAAGGCAAATGATACGTTGCAATCTATTTTGATTTTGCATTACACGTAAATTAAGATTTTGTATTTTCATGTTATATATTTTGTATTCTTTATATGTAAGCAATTCTGTATTGTAGCAGTTGTCTATTTTCATATTTCTTGCATTTGGTGTCATTAAATATAGATACATTAATGACAAAAATAATATAATATAATATAATATAATTTTTCTATTTTCAGCCATAAGGCTCCATACATTATTGATCCTGTAAATCCGTACTCCAATGTTATGTCTGATACAAGTGGCTGGCCAGAAGTTTCAATAAGAAAAGGGAGGGAATACCTACAAAGTGAGGATTTACGTTGCGCCAGATCAGAATTTATGTAATTTAAAACAAATCACAATGTCTTGTGTATCATAAAACCTTTTCATGAGATTACAGTAATTTTAGATTGTATATCTTTTATTTTCTTCCTTGTGTATGCTAAAATCATTGTGATTTGATAAAAAATTTTGATATATTTAGTTATTTTATTAGTTTTCCTGTTTTTTTTATGTGTATACTAGTTATGTCACTGATATCTTTGGTTTTCCACGACTACAATTTAAAAAGTTTCATCGGAGTAGGGTTATTTTGCCCTGAATTTATTTTTATTTCTTTAACCATTTTCAAAACGTCATCAAAATTTATTATGACATAGCTTGACATGTGCTCTCTTCAGTTTTGATATAAGTAAGTACCAAATAAGTTTTACATATCTATATATCGCTTTTGGGAAGTTTGAATAAAAATTGCCATTTTGAGATCCTTACGACCGTTGTTCAACAAGAAAGACACCCAGAATCAAATCAAACGTTCTGCTGTAAGTGAGCAGATATTTCTCATTTAGTTTGACAGTAAAAAAGGTCCTGGAGTGTCCGATATAATTCCCAAACCCCCATCCACCCACCAATGGTAGTTTGAATTGATCAAATCTACCTTTTAACGACATTCACAGATATAAAAAATAAGTTATAATTACTGAACATTAGAATTTCTCATTACATTATTAACATTCAAATGTATAATATACCATCGTTAACGACAGAATTTGGTAAATATTTTAAATTTTGAAATTAACAGACATGTGAGAGAGGCATACCTACTATTTATTCATTATTTTATAAATATCTAGTTTATGAACGAGCATGACTTATATGTTAGTTTATGTTTGTTTTTGCATAAGTTTCATTGCTTGTTGGTGTCTAGAATTCTACATTTTTGAAAATTTTAATCTACTTCTTGTAGAGGAAAAACCCAAAATGTGTATTGCATCAAATTTTACCTGCTACAGTAATATTTTATACAAGGACATTATAAATGTGTGATGAAAAAAAATGTAACAATTGAAATAATGTGTGTTATAACTATAAATGTAATTGCCACATTGTTAACATGGTCCTGGGACTATTATAACTATTATAATAGTCCCAGCATGGCCTAATCAAAATTGATGTATCATTATTCGATTTTTTTTTTCGAGATCCGAAAGAAATTTAGAGGTACACTCAAAATGTCACTCTGTGTTTCCATTCACCTCTATGTACAAATTGCTTCCGCTTAAAAACCTTATAAAACCCTCGAAGACACTGAATAATATAACCAGAAGCCTTATGCACGAAGCGTCTCAGACATGATTTCAGACTTAAGTCACAATGAAATGCTAAGCAATTACGAAAGAATTTACGTCTAAGAAGTTTTGTTAGGAAGGGTGCTGGAAAAATACGTGAGAACTCAGATACCGGTAAGACTCCAAACTTATATTATTCCGTTAATGAATGAAATGACGAGTTGAGTTTAGTGAGATACAGATTCTAGTTTATATAGAAGAAGACGAAGACGTGGTCAGGGGTCAAAATTAACCAAACAGGTTGATATATACTGTATTGATTGAGTTAAAAGTTCTTAATTTTTTATATTATATATGTGCTGAAATTAGCATCTAATTATTAAAAAAAACCAGTATGAATCAATAGCAAAACCAATAATTTCATAATGCATATACCCGAGAAAAAAGAATATTAAAGAAAATGACGAGGAATATATTTTGTAATCAAACCTAATTCCACAAAGAATAAAATGATAGAAAAATAAATAGGAAATGTACGTTTTCTCAAAATATTTTGTAAAGAACCTACATGTTTTACAAATAACTTTTTTGCAATTCAAGTGAAACCAAATGATTGAAAATAATTTTTGACCGTGAAAAATAATAAAAGAATTGCAATAAATAAATTCTTTGAGAAGACACAACGAAAGCTGAGGCATCGATTTCTCTGCAATATCTAACTTGCCTATGTCATGTATGTATTGCGGTAATTCATATACCACTCGGCCACCACGGCCCATATATCTATTCAAACAAAACAAAAACCGGGTCTGGACCTGCGTCGCAGCATTCAATTCATTGGTCGGCAAACAGGATATGACTTAACGACAGATCCAAAAATTGCTATTTTAAAAATTGCTAAAATACATTTTCTATATCAATAAAGACTGAACATAACCCTGTCTTAAAAGTTCATGGCAGTGGTTTCTACCACAAGTGCGCCATTATATAATCAACTGTGAAATGTAGGGACATTGGTATATTAATGCATAAAAGAAGACACTGGCAATTGGATAAGGAAAGTTGTACATTTTTCTTTATTGCAACAGGCCTTTGTCGTCTTTTTTGATAAAATACAGCGGCCTGGTCTTCAAAAATATCTTAAAATTCATGTATGTCTTTTTTTTAAAGACGATTTGTAGGACAAATTTTACGATCATGTTAGAAAAATCCTAGGGCATATCTTAGAATGTAAATTAAAACTGTCCTTAAGTTTTTTTCTAGGAAGATCTTTCGACTGTCCTAACTTAGTGTTAATGTCATAATATGTCATTATGTTGAATAAGTAGAACAATTAGATAAAAATCATTCCATAAAAAAATGACAAATATCTCTAATTGATTGTTTTATTACTTATCAAAGTATAGACTCCTATTGTAATGAAAGGTGGTGTTAAAGCTTATGTTTATAAGCATTGTTACATGTTCCCATGATGAGCATTAAATAGAAATAAACATATAACAGATATTTACTGGTTTGAATGGTTTTTTTTTTATTAAATAAACGATGAGCAGGTAAATAAATCCCAATTTTTATGAGAATACAATTGAAATTCAATAAATAAAGTATTCTTTCAAGTAACATATACTACCTAACCTCTTACAGTGCATAGAAGACGTGATAAGGCATTATGAATGCAGTGAATCCGATTAAACTGACCTACAAAATTAGAAAGAACTGAATCACACATATGAGTAAAACATAGAAAACATTGTTGTGTGGTGTACAGAAATCTTTCAGAATGCAAAAAACAATTGATTTTCCCATTGCCGACAATAGTAATGTTTCTTGCTGTACAGATTTTACTGAGTTGATTTTAATTATAAAACATTAATTAAAATAAAGAATATTTATTGTGGTAACATATTTCATCAAAAAAAATATATGGTCCCGTTGCTAACCTGTGCGTAATTTACAGTTGTCAATGGTGACCGTCAATCTCGCAGAAAAATAACAGTAAAATTTATGCATTCAACAATAGGAAGAAAAAATATTCTCAACTATTTCAGAAGGAGGAATAAAATTTTATTTTGTCATTGCTTCAACCAAGAATCCATAAGGTTTCAGGAAAAAAAATATTATTTGTGGCATACTCCACCCAATCAAAATCCGCCATGTTTTTGTTTCTGAATACCATGTTATGCTCATTAACGACTGGTTCCATAGGAGCTAATGGTAGATTGTAACCTTCAGTACTGTTGATTAGTAAGACTACTAGAAGAGATATACTATGTAAGTCTTTACAATTTAAAGAATCTACGTCTGATTAACAACATTGGCGGAGTACACTCCCGTACAACCTTAAGTCTGTTTTATAGGGAAAACGGTAATATTTATTTTGCCATAGGGATAATTATACCCTTTTTCCAAATTTCACCACTTTTTAACAAAAACCCAGAGCCAACATTCATAGTCAATTAAAGTACTTTCATAATAGTATTCAGAAATATATTTGAAAATGCATGATGACCATCTTCCTATTAAGCCAGCTTTACAAAACTAGGGTTAGTGGTACTTTGCCGCATTTTTCTGTGCAGTGAATACAAAATACATATATTACATATACAGTAATAACACGTTACTCTGTTTGTCACGTGACGAAAAACAGAATTTAAAGAAATTTAATCTATATAAAAACTTTGGCAGAGGACAATTATAAAGGTTTCAGTTTGTGTATTTCATTGTAGGTAGGTATAATTTGTTCATAGTTCTTAAAACAAAACTCTTGGAATGAATTCACAATTTCAGTTTTTACCTTCGAAACTAGATGAAGAATATACTAAGGTTAAAGGGGATGTATATCAGAAGCTAAATCATACATAAAATTAATGGTAACAGCTGTAAGCTCTTAATGAGTGACAAACTCACAAATTTCAGTAAGAACAAGATAAACTAATTCACCAAACGTTGAAGGGAAAATTGAATTGTCAAGTTACAAATTTCCAACATTTTTCCATCTAAAATTATTGTAAGGATCTTTCTAGAAACTTTAAAGGGGACAACTATTTAATTTTTTTAGAGAGAGGAGGCAAGCCAGACTCCAAAATAGTATCAAATTTGAAATAAAAGGCAGCACCAGGATTTTTGGCAAATTAAAAAGGCAGGATCGCGTTAGGTGTGAAAAAAATTCAGGACCTGACTCAATCGGGAAATATTTTGATTTAAATGAAAATAAAATTTTAGGCTGCAATAGCGCCCAAAAAAAAACCCGGACCAAACTTTCGACGAAAAAAATAGGCAGGATCAACATTTGAACCTAGAACGCTCGATAAATCCATTGTATTAACGATTTAACCTAAATATTAAATATTTTGTGCTATTAATAGACAACTTACGATAAACAACATTTACAGAAAATCGAATTGACATTTTTACCTGCTAAAGTTACTTAACTGATGATTATATAACCAATCTTACCAGCTGCTGAATGTATTGTATTTCACTCCGTTACTAAAAAAGGAAATAAACATACAACCAACTCACTTGTGAAGGAAAACAGTAATCTGCTATAATATTGCAAACAATAACGAAATTAAAAATTAGGCTTCCGTCATTTAAATATCCTTTATAGATATGTCCTAATTTCAAATGTTGTTATGTTGGTATAGCATTATTCATGTATGGTATTTTTGTATACTTGAAGTCCCCTCTGACACAGTGCTTTTTGTCCGCCATTTCCTTTTTGTCCGATTTCGCTTTTTGTCTGCAAGTTTTGCTTTTTGTCCGCCACTTTTGCCCTTTGTCCGTAGCTTTTTGTCCGATTTCGCTTTTTATCCGCAACTTTTGCTTTTTGTCCGCCACTTTTGCCCTTTGTCCGTTGCTTTTTGTCCGATTTCGCTTTTTATCCGCAACTTTTGCTTTTTGTCCGCCACTTTTGCCCTTTGTCCGTTGCTTTTTGTCCGATTTCGCTTTTTGTCCGTAACTTTTGCTTTTTGTCCGACACATTTCCCTTTTGTTCGACACTTTTGACATTTGTACATTGTTATTGTCCAATTTGGTTTTTGCTGTGACAAAAACAGAAGGACCGAGGAATTAGGCCTACATGCATGTGGACCAAGATGATTCATATCATCTAAACGTGTATGAATCTCCAAAGTATACCCACTTAACATTACGATTATTTATGTCTAACATGTAGCATCTCAGATATGAACATCAATGACCTAAAACAGTCAAGTGTAAAATGTAGATCACAGTGACCCAATTATCATCTGCAGCAACATCATTCTCCAAGAGGCATCCACTGACCAAAGATGATTGATGTACCACATGTAGTATCTCAGATATGAATCTTAACACACTTTAACCTAAGTCATTCAAGCATAAAATGTAGGTCAGAGTGACCCAATTATCATCAGCAGCAGCAACACTCTCCAAGACGCATCCACTGACCAAAGATGATTGATGTACCACATGAAGTTTCTCAGATAACGCAAACTTTAACCTGAGTCATTCAAGCATAAAATGTAGGTCAGAGTGACCCAATTATCATCTGCATCAGCAACACGACGCATCAGCTGACCAAAGATGATTGATGTACCACATGTAGTTTTTACAGATATGAACCTTAACGCAAACTTTAACTGAGTCATTCAAGCATAAAATGTAGGTCAGAGCGACCCAATTATCATCTGCATCAGCAACACTCTTCAAGACGCATCCACTGACCAAAGATGACCACATGTAGTATTTCAGATATGAACCTTAACGCAAACATTAACCTGAGTCATTCAAGCATAGAATGTAGGTCAGAGTGACCCAATTATCATCTGCATCAGCAACACTCTCCAAGATGCATCCACTGACCAAAGATGATTGATGTACCACATGTAGTATCTCAGATATGAACCTTAACGCAAACTTTAACCTGAGTCATTCAAGCATAAAATGTAGGTCAGAGTGATCCAATTATCATTTGCATCAGCAACACTTTCCAAGATCAACTGACCAAAGATGATTGATGTACCACATGTAGTATCTCAGATATGAACCTAAACGCACACATTAACCTGAGTCATTCAAGCATAAAATGTGACCCAATTATCATCTGCATCAGCAACACTCTCCAAGACGCATCCACTGACCAAAGATGATTGATGTACCACTTGTAGTTTCTTAGATATGAACCTTAACGCAAACTTTAACCTGAGGTGGGACGAACGCACGGACACTCGGACGGGCGAGATATTATATCCCCTCCCCAACTCCGTTGGGCGAGGGTATAATGAAGATCGAACCAGATGGGTTTATTTGAGTTTATTTGAGTAAAAAAGACGTGCCCAATGAGTGACTATAATTACGAGATCGGGCACTATTGATTGAGAAAAATGTCATGAATTATTTAAAAACAATAAAAATCGACAAATCACCAGGAATGGACAAATTACAATCGAAATATCTGAATGTGGCTAAACCGCTCTGCAAATTCTTGCACCAGGTCAATTACAATTACAAAATCGAACAGCGTTCCAATGTCCCTCGCCGTTCCTGCGGAAAGAGCATAACTCGAATTGAAATATTCAGCCAGGACTCATCTGTGAACTCCCTTGGGGGTATCAGTGAGTTAAAGCTACTGTATAAATATGATCCCAATCGGGCCATCAAATCAACATGAACCTGTTCCCGATGCTGAACATCATGCATCATTACTACTGACCTCCTTAGTAAATAATCTACAACTTCCCAAATTGAAGTTGGCAGACTAAAACATATTTATCAGCTTCGGGGTTCTTATGATAGTGAATGTTGTATTTAATTGTTTTAAAATATGTGAAAATGTGGTCCGAAATAAAGAAACGACTTTAGATCAAAATATTTTGTTATTTTTTTAAACATTAGATAGTCAGGAGTTTTAACATTTAGTTTTCTGCACTGTATTCATGTTTTTTTGTTTTGTTTTGTTTTTTGGTTTTTTTTGTTTTTTTTTGCTTTTCCGGTTCCTGATGCGTTAAACTTAGATTATCATGTCAAACTAATTGAATGGTGTTCTGTTGCTACTCTTACTCTTGTTGAACTCTGAAAATATGTATTCACTTATGTGCCGTCTCCCAACATTATATTATGATCCATCAATTGGTGTTTAATGTATAGAGGCAAATTTCAGGTTTGTTCGCTTTGTACATAAAGACAAGACTAATTGTTATCAAGAGTATTTAATTTTAAAAATGCCAAAATGTAAATCAATATACCAAACAAAAGTGGACGCTAATAGATGTCTCACAGGTAAGCGCTTGATCCCAAAGGTAAAGGATTGAAGTCATATTGAAGACTGACATGAGCTATCGAAGACCAAGCTACATACTGAATACTTGTGAAATTGACCTTAGATAAAAACGTTTGCATGATCGCTGAACTATTAAATTGAGGCCAGGGACAAAACACTATGGTAGACTGACATTTAATACTCACGAGGTCACTGGGTGGTAAAATTTAGGCCAAGGCCAAAGCCACATAGCAGACTTACATGTACTATCCAAGACCAAGCTACATACCAAATATCATTGACCTACCATGTATAGTACCTGAGAAACTGGCCTAATCCAAAAAACTTTAACGTGGCCACTGGACCGTGTATTTGAGGTAAAGAGAAAAAGCCATATGAAAAACTTTCATTTACTACCAAAGACCAAGCTACATATCAAATATCATTGACCTACCATGTATAGTTCCTGAGAAACTGACTTAATCAAAAACCTTAACCTGGAAACTGGACCGTGTACTTGATGTCAAGGACAAAAGTCATATGACAGACTGACATATACCACCTAGGACCATGCTACATACCAAATGTTATTGACTTTCCATGTATAGTACTCGATATACTGATCTAATCCAAAAACATTCACGTGGTCACTGGACCGTTAAATATAGGTCAAGGTCACATTACTTCATGTTTATTTGACAGCGCTCGGTGTGTACTGCCAAATATGAAGTTTATACATCAAAGGTTTCCTAAGATAAACTGTTTTTTTTTTTTGTAAAAAGTTTACGTTGTCGTAGACGACCACATTGACGACATACTTTGTACACCTATGTCTCGCTTACCGGGACGAAAATAAAAAGAAAAACATGATTAGTATCAAAATTAAAAACATAATTATATACATTGAACAACTAAAATGAAGATTATCAGATCAATATATACTAGCCATAAAAAGAAACGATATCCACTTTAAAAATACCATAAGATCAAGATTATTTACAGTTCATGGAAATCAGTTTGTACAATACAGTCAAAGTAAAGATTATCTGAATTTGATAGTGCAGGAAAAAAATCATTCCAAAAATTAACTGAAGCATTCAAAGGCATTTTTGGAAAACTCATGTCAAGTCTGTTATAATTGATTTGCAACAAAAGTTCCATTAACATGCATGTTTCAGAAATAATTTATGGAATTAAATTAGATCTTAGAAAACCAAGACAATTGTATGCCAATGATCAAGAGATTTTGAAAAAAAGTCGTTTTTGCAGTTTATCCTAAATGTCGTTGTAAGCTTGATATTTAAACTCTTAAACGAATTTTGGGTATCTAAATGGATTTTTTTTTTGCGAACATTCAAATTCAAACCTATTCCCAGAAATTACTGTTTTCAAGATTTAATTAATTGGCATGTGATGATGTCACCATTCCATAACTTTCAGTATTTTTTCGTGAATAAAACTATAAATACTTTTTGTATATCTGTATCTAGTTTTGATACGATTATTTTGTATAATCATAAGAGTTATTTGGAAAATGAAAAGGTATGGTTTCTTTTTGTGCCTAGTGTACAATGTGTCAAAAAACTAATAACCTATAATCAATGACTAGTATCAAAAGTAACAAGTAACAATAGTATAAGAAACATATATACATTGAACAACCAATGTGAAGATCATTAAAAATCATAAAACATAATAACCCAAAATGAATGACTTGTATCAAAAGTAACTAGAAGTGGCGCCATAAGAAAATATGTCCATCCCCGCACTACTCATGTTACAAAAAAATAAGTGATCTTTGAGACTTTCAGGAAATTTACTAAAATTGAAATAAAAAAAATCTGGAAATTGAATCAGTGGAAATGTTTGTTCTAATACAAGTACAAATTCTGAAAGTATGGTTGCTAGGTACATTTCCAAAAATATGTGGTCTTTGAGAAAGACTTTGAGGAAATTTACCAAAATTTGAATGTTTATTTTTATATAATTCTAAGTATTCAGAATTTTATTTATTTCCAAATACTTGCCAAAATACGATACCCCCCCCCCCTCCCCCAATATAAAAATGGTCGGTGCCTAAGCCATCATGGTAGAAATTATTGCTGTCGATACCCGTAGGGTATATATTTTCTGATTCAGTTTGATGAGATGAGTAAAACGAATGGTCACAAGTGGGGTCAAATACCTCAAACAAAAAAGTTCATCCCTCATACACTGCATCATGTAGCTATACTTGCGGCTTAAGTACAAAAAGAAACTGTTTGCAAACATTCAACAAAATGTGTACATTTTCTGATTCAATGTAAAGAGATGCCGAGTAAAATGAATGATCACAAGTAGGGTCAAATAACTCAAACAAAAAAGTTCATCCTCAGCATACAGCTGTAAGTATTTACCGCATCATGTACTTAGGCTACCCGACTTTGTACTTGTAAGGTTAAAGTACAAAAAGAAACTTTTTGCAAAATATCAACAAATGTATATTTCTGATTCAATGTGATGAGATGAGTAAACTGAATGGTCACAAGTAAATTTTACATATATATTTTATACTCTTACATTTTGTGTACTTTACACATGTTACTGATAATAAAAATGATGTCATATTTTTTGTTTCTAGTATGAAGCATATGATAAAAACATTATAACAGGGCTTTTTTCGTATCACTAACTATATCATCCCTTGGCCGATATATCAGCCCTTGAGCTAAAGCTCTCGGGGCTAATATCATGGTCATGGGCTGATATAGTATGTGATACGAAAAAAGCCATGTAATAATCTATATTTATTTCACCGAGAAATCACGGTATTTCATCGCTTTCAATGTAATAAGTAGCTTTTACATTCACTGACCTACTGAACGTATTTATACGTTTCAAGATTAAAGACCACGCAGCTTCAATCCATTCTAACAGGGACTCAATCTCCTCTTGTTCTCATTTGATTCATATTCTTGCACAGTCCTCTACGGCGTCCACAAAAAATTTGAAATTATAATTCCAGTTTATATGGTGACTCACGGTACTTGGGCCGTTTGGCTAGAATTCTGCCGTAGTGAGATTCACTTTCAACGAAAATGACATGACCGGAAGGACTATATACTAGCTTTGAAGTCTTCAGTGGTAACGTTCTGTAATGTCTTTCTGTAGTTGAAAATTTTGGGCGCAATAGTTTTGCTCCTCCCCACGTTCAATTTCGTTGCACTGCCTAAGCCAAACACGTGTATTATATTTGGGTGTCATGGTTTTGCGACCTTTCCACTCTCAATTTCGTTCCACTGTCTATGATATATATTATATTTGCAGTTCATCGGTTATCGCAGTTTGCAGCACGGACTTGGGCTTGATTATTATTGTTTTGAATGAATGAATATTTTAGTTGCGATCGATAATTAGTCTCATTTTGTAACCCTGCTGCTTTCAGCTAGAAGTTGGCACTCCATTGCTGATGAGTAACAAGAGAGTAACCTTAATTTTTTATAAAGATTTTCGTTCAAGTGCACGCTAGGGGCCTTATTGATCTCTCTTGAGGGGATGAATATTGTTTATCTTCGTTGAAGACCCTCGTGTGAAATGATCAAGATGCAGAACACGGACATAAAGCAAATATTTAGGACAAAAAGGAAATCGGACAGAAAGGGGCGGACAAAGAGCAAAATGTACGGACAAAACGAAAATATTGCGGACAAAAAGCAAATCGGACAAAAAGCTGCGGACATAAAGCGAAAGTAGCGGACAAAAGTAGCCATTTTGCGGACAAAAAGCAACGGCGGACTGTAGGGAAATAGCGGACAAAAAACGCCGTATCACCCCTCTTTGAGCTACATAATCCTACATGTTACGTGCGTATAAACGAATAGCTCACAAAGCAGAAATCAAGTATTTCTATGTTCCACCTCGATGTTTATTATGTAAATCGTGTAATATATAAGGTGAATAAAAATTCATATAGTTAATAATATTTATTTAAAGGTAAATCATTTGATTATATATAAAAAAGATAAACAATAATTTGGCCCGTGGGTATTAACTCAGCTAACTAAATAATTTGAAAAATTTTTTGACTCCAGGAAATTTGTCAGCAACCAGTATTTCGATGAAAGTATATCTGCTGACAAGCCACTATCGTCAACACAACCTAGACACGAAAGCGTAGCTAGTTCTGCAGCCCCCGCGTGACGGTAGGCCAGTCATAGTAGAACATCTAGCGTTGAGTTGAGGCTGGAGAAGTTTAATCTAGACTCATTATACTTTAGAAAAATGAAAGAAATTTGAAGATAACCAGTGAAAATTTCAAAAATGCCCAACAACTCAGGTTAAAAGCTGAGTGACCCCCAAGTATAGAAAAAGGACTCGGGGATCACCTTCCTCAATAAATCAATGACAATATTTGAATGATAACTAAAAGTTAAACAACAAATAAGCATAGAATGATACTATTCAAAAATAGGTATGTACAAACATGCAGCGATTAACTTTCGTGAATTGAACACTACGCAGAAACTTTTTTGATGTCAGCCAGCTGTTGCTGGGCACATTTAATGGATGTTGGTTGCGTTCGAATGTATTTACAATAACAGTCAGAAGACCAACGCCCTAAAGTCTTAATCGTATGATCTTCATTTTTTGCTTGACCGGCTGTTGTTCCGGCACCTATCTTGAAAGAATGTCCTGAATACTGCTTAGAAGCAAACCCATACAAGTCAAGAACATGTCTTATTTTGTTTATGGAAAAAAATTCTCTGTAAAACAATAATATCTTCAGTTACAAGTAAGGGGTCTGTCCCTGTGCAATGAGGTCGTAACTGGTTTCTGATTTTTGTACTTAATTGGGATAGTATTATACGGTGTGTAGGATACTTTTCCAGGATACAGTGTCGCTTTCATTTGGAAAATTTATTCCTATAGGATTAAATTTGTTCCAGATATAACACAGATTAAAAAGAATACATTCCTCTAAACCTTTACAAACTCGTTATATGGGATTATTTTATATGTCGTTATATGTTGGCAACTTGTGATAGATTTTTTGTAAATTTATGTCATCTTCACATTCTGCATTGTGCGGTTATTTGTATCTATTGTCAATAAGATACTTTTAAGACTTGTTCTTCTTAACTTGTGGTTCATGGGAATAAACTTATTCGAACAACTTTAAACAGTATTTTTCCATATTTAGTCTTGGGGTGTTTTTGTCATCGAAGCTTGAATGTATTCATAACGAAAATCTACGTTTTGTCCTTACAGCTTTTTCAAGTCAGTATAACTGTATGGAATATGACTTCAAAGACTTATGTTCACATCAGAAAAATTCGTTCAAGCAAAGTGAAAGAATATAATTCTAGAACGAATTTTATGTCTTTCATTCACTGTGAATTTGAAAGTAATTTTTTTTCTACTGCATTATCTAAAGAACTATAATTGTAGATATCGTCAATCATATTATTTGCCTGCCTAACACTATGGATTCTCTGAGGGATGAGAGAGAATTACAGATATTTATTGATGAACATGTTCAAACCAGTGACCGTTACAGATCTGTTTGCAAGAGAGTTATCCAAAATTTAGTAACTGTTTTGCAGCACAACATGAAACAAGTTTATAGACCAACAGAAGTTTTAAAGGTTGGTTTTTATCACCAAAATCCATCTTAAGCCTTCTATTTTTAATAAAAAATATCCATAAGTGAACTTTTAATTTTGTGGTCTTAATACTTTGTGTGTTTCGAAGAAGTGCCTAACACATGTGTTAGTGTATCAACGTTAGTCATCTTGTACCATAACGATTTCGTACCAACCATTCCGTACCATCTGTATCTGTATCGAGATAAATTCTGCCATTATAGGCACACCTCCAATGGAGTTGAACACACATAAAATCCTTCACCACACAATATGATAATACGCAATGAATGTCCAATCCAATTATAAATACTTAGTAATATATCAATAAAAATGACTTCTGTACCGCCACCGTTATGTACCATTAATATTTGATTTGACAATAAAGGATAAAATTTATCTTTAATTTTAATCTGTATGCACCCATATAATAACCAAAATTTATTATTGGTTAATAACCGTCTATTTGATTAATAAAAATGACTTCTGTACCGCCACCGTTATGTACAATTAATATTTGATTTGACAATAAAGGATAAAATTTATCTTTAATTTTAATCTGTATGCACCCATATAATAACCAAAATTTATTATTGGTTGATAACCGACTATTTGATTTGATTACAACTGATGATACCTGTGGAGATTCCCACCCTGATCATCAGCTTAATGTCATAGTTTACTTTATATTTACTCCACCTGAAAGATTGTTTTTCTTTTCACATTTTTGTTGTTTGGTTAGCAGTTCAAACCGCTTCATATGCAGATTGTTAATAAGCTGTCTACACACACTCTCTAGTTGTCCAGTAATATTTTGAACAATTTCATTGTTACGTTTCACAGTATAGTAGAAAGGATTAACTATTAGCTGAACTAAGTCTACTTCCTCTACAATGCAAGATTTTGCTAAGTATTTATCGTACCATAAGACATTCTGACCAACCATTTCGTGCCTACCTCGCCGTTTAATAGTAAAAACAATATGCTTATAAGTTCTTACCATATGTAAATATATCAGTTATATGTATATTTATAAATAGATAATCAAATATTTTAAAGTTAGATATATCTTTTTGTATAAAACTTTTGAGGGTTCTTCCCTTTTTTCTGGAAATATGACAAATCAAAGAGAACTATCACATTTAAAAAAGTCCACAAAAAGAAAAAAAAATTTAAATCGCTATCAGATAATAAATAAATAATGTTTGAAAAGTGAAGATATCAGAATATTGGGGAATACAAGTGACTGAACTGAATTCTAAAACAAGTTCATTATTTGTAAATAAAACAGAAATAAGCTATAATGAAACTCGGATTTGGAAATTACGAAATGAAATATGCAATGAAGATAGACAATTAAAATTCTTAAAAAATAAATCGAAGAATTACCATCCAGATATGTTTATTACTTCAGATAATCTAAATGCAGAACGACTGCAAAAACAAAAACAAAAACAAAATTAAGCTAATGACAAAAAATGCAAGATCCTATTAATAGAAATATATTTCTAAATTTGCAAAAGCGCCTAACGTCATAGTCAAAATTACAACACCATTCTTTTTAATCTCACTAGGGAAACCGTCACAACGGTGAAATACTACAATTGTTTGGACTTTTTTGCTTAAAATCAAACGAACAGTAAGTTCAAACTAATCAAAATAACAAAATCAAGACTTGTTGTCTTCCAGTCTGTCAAGATTGGTCAAGATAAGTTTATACAATACATTTTTTTTATTCTCAAACCATATTACAAAGGTACAGAGAAACAAACAGAGAATATCATATATACAAATAAATTAAATTATATACAATCACGGCCCTCATTTGAGGTAGACATTCAGATTTCGCAATACGAGAGAGGTTGTTTTCCCGAGTTATTGACCGAGGGAAAACAACCTGTCAAGGGTTGACAAATCTGAATGTCTCTATCAAATGAGGGCCGTAATTGTTTTATTATTTTTTAAACAGAAGCAAGACATAATTTGACTCTCATTACTTTTAATGCAAACGATTCATTTTTTGATAAAACATTCCATTTATTTTTGAATCACATAATGAGAGTATTTTAAAATACTAAAAAATAATAATATATCAATTCTTATCGTATTTCCCCATGCCTATATCGACCTGCTGAGGCCTTCACAATTTCCCATATTTCGGCACTGTGACGTCGTAAAGAGTTGACCCGACCCTAATATGAGCTGACCCGAATAGATCAGCGACGACATAATGTTTGACCCAACGTTGACCCGAATATATCAGGAAAACATCCGGTTATAGGCAGATAGCCATTGAAAAGTAAGAAATTCCATTAAGATTGCTAGTTAACAATACGATAAATTTATCATCAAGTTTTCTTCAAACAAATATTGTAAAATATAAGCCGCTGGACACAATATTAAGCTTTTTAGCTCGTTCGCTACGCTCACTCGCCGAAAAAGCTTCACATTGTGTCTCGCGGCTGATATGTATATATTATCTGCATTTTGACAGCTAGATATCGTAAAATATCATCCCGTGAGCCAGAATATGATGTTTGGGACGAGTGAGCATAGCAAACGAGACCCAAATCTTCATTTTCTGTCGAGCGGGATGATATTTTACGATATCTAGCTGTCAAAATGCAGATAATATTTTTATCATCTTAATTACTTATCTGAAACGTAAATATTTGTAAACTTTCTAAATTCTCCCAAATTATCGTGGGAAAAGTATTGATTCTTCATCGCAACGACAATAAGTTTTCCGTTTCACACGTACGTTGTTTACCATACCAATAAGTATATATTTCCTGAATGTCCATGTAAAATATCTTATAAACGATATAAATATATGCATTAGGGTGTATTTTCATTTTTTTTTAAACAAAATCGGTCTGGAAATCTTTCATGATTTTCCCGGGAAACTAAAGCACCCGCTTTCAAACTTGCAACCTCGTGACGTCATAGTCCGTCTCCATTCGCGAAACAACTTCTGACTAAAATATGCGCAACATAAAATAATCACTGAATTAAAACCATAGAGACGACATATAAAAACATCATTTAGTTGTATTAGTATTAATTCAGGCGAAAATATGGACATAAAAATATAAAGCGTATGTTTATTAAATTGATTTAGTCGCAAATAATGAAATGCAATGGAAAGAGCGGAAAGAAGTCCCAGCAGACATTATCAACATCGAGGAAAGACACATTTTGTTGATGTCACTTTTATAAATTTCTTCATCATTCATTTAAATAAAACCCCATAATATAAAAAAGGAACGCCAGATCTTGATATATTTATTAATATTTTGCAATTTTGAAAGTTATTAAATAAGATCAAAGCTGCTAAACGTTGGGAGAATTTGTTGGTAATGCCTGCTGACTGTTGATAACTCCTGCTCAGTGCACGCGCTTCTTGATAGGAATTTTACGGAGCTGCTCAACAAGCTGATAGAATCGCAGGGAAGGATGATAATTTACGATATCCGTTTGCAGAAAACCTGATAATATGTACTTATACGAACTCGTCTGAACCACTTTTGATTGACTGCAAGGCAATATATCTAGTTTTGGTCGTGTTTAATTATTTGACTTAGATTTCAGAAATACTTAAAATCAAGTATGAAACAGATAAACAGATATCATTGGCTGTTTAAGATTAAAACTGTCACTATTGTTGGCGTTAAAAGATGTTTTTCTAACAGCTATCCCCTGGATATCAGAGCAACATTTGTTAAACAAGTATTACATAGACAAACTATATATTGATTGGTACATCATTGCTGACCTTTCCTGTTTTTATACGTGTATTTCTTTAAACAACATATTTTGTCCTATAGTTATGAGACACACAGCGTTAAAACGTAAATGGATGGATTTATTTCCCGAATTTCACTTATCTGATGTGCAAGTATTTGAAGTGATACCCAATAAATTTTCATGTTTCGCCTAAATAAATGTAAGTGAATCTAGTTAATGTTATGCTTTTATGGAATTTAAGGGGTTTTAAATCTCTTTTTTTGTTGCAGGCAGGCTCCCATGGTAAAGGAACCGCAATTCTTGAGAAATCTGATGTTGATCTGACATTGTTATTACCCGGGGCATACAATACAGTAGATCAACTATGTAGAGATCTTGATCAAATTTTACAAGATATGCAACGCGTTCTTAGCTGCTTTCCACAGTATATGAATATCCAAAGAAGCCCAAGGGCAGTAAAATTACAGATAGAATGCAATGAGCATGGGAGCGGCAAGAAACATACTATAGATGTTGATATACTACCTGCCATTAACTTGCAAGGTACGTTTTATACATTTTACATTGTACTATTACAGTGTAGGCTCAAGGTACTAATTTCCGGAAAGGCTTAATAATAACTGACTTGTATGCTGTTTTTCATTTTTCTGTTGAATTGAACCTCACTTATACAATGATTAAATGAGACCTACGATTTAAAAGCTGTTGATTAGGATGCTGACTCTCAGATAAACTATAAGTACATAGGAACTCATTCTTAGTTCTGTTATAAAATCGGAAATGAATTTGTATCAACATTTAGGTACATGATGTACATGTATGATATTTCCCTCAGATTTATGATACATTTAACTTTTTAAAATTCATTTCCAGCCTTTTTAGATATTAGATTTTTTAGGGTGGCATTTCTAATTTTTTCAAAATGTATAAACAAAGGGCATCAACAACTGGTATATGAGATATTGAAATTAACATCATGATAATCATTTTCAAGACACATAAACATTGGCCTTGACATTTAATAAAGAATTACATAATATATACATGTACCAAGCATATACACGCATTTAAATGTTTGTTTTTAATATACAGTATGTTTGGTTTTCGTATGGTAATTACATGTATTACAGGTAGCATTAAAGGTGTGTTTCAGGAAATGAGACAGAGTACCCCTGAAAAGCGACAATTTTACACCCCCTGCTTAACAAAATGGCAGAGAAAATTTATAAAAAGTGACAGACCCGAGCAGTTGAAACGGCTTATAAGATTTGTCAAGTATTGGAAAAATGAATCCGTTCGTGTAAGTTACAACCATTTCCGTATATAAAATTACAGAGATCAAAGCTCATGGGAGTTGCTTCTATGTCTTTGTGACAGTAGCCATTGTATTGGTCAATTAATTCCATTTTGATCAAAAATTATTTTATTTTTCCATTAACAATCCTTTATATGACCTTTAAATATAAACAAATATGTCTGTGAAATATTTACATCCAGATCTTCTTCAAAACAACTAAAACCATGTTTGAAGATACAGACGTGATGTCTTTGATGCCATGAAATATGCAGGTTTAATACATGGAAATTATAAAATCTTATAGAATATTTATTATTTCTTTAATTCTTTAAAATATTTACAAATGTGTAAAGATAATTCCGTCAGTTGGATGAGAGACAAGGCTTTTAAGCAAAATTTCTAAGGGTCTTTTCTTTAACTTAATTTTTTTCGATAGGCATGATCTTTTAGTGACCAGACTTTTTCAGACAAGATCTGAAAACGATATCTTACAGATGATATCCTTTGTATCAGTGAAATCTTATAATCAAGATATTGTAACAACATAGAAACGGAATGTGAAATTACACCTTTCAACACGTGCCCACCTTGCATTACATTTTGATAACTACGGACGTTTAAAGTTGTGTTAAAGATAAATGTCAAATATTTTGATAATAAAAATTTGGCGGTGTTAAACTAGTTTTATATACGAATATTCACCTCCCCCCCCCCCCTTTGCAACTGTAACAAAATCTAAAATCAAAGAAACATAAAGTAAAACCAGTTAAGAACAGCAACTCAATGTTGCTTTTAAAATTGAAGACAAATATTGCTAAGTAAGTAGCAAAACTAAGAGTCGACTATTGACTGGTTTTGTTAACTGATAGGTAATCAAAGTTTCCAAATTCAATGATTATATTTTCTAATACAAAATATAAACATTTAGCGTCTCCTTGTGAAGTTTACACTGAATCGTCACGAAAGTGCAAAAACAACGAAATAAGTTAAATCACAAATAGTGAGAACTTGACACCTATTTAGTCGCCCAAAACGGTGTCAAAAAGATACCTATGATAGAGGTAGGACCAATTATCAAGAAGAAACATACAGTAAAAATGAATTAAAAAACAACATTCAACACAGTTTACTCATTTTTTATATTTGATTATTTTGTTAAAAGGTTTTTGTTTTTTTTTTCCTTTGATTATTTTGGTATTTGAATATATACATTTCTTTTGCATGAAAGTTCGGATAACAGGGGGGTCATCAATGACATATGATTACCCAAGCCGAAACAATTGTTATCCGCGGAATGTAATTTTGTTTAAAGCGAGTTACCATGACTTTCGATAAAGAGGATTACTGCTGTCACAAAAGTTTCTTGACCAGGGTTTTATCAGGGATAAGTGGATATCATCACTTAGGAAATTTTACGGTGGTCATCACAAATTGACTGACCGTTACAGTTTTCCAATATATAAGATGATGTTGGACCTCTTCTCACTGTCGTAACATTTCATGTACTTTCACCGATTTGTGACTACCACCGGATTGACTTTGTTGAACTTCACGACGGGATCAGGAACTGTGTACCCTTACGATGCATCTGAGGTCACTCCTGGTTTTTATAGGCGTTCGTGTTGTTCATTGTTTTTTAGTTTTCAGTGTTTATTTGTTGTGCTTGTGGTTGTTCATTTGTCTTCCCGGGTTTGTCTGTCTAATGTATTGCTTTTTTTTTTGTTTGCTCCTTAGGTATATTTGTCCTCTTTATTAAACGTTATACTAAAATCGTTTTGTTCACAGTTATTTTTTTATTATGGTCCTACCAGTGGTATTCATGAATACTGAATAGTTTAGTATATTTGACCTCTTATACTAAAAATATGTTATTTTTCAATTTTATTTAAACGAAAAAAGCATTTTTGTATAATTCTGCAAATTCGTTCAACGAAAAGATTTTTTTTGTTTGCCATAAACACATTCGTAAAATACCAGTCATTCAAATTATCTTTCAAAAATAAGACGAACACATACACGCACACCATATATCCATCATAAGCAGAGGGAAAAAGAACAGAAAAACAACAAAAACTCTGTCAAGTAGTACACAAGCAAAATATACATGGATGTAATATAAAACTTATTCATTCGTTATTAAGAAAATAATAATATGTATGTAAGAGTTTAGCAAATTTTCATAACTTTACATACCAATCCTGTAAAGTAAAGATCATCTAAACCTAGAACCAACATCAATTTTCAATGAAAGATGATTTAAATTTATGTAGTGAACAATATTAATAATATACAATCAATATACGGTATTTTTTACAGAGCGGACCATCCTCCTTTACAATTGAACTACTTATCATATATTTGTGGCAACAAGAAGGGAGTCCGCATAATTTCAAGATGGTCAATGCTCTTAGGAAAGTCATGGAAACATTAACAAATTGGAGGCAGTTGCAAGTCGAATTTAATGAATTCTATGACAAAGGTTCCTTTGAGCGCAGGTAATATGTTCATAACGGGCATCTAAAATTCTCAATGTGGAGATCATTTTCAATTAGCAGTGACATTTCGATCGAAAATTTTGGGACATTTTTGGTGATATTTCATTTTATGGCAAAAACAAAATACGACAAGTTTCAGCTGTAAAAATATATTTGTATGCACGATTTATTGTTGATTGATTGTTGCTTGCTTAACTTCCTGTGGCAAGTATCTCATGCTTTTTCAGGACGAGAACCAGTTCAACAATTTATCAAACAACTGAAATACGGGTGTCCCGGGACACAAATGTGAACCAAATGTTTACCCACTGTAAAAGGAGGATGGTTGGATATGGTCGGATAATATAGCTTTCTGTAGAGGCAATCACCCTCATCCTTTTCGAAAACTACAGAATGGAACTTTATCGTGCAGGGAGTGTGGCATTCTCCAAACACGTTACCAACAATGGTCCGCGGTCAATCTTTTGGTATTATAACCTGACACCCCTTCCCAACTAGAGGGTCTCCCTTAAACGCCTGGGGGCGCGATATAGAGCTTTGTGGGTTGAGCCCTGTGATCCATCACAAATACTATTCATATGTACAAAGTGATTTGTAATCTTATATTTTGATCTTGTTAATCCGGGCACTTAAATTAACGGGGTAACTAAAATTCAGGAGTGAGTTAAAACTTATTTTTTTTATAATGCATATAATAATGTAATACGTTATTATTTTACTGAATCAACACATTCAAGCCATAATAGCTTATTTTTATCAACAACAGCCAGCCGTCTTGGAGAAACGTTAAGAAATAAATACCATGTAAAAAGCCAAGTTTATAGAACTAAACATATCCTAACATTTTTCAGATTTAATCCACCATATATCATAGATCCTGCAAATCCCTATTCTAACGAAGCGAGTAAATGCAGATGGGAAGATATTGAAGGAGCAGCGAGAAATTTCCTTGGTCGGCCATTACTAGCAAGAACAACATCTGGATTTTGCTAAATGACTAATATATTTAAACATAACACATTATGCTATAAACAGTTTACATGGTATCAATTATTAATATCTGTATCTTATCCATGATGTAGAAGAGTTACTTTGGTGTATGTGACATTTGACTGGTGAAAGCAATGGGTCATAATGAAATATATACTAGTCAACAAAAGAAACGACATAGGGTAATGCATTTTTCATATATTCATAATTTCAAATAGCTGTACTAAGCAGAAACATAGACCCACACGTCTGAATTTCATAGTAGATTGTTTTCTCATCAAAGGCATGGATTTTGTGCAAAATGTTTGAAATAAAAAATTCCAGTTTTTGAGATTTCAAAAATTACATTTTGCAACCCAAAATTTAAAAAAAAATCAGTATTTTTACCCCTTTATGTGAATCATAATGTCTATATGACAAAGATTTGAGTTGGTTCTACTGATTTCAGCCACTGGATTTTCATTTTACAAAATATGTGTCGATTTTCTTCTCGATTTTATGCAAATTTAATTTAACCCTCTTTTGGAAATTTCCATTTTCCACCATTTTATGTTTTATCAAAATTTCAAAATGAGACGCATTAGATCAAGAAATGAAGTAACAAACCACTGTTACCCTCATATCTAAGTTTTTTCAAGGAATTACCAAGATATTTGGCTCCGAACTCGTGTATCTTTACTTTTGTTGACTAGTATATTTGGACAAATAAACATGAATTTCCATCTAGTCAAAGATATCCCTGCAAAATATGCAGGTAAGAAGTGTTTCTTTGCGGGAAATCCTTGTTTATTTATACTTTTATCTACCGAACTGGAAGTTTCGAAATGGATGTTATAGTGACAATTTTTACTGCCGTGTATTGTGGACTGCTTTTTTCCATTGGGGACAAGCATATAAACAGTTATATGTATTAAATCTATTATTATCTTCAGTATAATTGGTCTTTTTCAAACATTCATATCCCCTATATCATTTTATATGTAAGAAAATATAGATGAAAAACAAATAAGGGCAACTATATACATTAAGCCCAAACTGAACAACAAATATCTAGGGGTAATCCAAAGATGAAAGCTTACTTGATGGAACTGGTGCGTAAATTTAACTCAGAGTGTGCTTTGCTTGTATCTAACTTATTTTGAACACATTTGTCCCGAGTGGATCATGAATCAATAGCTAACATGTTTTATGGCTGAACCAGATTGTATTGCACTTCTTGGATTTTTGTATAGATAACTTAAGTGACAGAAGATATAATCAATGATTATAAAAAGTAGAAAAAAGTCAAATGGAAGTTCTGTGATATTGAATGTTAATTTATTTAAAAATTTTATACGACTCATATCAAATTCAACTTATGTTTTGCAAAATAAATCATATATACACATACATGTATGATATGAGAATCACAAAATGATTTACATTTATATATTTGCTTGAAACAATGAACACTAAATATTGACTGCAATAACTTTTTTCTGATTTGTTTTTTTTTATAATATTCAATTGAATTTGTTCGTAAGAATGGCGATTTTACGAGACATTACTTGTATTTATCTTTTTTCGAGAACTGAAACATGAACTGAGCAATAAAAAAAAACTTAAAATTTTTAATCAACACTATGTATTAAAAATTAATTTAAGTTAAATACATATATATGTTGTTTTCATGATAAAGATGTAGGTGTGTTTATTCTAACTGCAATATTTTATTGAATGAGTAGTATATACCGTTCCGGTATCTCCTAAATTACGGTAAAGCACTAAATATTAAAAGACGTACCTATTGATTATGCATGTCATATTTTGAATAAAAAGAGTAGCTATCATTCTGTTAGTTGTCCATATCTAATTGAAAATAAACATTCTATTTATATAATAATGTTGTTTTGACTCGGTTGAAGACGTAGTCACTATGTCTTCAACCTTGGCTACTATTTTCGCATAGTCAATGCTAAACACAACATTATTGTTATTAATATACTGACTGTCAATATTTGTTTGAAAGTAATGCGCAGATTGCCTATGATAAAACGCTTTGAAGATTCAGATATGAATAATGATTATCTCCAACAACCCATACATTGGATCCGCCTACTCGCATGAGTAGAACGTTGATTGACATATCAGGCCACTACTATTGACCACAGCAGTATTGACTATCAAAGATGGATGGATTCTCTGCCAAATTAAAGTATTCTCATTATCAAAGGACATTCTTTCAGTATGTATAATAATTGACAATAATTAATAATATACTTTTTTAAAGTCTCCACGCTGTCTTTCGTCATAATCCAATGTTTTAATAATAAATGTAATTTTATAACTTTCGAGCATTTCTACGTACAGGTAGTGATTTTGATTTCTTACCGAAAACACAAGGTTGACGGTTTGCCACAGGAAGTTATAAATGTGACATATGAATGACTATTTTAGGTTGCGATATAGTTGGAATGCTCTTTGCCAGGTGGTGTTTTCGAAAGACGTCCCAGAGATGAATAATTCTAAATTTATTTTTAAATACTTGAATTGAAAATATGCCACTTGAACAGAATACGGTAAAGGAGGGGTGGGGTGAATCCCTGAAACCAGTTTAACCAACTGCATTTTTGCACCTGTACAAGTCCCTCTTTTTTGGTTTGCATATTTTATGATTAAGTGTCATTATTATTTATGGTTTCATACAAAATGTATTACCTTACATTTCAGTGCATGTTTTATCCCCCTTTTTGTGAATTTTTGCTAGTTGCTTACATTGAGTTTTTCTCTTATGGGCATTTACATCTATTTACCCCACATTCTTTTTAACTACACGTATGCACATATGTGTTATCAAAAACTCGGCCAGTTACTAGATATATAATGACAAAATGATCAACAGGTAAATACAGATATAGATAATCATACATTTAGAGAGGACAACACAGGTTTGGGCAAAGACGAGAACGAACAACAAGGCATACCTAGTGAATACATCTTGGAATGCAAGGTAACTAAAGACAACATGAAAACATTGAAATCTATGGACATAAAAAAGACTTGATATTGGCCAACCAATTTGTGATTACAAGATAAACCAATAAAAAGTCATGACTGTGTAGGAGGTCATAGTAACCATGATATTGGTACATGTGAAAGATGGATCAATAAAATAAATACGTGTTGATACTGGGGGTATGGAATTCCCAGTCCCTTATAAAAGATTTATAGTAAATGCAACGACATTCCATTGACATAAACACTTCTTAAACATATATCATTTTACATCAGAGGAGTGTTCAACCTGCAATGTGCTTATACAAGATGTTGTACTAATATTGCATATTTCTTTGATGTATAATAATGCTAATTTGTTTTGATTTATTTTTGGATGTCTATATCATTTGCTGCATTATAGGACGACAAGTATTAGATTATGGGGAGAGCTTGCAAATTTCGTCATAACAGAATATTGTTTTCAAATTTATTAAATCCAGTCGGAGTATTAACGCCAACCATTGGAGCGACTTTTTTATTGCCCCCCCCCCCCTCCTCTAATGATTGTCCGAGAACTGTTCAAATGTTTGACCATGCATGAACAGTATTTTTCTAGACTTAATATGACGGTTTTGTATGACATTCCAAAAGAGCACTTTATATATATGGTATAGTTATTTACTATTGCGACACATTTTGCTCCCTTTACAGACCAAAGATAATCATAAGACGTTATTCAAAACTATCTTGTCGATAACAATGCTTATCTTACGTTGATCACAAGATACCAACCTTTCTCTATTTAAATTCTAAAAATAAAGTAGCCTGACTGACAAAAAAATTGTTAATGCGTATGAACAGACCACCAGATATCGATCATACTATCAGTGCGAATACATGTATACTAGGATTAGACCTCCGACTGTTTGTAAATTTCTTGTTTGTATAATCTTGTTAAATTTAAATTCAATACCTTTTTGTTCTGTCTGATTTTTGTAAGGACACGAAGGAAGTATACATCAAGACTGATATTTGAAAATCGATTGAAGCAGGACAAATACAGGTATAATGCAATAAAGCTTTAATAAAAATTGTTTAATGATACTATATGTTGATTGAATGTAAAAACTAAACATTACAATGAAAAGGTCAATAATGATATAATCAAAAAAGTCAGTTTGAAGGTAAGGTATTTTGTAACTTTTCCGTAGTCGTGTAAATTAATAAGCAAAGACGAGAAATACCAAAGGGATGTTCGAAGGAGGTAATAATCGAAAACAACTGACAAACTCCGGAGAATAACGAAGACAAGACACAAATAATACAAACACTACACTGAAAAACTAAAAACATATGAACAAATGGACACCATAAAAAAACGGGGGTTGCCTCGTGTGTATCTTGAATTACAATAAAGCCATCTGCAATCAACTTACGTTAAATGCATTAAGACTGCGTCAGCCAGTGCAACAAAATTTTCAATTTATTCAATGTCTCTTTTGCAGGGTTATTTATAAAACTCTCTGTTCAAAACTGTCAAACCTCCAAATGAATGCTTTCGATTATTATTTTTCATTATTTTTTAAAATAAAACTTGTTTTCAGGGTCATGTTAATCATGTTACTTGTATATTTTATACCACCATCTTGTACAGCACTTTTCTAAATGCAACCAAAGTTTCAGCAGGCAAAAGATGCTGCGATTCCGGATACTGTGCATTTGTATCTTTTTTTTGTTTTGTTTTGCCGCTAAAACAAATAGTGTTGAAATTGAAAATAATACGGTCGGTCGAATTACAGGAAACAAAGAATATTTAGGGCTTTACTCAAATACACCGTGCCTTTGAGTTCAACTGGAAATATAATAAATGGAAATACGATAACTCCTTAACTATTTGCAAAATGAGTCAAACGCTTATTACACTTCTTTACTAAAATACACACCACGCTCTGTATCAGCACAGGTATACTTGTTCAGTGTTTGTGTATTTTTACTCACGAAAGATATATTTGGTTTCTACTATCAAAGTATGTTACTGCAACATGAGTTACTTGTACAAACGGGAAACACAGTATAATTCAAAGTGTCCAAATTATGGTGAAGGTTACCTTATACCCAAGATGATGTTGGTCATGTTCCCACTGTCGTAACATTTCATGTGCCTCCACCGATTTGTGACTTCCACCGGATTGACTTTGTTGAACTTAACGACGGGTGCCATATACGGAGCAGGAACTGCTTACCCTTCCGGAGCACCTGGGTTCACTCCTGGTTTTAATAGGAGATCGTGTTGTTCAATGGTTTCTGTGTTTTCTGTGTTTATTTGTTGTGCTTGTGGTTGTTTATTTGTCTTCCCGGGTTTGTCTGTCCAATGGACTGCGTTTTTTTATTGCTCTTTATTAGGTATATTTGTCCTTCCAGTTTAATTTGATATTAATAGAGCATGTTTTAATTTTTTTCGGGATGGGGGGATATTTCGATAAATAAATGTTGTCACTAACATGGCCAAGAGAGATAACTTACGTAAAAGAGGTCTAAAATGTTCGAAACAGGTCGAATTTTCAACACTCAAATTTGTATTGTATCTAACAGAATACAATTCTTATTAATTATGCGTATTCTTTATATGTGGATCATATCTTGTTCAATTTTACTTGTGCTTGCAAATTTGTTTTGTTAACTCAATGCCGTGGCTAAACAAATTTGAATTCGAAGCAAAAAAATCGGCAGCGGGTCAAAGGCGGAGCCCTGTTAGGGGGTCTAGGGAGAAGCGAAATGGAAATGGGCATTTTACCTTAAATAATTAATGCTTATTACAACGGGTTATTGAAGAAACCTTCAAAGAAAAGATACTTGTAAAAGCAACTAGGACAAGGATTTGCAAACCTTTATCGCCAACTTGGAATGCACCAGGGGAAAATAAATTATTATTTAACTATACACAAGATGTTTCTTGTAGACAATCACAACCAGCTTTGATTTTTGTTTTTTGCTTTTGATTTAATTTTCTTTTTAAACTGAGTGGTTAAAGATTGTTTCATTCTAACTACAGGCAAATTGTAATATGTAAATGTGTAGAAACAATTTGACAAGATTACATGCACAAAAAAAAATATTTGGTCCGTCATGTAGGCTTTGCAAAGCTAATTGAAAAAAAAAACTTTAATCTGAATAAAGTATAACATGGGTGTTGAAAATTTTAAAATACGTCTCTGACAAAATTTTACACTGAACAGAATCAGGTAAACCTTCAGACTAATGGACTTTTGCAACAATGGATTTCGGACCAATTGATTTCGCATCTCCGGACTAACAGATCTTTGGAATTAGAACGGACACTATTGAATAAATTTGAAGTGAAACTTATAACGTTATTAATTCACACTTTGACGTTAAATCCATACCGTGCAATCCTTAAGGCTTTGTAAAAATTCCGTAAAGTAAGAGTAATTCGAGAAAAGCACATGCATTTGTAAAATGCTAGTTCCCAACATCATTTGATATGATTTCCATAACATTCTGACATCACATGTGTAGATAAGTACGAAAAACGTATGGACATGAATATTAGGGAACAACATAAATGCATAGGGAAGAAGAGAAATACCTTATAATGAACATCTGAAATATATAGGAAACTAACATGGGAATACTAATGAAAATTGGCAAAAGATACCGAAGCGGCAAAAGGGGGGAGAGTCAAAGTCAGGACAATGGAACACAACAAACAAACGCCACAATACATATATATCTAAAAGAATAAAAAACGTATAATAAACTAAATAAAACTAGAACAAGACATTACAGAAACTAAAGCACTAGCAATGTGAACTCTCATTAAAAACCGGAAGTGACATCAGGTGTTCCGGAAGTGTAAGTATGTCCTACTCCATTAGCGGCACCCGTCACATTGCCAGCGAATCACGTGAGAGAGAAACCTCACATTAGCCAAACAATCTGCGATGACGACCGTAAAACACCCCACAGGCCGGAGACCCTGGCATGCCACTGTCAATAAAGAGAAAGCCCACAATCGGAAAATTAAAATCATCACGCCTGTCACAGAGCCTTGATCCCAATCGACCATCCTTATCTATGTACAGGTACAAATTTGGATATGTGGTCTCTTTTATCTCAGGTCCACTATTAAAGATGAGATGTAGGTAAACCTTAAATTAAGGATCACTAAGTGAAAAAACATCATCTACATAGCGGAAACTGAAACTAAAGGACTGGGACAGTTTCCCTTCTTTTTAATTCAGTACCCCCACAAAAATCCAGCCTCACATGAAAACAAGAACAGGTCGGCCAAAAGCGGCGCACAGTTTGTCCAAGTTTTTAGGCTAGCACAATAGGTAAGGTCACTTGAAGAGAGATATTCCTGTACGTCTTTAGATTTTTTTTTAATCAACATGTGATTCACACCACTAGCTGAGTAGGCCTTATCACAGTATCTCCTGAAACCATCCTTAATTGCATTAAGTAAAGTAGTATGGAGTTTTGAAAGGGGTTAAGTAGTGAAAAAATGGAAAAGCAACACAGAAACACTGAAATCTATAAACATATGAACTCGTATAAAAAAAAACTCGGGTGAACATGTTCTCCTGTAGTATAAGCAGTTACTGCTCCGTATTAGGACATCGGATGTGAATTAAAATAATAAATCAGTTAGTAATCAATCGGAACAAGTCCAAAAATACTATTTTAGCCTATCAGTTTGTCAAAACAACAAGATGCGGATTTCTTCGATTTACGACTTATCTGTTGTGCTCAAGGCCGAAAAATCAAAACAATGATCCAAAATATTGAATAAAATATTTAAGAATACCAAAACGACCTTAATTATGGAGCCAAAACAATCTAATGGAAGGGATAGCCAGTGCTTAGTTTTCATACATTTAACGTTTTTGTAACAGTAAATATAAAACATCAGTTTCGGGATAGTAATGCATTTGGAAGAGCCTGCCATGTATCTTTGCTTCTATGGACACTTACAAAGTTTGGGTATCCAGTAAATGGAAGGGAAGTTAAAATCGTATTCACTTACCTTAATTCCAAAGGAAGATAGAACATAAATATGAGTATTGAAAATATCTTCCTTTGGTAGCGTAGTGTGAGTGAAAGTGGGGTTGCCATTTGAATTGTCAATATCCATCTCCTTAATCAGGCATTCATTGTAGTGTTTTTTGCAGAACAATGTTGTTTGGAGCTTTTGTAACAATGAAATAATTGTCATGAAGGTAGAAAAGTGTTTTTCTAACTTTGTGATCGTTGAAAACGCTGTCAGATTTAAACCTCGTGGACGTTCAAAGGTGCCGATTTTGAGCAAGAATTAATGGCTTTATTGACCTGGCAAAATCATGCAGCGGGATGATGATTCATGTGCCCTCAGAGTCCTCAGAGAGGTACTAATAAGTTTAACGCACAAGATGTGCACATTTCTTGGAAGATATTGTACATATGTTACGATAACTCAATAGTCGTCACGATAAAAGTAAAATGTCCATAGTGAGAAAAATATTTCCCTGAAAAGTACAGAAGAACTACTTTTTAAAGGAATCTAAAGTGGGCAAATATACCTAAGAAGCAACCAAGAAAAGCAATCCATTAGATAGAAAAACTAATGATCGACCACAAGCACAACAAATAAACACTGAAAACTAAAAACAATGAACAACAAAACTCCTATCAACACAAAGGGTGAACACATGTGCTCCGGATGTATAAGCAGTTCGTGCTCCGTATACGGCACCCGTCGTGATTTTCAACATGATCAATCCGGTGGTAGTCACAATTGGTGGAAGTACATGAAATGTACGACAGTGGGAACAGGTCCAACATCATCTTAGATATTGGAACGCTGTAACGGTCAATCAATTCGTGATGACGACCGAAAAAAATTTCCTAAGTGATCAACTTATCCCTGAAAAACCTGGTTAAACAGCTTTTATGACAGCAGTAATCCTCTTTGTTGAAAGTCATGGTAACTTATGTATGCCCTTGAATATTGAATAAGCTGAGAAACGTAGACGCCATGCTAGTATATTGCTACTCAAGAAGGGAATGTTAACAATAGAAAAGTTGAAATCATCACGCATTTAACATTGATAAGAGGTACTTCTTGATATTAATCGTGCACCTCTAAATATCTACATTTGTACTCAGGTTTTGTCATGTTTCTAGTATTGACACGTTTAAAACATATTTCAAAGGGTCGATTAGCCGTCGGATGGACTAATTGGTAAACATGAGAACGACACAAAATAATAAAAAATACAATAAAAAGTGAAAGATAAAAGGTCCATTCATTGATGAGATTTTGAACTGTAAATTTGTGCTCGTGATCAAAACTAAAACGACTTTTATGTATTAATTTATATTGTATGCCAGTGGTTTATTTTAATGCACAGTATATCAATAAGAAATCAAACTGATGCTTAATGTTTTCTAAACAAATATATAATTTGTTTCCAAACAAAGACATATAATTACCTTTAAAAGAAACCACCACAATAATATCAAGATATTTGCAGGAATCCTTGAATATACATCAAATGAAGCTACATGTTTCAAATGTTTATACAAAGACAATCGTTAAACATAGACAATGAAGTTTTTTCACGTTTAAAATTATAATCAATTCCATTCGTTTGAAAATATCTAATCAGAAGGTGATAGATAGTCTGATGTCGAAAAACCAAAAATTTGTGCATTTAAGTTTTTTAGGATAATGTTTGTATTTTGATGAGAGTTTTACTCACAAATCATCAAAAGCGTCGATTGTTGAATTCATTTATCAATGCTGTCCGAATTTCAAAATAATTTACTGGTAAGGAAATCATGTTATGTTTTACGTCTGTACAATGTAAGTAATTATCTTTGAAAATTTTATTCTTCCACTTGTGATTTGTGTCATTTTCCCTAGGAAGGAAAAATTAAATTAGCCAACAAATATTCATCATCCATACAAAACAGTTGGTCATAATCAACTATTAATTTTCCGTTCAAAATTTGAAAAAAATTTACCAGACATTTCTAAGGCTCTTCCTTTTGATCCAGAGGTAACCCGTAGCTGAGTTTGGATTCCTGTTTGTTTTAATTGTGTTGTTTTTTATGGTTGTGCTTATTAATTCATCATTAAATCTTTAACCGGATTTTCAACATTTTGATCTCGAGCACTGCTAATGAGTTGTCAGTCAACGAAATGCCCATAGAGTGCATCAAATTTATTTCGCTACATAGATGATGTCTTATCACTCAACAATTCACGTTTTGGGAATTTCTCACATCTCATCTATAACAATAAGCTCGAAATTAAGGATACCACAGACACTGCCAAGTCTGCGTCTTATCCTATCATTCACCTCGAAATTGACCTCAAATGAAGGTTGAATACAAAACTTTACGACAAACGTAATGACTTTGACTTTCCAATCGTCAACTTCCCATTTTTACGCGGCAATATTCCAGAAGCGCCTTTGTATGGAGTATACCCATACGTTATTCCAGAGATTGTGACATATACATTGACCTCCTGGACAGAGCCCGGCTCCTGACAGAAAAGTTCCTTCGACAGGGGTATGTTGCTCCAAAGTTGGAGTCATCCTTATTAAAGACTTCATCATGACTTGGTTGACAGGTATGAAAAAAACGTTTCCCAAATGAAGATGGACCTGTTCCATTGATGCTGTCCCTTATTCATACCGGATTTGACATGGGCAACATGACGGATGTCCTGCAGGAAGCAGAGACTGTTTACTCTTGCGGAGCACCTGCGTCTACCCACGGTTTTTTGGTGGGGTCCATGTTGTTTATATGTTTTTAGTTTTTAATTGTAGTGCATGTATTGGTTTCGTTTCGTCTTCGTTATTCTCCGGAGTTTTTCAGTTGTTTCGATTGTTCCCTCCTTCGAATATCCCTTTGGTATTTCTTGACTTTACTAAAACAGCCCGTTTGACGTAAGAGGATTTTCGAACTACTTTCGGTGTTGCTCAAACCTTGAGATGATTGTTACAATTTTTTTCTCCTTTGAATATCCCTTTGGTATTTCTTGACTTTATTTATCGTCTTGATCACACCTAGCAAGGCTTATTACAGTATTTGTCGTCTAGAGGGTAGTTGTCCCATTGCAACAAGTTTATTACAGTAACTGAAAGCAAACTCTGTGGGTTTATTATAAATTAATGATTCCTGTTGTATAATTGAATACTTATATGGAATTATGATACTGTAATTCTCATTAAACAGTCTTTCTGAAGAGAATCTGTGAGTTAAAAAATAATTAGCTGTATGACACTCATTTTCTTGTCACAATACCATAATATTTATGTACTGTCTATTTAAATTGAATTGTACTAAACATAATGTGTAGTAAATTGTATTTACATTTGAAGTTCTCATTAATTGTATAAAAACATTATTCTGCTAAGTCCCATGTTAATTTATAAAAACGTTTCACATTTCGTTATCTTTTTTTCGTTACATTAGATTTATTGAAAAATGAAAAAACAAGATATACAGTGATTGTATTATGTTTATAGAGCTGCAAAGCTCATAAAATATTTAAATTAAATTTCCAGTAGAAAGGTTATGCGTGGTGTATTTGTCTGTAGTATGTTGTAATTATAATGTCATCAACAAGTCAAAAACAGCAAGTGCTGATAAATTTTCTAATAGAAATATCAATTAAAGTCTACCAAAAACAAATTTCAGTTGTTTAAAGGGCAATGCCATTATATTAAGGGGCATTTATTGTGGAAATTAATTTGAAATTCGGAATTAAAATATTTAATCAATATAAATACATGTAGTTGAATAATTAAATTTGTCTTAAAATAATGCCATTACTTAAGAATATTGGCGAAAGAATACACCGAAGCGACAAAGGATACATGTATAACTAAAAGAATAAAACACGTATAATAAAGAACACAAAAATCGCAATCCACTAAACAGACAAAACTCGGGAAGACAAATGAACAATCACAAGCACTGAAAACTAAAAAACAATGAACAACACGAACTCCTATAAAAACCAGGAGAGCACTCAGGTGCTCCGGAAGGGTAAACAGTTCCCGCTCCCCATACGGCACCCGTCCTAAAATTCAACAAAGTCAATCCGGTGGCAGTCACAAATAGGAAATGTTACGACAGTGGGAACAGGTCCAACATAATCTTAGATATCGGAACATTGTAACGGCAGTAATCCTCTTTGTTGAAAGTCATGGTAATTCACGCATGTCATTGAATGTAATAAACATCCAATAACACCAGTTTATTTCTATATTACGCATACTATGTCAATTTATATCTGCAGTGCACAAGGCAAAAAAACGTTGAAATTCTATTTGTTGAAGAGCAGAAGATTTAAGCGTTAAATGAATTCTTTTATACCATACCAGTGTTGTTGCACAGGATGTGCACATTTTGTCGATTTACGACTCATCAGGTGTGCTCAAGGTCTAAAAGATCAAACAGGTAGACCTGCTAGACATGGTGAAAATATCGAACGCGCATCAAAATTCAGAGTTAAGGAAGAAACCAGTGTAGGCATGGCCGAGTTCAATTGCTGGGAACAAAATGGTCACAAATATTTCGATGAATCCAAAATGCATAATTCCCAAGGATATAGAAACCCGGATATTAAAATGACAAAAATACAACAGAAAACAGAAATCTTTAGAAAGTTTTTCCAACTTACATTCGAGTATCGGATAATTTATGAAAATTCGCCATACAAAGACGATTCTGGTATATTGCTACAAAACAAAGGGAAGCGAAAAAGTTTAAACCACCACATTTATTCTCCACTTTCCTCGTTGAAGGTCCCTAGTTGTCAATTTATAAAAGTACATCAAATAAAAGAAGCCAACTTAGTTATATCTATAGTATCCTTAATTTTACTATTAGTATAAAGTTCTTGGAAACTGAAAAGTAGTTCCATGTGGTACTGATCGAGATTCCTATGCGTGTTTAAGAATAAGCCGATGCTGTTGAACATCAGAGATCACGTAATGTACAAAACTGAGAAATACTGCAAACAACAATAATCAATGCTGTCTTCATTTCAAAATAGTTTTTTGCGAAGAAAATTTTGTATTTTGCAGCAATAAAAGTGATAAAAATTTTTATTCTTCCACTCGTGACATGTGCCATTTTTACCCTGAAAAATAAACTTAGCCCACAAAAATTCGTTATTTATACCAAACAATTGCCAATAGTTACCTTTATAAAATGAGGGGATTTTCATTCTTAAAATGCAAGGTTCGTCCGAGCAGTTTCAAAAAATTAAATTTTAATTATCGAGATGAATGGATAAATTCCATAATTAACGCGTCAGGAGTTTAGAATAGTTTCTCAAATGACAATGTAAAACTACGAGAGGTCTTTCGAGCGGTTATTTTTGGGGGGACATTTCACGAGCATTAAACCAACGTGTGGGGATATCAAAATTTATCAAACGGGTCAAGAGATGTATGAATTAGAAAAAACTATCAACTTAATTCAAAAATGGTTGTAACATGGAAGCATATACGATTTCCTTGTATCAGACGTAAAACACTTGTAAGTGCTGTTTGTAAACAGAATCAGCATATTTCCCTTATAATGTATACGCTGAGGTCCTACACCCCCAGCCAGTTCTAAAACAGGCCGTTTAAAGTCAGATTCTCGGAATGCATTATTTTTTATCTTGATCACAAGTGCCTAAGGCATGTTAAGTACATAAAAACTCCTAAATTAAAATATATCTCGTCTGGGAGGAAATGGTCCCATGGTTATTAAGTTTATTACAGGAACTCAAAGTAAACTGCGTGGATTCATACAAGTTGTAAAATAAGGATTCCTGCTGCTAAATGGAATCATGATACTGTAATTCTCATTAAATAGAGAATCTGTGAATTGAAAAAAATAGCTTCATGACACTTATTTGCTTGTCACAATAGCATAATATATATGTTCTGTCTATTTAAATAAAATTGTACTAAATATAATTTATATTAAATTGAATTAACATTTAAAGTTCTCATTGACTGTACAAGAAAATTCATTTTGTTATAGAATCGTTTTGTTTCATAAAAAGTTTGGCATTTAGTTATCTTTTTTCATTACATAAGATTTATTGAAAAATGGAAAACAAGATAGACAATGATTGTGCTGTACTGTATTATGTTTATAAAACTACAACTGTATTAATTTTATTAAATTTTGAATCATGTATTACCTAATTATAGACTATTGTGTAAAATATGTTCGGCTACATGTATATAAAATATACTGAATAGAATATAGGATTGTTTTCTTTATTGTTTTCCATTTTCTCTATTTTTACTTATTTTATTTTAAAAATGGAGTTAGTAAAATGGATTCATGAAGAGGGGTTTCATAATAATAATTAGATTAAATAATTAAAGCTAACATAAATTAACATTTTAGGCATCTAGGAAAACTCCAGTTTGTATAATTTGAAATTTGGTATGGTGTACATCAATCAGGTTGCTTCCTATTCTGGAAACTTAATTATAAACTTTTAAACATCATAAACATGTAATTAAAAAGACTATTTCGTGTAGGATAATATGTTCTATAACATATTAGAGAGACTACTATTTATTACAGTATAAACCATACTAAAATATGGACAGATAAAATATAATTTGTATAACATCCGAAATGAGTGACTAGGTAAACAATCCTTGTTTCCATTGAATATATACACCATATTCATTACAGGAAGGACCGGCATGTTGGATATTCCCGTTGAAACAGTGGGTTCTTATGGATTCATTTAATGTTCTTTTTGTTGTAATCAGTACGGTGCACTCAGAGTTAATTTAAATTAGTTGTTTCAAATTCATGCTATAATAATACGGAAATATTAGAATCTTATCTATTATTCAGCTAACACATGAATTTGAATAATTATTTTTATGCATAATATACTTTTTTGATACATAAAAATAAACGATACTATCAATAAAAGTAATAACTACACATTTTGTATGTCTCATAGGAGACCTAATCAAACATTTTTTTTTACATTTTTTTTTCAATTTTGTCAACGACATTCGTGTCAGTTTTTCACAAATAACCAATTTTACAACATTCATAAAATATTTAGATCAAATTTAAGATAGAATGATATGCATGGTGCATTTGTAGTAATATTTTTATCAGTTTCTGTGTTATGTTTCATTACGTCATATTAAAGTTAAAAATAGCCATTTAAGAGATTTTTTTTACATCTTCTAATGGAAACATCAAAGACTGCCAGAATGACACTTCAGTTAATAAAAGGGCATTCAATATGGAATGTAATTGAATACATGTGAATTCAGATCTCAAAATTTAAATCAGTTAAAATATATGTAGTTGAATAGTACATTTTTTTAACTAATAAATAAATAGGCAATATTAAGTTCACTGAATATAATAAATAATCAACAACTAAATGCCTTATATCGATGTATAATTTATATTTGCAGTGTTCAATGTCGAAAATTTTAATCCAAAACGTTGTAGAGCAGAAGATTCAAGCGTCAAAATGACCAAATACGTATCGCAGCTAGATATGTTAAAATAAATAATGGTTTATTAAAACTCCAGAGAAAAGGAAAAAAAACCAGTGTAGGCATGGACGAGTTAATTCAACTGATAGGAAACAAATCGGATTATTCCAATCTCGACAGTTGAATTTTAAGCACGAGCCTTGGCGAGTGCTTAAATTTCCGGAATTTAACTATTGAGATTGAAGAAATCCGATAACCCTCGAGACATAATGTAAGATGCTGTTTCTATAATTTTCAAAACGCTTTAAAACTGGTCAACGTCATCATATTCTCCCAACGTCTTCTTGTCATTATAGTCACCAGTATGTATTCATGCGAATCTTGGATTAAAAAATATCCGACACTTTCCAAGCATTTAGCAATCATAATACAAAAGTAAATACAATTTTGTATTAAATATAATTTAACAACCTCTTTGTTAAACACGGTAGATTATTTCCATACGCCAATTGTTATTTAAGTTAATCCCGAACTATTTTCCCTAGCGTGAGTTGTATTTCAAAACAGCTGTCACAATGGCTGATGGAAAGGAACAAGCAAAGGAACACGGCATGTTCAGGTTTGATCGTTAATGAATCCTGGCTGTCCCCCGACAAGTCGGATTTTTTGTCCGATCTCAAAACTTCGTTTAAGGATATCTTTTCTTACAAAGCAGACGACGGGATCGCGTTTGTTTATATGTAAGTAAAGACATTTTGTGAAGACCAATAATATTCCTCATGAGGATCATAAAATTTCTGTAATAATGCCAAATGAATTGGTTTTGTTGCAGCAAAATAACTATCTGTAGAAAGCTTCTGTAACTTACATTCTTCGAGTATCGGAGAATTTATGAAAATGTGGCCATACACAGACGATGTTGGTATATTGATACACGACAAAGGGAAATGCAAATGATGAAGCCTTAACATTTATTCTACAGTTTCTTTGTTAAATGTCTCTCATTGTAAATTTCGAGAAATACATCAAATATAAGGAGTGGACTTATGTATATCTATAGTATCCTTAATTTCAAGTTCGATAATCGAGCAGGACATTACTTTTCCGATCTTACCCCTGTTGTTGTTCACTTTGTTAGTGTCTTACTTACTATGGTAACTTTGGTGTGGTATTTTTTAACTAGTTCTCGTCATATCTTTGTATTGTTTATTCTCTGTGTTACGCTTCTCGCGAATTAGGCTTCTCTTTTGGATTTTGTGGACTTACTACTTTGTGGTTGCTTAAATATTATTTTGCCAGTATGGAGAAAGATGAGTTCTGAAGTCTTGAGATCTGCCGACATATAACGACGATATAAGAGTAATCGATATAACTGAAGGGAATAACGATGAACATTAGTGTTAAAAGAACAAACAATTTAGTGGGGGTAAATTTGCTAGACACGGAAACAAAACGAAATTTGTATGGACTTTAATGTAATTTAGGTAACCAGTGCATCGTAGGAACACTGTGGTGTTGGACAGGAGCTTGGCACTGTTCAGTGGCTTTGAAGAGTTGTTACATTATGTCTTTTTCTAGATATTTAGTTTCAAGGAAGTGCTAGAATTCTCTAATTCCTCTCTTAATACATCATTGTAGTACTGTTTATGTTTTGAATGAATCTATGTTTTTGTCTTTGTTGTAAATAAATATTTCTTTTGCAGTAAATAAAAGTGGCACCCGTTGCAGTCTAGTTTATTGGCCAAACTGTTAAATTTGACTATGACATATAGTTTCATCGCTTTACTAAAATTTCACCTGGTTACACAAATGTATGACCTTTAACAGTAATAAACCCTCTTTTGGCATATCATAATCATATCATCGTACCCTAAATTTATTTTGTTATGTTTAGCCATGATACCAATTCTATTCAATAAATCATTCTCCCAAGACCTGAACACATTACTTACTGAACAAACTAACAGATATTTCATTAACGTTAATGTTATATCTGTTGTTTCATCTTCTGAGCCTAAAAGTTAACATCTGAACATACAGTGTATAAGGTATTAGAAAAACGTATTTAGTTTTCAACTTAAAAGCGTGAAAGTAAGATTATATATGTCTTTCTGTTTGTGTATATAGTCGTAACGTATTTTCCATTTGGTAATATGGCAGTTGTGCGCTTATACATCCCTGCAGAACATTTAAATTATAAAAGTATAACCGTGGAAAACATTGCTTTAAAACGAAATTTAAACTTCATTCTTAAATTGGTACGTAACCTTCTATTAAATTAAATTTCCGATATGCAATCTTACAGATTCATATTATTTTTTGAAGAATGACATTACCACAATTTTAAATATATATTCACTAAATAGTGTTTACAATGACTTTACTGTGTCACCCATTGGAAATTGTCTTCCTACTCATATGTTTTATTTATAACAATATCTAGTGACGTTAAATGTTGAAAAAGGCGAATTGCATTTATATTCATTAGTTTGTTATATAATTTAATGTACAACCTACTTGTTTGAAATAATTCTGTTGCTTGAACAACCGACTTAATTTGGATTGATGACCATCTCGAAATATACTTCTAATGAAAAGTAAAGAATGAAAATTGTGACATTTTTAATCATAAATTAATAATTGTCTTTAATTACACGCTGTGTGGGTTTATAGTTATTTGATCATATCGTGGTGAAACTGGTTGTATATAATTATTTCATATAGTAAACAGTATGACTCGATGTAAATGGCATCACTATGTCTAGCGTTATCTCGACAGCTGCATGACAAAATGTTGACTTCAGTACTCGGAGGTAGTTTGTTTATTGCTGCCATAAGCTCTGTAGGGCTACACCCAGTGAACGACGGGATATACGATGTCAGCGTTTTATCTATAAGTTATCCTCAGAACTTTAAATCTGACGGTAATTCAAGCGATATTGAACAAAATTACAAATTAATTTCAAGGATTAGTGTGAATCTTCAAGACTTGCTTCCAGTAGGAAAAGTATTGGAAAACATAAATATATCTATAGTCATCAGTAATCTGAGCGAGTCTAGTCTACCAGTAAAAAAATTAAACAAGGAAAATGAAACAAGTTTACTGCTTCGTGAAATCGACAACCGAATGAACGTTTATTTAATTACTGGAGAAGAGATTGTTTTGTTAAATAATTTGTTTAACTTGGATGTTTGTACGCCGGCTGAGAATTGTACTTTAAAGGTAGAATTTGAACTAGAGCATGGCCAAGGTATAGACAGCAAACATTTATATGCGGTAGTTACGTCCACGTGGCAAGGTAAGACCTCACTATTCCGAATCGTAAACGTTCATATTCTTAAAGATTGATTTTTGAATTTACATCTGTTAGTTTTCAGAAATGCAAATTTATGAAGGGTAAACGAAGTTTAGGGAGAAAGAGCAACGAAGTAATTTGTAAAAATCAATATGGCTCAATAACCAAAGCTTTAATATTACCTAGAATCTGATATAAAGAAAATATGCAGAAAAAATTTATGACAACGATACTAAAATGAGAACATGAGAACAGATCGAATAATTACTCATACTCATATAATTTCTTATTATACAGTCATACAGCTACAATCTCTCTAAAACTGAAATTGTCTCCACTTTTCATGAAGACATTTTATTTTACAGAACCAACGTGTGAATTTGACATTGATTGTTTCCTTCAATTGGACAATTCTCTCTTCCTCAGTCATGGAAAACCAAACATAAGTTGCTCAGATTGTGAACGTTTACCAAACCTTAAAGAAACTCTATCAGGTAATAAATGGTTTGTATATGAAGTTGTCTGTCGTTTGCCTTCTTAAGCTTGATATTGGTCACACGCTTTGTAAGTCCAATTAGTAATCAAAATTGTTGCAAAACATTTATGCATATACAAGGATCAAATCTGTCACTTTTTACCCTTGTGGATAAAATTTGGGATGCTAATTGGCTCATAGGATCTATCCATTTATACGAAAGGCCAGGCCTTATTCATTTTGACGGATGGATGGATGAATTATTGTTTAACGTCCAGTGGCAACCAAGTGCATATCAGGACGAGAACATGTTGATATGATAATGAATATGATTATACATTTTGAAAAGAATTCATCAATGCCTGACCTTTTTTCAGATTCAAAGATTAGGGAAGTCTGTAAGGAATTACACATTGATTTTGAACTTCAAATGTCGCCATTTATTTGGTTTTTAGTAATACTATAATTTTAAAAACATGATTATCGAATCGGCTGTTAGCAGTGTGTTGAAAATCGAATAGCAAACCACATGTATAATCAATTATCTAAATGTTTAAATGTTTGCAATCAACAAAATGTACTGCTATCTTTTTTGTAACGTTTCAGTATTTAAACGCTTATCTGTTTTTATTATATTTTTTTATTTAGAAAAGTATTCAAAATTTCAGATATATGATATGTTACCATTTATCGTAATTGATTTTTTTTTCCAGTTTTACAATGTTTAGATGCTTTAGATTTTCCTTTCCCTGTTTTTTTATTACCCTTTTCCAAAGCTGTTAACCATTTTTACTTCTATGTTATACTCGACAGTTTTTTAACCAAATTAGATATTAGTACTGCGGCGAGTTTTAAATGTTAAGTTTGATCATGGATAACCAAAAATGTACCTTTTTCAACGATTTTATTAATTTTACAAAAGCAAAAAATTAATACAAGAATACTACAAATATTTCATTAAAGATATATTAAACTAGAAGCCGAAGAGGTTTTATTTAATCATCACTAAGCCGCAGATCATCTGTAACAAGATTAAATACAAACACATTAAAATTTTGCAGTATATTTAAGCCACGTGCATGCAAGTGACAAAATAGAAATCAGAACACAATTGTACCACCTCCACCAAATACAATATAAGATACGAATACTAGTACTTATTTATTATATTATTGGAGAGATAAAGATTTAATAAAACTTGCTTATATATTAATTTTAAAATGAAAAAAAGTAATGTGAAATATCTGATTTCTAATTCTACCTCTGTTCAATTTTGCAGGGATTTTTTTGTACACTGCAAAAAATGGGAGTTTTAATTCTGTAACTTGGTTAAGATCGGGAGTTATTTATGGAAGTTCCTATGGTTGTCAGCTTGAAATGACTAACTGGCTTTCAAATAGGTTTTGGATTATTGTCGTTATTACAACACTTTCGGATGATAGAATCATAAACGTTCTTGCACATCACCAGTTCAAACGGTATGTATAAATTTTAGAAATAAAACAAATTGCCCTAGCAGTTTTTAATGCCTAAATTACTTTAATAAAAATATGAAAACTCAGGAGTATCTCCCTAGTGTATAGCTCTGTCCTCTGGTTTGGGTTAAGCTTTCTTTTAACAATTTTGACGTTTGAATTTGCCCTTCAATTGGTGGGTCACATATCGCCGATTTGTTTAATCATGTGCATCAACATTGGTATCATTGAATATTCTGTACACTACTAGTATAAACTAACTTACAAGATAAAACAATACAGACAAGAGGATAAAACAATTCTATTACTGTTAAATGTAAGTATCGCTTTGACGAGGGTCAATTACTTTGTTGATGGATGAACTCTTTTAACTATGGAATGAAGTATGCGATGGAGTTGAATTCAGTTATAGATAAGCTACATCTAATGTACAATATTCATGATAGCTATCATTGCAGTGTTTCTAAATAAGCGAATTATATCAATAGATTTTATATATCCTATGACCATGGGTTATGTTTTGAGTCGCATGTAGATTCATGATTACTGTTGTGTCCTAAACAGTTGAAATCGACAGTATCCCCGCAACCCAAGCAATTCACAATTCACAATTTTAGGAAATTGACCCCTCTGGGCCCCATTTATTTTTAAATTTAAAAACCTTCTTGGGTATTTGCATATTTTGTATGAATATACTGAAAAGAAATAGTATGCTTAATCTGAAAAATGAAAGAGGAGATTACGTCACAAACTAACATTCACAATTTTCTAATTTCGACACCTTTGGGCTTGAAGTTTCGAAAATAAACATTTTAAACCTTCCTGTGCACCTGTGGGTAGTATCCAACCATTTTTATAGAAATTAAATCCCTAAACCCAAAAGTGAAGGAGTTGATTTCACAAAAATGTGATGGACAAGACAATCGGAGAACATCGCAATATCCCCAAACATTTCTTAGAAAGTACGGGGATAAAATATCAAAAATAAAAATATGTAGCTTTTTAAACCATGTATCAACTTCTGCATATCAGAAGTAACATATAATCGACAAGATCAATTTTGTGATCTCCTCACATACCCTGGACATATGTATTCATTATCTGTAGTATACAATGCAGTACTTCAATAAATAAATACAAGACATTATATAAAAGATTTATAATTTATTTAAGTTTGGCTATCTTTTTCAGTACTTGGCTAAAGGAAAAAATTTACACCGGACGAATCTCTGAACCATTCCACATAGAATTAGCTTATTTTTCTGATTCTGTCATTGCTGTGGACACCATTCAGTTGATCAACTGCAGTAAAGGTAATATATATAAAAATGTGATATCTGCAATATTTAATTCGACGTGGTACATACATTTATGAAGCATCTGTAAAAGAATACCGAGGGAACAAAAGAGTAGGAAAACTCAGTTAGATCGATATGCAACGTAAAGAAAAACTTGTAAGAATGCATGTTTTACCCTTACTTCTATCCATTTAGTTGTTTAACATAACGTGTTAAACAAAAAAATAAAAAGCGTATAATACACTTAAGAGCATTAGAACAAGACAGCACAAACAGTAAAGCACTTGCAATATGCATTCCCATTAAAAACCAATTGACATCAAGTGCTCCGAAAGTGGAAGCATAACAAAGGTGCTACCATTAAACTCTATCAAGGCGTTTAATCCTTGAATAAGTAGACTACGTGTAACTTTGTAACATAAAGGTCAAACTTAAAAAGTATGAAACCTCACTGAAAAGTATCATATTTATGCTTTATTTGTTCATGACCAATTTTATGGTAGTAATTTGCTGTTTATTAGATTTCTTTACCTGTTTCTTTAATTAATTGGTAATTTACAAATCGCGTGTGTATCTTTAATAAAAAAAAATTCATTAACTACTCCTTTTTTTTCTCACTAGACTTGATCCCTGATCCATGCCCGGAACCAAGCTTGAGATGTAAATCTGGTCAATGTATAAGCAGCGATAGACGATGTGATATGGTAAAAAATTGTATCCATGGTGATGATGAAGATGAAAGTGAATGCGGTATTTTTTTGTAGTTTCAATACATTTACTAAATCTTGTAAATAGGTTACTGTCTGTAACACTTCCACCTTGATTAACAAAAATAAATTTACACTAAATTGAAGTGTTGAGTTCTTTTCCAATAACAGTACACTTCATAATCCTTAATAATACTCAATGAATTCTTCCTTTATGTTTGTACCAACGTACACATAAATCTGACATAGTGTACGTGTGTATGATTGACAAAGGTTTATTATGCTAAATTGAAATGAACTCTTTCAAAAACAATTACATTTCACAATCCTAAATTAAATGCCTTTGTTAATTTAAAATGAGTATTTCTTAATGTGTATGTCAACGTATATATAGATCTTACAATGCGTGGTTTTTTTTCTGCAGTAATCCAACAGGTCAAGGTTATAAGAGTTCAATCAAATCAAATAAAAATATAAATAAAAAAGCTTACACAATTCTGTCCGAGGTAGCTTTAATTTGCGAAATATCAATAAAGTCATTTAAGAAATAAATTCATTTCTTTATATTTTTTACCAAGTAACTATTTTCACAGGAAAATGTAAGTTGATTTAAAACAAAAAAAAATTTGTGAAAAAGTATTGAAAAACCAAGCGTTCTATTCAAAATCCATTTAAAAAAATCTGTTTACCTTGTCATTATTCAGGACTTAAGTCATCAAAAATCATCCCTAAAGAACCAATCTGGCAATCTATACAGCTATCATGTATCTCGAAGCTTTAAACATGTTCATATTACATTTCAGGAAACTCCTCTAACTTCAGCAGATGTGATTTTGATCACGGTCTTTGTGGTTGGACTATACAGAATACATCTAGCATGTGTACAATAGAACTGGCCAACGTCGATGATATCATTTTCAGAAATTTTATATTTGATTATCAAGCGAGAGGTAACTGATATTTATGAATTTAATCTTCATCGGACTTGCCGCTTTAAGAGATTTTCCTCACTTTTAAAGGCTTTCTCACCTTTCCGAAGCAACTGATGCCATTCCCGGTTTTTGTCGAAGTTCACACTGCAAGTTCTGTAATTTTATGTGCTGTCTTGATCTGATTCTGTTTTGTCAATATTTATTTTTTACTCTTTTTGGTTGTGTCTTTATAGTATTTGTTTGCTACGTAATTTTTCATCACGAATTCATTTTTTTTTTTTTTAGATTTTTGTCATGTGGAATTTGACATTGTTTTATTGCGTCGGTATTCCTTTGCGAGTGTTTATATAAACACAACTTAAGGACTACTGTTGCTGAGTTTAATTATTTTCTTATTAAATTTATATATTTTGATATTCAATTCTATACATTTAAGAAAATGTAAGGATACATTTTCGGACAAGCATTAAGTCAACACTGGGTTAATATCAACACAATTTTACATACCTTTGAAGTTAAAATTGTTACTTATGATAATACTTGACGAAGAATTATTAAGAGGCGGAAATAAATAAAACTTGTGAACTGTGTGAAGAAATAATTCATAAACGGCTCATTGTCAAATTGAAGGTTGAAAACTATTATCATAAGTTATGCTTTTGAACACGAAAACATGAAGTATACTCTGTAAAAACAGAGAAACCTATTTAAATTCTATAGACTTTATGTATATGACAAACTCACCAAATTAACCCTGAAATACTGCAAGAAAATAATTTTTCATTCCTATTTTTTTATATAATTTTTTCTAGGTTTGGTTTTGTATTTAAATGGTTCAACTTGTAAAGGGAACTCTACTGTTGTCTTGACAGGACCATGGATTACAGCAATTTCTCGAAAGTCCAAATGCAAGGTTACATCGATTTATAAGTAGTAGTATTCTGATTTATCTCTAGTCAAATTTGCAGCAGCCTATTATTGTCAACGATTCTATCTAATCCATGACTTTCTGCTATAAAACTACAAGGGTACTGCCATCTTTTGAAATGACTTTTTGTTGAGTATGATGAATGCCATGAGTAGTTTACTTATTTATTATATGTATATAAGTATATAATTTCATGATGTGCCTTGAATAATATTTATAATGTACACATGAATCTAATTGTAAGGCCCTAATTTTCAGGCGAGAATAAAATAAAAAATGATGTAATAACGTCGAAAATGCGCTAACGGGTATGCAGGTGAATATTTTAGACCTTATAAAAACGGTAATCTCAGTGGGAGAATTTACTGTATCTAAATTAAGGTATTTTAATCTACAGAAAACTCCGAAAGGTTGTTGCAATAGTTATTTGTACATGCTGTCATCGTTTTCCTCTTGAAACGCTATTCATTTTATTTTCACTGCCATGTCAATCCGGACTGTGAAACGCGACAAGTTCAGTTACCTCAATACTTAAAAAAACCTTACCCCTTCTACCTTAGGTAGTCTGTGATACTCAATTTGGAATACGTACGATTTTAACGATTTTAACTTCAAAGGACATTGTGAAAATCCAACTTGTGTAGCTTATCACATTTATTGTTTGTAACCATCGCATGTGCATAACTTATATTGAAAGGATGTCTCAATATTTCCTAAGTAATTCTTCAAAATGATACATGTACACGTATTTAGCTTCTATAATTAAATGAGTTCATTGTTTCAGATGAATATATCATATATAACGTATGATGCATTTTTCGAGGTCCATTTCTGTAAAGTAAATAAATTTGGTGGAGAAAATTGTACTCAAAAACAGTTCTATTCCGAATATGTTTGGATTTCCGACAGCATAGATGTTCCGTTTCCAAACGACAGGTTAGTGGAATCTTCATTTTAATATTTGATAATGATGCTGAAATTGAAAGATCAAGTTTACTACTTACAGTAAGATTAATAGGTTCTTACACGAGTTCAAAGTGAACACTGGAAAATGTTCAACGAGTTTTTAAAATTCACGACTTTTCCGAGCGGAGCGCAGCGGAACCAGGCGAAAGACGCTGAATATTTAAAAAACGGGTTGAAGATTTTTCGGTTCTTTACTTCTGAATGATTATAAGTGTATTTTTTAAGGCCATCTTTTTTTTTAAATTGATTGGTTTACGGATCCGCCAAACCGTATTTTTTTGTGATTCCATAATAATATAGAAATGGTTGATGTTTTTTTTTTAATTCCCACCGATCGTAATTTGTGACAGCAGAAAATAGAACATAGCGGTTCAACTGCAGTTTTTTCTTGTATCTCAAATTTTAAAGCATTTGCAGCAAAACTGACATATCGGTCAATTCTTTGTTGGGTTATTACTCCTTAATTGTTAATTTTAAGGAAATTTTGCAGTTTAAGGCTATTATATTGAATATTAAAGATAAAGATAAACTGTAAACAGCAAAAATGTTAATAAGTCAACATGACCCCTTATAACTTTAAATAAATTAAATGGTAGCAGTACAAGTAAAATGGAGGTTCAAGGGTCAAGGACATTGAAAAAGTCCATAACAACCGATGAAAAAGCCCCTAGCAACCATATACATTTGGGTTAAGGATCCTATAATATACTTGTACAAATCGAAAAGAAAGGTCAAGAGTCAAGGTCGTTGAAAAAGTCAATAGCAACTATGAAAAAATCCCTAGCAACCATATACATATAGCTGTATAAGTCAATATGGAGGCCAAAGGATCAAAGTCACTGAAAAAAATACATAGCAACTAATAGAAAAGACCCTAGAAACAAGATATACATGTTATTGGGTTCAGGACCCTACATTTAACATGTTCAAGTTAAAATGGAAGGTAAAGAGTCAATGTCATTGAAAAAGTCCATAGCACCCGATGAAAAGTCCCTAGCAAATATATATATATGGGTTCAGGATTCTATATCTTAGCTGTACAAGTCATTATTAAGGCAAAAAATGCGACAGTATACATTAATTAGCAAAAATAATCATCGATGCAATTAATATCTACACAAAACATAACAGGTGAGCGATGCAGGCTCTCGGGAACATCTTGTTTTAATTCAAGCATTTTTCTGAAATAAAATATCAAATTGATGTTTAATTTTGGGAACGAAATAAATACTCATAATAAAACTGTACGTTTTTTTGTAAAAATATGAATTCTACTTTATTTTTATACAAATAATTTATGTAAAACCTTTTTCAAATTTTATGACTTGATCTATATGAAGTTTAAAGCAATTGTTCAAATAAAATTAGGCAAAAAGGGATTATTCCACGCATGTAAAAATGTTAAGATTTTAAAAGTGAAAGCATTTCAGCACTTAAAAGTTACATCATAATTTATTAAAAGGATTACCAGAGGGAAACATGGCACCCAGGAAACATCAGCATGCATGTAGTGCAAATACATTCAGTTTGTTTAATGAGTTTATTTTATTTAAAAACTACAGGAACATCAAAACAAAAACCACAGTTTCATTCTTTTATTTGTACGGAATAAACTGTTCTGATATTTCCTTGTAAATGCATGCTGCTCTTTCTTTGAAAAAAGGGAATCAATCTCGTTATGAAATTATGTAACTACAGCAACATTGCTCAATTGTTCTCCCAATATGTCATGCGTCTTGCTGGTGGAAAAAAATGCAAAAAATAAATGTCACGATTATATATAAATTGACAAAAAAGACAATTTTAATATAGCGACCATTTGATATGGAGTAGGACCATGGAGATAACATAACATAATAAATCATACTATACCCACGAGAATTCACAGTATTGGAAAATTCATGCATCATCATACAGCCTACAGGTATTGTACTAAGGGGTTTATCTTAACTTCAAAACAATACATTTTATTAAAATATGAACCAGTTAATATAAACAGTTTCAATAAGGATTAGAAAATCTTGATTTTTTTTTTCATTGCGACCTCCGACCAATAATTTTTGGAGAGATCTCCCGTAAACCGATCAATTAAAAAAAAGGCCGAAATACTCGATTTTTAGGTTTCCTGTACCAGTCAACAAAGTTAAATAAGGTTCGGCCGGATATGTCAAAAGGTGTGAAAAAAGCCATTTTGATTGGACTTCACAACAGTGGGAGATCGATGCACTAAAAAAACCATTTACGGAAGAAATACAAGTCTTTGACGAAAAAAAAAATAACATTTATTTTTATTTCGTAACTTTTATCTCATTTTAAGGTTTTCTCCATTCATGTAAAATATCTTTTCCGATTTCATGTTTCAATTCCTGATTCATAGCAACATAGAATGTTCGATTTCGTGAGATAATGTATTATTATAGTTCCTAACTCATCTTATAAGAGTTCAAAATTACACCCATTTATGATTTATAGAAATGGAATTTTATAATATGCATCTGGTTGATATTATTCCTTTCATGTTTACAATGTATTATAACTGAAAGTGTACTGTATGAAACTTTACGTAATAATATATGGAATTAATATTACAAAATAAAGGGACAAATATACCTAAGGAGCAATCAAAAAAATATAATTCATTAGACAGACAAACCCGGGAACACAAATGAACAACCACAAGCAAAACAAATAAACACAGAAAACTAAAAAACAATGAACAAAACTCCTATAAAAACTAGGGGTGAACCCAGGTGCTCCGGAAGGGTAAGCAGTTCCTGCTCCGTATACGCACCCATCAAGTATGATAACGATGTGTATATTTCTATTTAAAATTCACGCTATAATCAGTACATGTATATACAATTGTCATATAAAACACTTACAAAAAATTACAGTATTAAAGCTTTATATGGGGCTTTTACACTTGTTTGTATACTTCCCTCCTTCACAAATAATTACAATTTTATTCACAAAATATGCATATTACGTTGAAATGCGACCTGTCATTCATGCTAAAGGCTGAAAATTTCGAAAGATGAAAAAGAATGCAAAAATATTTATTAGCATATTCAAACCTGACCGAAAAGGAAGAGCCAGAATTGTCTGAGGACATTGCTGTGCATGAGTAAAATGGCTTTTACTTTACAAAACATTTAAGAAATTTATTATTGGTTTTAAATATCTTAAACATGAAATGTAAAAGCGTTTTTATTTGATTATATATGTATTTGAAAATGTCGCAAATGTGTTTCATACATGAAACATTAAGATTATATTTAGTTTCAGTGTGTATGTTAAAATTGTTATCAGAGTTTGGACAAGAAATAGAGACATGTATATTGGACTTGACGCTTTATCATTTCAAGGGGATTGTTTTCTTCAGGGTAAGATAATATTATTCAATTTGAAGTTCTACCTAGAAAAATAAATGAAGTGATATTTGTCAACTTAGAATCATCAATAATACATGATTATGTAAATATAATCCCAGTAGATCCGCTAACTTTAAAGCAATGTCATAAAACCATTTCATGTGATAATTACTTATATAGTTAACATCAGCACATTCTGATCTTGCTATCTAATTTACAAAATGTATGTACCGTCGAACCAATTTTATTAAGCGGTCACCTTGTTATTGGCTTTTACAGTTGAGTGTCAGGACAGATAAGGGTTTAACTTCAAAACTAGCGATAAGTTATCCATTTTGTTGTTTATATATATATATTATCCATTTTGTTGTTTATATATATATATAAAAAGTCAGCGGTTGATTTCAGAAATTTGTGAAAATGAAAAAAGTAACAAAATAGTGATGATCATATTCAAATTTCAAAATAACAGTAAGGTTAAAGAGGACAAATATACCTAAGGAGCAAACAAAAAACCGCAATACATTATACAGACCAACCCGGGAAGACAATTGAACAACAAGTACAACAAATTAACACCGAAAATTAAAATCCAACGAACAACACGAACTACTATGAAAACCAAGAATGAACTCAGGTGCTCCGGAAGAATAGAGAGTATCATGCCATCATAAAGTATACGAGACGAACATAACCCGTATCAGTTCCTGCTCCGTATACGGCACCGTTCGTGAGTTCAACAAAGTCAATCTGGTGGTAGTCACAAATCGGTGGATGTACATGAAATGAATTGTTTAAAGTTAAAACAATCTTAGGACAGAGCAGCGAAACAGGAAGGCAAATCTTAGTTCACAAAATTATTTACAATTCCTTGCCACTTCATTTGCGATTTCAGCATTTCAATCTTTATATGTGTTTCGTTGTTCAAGTATATTAACCCACGGCCGATTTTGTAATACATATCAATCTCGCCACTTGTTTAACAATCTTTTGGACTCCAATCTATTGTAAAGGATGTTCCTATAGTGTGTGTTGTGCTGTTATTTTCAGTCTGAGAGTCTGTCGATTTGAATGCGTTTTGTTCATTGTTGACCTTTCCTGGTATCAGTTTTATTGTTGATCATAAATATTATGTTATGCCATCCGCCAGTTTAACGCAAAAGGAAACTTTTCTTTTTATCAATAATGAATGCTATGTTGAGTACGAATATCCAGAAAAGGAAATTCAAGATCTTGGTAATACGATCTTGTTAATTCTTTTATTATAGCAAAAAAGAACGTTTCGATGAAAACATTGGAGAAAGACTCAACACAGATTAAAGAAGAAGTGCCGAATATTTTCATTTATTTTGCAGTTCCTTGTGGGTTTATTTGTTTGATAGTGATAGCTGTGATTTATACATCCGGAATAAAATGTAAATATCTTAAATAGAATGAAATTAAACTTCATAAAATGTCAGCAAAAGAATACCGAAGCGACAGAAAAGTGGAGAATTCCAAGTAAACGACAAAGTCATGTCAATGGAACAAAGCAAACAAACTCGACAACTAAAAGAATAAACAAAAAGATATAATAAACTAAACAAAAACAGAAACTAAAGCACTAACAATGTGAACTCGCACTAAAAATCGGGTTTGACATCAGATGCTTCAGAAGGGTGAGCAAGTCCTGCTCAATTTTTAATTTTCGTAATGAAAAGAACAAATACTAGTTATTGTTAAAAAGTCTATTACTATCCAAACGTTGGAACGTCACAACAAACCTTTGATAAGATTACAGAAACCGAACACAAACTTTCGATTCAAGATAAAACAAAAACCAAATAAATATAAATGAATTTGAAATGCAATGCATGTGAATAATAACCGCTGTATGAGAACATGGGATTATTGTAAATTTCGCTAGGGATCTTCGAGTTGAAAATTATTAGAATTTGACCATGAAGATGTAAAGAAAAGAAAAATATGAAATACAGAATCCTTCAATAAAAGGAAGCATATACAGGATGAATAGGGTTTTTAGACTAGACATTGTCTGAGTCTGTGATCAAGAAAAAAAGAGAACCAACAAATCTAGACACTAAGACAATTTTTCAAAATAAAGTGTAATAAACTGTATCACAAAATACCGAAATAAATTGATGCAATGTATGGCCATTTTGTTGACTGACAACTCATCAGCAGTGCTCGAGATCAAAATGTTAAATGAAAACCGGTTAAGATATAATGATGAATTAATAAGCACAACCATAAAACAAAAAAAAAAACAATTACAACAAATAGGAATCCAAACTCAGCTTAAAGTTGCTTCTGCATCAAAAGGAAGAGCCTTAGAAATTTCTAGAATTTTTTGTCAAATTTTGAACGGAAAATTTAAAGGCATTAATGAATCATGCCAGGACAAAAATTCTGGTTACTGGGCTGATAATGCCTACGGAGACTTACAGTCCACCAGCAGTGACACGTTGGTAGTAATAAACTGTATCACAAAATACCGAAATAAATTGATGCACTGTATGGCGATTTCGTTGACTGACAACTCATCAGCAGTGCTCGAGAATTTATGTTAAATTCTAATACTGCTCCAGACCAGAAGAAAGTTTATTTTATTTTATGTTTGATTTCACATTTCATATAGCGATTGGGTCTGACACTTCATCGGACACTCTTGTGGTACATTCTTTTGTTGGAGAGAACAGTGTTGTGTCTCCACTTTATTCTTTTGCTAATCAAGATGAAGAAAGTGAATTGTGCGAAAATCTGATACGGACTATACCAAGACAAAGATTGACCATCCAGAGGTATTATCTTTCAACACTTTCATTATAATCTCATAATCTAACATTGTTATTGGATCTCCTTAAATTTTCAATTTTTAAAGATCTTGACGTCTTAAAAGAATTTGCTTCATATACCTCTGTCAAACCATCCAGTAGAGAACACAAAATATTGGAGTATTACATAGGTTACTCTCATGAAATGCCAAGGAGATAAGGGGTCTCCTAACAGTTTTTCTGAAAGTTTTATAGATCAATCGATTACAAGTCGCTTGATTAAGAATTGTTCTTCTTAGAAGAGAGCTACTCTTTTTAGGAGACAAGACAAGATAATAGCTTTCCTCAAAAATGTGTAAGGATAAGGAGGCTATATTATTGACAAGAAAAACACACATGTACATGACAAACCTTTAAACAAATAGAACAATGATTTTGTTTGCCACAATGAAACACCTCATTTTAAGCATTTTTGGATAATTCCGGGTATTTAATTTTAGTTTTCTTGGATATTTTCGGGTCACAAATCGATATAACGTTGATCATTTCGGGTAGGGGTTTCAAGTGCACCGACGCGACCCCCATCAAAAAAATGGTCAAGTTACCCACCCCCGAGCTCAAATGCCAAACGACGAAAAGGTTATAATCAAAGCCATTCAAGGACAGAGCTATGCACAAAGGAGATGTACTTAGTCTTCATAAAAAATAGGTTTTGTTCATATCGGATGTTACCACAATATACGAGTAAGTATTAATCATTCACATACAATGACAGTCATCGAATACTAATACATACTATTTTATATTCCTTGACAACTTCACAAAGACATAAAAACAATAATAGGGTATAACAAGATGCACGCTCGGTAACTTGGCCGTTTCTGATTACAAAAAGTTAGGGAAGGAAGTAGTTCTGTACCAATTTTGTGTCAGAATAGAAGCGATCGTAATTATATAGAAAACTGAAAATATGTTTAAAAAAATATTTTCGGAATTTTGTATTTTTGTCGTGATTTAGCGTAATTTCATTTTTAAGTACAATGCATATATTTTGGGTGTGATGCACTTTTCTTGTAATAACACAATATTTAATACACATTTAGTTGTAAACTTGAATTCATGTTTTATTATATCCCCTAAAACAGAAAATTGTCAATGAATTATAATGAATCACAGTACTATTATTACTTTTTCCAGAATGCTAGGCAAAGGTACTTTTGGGGAGGTTTATTTTGGTTTATTAGCAGAAGTTCCACACCAAAAGGAAGAACTGCCGGTTGCCGTAAAGGTTAGCATGAAAGTTTTAAAAGTTACCATATCTATAAAAGCCCAAATTGTGTTAACAATATTTTTCCTTGTTTGGCTTGAATGTTTATCTAAGCTATCAATCTTTATATTTTTACCAAATCAAACGTATTTTAATGGCACGTTATCCAACATATATATCTACATGTATATATGTTCTATGTGACATTTTATATATTTGTTATGAAATTATCGGGGGAATTATGATTTTAATGTTCAGATTTTTTCTTGATATTGTGTAAAATTTGTTACTTGACCTTGCAGCTGTGTCCTTAAATTTAATTTGATTGAAATTTATCAGAGCATTTCGCTCAAACCGGACACAAATTATTGAAATTGCTGTGGTTTCCAAGACTTATTTTCTTTCTGTTATATGCCTTAAAATTGAAAAATAGCAAGACAGGCGATGTCATTTTGCTTCATACTTGTCATCAAATGCAAACTTTTTAAATTTTATTATCAATTCTCGTCTTAAAAAAGATCTTGTCAGGGTAAGTCCCGTTGTAAGGTACACATTTAATTCGCAGATTATTTTGTAGACCTTACCACCATTATGTTCAGACCAAACAAAGTCCGACTTCTTTATGGAAGCAGTCATGTTAAGGTTAAGTATTACCCTTTTAACATTAAATTTTCTACAAAAGCTTACGTGTTAGGTGTTAAAAGGCTACTTTTAATCAACATAAATGTAAAAAATACCGTATATCAAAATAGCTGATAGTCGTTTTTAAATTTAAACTCAAACTTACCTGCAAGAAAACCGTCAATATCCCTCAGAGCGTTCTACAAATGTTATTTATACACAAGACCCAACGGTCTCACAAGCAAAAATAAGCCACAAATATGGTCTTCAACGTGATGTATAACTGAATTATATAATCATGAACCTATTTTTCTTAGTCATGTTTAACAAGAAACAAAAGCTAAATTTATATTCAAGTAATAATTACATACCTTTTCAACCAAACCGTTTCTGTTATTTTTAGTATTATTATTATTATTGTGTTTATATGGATTAGTCTTATAAATTTTATTTAATTTTTGGTTTCATTTAACCAAATCTTTTTTGTAAAGTACAATGATTTTGATTATTTTCAGTAAGATGTCACACCCAAACGTAGTCAAGTTCCTTGGGATATCTTTCGAGTGTTCTTCTATCTTGTTGGTTACAGAACTGATGCGTGGTGGTGATTTGAAAACCTTTCTGATCAAGTCAAGGAGTAAAATACAGGTAGAATTGTTTGAATATTTACCATATTAATTCTATGATAACAATATATTTCACAAGATCTGCACATTTCATCAGTTGTTCACAGGGCTTAAAATGTTTGAAAATCGTAACAAAAATCCAAAAAGTTGAAGAGCGTATTTAAAAAAAAAAGACGCGAACAAGATAGTCGTTAGTTTTCAAAAAAATTATAACATTTTTACAATGAATTCTGTTTCAGGCAAATATCGGAATACTAACAATTGAGCTGATGATATCAACGGGGACTTGTAGTACACTAGCCATGGTATTTACTCAGTGCTACAAAATGTAGTTGTTAATTCTATGATACCAATTTTCCTGAGCAATGTGTGCGCATTTCGTTCATTTACAATTCATCCGTTGTGCTGAAGGCCTGACATATCGAAAACCAAAACACTTTACAAATTGAAGGGAAATAAAACATTTTATCTACATACTGTGTTGTCAACAATAGCATCGTCCTTTTAAGCCTACTAAAGTAAATATAGTACATATACATGTAGCGTATGACTGAATCTTTGTAATAAAACGTATCACAAAATACCGAAATAAATTTGATGCACTATATGGCCAAAATGCAAACTATTTCAAATTTGGACCTACTTCAATTATTACTCAAATTCAGTTATTTGAATAGTTTTGTTTATAATTCATCATACATGTAAAATAATATTTTATTATGGAAATCACTTTTTATAGGAAACGTCAATCCATGATTTGACACAGATTTGTCTTGATGTTGCTAATGGGTGTCATTACTTAGAAGATAACGGATGTATCCACAGGTACAATTATGCAAAATAAATGTATTCTATATAGTTACATGTATGTCGGTAAGAATTATTGTGGATGGTGATTGCAGCCAGGAAAATATTTAATTAACAATTACATATATACCAATGTCGGGAAAATAACAAATTCATTAAGAATATTGGATGATCATATTTTCAACTTTTATTAATTTTTTAATCGTTGGTTCCAAATGTTTTGCATTTCAAACCCCTATTTCATAGGCAGCAAATTAAAAATTATTATGAAATTCTTAAATTCCCTCATGTTTATTGATACACAAAACTTTTGAAAAGTGAAGAAGACCCGTTCTTGCGAAATATTTCATCACGTATATATCAAAAACTAGCGTACGAAACTTCATGAATCAAACGAAGTTCAGTAGTTTTCTCTGGGTACTTAGGGTTTCCTCCACTAATAAAAAATAAATAGATAATTGCAGTGCAAGTGAATTAATATTCCGATAAATCTAATGAAAGCAACCGATGCACTTGTTAGTATTCCGTTTCATACCGGTATCTGATTGATATGTATTTTTGTTGAATTTAACTAATAATTTAATTTTTTATGAACATAGCGTTTATTTTGGAAATAATTTTTTCGGGAGGCTCTATCAGAATTGAACGTTGCTTTACTTAAATTCTACAGAGATATTGCTGCTCGAAATTGCCTTTTAACAGACATTGGTGCTAAGAAAGTGGTAAAAGTTGGAGATTTTGGTATGAGTCGAATAATAGGAAGGTATTTTTTATTCAGTTTGAAAATTTAATTTAAGTATTCAAGTATTATTTTTCTCTTTAAAAAAAAATTGTTTTATATTATTTAAATAGTTTATACAACTTTAACTATCGTTGAATGTGAGGGGTATGACGGAGGAGCTGATATAATCATATTATATACTGGTCAACAAAAGAAACGATAAAGGGCAATGCATTTTTCATATATTCATAATTTCAAATATCTGTATTAAGCGGAAAAATAGACCCACACGTCTGATTTTCATAGTAGAATGTTTTCTCATCAAAAGCATGGATTTTATGCAAAAAGTTTGAAATAAAACATTCAAATTTTTGAGATTTCAAAAATCACTTTTTTCAACCCAAAATTGAAAAAATGAGTATTTTTACCCCGTTATATGAATCATAATGTCTGTAGGAAAAAAGATTTGAGTTTTTTCTGCTGATTTCAGCCACTGGATTTTCATTTTACAAAATTTGTGTCGATTTTCTTCTCTATTTTCCGCAAATTTAATTTGATCATCTTTGAAAATTTACATTTTCCACCATTTTCCAACATTTCAAAATGAGATATATTAGATCTAGAAATGAAGTAGTAAACCTCTTTTGCCCTGATAATTAAGTTTTTGTAACGAATTTCCAAGACATTTGGTTCCGAACTCGTGTATCGTTACTTTTGTTGACTACTACACAACAACACATTCAACATGTTTTAAACGGTTGCAGGATAAATTGTATTTTGCCGTTTAAAAAAACATATTTCCGACAAAAAATGAATAAATCATGCAACCTGAATTTGCAATCTGTAGACCCGAGTTTATTAAATTGTTGTTTTAAAGGTCCAACTACTACAGGAAAAGGGGTACTGTACTATTACCCGTAAAATGGATGTCGCTTGAGGCTTTACAAGATGGACTATTTACTTCAAAGACAGATGTATGGTATGAACTTGGATTTACTCTTCAAAATTCGTGAATGCTATTTAATTTATTGTTTTATTGATTCCATATTTTCAACCTGGAGCACTGACCTACTCGACTTATTATCATTTTTTTCCTGCGGAGTTTCTGTCAATGAATACGTCTCATCCATTGTTCTTTCTGTACACTCTAATCTTGTTGCCGTAGACCACGTCTGTGAGCTACGGTCCTTCTTTCTGTACACTCTTATCTTGCTGCCTTAGACCACATATGTAATCTACGATCCTTCCTTTCTTTTTTTCTACTGTCTAATTTACGTTTCTTTTTTTGTCATTTGGTATCCATGTAAATGGAATTTTCTAGCATACCTGGTCTTCTGTAATGATCCCAGAGTCTGTTTGGGAAAAAGACCTTCCTCCACAATTGACTATTGGATGCTGTGACGAAGAAATATCGTTAAATATCCACTAAAAACAAAATCATTTGATTACTTACAATTCATATGCCGATGGTTGCGGCGACAGCTTATAGAAAATGATAAACTTGAACCTTTTTATAGCAACATAGTATTTCACCTGAAAATAATTCAAAACAAAAAATAATAATAACCTAATAACCTTATTGAACTTGTTTTTCTCTAAACACGTGCTAATTATTTAAACTGAATGTATTAGTAAACAGAAGTATGCAAAAGTTACTGATTAAAAACCGGAACTGAACATTTATGAATAAGTACCTTAGAAACAATAATTTTTATAACAGGAGCTACGGAGTTTTAGTATGGGAGATTTTTTCCCTTGGATGCTCACCTTATCCTGGGAAATCTAATGAGGAAGTCATGGAATTTGTACAACGAGGCAACAGGATGTCTAAACCGGATCTATGTCCTCATGCAGTGTAATGTATCCTTTGCTTTATATCAACCATCTCCTTTTATTTCTATAGTAGTATTTGATTGGAATGTGTTATTTATTTCAAACGATATGTTTATTTGCAAAACATCTCGTGATGATTTTTGTATAAATGTAGACTGAGCAAAATTTCTTTCAACGTCGTTAAAAGTAAAAATGAAAGAATATTGGAGATAAGACAATTGACTCTGTATGAATATATAAGTGGTATTTAATATCTTACTTGACTTAGTTCGGAATTTTTTTTATTCTTAAACAATATAAATTTGGCTTATAGTGTTTTTGAAACACAAAGAAGAAGTCTATGGAAAATTCTATATCAAAACCCGAAACAACATCTTCAGTATTATGCTTATATCCCATTAATACTTTACAGAATAATAAAAAGGTAACATTCGTACTCTTATGATTTTATGTGAGAAATTTTACCAGAACATTAAACAAAAATGGTGTCTCTAATCTTTCTACAACATATTCATTCATTTCCGTTTATTCTATCTTTTATCAGATATGGCCTTATGAGAACATGCTGGGAGCCCAATCCCAATGACCGACCAAATTTTAGAAGAATACTTGATATATTAAATACAATTGACAAGGTAAGGATCCAGAAATAGAATACGTAGTTTTTAAGTACATGCATCTAAACATCCAAAATACGGGGTTTGCAGCGATCAATCTGGAATATATCAAATGAACTGAGTGTTATTTAGTTTTGATTCTTTAAGGAAGTACATGTGTGTTGCATTTTAAATTTTTGGTTTCGATCATCGTTGAGAAAAAAAATCCATTACCCAGTCATTTAATTGTGAAATAGAAGATAATAAATCCAGAAAATCGCTTTGTACGCATTAGGTAAAGTCAACAAATACCAAAGAGATATTCGAAGGAGGTAAAAATCGAAGCAACTCCGGAGAACAACGAAGACAAGACCAAACCAATACAAGCACGACATTTAAAAACTAAAAACATATGAACAACATGAACCCCACCAAAAAAACCGGGGGTAGACCCAGGTGCTCCGGAAGAGTAAGCACATTCTTTACCTGCCTTTTGATTAGATAATTATCAATTCTTATTGCATAATCCGTTTTCGTATATTATTTTTAGATGTAGTTTTGGTTTTTCTTTCAGGCTGAGAACATTCCAATTAATCAATACTCTTTGTGCCCTGCTGACTGATCACCAAATGTTGTATTGAATTCAGAATATCGTTTTATTTTATTCCATAATAAGGGAAATATTTTTTCTTATATCATCTTTTTTACATTTATATTTAAAATAAATATTATATGTTTAACACTACTTTTAATATTCACATTTTATGTGAAGATAGGCAACATTAAAGTTAATATATTACATTGATTACATGGCAGCCTCATAAGGGTCATCGGTTCCAACTGAATCACGGTGCATTAAAACGAAAGAATGGATAAATATGTCAGTATAAAATGTTTGCGTCAAAGCGGGATAATTCTAATTTTGTAGACTATCAAGTTTCGCTTTTATCCCTTGCACAATGAGTTTTCCTACAAATTTGAGGCATGTAGATGTTTGGTATTTTTCAATATCATTTTCAACATGATATCACTGTTAAAATTTACGTGAAATGCTTATATTATATACAATTAAAGAAGTTATTTGATGGATTAATTCAATACCGATTAAAGTCTCTCACCCATACAAGATATAGATCCCTATCCCATTTGATGTACTTTTCCATTTTCAGCGAAATTCTTTGCTTAATCTTGATTTGAGTTATTAAACTTAAAGATACAGATACAAGCCTAATCGGCAAATTATACACAATACATGCTACATATGGCAAGGAGAATTAAAGCCAGCAATTGAGAGAGGTCCATTATTGAATATTAATTATGACTGCTAGGATTATTTAATAAAGTATTCTTATAGTAAAACTCCCGGCTATTTAATAATATGGGTCAGCAACTTACACGGGTAATATTTGAATAATACACATCAGTGAAAGATCAAGCTGGACCCTAAACGTGGGTAAGGGCGGATAAAGTCGTCTTCTATCTCAAAATATTATTGTGAAGCAGTAAGAACAATCGAAATTTTTGTGTTTAGATTGAAATTAAACTTGAATTATACGTTTTGGTAGTAGTCACGTCTCAAACAACTTGTGTCGTGTGAAAATATGTGCTAATGGAGAATATTTCATGAGTTGCGGCCAAGAAAACTTATCACTGCATGTGATATGTTGTCAAATTTTTAATTGTAGTTCATAATTTTTTTTAAATGTTTAGTCTATTGGGATGTTGTTTGACTTCACTTTCGTCTGTTTATTGTGAATTATGTGTGTGTGTGTGTGTGTGTGTGTGTGTGTGTGTGTGTGTGTGTGTGTGTATACATGTGATATGGAACATTTGTTTTATTTGACTGTCAGGAAAACTTTTTCGGTATTCTTTTACCGATATTTACAAACTATGAAAATAAAAGGGCCGCTTGAACGTTTAATGGTTTCCTGTGAAGTACAATGAGAACAAATATACCTTGGGGGCAAAGTCAATAAAATACAATGTCACATATTTTCACAGAATGATAAAATCTTATGGTGGCAGAAGTTGATTTAATTCAGATAGTTCAAAAATCAGGTTGATGTAGACATACGTTGTATTTTGTAATCTTTGACCCCTTTGTACCATTTTTAGCCTCTTTGTGTTGTTAGATTGCTGTCTAATTAACATTAAGTGATTGGAAAACAAATGACAAACACTTTTCGATTTTTGCATCAATCGTGAAATCAATTTACACAATTTTTTTATCCTTTACCTTTATAGATAAAGAACCTTGCGCTTCGTTAACAATGTTTACCTAACCACATCGACATCACTGTTGTATCTGAATACTGAAACAGGTTATCAGTTATTCAAATGTCGTTATTATGCTATCAGATATAACCTCACTCATGGTACATATCAAATCTACGACAGTAACGTACAACTTAGAAATGGGAAGTTTACAGTCGTAAAGTTTGAATTACGATTTGATTTCAATCGCCCATTATTGTCTATGTATAAGTGAAGGTATGAAGTAGAAGGTCATCTGTCTGTGGTCTCTTTTTACAATTTCAAGTTCAGCGGGGTAAATATGATGAGGATAATCGTTAATGTTAGGATTATTAAAGATAGTACATCATTGTTGCAGCGTAAAGTCGAATTAATGGTCCAGTTGCATTTCTTTCCTCTGTTGAAACCTAGTTTCATATAAAAATAAGTTATGTCCTGGATATAAATATCTCACGAAGGAGCACCCAAGAAACAATGTCCATGGTAAATTCTAAAGTGGAGGGGGGAAGGGGGTTGTTAGTATTTTTGAAATATTAAAGTTTCATAACAAAAATCTAAACAAGATTCAAATATCAGTTTGATATGCATTTTGAATGTTTTTCATTGTACTTCTAAATATATTGTATAAAGTTCTGTAAAAGTCAAAATTACAAGTATATGGGAAAAGAACGTTAACTCTTCGCCTGATTAATAATGCGACGACCTCATTCTATACAAAATACCTCTTTTCTTAAAACATTTTATAGCAGCAGACAATTCCTCTTCAGAAAATCACTGCAATAGCCATAGGCTGTAGAATAGCCATTTTGCTAGAATATTGCTTTACTGGAAATCGAAAAAAAATGAAAGAGAGACAGAATAATCTACACAATGTCTGACACACACTAAATATGGACCAACAGTATAGTTCACACTTCTGTTAAATTGTGTACTTTACTGACGCCCGCGGGAAGCAATCAGTTTTCGCAAGATTAATCCTCCGTTACAATAGTATTTTAATTTTTTAATTGGACTGTGAGGAAGACCGGCTAACTCAAAATTCACAAATTCTGCTGGTTTGTCATTTTCGTAGTCATATTACGACTTTGTAATCGCATCAGAGGGTATAATTACATGTACACTGGCATCGTACTTTATGTACCATGTGTCATTCTACTCGGGTTTATGCCATTTCACGGTCTTTATTAAGTATTTTTTGTTTGATATTATTAAAGTTATTTGAAACGTCTTCGATAGTTTGATTAAATATTCTGTGTTTCGGCAAAAATGATGCGGAAGCATGTGCCAAAGCTACGGTGTTGTATTCTTTCCGTACATATAGGTGGGTGAATTTATGTCATCATCTATTATAAAGGGCTTCGCTAAGCGCAGCATGATACGACAGCAATAAAATAAAAGATAGAAAAATGTCTTAACATACTTATGAAAGCACTCATCGGGTGAATTAAAAGAAAAAATATCCCCATAAGAATTGGATGATTTTTTTTTAATTACATATGAAGCCACATTGCTTACCGTAACAGTTAGTTAGTCTGATGACATACTACTGGAAGAACTCATCAAGAGGAATTAAAATAAAAATTCGGATGATAAATTTTGTTTAGGCGCAACGACAAAAGTAACACAAAAATGCCTGAGTAACTTTTATGACATTTGTTATGAAGAACCATTCAGTTTTTTTAAAAATCATCAAAATCGGATAAGAAATAAAAATGTTTCGAAAATTAAGGTTTGTCCCTTTGTAACCCCTTTTATCTCTAAAACGGTAACACGTAGTGAAAAACTTAAAGAGCTTTTCCATATTCATCAAGGAACATTAAAAAAAAAAATCATAAAAAATATTAAAAGATACACAAAAATTATCACAAAACTCTTAATGACCCCAGAAAAAACGGGAGGCACACATGAACAAGATTTACCAAAATTAATACCAACGTGTATTTGTTATGGGGTAACATTGTGGTAACATATTATAAGGAGACTTTGGATAGAACAAAATGCAATGAGCGGAAAACTGACTAATGACGACGACGCCGACGACGACAGGCAAATATCATAATACGTCCTCAAATATTTAATGACTAAGTGGAATTATATTTGGTATTAACAACTATCACAGAATGATTCATAATTTATTGCATAATACGTTGTCATAAATCCTCCGGGTATATAAGAATTGAATTTATTAATTTAAAAAAACACTCCGCTTAGATGAAGATACTCACAAGTATTTTGAAAGTCCAATATTTACAAATACACATGTATATATATATAGTTGTATTTTGAAATATTTTTATCTAATTATAATCACGTGTAGTCTACCTTTAATTTTGAAGATATGGAGAGGAAATGTTTAGTGTCTGTTTTCTTTTTCGTACTATTTATTACTATCACGAACATTTTATGTCAGAAAAATAATACAGACATACAAGGTATGAATAATATAATAACTTATATATTTTGTATTAATAAACAATATTATATGTATGCATTTCTAAAAATAGGTCGAATTTACAGTTGAAATTTGAAATGTAAACAAAACGATTACGTCGATCGAATAATATCACTTGAAATTTACCTGTTTTTACCGAATGAACCTCGTACTATCGGATAGTGTATGTTTGTATGATCTGTGCGTGTGGTAATAGTTATATCTAGCCATTCTTGCAAAAGCCTTTCAATTATTGGAAGCTTTTCACCAGTCTAAAATAATTTATTCTGCAATCAAGCCATTTTCAGGTCTAATAAAAAGGGTAGAATAAACGTTTGTCGTATAAGGTGAATGACCTAATAAAGTGGACTGGTACTTGTTTACACGAAGAGAGCGAGGAGCGCAGCGATGTACCAGATGACATTGTGGCCTTTCCCGCGTTTTCACTTCAGTTGAATTTCAACTTCAAACGTAATTTTAAGGCATTTTACGCATCTAAAGGGGATTGCAGGATAAAGACAATACAAATTCATTGTCGGAAAATATAAAATTTATTTGGGCTCGCTGCGAAACATGAGCAAAAGGGCTCACTAAAGCTCGCCCAAATAAATTATATATTTTCCGACAATGACTATGCATTGTATATTTATTCGTGTTATATCTTTGATCAATATCTAGCTGCCGTTGAAGATGGAAGGTTTAGTGATACAATGTAGCTTATCAATTTACATGCGTGGTCGGAATGGAAAACAGTTACTCGTACTGTGTTGTATATTTCCTTTAAAAAAGTATAACAAATTTCGCAATTTCCAAACAAGTGGTAAAATGTTTTAAGTGCTCCCTCTTTATTCTAAAACTCAAGAGCTAGAAGACTCTTAACTCGCGCTTCCAGTGTATCCTGCGCCCTTGCCCACTCTTCTCAGCTTGCCTCTTTCTAAACCTGAGTTAAATATTTCCTTCCCTTCCACAAAGACATGGATAAAGGTTTTATTTTAGGATTTGTTCTTGTTTTAAAATCCTAGAACACATTATATCACGGTCTGGAGATTGGTATAAATCAATGGTCATAATTAAGACGGCTTTTGCGTTCAAATAATATTGGACAATGATAATTTGATTCAAAATTCGCGGAAACATCAGTTTCAAAAACTAACATTAAACATAAAATATTATGGAAATATAGGAGACAGGTACATTGTATAGAACCTTTTTTCTTAGAATGTTAACTACTAGTAATGCAGAACTTCCTCTCATTAGAAAAAATAACTAGGTGAATGCAGTCGGTAATGCAGCTATCCCCCTTACTCCCCCACATTTATGAAATACTTTCACTATCATTTGAATAAAACTTTGCAATTTTTGAAATCAAAATTATAAAACCTTATTGCACATCTACATACAATGTATGACAATAGCGTAAATAATGAAATGCACAAAATTAAAAATGAAAGAGAAAATTTACGTCACAAGCTTTAATTCACAATTTCAAAATCTTACCCCTGTTCAGCCTAACAGTGTTAGAATTAAATATGTATCAATAATACAATCACGTAATATAACCGTATTGTAAGGACAAACTCGAAATTCAAAATAGTCTGGATTTATATGACATAAAAAGTACACAGGGTATGTAACAAGAGTCACAAAAAGATTTTATTGAATAAATACAGTTTGATACTAAAATGAGAAATCAAAATTTTCATAGATTAATATATATGAAATCATACATAACTGTTACATTGTGGTGTAAGTACAAAATTAAAACTCAGTGGTTAACATATATATATATGATATATAAAATATATAATATGTAAAGCGAGTAAAACAAATAAGATTTTTTTTCCAGAAAGATACTCCAATGAGAAATTTTTCAAATTCCATTCCCATACCAATAATGTATGAAAATCTTAATGATTAAGCAGAAAGTGAGCGGTCACCAATAAATAGAATCTAGTTTTACATGACAAAAAAAATGCATGAATACATGTACATGAAGATTAAAGCAGTAAGATTTTTTAAACAAGTATATGTAAATGCTTCCATCACAGACGGTGTACAGACAAAACTGAAATCCAATATTCAACATTTCTATTTTCTTATTGATTATTGATAGATTGAAAATTATTGCTTTTTTAACTTGTTCTGGCCCTTCTAAAAAATTAAAGATTGTTCACATTATATATATATATATATATATATATATATATATATATAGCATTCTCATTTTGTCGCATACCACGTTGACATATATCTGAGGGAATCAATTAACATAGAACTCCATGAAAACAAAACACACTGCATACAAATTAGATTATGGTATGTTTTAATTTGTCTTATCGCTCATCATATTTCCTTTTAGGGTGTTTAAATTGTTATTCTGGCTGTGATAATATCACCGGTTATTGTAATGGGAGTTGTGAGGATGGGTATTATACAGCAGATTGTAATTCTACATGCCCAAGTAACTGTTATATCAGATGCGACAGAAACAAAGGAGAGTGTACATACTGTAAACATCCATATTATGGACACAACTGTACATTACAATGTTCTACTAGGTGTTACAATCAATACTGTAACCAAACTGGAAATTGTATAGGCTGTAAATCATTATATTATGGAGACTTTTGTGAAAAGGACTGTCCCTCTAATTGCAGACATGCCTGTAGTGACGATACGGGCGATTGTCGCTACGGATGTAACGACGGATTTTGGGGAGATCGTTGTCAGTATCCGTGTCGTAATGTTTGTCAATCTTCGTGCATGCAGGGTACTGGTAAATGCTGGAATTGTATACCTGGATTTGGGGGAGATAACTGTGAAATAAAATGTATGGTTCCCAACTGTGATTCATGTCGAGATAACAAGACTTGCATTACATGTATGGATGGTTGGTTTGGTAAAAATTGTGAGCATAAATGTCCAACGCATTGTAAAAATTCTAAGTGTTTAAAATCTGATGGCTCGTGTACATGCGCAGATGGATGGTATGGAGACAATTGTGAAACCCAATGCATTGATAACTGTAAAAAGTGTGTCGACAATAGCACTTGTATTACGTGTTACGATGGATACTTTGGTCAGTTTTGCGAACACCTTTGTTTGAACAACTGTTCATCGTGCTCAAGAGACGGAGAAACATGTGATCGTTGCAGTGGCCATGAAATATATGGAGATCACTGTGAATGCGACGTGGATCAGTGCAAAGCACGTGCATCACAAGCTAAATGTAGTGCGTGTAAGGAACCTGGTTGGTACACACATATAGGGGGATGCTGTAAATGTAGTGATCACTGCTTTGGTGGACATAAAAACTGTGATAATACAACAGGTGCTTGCTTACAAGGATGTGAGTCTGGATACTATGGCGAACATTGTTTTGATAAGTGTAGCACGCACTGTGCTGGGAATAATACGATTTGCAACTCAACAACTGGCGTGTGTCCATCAGGATGTGAACCAGACTGGTATTATACTACATGTAAATATGGATGCTCGTTTCTAAATCCTCACTGCAAAAAATGCTCTTCCTTCGTAGACAAAGTTAATAACTTTGAAAGTGCTAGTTGTGTAGAATGCGAGGGTGGCTTTTACCGTGATTATATATCTGGAGCTTGCCTCCCATGCAAAAACTGCCTTACTGAAAAGTGTAACGGAACTAACGGTCTGTGTAAAGAAGGTTGTAAACCAGGTTGGTATTCCATGTACATTTACGGTAATTGTGACCAAAAATGTGAAACAAACTGCATTGATCAAATCTGCGACCCGAACAACGGGACTTGTTCTTTAGGCTGTGAAAATGGATTCTCAGGAGATAAATGTCAATTGAAATGTCCTGAAACTTGCCTAAACGGAACATGTGACAGAGAATTGGGCCAGTGTATTGAATGCAAACCTGGTTCCTGGGGAGGAATGTGTTTCTTCAGTTGTTGGAATTGTTTAGAGGGAACATGCAACAAAACTACTGGTAATTGTAATGGTAAGATAATATTTTGGTTTTTTCTACTTAATATTTATTTATTTAGTTGGGGTTTTACGCCGTTTTCAGCACACTTGGCTATATCGCGGCGGCCAGTTTTTTATTGGTGGAGGAAGCCGGAGTACCCGGAGAGAACCACCGACCTTCGGTAGGAAAATTGGCAATCCTTGTCAATTTAGATCGGAGTCAAACACACCCCGCCACAGGTGAGATTCGAACTCACAACCCTAGTGTTGACAGGCTAGTGATCATTAGTAGTCATAACGAACTACCTAGACCACTCGGCCACCGAGGCCCTTTTCTACTTAATAGAATTGATAGAATTGTTTATGTGGATAAAGACGACAGTTCATTTTAAATTTCTACAACATTTCTTAAGTAAAAGAAACAATAAATTTCATAATTTTGAATATAATATTTGTACATTGTAAATATAAAACAAAAAGTACAACATAGAATTGATTTGAAAACGATGGCTGTTCTACAATGTAGTTGAGGTCTTATGATGAATGCCAGTAATCGAAACGTCTTAAGATAATTCTTTTACTACAATAATGTAAAGTATGTTCCCTTTTGGAATTTTCAAAAAAATAATTTAAAAGTTGTCCTTACAATTTTTTTAATATCACGGATACGAATACAACATTCCTTTCCCTTTAAATATTTTTTATACATTTTGGTTTACATTAAAACAGATAATTTTAAATATGTTTTTATATTTATGTATGTTGGAACGATTTATACTCATGCTGACACTAGTGTAAAAAGGCCAAATATACCTAAGGAGCAATCAAAAAACGTAATACATGGGATAGACAAACCCGGGAAGACAAATGAACAATTCTCTCTTATTTTCATTTGTATCCTTACCAGTTTTATTTATATATTACCTTTTCAGTTGGCTGCAAAACTGGATACTTTGGTCTAAAGTGTTTCGATCAATGTGACCTATGTCTGGGAGGACAATGCGATAATAACGGATTATGTATGTATGGCTGTGTTCCAGGGAAATACGGGAAGTACTGTAACGATGACTGTCCGGTAAACTGTACTGTGTGTCATCCAGTTTCTGGCCTTTGTTTAAATGTTCAGCCGAAATGTAACGAAAGTCACTGTGATGTTAATTTTACAAATTCAGCTTGTTCTCCTGGAAAGTATGGTTTTCATTGCGAAAACGTTTGTAGTTCGGGGTGTGTTAATAGTTCATCTACTGGATATCTTTGTGAAAAATTCAGTGGTACATGCATAGATTCCTGTATTAATGGGCATTATGGGTTAGACTGTAACAGCAGATGTGGACACTGCAAGTCATCAACCAATAAAATGATTTCCTGTAATCCAGAAAATGGGCATTGTGCTAATTGTTTGCATGGTTTCTATGGAGACAAATGTTTAAATACGTGTAAATCAACATGTTTGAATTTAAACTGTAAAGAAGACGGATCATGTGCTGATGGATGCAAATACGGATGGCAAGGCTTGTTTTGTGAAGGTAATAGAAATTATTATAATTATGTATAAATTCGTTGATACCAATTTTGATTTGACGCACAAGATGTGAACATTTCGTCGATTTAGGACTCGTCAGTTGAAATCCAAAAAGTTGTAAAGCAAATTCAAAAATGCCAAAATGACGAAAATAATGCCTACAATGTCTAATAACAGTCATGCTCGAGGAAGGTTCTCCTTAGTTTTCACAAAATCTACCATTTTTTTGTAACGGTAATTTTAAAGTATCAATTTCGGGCTAGTATTGAAGATAATATTTAATACACCAGACGCCAAATGCTGAACGTAGGGTGATAGCCTTCGTTTTTTTATTTAAACATTCTGCGATATTAGAAGCCTATGTCTCATTAGTAGTACCCAAGATCATCCATTTTGAGTTGGCAAATCATTTAGGAAGGCAGGATCAATTTTCGGTAAAAAAAAATGTTATACAACTTTAATGCAAATTTTGTATTTTGAAATCTTGTTTTTTTATGTCTTGTTGAAATCTATATCTTCCTACCAGTAAAGGTTACTAAACCAGAAAAGAGAACAGGACAGCTGGTTGGTGGATCCATTGCAGGGATAGTCATTGGTGTTGTTGCAGCTATTTTTCTAATTATTCTTCTAATATATTTTATGTACAGAAGAAGGTATTTATTAAAAAAAACCTATGATACCAATTTTGATGCACAAGATGCGCATATTTCGTCTATTCTCGACTCACCATCTGTGCTCAAACCCAAAAATATTAAAACCCAAAAGGCTGAAGATCAGATTCAAATTCTAAAATAAAAAAAATGGTAGAGCCAAATAAAGTTAGGATAGAGTTATGCACGAGGGAGGTATCCTTAGTTTATTTTTTCATCAAATTATACAATACAATAACTATCTTGTCCAAATTGCAGAGCAAAAGGAGGCAAAGAAATGAATTACTAAAGGGGAAATATTGTTTTGTAAGTCTTAAGTTCCGTTTATAAAAATAAAAGTGTTATAGACACCAAAACATCATTATATAACACATTATACAAAAAGTATTAGATAATAATTTATAAGCTTGAAATTCCTAGCTCACATTTTCAGGATATAACAAAAACATATAAAAAAACATGTCTATATTGTGAACAATATTGTTCATCCCTTAAATATATTGCATCTGAAAAAGTCGCATTGACACTGAATTCATACAAAACTAGAAATCTACTGTCGGAATGGACAGTGATACATGCATTTCCCATAACAATAGGAAGTGGTAAAAACCTTTAATAAATCAGTCGCTGTAAATATTATAATTGATTCAATGAACTCAATGATCTTTTTATTTTTCAGACAGAAAAATGATATTGCTTACAGATTGAAAAATATAGAATACTGACTTGTGTGACATGAAACAATCTGTTGAACGTTATTGTAAAACTAGTCAAAACACTTTTATTTATACAATGTGTTCCAAGTAGAGTTGTTCCATTGACCCTTTTTAATTATTCAGATATGTTTCCGCATTAGAAATAAACTCATTAATGTTAATCTTATTCTTGTGTACTGTCAACCCAATTAGGTGAAAAAAGTTTATTGCTCACAAAGCGTTTTACTTGATTTACCATAATCATGTACGCTCAAAGAAAGCCTGATTTTTTCTTGTCAGCAATGAAATCGATATAAGCCTTGGCATGTTAACAAGATCCATGGTAAAATAACAGGGGTTGAAAACGTCGCTATTATACATTCCGTAATATTTTTAATTTATTCTTTTGATATACAAAGAGGTATGGTTTTTCTTATTTTTTCTTGAAAAATAAACTATCCCCATGGAAATATTGGATGAATGTGCACTTTTGACGTAGTCGGGTGCAAGTCTGTTTTAGAAAACTGTCTCATTTGGACGCAGCATAAGTCCCCTTTTATAGCTATGTATCCTTTACATTGTGTTTACTACCAGAATTACATGAATGTGTGTTACTCTATCCTTTATGTAATGAATGGTATGTTGACATTAGAGCGTGCGTTGGTCTTGATATGCATCAAAATAGATTTTTCTCTACATTCGAGCAGCAAAACCATCAAGACTATCAACACATCATATGATGACTTTTTTGATCTATTGAAACCGCTTCCCACTGGAACAGCGCTGTGTACGTAACAAGATTTGTATGACACTTTCTATTTTGCCTTATAAAAATCGATCACGAGAAAATCATGTTTATACATATAAATATGCTCATATTAATTTAAGAAAATAGAGATTATACACAAAAAATATGTCATTATTTCACTATAAAGTCAGATATGTCGACTAAAATGCCATTTTACGATCAATCAAATTTGAATATCCTTTTCATTGTTGACTATTAATCTCGGCGAAATAACACCATAATAATGAGATAAAGATTTAAAGACGAAATGAATTCGTGAGGACAGTACTACAAAGAACAAATAATAAAAGATACCCAAAACAATAGGAAGTACACATAACAAACTAAAACAATATGAAGTACACATAACAAACCAAAACAGTAGGAAGTACACTTAACAAACCAAAACAATATGAAGTACACTTAAAAAACTATAACAATAGGAAGTACATATTTAAAACCAAAACAATAGGAAGTACACGTAACAAATCAAACAATAGGAAGTACACATAACAAACCAAAATAATAGGAAGTACACAGAGCAAACCAAAACAATAGGAAGTAAACCTAACAAACTTTAACAATAGAAAGTACGTATTAAAAACCAAAACAATAGGAAGTACAAATGACAAACTAAAACAACAGAAAGTACACTTAACAAACAATAAGATTGGAATTATACGTAACAAACCGAAACAAGAGGAAGTACACATAACAGACCAAAACAATAGTAAGTACACATAACAGACCAAATCAATAGGAAGTACACATCTCAGACCAAAACAAAACAAACCAAAAAGAATTATTCCAACTACGTTAAAGGCATTTGTCACATTCTATATTATTTAAATATTATCGAAGATCCAAGATCACATGTTGAATTTGTTTATAGCGGTATCCTAACATACGAATAAATTTTATGAGGTAGTTTTGCTGTTGCAGCTTTGTAAGAGCAGGCTATTTACGAAATATGAGAACCTTTTTATTCTTTTATTTAAACATGTATTATTGTGGCACCTAATGTCACTCCCAGTTTTTAGTGGGAGTTCACATTGCTTGTGCATTAGTTTCTGTGATGGATTGTTCTGTTTTTGCTTAGTTTGCTATGTGTTTTTTTTTCTCTTTTGGTTGCATATGTGTCCTTGTGGAGTTTGTTGGTTGTGTTCCATTATCATGACTTTGTCTATTCCTCGGATTTCGAATTTATGGACTTTTCCCACTGTTTTGTCGCTTTGGTTTTCTTTTGCCAATAGTTAAGTGATGGTAACTTTAATACGTATAGGATAAGCTAAAATGGGTATGGCATTTACCTGTGATTGTAGTGTAAAGAAAAATTTACAATAACGAATATAAGATTGTTGTGCGTTATTAAAACATAAACCCTCAGAATGTTGCATGTACTACATATAAGTGTTTGTGACCAGTGTATCATCTGATAAGGTCTAAAAGGCACTTTAATTTGATTTTTGATCACCTAAAACAGAATTTCAAATAAACACTTTTATTCTTTTGAAGTTAAAGATTACAACCAGAATTCTTATTAATTCCATTGTCCTTTTACGCTCACGCTAGAAGAGAATCTGTAATATTTATATGAAGCTACAACTACAGTATTCAGAAAAGACTTTGAAAAGTGCTATTGAATTCAACTACAATGTTGTCACGGCACTATACAAGTGTCTGAGATACAAGTGAAGGCGCAAGAATAATTTTTAATATTTAAGCTCACATAGACCAAAGCGTCCGTCGCCCGCAAACTTTTAGTTTAATCTTCTTTTGAAACCAAAGAGCCAATTTGGACCAAACTCTGGTGGATTGGGCCGTGGTTAGTCCCCTTTCAAAACTGGATGGGGCTGAAAACTTCGCTATTATACATTCCGTTATATTTTTAATTTCTATTTTTTATACAAAGATACTTTTTCATTCAAAAGAGAAACTGTCCTGCGTTTGAATATTAGGTGATTGTATACTTTTGAACTCTTAAACCATCTCGTTTGGACAGAAAAGCACCACAATATCCCCTTTTATACTTTTTCCTAATTTAAATTTAAATTGTCTGACATAATGAGTACGTGCTTTTTTTAAATGAAAATAAAAAGTATTAGTACACCTTTTTCCCAATAATTGTAATTAATTATTGTTTTTGAGTGTGTTTTTGCCTTGATGTGCATCCGAAATTAATTTTTTCCCAAAACATAAAAATGTATAAAGAAAGTTGACGACCCTTTCTTTTTGATCCATTAATAATTTCCCACTGCAAAAAACGCAGCAGCGTAGTGAACAAGTGAACAAGTTTTGTATAACACTTTCTATTTTTCCTTATTGAAATGCATCACGGGAAACTCATGTATGCACAAATTGATATTAGAAATTAAGGATAACACACAAAATATGTGTAGGAATTTCACTACAAAGTCAGATTAGTCAACTAAAATGCTATTTTACCATCAATCAATATATTTAGAATACATTGTATCTTTCTTATCCTTTTGTGAGTAAAGATCTCAGCAAAATAATATGTTAACAATGGGATAAAGATAAAACAAGACAAAAACCGGTGCGTCGGAGCATGCAATTCAGATCCAAAAATTGCTAACACGCTACAACTCAACATTATGAAGGTGCAGACAAAATATAAAACCATTCCCTTCTACATGTGGAAGCCAAGAAAACTCGCACGAAAATTGTTCTAGCGTTTTGAGTATTGTTGAATTTTAAAATATCAGCAAACAGGGCGTGGCTGCATGACAGATCCAAAAATTGCTTACACGCTATAACTTAACATGATCAAACTGCAGACAAAATATGAATCATTCCCTTTTTTGGAAGCCAAGAAAACTTTCATGAAATTTTTCTAGTGTTTTGAGTATTGTTGAATTTTAAACTATCGACAAACAGGGCGTGGCTGCATGACAGATCCAAAAATTGCTTACACGCTATAACTTAACATTATCAAACTGCAGACAAAATATGAATCATTCCCTTTTTTGGAAGCCAAGAAAACTTTCATGAAATTTTTCTAGTGTTTTGAGTATTGTTGAATTTTAAACTATCGACAAACAGGGTGTGGCTGCATGACAGATCCAAAAATTGCTTACACGCTATAACTTATCATTATCAAACTGCAGACAAAATATGAATCATTCCCTTTTTTAGAAGCCAAGAAAACTTTCACGATAGTTTTTATAGTGTTTTGAGTACTGTTGAATTTTGATTTCGAGGAATTTGTAATACTTAGAATAGATACTATAAATGCAGAAAGAATAAAAACACAAGCATTCAAACCAAAGAGAATTAGCCAAGCTACGTTAAGGGCATATGTCACATTCTATATTATCTATATAGTAAGGCTTAAAAATCCAAGACCACAAGATTAAAGCTGTTTATAGCGAAATAAACAATTGCATGGGATAAATTTGCATTTACAGCTTTGTAAGAGCATACAAAATTTTTATTGTTTCAAAAATTAAAGGAGAATGAATTAAATATCTCGATAGTTAAGTCTTAGAGTCTCTGGTAAAGATTTAAGAATCTGTATGTATCATAGAATATTTAATTCTATGTTTTCAAACTCTTATGATAACTTAAGATCAAGTCTAATAGATATTCTGTCTATTTTGTAGTGCAGTGCACAGTTAACACTTCTAGAGTAGACAAGACTAGATTCTGTCTAGTTTGTAGTGTACATTTAACACCACTTGAGTAGACAAGATTAAAAGTCACAAATTTTAACTTACAGGACTGATTGATTGAACAATAACCTGAGACTTGTCACGTAAACTTCTCTTTCACGTTTCAAATTGTGTATATTATTTATTTAAAGTATTTTTATACAGCATATATAGATGTGCAATAATGTTTTAGAAGTTTGATTTTCAAACTTTGTGGAATAAAGTGGTTGAATTTCAGGAAATGTCAATTTAAGGTTGTGACATAAAATCCCCATTCATTTTTTACTGTGTGCATTTTATTTCTGTACAGTACTGTTACATATTAAATGTAGATGTGCAATAAGGTTTTAGAATTTTGACCTTAGGCCCCAGAGATTATGGCATATGTATAAAGATGTTGTATTTGAAAAAAGAAAGGAATAAAATCTATTGTTATGAATCTTCCTTAGTTCACCCTTTCATAGAGAATCGATTGGATTCGACCTAAATTGAATTATGTCCCATTTAAAAATGTTTCTGTAAAAAAGAAATTGTTAGTTGATAAATCGTTGGTTAAATGACAATCCCTTTTCTCATAAAAACGAATTTCTAAATTCAGTTGGTGGAATTTCAAAAACTTTGACCTGGACTCCTCGTTCATTCTTAGATTTTTGCATTCTATTTCTTTACAGTATTATCATACATCATATTGTGATCTGCAATAAGGTTTAAATTTTTTATTTTTAAAACGGAGTCCAGAGGGTTCAAATTTAGAAAGTTATGAATTTAAGCATGTAACCTAAACTGCTCTTTTATTTTTCAATTTATGTATTTTAGTTCTTTAAAGAATTGTCATATAACATATCTACACGAACAACAAGGTTTGGAATTTCGATTTTTAAAATTGGGGACCGACAATTTGGAAAATCGTGACATTAAGCTTGTAGCCTAAACTTTTTAAACATCTTTTAATGGCTTGAACAATAAGGTTTTAGAGTTTTGAGTTTGTATCAGTTTATCAACTACAATGTAATTGCAATTGGGGAGGAGTTTAGGGATCACTGTTGATTCCGACAGTAGTTTTCTAGTTTTTATTCTTACAGTTACATATGTACCTTTTTTCCACTGTTTTGTCGCTTCGATAAGATAAGCCAAAACGGACATGCCATTTATAAGCGTAAAAGCTAGATTTACGAATATAAGGTTGATGTGGGATTTTTAGAAAAAACTCAGAATGTTACATATACTACATGTATGTGTTGGTTTTGAACTGTGTATAATCTTACAAGATCTGAAAGACCGTTGTTATCGCACTATAGAATGGAGAATGGAAACGGTGAATGTGCCAAAGAGACAACAACCCGATCAAAGAGCAGAAAACAGCTATGTTTTGATCTTAACAGAATTTTATACAAGTGTTTTTATTCCTTTGAACTTGAAGATAACAACCAGAATGCTTATTTTCCGTGCACACTAGACGAGAATCTATAATATCCGTATGTAGCTACATCTACAGTATTCAGAAAAGACTTTGAAATATGTCTTTGAATTCATCTACAATGTTGTAACAGCACTATTTAAGTAGGTGCGCATTGTGTCAACTCTTAAGACGTTTGGTATCAGTAGCAACATTTACACTAGAATTTTATATTTAAGGTATGTGATAAACTTTTTGTTAACACTTTTAATTTTTTGTTATTTTAATACGCTTTTCGACTAACTGAAATCTCCAATGTTTTATTATTAATAATAATAACAATAGTTTGATTCTTTTTACTAATTTTTATACGTGTTCAAAAAGTAATTATAACATAATTTTTTTTCATTCCGTGTTTATTTCGGTATTTTGTGATACGTTTTATTAGTCTGTAAGTTCATATGTGTCCTTATTGACAGATTGAATAAATTATCTTTGATTTTTGTAATTTCTTAATATCTATCGAAAAAAATAATTAGGTGAATGTTCTCTGTGTTTAAAGTTGAATAACAACGTTTTACACAACGACACCGTCTCAATTTTGTCCTTTGTCTTGGCTTTTGGGTACTTGGTTTTATTTTTGCTATAATAATTAATTTAATGTATTAAGAAAATCTATCAGATGACGCTAATTAAATTTTGTATTAATTTAGATGAATAAATTTGGGTGCAAAAAATATTTAAAAAACTATTTGAGATGTTAGACGAATTATTACTATCAATATTAATTGTATTTGCTTTTCCTCTTCACTTATGACGCTTTCATAGACAATTTCACTATACTGGTTTATTTCAGTTTGGCAATATGTATATGGGTTACATCAATCCTCGAATCAGCGTAGCAATAAAAGAACTACTGTTATGCTAGCCCTCGTCATGTTACTGTTTGTCGTAGGTGAACTTCCATATACTTTGGTCTATCTTTATCTAGTATTGTGGCCTGAAGAAAACATGTGGTTGACAACCTACGATGGTCTCCGTGTATCTAACATGTTTCTAGTAGTATCATATCTCCTTAATATCTGGGTATACATTATAATGTCGAAACAGTTTCGGGATAATCTCCAGGAAAAGTTGTGTGGCAAGAAAGAAAGAACAAGAAACCTTCAACCACCTATTTCACCAAATGATGTGAATATTGCTACTGTATCATAGAGCATCACTTCATTACCATTCATTTTTTTAATTATCGATAGTTAGCAGCTGACATTATTCCGTGTTTTCGACTTTCTCCGCCAGTACATCCCGTCCCGCTTTCTTGAGACAACAACTGCTTCTTCAATTTTGAGTTTACAGGTATGGTTACATACCACCTAAGATGCGCAACTAAGGTTTTGAATTTTGGTTTCGAATGTCAATTTAAGCTGGTGACCTTAACCCCTCGTCCATTTTTGCAATTTAGTCGTTTCATTTCTTTACAGCATTGCGCCACACAATATTAAGATACACGATAAGGTTTTAGAATTTTTTTTCAAAACTTGGATCCCAAAGGAGTCGAATTTCAAAAAATTGTCAATTTAAGCTTTACCCCTATTTCACTACACCATATGTACATTGTAGATGCACAATAAGATTTACAATTTTGATTTTCGAAATCTGGGGCCCACAGAAAATTAAATTGCGTAAGTATCCCATCTTATGCTGGAAGGAGTAGGGTCGGAGATCACTGCCCATTCCTGGAGTATCTTTCTAGTTAACAAAGTGGACCCTATTCTATTAACTCCTTTCCAATTTATTACTACATGTACTATACCATGTAATCATTTTTTATTAAAATTTCAGTTTTTTAGTGAAGTAAGCTATCAATAGTTTGAGTTAAATATTTATCGCCAAGATCATGTCAATATTTTGAAAAGTCTGCTTCAATAATTATTTATTAATTTACACTTTTTGAGCACATGTATACATATATCATATTTGTTGTACATCAATGTTTTTTTTTATATCAATTGTAAATTGCATTTAAAAAAAACATTTATTTGTAAACATTACCTTTTTCACTTCTGTTGTAGCTGTGGTATATTTTAAGGCACTTTTCTTTAATAAATAAATAGATAAATTAGAACACTTTCTTTTATGTTCTATACCGTATTCGACACAACGGACCGTAGCATGTCTACTCTTTCGGTCCATGGATTTTATTACTTTTCTCAAGAAAATAATAGTTTTTCAAAGGTTATATCTGATCAGTGCGTAGCATGGTAAGTGTCCTGCAAAGATTTTCTTATATTAAATACCAAATAAGAAACAAAAATACTCTTTATATCTGATTATCATTTTAACACAATTTTAACACAACGTTACCATCTTTAATGTGGTTTAAATTGTTCTAAATGAAATTGACCAGACCAAGACCACCTCGATGCAATTTATGGCATATTACCTTTTACAATAGAAAGTGGCAAATATTTACTTATTTTAAAGTAACAATTTATACTTATGGATACGTCTGATGGAGAAGTCAAATCTACTAGAGTATTACAAAATCATTTGCTAATATCTGCATACAGTACAATTTCCTGTCATAATATCAAAGTAAGTTTGTTTGGAAATGAACCAGTTTCACCCCCTTATATAGTATTGTCCTTAGTTACTTTTTTCTTTTAATATAGGAGGGTTAAGTTAGCTTAACTTGCCTTTTATATTATTTTAGAATCTTATATTCAATATTGGTGTGTTTTTGTCGAGTTTCGACATTTTGAGCTTGTGCTTTGCCGAGGGACAGAAATTGCACAAAGTGTTTTAAACCTGGTATCAGAGAAAGTTATGCATGAATGAGACCCATTCAAAAAGTGTAAACCAACTGACAAATGGATAAAGTTGTTTTTGCAAATGTTCATTGCGCCATCGAATACGCTAGACATACTAATAAATAAACTAAAGGTAATGTCAATTTTGGGTTAGATGGTCTTGATCACAAGCAAAAATAGAAATAATAACAGTTCGAAATATCACCAAAAAAGAAATTTCATAATTTTTCATATATCTTGTAATTTATTTCATACTGAAAGTAGATATAATGTGTTATACATTGTACGTTTCAACATTATTTTTTTAAAGGTATCACAACGTATACTAATTAATAGGGCAAAATATATATTTTCTCCGATAAGTCTGTCCTAAGGGCATTAATCCAAATTCTGAAATCTTTTGAATATTCGACCCCTAGTTTCTAGTATTATCCATCTGATTTTGGTTTTGTCCAGTTAACTGTCTTGACACCCTATATATATAAAGTATAATGTCGACACATCTTTGGATTTCTTGAGATTTTTTTCTATCATTTTGTTTATATTTCTGAAACTGGACTTTTGTGTTTTGCATTAATTATCTTACTTTATTATAAAACTCAGTGTTTCTTTGTTCATATGCATACAAAGTTTTTTCTTGTTAAAAACAAAAATGATATAATATTCATGTGCTTCCGCAATTGTTTAGATATGGAGAGAATTATCTAGCTTTTAACAAACTATGTTTATCATTTACTTTTCATGTTATTGTCTGATAACAATAGGACAGTGATTGATAGAGAGACGCATTCTTATGAAAATGTTCTCAATATAATGTATCATGGCCTAAAATAGATTATAAGTCAAATAAGATTGACAGCTGTTGACAAATATTTTATGTACAGATATTGCTGGAATGGATAAATGTGGAAACCTTCGTTTTACAAAATGGCTATTAGGATTGTTTTTATTTTCTAAGTGCATGACAGATTCAGGTAAAAACCCATTATAGATGAAAGAAGACTTTTTAAAGCGCTACATGACCCTAAAACAAACGATGTGAAATCAAAAACGTACAGTACTTAGAATGATCACTGGTAACTGACAACTAGATGAAACGTATTGTTTGAAATCTTTCAAATTTGTTTATTTCTTACATCCTCATATTGTTCGCTACAGTAACCATCATTCTCTACAAAATACGCAGGAATGAATATTAAGACCAATATCTATTAAGATACATGTACCAAAAAACTACAGTTAACTTGTTTGTGGCCTCTGCATTTATAGTATTAATGCTTTTATATCCAGCTTTCTACTGATAATATTTTTTCACTTTTGAAAAAATAGCTCAAGAAGTAAATTGTAAAAAGATTGTTGGAAGAAAATGTATTTGCGACATTGATAAGTCGATAATAAGAACGATATAAATCGAACTATATCCCTAACATGTTTCCATGATAATCATATGAGCTATGCTAAAACCAAAACAATAAACAAAAACGTTGAAGAACATGAAACAAAGTGTAAAGCCAAAAACAACAATGATTTAAGTCAAATGTATAGAAGGCCAAACCAATATAATTCAAAATTTAGAGCTGATTCAAATGCCAAAATGATCAATTAAAGTCAAGCCAAAAAACATCTAATGACATAACTATGCTTCAAAAAATTTGGCATTTATGATCAATTAAAGTCAAGCCAAAAAACATCTAATGACATAACTATGCTTCAAAAAATTTGGCATTTAACCCTAAAAACATGTTATATGGAATTCGAGTATTTCCAGATTCAACAGATGCACTTTTGACCAAACTTTGAAACCAACCAAAATAATCAAAATATTTTGAGAAATAGAATCGACCGGTCTTAGCAACATATCTAGAAAAAGCTAAATCCAACATTGCTTGATATTCCGAGATTCCTCTGAAGTCAAATGGCATATTGTACTATGGAACTAAAATAATTTCATCAAGAGGTGGTTTGTAAATCCTCGAAGTATCACTGGATAGGTAAACCAAGAGTCCTCTGATTTCCATATGCCTTTTTCGAAATGGTTGGGTTAATAGCATTGACAAATGGATAGTGTGGCATAAAGTTTTTGCAAAAGTTCATTGCACCATCGAATAGGCTAAACATAGTAGTAAATAAACTAAAGGCAATGTCCATTTTGGATTGAAAATAGAATCGACCGGTCTTAGCAATGTATCCAGAAAAAGCTAAATCCAACATTGCTTGATAGTTACCGTCACTTACATTTGAAAAAAAAAGTATACGTCTTTCACCTTTAAAAAAAATCCAGATTGAACAGCGCTTCTGGAACCTTAATTTTTAGCAAGAATAACCTACGATATTGTAAAATGTGTAACTCAGGCCTTAAATGTACTTGGCTTGTGCAAGACAACTTTTTCAAATAACAGTTAATGGTCAATATCTCCCATAAACTTTTCTGAGAATGTGACATAAAAAACATGCAGTCTTCTATATTAGAACTCTTGTAACATTAAATATGTACAGTTCGGCTCAGTTTTAACCACTCTTTAGTGTATCTCCAGCTTAGGTGCTAGTAGTTCGATACCACCCCGAAATTGATACTTAAAATTTACTGTTACAAAATTGTAAAATTTGTGAAATTGAGGAGTATCTTTCTCGTGCATAGCTCTGTCCGTAGATGGTTTTGGCTTTACATTTTTTTGTCATTTGGTATTTTTGAATTTGCTCTTTTTGGATTGTTGTTTTGGTTTTCAAAATTTAGGCCTTGAGCACAACTGATGAGTCGTAAATAAACAAAATGTGCACATCTTATGCATCAACATTGGTATCAAAGAATTGTATTTTAACCAATGAGTCAATCCCACCGCTGGTAGACTTCAAGTCCCCGAGAGCTCAGTTGTTAGTGTCATCTTTCAACATAACAACCGGCTTCAATTATAGTTGTCTACAATTAATTGTAAACCCTAAAGGTAATTCTTACCTACATGTTCAGCAACCCGTAATCAGTTTGTGAGAAATGGAAATCCTTATAGTATGTACCGTTCTAGAATGGTTCTAGGACAGTCTACGCTGACAGAATAGCTCAGAGTTAAGAACTGATCTCAACTATAGGTGAAGCAGGGCATCATCTTCATCGATGATTTCAGGTTCATTTTAAACAAGTAGATTTAGATACCCGAAAAAGGTTCGGTCACATAACAAGAAACATCTTCGAATATACAATCATCATTTAGAATCAAATCATTTACCTTTATTCGATCCAGGTTGCAATGTGAAGCTTGAAATGTCTTAAACTCTTGGTTTGAATAATAATATTATCGGAAAGAGATCTATATCGCAACGTTTTTCAAATAATATTATAAATATAATTAGTCCTCGACTATGCCAAAGTAGGTCGCTTGGCGAAAAAAATATTATTGTGAGAGAAATGGAACTTTTCCACAGATTCACTTGTAGGTTACCTGTCGATTTAAACTTTGTAAATTCTTTTGTCCCATTGAATAAATACAATATCTATTGTTCTTTCAATGGGACCTTTAAATTTCTTCTAAGAAAAATCCATCACTAATTGAATAATTTACCTGAACAAAAAAATTAACTTTCAATGTTGAAAATACATGTACCAATACTAAATAAGGACACACACAACTGCACGTGATGTTGTATTTATTCTTTATGAAATAATTTTAGTAGGCTACAAGATTGTATAAGGGAAATGTTGGCAATTTGCAATATTAGCCTCAAGTTCCATAATAAACTGATCTACTTTATTTGCAATATGCACCAATTATTACCAAATTGTCTACAACTTCTCATAATTTTGTACCAATGGTTTGTTTTTCAATTTGTTCAATAACACTGATTATAAACAGAAAATTAAGAATTTTTTACATTAAATTTTGCTATGTTCCTATGGAAATGTGTGACTTCCAACTTATTTTTTTTTTTTGTGTTGGACCAATAAAAACTTGAAAATGATAATGCTAATATTTAGGTTCCAATTATTAGCCATTTAGACTGTCCTACATTTATTCTATATGTAACATCAATCAACCTAAAAGGTTTGGGAAAAAATGTCAAAACAAATAAACCACGTCAGTTAATTTCCTTTTAGACATAAATTTACAGTATATAAATTATAGCATATTTAAATGAAATAAATGCTGATACTTTAAAGTGAGGAAATGCAAATAAAATCCTGTAAAGTAGATTTTTTTAATCAAACAAAGGGTATAATCTTTTAACATATTCTACTTTTTTAAATTGATGTAATGTTTTAGCAATGTATCCAATGCACGAATCTTGTGTTGACTATAACCTTAACACAAACTTAGTTTTATTATTGTTTTTTTATAATAAAATGTCTGTTATCAGGACTTCTTGCAATTTGGAGACAACCTATGTTCGATTAAAAAGAATTGCATAATAAATGAACACATTCAACAATAACCAGGGGAGATAATTTTAATGAATATATCCACAGTGTTTAAACATGTTCTCAGATTTTTTAAGAGTTATTCCATCTATAACTGCATCACATATAGCAGTTCTTGTATGGTCAAAAGTGAAATCACTGTTTGATCTAAATATTTGCTTTATTATGTGAAAGCAATATTCACATGCATTAAGTTTATGGTGGTAACGGAGTTGACATCTCAAGGTAAGTTCTGTTGGTCTAAGTAGATGAGGTAAGTTAGCGTTTACTATACTTGAATGATGAAAAGCACAGTAAATGTTCTCATGCAAAGTAAGACCCTAAACCATGTTTGAGCAAAAATGAGTTTTGAAATGACATCTTACAACTTGGTCCAGATTATAAGAAAAACTCAGCCACATTTAATGAACATGGATTTACCGACGTTGAAAATATCTGTACAATGGAAACCAAAGAAAATCTGTTGACCACGTTCCCAGAAGTATGCCCCTAGGTCATAGGAGAAAAATTGAAGCTGAGTAAAATATTTTAAAACTTCCACAAGCACAAAACCCTGTGATTCAAGTAACTACAGTAATAACAAAGAACCATGCAGAGGAGATGATGAAAAGGGAAGTTTATCAAAGCTTCAAGAAAAACAGACTGAAAAACAAAGGAACTGAATGACAAGTTAGGGAAAGCTCTTGCAGCTCAGAAAGAGATTGAAAAGTTCATCCCCTTACCTGAACCTGACGGACCTTACAAAAACCAGACATGTTCAATTTGTCATGTTCGGGGTCATAAATCGGATGGAAACAAGGACAAATCAACAAAGAACCATGTACTTCATGGGAGTATTATGGTAGGAGGGGCAATCACAAACCAGAAGTAAGCAGAAAGAAAAGGGAGGCAGAGATTTGAACCGTGACATTACAGAGGTAAAAAGTGAAAAAGAACAAAGGGATACATTTGCGGAGAGGTCTCAGTCCTCATTTATGTATCTAATGAAACCCAGATTGAGAGCGATTTATCCTATTAAATATTCATTGTGTACCAACCTATTGATGAGAGATTTGATAACCCTTAAGGAGATCTACAACTGCAAGATCCCACAACATGACCAAAAACATGGTAATGTGGAACTCCCTAAAACTTTTGAAAATCTCAGCACACTAAAAAGAAAGACTTCATTCAATATTTTTATGATAACAATACTGCCACATTTGAATCCGCTGCTAAAACCAGGTGTATATGCAAGTAAAAAAATAACAACTGTTATAACACTTCTAGTTACAACTTGTACCATAAACCGTCCAGTTTCATCTGGTCAAGCAATGTCCGAACAGTCATGTTATCAACCAAATTATATGTATCGCGTTATGCAATATGGATATCCACAAATGTATTACTACAATCCTTATTATAACGAATATCCTCAACAGCCTCCATTGCCAACTACGCCGCCACCAACAAACACACCACTACCAAAAGGATCACCACCTTATATTTGTTTTATACAAAGTTTGACTTTTTTCAACAGAAATTTGATGTTAAAGATTTTACTGATAACTTCGAAGTGGAGATAACTCTGTGTCATTTTGTTAAGCTTGTGCTTGTTAGCTGGCAACAAAAGAAAACATATTCATTAGTTTGTATGGATTAAATGTTGGAGTAGTACATGTATCAGATTAATTGTTGATTTGCACTTTGTGGATTTACTAAAATATTGTTTTCATAAATACCTGTGGAGTATATCTTGAAACCGTACATATTTAGCTTCATTGGTTTTCTGATGAAAATTTCAATACAAAATTATTAGGAATAAATTGAATAAAGTAAAACGTTTGATATATAGTGACATGTTTTCTTTAAAGTTCAAAACTCAATGACACAGGAATATTTATTATGAAG